>BSBM01000001.1:15892500-17343750 GCA_027924585.1 Larix kaempferi
CCCTATATTTAAATCTAAAGGGAAATAATATTTACATCAAAAATAATGATATTTAATATATTTCAACTTATTCCCATGATCCTCATTTATTTATTTTTATATTATTTATTTATTTTATTTGTTTGTTCTATAATAACAAATAAAACAAAATATAATACATAAATAGAAAGGGAAAGAAAATGAGATCATAAATAAAATGGAGATTCTATTTTATTTTATGAAGTGGTGAATCCTAAACAAAATAAAAGATTTCATAAATAAAATTAACAAACCAAAGTAAATGAAAATGAAGTTATTTACATCAAAATATACAAGTTTGTAGATTTCTTTTTGCATGTTTTGTTTTTTGTTTTTATCAATATTTTTATATTTTTTTTAATTTGGCAGTCATGGTTAAGTTATTTATGTTTTTGTTTTTAGAAATGTATTGAATAAAAAAAAATGATATTTTTATTCAAATAATATTAAAAAAAAAAATCAAACCTAACTTCTATGTTTTTTTTATGTGTGGAAGTAATGAAGAACCCAAACCGAATTTATATTAGGGAGAAAAACAAAATAATAAAAAGATAAAGATAAACGAAAATTGAAGAACATTGAATAAATGAAATGAGATAATACTTGAACTAAAAATGATTTATTTTTATTGATATAAACATTGCATACATTTTTTCAAGAAATAACTTTGTTTTCAAAACCTTGAGAAGTTTTGGATCAGGAATAATTCTCAAACCAAATCAGGTGGTCACACATCACACATGATATGGTCAAGTTTGACAACATAACAAAAAATAAGAGGTTTTGGACTAAGTAGATAAATAAGTTCTGCAATTCCCTTTTCCCGCATACAAAACTATTAATTAGTTTAACTATAAATAGACTCTTTATTAAAATAAGTCTATGGAATTTATAGTCTACCTTAAATAATCCAAATATAAACTCCCCTTCCATTTATTTGCAAGCTTAGAGAGATTCCTCCCAGATGGGGTGTCAAGGATTGATGTGACATACATTAATGCCAGAACCGACGGGATCAAAGAGCAGGATGGGCTGGTGGAAAGCAAGGCGCGTTTGACAAAGAGAAGGACTGTATCTCTAGGAGTTTTCTTTTTTTGTGATATAATGTAAAATTCTAACTTACAAAAACAAAAAAGCTTAAAAAGCTTCTTGCTGTGAACAACATTGTTAAATCTTCAAAGAGAAAAAATATGAATTGAAACGAATGAATGAATGAAAACTATTACTCCATCATCAACATACCTCTCACCAATAGTTTTTCTTGCATGAATCAGCCTCCTCCGCAAGTGGAATGCATTTCCCTTTCAAAAAGTTTCTGGACAGTTGCTTCATTTTTTAAACTTGAATATTTTGAAGAAAAATAAACAAAATGTAACCTCTACCCTAACTAACTCTTCACTTACTAGAGGCTTCCACCAGTTAGGAAATCTAAGGAAAATTTAATGAAATTGATAGCAATACGCTTTCTGGGCGATCTACTTAATATTTATAGCTCAAATAAAATGTAGGTTCTTCAGTAAATTGGAATCATGTAAAGCATTTTTAGAAACGACATCAATAATTCCATATCAAATGCACAGGAAAATGCACTATCACAAAACTTGACATAGCTGTAGAATTGCGTGGAGGATGGATGAATAATTATTTGAAATTTTGAACAACTTGTATACCTTTTGTTTCGACAATATTGTACAGTTCACGATATTTATGAGACAGTTCTGCACATATCATTTTCTTTCCCTGAGTCCTCCTACAACACCTTTTGGAGGCACTTATTCAAACCATAGTAGCATAATTCGAGTATGAATATAGATACGAATACGATTTGATACAAGAAAAATACATAATGAAAAAATCTAGTATAAATTAAATACAGAAGTAGACGGCTTACATATAATACTTTTAATCAAATATTGACAATTAAAACATAAACGTGCATAGACATTTATATAATAAAATCAATCATTTATTTTAAAAACAAAAATATAAAATCTCAACAACCTGCAAGTGTGAGAAACTGCAAGTAGTTATTAATAATTATTTTAATAAGATAGTAGTAAATTGAATGGTATTTTTGTTTTATAATGTTTAAATAATTAAAGTTTCGTTTTTTTAATTGGTTTAAAAAATTTAATTGTTCATTAGTAAAAATTTGTATTCGTCTATGTTGCATGGGGACCCGCCCCCCAAAAAAAAATTCATATGTTTGATGCGTTCCCGCGTTCCGAGAACTTTGGAACTCCTCGAAAACTTCCCCAGTTCATCAGGGACTCCACCAGGGACTTGGAGACTTATTGGTCATACCCTAACCATACCCATCAAAACTGGGAACATTTCAGGAACATCCCCGAAGTCCCTCGGCCAATCAGGGAATCCTCGACTTCCCCTAACTTGCACAATTTGAAAATTAAACAAATTGAGTTATAGAATTCAAAGACTTCATTTTTGTTGTCTTGAGGTTTCAACATGTTTATGACAGTTTTGAGGAATCCGATATATATAGTTGTGATTTTATTAATTCTCCTCCTAGGCAAAGGCTTTGGACCAAATATTATATATTCAATGCCATTAATATACCGGTGCAATCATTTGTACGTTTGGAAGAACATATTGGTTATTCTATATTCTCCTTCCTATAATTCCCACCCATAATGACAACTACAATTACACAGAAATAAAGTGATTGCTACCGATGATGTTGTTTCAACCACGATTATAGATTGAAGTGTAATTGAGATTTTTTTAGCCCTCACTCAGCGAAAGAATGCCAAGCGTATATCAGAGGCCACACATGGGGTAAGATGTGCACATCAAGCTATAGTTCGTGGATGTTTTGTTAACCCCAAGCTGCATAGAGTTGACGTTAGGGGCAAGGTCGGTCAAGCACCCCTGGGTCATGGGGCAGCCATGCTTTAATACACCTATAAAGGGTTTTCTAATGGCTTGTCCACCCTTTGGAGGGTTTTTCTACATATCCATTGTGGCCATGGATATGTAGAGACTTGGTGTATGGTATTGACTTGGCGGTGATAATATACAATGGGATAGGGTGGCATATAAGATATGCACCCAATAATTTTGATAAAGTCTTGTCGAAGAAGTGTTTTAAGCCCCAAACATTTTTTATTTGTTTTGTGAAATAAAATTCCAACTCTCCATTATATTGGCTTTTAGATTCCATGTTCTATGCATATTTTGCAGAATATGTGAATAGCACAATACTCAAAAAGTAATAAAATGCTTTCTCCATGAAAACGAACAAAGGTAAATAATATAGTTGACCATAATTGAGAAAAACATATCATTGTTCCACTTAGTTGCATGGGTTCACGTACTCGGGGGTAGGGTTCACGTCCCCGTACCGGGTTCACGAAACCCAATCTTTGATTCGGATTCAAGTTCTTGGTTGACTTACCCATACGAACCAAGTTCTTGACTGAAGAACCCGAGACGTCGGCTTGAAAAAATGGGTTCGTTTGGCTTAGAGGGGACGACGTACCCTGATTTTTTAAGCAGTGAAATAAATAAAACGAAGGGGGGAAAGGTACCCTCCCTCCCAAACCTAAAATTACAACCCCCAAACTCTTCAAACATCACAATTTTCTATTCAAACATCTCATAATCATTTCATTCAGTAGTGGTAGTGTTTGGTGAAGGGCTTTCCATGGTGAAAGTGTTTGGTGAAAGTGTTTGGTGAAACCGTGAAGGGATTTCCACGTTGAATACAGCGACAAGGTTACACTGTTATAGAAAGGAGAATCATTGAATGAAATCATTGTGAGTGTTTTCTGAATATTGTATTTTCTATCTCATGTCTGGAAATGCCATTGGCCCATTAGGCAAATTTTAAATGTAGTATGACAATGGAATCATAATATAACTTCCACTTGATATCAAATTTTATGTTCCAATGTGAATGTTGAATGAATGATGAATCATTGAATTATGAAGAAATATGCATGTGACATGTTTTTAACTTTTAAGTGTATTGTTTTGTTACAACTACTTATATATATATATATACCATATGTATATATATATGAGCTCCGATGGAGGCACGTGGTGGGGGAACAGTGTGCGAAGGAGTTTGGGGGACAGGCAAAACTCCCGTAGCTGCGAAGACACAGGGTTGCTCATTTTCTTCTTTCTACACCCTCTGCCCACAATGATTGCATCTGCATTTCCCAGGGTAACTATTTTAACTGCAGACAAGACTCCTCGCACATCCGCACACCAACTCAATTCATGTCCGGAGAAGTCACAATGTATTTTGATGAAGTGGATTATGAACCCAATGTCCAATTCGGATCCATCTTCTGCATGGAGAAGGAAGTACACAGTACGAAGTCTTTATGGGACGATCAGGTGGAAAATCCGGCACAAATGGAAATTGTGCCACCCAAAGTTATCATGGCAAAAGATAACACAAATCCCCATTCGAATGACCTCACCCAGGCGCAACTCTCATCAGAATTAAAGCTAGGTAAAACTAAAGGAATAAGGCAGAAAAAATCTTCCGCAGAACTTACAGTCGGGAAGGATATTCAGATTGATCAAATCCCCGACTATTTGAATTTGGCCTTAGTGAGGAGATTCTATGGGAAAACTCCAGGAAGAGACTCCCTACTACGGTGGATGGAGTCGAATTGGACTGAAACAATGGGATACACACACGATTTCCACTTTCTACCGAGCAGTTGGTTCCTAATCAAATTGCAGCAGAAGGAAGATGGCCAAAAGCTTCTAGATAGACACTGGCAATGGGGACCTTCAGGTCTAATTCTAAAGAAGTGGATGGTGGAATTCAATCCGAAGAAGGAGCCTCATAACACGCAGTAGGTTTGGGTCATTTTACCCGGTTTACCATTGGTCTTTTGGCAAGCGCAATTCTTAGAGGTGATAGGGAATAAGATAGGGAAATTTGACGTCCTGGAGAAGGACTGGGAATCTAAAATTGATCATCGTTGCGCAAGAGTCCTAGTAGAGCTAGACTTGAGGGAAGGACTATACAAAGAATTGGTAATATTTATGCATGGCAGCAAATGGATGCAGCGATTAGATTATTGGAAGCTTTCGTTAAGGTGTTTTGGATGTCGCATGGTTGGCCATATGCTGAAAGATTGTTCCTTGCGCAAGGAAATTCCCCGTTTCAAAAAAGTTTGGGTAAAAAAGACATTCAAGAGTTCTGCTATTTCAGAGGACACAACTGTCACGGGTGGCGAAGAAGCGTTGCTGAGAAAGACTGCGGACGATGGGAGCTTAGAAAAATGGAAGCCCGAACCGTGCGGTTTATCTCTGGATATAAAAGAGGACCACTTAGTCGGTCAACTCATCACCAGCTCTTCATCCCGGTCACAACATGACGCAACTTCCACTTCGGTTAATAGAGGTATTGACACTATTACTTCGTTAATTAACCCTCTTTGTTTAATTAATAAATAAGTAACTAAAAACCGCTCAGGTAAAGGGAACAAGACCCCGTTGAGCACCTCTCCGACCCAAAAACCGGTAATGCCAGCTCCAAAAACCGTAACAGTACAGAGAAAGGAATACAATATAACATCCAAAACATCCCAATATGAAGAAGAGGAATGTGTCTCTATGGGGGGTCTAGCTCTCAACCCTCCTCAAAAGTCACAACCTGGAAGGAAATCACTGTTCTCAAAGGATAAAAAACAAGCAGTTTTGGCCGTCAAACAGGGACATCAATCCTTAATAACCCGAGCTCTTAAAGTGGAAGTAGCCCCAAGTAGGGGTCCCTAATGTTAATTATCTCTCTCAACATAAGGGGGTTAGGGGGGGCCTCCAAAAAAATCACCCTGAAAAGGCTAATTGCTAACATAAACTCGTCGATCCTGTTGCTCCAAGAAACAATGTTGGAGGGGAAAAGGGTTGAGGAAGTAATTAGTGGTTGTGTCAAGAATTGTGTCACATCCCCTCATACCTCCCTGGTCCCTGGAGACCGTGATCCATTTTTTTTCTCCAAAAACCATGACTGTGCACCCATACACACAATTGGAAAAGAAAACTCAAACCCGCAATCCGCATCCCGAAACCCGCAACCCGCAGTTGCGGATTTGGGATTACGGAGATCCCAATGCGAAATTGTGTACCCGGCAATCCCGAAACCCACAATTTCGGGTTCGGGAGTGCGGAAATCCCAAACAGTCAATCTCAATTCCCACAACCCGAAAGCCGCGGTTTCGGGTACAGGAATGCGGAAATCCTAAACAGTCGATCTCGATTCCCGCAACCCAAAACCCGCGGTTTCGGGTTCGGGAATGCGAAAAGACCAAAACTCCCAACGGGAAATTTGGCATGCCCGCAACCCGGAAGTCACTGACCCCGCAACCCGCAAGTTACTGACCCCACAACCCGCAACCTGACATTGCGGGTTGGGGAATTGAAGGATCCTGCTTCTGTGAGGGAAACCTCACCAATCTTCCAAGGGGCATAACTCCTCCCTCCAATGTCGAAATGGGGCAAGGTCGGTATCGTTGGAAATCTCTTGGAGAGCTCTATCCAATGGTGACATCCCCTTGACCAGGTAAGGAATCTAACCTTCTCATTTCCTTCTCTGAAGTTTTGTTCCTACCCACACTTGAACATTCCAACCTTCAACCTTCCAAGGTCCCTTCCTACTATCTGACCCACAGAGGTTCTTGAAACCACTTCCAGGGCTTCTCTAACTTCTCAAGGATCAAATATAAATATACCTTTCCTTCACAGGGTTAGTACACATCACATTCATTACCAAAACAATGGAGCTCTATCATACATCATCACATATAAAAAATGCATCCACAGACTTAACTCACACATCGATCATATGCAAGAATTACAAGCATTAGTTCCTACAATACAAGATAAATGCACACATTGGATTCAGCCTGTTACTCAGGCCTGTACATGACTTCATGTCAACCATTCATATAACCATACATACAAAAATTCCATGATTATACAAGAATTCATCATAATAATGAAACCACATCATTTACCATAACAGAATACTTATCTTTGAATTCCAAAGCAACTGGCTAAGTGAGAGCAACGTTCCACCCAACCTTAGATCTCTGTACAGCCTATACTCTTTTGGTTGAGAGATCACCCCCGAGCTGGGCAATGTATCCACTAAGGAGGGCTAATAGGTTCTCTCATAGTCAAGGCTCCATTCACATGCTGAACCAGTCTGTAGTTGGGTTTACCAAGCATTCCAGGGCACCTACCCATGCTAAGCCAACCTACAAGGGTTCTTCAGCACACAGGGATAACAAGGAGGCATTGCTAAACCAGTGAGTTCAACCACAGAACTGCAGGCATCTCAGCACTCACTTGACCTGGAACCCACAATACCTACCACATCCAACACAAGGAAGACCTACTGCACAATCACACAATCTCTCAAGGCATCTTCCCTTCCAGTTCTATTCCAAGATGGGCATAGAAAGGTCTAGTCGCTCACAGCCGACCTAGCACCCACAATACCTACCACATCCAACACAAGGAAGATCCTATCACTGTTGTACAGTCTCACAAGGTCCTTCCCTTCTAGTGCTATTCCAGGATGGGCATAGAAAGGTCCAGTCACTAGTTCATTGAGACTATAGCCTTCACTGAGTTCCTCCAACAATCCAACCCTTCTCCCACAGTTTACAACAAGACATATCCCAGCTTGGGGTTTTCCCACTGTTGCTCTGCGCAAACTGCTCTGCAACCTTCTCTATTGACTCTACCCGTCATTGTAGCAGGGTTCTACACACAGGGTGTCACGGCTACTCGTTCTTGGGTAGATCTCACACACAGGGGCGCGCTACTTACAGGAAAACACGCAGGTGAATCCTCTGTGAGGGTCAATGGTCTCAACAATGGTAGCGCGAGCGTTCCAAATAGGGAACCGAGTGCGTGAGTCATGAATGGACTAGTGTGTGTGTGTCTCCCCCCCCCTCCCCGGTTCACAACAGGCTCTGCGAGTTGTCCCAGGAAGTTCGATGTCTTTACGCACAAGTGATCAGAGCCATGCCCTGCCATACGAAATCACAGGCATGCTCCATACTCCATCAGATTCAACAATTGGTTCTCAACCACTCTCTGAAATCACATTAATGTCAGCAGGGACTTCAACGGGTTCTCAGTCAGACATGTGGAAACATGGTCAACCCATCCCAAACCCCCTCACCTCTCCCTAGTGGATACACATGGCCCCCTTCTCATTCGTTGCCTCCTTAGCCAGCTTCTTGGTTATTTTATTCATTAAGTCATAATTACATCAGTTTACATTTTTCATGGCTTAACAGCCCATGAATAATCAAACTATATCAATACTTGCCTAAGAAATAAACCGAAACAGCCACTAGTGGGGCCTTGGCCTTGAGCTCCACACTAGGGCATTTACAGATACTGTACATAAGCAGTATTTACATCAAGGGAAAAATGGGGTGTTACAGATTGGAAAATGGAAAGCATAGATTCGGATGGTCATTCCAGAGGTATTTTAATGGCCTGGAGCCCAGAATTGAAGTTGGTCTCAGCAACACGTTATGGTCCAGTCCTAGGGACACGTTTGGAAGATGAAGAAATAGGACTAAGTTACACCGTTTTAAACGTTTACGAACCCTTTTATGATAGGAAATATTTTTGGGAATCAATTGGAAACTCAGGGGATTTGGATCAAACAAACATAATTTTGGGGGGTGACTTAAACCTAACCATATCTTTAAATGAGGTATGGGGGGGGAATGTGAGAAGCAACGCATTAAGCTCATACTTCAGCTATTTTTTTGAACAAAAAGGGTTGGTGGACATAACCCAACAAAGATGGAGCCTAGTTGGAGAAATAAACGTGGTTGGGATCAGGCGATATCCAAGAGATTAGATCGCTTCTTGGTTTCAGAAAAAATAGTAAATGAACATTTGATCATGCAATCAATAATTGAAATGGGAGGAAACTCATACCATCGGCCGATACTTTTAAAAATAAGGATTCCTGAAAAAAAGCCTCCATCGCCCTTCAAATTCAATCACCAATGGTTGAATGAGGAAATTTATAAAACCCTAATACTGGAAGTGGCAACCCTTGAGAGAAGTCCTCAATCACTCCCTAATGCAATAGTTTGCTGACAATATGGCAAGGATGAAGAAGATCTCTAAAGACTGGGACAAGAAACTCATAACTTCTAAACAAGAAGAGATCGTGGGGATAGAAAAAAAATTTGAAGAGATTTATGTTAAAACAAGGAAGGTGTTTTCACCACAGAGGAAATTGGTTTTTTGAAGCATTTAGAAGGAAAGAAGGACGAATTGTTGTTGAGGGAGGAACAAAGTGGAGATTGAAAAGCAGGGCTCTTTGGTTAAAAGAAGGAGATCAAAACATGAAATTCTTTCACAAATATGCAACCCATTGAAACAACATAAATACAATACATGAGATCAGGGCAGGGTAGGGGACTCTAGCTAGGTCCTTCTCAGAAAAAGCCAAAGTTATTGTTGATCACTTTCAAAACATTTTTACTAAACCTGAAGGTTGTCCATTCACAAAAATACTGGAGGTGATAATCCTATTCCATAGGTTAATTACAGATGAAATGAACGAAGATTTAACCAAAGACATCATAGAAGAAGAGATCCAGCTAGTCTTGCATTCCTTCCAAAAAGGAAAAAGCCCTAGTCCAGACAGTTTTACCCTGGAATTCTTCATTAGCTTTTATGATAATTTTAAAGAGGATTTACTGGTTGTGGTCAAGGAATCCCAGAGATCAGGGAAGGTACTGGGAATCATAAATTCTACCTTCATAACATTGATCCCAAAGAAACAATAATCCGAAACTTTTGATGACTTTAGGAAAATTTCTTGTTGCAATATGATATCTAAGGTGATATCCAAAGTCATTGCTCTAAGATTAAAACCCATTCTGAGTGAAGTTGTAACAGAAGAACAATATGGCTTCCTTCACAACAGACAAATCCATGATGCAGTTTCTCTGACACAAGAAACAATCCATAGCATCAAGACCGAAAAGCAGTGTGCCTTTGCTCTTAAACTAGACCTCTCAAAGGCATATGATAGAGTAAATTGGACTTTTTTAAGGTTGCTTTGGATTCAAATCGGAATGGCAGTTGAAATGGTTGACTAGATCATGGGATGTATTCAATCTACTTCATTCGCAGTATTGATCAACAGTTCACCCTCCAACTTCTTTCGTCCCACAAGAGGCCTCAGGCAAGGTTGCCCCCTCTCTCCCTTTGTTTTCCTTTTGGTTGTTGATGCTCTGAGTCGTTTAATACATAATGCAAAAAATGAAGGAAGGATTGAAGGGGTTAAAGTATCTAGCTCAGAAGTAATCACTCATACCCTGGTTGTGGATGATGTTCTACTGTTTGGCATGGGAACAAAGGAAAATATCAGTGTATATGCTCTCTACTTGACAAATACAAGAAAGCAACAGGGATGCTAGTAAATGTAGGAAAATCCATCTTGAACCATAATGAATTCTCAGCAGCTTTGGCCAAGCAGGAAAAAGTCATAATTCCTTTCCCAACCACAACATTATCTAAAGGTTTCAAATATTTAGGCTTCTTTCTCAAACCAAACAACTATGCTTTCCAAAATTGGGTATGGTTGTACAAGAAATTTGAAGCCCGCATTTCATCCTGGACCAATCGTTTCCTTTCCAGAGGAGGTAGACTGGTATTACTTAAAGTTGTCTTGCAAAGTATCCCTGTTTACTGGGCTTCCATTGCCTACATACCCAAAGGAATCCTAACTAAATTAAGAAAGAAGTGCCTTTCCTTCCTCTGGAAAACCAGTAAACAATTAGAAGGTATTCCCCTGGAAGAATGGACTACCATCTCTCTCCCAAAAGAGCTTGGTGGCTGGGGAATAAAAAATATGCCTTTATTTTGCAAAGCCCTGGCAGCAAAGTCGTTATGGCGTCTAGCACAAAACCCTGACACCTTATGGGGCAAGGTATTGACCTCCAAATACTATCCAAACTCCTCTCTTATTGAATGGTTCAGGAACCCCATCAAATCTCACAAAAAAGGATCGGTAGGATGGAAAGCTTTGGTTTTGGCCTTCCTGCTAGTGGGAAATTGGACATCCTAGAGAGTGGGAAATGGAAAAAGTTTAAGAATAGGTGAGGATCTATGGGCAGGAGTAGGAGAAAACTATAAGCTATCAGGGCCTCTTATCTCACGACTAAGAGCACAAAGGTTACATAAGTTAGCAGATGTACAAACTACAATCCCATCACCCTCAACTAAATGGCAGAGTGGGTGGAAAGATGCGCAGGATCTAAGACTAAGTGGGGAAGTGGCAGCAAAATGGAGAAACTATGTGAACATGCTGGTTACAAGTTGTGTACAGTTAGAGGAGAATGAACAGGACAAGCTAATATGGACTAAAAATGCAGTGAATGGAGATTTCACAGCTAAGAGGGTTATGAAGCTTTCATCACTGAACACTCCGCTAGTGAGAAAAAATGGTGGTGGAGCAAGGTGTGGGGAATTCACAGCCCCATGAAAACCATCTTAACATTTTGGTTAGCGATGAACAACAAATTACTGACCTGGGAAAATCTAAGGAAATGTGGATTTCAAGGACCAAGTGTCTGTATACTGTGCAAATCAAGCGAAGAACAGTCCACTCATTTATTTAACTCTTGCCCCTATGCAGGTTACTTATGGACAACTGTAGCAAAGTCTTTTACACAAGACAGGGCGATCACGACCTGTGAAACTACTCTGGAACAGCGCGCACAGAGTTGGTGGTGTAACTCAGGGGTATGTTCTTTCGATGCCTTCCCTGCCCTCTTTGTGTATATCATATGGGAAGCTCGAAATAGAGCAATATTTAAAAACCTATGCAATCTCATTGATATAACATCCACGCTGGTGGTGCAGAAAGCACAAGAATTTAAAACAGTCCCCAAACCAAGTAAAAGTCGAGTGATAGCTGCATTAGAAATAAACAAGAGTCATCCTTGGGCCTTCTTCGATGGCGCAAGTCAAGGGGATCCACCAATAGGTGGAGCAGGAGGCGTCATCTATCTGTCTGACACCAGGAAAATTTCCATCAAATTTGCTTTGGGTCAAGCTACCAATAGCAAAGCTGAGCTATCAGCAATATGGATGGTTCTGAAGATAGCCAAGGATAGGCAGATCCCAAGACTACATATCTATGGAGATTCAAAACCGGTGATCGACTGGGTAAATGGAAATTGTAACATCAGAGCTCTCATCTACACTATCTACTTAAAGAAATTCAAGCTCTGAAGCCCGACTTCAATTCAATTTCCTTCTCTCATATCTATATAGAGATAAACACAGAAGCAGACGTTCTTTCAAAGTTAGCTCTAGCAATCCAACTTGGAATCATGGAAGGAGAGGAAAAAATCGATGGGTTAGTCACCACATTCACCATACAACCCTAAATTCGGTTAGGATAAATGTGATGACAGCAGCTAGCGAATATGCACCTTTTTTAACAGGATGATCGGTTACCCTAAAGAGTTAAATAGGCCACATACTAGCAAGAATTGTAACATAATGGTCAATTTTAGTGTTGAATGCACAATTCCCTTTTTGTAAAAGTTATAAAGTTGTCAATGAACTATTGAACTGATCTGATGAGTAGGATGCTCTACGAGCAATGATGTAAGTCCCTCGGGACGCCAATGTTATTCTTATGAATAAAAATATTTGTTTCTTCGAAAAAAAATATATATATATATATATATATAGTACCCCAATGAACCCAAGTACCCTATTTCAAAAAGTGACACCCTCGTCCCCCCACCCATACCTGCACCCGTCCCTGCACCCACATTTCCTGGAAACTTAGTTGTTCCATAATCCACCATTTGCTTGTGCAAGATTCTCGATACTTCGTAATATCATGAGCAACTTGAATTTTTTTCTGAACCTTTGATGAAAATGAACAACATTTCCATTTACCAATTTGTTTACCAATCATTCCAAAGAAGAGCTGAAAGACCTGCGGCGATCAAATTTTAACCATAATAGAAGATTATAGTTCGGTAAACAATGTCAAGGAAAAATCATTATTTGAAAATTGAGAATATGCATAGAGCTTCAATTAAATAATCAACCCATGCATAGAGCATTCTAGACGCAACAGTTGTTGTATGAGTGCACCATAAATTATTTTAAACTTGTCCATAAATAGTATTCATGGTGATTTGTAAACCATGCATTTTTTACTCCTATGTTTCATTAAAAAAATTCTAAGGCCCCCTAACGGTGGTAAATCCAGAATACCTCAAGCTAGCTAGAGACGTAGGTTGAGTTTTCGAACTCGACAGTTGAAGCCGGTAACTCGATAGGCATTATGCATTATAGCAGAAATTTTTTTATTGGTGTAAGATCATGGAAACACTTTGCTCACTAAGTATCATTGATGAGTATGATCATTGAGAACATTGTCTCCTACATCTAGTTTAACTTATTTGATTTCTTTGTTTGGAACAACGACCTGCTCCTTTGCATCATCTTCTTCTTCAATACCATATTCTTCCACTACATTATACTTTATCGGCCTTGCTCTTGGATCATATCTAATAACATATGACCAACCCACTTTACCATGAACCTATGAGTAAAAGACCTCTTCACACTGGCTTGGAATCCATTAACATTTTGAATAACAATTCTCTCAAGATCATGTTCATTCATTTGTATCATGTACCATTTGACGTCAAACAAAACTATTTTGAAGGATTTAAAGTCACATTCAAGTATATCATCCAAATAACCATAGTATCTATTTTCATATTTTCATATTTTCGTATACTTCTGGATGTCTCTCACTCTTATTAGAAACATTAATGACCTGAAAAACTGTAGTTATCCCACAATAAGTTTTCTTCTTTTCATCCAACTTTTTGATGTGAAATTTATGACCATTGCACCACATATCCTTGTGATATTTCAACTGCAATATGTCGGACACATAAAAATTGCATTCTCAATTAATAAACATATTTATACTTGGAAAGTATCAAAATAAAAAACACACCATGCACATTAATATAATAAAAAATAATTGAATAATATGGGTGAATATGCTTGAATGTTTTTCTTTTAAACCATATGTTAAATCAATTTTCCGTTGCATAAGATTGGTAGCTTTGATTATGATCAGCTCCTTTAACCATTGTAGCCACCCTTTCCCATGATAACCTACAATAACATGGTATACATATTTAAATCCATACATTCATGCAATCAATATTGTTTACAATATACAAATGTAGTGCATCCCACTATCGATCCACTGTATGGAAAATAACAATTCACCAATAATTAGTTACCATGATAACGCTTAGTAATTGATGGAATAATAAAAATTAAATAAGTATGATACACATAAAAATGAAAATTCAAATGTATTATACATCTCCACCATATAATTACCTTTCACTTTCCTCATTCTACCTTTCCCCAACAAGTACTCTCCCTTTCAAATTTCTTGATGGAGTTCACATCCCAAATGTGATCCACCTACATATTTGTTGCTAATTTAGGAAAATACTAACTAATATACACCATGGATTGATATATTGTATATACCTCGACCATAGAACCCTCAGGATGTGTAATTTTCCTAACCAAAGCCTTCAATTATTTCAATTGCCTCTTTACCATCCACATTGACCTTGTGTGTATAGTCTGCACATTTCAACCTCCTCAACTTGGTGTATGAGGCAGTGTTTTTGTGCATTGAAAAATGCAAGAGGTAGATGCTTTTGCATTTCACACATTAACTGAGGAATTCCTCTATTCCAATAATTTATATATTCTTTATGGATTTCTTTAGATGACAACCATCTACAAATGATGCAAGAAAAACACAGGTTTCAACAAAAAGGTATATAAATTACAAGTAAAACACATGTCATCAAGTTTTAAAACAAATTGAACAAACATTTTGCATATAAATCACTACTTACCTCATGTATTTACCAAGATCATATATAACTTGTTTGATGTTGTTGTCAAAGTTGTATGGGAGATAGAGGTTGAACATATTGTAACAATAAAAAAGAATCATTATTTGTTTCCAAAGTAGACAAAAATATACTAAGGAGATGTTTAGCAATATATATATATATATATATATATATATATATATATATATATATACCAAAATAATTCCTTTAATGAGGGTATGCCAATCATGAGTTTTTACCACACCAGATTCACCTTTCTTTGTTAAGATATTATTTATGTTTGAAGAAAATCATGTTGGAAATTTAATTTTTCAAATGACCTCTTTTACATCATTGCTTTATTGCTATGTCAATAACCATGGAAGGCTATATCGGTCTCCATCTTTATTTGAGTCAATCACAATTTGCATTGCATGATTGGATTTTTGAATGTCACCACAAATTTTAACATTTTTTTATTTTTCACTCCTACCATCTAAGATTTGCCATAACATTTATGTTGCATTCTTTCCGATATGCATTGTATCAATCAAATGAGTTATTTGTAGGTGCTCATTGTAGGGAAACCTATTGAATTGTATGGGATAACTTTCCATTCCTCGTGGAAGCCCATTAATGCCTTGATGACCTTCATGAAGCATAAAATAAATTACAACAATAATTGTCAAATACAATAAACAAAATGTAATAAAAAAAATTCAAAGCATTGCATATATGATACATAGACGATTTGCGTACCTTGACAAATTCTATTGTATTCCAACTTCCATAATTGAGGTGTCATTCTTTGTGGTTTTAATTCAGTCTCATCTTTTTCATTGAAAAGATATTTTTCAATAGTCTGATACTTATGGTTCTTAGAGAGGAAGTGCCTAACTCATCAAACACCTCCTTTCCTAAACTTCTTGCAGAACGACGAGATTTCATCTTAGGACCACAAACTAGACATACAAATTTACCATTTGTTTGAAGACCTACAAGAGATGGGTTAATGTCAATTATATATATATATATATAAGAAAGGATTATTTACAAAACATGCATGAAATCTTCATAAAATTATATACTATTAAAGTGCAGTGGAACATTACATACCACAAAAATGTGTTAGCCCTGGGGCGTCAAGAATTGTCCATACAAGTATTCCATGGAACAGAAACTCCTTCGATCCGATTGGTCTAGATACATCATACAAAGTGATTCCAGACCATAACTTTAGTAGCTCGTCAATAAGAGGCTCGATATATACATTCATATCCTTAACTTGGTACAGACCTAATTGATTGAAAATACACATAATTACTACCATGTGTATATATAAGTAAATAAATAGATATAAGATATTATGCAACAAACAAGACAAATGAAATGTTACGTTCAAAAAGTTATTCTAAACAAATAACTAGAACAATCATTGCCAACATTATGTGATCCCTCCTCATTGACATCCAAGCAGTAATGTTATTATTGATAACAAAAATTGTCCACGCTACAGTAAAAAGACCTGAGCTCTCCAAATGGATTGAGACTGTCAGTTTCCATTGAAATCCTAACATTATGAGGTTCTTCAATGCATAACCATTTGCAGGTATTCGAAGAACACCATATCCGTTATGTTCCATGCATGGTAATCCATAAACTATGCTATGATTTGGCACATGAACAATCATTGCAAACATGGAATTATGGGAATATGGTGAAGAACTTTGCGAGGCACATTTTTTGTTACTGGATCGGTTCGATATATAGTGATATAAAATTGTGGGCATTCTATTTATGATGCTTATTGTCCATAATATATAATATGATCATTAGAAGATGCATCAATAGCTTGATACTCCATTCGAATATCTTTCATAATAAAAGATAAATCTCGGTATGTGCGAGGTAAAATATTTTACGATGGTAACAGAATTTCACCTAATAATCTACTTGAATATAAAAAATAACTAGTTAATGTAAAGAGTATTAATCGTAAATATTGCATCATTATTTTACACATTAATTAACACTAAAAATAGAGGAAAAAAGTCAACCTTTTTGTATATGTGGCGAAACATATTGCATACCCTAGGATTTGTGTGAGACAAGTGTTTGACAAACCATTCAAAACCTTTATGTTCACCAACAATAATGTAGCAGAGAGAATATTTGTTCTTCGGCTTTCATAGAGAGGTTGTTTTGCCTTCTCAAGCAAAGGTACATCATGAATATCATCAAAGTGTTCCTGATCCATTCAAGCGAATGTGTCTTGGATCAATATATTTTAATTTGTCCCATTATCTTCAACTATGTTATTATTGTCATCTTCTTCCATAGGACCATTAACTTGATCTTCAATATTCACTCCATGTTCCTAACCTTGTACAACCTCATTTATACTACTACTTGGCACATTCTCCAATGGAAAACACTTAGGGGGACTTGTCTTTATAAGTACAAACAATCAAGTAAAATTAGTCTGTATAAAAAATAGTAAAATGATATAAAATTTTATAGATATGATCAATATAAAGACATATAATGAATATGTAACTTACCAAGGGATGATATTCATACCCCTTCAACGCGCCCATGTTTCCTACATTGTTTTTCAGTTGTTTTTATTAAAACTCTTCTATGAGAGAAGCCCTTGAATCAAGTGCAAGGAAAATAACATTTCCTATCACCCCTTTCCCTCAATGCATCCTACAACCTATCAAGCCTCATTTGATTTTCTTATGTACTAATGTTATTTGAAATTCTTCCCCACCAAAATAGAGTGATGATTATTTTTAAAAATCGAGTGGCGTAGATCAACTATTCGTAATGAAATTGACTGATAAAAATAAAATTGTTTTAGAATACTCAATTCTACCCTTACACCTTTCAATTTATGTCTGGTCCATACCCATTCCTAAAAGCAAATCTTAAAAGAAATATAGTTTTTTAATTGTATATGTAGTCATTAAATATAATTGAGTAGACATGTTCATATAACCTATTTCCTAAACAACAATTTGTGTCCCCGAATAAAAGATGATGACGACAGGTTAGGGACCCAATGTGGGTATTTAAAAGTAGACAGAAATATTATAAATTACTAACCTTCAAAGTAAAAATTACCGAGCTATGTAGATCAAGAATTGGATGTCAAACAAGTAGATAGGAAAAAGATTATTTCATGCATCAAACAATGACCAGAAAAAGCTTTTACAAATGTCCCACCTACAACAAAATTGTCAAAACCTCTCTCGACAATTTTATAGAGTAAATCATTGTCGTTGGAGTTGGACGATTGTTGAATTGTTCAAAATTGGCCAAGAGAGAAATCAATGACTGTGTGTTTAGCCCTTTCAAATGGGTAAAGGACACTGCTGGTATTGCAATGAATTTTTGTCGAAAAACCAACGACCTAAAAACAGCGTTGCACTTATGACAAATGTCGAGGCACCCCAAAAAATGATCATGATTTTCATAATCATACAATATTTTTCTATGATTTAATTGAATTTATCCATAACATCGTAATATTTCATCGAAATTCGACTGCATATTAGTAGTGTCCTCATTTGTATAATATACGCATCGGTGCTTTTAATAAACTAAATGCACCGGTGCATATTGGTAAAGCCTTACTCACTGGTCATAACAATGCACATAATACAACATTTGCACCGGTTCATTTACATATACAAACACACTAGTGCTTTAATAACATATATGAAGCACCAGTGTGTTCCATACATCGCACCGTTGCTATTACAATGTACCATATGCACCCATGTGTATGCATTAAAACATACCGATTGGTGCATTGGAAATGAATGTATGCATCGGTGTTGTCACTATCATGTATAAGCATTGGTGGGTATTATTTATAATATACACACCGGTGCATTTACATTATCTGTACATATTGGTTCGATTGAGTTATAGAAGACGCGTCGGTGTGTGTTATAGAAATATAAAGCACCAGATAAAAAAACATCTGCTAAAACCTCGAACGCTTAGTTTTTTTAAAGTAAAGTGCATATCGGTTATAACCTTCGCAAAAACCTCCGCTACCAAAAATATATGTTTTACCGGAGGTTTTTTGGACACTTTTTGTCAATCTTGTAACACTAAAAACCTATGCTGAAAGGTGTTTCCCTTGTAGTGTTTGGGACATTTAGAGACATCCATCATCTCCAATGACATGCAATTTTGAAGACATTCCTCTTCTGACTGAGAGAACGAACAAAAACTTGAATTCAGAAGCTTTGTCAACTTTGTCAACTGCAATTACCCCTATGCTCTTCACCTTCACACATTTGTCTGCCCTCAACTCCTCCAAAGATACCAATGTTTCCATACTTGGCAACTCTTCTAACTCATAGAACCTACTAACATTTACCGGTTGATTCTCTGTTAGCAGCACCAACCCCCGTATACTCTTCAAACCAACAAACTTGCTCTATCAATCGATATTTACCTATTTCATGTTCATATTAATATGCACCAAATATGCAGTGTAAATGCATGTCTTTGTTGGATTTACCGCTACACAGAGATTGCTGTTGAAGATTTGTGTTGACAGAAGGTACTAACAATCAGATCTATGCCTTAAATAAGTCCGTGTATATGCCTTAAAAATTTAAGATTTAATATACTCTATCAGCTCAATAGGGATATAATCATCAACTCTAAGAATACGCATCCATCTATCACGCTCAAGCACATTCCCATTCAAAATATGAAATCGTGTGTGGAATGGAAAATTAATGGCACTCACAGCATCAGCTAAATGAATAAAAGAGATAATTTATATAATGAAGAATGCTTGATGTCTAGAGGTTACGAATTTCAAGTTGGGTTCGTCATGAGGAGTTTAAATTTTATAACTTATGATTTTTTAATTATTTATTGAATTATTTTCTCTTATAAATTTCTAATGTTTTTTCATAGCAATGCTTTACCGATACTATTAACTCAAATGCAAAATTTCCACCTAGTTGTGTAGTTTTTTTAAATAATTTTTAAAAGTGATTTTAAATGGAATTTCATTCTAGTTATATAAGCATCTTCTTAATATTTTGGATGAGGCGTGAGATAGGATAATATTCGATCCACGTGCCTTTTATGACAAATTTAATATTTAAATGGAATTTCATTCGAGCTATATAGGCATCTTCTTAATATTTTGGATAAGGTGTGAGATAGCGATCCACATGCCTTTTATGACAAATTTAATGGTATTTGATTAGAACTATGTTTCTTGAATACAATAAGTTATTACATTTATCCTTAAGCCTAATTATCATTCCCGGCTCAAATCAATATTCATACTCCTTTTACAACAAATCTAATGTTATTTGATTAGAATGAATGTCTCTTGAGTACAATAAGTTATTACATTTAGCCCTAAGCCTAATTGTCATACTCGACTCAAACCAATATGGATACTCCTATATCTAGTGCGATATGTGCACAAGTGGAGGCCATGACATCATCTCAACATTTTTTCCAGCAGAAGATGACATCATCTCAACATGTGATGAGCATCTCAAAATTTGTCACATTTGTTTGGAGAGTTTCCCCTCCTCACGCCATCCCTCAATTTTGAGGTTAGTGTAGGAAGAAAGAATTTGTGAGGAATGGGCCTCAACCCCTAATCTCATTCTTGTCGTTGTACGTTGGTAACACCCTTTAAACACCAAGCCTTTATCATATGTATTTTCATGTTCAACCGTGTCCAATGTAAATGTTGTGTGGGTAAGTGCATTTATTCTAGACAATGTGACTTGCAAGAAAACATTTTCAAATATTATAATAATTTATCATTATGGCATGGGTGTGATGGCCTTCTTAATGTTGGTCACAGCCCATGGGGACCACAAATTATTGTTAATCGATCACTACAAACCAAGCCTAAATACAACCCCACATTCCCACTAGTGTGCCGCATGTCAACATGCAATGTTTAAGATATTAGATTGACTAACATAATAAAACACCCCCCACTCCACAGGTTAATTTGAAACAAAAACACAAATTCATAGCGCATGATTAACTACATAAATCTATATGTTAGATTTTTTGGATTTGCATTATGCTCGAGTTTAGAAACATCCCATGTTTCAAGGGATTCAAATAAAGGAAGAGTAATAGAGAATAGTGGGGGAAAATAAATAAGGAATGAGTGATAAATGTTAGGTTTTAGCTAAAGGAGAAATATTAATATAATCAATATAATAGGAGTCAACGTAAAAAGGCCATTAACCTTAACAAATAAATATGAGTTTGACATAAATTAAACCAAACTAATAAGAATGTAAGATTAATTAAAAGGTTAAAAATAAAGGTTTTCTAATATTTAAAGATAATTAAAAGAAAATGAATGAAAGAATTTAACAATGAATAGTAAGAAGTAAATAGTATCCTATGAAAAGGGATTGAAATTTTTACCATAATAAAAATATAAGATTAATTAAAAGGATAAAAATGAAGGTTTTTTAATATTTAAATATGATTAAAAGAAAATGAATGAAATAACTTATGTATGGTAAGAAGTAAATAGTATCCTATGAAAAGGATTGAAATTTTTGACAGAATTTAAAATAGAAAAAGATGAATCTTATTATTAAAAATTGGGGGAGGAAAATTGATATGAGGGATTACTAAAGAAAGGAGCAACTAATAAAAGGAAGTAGATAGGAGCAACTAATAAGAGGGAGTAGATAGTTAAGAGGAGGTAATTAAATGAGTGAGGAATAGATGTTAAGTTCTAAGATAAATATTAATAAAATAAGAATGGTTTTAACGAGAGATTAAGAGATATAACAAAAATTAAGAGATAAATTAAACTAATTATAATAATAACTTAGGATTAATTAAAGGTGACTAGATATGAAAGATTTTTAATATTTAAAGAACTAAGGAAAGAAGAAAATAGCATACCAAAATATATATATTATGAAAAATGATTAAAAAACTAACTTTATACAAAGGAAGAGGGAATTGAGGAAAGAGAAAGAAAAAAGAAAGGACGAATTTTTAATGTTAAAAATAAAGGGTGAAATTGATATAGAGGAACATAGGAATAATTAAAATTACTAAAAGGTAGAGTTACTAAAAAACAAAAATGAATAGCTAAAAGGAATTAATTAAATGGGTAAAGAGAGGAGGGGAACAAAAGGAGTAAGAAGGTATGAAGAAGAAAAGAGGGAAATTGAAAAGTGTCACTAACTTAAATGGTAGATTAAAAGTTTCTATGAATGACTTAGTTTATAGCTATTTTTTAGATTAAAATTGTTTGAGTATTTTTATATTTCAAAAACTTTGTAATGAGGCATGACAAATAATTATGATTTCATAAAATAATATGACATCTCTAATCATAAAATTTATAATATAATTCAATGTCATATAAATTAGGTTTAGTAACTCCGCGATTTAGATGATGAATTCAAACCATTTCATTCAAAAAAACATAATATAGAAAAAAATAAAAATATCCAAAATGTAACATTATAATTTATGAAAAAAAATAATGAATGTCAATTTATAATAATTAATTTCGAAACTAAAACAAAAAACACAATGATACAATTTGATAAAGCATTATTTATGACAAAGAAATTACAAGATATGTTTTGAAAATAAAAAATAAATTTTGGAAATAATTTTATGAAAACATGGTGTATATCAATTTACAATAATTAATTTCAAAGCTAAAACAAAGGAGACAATGATGCAAATTTGATACTGAGATGACAGGATTGATTTTGAAAATAATTTCGACATGTATATATTGAAACTCTCACACGTATAGGGTGGTGGTTTCTTGCTTCGGCCATAATTTTCTTTTAAAATGATGATGGGTCACCCCAAAAAAGATGGATTGCTTTATCTTTAGAATTGAATATTAAATTGTGAAATATTCTATAACTTTAATATGCATTATTCAAATTTTTATAACATATTAAAATAATTATTTTTATTAAGATGAAAATAATTTATTTATTGATGGTTTTATATAAGGTTATAACATATTTTCCACCTTTCAAAGTCTCATTATTTGCAATGAGATATTTTTCCTTGCAAAAGTTGAATATTTTCTAGTAAAGTTCTTCAATCTAATTGTTTGGCTATTCTATTAAGTACTCATTTATTTCTTAATTTTAAAAAAAAAAATATTTTTTATCTAATATTTATATTAAATCAAATATATGTATTTTATGTTTTATGTATTAACATAGTTTGTTACTATATTATCAAGTCTTGAAAAAATCTTTTTAAATAAAATCACATGAAAAATGAGATTTTTTTCATATATTGACAAAAACATCTTGTAAACATTTTCATTCCATTTTTTCAAAATAATATATATTCCATAATATTTAAAAAATCATTGTACTCATGTTCCTTTACATAAAACATGCTTTAGTGTAAGCATTAAATACACCTAATATTCATCTGGCCCTAGTCTTATATAATTTAGTTTTTTTTCCATGAAAAAAACATATTTTCATTTATTTAAGAGAAAAAATACAATCCTCGGTGTTGTTCAGTAAGTGTTTTTATCACAAAACTTATAGAGATTATCAATCATGACTCTACTCTGGCTTTAATGCATTGTATGCCTTACATATTTTTCAAAACAAAATACCATACATAAATCATAGATTTCAAAATACTGATATGTTGTGTTCCAAATAAAGTGCATCGGGATGAAGAAGAAGACCTTGTTTAGAGAGTGTCTCTCAATCAATGCATCCACATTAATTTCATGCAGAATATGCCTAGGATGTATGTTCTGGAACATTCCCTAAAGCATCACTAGTTTCTCAACCAAATACAGTAGCCCAACATGAACAACATCGACCTGTCCCCTTAAGCATTCAATAACCAACTGGGAGTCACCTAGAAGCCAAATACTATGAATCCCTCTTCTAAAGGCAAGTCTCAGCAGATAAAACAAACCATTGAACTCCGCCTGGTTGTTAGTACCAGGCCCAATCCCACCATGCCCTTTGAAATAGTGGTCTTTGTCCAGTCAAAGTAAGAATCCAAACCCACTCTTTCTATTATCCTCTTGACTAGCCCCGTCAAAACATGCCCAAGGTGAGCTCTCATCGATAATCGGATGCACCAAGTGCATTCCATATCTAATGACCTTCCCTGTTTTATGAAAAAGAAAGATAGTCATGGACTGAGCAACCACCTTGAGAATGTTAATAGGGCAGTCTCGAATTATAACCACATTTTATGCCAACCAAACACCCCATGATACAATAAGGGGAATTTCTCTATAGGGAACCACCTCCTGCAACTAAAAAATCCTCTTGAAGCAGCCTTCCACCAAATTTCCGGACAGTTAGATTTCCTTCCCAGCTCCTGCAAAACCTCCCTGGAAAAAGCATAAACAACGAAGAGAAGATGAACCAATTCCTTATCCATTTTTCATAATGGGAATATCCCTGGGCCTTGAAAGTTGAACTGTTGAAGACGATCCCAAGTCAAAACCCTGTTACCCATCATAAGCCAAAAATGTAACATACTCTTTGGTGGCCCTTTGATTTTCCATATTTCCTTCCACCACCACCTAGTCCTATGAGTATTTGGAAAAATCATCTCATATCCCAGCTTTATAGAATAGAGGACCCCTCGAGGATTAAAGCTCCATCTTAAAACATCTTATTCTCTTGTTAAATGAATGTGTCCCTGATCAATTAATCCACAAAAATGATCCCAACTACCCTTCGAGGGCCCCAAGAGTCCTAGCTCCTCCATTTTTTTCCAGCCATGTCTCCAAGGATTGGTCCTTTCCACCTTCACATGCCTATCCAACGTAGCAATTCCCTTGGACTGAAGGAACTCAACAAGACCTACATGAAAATGAAAATCACCAGGAATCCCCAATATAGATTCACAACCCAACCTGACTGATCTACCATTACCAATATTCCACGCAAGGTAGGGGTCTTATCACAGAAAAGGCACTTGAAAGTGCTCTACAATGATTTGTAGCCTTTGCAACAGCCTTCTCTCTACAATGCACGCAATCCACCATTGAACTCGAGGCAATGTATCTTGCAATCAAGATACGCTTCCAAATACTTTCCTTAGTCAAAAATTTCCAAAGGGATTTTGCTACAAGTTCCTGGTTGAAGATGAATATATTCTTAAGCCCCCAATCCCCCTATTATTTTGGGTTATGCTAACACTTTCCAACTGACTAGATGGAATCCTCATTCATCCTGCCTATTTCACCAAAGAAAATTGAAATAGATATTTCAAATTGCATTTAGTGTCGCCATTGGGATCTTAGCCATAAGATTTCAGTATATTGGTATAGCCTCTAAGATCGATTTAACAAGAACCAATATGCCCCCTCTAGAAATCTATATGTTGCACAACATATTAATCCTTCCATCCACTCTCTCCACTAGCCATCTCCAATCATTTTTTCCATATCTATTAGGATTCATATTGTAACCCAAGTATGGAATGCCATCCTCCATGATCATCCTGCATTCAAAAGGAAAACTCCCTCTCCAAAATTACCTACACCCCATCTGAGCCTCCAATAAATACAAAGAAGATTGTCATTGTTAATCTCCATCCCAATAGCCTGCAGAACAAATCCAGATTTGTTCCCACCCTTCAACATTTAATAGTATATTGAAAACAAAAAACAAGCAGGTCATACACAAACATAAGATGAGTGAGATTCTCTCTTCCATTGAAAGAAACTCCCAAGAGTCTCGTTATAGTACACTCAAAATTCAGCATCCTACTGGGTCCTTCTATGATCAAGAGAAACAGATATGGATAAAGGGTGCAACCTTGTTTGAGTCCCTGGGAGGAATTAAAGAAGGATTAACTCGACCCATTAATGAGCACTGCAAAGAATGGGGAGGTCACACACCCCATTATCCAATTAGTCAAGTCCAAGCTAAACCCAATATGTAAAAGAACCAACCTGAGAAAGATCCAAGAAGATTTATCATAGGCCTTGGAGAGAACAAGCTTTAATGTTGCCAATTTCAGATTATGAATGTTAATGGAATGAATGCTTTCTTGAGCCGATCCCAGCACTTCATGAATGAGTCTACCCTTTAGAAAACCAAATTGTTCCTTTGACATGTACTCCAAGAGATAGGGATTTATCCACACCACTAAGACCTTAGCCATGATATTATATACCCCATTGCAGAGAGAGATAGGTCTAAAATCCGATAAGGTAACAGGATTATCCTTTCGGGGGATCAAATCCAAAAATTTCACATTAATAGAAGTCAAAATTGTCCTAGAAAGTATCACCTCCTCCACCATTTTTAATAAGTCTTCACCCAACAAGTCGAAGAATTCCAGGAAGAATTATGGTGGCTAGCCATCATGTCTCGGACTCTTATCTCTACAAAAATTCTTTAAAGCGCTAGATAGTTCCTCGAGGGTAACCTCCTTGTAAAGTAAATCACTCTCCTCGGGACCCAATATTCTGGGAATTTTCTCTATGACTTGTGGCATTCCCATCATATCCTAATGGACTTGTTCAGAGTACAAAGAATGAAAATGATTAACAGCCTCCTCTACCATTTTATTGAACCCCCTAATAGTTGTTGAAATATTGTAACTTCTAAGAATATTCTATTTGTACTTTATCCGGAGATGTTTCATTCCTCCGCTGGGACTTTATTGTATATCTAGAGATGTTTATTCCTCCATCGGGATGTGGTAACTAGGGTTATTATACCACCTTAGAGGGGTCGGCCCAGTGTGGGTTAAAGGGTTATTAGACCACCCTAGTGGGGTTGGCCCAGTGACAAGTGGTAATGGGTTATTAGACTCTCCTAAGTGAGGTCGGCCCAGTTAGAGTAAAATTCAAGTCGGAGTAGTTTATAAATAGAGGAGGTGTGTTCCTCATTTAAGACACTCACTCACTCACTTGTGAAACTCGCATAGAAGAAGGAGAGATCTGCAAAGGAGGAGAAGGAGCTCATGTTTGGGGATTACATATTTTTATTTTTTGGTCATCTATATTGAGGAAGCTTTGTTGGGTTTTCTACCCCATGAGGGTTTCCCAGGATAAATTGTGTCTCTTGTGTTTATGTTGTGCTTATTGTTCTTCCAATGATCCTGTATATGCTATTGTTGTGAAATCTAATGGAATACTGATGTTATCTATATTATCATATTGAATTTTAACATGGTATCATAGCTAGCCTAAAGGAAGGCATTGTATGGCATTTACGACACTTGTTGCACTTGCGACAAATTGGAAGCTAGGGCTTGGTATAGTAAAAACTAGTCATCGTGGCACTTTCGCTATAAATCAGTTTTGGCGAAGGTTCAGGATCTGAAACTTTTATAGGACTAAGATGAAATGTTCTTGTACCTTTGTCTGAAGATCAACCTCATATTCGTTGTACTTTTTCAAATATGGTTCGTACAAGTTAAGGTTTCTGCCTCTTCCAGAATGCAGCCCTAAACAGGTGACCTAGGAACAAAGGTAATATCTAGGGATAGGAAGCTCCAAATGGAATTCCGTAAAAATTAGAAGTTAGTGCACGGAATGTAGTTTCACAGGTCCAGGTTTCAGATGCCGAAGTTGAAACAGTGACACGTGGAACTCCGTACAAGTTCGCTATGTTGTTTCATGCCATAAACATGTCACGTTGCGACACTTGGCATATCTCTCTCCCAGAGAATCCATTAAATCTCAAATATTTGGGGTTGTGTTGATGCCCCAGAGATCGCAGCATCAATCAGAAAGGGATCCTCCCCGGTAGACTATCCCAATTATATTGTCCACCGTTTGGTGTGGGGAATCCGTCCGGTTAGATGTTCCGGCAACCGTGGGTTTGGAGATTTGCTCCAGTTATACCGCTTGTGGCCCGATCCACCGTTCTTTTGATTTTTTATGTTTTGGAATGATATGCAAGTGCCTAGTCTAAATTTAATCTAAATGCAGAACTGGAAAAACAGATCTATGTCTAAAACTGAAAATAAATCTAAACTATCCCTGCAAGGAGCAAATTGAAAGTATGAGTAATGAGCTGTAGGATTTATCTAAAAAATAAACAGACGGCCATTAAATCTTTAAAGACAAAGCTACAGCAAAGGTAAGAGATATCAGAAGATAGCTTCCAATTAAATGTAACACATGCCATTACTCATGAAAGAGAGAATTCATTTGCACAGAAAGAAGTAAGATCATTCACTACAAAGAAATAATTCAGAACAGTAAAGAAAGATCTCACAGTAAAGTATGGAAGTCACAAGAATAATCCAATATACATCCAATCTTCATTTCCATGCAAAAAGACGTCCTCTCCAGGCTCTTATTAGGTAGATTTAATTTCTTGAAACAAGTGCAAGGTAGCTCGTACAAGTTCAGAAACTAATATTTCCCTGCAAAAAGTCCTTTACATTACTTCCTAACTTCTATTTATAATGTTACAAAATGCCCTTTGGGCTGCCACCTGGCCCTTTACACTTGTCACCTACAGACTTTTCCCCTTATAATAGACAAAAATGTGACCTGCCTTTTAACAGAAAATTATTTAAAAAGAAAAGGACAGATGTCCCATAGCTCCACGTTTTATACATCTGAAATCCAAAATACAAAATAAAGGAATTAATGCCTTAATATCAATGCATTCATTCTTGGGCAGGTGCTCCAGCTGGGAGAGAAGCAATCGAACTAGCTGTTGCTGCTGCTGCTGCTGGGAGAGAAGAATTCGGGCTGGCTGTTGCTTCTGCTACTGCTGCTGCTTTCTTCTCCTCTTCTACAATGTAACTAAACCATATGCCAGTGTCCCTTATAAATACATTTGCTGAGGTAGGGAGTAATATTTTCTAAGAAGTTACATCTTTACCAAGCTCTGCTCCAATACCTTGAATTTCTGTTACTGCTGCTTGGTGTATTTCCTTAAGCAGATGGTTGTGTATTGATGACATCCCAATATAATGTTGGAGATCATCAATGGCTAAGACATCAATTTTCTTCACATATTCTGTTTGGATGCCCAGCTCTTCCTTCAGGTTAGCTAAACGTTGTTCTTTGCCCGGGAAATCATCAAGGGACTGAGGGAAACTCAACTTGCATTTGTCATGCACTTCATGGATTCTTTGGTAAAGCCCGTTGCTTTTATCCATTGTCCCTCGGATCTTGGACATTAGCTTAATGCTACAATTTCTGCAAAATTCCAGAAGGGCTATGTCTTCATTAAAACCATCTTCAGATTTGAATGGGAGATGCGTGGGGAAATATACCTTTCCTTTCCTCCATTCTATCTGGCTCAGGATATTTGCCTTAACCCGAGTATATTTAGCTTTAAGCCTATAGGCCTCTGCGTTAACTTCTTTTAATCTAACCACCATGGCCTTTAGCTTACATACTTCCTCAGTAATTAGTTTCTGCGTGTCATGGACTTGATTTAGGATACTACAGGATAGCTCATGGAAAGGAGACATGTCTATCGCTCTGCTCTCCGCCTGCTCTAATTATTCAACCAATGCTAGCTTGTATGCTTCTAGATGGGACACTCTGGCTCCTGCATTGTTCTTTTCTGCTTCTACAATCATCATCTGGACTGTCAGTTGTTCCTTTTCTTCTTCTAGCTGGTTATACTTGTCTGACAGTTCTTTATGCTCAACAGACAGGCGATTATACCTATTCACCACGAGATCCCTGTAGGCTTGCTCATTAGCCACAGTATGTTGTAGCATGCGAGCTCTCCTCTTTGTCGACTCAACTTCTTTAACTATATCAACCACATTGTCCACTGTTGCTTTTGCTGTCTCTACAATGGCGGATGCCATAGCTAAGGGAGCCTTATTTGTATTTTGCATTACTGTGGTCTCCCGGTAAGTAACGATATCTTCTTGGAAGAGTCTCTTTATCCTCTCTTCCGATTTAAGGACCATTGCCTTCCTTTTCATATCATAGACAAATTCATCCCATCTGGACACAGTATGCTCTTCTGATGGAGTGTACGGGACGATTGGGAGATCTATAATATCTATCTCTGCTTCCGCGGGTGGGGTCTGGACTACCTGAGTTGGGTCTGTTCCCACATTTTGGGTACCAAAGACACCTGCTTGTGCTATGTCCGCCTCCACATTTTGAGTACCGGAGACACCTGCTTGAGGTACGTCTATTTCCATATTCTGGGCACCGGAGCCACCTGCCTAGGCATCTTCAACTGTCTTGAGTTCTTCTTCCACTTTCTGCCCTACTTCAGCTTGTTGCCTTCTCTCTTCTTCTTTAGCTTGCTACTGATTTTCATTTTCTTCCATCTGCTTCGCGTCTTTTGCTTCTTTCTGCAGCTGGGCTTCCTCAGCTTCTTTCTTCAGCCTTTCACTTTCTGCTTCTTGTTGCAATCTTGCCACCTCAACCTCTTGCAGTAACTTTGCTTCCTCTCTTAACTTTTGTTCTTCTTGGGCTCGAGCATCATCTGCTTCTTTCTCCTTCTGCAGATTGGTTTTTTGGGCCTTGGTGGAGATAGAGCTTGCTCCACTGCCTTGGCGACAACTCTGCAACCCAGTCATGTTGGTTATGCCTCTGAATGCCTCTTCCTCGGCATCATAATAATGGGCGTACTCGAAATGAGCATAAATTTCTTTGCAATGCTCGGCAACTTTTCCCCGCCTATCACTCCTATGGAAAATGACTTCACCAAAGTGAAAGGCTTTCAGCTCTTGAACAAACTCCTCAGCTGATGCAACTCCTGAGAATTTGTAAGCTCCTATGCAGAAGGCTAGAGGGGGGAAAGAAGCCTTATGCTGCTTGTTAAGCACTGCTCCAATTCCATCCAGGAAAATTTGTCTCACTGCTTCCTTGAGGACCACATAGTCAGTAGCATAACTTGAAAAAATATATGGAGCTTTAGTCCCTCCAAACATTCTGATGTAGGTGCCTTGCTCCGAAAAATAAAAATCTCCATAGTTTTCAAGGATCTCCATGGAATTTTCCGACAGACAGTTGGGCTCTTCCTTGAATATCTGCTCATATATGGGCATGATGAACCCCTCACAGATGAGCTTATAGCTGGCTTTGTAATTTTGAGCCCACATCATCCTGAAAGCAGTGTAAACTGGGGTATTGGCTTTATCCCACGTGCAACCTAATCTGGGGAAAGATAGCTTGGCTAAAATACAGTCAATGAGATATGAAGACATATAAAATTTTGACTTTTTTAAGGCCAGACCCTCTCTTGCAGCAACCACCATTGATGCCAAACTGTCCGACAGGATAGTAGCCCAGTCGAACACAGTTCCTTTGAATGCTACGAAGTGGATGATGGGGACCCACTGAATCCTGTACACAGTGCCATCGGGCATGCCGAAAATTCTGCATAACATCAGGGCGATTAACCTGAAAGGAGGTCTTAGATTCTGCACATCATATTCATCATTACCCCTCTTTCTTAAGTGCTTGCCTGCAACCAATAATTTTTTGGCCATTTCAATATTGTTCATCTGGCCCAACCATTCATCACTCAGGGATTGTTGGGGACGTGGGAATTTATAGGTTGCGGCAAGATATGCTGGGTGGAATGATGTGATGGCTATTTTCCCATTGTCATGTAATACTCTTGTCTCCGCATTAGTATGTTCGAGTATCCACCCGATTACTTCAGAACATGGGAACAGTTCAGGGCGGGTAGAAGCTTTAGCTATGCCTAAAGTTCTGATGTTGCGGTAGATCTGGTCTTCCTCTAACAATGCATCTGGGATATCCTGGTCCCTGATCATCCTGTAAATATCGCCCCAGCGGACTTCAGGAGGAATATCGGTGGTGCACTTAGTATCTTGGAACATGGTTTCAGTCCTAAGTGGTACTGGCTCAAGTTCCGTCATTTTAGCCTTCTTCCTACCACCTTTGGGCATCTTGGCTTGTCCCTGCTAGCAACCAAATACAAGTCATTATAAAAAATGTGCAACCTGCTATGAGATTTTACCAAAAGAAGGACCATTTCAACATGCTAATGATATATATAAACAAATTAGGAAGCTGCAGGTTGGGCAAGCAAAATAAATCACTCCAAACAAGAAAGAAAAAAAAAGACTTGATTATCTTAAGGAAACCAAGTTTGGAATGTTCCCGAAAGGGCACGCAGACGACGTGAAACAACCTACTTCCCATCTAGTCCTAGGAGAGAGGGTGTCCTTCATTTTTGCGGCTCAAGTGGTTAATGGCGGGTTAGCTTGGATTGAGACAAACTTAAGACGAAACCAGGGACCGCTTTCCACATCTATGAAAAGGTGAGGGGTTCAGCCGACCGGACCACTACTGTTAATAACTACTAGACTTTGTATGGCCAGCTTGGGGCTTGAATGGGGTGACGACGCCTGGAATATGGTTGGTGAAAACTCGGGTGATTACAGTTTTGGATTTTAGCTGGTGGAACGAGAAACCCATGGGGCCTCGACGGCTTTTAAAGACAAAATAACGGTATATGCAACTAGTGCCTATCGGCCACGTCTTAGACGAAAATAAAAACTCAAAGGTAATATGACGTGTAGATGAGACAAAAATAACGGTTAGAAACCTACCTGGCAACGCGAAGGTGGCTGAATGAGGTGGACGCGGACGTGGACGAGCTGAGCTGGAGCAGTCTGGAGCGGTGTCCCAACGGCGTTTGTTTAATCGAAAAATAACAATGCGGCCGACCCAAACCCCCACCATCCTTTTAAACGGGTTAGTCACGTGTGGCACTAAATTCGGTGGGTGGCGCCATTAAAACATTTTTTTATAGTTTGTACGTCGCGGTCTTTTCAAGCCGCCTCGGCAGTTGTGCGCGACCGTCATTTGCGGGGCAGACTCACGAATTTCATCCGCAACTAAGGAAAGATATAGCGAATGGCTTCGACGTTTCGAAAGAGATTGGCGTATCCTTCCGAAACGCAACCTTAGGAGAGCTGTTGCGAGCATTTTTTTTACGGAGTCGTCCAGCAGTTTTGGGGAAATATACGATTTCTTTCCGCAATTTTAATGGAGATAAGTCAACCGCTTCCACAATTGCGGAACCATTTCGCTAAGGTTCCCGCCGTTTCAAAAAGGATTGGGGAATGGCTCCCACAAGTCGAACAAAAAGTCTAAGTCTCTCCAAAAGTGTTCCGTGGGATTTCGGGAGAATATAGCAAACGCTTCCGCAGTTTCGGAAGGCTTTCGCGAACGCTTCCGCAGTTTCGAAAGGCTTTCGCGAATGCTTCCGCAGCTTCGAGAGAAAGACAACTTAATATTTTTTCAAAAGAGACTAAGTCCTTCGGCGGCTTTTCGGGAAAATAAGGAGAATGCTTTTGTAGTTTTGGAAGGGAAACCCAAAAGGTTTCGCTGTTTCGGGATGGATTGATGAATGACTCCCGCAGTTTCGGGAGGATAAGTTGAATGGTTCCGTAGTTTCGGGAGGATAAGTTGAAAGGTTCCGCAACTGCGGGAAGATAACTCAAATGATCCCGCAATTTCGAGAGGAAATTTCTAAGTCCTTTTCGATAGGCTTATGCAAATAGCTCCCGTTGTTTCGAGAGGGAAACCCAAACGGTTCCCGCGGTTTCGGGAGGATAACTTGAATACCTCCGCAACTGCGGGGGGCTTTCTCAAATGCTTCCGCGACTTCAGGAAGATTTCACGAATTTTATCCTTAGAAGAAAAGACTTGGAATTCTCAAAGCAGGATTTTCATTTGAAAACAAAGTAAAAAGGAGAATTGACCTCTTATAGCAGTCTTTCTAGAAAAATAAAGGAGGGGCCCCAATATGTACAAAAAATTTGGGGAGGGATGTTGCTACAACAACAATTGGCGAGTCGCTGGCGAACACAGATCTCTGAAAAATTCCTCTCCATGATCTGAAACCTTATTAAAGACATCTATCTTATGTGCAATATTCAGCTGAGCATTTGAATTTCTGTGAAGGAAGAAGGCACTTTACCTGCTAGCCATTGGGGAAAGGGGAGCGTCGACAGAGACATCTTTAAAACTCTCAAAGGGCCAACATATGGGATTCATTTTAGAAGGATCATCTTTCAAATGGCTACTACTATCGGACTCCACAGGATTTGCAACACTTTCTCATGGACATTATTGCTCTTGTTCCTCATTCCCATTCCGCTTGCATCCTTTGGGATGTTTGTACTTTGGACAGCTTTGCTGTTTGAGGCTTCCAGAGATATTTTCTTTAGACATGATCTTTTGATTTAGGCTCCTCAATCCATAATGTCCTTTTGTGTGAGTTAGAGATTTTATTGGTTTGATCAAGCCTCACGGACGGAGAGGAGCCCATTTTGGGCTGAGCCTTTTGGACAAACTTCTTGATTTTACATGTCTTTTGCTTTTGTCTCAGCCATGCTTTAATTGAGGCGAGAATCTCTGGAAAACAGACCCTTGAATATAAGCCATTTTGGTTGTTAAAATTTGCAACATGGAGTCATTTCAATACCCTATGTCCTCGGGATGTGCTACTTTCCATGGGTCCAACTTCAATAACCTTCTTGAGATGTCTTTAAGTGTGAGAGTGGGTGGAGCCCAAAGATAGTAATAAAGACAGTCATAGGTCTCTGCTATTTAAATAGGATTAGTGTGACTAGCAGAGTAGGCTTCCTTCCTTCTGAAAAAATTCAGCGAGAGCACAATACATAGATAGACTTTATTCGAGCATAGTTCCGGACTCATGGGTTGTGAGATTTCTTTTGAGAGACCTGTCTTGATGAGAAACTCAACCGTAGGGGCTTTCAGAAAGCAAACTTTGTGCAAAGGTGCAAATGACACGAAAATAAACAAAAAATGGCTGACACTAATACAAACAAAAGGCTAAAGCAACCATAAAAGAAAAGTTTGTTTATGTACAGAGAGTCTCAGCGAGACTATGCAAAGTATTGCTTCAGGGCGAGGCCATTGAGAGGAAGGGTTACTTCTTCTCCCTCGAGATTTATCAATTTATAAGTGGATGGTCCTATCTTTGCCGAGATTTGGTACGGGCCTACCCATAGATGTTGGAATTTCGTGTGCATTCCTTTGCCTTCATGATTATGGTCCCATTTCAGGACTAAGTCCCCAACTTCAAAACTTCTTTTACCGGACTTCCTCTTATTGAACCATCTCTTAACTATGTCATGGTGTTGATGGAATTGGTCTTTAGCTTTCTGTCGGGATTCTTCAAGTTGAAGCAAGGTATTGATCCTGGATTGTAAGACTTGGCTACTAGAACCGCGAGAGGCTTGGGATAACTGTAAGGATGGGAGCAAGATGTTTGGGGGAAGGATGGGAGCAAGATGTTTGGGGGAAGAATGGCTTCCTTTCCATAGACAAGAGTGAAAGGGGAAACCCCTAATGCATTTTTGGGGGTCACCCTATCTGCCCATAAGGCGTCTGGGAGAGCTATATGCCAACTTCTCTGGTTTTCTATCACAGTTTTCTTGAGAATCCGAATCAGATTTTTGTTTGAAGATTCAGCTAATCTGTTCCCTTGAGGGTAATAATTGGGTGAATAATGAAGCTTAATTCCCCATTCATAAACAAATTCATTTATCTTGCAAGACGAAAATAGGAATCATTATCAAAAACAAGGGAAATTGGAACCCCAAACCTGGTTATGATGTTTTCTTTCAAAAAACTGATGACTGCATCTTTATTGATCTTGCGCAACGGGATGGCTTCCGTCCATCTAGTGAAGTAATCGGTAGCCATCAGGATGTATCGATGTTGCAAAGAATAATTTGGATTTATCTCTCCGATAACATCTATACCCCACTGCTCAAAAGGCTCAGAGATAATAACCGGCTGCAAGGGTCCTGCTGCCTTAGGTAACTTCCCGGCACTTCTTTGGCATACATCACAGTTTCGTGCATACGTGTGGGCATCTCGGAACAGAGTGGGCCAATAATATCCAGCTCTCAGTATCTTGTGTGTTGTTGTCTCTCCTGAATAATGTCCACCTGCGGGGCCATCATGTAATTCTTTGACAACTTTATTTGCATCTTCCTTTTCTACACATCTAAGGAAAACTCCATCATAATTTTTTCTGAAAAGTATCCCATCGATGATTTGATAAGGTGCTGATTTCAAACGGAGTGCCCTTCTTTGTTTAGAGTTCCAGTGCTCAGGTAGGTACCCTTGCTATAAATAATGCACCAGATCTCTATACCATGACTGAGGAGTAAGGAAGATAGGACATACTTCAACCGAATTTAGCTCAGCTTCATTCTTCCAATGTTGTTCTTCATCAATTGAGTTTCCTGTAAGTAATTTGCACAGGCCTTGCCCTTTGATGATCGTGGCTGGTTTAAATTCTAAATCATATTCTTGAAGAGCTGTGACCCAGCTCCCCCTCCTTTCTCATATTTCCTTTTGAACGAAAAGGGATCTAACAGCTGGGTGGGGAACTATAACTTTAGTTCTGTTCTTAAGAATATATGGCCTAAACTGCTTGACTGCTTTGAAGACAGCGTATGCATGCTTTTCAACCACGGGATAGTTCAGCTTGGCCCCTTGCAGACCAGTGCTCATAAACGAGATTGGGTATTCATCTCCTAGATCCACCTTTTGTGTGAGTACCGCTGCGAGGGAGTCATCCGAAGCAAAGGTATATAGGATAAAATCCTTGTCAAAATCCGGGCTTCTTAAGGAAGGAGCCTTAGCTATAGCTGCTTTAATATCTCTAAATGCGTCCTTTTCCAAATCTGTCCATTTGAACTGTATGCTTTGTTTAACCATTTGTTGCAACGGTTTAACAATTTGTGCAAAATCTGGAACAAATCTGCGGACAAAATTGATAGTGCCCATAAAGGACTGCATAGATTTCTTGTTGTAAGGCATTGGAATCTTATTGATAGCTTGTACTCTTTCCTGATCTATTGACACTCCCCCTTTGGAAATGACATGACCCAATAGTTTACCTTCGGGAACAGCGAACACGCTCTTCTTGGGATTCAAAGAAATACCATATTTTCGATAGCGATTGAAAATATGCCTCAGATGGACAACATGATCTTCTCTTTTCTTTGAAAAGACTGTCACATCATCTAAGTAGACAACAACGCATTTCCCACCCAATCCTCGGAAGGCGATATCCATTGCTCGTTGGAATGTAGCTCCTGCGTTTATCAGACCAAATGGAATCCTTCTATATGTGAAAGTTCCCCACTTAGTTCGGAAAGTAGTCTTAAGACGATCTTCTTCGGCTACTAATACCTGATTGTAGCCAGAGAAACCATCGAGCAAAGAAAACAGCTCAGATCCTGACACCATTTGAAGGATTTGTTCCATTGAAGGGATGGGGTAGTTGTCTTTATCCGAAGCTCTGTTTAAATTTCTGAAATTTACACATAGCCTTATCTCTCCTGACTTCTTTCTTACGGGAACCAAGTTAGCAACCCACTCAGAATGACGAACCTTAAAGATTATCTTAGCATCCAGGAGCTTCTTTAATTCCTTTTGAATCGGCGATTCTAGAGTAGGATGCATCCTTCTTAACTACTGCTGAAATGGCTTGACACCCGCTTTCATTGGTATAACATGCTGAATAATGCGGACGTCATACGTTTTCAAATCCTCATAGGTCCATGCAAAAACATCCTTATATTGCTTAAACAGTTTGATGAACCTATCTCTTTCTCCTGGTGAACAACATTTGCCAAGGTTGACAAATTTTGGTTCTGCCTCGGTACCCAAATTAACTAACTCATGTTGCATTGATGAACTGTTAGTTTTGGTATTAGCTGGCCTTTTGAACTTATTTTGAAGATCGAACAGCATTTCGAGGGACCTTACCCCTTTGGGGATGAAATTTCCTTTCTCCTCATCCTTCTTCATCAAATCAGCATCGTGTTCTTCTTCATCTATCGCAGCTCCTTGGAAGCTGTCTTCGTTTGTTAAAAAGCTGATAATCTGTTCGTCATCATCGAAGACTCTAAAGTTTGTGATGTTATCGGGAACAGAGGGCCTGAAAATCAATTCAATTGAGCATTTATTATTTGATGGCACCAATCTAGAAGCAGATGTTGCTAACAAATCAGCTACAGAATTTTGCAATCTAGGAATAGATTTTATATTGAAAGCGTCAAAATGCATAATTAAATCCCATACCTCAGCCTGATAACCCTTCAAATGAGGTGAGAGACAATGAATGGTGTCCCTTACCTGTCTTACAACTATCTCTGAGTCACCAAAAACCTTCAGGTACTTAACATTTAAATCAATGGCCTTCTTTAATCCATGTACCAAAGCTTCATATTCAGCGGTGTTGTTAGTACAATCGAATTCTAATCTATAGGACAAAAAATACTTGTTTCCTTTTGGATCCATCAGAACACAACCGGCTCCGGATCCTTCCAGAGTTTTAGAACCATCAACGTATAATGTCCAGAAAATATCTTTAGATTCAACTAAGTTAGTATCTCCGTGATCTAAATCAGTAACTAAACTAACTATATTACAGTCAATATCATCAGTCCGAGAGAAATGAAGGAGATCGGACTCTTCATCGGATTCATGGCTGATGGCTTCAGACTGATAATTACCCGGATCTATTTCTAAGAAATAATTCCCCAGAACCGAGGATGAGAAGGTTACAGCCTCATTTTTTTCCTCTAATTGAGTTACGTTTTGCTTCATGTGTGGTTCTCTCAGGACTTTAATCTGATTATTCCTGTTTTGATAAGGCAACCACAGATGAGACCAATCAGTGGCAAAATAGCCATTCAGCTTGCTAGACCAGTCCCTACTTAAGATCAGACCATAGGCTTCAGGAATATCAACCACCATTATGTCAATAAACTGATAGACTCTAGAGTCAGCTGATAATCTAATGAGAACATCTTTCATCTCCCCGATCACTTTGACAGCAATCCTATCTAATTGGATAATTTGGGCTGGAGATGGCACAGGCTGTCCGTTAATTTTTTTACAAATTGCCAGTGGTATGACGTTTGAAGATGCCCCGGAATCTACCAAACAGTTGTGAACATTGTGATTAAAAATTTCAAAGGTCAATAGGAATGGCAATGTTTGAGATTTAGATTTCCCACCGATACTAGCTTCATTAATTTCGGGATCTTCTCGAGAGTCCGTTAATGGATTGCTGGTCTGGGGTTGCAAAACATGCAGCAGCTTGTCTCGTTGATGGGGCAAGCTGCATATGTCAAATATAGACACATTTGCTTTGACCTTCTTTATATCTTCAATAATGTCATATCCTATGTCAGACTCATTCCCAATTCAAGCTGGATGATCTGTTTTGCTCATTGTGACCTTAGGTGGCTGAACTATGGTGTCAGCGTTTGGCTGTTTGGCCGTTGTTTGGTTAACTTTAGGCTGTGGTGGAATAATTGTTATATTCCTTCTAGGCAGTTCTTTTGAAACCTTAGGCTTAGGAGGAGCCGAGCTTGGCACAGGTTCCGTAATAGGGCCTTTGCTGCGAGTAGCAATGTTCACGGTAGAGGGAGAGCTTTATATGGGATCCTCTTCTGCTAATTCAGTCATAGGTACCCAATCCCATAGCACCATAGTAGTGTCTGGGGTTGGTTCCTCTAATTCAGGGCTGGATTCCTCTAGAGAATCATCTTGGTCGGGGATCTGCGAATCCATCATTTGGTTCATGACTAAACTCATGGAGTTAATCCATTGAGGGTAGCTCTTTTCCGAATGCGGTTCTTGATGAAAAGTACAGAAGTTTTCCATCCCGATTTCATTGAGGTTTAAAACAGGAGAAGTGTTCATGGGTGGATGAGTTTGATCACCGTCTTCCCTCTTTTTATAAAATGGCTTGAAAGGTTTCCTAGATGTGCTAGCAGCCTTATCTTTCTCAAGATCAACAATTTTATTGGATAATTTTTGCATCATCTTGACGACATTTTCCATGTCTGTAGATGATTCTTCTTTACCTCTAGTGAGCAGCAAGGTTTTTTTACTGGCTGCTGGTTTTGGTTCTGCATCTAAGGTATGTTTAGTAGTGCTATCAGCTTGTTCTTCTACCTTTCTAGCTTCTTCGAAGTTCTCTATCAGGGTGGTTTTCTTAGACCTTTTAACGAACATTTCTATGGGTCCTTCAAGAGCTGTTGTATAATATTCAATTAGAGATTCCTCTGCTGGTTTATTTGCTTCACTGAAATTATTTAAAAGCGTCGTGAATATTTGATTAAAGTCTTAAACCTTTTCTTTCTTTTCCATTCTCATGGATAAGAGTTCTTTCATAAGTGTTTCCAAGGTCTTTTGGTTTCCATACTTCTTCAAAAAACAGTTTTCGAATTCATCCCAACTAGAGATCGAGCTGGGTTGTAGGCTAAAATACCAGGATGATACTTTTGGCTCGAATGTGTATGGAAAAAGCCTGCAGACTACATCCTCATGCTGCACATTCAAAAGATTCAGAGCTAGATAAAAGCTCTTGAGATGATCTTCGGCTGAAATGGCTTTCCCTGGGTCGAATTTAGGTAAGACCTTCTCTGGATTTTTTGGAAGATTGTGGAATGGCCCAGCTAGATTCAACGCTCCCCTTGCTCTCCAAGCAGGTACAACCATGTTTCTATGTGGACAACCTGGTGGAGAATTGTAAGGTGAATTTTGTGGAGTATTCTTTGGAGTAATAAGTTCTCCAAGGATTTCTTGATCTGAAATATTTTCTGAGTTTTCAAGATCTACCTTGTTCAGAGGGTCTGAAATTTCTTCTAAAGTTAAATTCACAAGTTCTTCAAAACTTTGAACAAGAATCGAATCACGGGTGTATTGTGGCTCTTTTCTAGGGGTACTTTTCCTAGGGAGAAAATTCACCGCATTTAAACCACCTAGCTGTCTAACGTAGGATCGTGTATGCCTCCTCAAATCCTCTATTTCTACAAAAGGTACAGCGTATAATGCTTCTTGAGGCTCAGGATCAAAAATGGGGCTTTCTTGATTTAATATTTCAAGATCTGGGTTGTTTGAAATGCCTTCTTTAAGCGGGTTTTCAGTGACATTTATGACAGTGGGAAATTTTCTTCTATCAGCCATGCACTTTCAGGCCCTCCTTCTAGCGCCAAAAACTGTTGATGCCCCGGAGATCGCAGCATCAATCAGAAAGGGATCCTCCCCGGTAGACTATCCCAATTAGATTGTCCACCGTTTGGTGTGAGGAATCCGTCCGTTTAGCGATTCCGGCAACCGTGGGTTTGGAGATTTGCTCCAGTTATACCGCTTGTGGCCCGATCCACCGTTCTTTTGATTTTTTATGTTTTGGAATGATATGCAAGTGCCTAGTCTAAATTTAATCTAAATGCAGAACTGGAAAAACAGATCTATGTCTAAAACTGAAAATAAATCTAAACTATCCCTGCAAGGAGAAAATTGAAAGTATGAGTAATGAGATGTAGGAGTTATCTAAAAAATAAACAGACAACCATTAAATCTTTAAAGACAAAGCTACAACAAAGGTAAGAGATATCAGAAGATAGCTTCCAATTAAATGTAACACATGCCATTACTCATGAAAGAGAGAATTCATTTGCACAGAAAGAAGTAAGATCATTCACTACAAAGAAATAATTCAGAGCAGTAAAGAAAGATCTCACAGTAAAGTATGGAAGTCACAAGAATAATCCAATATACATCCAATCTTCATTTCCATGCAAAAAGACGTCCTCTCCAGGCTCTTATTAGGTAGATTTAATTTCTTGAAACAAGTGCAAGGTAGCTCGTACAAGTTCAGAAACTAATATTTCCCTGCCAAAAGTCCTTTACCTTACTTCCTAACTTCTATTTATAATGTTACAAAATGCCCTTTGGGCTGCCACCTGGCCCTTTACACTTGTCACCTACAGACTTTTCCCCTTATAATAGACAAAAATGTGACCTCTCTTTTAACAGAAAATTATTTCAAAAGAAAAGGACAACTGTCCCATAGCTCCACGTTTTATACATCTGAAAGCCAAAATACAAAATAAAGGAATTAACGCCTTAATATCAGCGCATTCATTCTTGGGCAGGCGCTCCAGCTGGGAGAGAAGCAATCGAACTAGCTGCTGCTACTAGGAGAGAAGAATCCAGGCTGGTTGTTGCTTCTGCTACTGTTGCTGCTTTCTTCTCCTCTTCTGCAATGTAACTAAACCATATGCCAGTGTCCCTTATAACAACATTTGCTGAGGCAGGGAGTAAGATTTTCTGAGAAGTTACATCTTTACCAAGCTCTGCTCCAATACCTTGAATTTCTGTTACTGTTGCTTGGTGTATTTCCTTAAGCAGATGACTGTGTATTGATGACATCCCAATATAATGCTAGAGATCATCAATGGCTAAGACATCAATTTTCTTCACATATTCTGTTTGGATGCCCAACTCTTCCTTCAGGTCAGCTAAACGTTGTTCTTTGCCCGGGAAATCATCAAGGGACTGAGGGAAACTCAACTTGCATTTGTCATGCACTTCATGGATTCTTTGGTAAAGCCCATTTCTTTTATCCATTGTCCCTCGGATCTTGGACATTAGCTTAATGCTACAATTTCTGCAAAATTCCAGAAGGGCTATGTCTTCATTAAAACCATCTTCAGATTTGAATGGGAGATGTGTGGGGAAATCTACCTTTCCTTTCCTCCATTCTATCTGTCTTAGAATATTTGCCTTAACCCGAGTATATTTAGCTTTAAGCCTATAGGCCTCTACATTAACTTCTTTTAATCTAACCACCATGGCCTTGAGCTTGCATACTTCCTCAGTAATTAGTTTCTGCGTGTCATGGACTTGCTTTAGGATACTACAGGACAGCTCATGGAAAGGAGACATGTCTATCGCTCTACTCTCCGCCTGCTCTAATTATTCAACCAATGCTAGCTTGTCTGCTTCTAGATGGGACACTCTCGCTCCTTCATCGTTCTTTTCTGCTTCTACAATCATCATCTGGACTGTTAGTTGTTCCTTTTCTTCTTCTAGCAGGTTATACTTGTCTGACAGTTCTTTATGCTCAACAGACAGGCGATTATACCTATTCACCACGAGGTCCCTGTAGGCTTGCTCATTAGCCACAGTATGTTGTAGCATGCGAGCTCTCCTCTTTGTCGACTCAACTTATTTAACTATATCAACCACATTATCCAGCTTGCTTTTGCTGTCTCCACAGCGGCGGATGCCATAGCTAAGGGAGCCTTATTTGTATTTTGCATTACTGTGGTCTCCCGGTGAGTAACGATATATTCTTGGAAGAGTCTCTTTATCCTCTCTTCCGATTTAAGGACCATTGCCTTCCTTTTCTTATCATAGACAAATTCATCCCATCTGGACACAGTATGCTCTTCTGATGAAGTGTACGGGACGATTGGGAGGTCTATAATATCTATCTCTGCTTCCGTGGGTGGGGTCTGGACTACCTGAGCTGGGTCTGTTCCCACATTTTGGGTACCAGAGACACCTGCTTGTGCTATGTCCGCCTCCACATTTTGAGTACCGAAGACACCTGCTCGAGGTACATCTATTTCCATATCCTGGGCACCGGCGCCACCTGCCTGGGCATCTTCAACTGTCTTGAGTTCTTCTTTCATTTTCTGCCCTACTTCAGCTTGTTGCCTTCTCTCTTCTTCTTCAGCTTGCCGCTGATTTTCATTTTCTTCCATCTGCTTCGCGTCTTCTGCTTCTTTCTGTCGCTGGGCTTCCTCAGCTTCTTTCTGCAGCCTTTCACTTTCTGCTTCTTGCTGCAATCTCACCACCTCAGCCTCTTGCAGTAACCTTTCTTCCTCTCTTAACTTTTGTTCTTCTTGGGCTCGGGCATCATCTGATTCTTTCTCCTTCTGCAGACTAGTTTTTTGGGCCTTGGTGGAGCTAGAGCTTGCTCCACTACCTTGGCGACAAATCTGCAACTCAGTCATGTTGTTGATGCCTTTGAATGCCTCTTCCTCGGCATCATAATAATGGGCGTACTCGAAATGAGCATAAATTTCTTTGCAATGCTCGGCAACTTTTCCCCGCCTATCATTCCTATGGAAAATGACTTCACCAAAGTGAAAGGCTTTCATCTCTTGAACAAACTCCTCATCTGATGCAACTCCTGAGAATTTGCAAGCTCCTATGCAGAAGGGTAGAGGGCGGAAAGAATCCTTATGCTGCTTGTTAATCACTGCTCCAATTCCATCCAGGAAAATTTCTCACTGCTTCCTTGAGGACCACATAGTTAGTATCGTACCTTGGAAAAACATATGGGGCTTTAGTCCCTCCAAACATTCTGATGTAGGTGCCTTGCTCCGAAAAATAAAAATCTCCATAGTTTTCAAGGATCTCCGTGGCGTTTTCCAACAGAAAGTTGGGCTCTTCCTTGAATATCTGCTCATATAGGGGCATGATGAACCCCTCACAGATGAGCTTATAGCTGGCTTTGTAATTTTGAGCCCACATCATCCTGAAAGCAGTGTAGACTGGGGTATTGGCTTTATCCCATGTGAAACCTAAGCTAGGGAAAGATAGCTTGGCCAAAATACAGCCAATGAGATATGAAGACATATAAAATTCTGACTTTTTTAAGGCCAGACCCTCTCTTGCAGCAACCACCATTGATGCCAAACTATCCAACAGGATAGTAGCCCAGTCGAACACAGTTCCTTTGAATGCTACGAAGTGGATGATGGGGACCCACTGAATCCTGTACACAGTGCCATCAGGCACGCCGAAAATTCTGCATAACATCAGGTCGATTAACCTGAAAGGAGGTCTTAGATTCTGCACATCATATTCGTCATTACCTCTCTTTCTTAAGTGCTTGCCTGCGACCAATAATTTTTTGGCAATTTCAATATTTTTCATCTGGCCCAACCATTCATCACTCAGGGCTTGCTGGGGACGTGGGAATTTATAGGCTGCGGCAAGATATGCTGGGTGGAATGATGCGATGGCTATTTTCCTGATGTCATGTAATACTCTTGTCTCCGCATTAGTATGTTTGAGTATCCACCCGATTACTTCAGAACATGGGAACAGTTTAGGGCGGGTAGAAGCTTTAGCTATGCCTGAAGTTCTGATGTTGCGGTAGATCTAGTCTTCCTCCAATAATGCATCTGGGATATCCTGGTCCTTGATCATCCTGTAAATATCGCCCCAGCGGACTTCGGGAGGAATACCGGTGGTGCACTTAGTATCTTGGAACATGGTTTCAGTCCTAAGTGGTACTGGCTCAGGTTCCGTCATTTTAGCCTTCTTCCTACCACCTTTGGGCATCTTGGCTTGTCCCTGCTAGCAACCAAATACAAGTCATTATAAAAAATGTGCAACCTGCTATGAGATTTTACCAAAAGAAGGACCATTTCAACATGCTAATGAGATATATAAACAAATTAGGAAGCTGCATGTTGGGGAAGCAAAATAAATCACTCCAAACAAGAAAGAAAGAAAAAAGACTTGATTATCTTAAGGAAACCAAGTTTGGAATGTTCCCGAAAGGGCACGCATACGACGTGAAACAACCTGCTTCCCATCTAGTCCTAGGAGAGAGGGTGTCCTTCATTGTTGTGGCTCAAGTGGTTAATGGCGGGTTAGCTTGGATTGAGACAAACTTAAGACGAAACCAGGGACCGCTTTCCACATCTATGAAAAGGTGACGGGTTCAGCCGACCGGACCACTGCTGTTAATATCTACTAGACTCTGTATGGCTGGCTCGGGGCTTGAATGGGGTGACGACGCCTGGAATATGGTTGGTGAAAAGTCGGGTGATTACAGTTTTGGCTTTTAGATGGTGGAACGAGAAACCCATGGGGCCTCGTTGGCTTTTAAAGACAAAATAACAGTATATGCAACTAGTGCCTATCAGCCACGTCTTAGACGAAAAGAAAAACTCAAAGGTAATCTGACGTGTAGATGAGACAAAAATAACAGTTAGAAACCTACCTGGCAACGCGAAGGTGGCTAAATGAGGTGGACGCGGACGTGGACGAGCTGAGCTGGAGCAGTCTGGCGCGGTGTCCCAACGGCGTTTGTTTAATCAAAAAATAACAATGCAGCCGACCAAAACCCCCGCCGTCCTTTTAAACGGGTTAGGCACGTGTGGCACTAAATTCGGTGGGTGGCGCCATTAAAACGTTTTTTTAATGTTTGTACGTCGCGGTCTTTTCAAGCCGCCTCGGCAGTTGTGCGCGACCGTCATTTGAGGGGAAGACTCATGAATTTCACCCACAACTGCGGAAAGATATAACGAATGGCTTCGATGTTTCGGAAGATATTGGTGTATCCTTCCGAAACGCAACCTTAGGAGAGCTGTTGCGAGCGTTTTTTTTACGGAGTCGTCCCGCAGTTTCGGGGAAATATACGATTTCTTTCCGCAATTTTAATGGAGATAAGTCAACCGCTTCCACAATTGCGGAACCATTTCGCTAAGGTTCCTGCCATTTCAAAAAGGATTAGGGAATGGCTCCCACAAGTCGAACAAAAAGTCTAAGTCTCTCCAAAAGCGTTCCGCGGGATTTCGGGAGAATATAGCAAACGCTTCCGCAGTTTCGGAAGGCTTTCGCGAACGCTTCCGCAGTTTCGGAAGGCTTTCGCGAATGCTTCCGCAGCTTCGAGAGAAAGACAACTTAATATTTTTTCAAAAGAGACTAAGTCCTTCGGCGGATTTTCGGGAAAATAAGGAGAATGCTTTTGCAGTTTTGGAAGGGAAACCCAAAAGGTTTCGCTGTTTCGGGATGGATTGATGAATGACTCCCGCAGTTTCGGGAGGATAAGTTGAATGGTTCCGTAGTTTCGGGAGGATAAGTTGAAAGGTTCCGCAACTGCGGGAAGATAACTCAAATGATCCCGCAATTTTGAGAGGAAATTTCTAAGTCCTTTTCGAGAGGCTTATGCAAATAGCTCCCGCTGTTTCGAGAGGGAAACCCAAACGGTTCCCGCGGTTTCGGGAGGATAACTTGAATACCTCCGCAACTGCGGGGGGCTTTCTCAAATGCTTCCGCGACTTCAGGAAGATTTCACGAATTTTATCCTTAGAAGAAAAGACTTGGAATTCTCAAAGCAGGATTTTCATTTGAAAACAAAGTAAAAAGGAGAATTGACCTCTTATAGCAGTCTTTCTAGAAAAATAAAGGAGGGGCCCCAATATGTACAAAAAATTTGGGGAGGGATGTTGCTGCAACAACAGGTTGGAAAGATGACAGGTCAAGATACCACAAGACGAAGTTTCAGACCCTGAAAATCCAAGATTTCGTAGATACATCAGAAACAATATGGCATATATTTATGTCCAAACAGAATTGGATTCTGAGCACTTTCATTTTTGGTTTGTCACTGCTACGGAAAATTAGGGTGTCTGCAAAAGTTGGAATTTTTGGAATCTGAGACCATGCCTAGATGCTCCTCATCAAAATTGAAATTTAGAGACCAATATTGAATTTTTTGCTTGGGTAGAACCTCGGGCTCTATCAAACCCTAGTTCGGGATTTTGACCAGAAAACTAGAATTTGACAGAAGTTGCAGATCAGAAACTCGCAATTCAATTTTGAGGAGTCAATTTTTGGAGTTTTCAAAATCTGAGCACACCAGCTTGCTCGCCTCAGTCAAATGCATCTGCTTGTCCAGACATAAGTTTGAAATTCCAAGTTTGGATGTTTAGGGTTTCTTTGCCAAACCCTAGCCAGCTCCAGATCTAGCCAATCAAAGTGGATTGGGTTAATCCTAGAAGAGAATGATTTGGACACCTTCATAAGTGAAGAAGTTCCAGTTCCAGAGGGAGATGAGGCTAAGGTCTTACAAAAGAAGACTACAAGCAATCCCGACAGGTATGACTTGAGGAGATATAGGTATGTTTTGAAATCTGTTCATGATTAAGTTTGTCTTCATATTAATGAGGTTAGTACAATCTTGATTAATTTTATACTTGTCTTATCACCTTAGTAAAAGTATGAATGCATAGAAGACATTCATTGATTAGGGTTATGACACTTATGATTGTACTAATGCACCTGTGGTGTTGTATGAGGATGATGTTGTCTGCTAACAAGATACAGGTACATCAAGAAAGACAAATCAAGTTCTATGACCATGATGACATGAAGACAAAGACTCATCCATAGTCTTTGACCACATAGAAGCTCTAGTTACGAGGTATGTATGACTTTGTTCTACTATGCTTAACTTATGAGATATGCAGGTTCTAGCACAAGGTCTCTAAATCATTGAAGAGAACAAAGAAGATATTGTTTGGGTATGTTAAGACATAACCAAGCATGATAATCCAGGTATGTTTTCCTATATCAAGTTAGAATCCTACTTTGTGTTAGGATCTTAGGTAAGTATACATGTGTATGAAATAATCATGACCATACATACTTAATATTATTTAGAATCATAATGTTTTGATAGTATTGAGATTATACTAATGAATTTATGATTATGTATGAGATCATGAGGATGACACTAGTGCACACTTAAGCATCCATAGTGGTACAGAATGGATAGAAGTTCAAAGACATATAATGATGCTATCATAAAATAGAGATCAAGCGGGAGGTAACCACACAAACATAAAAGATAAGTATTTGGGTTGTTATTTTGAATCTCTAAATAGTTAATGATATTGCTCGCAATAGTTGTATGCATATTTGTATTCCTAGAATATGTCATGCATAGTGTGAGCATTCATATAGAATTAAACAGTATACTACTAATATGCATATGATGGGTAAGTTGGACAAACATTCCATTGTTGCTTGTCTAGAATGAAACCTCTTTGCTGACATGCTGAGAGCTGTGCACGCTCTTGATAGTATGTTCTGGTAGAGATGGAATGCATCTAGATAACCACTGTATGCATACAAGATATGGAAAAGTGTTGTGCCAAAGTTTTGGTCAAGATAGTTGCATAACTATGTGAATCATATCAGTATGCATAATAGGTTATCATGTCAACATGATTTAATGATTATGAAGTATTACTAATCATGTAATTAACTTTGATTTGTAGGAAAGATCATGAAGAATGATGAACACTGAACAAGTGATGGATGTTCAACAAGAAGACTTACAAATCAAACATACTATAGAAGGATCGTGGCTAGAATATTCTCTTAGAAAGGGGAAGAGGATCATGACGAGATGTTTTCTCCAAGTGGTTAGATAAGACCGTTCTCTTAATGGTGTAATTGAAGAAGAAGTGTGAATCGAGAAAACTCCCGGGATTCAATTGAAGAAAGCTCTGTACAGGTACCCAGGATCAATAGTCATTTGATGAGCTTAATGATCACCATGGGTGATGTGGATTTCAACCTTTGATACAAGGTTGAAGATGGTTTCTATATACAGATGGCATTCTTCTCTTAGATGGATGCAAGAAAGAACTCACCACAGAGTTTGAATGATCTTGAAGCTCATATCAGTAGACCCATCTGACGGGAGATGGCACGGATAGATATGCAGAAGATCACTCAATGCAGAGTGTGAATGATGTTCAGCCACTGAGGGAGAATTGATAGCTTCTTGAAAAGCTTGGGCTTTACCAAAAATAAAGCTAATCCTAACCTTTACCTTAAGGTTATGGATGATGAACCTGTTATACTATTGTTGTATGTGGATGATCTCTTTCTGACAGAGAATGAGAAACAAATCATGGAAAACAAGAAGAAGCTAGCTATAGAATTTGAGATGAAAGATCTTGGATTGATGCATTACTTCCTAGGTCTGGAAGTATGGCAAGGCCCAGAAGGAATCTTTCTCAACCAAGGAAAGTATGTTGTGGAAATCTTGAAAAGATTTGATATGCTGGAATGTAAGGACATGACCACTCCCATGGATTCCAACTTGAAGTTGTTGGTTGATGAATCGTCGGAATTGGTTGATGTAAATCAGTACGGACAGATTATTGGGTCAATGATGTATCTGACGAATACCAGGCCAAGATATATGCTTTTCTGTGAACAACTTGAGTCAGTATCTATTGGAACCTAGACGTGTTCACCTGATAGTTGCAAACCATGTGATGAGGTACCTAAAAGGTACGATAGACTTTGGTCTATATTATCTTGGAGATCATGACTTCAGATTGTATGCCTACACAGATGTTGGTTGGGCAGGAAGTGTATCAGACAAAAAGAGCACATCGGGCGAATGTTATTGTCTGGGATCTGCCATGATCTCGTGGTTTAGCATAAAGCAGTCTAGTGTGGCTCTCAGCACAGCTGAAGCAGAATATATAGCTGCTTGCTCTGCTAGTTCTGAAGCAATATGGCTTCAGAAGTTGTTATCAGGATTGTTTGACTTAAAGATGGACCCCACTGTGATCCTGTGTGACAACCAGAGTTGCATCAAGATGACAGAGAATCCAGTGTTCCATGATAAGTCAAAATCACATAGAGATCCGATATTTTTATACGGGATATGGTGCAGAAAGGAGTTGTCAAGCTCAAGTATGTGAGCATTAACGAACAAGTTGCTGATATATTGACCAAACCCTTGTCTCGAGTAAAGTTTGAGTATTTTCGAGACAAGCTTGGTGTCGTTCAGAAGGACCCTCCTCGAAAGGGGGAGTGATATGGTCGATGATTATATTTGGATACTGGTATCGATGTGGATACCTGTATCGATGATGAGATTTCCTATATCGACGGTAAGGTCGATGATGAGGATACCTGTATTGATGAGGATATTTGTATCGATGATGAGGATACTGTATCGATGATGAGGATACCTGTATTGATGATGTGGATACTTGTATCGATGATGAGGACACTTGTATCGATGATGAGGTTACCTGTTCCAACGATGAGGTCGATAATGAGGTTACTTGTTCCGACGATGAGGTCGATGTATGGTCCTTAGACTTTGTTTAAGTGGACGAGGGGGATTGTATCATCCCCGTACTTCGGTCCCTAAATTGATTTGTAGACAAATGTCTCCGAGAAATGGTCCCTAGTGGACGAGGGAGATTGTATCATCCCTAGACTTCGGTCCCTGAATTGATCCGTAGACATTTGTATCTGAGAAATGGTCCCTAGTGGACGAGGGGGATTGTATCATCCCTGAACTTTGGTCCCTAACTTGATCCGTAGACAGATGTCTACGAAAAGTGGTCCTTAGAATTAGTCTAATTTGATGAGTGGATTGTATCATCCCTGGACACACGTCCTAAAGGAATCCATAGACTCTTGTCTTCGAGAAAGATGTTGGTGAATGATGTAATGTGCGCTCCTGGAATGCTCAGCATAGCAGTGGGTGATCATTCACAGAACCTGTAATGATGTAATGTTGGCTCCTGGACTGCTTAGTGCAGCAGTAGGTAATCATTCACAGGTTGTAAATCCTAGATTTGATCTAGGTCACACCCCAGTTGAAATAATACTGGCTCTGTGGTTGTAAATCCTAGATTTAATCTAGGTCACATCCAGTATGATAAAGGACTGGCACTGTGGTTGGGATTGCATCATCCCTAGACATGTTGAGGTGTCTTAAAGTGATAAGGATTGATCATCATGTAAGTGGATCGGGATTGCATCGTCCTTCGACATGATATGGTGTCTTAAATTGATAGGGAATGATCATCTCATAAGTGGATCAGGATTGTATCATCCTTGGACTTATGTCCTAAACTGAGAGGGATTGATCATCTCGTAATTGGATCATGTGTGTTATGATGTTGTTGATCGAGAGATCCAGATGATGATGTTGATCAGGAAATCCAAACGATGAAGTTGTTGATCGAGAGATCCAGATGATGATGTTGATCGAGAGATCCAGACAATGAGGTTGCTGATCTAGAGATCCAGATGATGTTATTGATCGGGAGATCCAGATGATGATGTTGATCGAGAGATCCAGATGATGATGTTGATCGGTAGATCCATACGATGAGGCTGTTGATCGAGATATCCAGATGATGTTGTTGATCGAGAGATCCAAACGATGAGTCTATTGATTGAGAGATCCAGATGATGATGTTGATCGAGAGATCTAGATGATGATGTTGTTGTAGTTGATCAAGTGATGCAGAAGATGAAGACTTAGTATTGACAATGTTGATGATCCAGTATTGATTATGTTCCAGTAACTGGTTGAGTTACTGATGATGATTGAAGAAATCTTCCAATGATTTATAGATGTATCATGTATCATGTATGATATTGATGACTCCTTGCTCCTGCAAATGTTGTTAGAATATCCTTCTCATTAAGGGGGAGTGTTGAAATATTGTAACTTCTAAGAATATTCTATTTGTACTTTCTCCGAAGATGTTTCATTCCTCTGTCAGGACTTTATTGTATATTTGTAGATGTTTATTCCTCCGTCGGGATGTGGTAACTAGGGTTATTAGACCACCTTATGGGGGTCGGCCCAGTGTGGTTTAAAGGGTTATTAGACCACCCTAGTGGGGTCGGCCCAGTGACAAGTGGTAATGGGTTATTAGACTCTCTTAAGGGAGGTCGGACCAGTTAGAGTAAAAGTCAAGTCGAAGTAGTGTATAAATAGAGGAGGTGTGTCCCTCATTTAACACACTCACTCACTCACTTGTGAAACTCGCATAGGAGAAGGGGAGATCTACAAAGGAGGAGAAGGAGCTCATGTTTGGGGATTACATCTTTGTATTTTTTGGTCATCTATATTGAGGAAGCTTTGCTGGTTTTTCTACCCCATGAGGGTTTCCCAGGATAAATTGTGTCTCTTGTGTTTATGGTGTGCTTGTTGTTCTTTCAGTGATCATGTATATGCTATTGTTGTGAAATCTAATGGAATCCTAATGTTATCTATATTAGCATATTGAATTTTAACAATAGTGTTACCTATCGAGTCTTGAATATCCCAAATGGTATTGAAATTCCTACGATGTGCAACCATATTTTGAAAAAAAATAGTATTTGTGTTGCCAACCTCCAACCACAATGCCCTTCTCTTCAATCTCCATTCCTCCTCCTTTTCCTCCAAAATTTTTTGTTTCTCATTTTCCAACTGGAAAATCTTCGTCTGCCTTTCCTCCACAGTAAATATTACTAAGTATGAGTATACAAACCCAACCTTTTCTCTACCTCCACCAACCTTCCCTCAATGGATCTTCACCTTCCCAAATTCCACTCCAAAACCTTCCCCTTTCAAATCCTAATATTATCATCCAGCTGAATCGAAGATCGTCCCTCACCCTCCCGTAAATGGACCCAATTTTCCTCAATTAAATTACATAGGCTAGGAATCTTCGACCAACCAGAATTATACTTAAAGGAGGCACCCAGCTTATCCCTCAAGGATCCAATTTGAAGATAAATTGGGAAATGATCAGAAAATAAACAATGGCCTACCCAGGATCTAAACAAGTCCAACTCATCAAATAAATTGGCATGCATAAAGAACCTATCCAGCCTCTTGGAAATACCTTGAATGCCTATGTGTTTATTATTCCAAGTTGGCTTGTTCTCCACCAGCTTGACATCGATCTAACCATTTTGCTCGAACAGGTTCCTTAACTCGGAAGATAAGGGGTCTTCTTGTGCCAGATCACCCCAGTACTCATCCATTCCCAGGGTCACATTTAGGTCTCCACCCGCTATCTGGTTATCTACCTTACAGCGTCCATCACCAAGAGTGAAACCAAAAATTTTCCTTGTCATCATAAGGCATGTAGATATTGAGAAATAGGAAACTCTTCTCCAATTCGACTCGATTGTATGCTTCCACCCCCAAAACCGAATGCCCCATAAAGGAATTAACCACTCGTCAGTTCCGAGAGAAACCCAAAATTAGACCTCTGGATCTCTCGCAAGCATCAATAGCAAAAACACACATAGCAAGAAACATCTTCTCCAATCGCAAAACTACCTCCAAACCTACTGACATTGTTTCTTGAAAAAATAAAATGTATGGTTTGTCCACCTCCATCAATCTCTTGAGGGCTAGCAGTTTGGCCTTCCCTCAATGCTAACAGAACCCTGACGGGATTTAACTTCATAGCTCGAGGAGAAGATATTAGTCTCCTGCCATGAGTCATCATAGTAGTCCACCAAGGTGCCACATATCTCCTCCATCGAAACCAGACCCCAAGTCCAACGCCCAGCACTACTAGATTCAAACCTTAAGCCGCCAACGTTCAAGTCTTATATAATTTATTTGTTCTCATTACCTAGTATTTTTGTTTTCCTTTAAATATTATTAATACTATGCCTAATTATAACTAAAAAACGGGGGAGGCAGGTGCGGGGGGGATCATCTTCGATCCCAGAGGAAATAAAGTTACAGACTTCTGTTGGGGACTAGGTATCAGAACAAACAATGAATCCAAGTGGTTGGCGATGTATCACTCTCTTGAAATCGCCTCCACTATTAATATGGAGAAATTACAGGTCTTTGGAGACTCTAGGCATGTAATTCATGCTATGAGGAATGGTATCCCCACTAGAGGATCTAAGAGTCAAAGAATTCAAAGAAGAATTAAGCATCTCGCTCTTCCTATTGACACTCTATTCTTCCACGTTCTAAGAGAACTCAATCCTATAGGAGACAAAATGGCAAATGTAGGAGCTTCAATGGAAAAAGGACAAGTTAAACACAATAATGCAATAGAGCACTGGTTCATACCCTAATGAACACATTGATTATGGAGTTAACATTTTTTCAAAGGTTTTTAAGGGGTCGCTTCTTCCCTTATAATGGACAACAGCCTGTCCAAGCCCATGCCCCTCCTTGGACGACACGCTATCCCCCATGTGCCCCCCACATGTCCCCCATGTGCCCCCCACATGGGCCTTACAGATTTCACGCTTGAGCATTTAAGACTCCAGGTTTGCAAATGGATTTCAGGTCGAAAGATGGATCGTTCCATTCCACCAGCTCTCGCTCCGGCACTCAGACAGCTCTACATCTCCGCTCCGGTTCCTGACCCCTGTTGCTTTCAGAAGACGGAGCTCTCGCCTTTACTTTTTCCACTCCATTCAGCAATATGGATGGGGTAAGACAGGCAATCGCCACGCTCATCCAGTTAACTTCGGAGATTAAGACTTATTTGTGTAGAACGTATTTTGCAGTTTGTACCAATGTGAATCAAATCGAGGAGTTGGCCATGGAAAACAAGTTTATCCATTCACGGATTTCGTGCCTGGAATCTCGTATGGATGATATGGACCGGAATATCATTGAACTTCTAAGAAAAGTGGACAGCATTAAGGAAGACATCTCTGTCTTTATCAGCAAGTCACAATTCAGCCATGTCGAGGAAGCCCCAACCGCCAACCAGGAAATGCTGGATGCAGCTTCTGTTCAGTAGCAGAACTTTGGTTAAAGTCTCTCCCTATCAAAATTTTGGCTAATGTCTATCTATTACAGGTTCTCTTTGAAATCCAAATTCTGAATGTATTTTTGCCTCCTGCTTTGTAACCAGTTTGTAAGGGTTTATCCCAATGATATGAATAGAATTTATAGGAAGATAAGATGCAAAGACTACAGTGATAAAAACTCTATCAAATTCTACATTTTTCCCCTCTCAAAAGCAAAATACTAGTTTCAAACTTTGTTATGAATGATTATGCACAACCTTTTATCTATATATAATCTCCTACGTTTCTATTAAAAAAAAAAAAAATTATAACTAAAAAAAACTTATATGTGTAATTATATTTTCAAACACATCCCTTCATCAAAGTGGATCCATATTAAGTCCTTTTATATCGCAAAGATTCAATGTTCCTATAATCTACAAATTACCAACCCATGTAGTTATTCCATTTCAAAATTTCGGCATGTAACCAACATCTTATAATTTGGCATTCATTATGGTTTGACCTTTGCCTTTATGATATATGGATAATGACTTGCTCACACATCACCTTGCACCTTAATTTCATGGAAATTAGATTCTAATAAAATCCCCTTGAAATCTTGCCTATAAACTTGTAAACAAATACATTACTTAATTTGCATTATGATATACAAATATTCTTGATATTCCTCTATTCTATGTTGATAATGATTTTGGATATTCCTCTACCGAGATATTGATCACACTTGTATTACGTTTTATGGTTAAGTAATTTCAAGGACCAACAACTCCAATACTCCAATAGGAATTGGTTTATTCTCCCTTGATTCAAAAAGATTGTTTCTAACCTAGTCTAACGCAATACACTACTTGGCAATGAACAATTTTTATGATAGTTAAATTATGCATATCAACGCTTTGTTCACATATTTATTGATAAATGGAAACCAAATAAAACCTCCTAAAATCAACCTTTGACTCAATATAAAATGATTTCCCTAACCTCTTTCGACATACCTGCTCTTGCATACCTCCTCATGTCAATGATGTGACTATATAATTTTTAGAATGATATATTATCACATATTTGACCATCGGTCTTTGAGGATGTCTAGGTCAAAGCATTGCATATTCTAGTTGGGATTTCTTCGAAAATGGGCATATCATATCTTAAAATTTAAGGGGACTCAAAGCTAGTCGTCCAATGGGTAAATGGGTGCTCAAGGAATTTTACAGAAGTCGAGTAGATGGACACCTTCATACTTTCTCTTTTGCATACATACTGATAGAGAGTGAAATGTTACTATAGAAGGATTGTCCAAATATGGAGTGAATACTCAAGCAGGTTTATTTGAAATCACTAAAATTCAAGATGATATCTTTATCGTCTTGCTTAGTAGACAATTTTTTGTCTAATCACTGGAAAGCTATAAATTTTTATGTATAGTAATGATCTTGGATATAAATAACCTGGTTTAAGTAGATCTTGTAAATGAAGGTCAACTTTGGCCAAAACAATTTCTTCTTGCTTGGTTAGAACTAGGGTAAACTTTAGCGAAGGAAATTTCTTCTTCCTTAGTTGAAACTCATTAACTTCAGTACATATTATAATTATGGTTATGCTTTTAGTTTACGTATCTAAGCTATAGAGCCTTTGGATATTTACACTGGTCTTTTTGTTATGGTTGAATTCTTTGGTAGATACCTTTTGGTCTTACATCTTTTGACATGTGTTAAATGTAATTTCACATAATTTCCACTAGAAATAAAAAGCTTACAATTTTTTTCTGGGAAAATAAAGTATTTGATGATGAAGCACAACTAGAACCAATGAATTAATTACTCTAACCTAAAATACCATGTCTTGATCTTGAAATTCTTAAGGTTGGGGCAACAATCGATAATGCATGCAACTTATGTTAGAAAAACAGGATCGCGGAGCAACAAAAATAAACAAGATGCGAATACAAATTACACAAACACATCACAAGAGAGACACCAATATATCATGGTTCACCCAAAATGGGCTACGTCCACACTGAAATTGACAGTCCTTATTATTATACCATCCAACAAATGAAGGGATACAACCTGCAACACATCCGCTACACTTCCTTTTCACTATCTCCCAGTCTCTCTTCCACGATCTTAGAGATCTTTACAATGCATAATACCTAATACATCAACCCTAGCCGTATTACAATGTCTTTCTTATAAAGGAAAATATAATGGGAAAATACCATGGGTGCACTCCCCTGGACCCCCTATTGCATGTGCCGAGATCATAACCAAACCTGGGGTACAAACACGGCTGAATCATCATCTATGAGACTGGAATATCAGGCTCCACAACAAACAATCTCCCACTTGGAGACTGATCACAGCAACTCCACTGTTGTTGTACTTGTTGGACCTTGGACTTGGAAAATTTCTCATCTTCACCTTCACGCTAGAAGGCCAACTGAAACCGAGCAGGAACTTAGTTTCTCTCTGGTCACTACCTTTGTAAACATGTCTACAGGATTCTGGCTAGTATGTATCTTCTCCAGCTTCAACAGTTCATCTTCCAGAACATAGGGTATGAAATGGTACTTGAGATGTATATGTTTAGTCCTAGAATGGAATGCTGAGTTCTTTGCAAGATGAATGGCACTCTGGCTGTCACTATACAACCTACTATCATTCTGCTTCTTACCCAATTCCTCCATAAACCTCTGCAACCAAATCATCTCTTTACTAGCCTTTGTAATAGAAACATACTCTGCTTCCGTTGTTGAAAGTGCAACAACCTTTTGCAGCTTCGAAATCCAACTTACTGTCGTTCCACCTACAGTAAACACATACCCTGTGGTGCTCCTCCTGCTATTCTTATCACCTGCCATATTTGCATCAACATATCCTTGTAGAATGGTGTCTGAACATCCAAAACATAATGCATCAGTGGCAGTACCTCTCATATACCTGAGAATCCACTGTACTTCCTTCCAATGTTCTTTACCTGTATTGTTCATATATCTTCTCACAACTCCCACTGCATGTGCAATATATGGTCTTGCGCACACCATGGCATACATCAAGCTGCCAACTGCTAATGAATAGGGAATCTTGGATATGTAATCTATCTCTTCCTGTGTCTTGGGACACATTTCCTTACTTAGTTTGAAATGGTTGGCCAAAGGTGTACTAACCGGTTTTGCATTCTGTATTCTGAACCTCTCCAACACCTTTTGTATGTACTCACCCAGAAACAATGTCAATTTGTGATTTTTTCTGTCTCTTGTTATTCTCATACCAAGAATTTGTTTTGCAGCACCCAAATCCTTCATCGCAAATGAATTAGATAACTTCCTTTTGATCACATTTATATCCTGCATGTTAGACCCTATAACAAGCATGCCATCCATGTACAATAATAAGATAATATATCTTCCATTATCTAGCTTAAATAAACACAGTGGTCAGAATGACATCTACTATTACCATATTCTGTCATAAACCTGTCAATTTTAAATACCACTGCCTTGGAGCTTGCTTCAATCCATACAAGCTCTTCTTCAACCTGCATACCAAATTCTCCTTCCCTTTGACCTCATACCCTGTGGCTGCTGCATATATATCTCTTCCTCCAAATCCCCATGGAGAAAGGTTGTTTTTACATCTAACTGTTCAAGATGCAAATCTTCTACCGCCACTAGACTTAAAATAGTCCTAATTGAAGTCATCTTAACAACAAGAGAAAATATTTCATCAAAATCTATACCTTTCTTTTGTGCAAACCCCTTTACAACAAGGCTGGCCTTGTACCACCTCCTTCTTCTTCCTTCAACCTATAAATCCATTTGTTCGGCAATGCTCGTTTACCAGTAGGTAACTGAACCAAATCCCAAGTCTGGTTTCCTACCAATGAGTCCATCTCCTCATCCATGCCTTGCTCCCACTTCTTTCTAGTTTTCACCTGCATTGCTTCTTCATAACATTCTGGTTCACCAGAATCAGTCATTAATAAATAATACAATGAAGGAGAGTATCGTTCAGAGAATCTACTTAACCTAGTAGATCTTCTTACACTTGCAGGAGTTTTGGGTACTTGTTGTTGTTCTTGATTTTCTGGCACCTTTGGAACTTCATTTTCTTTAATTTCATCAAGTATTGTGTACTCTATGTTTTCCTTTTCATGTTTCTTTCCCTGCAATTGATCTTTATACATAACATTTTTATTGAATATCACATCTCTACTCCTAATGATTTTGTGATTTTCATAATCCCATAAGCGATAACCAAAATCATCAACCCCATATCCAATAAAGGTGCATTTCATGGATTTAGCTTCAAGCTTTGTTCTATTTTCTTTATCAATATGGACAAATGCTTCACAACCAAAAGTTCTCAGAAATGAGTAGTTTACCTTTTTACCTGTTCAAGCCTCCTCTGGAATACCACCATCCAAAGCACTTGAAGGCCCTCTATTTATTAAATAAGCAGCAGTATTTACAGCATCTGCCCAAAACTGTAAGGGCAACCCTGCATACAATCTCATACACCTTGCACGCTCTATGATCGTTCTATTCATCCTTTTTGACACACCATTTTCTTGTGGTGTTCCTGGGACTTTCTTCTCTCTACGAATCCCATGGTATGAACAGTAACTATCAAACTCATTGTCGCGGTACTCACCTCCATTATCAAATCTAAGACACTTCAAACTTTTTCCTGTCTCATTCTCAACCAAATATTTCCACTTCTTAAAAGTAGCAAACACATCATCTTTTTGTCTAATGCAATAAACCCAAGTTTTCCTAGATGCATCATCAATAAATATAACATAATAATGAGATCCACCAAGAGATTGTACCTGAGCCGGTCCCCATACATCTGTATGCACAAGCTCTAACTTTTCATTCTTCTTTTGTTTCCCAACCCTGAGAAATCTGACTCTCTGTTGTTCTCCATAAACACAGTTCTTACAGAATTCCAAACTTAACTGCTTCAAATCTGGCAGCAACTTCCTTGGGTGGAGAATCTGCATCCCCTTCTCACTCATGTGGCCAAGCCTATGATGCCACAATGTTGTATGTGTTCCTGTGGAAGCTAAAGAGATATAATGGTCAGTATTAGGAGGACATAAATACAACGTACCTATCTTGTCTCCTTTTGCTATCACCATTGATCATTTAGTGATCTTACACCACGTTTCTCCTAACGTAGATAGACAGCCGCCATCTCCCAACTTCCCTGTTGAGATTAGATTTCTTTTCATAGCAGGAATACGCCTTACATCTTTCAATAGCCAATCAGTTCCATTCTTAAATTTTATCCTTATATTACCCATTCCAACAATTTTACATGGCTCATCATCACCCAATAAAACATGTCCAAAATCGCCTGGAACATAATCATGAAGATATTTCCTATGGGGTGTAGCATGACATGAAGCCCCTGAATCTACTACCCAATAATCACTAGTATTATCAAATGCAAGAATCAAATCATCTTGTAACACATCACCTGCTACATTTGCTTCCTGGGTAGTGTCCTGTTGTCCATCTCCTTTCTTCTTTAGAGATCTGCAGTCTTTCTTCAAATGTCCTTTCTTTCCACAGTTCCAACACTCTATCTTTCCCAGTGTGAACTTGGATCTTCCCATTTTAGACTTACTGCGATTACCTTGGCTCTTTCTTTTCTCCCTTTGTCTTCCCCTACTCTCCATGGTCAATGCATTACCTGATGTCTCACCTGTGCTTTTTCTTCGCATTTCCTCGCTAAGAATAACAGTAACAACATCATCAAATATCAAGGTGTTTGAACCAGAGACAAAGTTACTTATAGCCATGACCAAGCCATTCCAGATTTCTGGCAATGAACACAAAATTAGAAGAGCCCTAACCTCATCATCAAAGTTCACACTTACAGAACTTAGCTGATTTGTAACCATATTAAACTCATTTAAATGATCAGTAGCAGATCCACCTTCAGACATCTTCATATTAAATAAACGCTTCATTAGAAATACCTTGTTGGAGGCCGAGGGTTTTTCATACAGCTTACCCAGTGCGCTCATCAAACCCTCTGTTGTCATTTCTTTTGAGATATTGAAAGCCACCGATGAAGCCAAGCTCACTCGTATTGTTCCCAGATCCTTTCTATCAAGAACCTCCCATTCTTCGTCCTTCATGGCCACCGACTGCTTTGCTCTTCCTCCCAACGGTAGGAATAGATCCTTCTGGTACAGATAGTCCTCCATTTGCATCTTCCATAATTGGTAGTTTTGGACATTAAATTTCTCGACCTTAAACTTTCCTTCTTCCACCATTGCTCCCACTCGAACCAGAAACCCTAGTTTCCTACGGGTTTATCTGCCAAATAGACGTTTGGCTCTGATACCAATTGTTAGAAAACAGGATCGCGGAGCAACAACAATAAACAAGATGCGAATACAAATTACACAAACACATTACAAGAGAGACACCAATATATCGTGGTTCACCCAAGATGGGCTATGTCCACACTAAAATTGTCAGTCCTTATTATTATACCATCTAGCAAATGAAGGGATACAACCTGCAACACGTCCGCTGCACTTCCTCTTCACTATCTCACAGTCTCTCTTCCACGATCTCAAAGATATTTACAATGCATAATACCTAATACACCAACCCTAGCTGTATTACAATGTCTTTCTTATAAAGGGGAATACAATGGGAAAATACCATGGGTGCACTCCCCCGAACCCCCTGTTGCGCGTGTCGGGATCATAACCAAACCTGGGGTACAAACACGGTTGAATCATCATATATGAGACTGGAAGATCAGGCTCCACAACCAACAAACTAACTTCTAGTGGATACAAACACAAATCCCTACACAATTTAATATTCATTTTTCCCATTTGTAGTGCAATAATTAAAACAATATGGAATGAACAGTGTCATTGAGTTGAGGTTTAGTAATAGAATCGCTTCAATGATTTTTACGACCCTTGCATAATTCTTTTGGTAATTGTTAATTATCTATAATGACGAGGGTTTCAATGGGCTTCCAATGAGAGTTTAGTGGGCTCTCCATGGTCCCAATGGACACTAAAGGGCAAGTAGAACCTCAATGAATTCTAGGTGGTCTTGCAATGAGATCTCATATTTCCTTACATACCTAACCAGTGTTGGGATATTATTTTGTCAAGACTTCATGATCCTACAGATCTTTGATATTGAAATAGTGTTGCACTTAATTGTATGGAATTCACTCATTGTTCAAGAGACCTCAATCTCCTCAGTTGCTATGTGGGTCTCTTATTAAATATCAAATTCCCTATCCAACACAAATGATTTAAATGCCTCGTGAATGAATTCTAGGTGGCCTCTCAAAAAGCTCCCTTGAGGAATCAATGAACTTTCGACATATATTAATCCTTCATACAATAAATCCACATCTTTAAGACTCTAATCCATAATGCATAACACCTCATAAAGATTACACTTCATGTGGGAATGAAAGCTCTCTCGTTATTCGTTGAATAACATAATAAAGAACAAGAAAAGAATCATTTTAATCTTGACCTACAAATTGTCCCCGCTAATGTAATTGAGGTCCAAGGATCCACTAGGACCTTTGCTAGTATTAATATTAGAGTTATGGATCTGGATCCATCTTTGTATTTTAATTACCACATATGGTATAAGCATCCATGGTTTTAGGAAGTAATTTTGGGGTTACGGTATCTACAAATAATGGTGTAATCCTTATCATGAGATTATAGAATGTTTATCTATCATTACTTCAACACTTACATTGTGTCATCAAAATCACATTGGACAATTTCCCTCTCTCAAACAAGACGAGTTCTAATAAAAGTATTTCACTCTATTTCTAATATTCTTAGTAACTTGTGTGTTATTCCATGTATTCACATTTTTTGTACTTTAACAAGTGGTATCATAGCAAAGTCTGGGCAAGTGGGAAAAAAATTTGTAAATTTGAAGCTAATTTTCTATCAAGTCAAGAAATTGTCACCAAAATATGTTTTTATGTCTTCAAATGTGGTCGATTACAGCAAACATGGTACCATCAACGCAAATTTTGGATGTCATCTCCAAATTGGAGCCATAATAGCAATTTTTCAATGAAAGGAGGTCAAATATGGCTTCAAGAAATTGGCTTTTCAAATCTGCCATTTCATTTAGAACTCTATATTGCAAGACAATGTTCTCTCTACATGGAAACTAAAATGCAATTGCAGTAGTGCTATTAAATGTTGGACATTGATGTCATTTCCAAAATGGGTTATAATAGAAATTTTAAGCGATGTTGAGTAAGTTACAACAATTTTCAATTGATTTTATTTAGCCTCAAAACCCTACCACGAAACAAAGGTCCAAGGAAAATAATCATTGGTTCAATAGTTTGCATTGGAAGTTTCCCCCTTGAAATGGCATTGGAGAGTCCTAATAGAAATATTTCCTTCAATTTTCAAAACCATGAATATATTAAATATTTATTTTTATGTGTATTTCTCTACATCTTTACATTTATGGTACTTCAAATCACAAATGCAACTTCATTTATTTGTACTCCAATAAAGAAGCATCTCATTGTTAATGAGGTCTCCAGGATTTTTAAGCCTACCACCTCCCACAAGTTGTACTTGAGTACTTGGGTTAGATATTCCATCATTAGTTGATAGGTCCCTTTGATATTCAAATTAAGTGCTTATCAAAAAACATGATAGTCTCTTGCAAAAGAAGATGGTTGTCCATTGTATTATTCTCTGTCATGATAGCTTGTTGTGAAAGAAGATGGTTATCCATTGTATTATTTTTTTTGGTCCTTCATATCAATTTCAATCCTCCAATGAAGAGAGATAATGTAGTGTTCTTCCCCTATATTAATATAAAAGTTCTGCAACTTTATATACTATAACTAATCTACAACTAAGATTTTGCAACCTCGTAGGATGGCAGATTTTTTATGTCCTAAAAAAATTCCATTTTTCATAGGACAATGATAAGATGTAATGTTACAATGCATCCTAATGAAGAGCCTTAAAGAACTTCAATCCCTTCTATTGGCCTCAACTCCATCTAATTTTGGAACCATGACATATATGTTTAGTTTTTTCAGCCACCCTATTTCCTCTCTCTTTTTTACGGAAATCCTTCTTCTAAGATATCAAATATATAAAATAATAACAAAAATAAAGTATGTTCAAAGTAGTTGCTTCTCAACACTACAATTCCAACCCTTTCTATTGGCCTCAACTCCATCTAATGTAGAAACCAGAAACCATGACACAAAGGTAAAATATGTACAAAATAACAGAAATAAAATATGTGCAATCAAAGGACTACGATAACTGATACCATAAGAGGCATTTTTAGCATTCATAACAACAAATATCCTTTGGAAAATAAAAGACATATGTTTTCCCACTAGGTCCTAAGAAAGCACGAAACAAAATTGTCATATCAAAATAAGCAAGCGCGTTGACATTTTTAGCATTCATAACAACAAATATCCTTTGGAAAATAAAAGGAATATGTTTTCCCACTAGGTCCCAAGGAAGGACGAAACAAAATTGTCATAGTATTCAAAGATATACGTGCATCTCATTTACAATATTTAGGGACACTTTACTTGTGATGAAATGGATGAAGGGGTAAAGTAAAACGAAGAGCTATATGGTGCATCCTAATAGATGATAATAAAGGCATTATTTCTTTTTAATAACCTACTTTTCTACCATATTTACAAGTAAAGGCATGAAATCATTGCTAGATTTTCAAAGGCTGATCTTTAATTGGTTTAAGGACATTGGATCATATAGGAAGTTATCAATGGTTGGATGTCAAAATATTTACATCTTCTTGTTTTTAGTTTCTGGAGATTATATGTTCTGGTTGTTTCTATTAATTGCAATCAATATTTTTTTTTTCTAAAGTTAGATTAATGTTAACATAATATTTGTATTTATAATTAGTTAGAAAAGAGGAATTACTATTTTATAATTGGACAATAACCTTGAATTGACTATTTTTTCTCATTGCACGACATTAAAATAAATAAATAGATAAAAGATAAAACCTTACCTTAAAACTTTACTTGAAACTTCACGCTCTAACTTACTTGTCATGCAAGCAATCACTTGCAATTTCTTAGGGCTACAACTTCAGATCAAATGATTCCATGCATGGATTTATGTCTGCATGCAGTTGAATGCATGTTCTTCACCTGTAAGATAAACAAATTTCCATCACATGGCTTCGTTCTACAAAGCCTGGATGGGTTGTGCAGTTCGATGACAACATCAATTTTCACAAGGTATTTTGGCAAGAAGCTTTTGAATTGTACTGGATTTGAAATTGAATCAACAGAACGTAACGGAGGGATGAGTTCTTCACAACAGCGTGGACTGGATATTGGAATTGAATCAACAGAACGTAACGGAGGGATGAGTTCTTCATAGCATCAAGGGAAAGGACGGAAGCCGAAATTCCAGGGTCCACGCCCTGTGCTGCTCAAGATATCCAGGGACTCTCACATATGAAAAGGACATGACGGTATTATTCTTACGAATCTTAAAATGATATTTTCGGAGGTTGACAGACTATAATTACTGGTATTCATGGGCGGGATGTGTATCTTCCTTTTAACTCTCTCTCTCTTTGTCAATAATTTGTGAAGCTCAGCAGTGGATCCTGTTGGCGGAGTCTATTAAGAAGACAGCGGCATTGTTCCGCTTCTGATATCTCTTATCGGGATTCACTTATTCTTCTTTACAGTACTCTATCAAAGATTTGACAACTGCCTCACTACTACAGTACCGGATTTCCTTCGATTTATAAGGACACATGAGGTTCTGCAATAATGGCGTCAAAGTAAATTTCTTCCTTCAGTCCTTGGCTGGAATGTGAGCTGCAATTTCTCTCTAAGCCCTTCCTGTATCCAATCCTCTAGAGTCTTAGTATTGGTATTACTGTGTAGTTTTCTTCCCTTTGCACTCTTTTTACTATATATCAGAGCATTTGAAGGAAGCGGCTACTACGTTTTAGTCGTGATTTCAATATTTACTATTGGTTTTAGTCAGTTTGTAGACCTTTAACTTTACTTTTAATACAGTTTGATTATTGGGGTCTTTTAGTTATCGCTTTGTATTGAATTTGCTCATTGGGATCCTTTGTTTTTAGGAAACTTCTGTTCAATTCCCATCCTCCATATGTGCTACTGTACCATTTCAAAGATTGGGTTTTTGCAGTGTTTTTTTTAAATTCCTTCGTCTCAGAGGATAATTTGGCGCTGGTGTTTATCCACACCACTATTTATCTACTATTATATTTATTTTGACCCTTCATCTTTGCTTGTAGTGCATGCATTTGAAAAGTTGGATTTTTGCTTTTATGGTTTAGATCTTGTGTATTTGTTTGTTGAGGTTGGTAGAACACACCTACGTGCATAATTCTTGTCCATCTGTAGAATTTACCTTTGAAGTTGTTGTGCCTCTCCTGACCTAATAGTAATATGGCTAGTCAATCGGCTTACTCTTCTAGAAGGCATTCTTCCAGCAATACTGCAACAAACTGGACTTACCAGCAAAACAAACTATTTGAGAATGCCTTATCTATTTATGACAAGGACACTCTTGACAGTTGGCATAATGTGGCTTCTAAATTGGCTCTGGAATGACTATAGCTATCTCTACCCCAACTTACAATCCCAAATTCAAAGCCCAATTCACCAATTCGCCCTAATAGCTAACAAGCTTCCTCAACTCTTTTCAACTAACCATACAAACTTTGGTCTCACTAGAAGACTCCCTCCTTCCATTCGTATTGCTGCCACCACTTTCGCAGATTCTGCTAACAGTCAGAAGCAGTGACAGGCATGCTGGGATCTCTGCATCTGCTCAGTAAGTCATGACTCATGCAGGTACGTTTCATCTAATATTAAATATTTCTACAGCTTTATGAAGGATTATCCTCATTCTGATGTATTGAATATTATATCCATAGCAGTTGCACATAAAGTTGAGAAGGTCCCAATTGTTTATATTGGTGTGGGGATTTTTAATTGGGGAGTAATCAATGTATTCCATGTTCTGGGATAATGAACCAGAAGATGGCAGACGGGACATTTCTTTAACCCTGTAACACTATTATGCTATCATATGTTCTATCTGTTACAGTTTCTTAGTTGTTACCATCCGTTCCCTACCTGTTCCCCTTCCATGCCAACACACAAGGCAAGTGCAAGGTACAGTGTAGCATTTAGTGTCAATTGGATAATATATATACATTCCCACTCAAATGTTTTAAATGGTTATATATACATTATAACAATTATCAATTATTAATTATTGGTCAATTATTAATTGTTGAATTTGAAGAGAAATTTTGGTCGTTGCCAATGGTTGCAATGACCTATCAGAGCTTCCGTTTAGTATAACTGATCTGGCATGACGGGAATTTACAGAATCACATCGTGGTAATGAAGCATTTTCGAACTATTTGCAGGTAACGTTAGTTCAGGAAATTTATGTTTCCGTTCATATTTCTCTTGTCGACATTACTAAAAAACAAAACGAGAATCATGTCTTTTTCGTTAAATTGGAACGCAAATTGCCTTTAAATTTCGATTTATCTATAACGAACAGAGCAATCGTCTTTTCTTTACAGGTTTCACCGTGAGTGTTCAGTTAGATCGATGCTATGACGGTAGTTAAAGATGAAACAATCAATGCTTTTAAGTATTTATTTACATAAAACGCATTTTACTTTAAATATTTCTTCGAACGACATGCATTATCTTTGTTTTCAGTTAGCTCGGTGCAGTGGCAGCTGTATCTAAAACAGAGAAGGAACTCCATATGTATATGATGGTTCCATGAAAGTTGTTGCTCCCTTAGTTAAACAGTTCGAGAGTGTTATGATTGGATACCAACTTGAATCTACTCCGCTATGAAATGTATATTCTTTTGAAAATTTGTGCACATCATTCTGTAGATTTGAACTGAGACTGAGTATCTGCTGGTCTTCTAGTGTCCACGATAGATATCATGGGAGTCAACAAAGACAACGATGTCCTGAACGAATGTATCAATTGTTGTTATTCTTGTTTCAAACAGAAGCAATAAAATTTAGAAAATTTATAATTATTTGTGAGCTTTTCTCGAAGGTAAACTAATTTAAGCAACGCAATTCTAATAATTCAAATTTTTTTAATGCATGATGAATCTATTGATATTGATTTTGGAGCTATATAAACGCTAACTAAAACGTCCCCGAAGAATTGGGCAGAGTAATTCTGCTAAAATAGCAATTTGGAGTGTTCATATCACAATTTCGGTTATCTAGATAGTTTTAAAATTGGATAATTAATCTAGATCAAGTAATCTCAATCGCTAAAATTACCATAATTAGAAAATAACAATTTCCAACCAAAATTTTACCTGTTTTTTTCCCAAAACCGTCGGAAAAGCGGAGCATTTTGGTTGTCTTTTATCCTGCGCGATTGCTTTTAGTCTGTAGTACTAAAATAGTTGTGCGGAGTATTATTTATCTGTCAATTGTCTTTTCTCTCCATAGATCATTTGGAAAGTGTGGGACACTGTTTCAAAATCTACAACTTTCATCTACAATACCCCTTAGAGTTCACTGTACCATTCTTGAATAATGCAGATCCGGTCTAAAACTTTTATAGCTTTGCAATTCTAGTAGCTTTAAATGAGGTTCTTCTCATCAGAATTCTGATTTTAGGAGTCAAATAGGTGATTTTAGGAGTCAAATAGCTGTGTCCAGGAATTTTTATCCTACAAAACAAAACAAAATAAGAGATTTTATACACTAATATGAGGATTCTTTATCTTCAGAATTATGATTTTATTAATCAAATAGTCAGACTTTTAATCTTATAAAGCAAGAAATTTCATATATTAACTCTATAAAACAAGAAATTTCATATATTAACTACAAAATTCTAATTTTAGTAGTCAAATAGTTATATAGAGAATATTTTATCCCGCAGAACAAAATATTCTATTCTATACATTAATTTGAAGATTCTTTATCCCAAAAACCAAAGATTTCATACATTAATTTGCATTTTACATTTGAATAATAATAATAAATTTAATTTAATATCAATCATATAAATTAAATGTCATGTAAATTGCAACATATAAATTGCATGTCATGTAAATTGCAACAAACATGTGATATGTAAAGACTTGAAAATGTTGTTTTTTAGACCTATTTAAAATTCAAAAAGTTTATCACATTCTATGATGGTTACCAACAATGAATAAAAAAACTTTATTACAAAGGAATACAATTATTATGAAGGCATGTCCCATTCCAAACAATGATGTTAATACCCTTCCCCTTTGGGAAAACCAACAATGTGACATATCGCCTACCTCAACGGCTTGTGTAGACAGTAAAACAAAACTAATTGGACGTTGTGAGAAAAGTTGTATTATACGGAAGTGGAGGAATGGGAACGTGTTGAGAGCCAAGAACTTCACGACCTTTGGTAGTTACTCGAAATATCATCACTCCTTTTTAATGGAATAATCAAAATTTTAATTATTAATAGTATGAGTGATGGACAATAAAAGTTAACAAGATAAGTTGCACACAACGTTGAGGGGGCACATGGACGCACACATGGACACGTCAAGGAGGCACATGGATGCGCCATGACACATGGGCTCCCAAGCCAGTGCACTGGAAACAAGGCCATGAATCCGCGTTTAATGTGGCAGTTAATAATCCAGGGTGGGCGAGCTCGGAGGTCTTTATTCCCCCTGAAGTGAACATCCCTTCATTACCAGGAAGACGAAATCCAGAGTACCACCACCATTAAACCAACAAGTTGCACTATGGGGATCCCTCGTGTGGCAACCCCAAGCTCCATCTCCAAGCACATATAAATGGAGAAGGGTCCATCATCCTCATTTGCAACTGTTCCGTGGAGCCGATCGTTGAGCTGATAACACTAGCAAGGATAAGGCATCTATGAATCTGTACGTAGAAAATATTTCAAGTCCGATCCGTCACTTGATTGATGACTGGGAAGCAAGCAGAGTTGCTAAAATATTAGCCTCTGGAATCCATGGAAACTAGATAAATTACTATTGGTTGGTTAAAAATATGATGGGAACTCTGGTGGAATAAATGATAGCCAATTGGAACACGGCCAAAACCTCAATCCTAGACATCAGAGCCAACCTAGTTCAATTGGACGAGAAGCTTGTTAGCCTGGACTCCAACTTTGCCGGAGGAAAATACTCCGTGGAGCATTGCACTGTCATGCGAGAAGACACTGAACGAGATGGTGTTGCAAGGAACGCGAAGGTCTCAGCGGCTGGTAGTGTTGCAAGGAAACTTGAGGTCTCTGCTATAGTTGGTGTTGCAAGGAATGTTGGGGTCTCTACTGCAGCTGAGGGTGAACCGCCTATCGCCACGGCCATACCGGACGCTCCTTCAAATTCAAGAAATAGCAAAAACTTATAAAATTACGGCGAAAACAAAGCTTTATTCAAAGGAATATTTTCCAGTTGCTTGGACAAAGGAAATCAATAAATAGAAAAAACTTATAAAATTACGGCGAAAACAAAGCTTTATTTAAAGGAATATTTTCCAGTTGCTTGGACAAAGGAAATCAAGAAATAGCAAAAACTTATAAAATTACGGCGAAAACAAAGCTTTATTTAATTCATTCCGTTGAATTTTCTTGAAAGGTTAAAGTTCAACCAATCTTTGACTAAACCCTATGTATTTTCATTTCAGTGCCCTCTAAAAGGAGATCCCTTTGACTAAACCCATGAAAGGAGCTCATGAGGTACTTAAAGAACTTCTATTTCAACATACTTCAACTTATTCAACTCCACTTATTTTAATTCAAATTAATTTAAAGTAACTGCCTCTGCGAATGACCCCAAGCCATAGTCCATACGGCAGTGCCCTGGAAAGGTTGTAATTAACTTTATTGTTGCACGGTTTTGCAGGTCAAATTGACCATTACTTGAAAGAGTATAAAATTTTACATTTTATCTGCTTAAAAGCCCAATAAAAGATGATTTTCTGAACATGCCAGCAAAACCAATCCATGTGACTCATCTTGAATGGAATTCTAGCATCGCTGGTAAGGTAGACATAATTGAGAATACGAGCTTACATATATTGGTAACCCAATGTTGCTTAGCATGTTGTGGTCTTGGAATTCATTCTTGCTCCCATGCTTTCATTAGCAGCAGCCTGACCACAAGCTAAATTGTTTATACAAGTAAATCTAGATATTATTGGTTGGCCAAAGCAGGGTGCAAATTGCAATCCCAGTGATTGATTCATCGAAAGGGTTTTCTTAGTCCTAAAATTCTTAGGCTGATAGTCTTATAGTCCTAGAATTCTAAGACAATAATGGATAGTTTGATAATCAATTTGTCTTTTGATTAACGATCATGGTCAAACTGTTTGATTTCAATCTGTCGGAAATACGTGCACCGAAGATAACTCCTGCTAGCGTTTTAATTAGGAGGCAAAACAATGTTCATTATTTGGAGAAATTTGAGTGTGCGGATTCCACACCTTCAAGTGCTACTGATATGATCTTTGTAGTTAACGAAGTTGGATGAGTTCAAACTATTTGTATTGGTTGAATCTAGCAATCAAGTGTTTACATTTTCCTGCACTCCATCGGTCAACCAAACAGGTGTACAGGTTTTCATATGATTTATTGAACATTTTTTTTCAAAATCCTAAATTAATAAAATTTGGTGTGCATATTTTAGTGTTGATGGATTGAATAACTTGTTTTTTAGTTGTTTATATTCTTTTAAACCTAAATAAGTGGTACTTGAAAACGGTAAGATTTTGAAGATCGTTGAATTGACACAGATTTGATCCTTGAAGATCCCTGAATTGATACAAATCTGATCCTCATTTCATAAGCAAATTACTACTTTGGGATCACTCATTTGATTTTTCTTTTGAGAACAGACATGGATATATATTTCGGTTCTAGTTTTATTATATTCAGGAGAGAGGACATTGGGGGCTTTCAGGTCTGGATTTTACTCGCCGCGGATATTGAAGGTACCCAACAAAATTCGGTCTTCTGTTATTTCTCACTGTCATGATTATAAATGGAGATGGCATATAATTGACATAATCTAAGGACTTTGTTTTGCAGGTTGCCATCTATCCAGAAAATGTTTTGATGCTTCATGTGTCCAAGCCACGGATTTTTTGTAATAAAAGTGGCCAATACATATTCGTTCAATATCATACTGTCTCACCATTTGAATGGTGAGTGATAATGTGTTCAGACAGTAGGTCACTATATTGTTGTTGGATCTTGAAAAATGGGTCTTAGATTTGTTTTCTAGTAATAATTGAATTTTTATCTATTAAATTCATGAATCCCTTTCGAATTATTATTATTTTTTATTTTTTATAATAATTAAATGATCTCTAAACACTTTTCCAAAAAACTTACATAAAAACAGTAATTTTTTTCCAAAACGTCAAGAGAAAAATTGCCCATTATGACTTTAACAGTAACAAATATCTTGAATTTTGATTTCAACTCAGTTGTTTCTAATATCTTGAATGTTGATTTCAACTCAATTGTTTCGAATATCTTAGAATTTTGATTTCAACTTAGTTGTTTCGATAACCCTCTAATCTAATCGTAAGCAGGCATCCTTTCTCGATCACCTCGGCTCCAAGTGACTATTATGTCAGTGTTCACATTCGCACACTCGGAGATTGGACACGATAATTAAAACAAGTTTTCTCAGAGGTAATATTCTGATTTCTATCTATACACAGAAAAGTTCGGATCTAGATTTAATGGAGTTTTCGCTCATGATATCTGTTATTATTTTGATTCATTCATGCGATCCTCTGGCAGGAGATAAAAGTGGGCTTCTTAGGGTATACGAGAGAAAAAACGGTTCATATAGATAGCACTGATATTCAAATCAAATGAAGGTCTGTAGGAATCTGTAAATCCTTATGTATTAACTTCTGGTTGACTATAACAGGCTACCAAAGCTGCTTGTCGATGGACCTTATGGAGCTCCTGCACAGTATTACAAAAAATATGACATTTTACTTCTGGTTAACTTGGGTATCGGAGAAACTCCATTCATCATCATATTGAAAGATATTATCAATAACGTTAAGCAGGACCAGGAATTCCCTGTAAGAATCAACCATTTTTTTGAAAGTTTGTTCCATCATAAATCCCTCGTACACTTCAAACTCCTCTCACAGCTGGACTTGAGACCATTTCTCAGTCTAAAAAGTCATCAATATGCATTTTTTGGGCCCATTGATCCCTGGGATAGTGTTCAAGTTCCACATCATATGACTCTAATGTGCATTGACAAGAAATTCATAGAACGTGAGTCTTACAGTGACTAGTTCTCTCATATCAACATGCTCTGATTATTAACCTTCTAAATCATAGGTTTGCATTTCTCCTCTCCAAACAAATTTAAAGCCTTGTTGTCTACTAATTTTCAGTGTTAGGAAACCTCCAAACCTACATTTATTGTAGCTACTATCACTGTTTTGTGACTACTCCTTACGATTCTACCTTGATATAATTAAGATCTGGGCACCATGATTGGGGCATACATGTCATCATATGCCTTTATTTAATTAGTTACATGCAAATCCTCTTCATTATATGGTTGATTTACCGATCCAAATTAGCTACAAGGAAAAACTGGACACCATTTCCTTGAATAACATTGAAACCATGTCTAAGTGGGCGGTGGAGACCGAGAGACCTATTATGGAGGAGCAGCAGTAGTAGAGGGTAGGGGAGGATGACCCAAAGTCATATGGGGGGAGGAGACTGAGATTGAGAATGTTAATGCCCCAGCCTCAGCAGCACCTTCTACATAGTCAGAGATACCCACCAGTAGCCATCTGACTCTCACCACAATACCTCTTGGAGGATGAGCAAGTTCTGTGGCTAACAAAAGGGCACTGTAAACTATATTTTAAGCCTAAGATCACATATCAGAAAGTTCCTCCCCAACATACATGTAGCAGCAACATACCTGTAGTAGAAGCTACCTGTAGCAGTCTGTAGCAGTAGGTGAAGAGCTGAACAGTGTTTAGGATCCAACAGCAAAGACACAAGCATGCATACACCAACTATAGATAGAAGTGTTATTTTGTCTTTAATTCAATTCGGTTCAATTCTAAATCAGATATTCAGTTCAGTTTTGCAGTTAGAGAGCATAGCAGACGAGGTTTCTAGTTTTAGACTAGGGCACATTAGTCTATGAGTGAGGCATTCTTCTATAAGAAACTTCTACATGTAGCCTAGGCATACTTCCCTCGAATATAATAGGGTTTGATTTAGTTGAGTAGGGTGCACTAGTAGAGGTGTCACTCTATTGTTACTGACTTAGTTTACCAAGAGTGTGCACACTGTCTTTTCCATTTCCTGAGTTAGAAAAGAAAAAATATATGATTTTATAAGTGCTGCAAAATTCTTTTGTCTTGCTATCAATTCTTTTCAGTTAGCAGATGCGTTTTCAGATTTACCGCTAGAAGCAATTCTGTGAGTTCTTTTAAAAGTTCTTAAGCTTTCTAGGGAAAACGGTATGTAGGTCTATTTAACATGGTATCATAGCATGTTTCTTTTAACCATTTCAAATCCGTGTATGGATAGTAGGGCATTTTCCTGGGATAGGGAGTTGTTGGAATGTTTCAACTTTCAAGGGAAAGATGCCCAAGATCCATGCTTCAGAAAAGCACTGTGGACCTGATAGGTTGTTTTAGGTTAATGATCTGTTTGGTGTGTTCCACGAGCTACAGCGATGACTAGTCTTGGTTCAAGATTGTAACATGTTAGAGGGTGCTTCTAATTTTGTACCGTGGAAGTGCAAGATGCAAAATCTATCAGAGGAGTTTGATATTTGGAGTTTCACGAAGACTAAGGTTGTAGAGCCCACTAGTCCCATGAAATTCGTAGACTATAACAAGATGTACAAGGCAAAGTGAGTCATCCTTGACTGAGTGAAACATCACTTGATCCCTCGCATCATTGGCAAGACAATTGGTAAGTAGATATTTGATGCTCTAGTCACTCTATATCAAAGTGAGAACATCAATTGGAAAATGCTTCTAAAGAATAATCTCAACGTCACATGGATAATCAAGACAAACACCATATCCAGTTATTTGATGAAGATTACCAAACTCAATAATGAGCTTGCAATAGCGAGAGAAGAGGTCAAGAGTGAAGAGTCAGAGCCCATAGCTTTGAACGGGTTTTCATCTTCTTGGCAACCTTTGCCTGGCCGGGTGCTTATGCCTGAGGTAAGCTTCACAGCTTTGAGAAGTTATGGGATGATTTTGACTAGGAAAAAAGCTTGGAGACAGTTGCAGATCTAGAGGAGGAAGATTAAAATCTAGCCCTCGTCAGTTGGATGAAGAAGGGCAGTAAGAAAGGACCCTTGAAGGGTTAGAGAGGAACGGAAGAGGATTCGAGTTCCTTGAAGCAAAGCAAGAAAGACTTGAAGGCATTTCAAGTGTCAAAGGGCAGTAAGAAAGGACCCTTGAAGGGTTAGAGAGGAATGAAAGAGGATTAGGGTTCCTTGAAGCAGGCCAAGAAACACTTGAAGGCATGTCAAGTGTCAGAAGTTTGGTCATTGTGCTTTTCAATGTCCTGGGAAGAAGGATAAAGGAAAACCATAGCAACATAAGCAATTAGCAGAAAGTGCATAAGCCTCTACTAGAGTGGATGAACTTGCATCCAATTCTGATACGACTTTCTCATGGTCTAATCTTTCATCTAACATCTAAAAATATAAACACTTTCTTGATCACCACTAAAAAATAAACCCTTTCCAATCTCCTTAACTTATATCAGAAACATAATATGTTTACAAAATTCTAGTAAGAAGAAAATAAGGAAGTAGACATCTTATAAGTACAACAAATGAATTTTTAAAATTTAAAAATATAAGGGGCAATTCAATATTTTGAAATAACTATAATATTAATTCTTTATTGTAACTAGCTTGCAACATATCTCAAATTTGAAAATAGAGATTAATAGGTCCATGGCCTCATTTTATGTATTTTTTTAATTCCACATTTATCTTATCAAGTAAATTTTAATATTAACATTTAGTGAATTTTTAGAATTTAAAAATTTAAAAATATTTAAGTATTTAGTCAACTTTGTTGTACAGTATCCATACTATTTGGAATATTTGCCCAATTTTGAATTCTAAACTAATTTCTTTAAAGGAACTCCCAATATGGCCTAATCTTGCTACTATGTTTTTAATAACCAACATAGGTGTGAAAAAAAAGCATCTGTAAACAGTTTGAGTGCAACTCAACTCCTATAATTTGAGTTTTCATACCGCCCCTGTGCATTTTTCTGAGTCATACTACCCTGTGCATTTTTCTGAGTGTTAGGTATAGCACGTAGCCAGTCATGGTAGGTTCAATTCCCCAGGAGTCAATTTGCATTGAAACACAAAAGTCATAAGGTCATGATTGTGGAAAACTGGGATACTCTCGCTCATGGGAAGGTCAAACCCACAGTAATCCCAGTAAAATATTGATGAAACCTTTACTAGATTTACAGACAAATAGTTGCAGTGTCTTACCTACACTGAGACTTCATTTCGTCCTTCCACCCACATTCTATAAGCCTTTCCCTCAACAATTCTTTTAATTTCTCCTTTTCTCCGCTCTCAATTAGCTACAACATCCAACACCATTCCAAGCCAAAGAAACCAATCAATATAGCTCACATCCCAATATCAAGTACTATATGTGTGTGTGTTTTTACCATACCCTGCATAATTGTCCCTATAGCAAGTAGCAACGCTGCTTACAAGATTTTTCATTGATATATCAGGATACCTGAGCATGTTGATTTTACCATACTCTGCAGAACTATCCCTATAGCAAGTAGCAACACCGCCTACAAGATTTTTCATTGATATGTGTTTGGAGGAGTTGATGCAAAAGGCAATGGAATTTGGTAGATTGCATTTGGCAATGGATTCAAGAGAAATAGTTTTAAGAGTGTTTCATATTATGCTTCTTTTGACCAGGTATTTCTGTCAAACTAATATTAACAGAAAGGATGTATGAATGAAGCTTGCCAAAAGTTACAAAATTCAAAGAGGCACCGACCAGATTCTTGATTATTGTTTTTTTACCATGTGGTGTTATTGGAAAATGAAAATTGTTTTAAAATGGATCTTTAAAAAATAAAATTAAAAATATTATTGGTATAGGTTAAATTGTTTTTTTAAATATTTTTCATTATTGATATGGGTTAAATTCTTTTTTTAAATATTTTTCAGACTGAAAAATGAATTTCCATTGGATACCAACTCTCCCTATTCAAAATACCAACTCTCTTTTTGAACAGTTGAAATTCTCCCTATTCAAAAGGACAAACAATATTTTTATTCATTTTGGACAGCACATTTTTTTTAGATGTGTAGAGGATGTTTCAATGCCAGTGTTTTGAAGAGCTGAATTCATGATTATATCGTATTTCTTTGTTTTTCTTGTTGTTTGCATCGGGATCCTATCAAATTTGAGTTTCGAAGATGTGATGCTTTCTTTAGGCTTTTATTCAGAGAAATTTGACAACATTTGAGGATATTTAATTCAAGAACGAACGCTGCAACATCTTGTTTTAACATTAATGGCTGTCAAATTAGTCATGAATGTTTAAGTGTGTTTCTATACTTTTAGTTCATCAATGTTAATTAGACAAGTTCATTTGGAGACTCCATGCCTGGAATTTGTGTTGACATACATCCAAAAGGGACCAGTATTTATGAGGGTGTTGGACTTGCGAAAGATATCACTTAATATCTTTCCTCTGAGGGTGTTGGACTTGCGAAAGATATCACTTAATATCTTTCCTGCTAGGAAAGAAGATTTGTTTTTTCATGTGTGAACCAACTTTCACCATTATTTTGGATGCAGTAGATAAGGTATTGTTTGTATGATGATTATTTTTATTTCAATGGAAAAATGCTTTGGAAGATTTTATATAATTATAAATCCATTTTAATTTAAAAGTATTGATTAAAATTTTGGATTCATATTTGTTTTTAATTTTAAAAACTATTATTAACGGGAGTCATTTTGGTTTACTAATAAATGCATAAAATAGTTACAAAATACTACCAATTAGAAATTTATTAGCAAAAATATTTTTAAAAAAATTAGATGCTGTCAAATTGCTAACACTTATATATAATTATATGTCGATATGTAAAAAATAATTGTAATATCATAATGGAAAATAATATGTAAATATGTAAATAATAATAATATCATTATAATAAAAAGGTATGCCATAAAATATTATGGCAATGAACCACGTTTTTGAATGATTAATAAACAAATTTTGATTTTTTATATTTATTATAATGTAAAAAATGGGATTCTATATATTAATTAATTAATTTATATTTAAGATTTTATTTATCTAAAAAATTGTTTTTTATTCTTATATATATTTATTTAAGGCAGGGACTAAGTTGCACGCAACTCTTGTTTCTAATACATTTCAATTGGGAATCTTCTTCGTAGAGTAAGGTATGATCTTGTTGTGTATCTTAATAGTAGAACAAAGAAATTCAAAGCATAAATAATAAAATAAAGCAAGAATTTCAAATGAAATGACAAAACTACCAGTAATAAACAATTGTAAATAACCAATTATCACAATAGAAATACCTTATTGATGAAATCAATGTTCACTTGCCGCTTCGATGAGGCAACACCTCCAAATGAGTAGAGCTCAAATTACAATATACTTCACAAGACATCTTATTGCATTGATTCTATTCCTTTATATAGTTTATAGTGAAGGACCTTTCTAGTAGACAGAACCTTTAGTAAGTCTTCTTTGTGAAGGAATTTTTTAGTGGAAAGAACCTTCTTGTAAGTTTTCTTACAAATATTGATTTTACACTATATCTACTTCATAGGCCTTATTTAATATAAACAGCCTCAATACATAATGACCTATATATTAGGGTAGGATGCTAACAAATCTATATATATGTTATATTCTTATAATTTTGGAACAAAGACAAAAATGGATAAGGGGTTTTGTATCCACTGAAGATTGATCCTATACGTTTTGAAAAAATATGTTGAACTTTCTACTATTTGAAATATATTATTGTGAGATTACTCTAGATAGTTTTTCTCCTATACTTTATATTGGAGAAGAATGCATATAATGATTAAGTTTTTACTTTTTTGTCCTTTTGAGGAAATAAGAATTCTGGAAAGCATACATTGAATGTAATTGTCTTTTAAAAATTTACTTTTTCCACAAATTAACCAAAAATATACTTACATCATATTTTCCAAATTGAGTACATAAATACTCAAATGCAATTCCAAAGCCCCATAAACACTGACAAAACCAATGTCTAGAATCTCCCAAAGAGACAACACTCCAATCAATTATACCCCAAAATCTAGAGAGAATAGTCATTGCACCTCATTCCAACATCTTGTGACATGGATTACAGAAATACTTGTATCTCAAACCAACTTGGACAATAGTTCTATTGTAACTTCATGTAATCAGGCAATTAATGCAAACATAAGTTTAATCTTCTTCATAAAAGGTTTCTTGAATCTTAGCCTTAGAGAAATTATAAATTAGAATATAAAAAACGATGTAAAATCACAATAATTCACTCCAAACAACATCAAACTTCATGACAAATCAAAGAGAAAATATATCAAACAATGAAATAATTTTCAATCCCCTCTAAGGGAACTTATCAACCAATAACCATACCTGGAAAATTACATTTACAACAGTAGAAATGCACTAAACTAAGCCCCTTGTATTCTTCATTAGATGTCAAAAACATTTAATAATATGTTCCTAATGTCAAATCAATGAAACATAAATAATTGTAAATAGCATATATCACTGAAATTCAAATCTAGAAATTGCACAAAATGGAGAGCTGGAAATTTCATTTATTAGCTCAAGATGAAGTCCAAGTACATAGTGTAACCTTCTTTTAAGGCCAGTACAAAAACATCCAAAAATCCCTAACTCGGATAACTCAACAAAGAATATCCAATCTATAAGAATCTCTCCAACACATCCTCCAAAGCAAAACATCCTCTTCTCTTCTCCTTCACAAATCCACCCTAGGATTTACCACCAAACCCTAGTATTCTTGCATTCTTAAGTTAAAACCCCAACCCTAGGAATCTCCAAGAAATACTAAGGCTCCAATACAAGATAGACCAAGTGAGAAAAGAGTGATTATCACCATCTTCTTCACAAGAGTAAACCCTAGTATCTCGCAAGAATCAAACTCCAACAAAGATGTCTCATCTAGACTTCATATCTCCTAGGGTTCATGAGGAAACACTAATGACTTTATCCAAGAAACTAAGTGCAAAGAAAATAATACAATGATTATGTGAATGAAAAAAATCTCATTCCTTCATTTATATGAAAGGTAAGGGAGCCCAACAATACTATGTGGACACAATCCCTTACAAGCAACATACATGAGACTTGTAGGCCAACACAATTGAGATGCCCACTATAGAGTACATTTGTCATGCTCCATGGTGATAATGTGCACTATAATGTTTCCAAGGTTATGTAGCTACAAAAATCAAGTCCACACCATCCATCATGGACCTCCAATCCTCCTAAGAAATGACTCCATTAGGTCAGCTACCCCTTGAAAGAACATTGTCAAATCCCCAAGCATCTTTGATCCATCTCCAATTCTTCAAACAAGAATCCACACTACCACATGACATATAGGGATTGAATTCCTCTCTGATGTAAAACACTCCTCATCCCAAGTGGGGAACTATCTAAACGAGTGGTTCCTCTGTGTGGCCATCATGAAGGACATCCACAAATCAGGAAAGAGAACTCCAATGCCTAAGGGGAGAATACCAAGTCAACTCCACTCTAAGGTCAAACATCCACCAAGTAAGTTATCTCAATTGTGCATATCCATTACACATCATCTCTAATGCTACAATGCATGCCAGACCATCCAACATACACCATGCACCCAAATCTCATAAAGCACCCCTAAACATGGTGTAAACACTTTTGATGTAACTTGAAAATCTAAGGAAAACTATGACCAAAGATCATTCACAAAACTATTTGAGCAACATTAAAAAGATTATACAAGTTCTTAAGTTCCTAATAAGTGTAATATTTTTGTGTCGTTCGAACATTCTTTGCAACAATTATGTAGCTTTGAGTGGGATGTTGAAAATCAAACAAGTATACTACTTGACGAGAACTTTATACTCAAAACAAGAACTCTAGCTATAAAAACCCATATTTTTGCATAAAAAACACCAAAAAACAACCTCGAATAAAAAAATGGTGCTGCCGGTAGCACCACTTTTTGATTCGGGGTCAAAAATATAGAAATGGACTAGAACAATTGTTATTGTTGTTTGCAAAAACCTTAAAATCAAGCTCTAAATTGAAAACTAATGCTACCGGTAACACACTTTATCAAAAAATGGCATTATTATATCATTTTATCATAATTTAAAATTGTACTTATTTAATCTCTTAGAAACACTATATAAAAATTGCATTGAGTTAAACACAAATTATTCAAGAAATTATTTCACCACTCTTTCCATATAAAATAAAAGAATTTATAATATTCATAATAAAATCATATATTAAACCATAATACATAGAAGTGATTCCTATCAAAATTCAAGCACTCCTTTAGAGTTGCAATACAAATAATGTCATCTTAATAAAAAAGACAAAATGTTTCATGTGCAAATATTCAAATCAACACATGGATTCTAACACACCATCAGAAACTACATTTTCTTCATATGAAGAAGTAGATGACTCTTATTCTTCTCTACTATCAATGAGTGCACCATTTTATTCTTCATGTACGCCCAACATTTCATATGCCATATTCCTTCTAGATCTACGCCTTGGTTTAGCATACTCCCAAGTTGCAACTATTTCTTGTGCCAACAATCCTTTGATAATGTTTGTCGCCTTGGAGTGAAGAGTGCCTTTATTTGTCAACTGGAATTCATAAACTAGTATTTCAACATCCTCTAATTTCGAAATGTCAATGCGACGATGATTTACATTTTGACCCTTTTGTTTTTCTCTTTCTGCAAACCTCTTTCTCAATCACCATCTTTGGCTTGTACACACCATCAAATGGGTGTGTTTCTATTGCATACCAATGTACTTCAACATATATAACTTCTTAATTTTCTTTATTGACCTTCATAACTTTTGCAATCCAAAATGGATAACCACATGGATCTTCTGTGCCCAAAAATGCAATCATGTAACCCACCTCAATATCTTGTACTTAGCCTATGTAAAGGTATTCCATCATCTCATGCCATGCAGAGGATCTTCTAGACCCAATTATACATTTCCCTTTCTTCTAGTTGAGAAGACTCGACACCTTCAGCTCAACATTTCTCTCCTCATTTTCATTTGACATACTTTGTGGCCAACTAAATGGAGTCTTCAAAAAAATGTCTCCATTTGTAGAGTTTGAAATTATGTCATTTTGCTCCATGAAAAAAGACTCCCACCAAACAAAATCGGCAACATCAACATAGTCATATGTATCTTTGATAGACTTTTTTATTTCTTCCAAGCATTGAGAAGAATCAACTTCTCTATTGTGTCACATGCATTTTGAATCTCAGTAGCCGATTGCAAAAAAAATAACTTTGAAGCATACATTTGACAACTTGGGATGAACTTCAAAAATGTTAAACCTCATGTAGGCCCCCATTCTGCACCTATTGAGTACTTCTTACCCCATAGTGGTGTTTTCCCATAAATATTTTTTATACGAAATTGATGTTGAAAGCTAATGTCATTAAGTTTTTCAATGCACCCTTATTCACCATGCGATCCCAAAATAAATCTTCGCATGTCAATAATTTCCTCCAACATTAGTACAATGGGCTCTGGACTATATGTTTTTATAATAATTTCAGTTAATGATGGCAGGCTCCCAACATTCTTCCTCCCCGATGTCACTGTAAAATGGATAAACATTTGATCAATATGGTCATGTGTATTCCCAACAAGAAGGAAACCAACTTTAACCTTCTGAAAATTTCCCAATTCAACAAGCATGTTCAGATAACCAAACATGATCTAAGTTTTGTTTTCTCGGCTGATGTTGTCCAATTGCAGATATAGAACTCGAGGAAGATTACCAAACCAATGATTCAGCACATGGTGAATTATGGTGATGGTCAGGTTTGCATCATTATGAATATTTGGAGTTGTAAAGCAAACCCTTTGAGACACCATTAAAAACCATACAACCAACCAAGTGAAATTGAATAAAATTTTCCTCATTTAAATTCTTTGGTACACGAACAAAATGTGGCAAAAGGGTTTTTTTTATCCATGCCATCAATTATCAAACCCATATACTTATGTGGATCATCATAACACTTCTTGCGATGTTTGTATAACTTTTTATGTTCAATTAATTGTTGATTGTGATGTGCTTGAAGTTATTTGAAAAAAAAATCCAGAAATAAAATAAAAAGAACATTGATGAGCTTTCTTAACTGATATTTATTCCAAAAAAATAAAGTTGTTAGAGACGTACCTCTCTCTATCCCTTTTGATTTATCCCTTCTTTGTTTAAGAGAAGCACATATACTGCAAACCCCCATACTTGACCTCTTAGGAATACAGACGTTGTTGAACTCTATTTTCCATAGTCTCGTAAAATATCCATATCTAATGAAATTATCATTTCCTTTGGCATCTTGAACAAATTCCTCGTACAAGTTGTAGATTTACTGCCTTGAGAAATTATATGGAATGTGTATGGTTTCTCTATCTGGCATATTCTATCCATTCTTAGAAAATAAGTCACGCATCCATGACATTGCAATGTTTGTTATCGACCAACTAGCTCATGCATGATATTCTTTAGAATAAAATGTAGGATCCATTTCTAGCATTGTATGGATTCTTGATAGTCGAAGATTACCAATTGAGTGGATACTTTTGAATGCCCTTGTGCAAAGCAAAATTATTTCAATGTGATAATCATAACCTACCTTTGTATAAATCATGCCCCTTGACAAATAGGAATTTTGCATAATTTTGTTCATTGATAGATATGCCTGCCTTTTCTCTAAGGCATAATTGTAGTGTATTTGTTTCAAACATTTTTTTTGGCAACACTCACTTAAAATCAAATCAGTAATAGAATTGTGACTTGTGAGAAGATATTTCCTAGACCTTGTATAACTAGAATGCTTTGGATTGATATAAAATGGCCTAGTCCTACACTTAATCTTGATTATTGGTACAAATTGCAATTTGCCTTTGTGTTTCATGTACCATTAAATCATCCTCGTTAGAATGAATATCCTCATCACTATGAGGAATATCATCCCTCTGATTGAGATTCTCATCACCAAATTTAGTAGGAGAATGATTATCCTCATCAGTATCAAGTTTATCACTTGATCAACATCGTTGGCAGGTTCATCATCACCAAAATCATCATTTGTCTCATTAAAATCCTCGCTTGGACGTATATCATCATCGATGCTATCAAAATCCTTGCTTGGAGGAAAATCACCTTCACCATTATTGGTGCCTTCATCCTCACCAAAATCATAATTTATCACTTTAAAATCCTCTCTTGGAGGAAAATCATCATCGTTGCCATCAAACTCCTTACATGGAGGAAAATCATCATCGGTGCCGTCAAAATCGTCACTTGGAGGAAATTCATATTCACCATTATTGGTGTCATCATACTCACCAGAATAATCATATGTCCCATTAAAATCCTCGCTTGGACGAATATCACCATCGTTGACATCATAATCCTTGCTTGGAGGAAAATCATCTTTACCAGTATTGGTGCCTTCATCCTCACCAAAATCATCATTTGTCCCATTAAAATCCTCGCTTGGAGGGAAATCATCATTAGTGCCATCAAAATCCTCGATGGGAGGAAAAACATATTCAGGATTATTGGTGCCTTTATCCTCACCAAAATCATCATATGTCCCATTAAAATCATCGCTTGGAGAAAAACCATCATCGGTGCCATCAAAATCCTTTCTTGGACGAGAAACATTATCAGTCCCATTAAAATCCTTGCTTGGAGGAAAATCATCAGCAGTGCCATTAAAATCCTCACTTGGAGGAAAATCATCTACACTATCATTGGTACCTCCATCCTCACAAAAATTATCATCGGTCCCATCAAAATCCTCGCTTGGAAGAAAATCAAGTTTTTTGTCTTGTAAATCCTCACTTGGAGGAAAATCTTGGCTTGGAGAAAAATCATCGTTGGTGCCTTGAAAATCCTAGCTTGGAGAAAAATCATCGGTTGCGCCTTGAAAATCCTGGCTTAGAGGAAAATCATTGTTGATGTCTTGAAAATCATCACTTAGAGTAAAATCATCGTTGGTGCCTTGAAAATCATCACTTGGAGCAAAATCATCATTGGTGCCTTGAAAATCATCACTTGGAGGAAAATTGTCATCGTCTTCCTCGATGTCTTTAAAAACCCCACATGGAGGAAGGTCTTCATCATCATCATCATCATTACTACCTTTAAAATCTTCACTTGGAGGAAAATCATCATTGGTGCCTTTGAAATCCTCACTTGAATAAAACATTCAACCATCTTCATGTACATCTTCATACATTGATATTAATTCATATGAGTCCATGACTTCTTATTAAAAATTATAACGATAACTCAAAACAGAAAAGAGAATGGAATTTTCTCACACTCCTCACCAAAAAGTACAATGGTGCAATTGTCAACCCCCAACAATCTTATAGCTAAAAGGAAGAAATTTTCCCTAACATTCCCTCCAAAATTTTCCTTCCCAAACATTCCCTCCAAATTTTCCCTCCAAAATTTCCCTGCAAAAATAAATCACACATTTCTAACACAATCATAACACTAGTAAAAATAATTTAATCTATCGTATAAAAAATTGTAATAATACTAATTAAATGACATGTAAACAACGCTATACAAACTTTATAATACAATATTGGTTATTTACATTGACTTTTTAAACCCACAATCATAACACTAGCCAAATATCATTTAATGTCATCCTCTTTAAATTTAGTAATAATGCATTAGCTAATTACACTATTTTTAATCCCACATTCGTAAAACAAATAATGTTAAACTTAATATTAACCATATAGCTATTTTGTTTCTCTATTATTCACATTTGAATTTCAAGCAATTTAATAGTGCTCTGAAGGTTAGTTTTGTTTTTATAAGAAATATTTCTATTTTATATTTCCTTTGGCAATGTTTTTTTGCTGTGCTTTTATCCTCACATTCATAAAGCAGTAAAAACAACGTAATTTATGCTATATAAGTGCAGTTTGGTTTTCTACAGTCACCCTTTGCAAACACCAATCAAAGACATTTGAGCAATCCACGAGGATTTCAAGGCCACCGAAGAGATTCAAACATTGTCAAGGTTAGTTAATTTTCTTTTGTACTTGAAATGTTTTTTTAATTAATGTTAATTTCTAAAGTTTGATGTAATTTTTTAAAATTATTTTGTTTGGGCTTGGGCATGCTCTTTGGAAAAACTTGGCTAAATTTTAATTTTTTATTTTTTATTTGGGGCCCGAGGGGAGGAGCTAAGCTCCTACCCCCGGGCCCCTTTGGGCAGCCATCACATAGCCCTCAGGCTATGCTTTGGGTGCCCAAAGGGAGCCTAGGGGAGGATATCCACTCCTCCCTCAGGTGCCCTTTCAGATGTGAAATTCTGTAACACAACAGATCATTGAGCCTAAGAAAATTTCATAGTGAAAGAATTAGCAAGGAAGAATAATTGCGGTGAAATCTAGTAAGAATTGATTAGTAAAATCAAACATGCATAGAAACTCAAATGTGGATCAAAATTGGTGTCATATTGCATTAATCAGTATATTCAAAGACTATGGTACAATAGAGAGAATTTGATTTCCCAGGAGGAATTCGAATCCATCTCAGTCTATCATAGGAATTATCCCCACTACAGTGCTCTCAAGGTTCCAAATGCAACTAAATATCAGTTCATTGAAGCCATTGTCAGTTAATTGATCATGAAGGATACATAAATGAGATTCTCATGCAAATTGGGAAAGAGAGGGCACATAAGTTGACAATCAGTGGTAATGAGAGCTCAAACCCCCCACTACAATCATGAACTCGGGTGGCCTGAAACAGATCGTTGAGATAGCTCCTAAAACGTAGGGAACTGAATTTGCATGGATTAAATTCATGCATGCAGGGTGCATCAAGTGGCTAATGATTCTTATATGACATATGCACACCACTATGAGGTCAACAACATCATCCAATAATAGTAAAAGGGAAATAATACTAAGGTGGACAAAGATTGGAGTATTAATTATCCTAACATGGGCGCCCATAGCGCCCACTCGTTTCCTGACCCTTTGGGAAGCAGGGAGGATCTATGCTCCTCCCCCGGGAACCCATAGCATAACCCATGGACTATGCATTGGGCACGCCCATGCATAGCCCATGGTTTATGCATACCCAAAAGGGTATGCATAGATTTGGGGTATGTATATCCCATGGGTTGTGCATATCCCAAGTGCTATGCTATAGGCGCCCAAAGGGACCGAGGGGAGGAGCTTAGATCCTCCCTCTTGCACCCAAAGGGGCGAGTCTTATGGCTGCCCCTTTGGGTGCACAAGGGTGGAGCTAATCTCCTCCCCTCGAGCCCCCTTTAAAACTAAAAAATAATTATGTTTTTTTAACTATCTTAACTTTTGTTTAAGTGTAAGTATTTATTTTTTTTACAGAAACGGCTAAAGAGATTTTTATTATATAAAAAGTAGACAGAAGTTACATATAGCTGATGGAGGATTTCTCCCACAAGAGTACAGAGTCCAAAACTCCTTGTTCATCATTGACGATTCTAAAACTAACATTAAACTTCCCTAATCTATGGAGACTATATCTCCTTACAAACTGACCAAGCAAAAGGATGAAAAAACAAAACATAACTAAGGAGGATGGAATGCTTATCTTCCCAAAATAACACCCAAAGTTTAAATCTTCTTTATGACAGAGTAAAGAAAAAAAAACTTGTTCCAGACCTCCCTCAGACATGTGGCACTAAGAGTTTGTCCATACAACGCAAGACAAATAAACTTCTACGAACGCACAAAACAGAAACGAGAAATATGCTCCCAAGAGGGGCCATTTAGAAACACAAAAAATGAACCAGAGCCAATAGACTAGAGATGACGAAGAGTCTCATCTGGGGTGTCTTCGTGTCTTCATGCTGCCGAGTCTCCACCTGAGTGTTGAGCCGAGTATATCTTTCCCACATCAGATCTTAGAGCATCCAATTTCTTTTCCAGTTCTTTAAAATTTCTGCTGATTTTTTCAAATTTTGAATTCATATTGACAACATAGACCTCGTCATTGATTTCCTCTAAACTTCCAGGCTTTGCTTTCCCCTAATTGCTACAATTTCTTACCTACGAGTGCGTGGCTTGAGCTAGAGAGAAAAGGCGGGTGATAGCTCTTTTCAGATCCAGATTCTCACTGCGGAGCAGGTGAATTTGGTCTTCCATGCTCTTGAGATGGCTGTCAACCGAATTGGGATTTCTTTCTGGCAGATGAGAGAAGCCAAAGTTTCCATGCTCATTATTCACTAAAGGAGTAACCCATTTTCTCTCCAGTCCCAAGAAGTCGAATTGACGAGGGGCATGAATGTGGGAACTAACCAGAAGGTCATCATCCATCTCATGGCTGCCATCCAATCCAAAACAGGTGTTCGAATCTGCCATATTGGAGAGCCTTTTGTGCTTCCAAAGAGATTTCTTGCACCGCAAATAACGAGGGGGGGCCAAAACACATTCCAAGGCTTGAACATTGAACTCTCCCATAGCACAAATGCCTTGTATTGTATTCAAACTCAACACAAAAATAAAATTTGAAATGATGCGAGCTCCTTCCCACATGTCGATTGATATACCAATCCCATCCTACATACCCGCTGTATGGATGCACTGCATGGATACCAACTGTCCCCAACATACATTCTTGTTCACAATTAATGTGGTGTGGGAGGAGTACCATAGGAATGTTTCGAGGTGAGGACCAAAGAATGTTCACCGGCCATGGTATAAATTTGAATGATCATCGCAATTCACGAGACATTGTGGGAAAATATCAATGTGGAGGAGGGCTTCCTCCTTGATCCTTGAACTTCTAAGTCCAGCCATACAATAATCAACAAAGATTTTCTTAGGGGATCCAATTTATTTCATGGATCTGTTGATCACTCACCAGGATGTTGCAATTCAAAGTTGAGCCTTTATTAGCCATGGTGTTCGCTTGTTGATTGAGGGATCTCAGCACATGAAGGAAATTGATGGATTTGAATTGATTAACCAAGCATTTCAGTAGGTAGTGCGTCTTTGTAGCCAGGATCTTGCGATTTTTTGTCAGCCTCCTTGCTTCTTTGAATACCATTAGCGAATTGCCAATAACCACCAGTTCGTTGATGCCAATGTTCCTGGTTATTTCCAGGCCTTTGAGTAAGGCCAACCATTCCGCTCCATTGTTTGATTTTCTCCCTATTCCCCAAGCATACTCCTTCTGTTTGTTCCCCTTAGATTCATAGATGACTCCTCCCACACTTGCCAACCCAGGATTACCTTTCGAGTCCCCATCGAAGAACAGGGAATTGCATCCGAGATTTTCCCACCATCTTTGAAAGTCCTCTGAGTTCATTCTTAATTGCCAACACGCCGATTTGGGTCTTTTAGGGGGCTTGATCCATTTGAGGGATGGAGGAGGCACAAGAAGTTCAGAGACCCAGACTTTTTCCTCAGTTGTTAGAGGCTCTTTATCAATATTGAACATCCCCCTCGCGGATAAGGCTTCCACCCAAAGAGCCTTGGCGGAAGCAAGGACTTTGCATGGGCTAGTATTTTTTCCTTCAAAAATCTCTTTGTTTTTCGTTATCCAGATCTTCCACCAAATGAATTTTGGGAGGGCTTCCCAAGCTCTTGTGAAATCAGGTTTTTGAAAGAGGGGGCCATGGTAGTATTCTTTTCAGTAGGCAAAGAGATCATTCCAGTTATTAGACAAAGTCAGAGTGAAATGCAAATCCTAGAAGGGACGGAACCAAACCTCTTGTGAAAACTTACAATCGAGGAAAATGTGATCAATTGATTCTTTTGAATCTTTGCAAAGGATGCATATCAAAGGGCCTTGAATTCCTCTTTTTCTTAGATTCTCTGTAGTTAAAATTTTGCGATGAGCAAGGATCCAAAAAAAGGCATTGATTTTAGGAAGCCCATCCTTACTCCAGACTTTGTTCCATTTTGGATCCTTGTTGTTGTTGTTCCTATGACCAGAAACCAAGTTATAACCTTCTTTAATAGTATAGGAGCCTGATTTTCCCCAACCTCTTATGTCGCTCAGATGGCGGTGGACAGGGGTGGACCCATGCAGCGATGAAAGAAGCGTATTGAAATATGTCATAATATGTGTCGGTAACTCTAGATATTTCCATTCGGCCCACCTTCTGTTGTTGGTCTAGGAGGAAATATCAAATAGAGTGGTGATGTTTAAATTCTCTAACCAATGCTTGTGATCGGAAAATGTCGGCATGAAGTGTGCAGAGGCATTATGGCCTAAATTATCTTGCCAAATATTTATCTGCTTGCCACTTCCAGGAATCCGATAGAGGTTGTCTTGAATAACGTGAGCAGCCTTCTTGTATAGATCCCAAATTGGAGATCCTCATCTGCTCTTGTCAATCTCATCTACACATCTTTTCCTTGATCCTTTCAAGTATTTTTTCTGAATAACCTCCTTCCACCAAGCATTTTCACCAAAGACAGTTCTCCAAATAATTTTTGCTCCGAGGGCAAGATTCATTAGATTTAGATTTCTTACTCCAGCACCTCCACAATTCTTCGGGCTACATATTGTGTCCCAACTAATCAAATGGAAATTTTTTGTATTGTTGGATTTACCCCCCTTTCCAGAAAAAATTTCTGATTTCTCTTGTGACTTCTTGCATAATTGTTTTTGGAGCTAGTGATATCGAGCAAACATAAATAGGGTAAGCTGAGAGAATGGAGTTGATGAGAACCAACTTACCGGCTGGATTTATCCACCTTGTTCCCCAGGAATTGATTTTTCTTTTGATCTTGTCTACCAATCCTTTGCAATCAGACATCCTTTTTTTCCCTTTGAAGATTGGAATCCCCAAGTAGTTGAAAGAATTCCATGTTTCCTTCCCTTCAAAACCTAGAATCCTAGCCATCCTTGACAAAGTTGCAAGAGGGCAGTTCCATCCGTAGACTTTAGATTTAGCTGAGTTCACCATTTCGTCGGAAGCTTTTAGGAAGGTGGATATTGCATCCTTGAACCTTTCCATGATGATAGTAGAATCCTCCCCAGGCAAGATGGTTTCATATGCGAACTGCGCGTGATTGACATATTTGACTCCTGTAGCTATCTTCAATCCTTTGAGGTCCCCGGAGCCTTGGAGTTGGGTTAACTTTCTACTCAAAGAATCAGCAACCAAAAGGTAAAGGAAGGGGGACAAGGGGAAACCTTGACGCAAACCCCTTGAAGCTTGAAATAAATTGGTAGGCCTACCATTCACTAGTGGAGAAATACAAGGTCTACTAATGCAAGCCTTGATCCATCTGATAAATTGCTTAGAAAAAATAAATTTGGACATAATCTCAAATAGAAAAAAATGGTTTACTCTGTCAAAAGCATTAGCCATGTCCAGTTTACTAGCCATACCTTGTTGCTTCCTTTCCATGCTGGAATGAATGGATTCCTGGACAATGATGATGTTGTCGAGAATTTGGCGCCTGGCTACAAAGCCGCCTTGAGAATCCGAGATCAATCGAACCATAATTTTTTTCATTCTGTTGGCTAGAATTTTTGAAAGAATCTTGTACGAGGTGTTGCAGAGGGATATTGGCCTAAATTGATCAATCGATAGAGGCCTCTTTTCTTTTGGGATCAAGCCCAGAAAGGTTGAGTTCGTGGCCCCACCAATTTTATCTTTTTTCCTTGTCTAGTTTAGCATTGTTTTTAGATTCTCTTTAATGATATCCCATGTCGCCCTATAGACGTTGATTGTGAAGCCGTCGGGCCCGGGAGCCTTATCTATTTGCAAAGACCAAATTGCCTCTTTTATCTTGTATTCCATAATTGGTTTAGATAATTCCATGTTTTCAAGATCTGTGATGAGAGTTGGAATTACAGAGAGAAGCTAGGATTGAGCCACATGGTCAGCCTCATCACCATCAGAGTATAACTCGCAGAAGTGATGAAAAACATGGTTCTTTATATCTTCCTGCCCCACAATTTTTATCCCATTTTTTTCTTTCATCTCCTTGATCATGTTGAAGCTTAGCCTAGCCTTGGTTTGTTTATGAAAGTATTCGGTATTATTGTCACCGCCTTTCAGCCAGATCTGTCTTGACTTTAATATCCAGACCTCTTCCTCTTCCCTTGCCGCGATAGCTATCTTTTTGTTCAATTCATTTTCCTGACACAAGATTGCGCTTCTCACCTCTTCCTTCTCCATGCTAGATTGAAGAGAAGCCGGGTTGTTCTGAAACTGAAGTTTTTTAAAGTTTGGGCTCTTCAAAGCGAATTTTTCCCAGCTCTTGAGTGCATAACGCACATCTCTAAGCTTAGACTCCCAAATATATCTTGGAGACCCATAGCAAGTGATATTCCATGCATTATGGATTAATTCTATACATTATGGATTAATTCCATTGCTTTTACATATTGCAACCACAAATGGTTGAAGCGAAAAGGAATGGGACCGAGTTTGCGGGGCTGGACAAAGCCAAAGATATGGGCTTGTGATTAGAAGTAGCAGAAGGCAAAGCAAAGGTGGCTGGAAGAAGGTATTTCAGGAGAAAGGAGGAACTTACTAGAAACCTGTCAATTCTTTCTGCAATGTGACTGATGCCAATCCTTTTGTTGCTCCAAGTGTAGTTCCCATTTTTCAAGGGGGGGTCCCGCATGTCCAAATCGGAAATCAAATCCTCCATCTTCTCCCCAAGGGATCCCTGACTTTCGAACCTCCTCGGTTTTTCATCTGATATTTAGTGGTATTGAAGTCCCCAGCAATAATGAAGTCTTTCCCGCATAGATCCTCTTTGAGCAATGAGAGATCCTACCAAAAATTTAGCTTGTCCCTGTAGTGCGTTGGCCCATAGACATTTCAAATGTAGAGAGGATCAGGATCATCCTGCTCCTGAATTTCTGCCAGGAGCCAATGATTGTTTTCTTTAACGGAATTTATTGCATACTTGTTTGAAAAGAAGGTCATTATTCCTCCAGAAGCTCCTCTGGATATTATGGATTTCCCATGGTTGTTGTTCCAGAAGAGACACGAGAGTTTCATAACCTCCATGTCATTCATCTTGGTCTCGTAGATAAGCAGAATGTCTGGTCTTTCATGTTTTATGATGTCTTTGAGGGCTTCCACCTTGGATTTGCACCCAAACCCCTGCAATTCCAAGAGACTGCTTTCATTATTTCTTGAGTGATTGAGATCCTGATTGGGACTTACCTTCTTTTGTCCCTCCTGAGGATTTAGGGTTTGGGAGAAATTTAGTTTCCTCCAAGATCCTCTGTCTTCCAAGTTCTAACTCTCTTTATGCTTCTTGTTCTCTATGATACCTCTATGATTTTATTCCTCTAGTGTTCGAGATTGGACCCAAATCATGATTTTCCTGAGATCCTTGTGAGGTAGATTTCTCAGGAGTAAGACCCTGAGGAATGAATTTACTTTGCTTTACCATCGCCGCCCAAGATCACCCTGGTGTTGAGGTTCCTTCCAGCGATTTCTCTAACCTTTCATCTCTGGGAATATGGGAAGGAGTGCTGACAGTTACTGGAACCTCACGATCTTCTGTATCTGCTTCCATCGTGGTGGTTTCTATCATATTAATTTCTCCTTCTTTAGTGTTCAAGGCCTGGAACTGATTGCTAGTTGATGCTCCTTTACCTTCCATATTTTTCTCATTTTTTTTTCGTTGGACACGGGCGTTGGAGGAGGAGTTTTCCTTCCTCTTTTGACTTGGTTCCAACCTTCCTCTTGGTTCTTTTCATAGGTTTCTTGAAAAACTTTTGTGCAATTTTTAACGAAGTGACCATATTCGTGGCACTTCTTTCATTTGAAGGGGAGTTGTTCGTAGTCAAATTTTTGTAGGAGTTCCCATCCATCCATGCACAGACTAACAACATATGGTAAGCCTTTTCCCAAATCTACTTCAACACAAATTCTTGCACAGGAAAACAAGAGACCCTTTGGTTCCGCCTTGTCAACGTATTTGTTGAGAGAGTTTCTAATTTCCTGGAGGGTCTCATCATTCCAGCAATGAAGAGGGAGGTGAGGAAGCTGAACCCAAACAAGAACCGCTGAGGGCACATCCATTTCTGGATCGAAGCTTAGACCATCTGAGTTCTCTTTAAGCTCTTTTCAAACTCCCTCATTTCGAAAAGATTGCCAAGTGCACTTGTCTCTTTCACACTTGTAAAAGTATTTGAAAGGTCGTCTATTCGGTGATAGGTTACCCCTTTTTCGGCACGTCTAGACTATTTACAAGAAAGAAATACCTCAGTCAACTTTTGACTGGGAGAGTTCTCTCGGGAATTGTTTTACATTTTTTCGGGACTGAGGGACTAAATTTATGAAAAAGTACATCCTCGAGCCTTCTTTAAGTTTTTCAGGCTCTATAAATGTGAAAAACTGCCGATTTTTCCTTCCTTGGACTCGTTAAAATTTAACATCGAAGGACCCACATTGAGATGAACCCCTCTTTTCTCAGGTTCGTAAAACATATGAGATTGGACTCATCTATGAAATGAGATATACCGAGCATCTGTTATCCTCCTCAAGCTCGTAAAACAACAAAGAGGTACTCGTCCAGCATGTCAGGGGAAATTGGGAAATGAGTCAAGTTTACTTTATTGGCACCTTGTCAGTCGTCACCTTTGAACATGGCATGTGTCTGTCCCTTGTCTATTCTTGGGTATTTATCTATTCACGGAGAGTTATGGTCATCATCTCGATTCATCTATCTGGCCATGAGTCTACTCGTCATGTGTCTATCCTCTGCTATCAATAATCCCTGCTGCCAAGTTCTGCTTCATGTTGTTATATGTTCAAAGGGTTTGCATTGTTCCAAGTCATCTGTTGTGTCAAGACTTCCATTCTGTCAAATACATGTTCCGTTGTTCCATTGTTTCATACTATCTCTTGTTCTGATTTCGTGTCGATGATGTGGGAATCATCATGGCCCACCTTCGACAAGTCTATTCCTGTCGACATCAAATCACTATCCAGGAATTAGGCTTAGGAGTCAAACCATTAGTACCTTGGTACCTGCATGCCTCAATGGCAGGTTTCCTTGTATTCAACAGTAGGTTTTCATCATTGACCTCTAAATGAATGATCTCTCGGATGCTCGACATCAACTCCTTTATTCGCATTTCGTTGAGATGTACTATAGATACCTTGGGGATCATTTTCATCATTGGTGATTTCCCTCGCATTTGTTAACGGTTCGCATCATTGACCGATAATCAAATGGTTTATGTCGTGTTCGACGTCAACTCCTTGTAATCACATGGCTAGATTCCTATCGTTTGCAATCGAGTAGAAGACCTTGGGCACCCTTTTGTATTTTGATTACGCTCGAGCTACAATGGAGATTTCTTCTGTATTGTCACACAGATCCACTTATGTATTGGTCATTGCCGTTTCATTACCGTCTCATGGATCTACGTTTGTTCTTAGTAGCCATGATTAGTCTACAGTCCATATCATCTCAGTACTCATGGATCTGCAATGTATTGGTTGGCAGCCATGCTTTGAGTCAATTTTTTTCGAGCATGGGAATGCCCGCCTCGGTGGTATATCTGACACTTTGTTTTTGTTTCAGCTCCTTGTTACTCCCCTCGATGTTATCTCTGCACAGCATTTGTAAAGTATTTCGGCCATCAGTCTCTTCTGACCTCACACTTTAGGGGGCATCTGTTATACCTCAATATTGCACTTGTCAACCTAGTGTCGCATCTTTGCACCAAATAACATTGATGACACTTTCCCCTACTGATAAACAACCAGAACAGAAGACCATTTCCTAAACACTGAAGACAAATCCTTTTTCTGCCATCTGTCAACCCCACTTGGTCCTGTTTGCAAGCACTACCGCGCTCTGCATATCTATTGGGGCACGGTAGTCCGTACTACCGCACATTGCTCCTCCTATGGGCCGCGGTACTACCACATTATGCTCAGTCTTAGGGGCACGGTAGTCCACTTATAGCCTTTTTTCCATGAACTTTGGGATCTCAACCCTCGAGAGATTTTGTTGGGATTACTATCTTTGATTTGATCCCAACCCCCTCTCTGTTTAGCTAGCCTGATCCACTAAACACTCCATAGATCCACACTTATCTCTTGTTGGTTAACCTTCCCACATGCTATAAGAGAAAGGCCTTCCATGAGCCAAAGGGGGGACTTTTGGGGCATCAAACCTATGATCATAAGCCTTTTGTGGACATAGCTAGAGGTGGAAGTATTTGGAGTTGGAGGCTTGGCTTGGACATCAAGCAACCTTTGTAAGCACTTTTCAAGCTTCTTAATTATATACCTTGCCTTGTTTCCTAATTCGTGTGTATTGATTATGTTTCAGTTTCATGAATTATATCTATATAGATTTGGAATTTAACTTGTAATTCAAAAACATTGGAAGATTGCATGTGCTTGTATATTGTTTTGTCTCTATAGATCTATCACGAAGACTCTGGGATCAAAGCTACAAGCAGGACAAACGCTGAGAGTGAAGGTGAGTTACTTTCTCTCTTTCCCCTTAATGTAAAATCTCTGAAATACTAGTTTAATCCAGGATCCAAGATTACATTTGTTTCATTTTTGTCTTAGCATAGAGCTAGCTTAATCTACTTTATCCTAAGAGAGTTTATCTTTATCCGTAGGGAGAAATATCTGCAACAAAAACTGGTGACTCTGCTGGTTTGAACCCTGTTTGATTGAGTTCTTTCACTTCCAGTTATCCTTGATTGTGATTTTTCTCTTCCTTCAAACCAGTAGTGGATTTTGGTCTTTTTGACCTCCATTCACCCCCCTTCCCTCTGCATTAACCCTCTACCTTTGATCAATTGAGTCCTCTGGGTCTGCACACCCTTGAAAAGTCTAGAACTTTTCTTAAATTAGCGCCCTGTCCATCCTTTTTACCAGTACCGTGCCCCCGTAACTACCTACAGAGCGGTAGTACCGCGCCCTTCACACTGTCTAGAGAGCGGTAGTGTACCAGTACCGCAACTGGAGTTATGGAAATCACGCGGTAGTCTCTATAATTTTTTGTCTGCCTTACCTTGTTTGGTTCCTACAGGTCATTTATGACCTTCTCTGCCTTGGGTTGATTTTCCTGTTACTCCTTAGCACCCTGCAACTTGCTCAATCACAGCACAATGCTTCCACTTCATTGTGTAAATCCTTGTAGACAATTTCAAAATTATGGGTTTATGGTCATTAGTTATCATCATAACTACCTCTTGTCTACATACCCTATTACTGTTAGCCAATTGCAAGTCTCTTTGGTTCGTTTGCATTTTTTGGTTTGAGATTGAATTCTTTGAGTTAGTGGCATCATTTGCATCTTGATCATCCCTTTATCATTTTTGCATTAGCTTGATTCTTTCATCATAATCAAGTTTTTATCACTATTTTCTTTCCCTTGATTATATAATTTTTAAGATTACATTGTTCTTACAAGCATTATCTTTCCCATTATTGCTATTAAAATCAATATGGGAAATTATCTTTTGAGAACATTGTTTTTCTTTTAGTTGAAAAGATCCAGTCATACTTTTGCACACTAGGAAGTGAATCGTTCATCTCTGTTTGCCACAAAAATTCTCATTTTGAAGCATCATTGTTGTAGATCAGTTACATTCAAAAGCGGTGTTTAGTTCAATTTGGCTTATTCGAAAACGAAACAAAAAGTTATTTTGGAGTGGTTTTCTTTTCATTCCTTTGAAAAATTCATGCATTATGATCGAAGAACTCTCTCTTTACTTTAGCTAGATTTCATCGAATAAAAGGCTCGTTTCGATTCATTCTCATTTGCATGGTTTGGGTCGTCATAACATCACAAGTTTCACTCCCATTTACCCGACTGAGTAATACAACCACCAAAATTTACACTCCCTAACTCAACACATCATAACCTCACTTGAGGAGAAAAAGAACTTGTTAGTTAGGTAGGAGACCGGGGATAGGCATCCAAATAATTCCCCCTTTTCATTATCATCTGAGACATAGTTGTTGTCCTCTATGGTACCAAAATCCTCTAGTATTTGTTGACATGGTCATACACTAGTTTGTGGAGGGGTCTCCTATTGTTTCAGGGGTTAAACCGCCGCGAGATCGAGAACTGGATGGACTCTATGGAATACCGCACTCCACTTAGCCCTAAGGAAACATCGATCATTGTCTTCCTTGTATTCTCCAGCCACTATACTAGTGATACAAGGGTGATAAGGCAGAAGCGCCGAAAACCTTTTCCAACTTGTCATGAACGAGGTAGCTTAGTGACTTTTCTACTATGGCTCTTTTATCCGGGATCCCTTTCGGTAGAGGGATATCCTTCCATTATTGGTCTCTCATTTTGTATTGTTAGACTTGGATTTCATCACCTTGCGAAGAATACAACTTGTTGAGGTCTCCAGCTCTTAGTTAGGAGGTTTTGCTTGCTATTTCATCTTTTTAGAGGGTCATTTTTCATTCTAGTGATTGCTTGTTGGCATTCTGGCCACGTTTGTTTCGGCTCGCTTACTGTGACGTCGGTCTTAATATAGTTTTTTAGAGCTTGATTTTTGGCCTGTGAGCCTTGCCTTTTTCTAGATCCCCTTTTGCACACTCGGATACATTCGGGTTTTTGAGTTATTTTTTATGAAACTGTCCCCGAAATTTGTATTCTTACCATTATGTCTGAACAACGGAGATCACGGAGAGTACAGGGACGAAGCCCACCACCACCACCACGGACCTCCGATCCACCTACATCACATATTCCTACCCCCATCGGCCACAGTGTTGGCCGAGGGAATGTTCCACCACCCATCCGCACTACATCTTCAGTTCCGCCTGTAACTGTAACTCACAGCACGGTCTCAGAACCTCTTGCAGTTTCTGCAACTAGTAACACACCTGAGATTCTGGTTGTCACTCAATCCACTGATATTCCAGACATACCTCTCACGGTGGACAACACCATAGCTGCTAAAGTTAGTACTACACATGATACTAAACTGGAGGCGATCTCCCTCCAATATGTTAGCACTACCCTCCCAACAGACACTTTCTATGATGTTGTTGAAGGATCTGTTGGAACCATCGAAGGATTTGACGAAGATATGTCCGAGCTGATTACAGTTCTGGATGGATACGTCGAAATTATTGAAAAAATCGAACTACCTAACACAGCTTTTGAACCTGAGTTTGACTTTCTTACTTCCCAGGCGGAACTTCCTCCTGCCACCACTATGTCGTCAGGGGTTGACACTCAGGAAACCGGTTCTTCTAGTAACGTAACATTTACCATATCCCTCCCCGACCTCCCCTCAGGACATGAAATCATGGCGTCAATCCAATCTAGCATGTTTAGTCTTTCTAACTCCCCCTTAGCGTCGAAACAGTTCAAACGTGATACAGAGCAAATGCTCTCAATGGCTTCTCGATATCCCCCTGCCACCCGTCCTCCTGGTTATCGAGCCCCCAACATTTCGTCCAGCACGTAGTTTCATCACTCCTATGCCGACGGCTCCGGACCTTCAGATTTTGCTTCACCTCATGCATTTTCGGATCCCGAACTAGGATCAGCTCGCATTTTCAACCCCACACGAGATACAAATCCGAGCCCAGCCCCCGATGGTCCTCCTATATTTCAAGACCCCATGGATGTGACTCCTGATACCCCTCAGTTAAATTCCCCACATTTATTACCATCTAATATGTTTGGCGTATCTTCCAGGAACACACCACTTATGAGGGATAACCCAGTTTTCTCTCCAACCCTGTTTGTAACGTATGGAAGACCCCCCCCACAAATCGGCACTTTTGGCGCCATCGGCCAAACAACCATACCCCACCTTTCCAGTATTGGAAGAACATCTAGTCATACTGTTGGATCATCCATGCTGACTGGATGTTCATCCCCGGCCACCATTTACACCATTTCCAGAGGCGGAATACCAACTATTGGAACCATTGATCCCAAAAACCAAACTCCCCCAGGCGGACCACCCAACCCGCCTATTGGAGGACAACCATCTTTTGGGAACACCGGTCCCAGTCACCAACCTCCTCCCACTGGGCCATCTAACCCACCTGCTGGAGGGAAACCCCTTGGCACCATTCAACAACCCTCTCAACCAGCAGCATCTGCTCAGTTAGGCATGTATAATCCTGGCAGCGGACAACCTCATACCGGTATCCCAACTGGATCCTATTTCCAACATCCCGCGTTAGGTACACTTCCTTCTTGGGGATCCCAAAACCCACAAAGTGGGGGATACTCTTTGTTCGAAAACTGGAATCAAGCTGGGGGGGAAACCTTCTCAACCTTTGATACCACCCATCTTGAATTCTGGCATCCCTTATCCTTCAACCGCAAACACTCCATGGAACCCATCCCTTCAACCACCACCCCTTCATCAGGGTGGAACCCATATCCCATGGACACCATTTTTGCAGGAATCCCCTAACCCTAGTATGGGAAACCCTCCACCCAATCAAGGGGCTGGAAACATTCCTGGGACGCAACAATCCCAAGGAACTATACCTCAACAAGGAACGGAAAACATCCCTGGGACTCAACAACCCCAGGCTACCATCCCATTCATCCCTACTCAACAGAACATTCAACAACCGGCTGCTAATGTGATTCCCAATCAAACGGTCAATCCCTTGATTTCGAACACACAACCGGTTAACCAGATGGTCTACTACCCCCAAAACTTCCAACAGTACCCCACGCGAAACATGTATGGGTACAACACACAGCAGTATGTTGTGTAGGGACCCACAGGCATCCCTGCACTGTACAACTACTACTCATACCCGCAACCCAATCGTCAACTTCCTTTCTTGACCACGCTAGACTTACCTGATTTGTTGAGGCTCTTCAATGATCCTATATGGCATGAACCTCATTGGCCACCCATCCCATCCAAACTCCCATCAGACATTCCCAAGTTCGATGCTAAGCCCGGGAAAGACCCTAAAAACCACGTGATGACCTTCCATCTTTGGTGTTCATCCAACTCATTGATGGATGACTCCATTCGATTACGGCTCTTCCAGCGCACGCTTACCGATACAGCAACAAAATGGTATATCGAGCTGCCTCAACACTCCTTTCACGATTTTAATACCTTGGCTATGCAGTTTCTGACTCATTTCCATCTCCCCATCTGGTACGAGACTAGAATAGAACTGTTAACCTCACTACGTCAAACCACTTCTACGCATATCTCGGACCATATCCATGAGTGGCGTCGACGCCGTAGGTTAACCAAGGCACCCATTCCGGACCAATTACTCGCTAATTGGTTCACGAATTCATTTCTGCCTCCCATCGCCAAGGATATTTCCATGTGCAGGCCGGTCACAAAGGAACAAGCCATTTCTTTTGCTCAGTACATGGATTTGGTATATACCCAATCCGCAACTCTACACGAGCTTCTTCCCCATGCCACCCGCATCACTACTGATCTAACTAAGCCTGCCACTAAACCCCCTATCGACGGCATTGTCGGTTCAATCAAGGCCCATCCTGCTACTAAACCGACGAGGTAGAAAACTCCTGCTTCCTCCACTCCACCCCAAGCTGCTCCTAAATATTCTACTTCTCCTTCTCTCTCCTCCGAGGTGAACGCAGTTCAATCTACGTCACAACCATCCAGAGGAAAGAAGAAGAACAATCGTGGAAAATCCAAGAAAACTTCTAACCAGCAAGAGAACACCAAGCCACAACCTACTCACAACGACCCCAAACCACGTCGGAAAGCAAAGTTCCCCTGCCTCATTTTCCAAGAGGATCACTATACACGTGACTGTCCCTACAAGGACGAAGTCAATAAATTTTTCAAAGGATCCTCCCGCCCGGCAGTGTTAACCGATCCTTTCCCTCAGCAGCAATAGCAGATGGTTGCCCATGATCCCCTGCAAGGGGGAAATCTGAACAACCCACCTCGCTGAGAGACATCCTCAAATCGCGAAATCATGATGACGAGTAATGAAGAGATTCATATTACCACTCGTTCGAAGACGTATGATAACCCCCCAGGTTCAAACAAACAACCAGAGACAGCCAAGGGAAATTCTCCTATTGAAGATCCTCCTCTCATACCTCCCCCCAACGTCCATCTCCATATCGAGAGACTGCCTACAGACACAGTGCTACACCCACCCAAAGGCACCATCCGAAAGGCGACATTCAATCCTAATGCGCGAGCTGCCCAAAATTACAACATTGTTGAGGACTTAGCTCAAGCACCATGCGCCATGTCGACTCTCAAGGTTCTCCAACACTGCCCTATGCAACGAAGAACCTTACTTTCAGCACTGGGGGCAGTAGACCCGGATACTTTAAACACTATCATGTTTAACTTGGAGTATGTCAAACATCGGCTTTCCCATCAGTTAGCCTTCCAGGTTCATACAAAAATCCGTGGAAATAGTATCCATCTCACTGTCTTAGAGGAAGGTGCTTCCACATCGATTATGTCTTTGAATTGTTGGAGATCCTTAGGTTCACCCAATGTCACAACTTCTCCTACTACTCTCAAAGCATTTGACGGACATGGTTTTCATCCCTAAGGACTCATTCCTGCAATTGGTGTTGAACTGGGGGGCAAAACAGTATCTATACACATCGAAGTCGTAGATGCGCCATTAGATTACAATCTTCTACTTGACCGGAATTGGTTCTACTCCATGACCGCCATAGCATCTATCGTCTTTCGACTCGTGCAATTTCCTCATGAAGGGAAGATTGTCACCATAGACCAGTTAGATTAATGTATCCCAGACTCTCATTCGAACTCCGCCAACACTGTCCCATTATTGGATCATCCCCGGTACCATTTCCAAGATGTTGGCATTGGTCTTATGAAGGATTCCTCCCTTATCGGAGTTTTCCTAGAGCTCGGATCCCCCGTACATCCTGTCAACATGATATCATCAAATATAACCCCATTCAATGATTCTTGGGTGATACCGAGTCCTATTGAGATTGAAAACTACGGCAACTCCATGCCGTTAAATAGAAACCTAGCAGCGTATGAGGCTATCCAGTCAGCCACCGATTGGGTCGATCCTACTACCCATCACACAGTGACACAGCTCTCGTCTGAGGCTAGTTCATCCTCACCACTTATCGATCCTCTCACATTGATTTTTCCTACTGACGAATCAATCATAGAGGTTATGTGCGATGATGAACCACCCTGGGGATATTTCCATCATCGGTCTTCTTTCCCCACTATCCAGGCAGTTGAGCCAGATACTAAACCCAACACTTCACTCGGAATGGTTCAAACCAAGTTTCCCACTTCATTCGATGAAATATTTTCCGAAGGAAACTTGGCCAGTCTCATGGCAACCACGCCCATCGACATTTCAGTGAAGCCTGGTGTTGTGGAAAATATTCATATTGGCAAAACTTGTACTCCCACCGAGATGGATATCTATATTACCTACTTTAAAACATTCCGCAATGTTTTTGCTTGGAGTTATGAAGAGATGCCGGGAATAGATCTTTCTATCGTGGTCCACGAGATTCCAACTTTTCTTGGAGCCCGACCAGTTCAGCAGAAACTTCGACCCGTCCACCCCCGTAAGGCAACCGCTATCAAAGCCGAAGTCGAAAAACTTTTGTGTGTTGGTTTTATCTATCCTGTCCCACTAACAGAATGGGTATCTAACATCGTTCCCGCAGCCAAGAAACAGGGTACGATTAGAATCTGCGTCGATTACCGTGACTTGAACAAAGCTTGTCCAAAGGAAAACTACCCAACTCCGTTCATCAACCAGATCATCGATAATTGTGCCGGGAGTGTCATCTTTTCATTTATGGATGGATTTTTCGGCTATAATCAGATCGAGATACTCCCAGCGGACCAGCATAAAACAGCCTTTATCTGCCCATGGAGAATCTTTGCATATCGAAAGTTACCTTTTGGCCTAAAAAATGTCGAGGCAACTTTCCAACGGGAAATGTTGTACGCATTTCACGATATCAAACATATTGCAGAACCGTATCTTGATGACCTTCCCGCTCATTCTCAAACTCGAGAAGATCATCCTGATCACTTAGGCGTCGTCTTTGCAAGGTGTCATTGCTACAATATTCCTTTGAACCCGCATAAATGCGTTTTTTGCGTTGAAGCCGGAAAACTTTTGGGATTCATAATCTCCAAAGACGGTATACGATTGGACCCCGCGAAGGTAGAATCTATTTTAGCCTTGCCTTCCCCCACGAACATACCACAACTTCAAATTTTGCAAGAGCACGCAAACTTTTTACGCCGTTTCATATGCAATTTTTCCGACATAACAAAAGGCTACATGAGGCTTCTAAAGAAGAACACCCCCTTCTTTTGGGATGACGAAGCCCAACGCTCCTTTAATAATCTAAAGGCAACCTTAACTAAATATCCTGTGATTCAACCCCCCAATTACACACGGTATTACATTCTATATCTCACAGCTTCGACTTCTACCATTGGCATGGTGTTAGTTCAAGAAGACATCAACGGCATAGAACATGTAGTGTATTATCTTAGCAAGAGTCTCCTTGACTCCAAAACTCGCTACTCACATGTTGAAAAGCTAGCTCTAGCTACAGTTTTCGCTGTCTAGAGGTTTCGTCACTACATTCTACTCCGCCAGACCACTGTCATAGCGGATTTCAATCCAATGTACTACATCCTCACACGTCAAGTGCTTGGGGGCAAATATTCCTGTTGGATTGTTATCCTACACGAGTTTGACTTGGAATTTGCCAAAGCCAAATCCAAGAAATCTTTGGTCTTTGCAGAGTTGATTTGTAATTTTCCCCGTGCTACTGAGCAACCTGAGCCCATCAATTCTCTTCCCGATGAATTGTTATTCCTCATCAGCACATCCGACCCATGGTATGGGGATATTCTACTATATCTCCAAACCCAACGTTTTCGCCCCGACCTCAACCACGATGAACGTCGACGTATCCGACATCACGCCAAGTACTACCTTATAATTAACGATACCCTTTACCGTCGTGGTGTTGATACCATTCTTGGACGATGTTTAACTCTAGATGAGGTTAAACACGTTCTAAATGACTGCCACGCTGGAGCATGTAGTGGTCATCTCTCTGGGATGGATACGGCCCAGAAGATACTATGAGCGGGATATTTCTAGCCCTCGATTTTCAAAGACTGCATTGAAACGGTCAAGAAATTTCCACCCTACCAATTCTTCCACAGTAAGACACGCTCACATCCCGCTCCACTTCATCCTGTAGTTTCCGTCGACCCCTTTTCCAAATGGGGTATCGATTTCACGCACTGTAAGCCCACTTCAGCCGGGGGGAATAGCTATGTCATAGTAGTTGTGGATTATTTCACAAAATGGGTTGAAGCGATGCCTACTTATGTTGAGGACGGTAAAACAGCCGCACATTTCATATTTAATCACATCATAGCTAGGTTCGGAGTTCCACGATCCATCGTAACGGATCATGGCTCCCACTTCAGGAACCATATGATTGAAGAATTGAGCGCCAAGTTGGGTTTTCGTCATGAAAACTCAACCCCATACTACCCACAGGCCAATGGCCAAGTCGAAGCCATTAACAAGGTTTTGAAACGCATGATTCAGCACATTGTGGGTACCCATAAGTCCAATTGGCACTCAGCTCTTTTTTCAGCATTATGGGCATACCGAACCTCAATGAAAAGTGCTACCGGGTTCACACCATTCCAATTGGTGTATGGCTTGGAAGCCATTTTACCGATCGAATGTGAAATACCGTCACTCAAGATAGCCATAGAGCTACTTCCCAATACCACTTCCGAAGAGGAACGGTTTCTATCCCTAGCCAAGCTAGATGAAACCTGCCGAGACGCTGCTTTAGCTAATGAAGCCCACAAAAAACGCGTCAAAGCACAGTACGACAAATCCGTTCAACCGCGGGTTTTCAACGAAGGTGACCTCGTACTCACATATGACCAAATGCATGACAAACTCAGAAAAGGAAAGCTAGAGTCTATGTGGTACGGTCCCTTCATTGTAAAATGTGTATTGGAAAAAGGAGCCTATGAACTAGTCGACTGTGACGGTACACCGTTGGCACAGCCCCACAACAGGCTGTACCTAAAACACTTCTACGCGTAGGCCTATCCTGCGCGAGACATTTTTGTACATAAGGTACTTAGCTTGTTTTCATCTTTCTTCTTTTGTGTGTGTATGCATGGATTTTACTTCATGTATCCCCATTTACCTTGACTGGTGCTTCTATGCGCAGATGGCTGCCTAGTACGGATTCACTGATGGGGCAAGCCGACACACCCGGAACCTCGCTTCCGCAGCTTGGGTAATCTATTCTCCTACTGGCGAGTTGGTATCTTCAGGAGGCACTTGCTTGGGCCCCGCAACCAACAATATTGTAGAGTACCACACAGTCATTGGACTCTTAACTGAGGTTGCTTCCCTTGGAATCGACTCCTTGTCAGTCTTTCTGGACTCCCAACTCGTGGTGTCCCATTTGAACCGCATCTACGCTATCCCTGATCCCATTTTGCTTCGCTTATTTCGAAGGGTACGCCTCTTGGAACGATCTTTAATTATATTCCATATCAACATATACCAAGAGAATTCAATTTTGTAGCTGACTCATTAGCTAACTACATTTTGGATTGGCATCTAGCCCATACATGAAAAATGCATCATAAAATAAATACGCAAGTCATTGTAAATGGATAAGTCATAGAAGTAGGTCCATATGTATATATCATCGCATATAAAAGTGTTTTTCTGAATACATAAAGTTTGTGTTTAAAGACAAAATTTGGGATCCAATCCCATACAAAAATTGGCTCTCGAGCCTACATATCGTGTACATGCCGCAAAAGATAAAATACTACTGTCTAAGGAGATCTAGGAGATCTATCACGAGCCTCCTCAGATTCCTCACGCCGCTGATGGTAGCAAACTATAGCCCTAGCCACCCTACGGAGGAGTAGGCCAATACGTCTAGGCACGCCCACAATGTGCCGCTGAATATGGAGAGGAACATTATCCATCCGCATAGTTGGGACTCCGAAAGTCAAACCCTGCAGGTTCTGCTCTATGTCACGGACCCCTCCTGCTTCTTCCGCTTCCTCTTCCTCTCCTTCCTCCTCTGAAGCAACCCAGTACTCGACCTTGCCTTGACGTAACGACGAGTAGCCTACAAGTCTCCTTGGTCCACGATCTGCGACATGCACATGTACATACATTAGGTCTTTTCACACATTCCAAAAACAACTAAAAATTACATATTCAAAAAATTGAGAATACATTGGTAAAGGTCATACCTGAGTCATCCCAATCCTCGTCGTCGGGTAATGCCAAGTCAATATCCTCACGGAAGTCCACCCCTTCATAGGGGTAGTCCTCAATCATCACGATCTGCTCCTCGAGCCATGAGAAGAAGTCCTCGCCAAAGGATAAACGTTGTGGCCCCCCGAGTCGCCCTGCATACTCACTCCATCGACCAATCCTCGATTCAGTGACAGGGCAGATAGGCATGGTCAGCTACGGACGCAACAACGGCACCCTCTCTAAAAAGAAGGTGACCAAAATGCTCCCATAACCAAATTGTTTGTTCTCTCCATTCCTACACTTGGGTATTTGCTCCTTGAGGTTAGATAGTACCCCTTCGCACCAGTTAAACAGGGTTGGTGCTAAACACTCCATGGCAAGATTCGTTTGTGTGTGAGATTCCTGATGAGGACTAGTACTACCCGCCGCTCGGGTGATGGTAAACAACACAGTTCTCATTGGAAGCTCTAGAATATACTTAATGACCACTTTCCCGCTTTTCTTCCCAGATCCTTGACGACAGTAACAAGCGATCAAAACATCAGTGCTCATTTTCGAAGCCCTGAACCCTGTTAGGTTCACTCGTGCCCCTCTCTTTGAGAGGCCAGTGATAAAATAGATATCCTCGAGCTCAATCTCGGGGGTATGCTCCCCAACTCGAAAAGCTTGAATGTTGGGGCCCCACATTAGTATGATGTAAGTGAGAAGTTTGGCTTGTTGGCGGATACCTTTGGTCTTGAAGAATTTTCATAACCTACAGTTCCGCAGTGCATTTAGGGTATTTTGATCATTTTCAACCAACAAATCATCATTTTCATGCTCCCTCTCTTTCCATCCGACCATTTTGCTTCAAATGAGGTGTAAAACCCTGCAAAAAGTCCAAAGAAGCACTCGCGAGCAAAATAGTAACTTGATCTCAGTCCAAAAATAAGGAAAAACAATTTATTTTTTCCCTCTTTTCGGCACTATCGCGCCTGGGCTCCAACTGGGATGGTGGTACAGGAGAACTACTGCGCCCCCGTGTGACCCCACAGAGCGGTACTACCGCGCTTCACGACACAGGGTGCACGCGGTAGTTACAGAGGCAAAAAAAGCCTCGTAGGGCTTCCTCAAAAACTGGAAAAATTTAACTGAAATCAAGATTTTAAGCCATGAATTGAAAGAGAAGTTTGAAAACTCTTACCTGGCATAGACGGATGTCGAAATGATGCCTCGGATCTCCATATATGGACACTTGAAGTTTTTCCCTTCAATGGATGAAATTCCTCTATGAGCAAAATAGCCAAGGTGAAATGGTAACTTTTCATTTTTACTCCTTGCTTATATAAGTCACATATTTATTTTTGCTCATTATTTTATCTTTCTAGGTTAAAACTTTTTTTTCACATTACTAATGTCTTTTCGAGGTTTCACAAGTTTTTTTTTACGGGATTTTCCTAAGCTGTTCGCACTAGCGTTTTCCTACTTATTGACCTTCATTTAGAGCCAACTTTATCTTTTTCGTGCTCTGGATTAAAACTTGAAAAAGACTCCAAGCGCCTTTCACACCCGTGTCGTGCTTGTCAAACTCAAGAAAACGGTGTTGAGCTTAGTTGACTTTACTCATGCTCGTAAAACGGTGAGGAAAATATTATTTCGGTTTTATTTTATTCTTTTTTCGGGCCGAAATGATTTAAATTTACGAAAAATACCATCAGAGTTCTCTTTAAGCTCTTTTCAGACTCCCTCGTTTCGAAAAGATTGCCAAGTGCATTTGTCTCTTTCACACTTGTAAAAGTATTTGAAAGGTCGTCTATTCGGTGATAGGTTACCCCTTTTTCGGCCCGTCTAGACTATTTACGAGAAAGAAATACCTCAGTCAACTTTTGACTAGGAGAGTTCTCTCGGGAATTGTTTTACATTTTTTTCGGAACTGAGGGACTAAATTTACGAAAAAGTACATCCTCGAGCCTTCTTTAAGTTTTTCAAGCTCTCTAAATGTGAAAAACTGTCGAGTTTTCCTTCCTTGGACTCGTTAAAATTTAACATCGAAGGACCCACATTGAGACAAACCCCTCCTTTCTCAAGTTCGTAAAACATATGAGATCGGACTCATCTATGAGATGAGCTATACCGAGCATCTGTTATCCTCCTCAAGCTCGTAAAACAACAAAGAGGTACTCGTCCATCATGTCGGGGGAAATTGGGAAATGAGTCAAGCTTACTTTATTGGCAGCTTGTCAGTCGTCACCTTTGAACATGGCATGTGTCTATCCCTTGTCTATTTTTGGGTATTTATCTATTCACACTGAGTTATGGTCATCATCTCGAGTCCTCTCTCTCGCCATGAGTCTACTCGTCCTGTGTCTATCCTCTACTATCAATAATCCCTGCTATCAGGTTCTGCTTCATGCCGTTATATGTTCAAAGGGTTTGCATTGTTCCAAGTCATCTGTTGTGTCAAGTACATGTTCCGTTGTTCCATTGTTTCATACTATCTCTTGTTCCAATTTTGTGTCGATGATGTGGGAATCATCATGGCCCACCTTTGACGAGTCTATTCCTGTCAACATCAAATCACTATCCAGGAATTAGGCTTAGGAGTCAAACCATTAGTACCTTGGTACCTGCATGCCTCAATGGCAGGTTTCCTCGTATTCAACAGTAGGTTTTCATCATTGACCTCTGATTGAATGATCTCTCGGATGCTCGACATCAACTCCTTTATTTGCATTTCGTTGAGATGTACTATAGATACCTTGGGGATCATTGTCATCATTGGTGATTTCCCTCGCATTTGTTAATGGTTCGCATCATTGACCGGTAATCAAATGGTTTCTGCCGTGTTCGAATTCAACTCCTTGTAATCACATGGCTAGATTCGTATCGTTTGCGATTGAGTAGAAGACCTTGGGCACCCTTTGTATTTTGATTATGCCCAGGCAGCAATGGAGATTTATTATGTATTGTCACACAGATCCACTTATATATTGGTCATGGCCGTGTCATTACCGTCTCATGGATCTACGTTTGTTCTTAGTAGCCATGATTAGTCTACAGTCCATATCATCTCAGTACTCATGGATCTGCAATGTATTGGTCAGCAGCCATGCTTTGAGTCAATTGTTTCCGAGCAAGGGAATGCCCGCCTCGGTAGTATATCTGACACTTTGTTTTTGTTTCAGCTCCTTGTTGCTCCCCTCGATTCTATCTCCGCACAGTATTTGTAAAGTCTTTCGGCCATCAGTCTCTTCTGACCTCATACTTTAGGGGCATCTGTTATACCTCAATATTGCACTTGTCAACCTAGTCAACGAAACTTTCCCCTACTGATAAACAACCAGAACAGAAGACCATTGCCTAAACACTGAAGACAAATCATTTTTCTTCCATCTGTCAACCCCAGTTGGTCCTGTTTGCAAGCACTACCGTGCTCTGCATATCTATTGGGGCACGGTAGTCCGTACTACCGTGCATTGCTCCTCCTATGGGGCGCGGTACTACCACGTTATGCTCAGTCTTAGGGGCGCGGTAGTCCACTTATATCATTTTTGCCATGAAGTTTGGGATCTCAACCCTCGAGAGATTTTGTTGGGATTACTATCTTTGATTCGATTCCAACCCCCTCTCTATTTAGCTGGCCTGATCCACTAAACACTCCATAGATCCACACTTCTCTCTTGTTGGTTAACCTTCCCACATGCTAAAAGAGAAAGGCCTTCCATGAGCCAAAGGGAGGACTTTTGGGGCATCAAACCTATGATCATAAGCCTTTTGTGGAGATAGCTAGAGGTGGAAGTATTTGGAGCTGGAGGCTTGGCTTGGACATCAAGCAACCTTTGTAAGCACTTTTCAAGCTTCTTAATAATATACCTTGCCTTGTTTCCTAATTCGTGTGTATTGATTATGTTTCAGTTTCATGAATTATATCTATACAGATTTGGAATTTAACTTGTAATTCAAAGACATTGGAAGATTGCATGTGCTTGTATATTGTTTTGTCTCTATAGGTCTATCACGAAGACTCTGGGATCAAAGCTACAAGCAGGACAAACGCTGAGAGTGAAGGTGAGTTACTTTCTCTCTTTCCCCTTAATGTAAAATCTCTGAAATACTAGTTTAATCCAGGATCCAAGATTACATTTGTTTCATTTTTGTCTCAGCATAGAGCTAGCTTAATCTGCTTTATCCTAAGAGAGTTTCTCTTTATCCATAGGGAGAAATATCTGCAACATCATTCAATAAAGTGGTTTCGGGATTTATGGACATCACAACATCACCTCTATGGAGATTTCTTGTTTTCCATTCAGATGGACAAGGACGAGCAGTGCTAACAACCTTCAAGGATAAATCAAACTCAAGTAAACAATTGTATTGGTAACATATTTGCAGTGTTTTATTAAACATTTGAATTCAGAAACCAAATTTATTTTCCGTTAATTAGATTCTTATCTATTTATGTTATAGACATAAGCCTAATATTCGTAGCTTCAGCAGTGATCCATTTATGAGTGATGTTGAAAACATACATCTTGCATGTTGGACAAAATATGAGACCTGTGAATCTATTTTAATCAATGAAAAGAGTGAAGACAAATATAGTTAAATATTTTCGTATAATGTCATGGTTAAAAGGATGACCTATGAAGAGAGGGATTTGAAAGGAAAGAATGTAAACATCTACCAAAAGCCACAAGCATTGATTAATTATCTCATAAATCATTTTTCAAAAGAAGGAGATTGGGTTTTAGATTTGTTCTCGGGATCAGGTAATATTTTTTATATTACATATGAAACTAGTGCCATAATCTATATTCAGTAATATATATTTTTTAAATTTATATTTCATTCTGCTATTTAAATTGTTTTGTGTATGTGGTGATTAGGTACAACAATAGCATGTTCGCTACAAAAAGGAAGAAATTTCATATCCATTGATGATGATCGACTATAGTGCAATTATATCGAGTAAAGAATTAATGCTATGAAAGTTCTTCCAGATGAAATGTAGGAAGTTGGTTTGAAGAAAGGAGAATTTAGTGAGTCACTTGTGGCAAAGATGTCAAAAGTGTTATTGTTGTAGCGGCGTGAGGTATCCTCATACAAGTTGGCCCAGTAGAGGGGCAGGTCGACCAAGTAAAAGGGGCAGTAAAGGGGCAGGTCGGCCCAGTCAAAGAGACAAGTCATCCCAATTGGTAAAAATCACTCAAATGTCATGTATAAATAAAAGATGATTGATGGCTCCTGTTTTTGGCCATTTTTGTGTTTGATTTGTAAATCTATATCACCTAAGTCAAACTCTTTATGAAGGTTTTTGTCAGATTTATTATTATTCTTGGGTCTTCTTTAGAGCTTAATGATGATTCTTGTTAAAAGCTACATCTTCTGTCTAAATCAAGTGTTTTTCTTCTAATTTTGACTATTTCGACACTCCATGAAGGAGAGGTCAATGATTGGGATAGTTGCGAGGTGTCTTAGAAAAATCTGTGATATGTATTTTCTTTCTAGATGTCCCAATATGGATTTTTATATATCAAACCTCACCCAGGTCCTTCCAGATGAGAGGAGCACTCAAGTCAGAGTTATGGTCAAAATTCCCTTCAGTTCACAGACAGTCAACTTGCGACTTGATTTACGGGCAAATGAAGTTGAATCTTGAAAATATGGCACATGAGTTTTGTGCAGAATATGCCTAATTAACTGACGATTGGACAGTTTCCTCAAATTGTGAAGGATTTGGGAGATTTGGTCGATTTTCTGAAGATGTAACTCCCAGATTCGTGCATGGCCGGTTTTCTGAATTTAGAAATTTGTTCTAATAGCTCATGGATTTGGGGATTCGATTTTATTATTCCCCACTGAATTATTTTTATATAAATAAATCCTCAGAGATTGAGAGGGGGAGGTGGAATTGATTATATAGAAATATTTATTGTAACAGACAAGTTGCAAACTGATTTTATGAAATAAAGCTGAGATAATTTATGGAACATTCATTGAGTTGATATGAGCATCTTCAAGCAGTGTTGGCCAGATTGGGAAGGGCCCCTCAACCTGCGTAATGATCTGGTCTTTCAAATTATTAGATTAGATTGTTGTTCTGTTCAATTTCGTTTTAGTTTGTGTTTAATTTCTTTGTATTAATTATGGTTTGCATTGTTTTAACTTTGTTAGTTCGTTAATCAGATTCAGTGAACTACACTCATATTTGTTACACCCACGTTTTCTATTATTATGCATTATCATTTCAATTCAACATGTGTATATTTTCATGTGCCATGCATAACACTATGTTGCATACCATATTCTACTTCACTCAAGCCTGCATGATTTTATTTTTGTTAATAAGAAAGCAGCGATCTAATCTACATAAATTGATGGATACACAAGATTAACATATGCATCATGTTAATATCCAAATCATGATTTTGAAGTAATGATTCATTCCACCATCGCCTTGTAATACCGCACATGATCAATTGGAAATACTCCAGCCCATTTTAACTGTGTTTTGATATATATATACACCTTCAGGTCGCCACATTTCCACTTGAATTTGTTATGATTTAATGTGCTCCCTGATAGCATTGATCTTCAACAAATTCGCTCACTCTCTCATACTTTGAATTTTCCCATATTGATACCATATATCCATGTCATAAACATTCCATCAACAAGAAAACATAGGATTTGTGCTTTGAAATCTTTGTCATGTTTTAATGTGTTATAAAACAAACAAAAATTTCATTACACAAACCCTCATCCATTCTAATTATTCGATATGGATAAATGATTACACCCTTCAACCACGAGCTCATTTATGTATGTGTAAAGATTGATTGTAGAAATAAAACACTTCCACATCATGATACTACTTATTCTTGAAAGACCCTTGATCCTTGAATGATTATTACTTGTAGTATGTGATCTATAGAAATCAATTTAAACCATCCTCCATTTTACATAAACATGCTTCTTCTATAATTGTAATTGTTTTCTGGTTAAATGATTAAATGATTGTTGTCCTTCAAAAGCATTATCATTTATATGTAGTCAATCTATCATAAAAAGAAAGCATTCCCTCTTTTCTCATATTCTATTCCATTCATTCATCATAAGTGTTCATCGTGCAAATTCTTGAGTGCTTTTATAATTCTAAAGTTCATAGTTTAGAGTGCATTTATTTTTATTCTTATATTCCATTGCCTTTTGATTTATGGTTTCTTTGTATTTGGGTGTGCACATTTGGAGAGTAATTCCTGAGTTGAAAGTTTGATTTTGTTTTATTCTGAATGTCATTGTATTTCTAGATTCCTTTGATTACATTGCTTGGTATTGGCCTTAGAAATTGCATAGAAAAGTGTAATCATTAAACAAGTTTATTTCCCGCAACTTTATTAAACGCATGTGTGTGTTTTCTTTTAAAATTGAGATAGATAGGTTTAGTATATTCTAGTTTGAGTGATTGATGCATTTCTTTGAATAAATTTAGTTGTCTTTATTTTCAATTTGGATTTTTGAAGTAGTTGACGGACTTAGGATAGGATAGGTGCTCTAGTCCTGCATTTCCTGTGCCAACACCTCGAAGCTTACGAGCCCCGGTTAACAATTTAATGTTGAATTATTACTGCATATATTTTACTTGATAGTGACGTATACCTCATTTTCACACCAAGCAACTTCTCTCGAGCATATGATCTAGTGCACAGGAGAGAAAAAGGCAACATCAGAAGAAGTCTACCTTTGTTTTTTTAGATTGCTCTTATATCTGGTATATTTGGTGTACTTATATTATGTACAAATTCTCTGAGTAAGAAAGGCTTGCTGCGTTTTTCTCGAGTTTGGGTTTTTCCAGGGTAAACTATTGTGTCTCTTGTGTTTCCATGCATGATTATGTGTAGTTAAAGTTGAAAGAGATGAAAACTATACTGCTATACCACTAAAATCCAACAGGTTATGGGCCCACTCCATGCTCCTGCTGCGCGACTACCAGAAACTAGGGTTTCTTGTTTTCTCATATTCCATCCATAGATTAGGCTCACCCTCAACATTATTGAGCTTTCCCTAGGAAGGTGCATCTTCCTGTGGAAGCAAATTTCATTTTGAGAATTTTCAATTTTTGACCTAAATTCTATAGAAACTACATAAATTAGGGTTTTAGATTGCGAGTTGTTCTGACCTCAGATCTAGAAGAAAAGGAGGTCTATCCAAGTTGCCTTGGGAGGGAATGCTAGCCTATGGATTCCGTTTTATCAAATTCCAAATTTCAATTTTTGACCCTCTTCTACTAGGGTTTCTGATCGGGTTCCTACCCGCAGTCAAGATGGTGACCAATGTTAGAGAAGAGGATAGATTAGATGGAGACTCTAACTTCATATAATGGAATACCAGGTTAATTCTCTTCTTGGATGGAAATGAGATCAAGAATTATGTAAAGGAAGACATCTTTAAACCAGCAGTTGATGCAGAGAAATCTAAACATAAGAAAAATGAAGCAATGGCCAAGAGAATCTTGACAAATTCTGTGAAAGACCAGTTGATACCTCACATATCAGAGTTAAAGACTACTAAGGCCATGTTTGATGCATTAGTTTGACTATTTGAGAGAAAGGACACCTTCAGGAAATTGGCCCTGAAGAATCAACTTTGCGGCACCAAGATGACTAAATCAGATTTTGTAGCTGGTTATCATATGAAGATCTCTCAATTGAAGGAACAACTACATGTTATTGGGGACCTCATTGATAATGAAGAACTTGTCATGGTAGCTCTTAATGGATTTCCCTCCTCATGGGAATCATTTATTCAAAGCATATGTGCTTGTGAGACACTACCCAAATTTGATTGTCTTTGGTCTGACTTTGTTTGAGAAGAAACCAAAATGTTGTCAAGAAATAACCTAGAAGAACCTCAAGACAAAAATAATCTAGCTCATGCAAGAAAAATAAAAGAGAAAAGGAAGTTTCAGAAGAAGAATTCAGATCAAGGACCAAGGAAGAAGAAGGACGTGTCACACATCCAGTGTCATAGGTGTGACAAGTTTGGTCACTATGCTTTAGATTGTCCTCGGAGAAAGAGAGGGCAGCGGCGTGCATCAACAGACCATGTTGATGAGGAGCCTCCACAGAAAATGGTAAAACCTGGCGAGATTCCAACATAATATTTCTTTTGATTTTTTATTTTGTTGTAAGTTGGACCATTTTCCCTAGTACAGGAGTCCAACAAAAAAAAATCATTATTCAATAGGTTAGTCATTATTATAGTTGGACCATTTTCCTTGGTACAGGAGTCCAATAAAAATTTTATTCATTAGTTAGGATCATTATTGGAATTGGGTCATTTTCCCTGGTATGGGAGCCCAAAATATTTGTTTTAGTTTCTTTTTTAGGAAAAAGTGTCAAGACTCAGTAAGATTCAAAATACATAAAGGGCAGGAAGGATTGCTTCCATGACAAAGAAGGAGCAATCTCAGAGCCTTCTGATAAATGGGAAGACATCCCATATTTTTCAGATCTTATACATACTCCAAGATTGATGACTGAAGGATTCTATTACTCCAGGATTGATGATTGTTAAGGGAGATTCAGGTCCCAAAGAAGCAAGATGCTTGGATGCAGAGGGAGAAAGATGCTTGGATGCAGAGGGAGAAAGATGCTCAGGTGCAGAGCAAGCAGAGGCAAAGAGAGCAAGATGCTCAGATGTAAAGCAAGTAATATGCTTGGATGCGGAGCAAGTAAATTGCTCAGATGTAGAGGGAGCAAGATGCTCAAGTGCAGAATGCGATGCAGAGGGAGCAAGATGCTCAAGTGCAGAGCAAGTAAGGTGCTCGTATGCAAAAGGAGCAAGATGCTCAAGTGCAGAGTAAGCAAGATGCTCATATGTAGAGGGATCAGGGCGCTCTACCACAAAGGGATGTGATGATCTTGAAGATGGATGTTTGCAGCATCGGGTGGAAATTTCCACCAGTATTATCCATGTGACTTGGCTAGGGGTGAATGGTCTAGAGGAAGCGCAGTATCATCTCCCAACCACCCTATAATGGTGTGGGGATACTAGCCCTTGATGAGTAGTGTTAATGCATCGAGCATTCCCTCAGTATTAGCCATGTTACTTGGCTATAGGTGAATAGCTCAAATTAGGGCAGTGCCTTCTTCCGGACATCCTGTGACGGGGTGGGAAGATTAGTCTTCAGTTGCACACACTATCCTCCTAGAGGTTGAGCATCAAGCATTTCCCTAGTATTATCCATGTGACTTGGCTAGGGGTGGTTCAATTGGGACAATGCCTTCTCTCGGAAATACTGTGACGGGGTGGTGAGATTATTCACTAAGACAACTCAGAATGGGGCAGTTCCTTCTCTTGAACACCAAGTGGGGTGGAGAGATTAGTCCCTAAATGCTTAGAGTTGGGCAGTTCCTTGTCCAATCCATCCTGTGACGGAATGGGGAGATAAGTCCCTAGTTGCTCACTCATCAAATCATGACTCGGAATGGGGAAGTGACTTCTCCTAGCCATCCTATGACGAGATGGGGAGATTAGTCCCTAGATACTCATGCAATCTTATGATCAACCTCTCTAGTGCAAGAAGAATATGCTGATACTTCAAGATGTATTCATGAGAATTCCTCCCTCATTGAGAGGGAGTGTCTATGATTGTAGCATCGATGACATATTGATGTGGCTCTCTCTTGACAAGGAGAGTGAGGGATATTAACACTTCTCAACGGACTAAGTTGTGAGAAGACCTTTCTTATGATAACAAGATGTGCGAGACAAGCCGTGACGATCAAGATGATGCTCAGATGTGTTCCAGCGTGATGATACCTCTCCAGCTAAGAGGGGGTATTGTTGTTGTAGTTTTGTGAGGTATCCTCACACAGGTCGGTCCATTAAAGGGGCAGGTCGGCCCAATAAAGGGGGCAGTAAAGGGACAGGTCAGCCCAATAAAAGTGGCAGGTCGGCCCAGTACAAGAGACAAGTCGGCCTAGTTGGGAAAAATCACTCAAATGTCATGTATAAATAAAAGGTGGCTTCTAACTCATTTGCACACCAAGAAAGTTCGCTCAAGCATTTGATCTAGTGCGTAGGAGAGAGAAAAAGCAACAGCAGAAGAAGTCTATCTTTGTTTTTTGTAGATTGCTCTTATATCTGATATATTTGGTGTACTTGTATTATGTACAAATTCTCTAAGTAAGAAAGGCTTGTTGGGTTTTTCCCAAGTTTGGGTTTTCCTAGGGTAAGCTATTGTGTCTCTTGTGTTCCTGTGCATGATTATGTGTAGTTAAAGTTGAAAGAGATTAAAATTATACTGCTATACCACTAAATTCCAACAAAAACAACCTCAACCTCCTTTAAAAGGGATGTTCAAAAACGATCACTTTGGGCATTTTGCAGAAGTAGAGGACCCAATGGAAGAACACATTGAGGTCCAGGAAGAGAGTCAACCAGCAGAAAATGTCAATTTCAATGAAGATTTCAACATGCATGATATTGTTGATTAGTTTCATATCGTTGAGGAAAATGTCAAAGTTGACAAAAAATTTATAAGATATTTTTGTAATGTTTCGACTTTAAGATTTTATTTTGAGAATAACTATTATGTTTCTAATATGTATTTAGAAATATATGGTATGCATTTTGTTGAGTTTATGTGAATTGTCACTTTATGGAAAATAATATTAAATATTATCATTTGTATACATCAAATAGTTGAAAATACATTGAAAAATGGTTTGAAATGTATTTTTTCTCTTTTTTTTAGAAATTTGCCCAAAAAATGACTTATTTAAGAGAAAAGTTTAATGAAAAAACTTCGAAAATGTATATATTTTTCGTTCTAACTAGCTTCTAAATGTTAAAAAAAAATCAAAAATGTGTGCATTTTTTCAATGTAACGAACTACTAAATGTATATTTTTTTGTAAAATTTGAAAAAACGCATTTGTAAATAAAAATTATAGTTTCTTCATGTCCAAGAAGTTTCAAAATCACAAAAAAATGGCATGAAATGAAAAATGGTGCTATCAGTATACACACTTTTTGAAACGGAGGTAAAAACAACTATTAACATTGACCCCCAAAAAAATGAGAACAATGTCGAGTTCTCGTCAAGTTGTATAACTTGTTAACAAACATCCCTCTAAAAATTAACTATTTAAATGACCAACAACTTTGCTTCTTAAATCTTTCAATGATGATAACCTAAAATGTTTGTTAGAGTTTCCTCCTTTCATAAAATGAAAAACATATCGTTAGTTCCTCATTTAGCCTCTTCTCTTACCTCAATGATTTGTGTTTATCTCAATTATTTTACTATTACACTTTCTTGTTCCTTCAAAAGTGGTAACAATTCTAGAAATAAGCTCACTTGATTATGGGCTCTACATATTCCTCCACATGTTAGTAACATCCATTTGTCATCTTACCACTTAATGGTTTGAATATAAGTTACATGTTAAGTCAAAGACTTCTATTGTACTTCATCGATCAAGTGGCCATTTCCTCATTAGTCCCCTTCACTTTCTTTAGAGTCCATCGACAATTTCCCAATTCATACTCAAGGCCATGTTTGCCCCCATCACTTTCACTTTCACTTTCACTTTCATAGATTCTTTTAAGATAGGTTGTGACAATATTTTAAGGTAGATTGTGAGAATATTTAATGTAAAGCTAACTTAGGAATTCAACTTAAGGATTTACTAGACCATTGGGATCATTTCATCACTCCTCCATTTACAACTAAGTACTTTGTTGGCTAGTGTGGTCCCCCTTTTGAGGTCTTAAAGATAAGCCCTAGGCCTATTTATTGGTGAGGATCAAGCCCTTATTTTGTGAAGATGTACATCATAGTTTGAAGGCATTCCCAAGCACCACTATTCCACTCGATTACCATGGGCTCATCTTAAAACTCTAACAAAACTTTTCAGACTAGACAATGGCCAATTTTACTATAATTGATCAATATCAAGACTATAAATGTCAATATTGACCTAGTCCAAGTAAAGCAATAAAAAAATTATCACTTCATCCAACCACCTACCCCATAAGCTCTTTTTTTTCATGATCATCAAGGTTGATGTGCTTTGCTTGATTGCGTCGAGAGTTACTTTCTATAGCCCAACTGGATAAGATGTGCCACATATGTAATAGTGATGCGGCACATGTCAACTCAAAAAAAATTATAAAAAATAAAAATAAAACCAAGCACAAGTCCGCTCCAAGTGACTCACCCCTAAAGGGAAATTAGCTACATTGTAAAACACATTTATATAAATATATATCAAATTTCAATTTCAAATTCCATTGATGCATCCTTAGATATTAAATAAATATTTTCATAAATAGTTATAGATAAACTAATTCTATGTGTATTAGTTAGTCTTTCCTTGATTTGATCCACAAAAGAGACATTTTCATAACAAAATCATTGGATATGTATTAAGGCACACTGTGTATATAACTTTGGCATGCATATCAAGAATAACTATTTTACTTCATAATTAATTAATTAATGCAACTTTTGCTTATTTGTAGGATTTATGTTTATCATTTACAACATTATTCCAAATTGGAATAGTTGGCATATGCATGATTATAATGAAAAATATATTGGATTATGTACTGTTAAGTTAATAATAGAACAAAGAGTAGATAATAGGATAAATTGCATGTATTTTACTTCATAATTAATTAATGTAACATTTGCCTATCAATAGGATTTGTCTTATCATTTACAACATGATTCCAAATGGAATAGTTGGCCCCTCAATTAAAATAGAACAATGAGTTAAATATTAGTTTTGGGTAAATAATTATTTACTTCATAATTAATTAATTAATGCAACTTTTGCATATTTGTTGGATTTATGTGTTAACATTTACAACATGATTCAAAATTGGAATAGTTGGAAAATATATTGGATTATGTATTGTTAAGTTAATAGTAAAACAATGAGTTTGATATTAGTTTTGTGATAATTGCAAATTAATCAATAATTTGGTAAACTGCAACCATTTTACTGCATAATTAATCCACCAATGCGAAATTTTGCATATTTGTGAAATTTATGTGGTATCATTTACAACACTAGTTCTAGTTCTAGTTCACACGTGAACTATAATGAAAAATCTATCGGATTATGTATTGTTAAGTTAATAATAGAACAATGAATTAGATATTAGTTTTGTAATAATTGCATATTAATCAATAATTGGTCAATTGCTATGTACAATTAGGTAAAGGAAATATATATGCATTGCTTACACTAAGGGGCATCTATGATTTATTAACGTATGTCTTTAGGTAGAGATTTGAGTTATGATCTAACATCTTTCTAATTTGAAATCTATGCATTGGGAAATGCAATATGATCTAATAGTATTGTTAAGATGCATTGATTATAGTGATATTACATTTTGTATCATATCATTTTTGCATTGCTTTGATTTAGGAATATTCATTTTTAGTATTGTTAAGATGCATTGATTACACTGAGGGACATTATGATCTATTAAGCTATGCCTTTAGATAGAGATTTTCCTTATGATCTAATATCTCTCTAATTTGAAAATCTATGCACGGGGAAATACAATATAATTTAATAATATTGTTAATATGCATTGATTTTATGCCCGCACGGGTGTGGCTCATTGGTGGTTCAGTTGTTATGAAGTCACAGTTGTAAATGGAGGTCACGAGTTCAAATCACACTCGACTTTACCCGTGCCCCATGCTTGCGGGGTGTGTGGGGCACCTGGGGGTATAGTGGTGGTACCGTGTCATGCGAGTACCAACCCAGTCTCCAGTTGTCGATTCCCCTAGTTACAAAAAAAAATATCCATTGATTTTAGTGATATTATATTTTGTATGATATCATTTCATTAAATAAGCAAAACCTTAATCTAATTCAACTATTGTAGTTAGTCAAATAGATAGAATCACCACAATATTTGATTCAGCTACCATAGTTATTTGAGTAGATAGAATCACCACAATGAAATAGTTGACACACTAATCTAATTTACTTACCATAGTTACCCAAGTAGCTATAATCACCAAAGTAAAATAGTCTAAACCCTAATCTAATTTATTTATTGTTTTGACTATATCTTGTCATCTAATATTATAATGTGGCAATTCGGTAGTTAGAGTTTGTACATGAAATATTTTGCTCGAAGTAATTGTGGCTAGGTATCTTCACCTTGTACAAATTCAAAATGAACCTAGAGCTATCAAGCACTGAGAGGGATCCAATATTTTGATGTGTATATTTTTTATCTTCAAATTTTTAAACGCTAGGAAAAAAATTATATCTCAATAAATTATTTTATGACATGAATTTTTTTAATTACTTTTTTATTTTTGATAACATAACCTTATGTAAGGTTATTTTTTTAATTTTTGGTATAGCTCACATAAAAAAAAATTTACATTTAATATTTTTTCATTAATGCATATTGAAATTATTTTGTTGATTGAATATATTTTTTTGAGGGTGTGGAGATTATATAATATAAATATATCAAAAAAGACATAACTTTTTAGTTTAGGCCGACATGATTTTTTATTTTTTATTTTTTTATATTATGTTAGGAACATTAGGAATGCATATCCCTCATACTGGGTTGTAGAGCACCTCTCTCGATGCAAAAATCTAAAGAACTACCTACAACTATAGATAGAAAAAATCTAAAGAACTACCTATCACTATAGATAGAATCACCATAGTTAAATAGTTGAAGCCCTAATCTAATTAACATAAACAACACTTGACAGCCAAAATCCAGGACTTCAACATATCGTCAAGGCATTGTTGGATTCAAAAAGCCCATAGTTGATCCATTTGTTCTAGCCAAAGCTTTCCACCATCCATTCTATCCATTTTGTATTACATCATTTAGTGCTGACCACTTTGTATGATATCATTCAGTTAAATAGTTGAAAATCTAATCTGATTCAATTTCCATAGTTAGTCGAGTAGATAGAATCACCAGCTTTAGATGGTCGAAACCCTAATCTGATTAACTTACAGTTAGAGACATCTATGATCTATTGATCCATGTCTTTAAATGTAGATTTGGGTTATGATCTAACATTCCTATAATTTGAAATATGTGCATTGGGAAATGCAATATGATTTAATAGTATTATTAGGATGCATTGATTTTAGTGATATTATATTTTGTATGATAGTACTTAGTTAAAGACAAAACTATAATCTGATTCAATTACCACATTTAGTTGAGTAGATAAAATCAGCATAGTTAGATCAATAGAATGACATCTATGATCTACTCATTAGGTCATTGTTGGAACCAGAAAATCCCACGATTGATCCACCTATTCTGGTCGTTTTGTATGATATCATTCAATTAAATAGTCAAAACCATAATTTGATTCAATGATCATAGTTAGCCAAATAAATAGAATCATCACAGTTAAATAGTCGAAACCTTAATTTGACTATCTATTGGCATTTAATATTTCAATGTGGGAATTTAATAATCGAATTTTGTTGCATTGTTTTGATTTCAGAAATTCTCTTTCTTAGTATCGTTAAGATGCATTGCTTACAGTGAGGGACACCTACAATCTATTGATCTATGTATTTAAATGGACATTTTCATTATGATCTAACATCCCTCTAATTTAACATTTGTGCATTGGTAAATTCAATATGATCTAATAGTAGTTAAGATGCATTGCTTTTAGTGATATTACATTTTCTATGATATCATTCAATTAAATATACATGTAATTCATTATTAAACTTCATAGAGTAAAATGTTACAATGATGCAAATGACGAAAATTTCCATTGAAACTTGCTTCAGGTTTGGCAATCTGTAAGTCACAAGGATTAACATTAGAAAAACCAACTATACATATTGGAAGTAAAGAGAGACACACATTTACAACAATATCTCGAATTAAGGGCAAATAATTTTTGAACTAACCTCTTTTCAAATAAGATTGATATGAGAAGGTGGCAGAGGCAGGAGTGGCTTAATTAAATTCCATTTCATTCTTTCACATGTATTATCATTGAATGTGATTATTACTTTAATACAATTCACCATTTTGATCGTGTAAAAAAAATTGGAAGAGATGATTTCAATGTGGTAACTTTGATTTTTAAGCAGCGTTGTTTTGATGCAATCAATGTGATTAGAACCAGCATAGATCCATCTTAACTCTAGCTCTAGTAAATGTTTTAAAACTCGAACTCTCACTCGGAACCGATCAAGGGTGAACTCGGACTTGAACTCATAATCAATAACGAATTGGTAATTAATCGATCGAGTTGAATTGAATGACTCAGTTTACTCAAAAATACATAAAATATTTAAATTTTAAAGAAAAACAATATTTTAAAGAATCTAATCCATTATTCCAAAGCATTAGAGACAAAATCACAATACTTTAAAGATTCTAATACATGATTACAAAGCATTAGAGACAATATCCAAACTATGCTCATGTATATACCATATAAGAGTGAATATATCAAAATGGCATTAGGCATATCATGCAATACATATCTAGAAGTTGAACAAAATACATAATCAATGAGCCCTAAATTACCTGTAGAGTCCAAAAAACAAAATGCTATGATGTCACTACATCATACACCATACATCAATAATCATACATCATACATGTCATTGATCAACATGATCAATCATCAAACTCGTCACCACTGCTAGAACTAGAAGTAGAACTATAATTAGGGATTCAAAATTAGCAATGGCATAGGTAATCTACAGCTCGGACTCCTCAAGATCATCTACAGCTGCAATAGTAGTACTAGTTGAACACCTATAAGCACAAGGTTAGGGTTCATCTTATAGCTTTAGGGTTAGGCTTATATTATAAGTTGCATGAAACGAAGAAATGGGGACAAGTTTTCAAAACGAAGACGTATTGGAAAAATGACCCCCAAAATTTTGGAAATGGGGAAACGGGGTATGTATGTATGTATGTATGTGTATATTTTAAATTAATAAATGAACAAGGACATTTTAAAAAAATGAATGTGAAACATAAATCATGAATTACATGTCAGCGAATCATTGTCTATATTGGAATCTTATCTATCAATAGCACCATATGCCTCCCTCCTCTATGCTCTAGCCCTTGCCTCTACTTTGAATCTCAAAGTTGATCCTCCAAGGGCATTAGTCAACGACAACACCCTACAATTTTGATGAAACTTCATAATCCAATCATTAAAATATGATAGAAAAAAAATTTCATGCTTAATAAGTGATTTTGCTCGAGTGAAGAGTACATTTTATTAAGGTCATAAAAGAGGAGTTAAACAATCATCACCAACAACATCAAGGTTTATAGAGGGGTTGATGTGCTTGATTAAATGTCAATCGCATACCCTCATACATGATAGAATTTGGTGGAAACTTTGCAATCCTGAAATCTCGAAAACTATAAAGTTTGATGAAATCTGAATGGGATCTAAAATCCTACTTTTTGCTTATAAAGTCCGATGAGGTTGGAACCACTCTCAAACATCCTGAAACAATTAATGGTAATGTTAAAAATTAGTAAATGATAGAAAATGAAATATAAGGAGAATGTCACTTTTACTTTAAGAATTTAATATTACCATTTCTTATTACCAAATATTATTGAATAATTGAATAGAGCAAATTTTTTTACAGTCAACTTAACTGGTTTAGAATGAGACTCGATCAAGTTGACTGGTTCGGTACCGAACCGACCAAATCGAACACCAACGCATACAATTCAATGTCAAACTGATCATCAACTCTGATTTGAAGATCAAGTCGGCTTGGCTGATGGGAAACTTGATAGAGTCCGAGTTGACCAAGTTTTAAATCGGTGGGTTCTATCAAGTATCGAGAGGGATCAAATACCTTAAGGTGCAAACCTTTTAGGATTCTAAAAGGGATTTGCACCTCAAGGGATTTGATACCTCTCGATGCCTAATAGAGCTAGAGTTAAGATGGAACTATGTTGGTTTATATCGTCGATGTTCTTTTTCATTCAATAACTAGTAAAACAAAAATAGTCTCGCTATGGTTACCTTGCATAAGCATCCCTATGAAGATTTTCAAAACCTACTTAGCAGATATGTCTTGTTAATTAGGCCTTTCAAAATCCTTTAAACCCTCTTCAAATGATTGTTAAATGACATCCAATGGACAAATGATATTGCTTCTTCTATATGTCCAAAATTGCCACTAGATTTAAAAAATCTACTTCATAGATGTCTAGGTAATGCCCAAAAATGGACAAATGATATTGCTTCTTCTATATGTCCAATATTCCCACCAAATTAAAAAAATCTACTTCATAGATGTCTTAGGCCTTTCAAAATCCTGTAAAAACTCTAGGCCTTTCAAAATCCTGTAAACACTCTTCAAATGATTATTAAATGGCATCCAATGCCCAAAAATGGGCAAATAATATTGCTTCGTCTCTATGTCCAAAAGTATCATTGGTTTATTATCCTTTTCAAGGTGGGAATAAAAATTTCACCTTGGTCTTTGTCACATGTTATTTTCGCAATCCAAAACAAATGACATGCACCTTCTTAAATATGAATAGTTTGTTATTTGTTTCAAAGTTAGAATAAAAATCCCACCTTCATCTCTATGTCACATGCTATCTTCACCATCCAAAATAATGAACTTGCATCTTCTCAAATATGAATGGTTTGTTATCCATTTCAAAATAAATAAAAATCTCACCTTCATCTCTTTGTCACATTGTATCTTCACAATCCAAACCAGCGTTTATTAGTGTCAAATGCTCGATACATTGAAAAAGTCCACATATTTGACACATGAAAGAGATCATTAGGCTATTGATTGTTGCAAGCACTTCATTTCACCAACCCAAACCAGCTTTTATATAACGCCATCACCATCCACCTATTGCACAACATTAAATGTTGCATGGAATGTTGTGTACACCATTCGATCTAAGTTGTGTCATATCCATACCACCTCTTGTACACACCACCCCACGAGGTCCATACCACCTAGCATACACACTACCCTACACAGCATTTAAAGCTCCCCCGGGGTGAATAGTGCTCACCATTATATAATGTCAAATGATTCTATGATCAACTTCTCTCCATCAAATCAAGTGATTAGAGATCCTGTGATCAAACTTCTCAATTGAGTTTCTCTTTTCTCATGTTTCACCTCTTCACACGTGGGTTCTTAGCATAACATTTCCAAGGATATTATGTGTTGATGTTTCTCGGGCAAACACCTAGATTCGTCTTCCTGACTTAACCAAGGGAGAATAATACATTCACTCACAAGGCTATGCGAGTAGTGAATGGCCCTAGGAGGGGCAGTCAAACAATCACACAGGGCTTTGCGAGTGGTGATTGGCACCCAGGGCGCTCTTACATTGCATGCTCCAGGACAAAGTGATCTATTCTATATTAGAGTGTTTGACTTGTTTATTTCATAAGGGTTTCCGTCCCATTTAGAATATACAAAGTCTAATGTTGTATTTGACATAGGCTCTAAGAAGTGTCTGGGACTTCTTAGAATGGGTCAAATCAACATTAGAGTTCTATGGGTGAATAGACATGCATATGAGGAAATGAACATCGACAAGGACAACTTTTCTATGATGACGAAAGAACCAAGAAATCAAGTCGGGCATGGAAGAAGTCCCAGATAGCATTGAATAAGTTCCAGTGGAAATTGATGACAAAAATGGCAAGTTGACCTAGAAGAAAAAATAAATCTGCCCCAGTAAAAGTGCAAGTCGACCCCAAAGTTCAAGGGAACTAAAGAATATAAATCAAGTGATCACATGCTTCATGTGTTCACTCATTATCATCACATCTTCTCTTTCTCTCTTAGCGCGCAATTTCAACCAAACATAGCAAAGGTCAAAAGGAGTAATTTTGGAGGTATTTCTATGGTCTCTAGAAGTTCGCTACCCTTGCTAGGGTTTCTTGTGAAGAAGGGCAAACCTCTTATCTTGCTAAGGTTCCTCTTCATGATTGGTAATGTATTTATAATATTGGCCTGATTTCTTTGGAGAAAAGTTGCTAGGTTTTCTCCCTAATTGGGTTTCCCAAAATAAAATTCTTGTGTCTATTGAGCTTGGTTGTGTTTCATGATTGTGTTTTTATGATCTTGTGTTTCCACTGCAATTAAGTTGAAATTTTCAATGTGCAATTATTCAATGAAAACTGTGGAATGAAATGAATATTTGAAATCATTATGGAATAATTGTCAAGCCCTGAAAATTGCAAGAAAATTCAACATTATGCATAAAGGTTTTAACTCCATCACTAATGATCAACCAGACCTGCGACAACTTCACAATGAACTTTCAGTTGTATTTATCATTAATCATGTTTTAATCATGTTAGAGTCTCACCCAAGAATTCATCGTTTTAAAGTGTTTTTGAAGACATTTTATTCCAAATGTTCTTCATCGACTCTTTATTTCTTCTTTTTTAATTCCATCATAGATTTTTATGGGACCGAAGACTAAGGCAATTCTTCCTTCATTCCATCCTAGATTTGTATTGAATTGATTGCAGAGAGATGTAATGCCAACAATTGCAACGAGCACCACATTTCGAAATGTTAAAATTAGGAAACAGTTTTGCAATAAGATGAGGTAACAGTTTTAAAATTAACAACCAAAAGATGAAATGGTTGATTAGTATGGATGCAAGATGCAGAAAACTCAATCGCACATCGATTACACTGCAGGGAGAATAATGAGGTTTGACCTCACAGTACAATGCACTTGTAAGCCACTAACTCTTGTTTGGGCTTTCTTTATATAATCCATCATTTTTAAGCTACATAATCATAGTTTGGCCTTAATGTAATTCATCATTCTTCAAGCTACATAATCATAGTTCTTGAGTCTGTGAGAGCTTATTATTCTTGTCACGTGTTTTATGTTTCATTCCTAATGAACATTGAGATTTTCATTCAAACATTGTTACTTTATTAAAACTCTTTTAAATTTTCTTGTACACATGTTTACATGTTTCATTTATATTGAACATTAAGATTTTCATTCAAATCAAGTGGCTGTTTCTTGGCCACATGTTTACATGTTTCATTTATATTTTGAATATTTTCATTCAAACATTGATTAACTTTATAATATTTAATTTGTGCAATATTTAATTATAAATTAAATATAATTAAATAAGGAAGGAATTAGTTCCTGTTTTGTAATCGGGTGCCTATCGACGTTCACCGGACACAGACACAGATCAAGTGGCTGTGGTAGTACAATGTCAAATGATCAGCAAGGTATTACCTTTCCCGTAGAAAGTCAAGCATCACTACATTTCACCAACCTAATCCATTTACTGGCCCAAATCTCCTATATTTGGATTATAGCTTGACATCTGAAAAATCACCGCTAGCACAACCACTAGTAGAATGCCAAATGAAAGGCAAATTTTTACCCTTCCCATCGAAAGTAGAGTCCACACACCTTTGACACGTGTCAAAGAGAAACAGCGACCACAATGCTATTGGTTGTTGCAGCACTACATTTCGCCAACCCAATCCATTTCCTTTCCCAAATCTGCTATTTGGATTATCGCTTGACATCTGAAAAATCGTGAATTGGACATTTGAAAATTTGGAATCTCTTTCTCGAGTACTATTCTCCCCAGGTTCCTAATAGTTGCTCTGCAGAACCCGTAGACAACCATGTTAATTTTGGAGACTGGGAATCCAGTGATTCGAAACCCAAAATTTTTGGGCATGTTAAATTCTGACATGGTATACAATGGATTCTCTAATGAAACAAAAATTTACGCTGTGAAACCAAATTATGTTTATCAAGCTGAAAGGTAAAAAGGTGTTGCTATTCATGTGAAACTTTTATTTCACGACTCGGCCAAATGTCTCAGTGCCTTCGGTGATGCATTAGTGATGTTCCTCACTTCCATGGGCTTGGTATCTTGACTTGTGTTTTTCCATATTTAGCCTTGCATCTCATCTTCTCTCCTCTAAATTTTTCATACTGCTGCTAAAACTTGAGTATAGTGTATATAGGAAAGACATATGGACAAGGCAGTTCGCCTATTTTTTCTTGATTCCTTCGTCTAAAATCATACCCTTTTACGACTTTCTTCCCTATCCTAATCAGTCTCCTATCTAAATTCTTCATACTGCTTCTAAAACTAGAGTCTAGTGTATACAGAGAGAGAGAGGAGCGCATGGGCAAGGCAGTTCACCAAATTCTCCTTAATGATTACCCTATAAGACTTTCTTCACTATCCTAACGAGTGGGTTTGATGCCACCTTTACAATTTAGTATTCGTCCTCCAGCGCCCCATCCCCTGGCACGTCCAACATGGATCTCAGGAGCCTACCGTGTCTTAAAGGGTTTCAAGAGTCTATAGATCAACCTTTGGTGTCTCAAAGACCAATGGCTTGTCCCCCTTAACATGCTGCCTAAGGTTTAGGCGATCAAACATTCACCACTCCTTTCATCTCACGTTCACTTTCTTCTTGATTCTAGGTTTGTTTCTAGCTGCATAACTCTGCACATCAGCAACTAAATCTTCATTTGATTTCATGTTATGGATGCCACCTTTACAATTTAGTCACGACTCACAATATTTGAATCTCATTCAAAAGGTCCCAAATCGGACTAACTACTTAAGAGGCCCTTCTCTCCCAAGTCCAGATAATTGACAGTTAAGACACTCATTTTGGTATGTTGCTTTCTATTTGATTATAACCATGTAAACTGCAATGGATACTATGGCCACGTATCACACTTGTGACACGCAGATTCTTTACTTGCTGCAATTAAGGTTGGAGTTCACAGCATGCAATGCTTCTTAAGCCCCTATATATGATACATGGAGAGAACAAATTTCAATCACAATAAATGTGCTTGCTCTGATCTTTGAAATAAAAGATGAAAGGCCAAAACAGTAATATATGCTGGAGGGGCTTTCCCATATTTGAATTTTGTTTGATAGGAACCTCACAAAATCCATTATCCTGCTGACGTTACTTTATTGATTCCTCTACCAACATCAGGCAGGCAATAATCCTCGAGGAAACACACATTACATGAGCTCCAACATGAATGACAGTTTCAATACCTAAATTTTCAATTTTATTAAAGGAAACGATCTAATATGTGATCCCCGGAACAGGAGGAACCATAGGCTTTGCTTTTTTGGACTTTTCAACCACAATTGCTTGGGTTGTAAGAACCATGCCTGCAACAGAGGCTGCATTCTGTAGAGCACACCTTGAGACCTTGGCAGGATCTATGACACCAGCACTAAGAAGATTTTCATATTTATCTGTCATAGCATTATACCCCACCTCCCAGCTGGAAGACAAAATTTTCTCCACAACAACAGCACCTTCAACACCAGCGTTATCTGCAATCAATTTTGCTGGAGCCAAGAGTGCCTGCAACAAAGTTTTGTTTAGGAAGAGATTGATACAAATTCAAAGCAAAGGGAACAAAAGACTCGAAAACAGGGTGGTTTGCATTAGCATCTATCAGTAATTTGTTCTAAACTCGATGACAAGTAGCATGCCATGATATATTTGTTTGATCGCATGGAACACAAAAACAGATGCTCAACAAAAATCCCATGATACACACCTTTTGTACAATATCAGCCCCAAGGCGTTCCTCCGGATCATCAATAGATCCTTTTATGTTTAGCACATCCAAGGATAGATGCACATAAGCTGACCCACCACCTGGCACAATGCCTTCCTCAATAGCTGCAAAGGTTGCATTCTTTGCATCCTCAATTCTAAGTTTTCGGTCCTCGAGTTCAGCTTCTGTGGCTGCCCCGACCTGAAATGCATAGCTTGCACCTTCAGATGTAAATTTTACAAACCTAACAACAAATCTGCCTACTTGTTTTGGACAAGTGACTATTATGATGCTTGTAATTCAGAAAACACAGAACTTAATGAGTATATATACAACAGTACTAGATAAAGTTGATATTGAATAGGAACCTTAATAACAGCAACACCTCCTGAGAGCTTTGCAATTCTTTCTGATAGCTTCTCTGAGTCATAGACAGAATCAGTCGCTACCAGTTCCTTCTTAAGTTGTGCAACCCTTGCTTGAACTTCATCTTTGGTAGCAGCATCGGCAATGATGGTTGTTGAACTGCTAGTTACAGTAATCTTCCTTGCAATACCAAGCTGCTCAATAGACGCATCCTCAACCTTATTACCAAGGTCACCAACCAAAAAGTCCGCACCTGATAAAAGGTATGATCAATCTTATAATAAAATAAAGGCAAATACACATGTAATGAATGTGAATTTCTGGGAATACACCCCCATCTCTAGACTTCAAGATTATTAACAATTTAACTGACCCATATAAACTTGTGCCAGTACAGTAGACCTAGCCCCCAGTTATTCAACTACCAAAATCACCTTTGAAAGTTAACCTCCAAATGCTGTCAAAAATTATGATCAGTTATATATTCAATGAAAGGCAAATACACAAAATAATTGTGAATTACTGGGAAGATCACCGTCTCTAAACTTCTAGAAGGTGATTAACACTACCCATATGAACATTTGCCACTACAGTAGACCTAGCTCCCAGTTACTGAACTTGTAAATAAAAATCAAAAACCTCCACATATTCTATTACTATTTAAGGTGAGCCAAACAACTCCTAGAATAAGCATTGTACAGAATTTAGAAATTCTAGTGTGGCATTGTTCAGATTAAGTTATAAAAGTAGATGGCACAAATAAAAGATTCTTTGCATCCAGAATGATGATGTGTAATACACAAGCCTAAAATTACATAATACACATTTTCTCTTTTGCTGTGTATACATGATACCTTTCTGGTTTTAGGGGGCAGTACACATCAGCAGCAGCAGCATTCTTGTGAGCAGTAGCAACTTCAAGTCACAAGGCTTGGGTTCGAGTTTGGGTTCAAGAACCATTAAGTTCAATTAGGGTTTGAATTTTTTAATGAGGTTTGCCATTAGGTCGTGTGTGTGTACTTTAAAAATAAATAGAACATAAAATAATTAAAAATCAACATCAATAAACATATATGACTCATGAGTAACTTAGTCAAATCATCAATGCTCTTATTAAAATTTAAACATACAGTGCAACTGCAAATTGCAAAAAGAAGTAGAACATATTTTTCAAACTTCAAAATTTGAAAAGATGTCCACAATGTGAAATACTTATAATCCCTTAAAATATTCACAAAAATTAAAACATGATCAAAATATGAACACATAACACAATCATCAATGCTCTTATTAAGATTTAAACATACAGTACAACTGCAAATTGCAAAAAGTAGAACATATTTTTCAAACTTCAAAATTTGAAGGGATGACCATTATGTGAAATACTTATGATCCCTTCAAATATTCACAAAAATTAAAACATGATCAAAATGTGCACACATAGTGCATGATGCAATTGAAAATTACAAATGAATTAGAACATAGTCTTTAAATTTGAAAATTTGAAAAGAAATCCATAATGTCAAATAGTTATAATCTCTGAAATTGTTTCACAAAATTTGAAACATGGTCATAATTTCTATTCTTGTGGCCTACTTGTAACATCATAAATCTCTAAACCATTAAAAGCACATGGAGAAGTAAAGGCACAAGAATTGTGATCATCATATTCATCAATAAGTGGAACTCTATCATCACTAGGCTCATCACCAATGTCACCATCAGTGCCAAGATCATCTTATTCTGCACTTGAAATAGGTGTATACCATGGGCAAGAGGAACTAGATGAATCTTTCGCCACACTACTTAAGGGCCAAGGCCAATTGTAAATTAGTGTAAAAATAAACAAGGTTTCCCAAGGTTCAAACTTGTTTGGTTCCAAGGGTGCACATTTTCCTTGTGATATTCTACTGTCTCAAGTTTCAACATTTGCAATATCTAACTTTAATTATGATTTTCTCGAACTTCGTATTTAACACCTACATAGACAGGTTGTGTTGAAAACAAAGCATAAGCTAGAAAGTCTATGATGGTGCATAGTTGCCTATTCGTGCTTATCTGTACGACAGCAAAGATAATATTGACTCCATCCCTGAAGCTTTTTCACAATTGCATATAGCAGGAGGGAAGCAATACTTCCTCCTGCTGGAAATAACAAAAAGTCCCCTGCAGCATACAGTAATTTTGCACACGTTGTGTGACAGTTTTACACCTGGACGCATGGAGACAGGATTGACTGATGCATCAACAAATTGTTGTTCACGCAGCATAAGCAAATCAGCAAAACTACAGTTGATATTGATCACAACAAGTGCATCAACTCAAGTGGTTAGGAGCAACTGTCCTCAACACAACCTTAGGAGCACAAACATTTACCTCACTTAAATTGGCAAGAAACTCACCAACGCAAAAGAGTGAAGAGGTTGACTCAGATTGGGAAAAACTAAGCAAGTTAAAAAAATATAAAATATTGCAGACCTGTTCAGCGAGAAAAATATAAAATATACAAGTTTTTTTACAGGTCAAGTCAAACTTGGTGACCCAATCACACTTGCATATTTGAAATAAACAAAGCCCCAATCAGTGCCAATAGCAGTTCCACTCATAGATAGGAAAATGATGCAAAGGCATTAACAAACACCAAATTCATTAGTGAAAAAGGAAGTCCTTCAGTTCAAAGCATAAAAGTTGATCTAACTCCTAATCCTAATATTTCTGACATTCATAATACAAAACTTACCTGTCATTATAGCAATATCCTGCAGTAGGGCCTTTCTTCTATCACCAAATCCTGGAGCTTTGATAGCAGCAACTTTGACTATTCCACGCAATTTATTGACAACCAACGTAGCCAAGGCTTCCCCTGAAATATCTTCAGCAATAATAAGCAGGGGAACATTCAACTGTGTTGTCTTTTCAAGCACAGGAATAATATCTTTAATTGTTGTAATTTTCTGGTCAGTGACCAAAACTCTAGCATTCTCAAACTCCACAAGCAACTTTTCCTGGTTTGTAACAAACTGGGGAGATATATAACCCCTATCAATCTGCACCACAATCACACCTCTAACTGTTACAAAAACCTGACAAAAAGGCATCTTGGTAAGACTGGTTTAGTGTTGTATAATCTCCCTGCTTACCTCCATTCCCTCCTCAACAGTAACAGTGGTTTCGAAAGACGAAGAAGACTCTATAGAGAGAACACCATCAGGCCCAACTTTGTCTAAAGCATCAGCAATCATAGTTCCTACGAAATCATCATTTCCAGCAGATATTGAAGCCACAGCTGCATAATGAAATGTGATTTGTGAAGAATGCATTAGGTTAAATCATAACAATGGTCCATGCTTTGACAGAAAGAGCAATCAAGACAATCTTGCTTACAAACCTTTAATATCCTCCCGTCCTTTTACAGGTCTGGACTTTCTCTTTAGCTCCTCAACAAGTCCCTGCACGGTTTTATCAATCCCTTTTTTCAAGGAAACTGGATTGGCTCCTGAGCTGACATTCAAAAGTCCCAGCCTGATAATTTCCCGTGCTAGAACAGATGCAGTAGTTGTCCCATCACCTGCTGAATCATTGGTCTTACTTGCAACCTGCAATTTTTTGAAAACTTGCTCAGGATCAATTTACTCATGAGAACTTTGAAAAGGGAATTCATTATCCAATTTTCCTTGTATGTTAAAGCAAAATATGGACCTTGGGCTCCAATAAACATTACCTCCCGGATCAAAGCAGCTCCTGCATTTTCCATTGCATCAGGAAGTTCAATAGCACGAGCAATTGTAACTCCATCATTAACAACTTTTGGAATTCCAAACTCATCTAACACAACATTACGACCTGCACAGAAGCCTAAAATGCATGAGTTGATCTTTATACAAATAGAATGAAATGAAAATAGGTAAAAAAACAGTGGGTAGAAAACTTGTTTGTGATTATTAAATAAAGATGAACAATATCAGATGCAAGCTGACAAACAATGCCAGTAAAGGGGTTCCAGCAAGTTTTCCTTGAAAAAAGCAGGTTCTTCCTAGCAATTTCTTTGGAGAACATGGGTCAGAAATTTTTTGCAAAGAAAAAGGGAAATAAGATAAGATTAAGATGATTCAGGCTTTCACAGTTCTCTAAATCCCCCATGGTCTTTTGGATTTTTACTGCGTTATGAATTTGAAACCATTTTTAACATTTTGAGCTGAAACCATTTTTTCTCGAGTTTCTCAGCAAACATACCTACCAAATAACTTATACATTGGTAGGCATGGTGAAAGATTCCAACATGCCATTACATGAGCTGGTTAAAGATCTCAGAGACGCTTGAAAATTCAATTATGAACAATGGATTCAAATACCACTTGAATGGTGACAGTGAAAGCATGCAGTCCGGGGAGTTTGACCTTTGGTTCGATTCACCAAGAACTGGAAAATTCCCAAAACCAGCCGACAAGTGCTTTTTTGAGGTTCAATAAAAAAATAGCAGCCTCAAAAACAATCAGAACATGCATTATGCATTATGCCAACAGGTGGGGACACATTGTGTAACAAGCTCACTCCCCATTTAATACCTCTTTCATTATCATGCCTATCTTTTAGGTATTTTTCTCCTGTTTTCTTAGAACGTTTTGTAGCAGTATGATTTACCCCGTTTGGTAGTAGTAAGATTTACCCAAGTGACTCTTTGCAATGTTGTGGACTGAATTCTCCATGCAAAACCTTCCTTGCTTCTGACACATTTCTCTCTACACCCTTTTTTTCTAACAAAATAAGGTTTACACCATACAGAAGGGAATAGGCCAATTGCCTCTTTCAGAGTAATTAATACTATTAGGTCCTACAAATAGTTGTATTTATATTATTATAGCATTGTTGTATCATAATGCATATTGTGGTCACTACATTTATTTTTAAGTATTTCTCTTACTGGAATTTGGGTATGTAACATTCTCCCCATCTTATTTTACAACTGCCCTCAGTCCTCTTATGGAAACTTTCCTTCTATAAAGGAATTATATTTAATAATATTTCTTTATTTATTCATATGTATATAACTGTCCTTGGTTCCTCTTATATCCACATTTTTATACAAAGCGGTTGTATTTATTAAATTATTTATTTATTTATTCATGTTTTAAAAGTCAAAATCGAACTTAAATTGCCACCTGAGCGTCAAACTAAACAAGGATTAAAGTCCATTGATGACTCAATTTATGAACTACTTTACTAAAAAAATACATGTGTGTGTGTACATCTGTCAATTGGGTGTAGCCCGAGTGGTTGTGGGATGGAGTGTTATCCTCTCCACCCAAGTTCTAGTCCCCTAAGTGACATGTTGAACTCGTAATGAGTATATTGTCGTAACAGCTTCGATCCATGTTGACTTGGCCTTGTGCCATGAAGAATACAAGGTTTACCTTGGGTACCATCCTCAAAATGAGAGGAATGCCTAGGGGCTTGCCCTAGGATATTTAACTGGAAAAAAATGTATATATGTACATCAATGTAAATCCAAACCATTACAGATCAAAGATGCAAAGTTCACATATGTGAATATCATATATAGCAAAACGACATAGAGTGCAACACATATCCAAACAAAAAATAAAATACATAAACACAAGGCTATAAATGGCCTTTAGAGTCCATAAAAACATGGTACAAGCTACTTCATATACATGGTCAACATGATCAATCATCAGACTCATCACCACCACTAGGAACGGGAATCTCATGCTCATCCTCTGGCTCTAACTCAACAAACTCATCAAGGACATCTGCAATACTAGTAGTAGTGCGGCTAGACTAGTGGATCATCATCCAAACCCATCCACCACAAGTCATCAACATTGAACTCTATTGGGTGAGTCTCCTCTACCCATTCTATGAATGGATCAATATCAACCAAGACAATGGGATTTGTGTCAAGTCTTTTGTTCAACAACTACTCGCACCTTAGTCAAAGGTTGTATTGCACAAAGATGAGACCATTTAGCCATCATTGTCGTGTGAATACGCTCAATAACAGACCAATTGCCCTCACACCAAAAAGTGCTATAAGTTGGATTCAAGATCCAAATTGCAAAGTTTGCACCCAAAGACAATGGCTACCAAATGAGTCCCACAAAAAGCACTACAATAATTCATGATAGTCAAAGACAAAGTTAGTTTGTTACTTTGGATAGAAACTCAAGTATTTAAACATTTGAACTAGAAAAAATTTGGAATTACCTTCCTGGTTGGTCCACATCTCTTACAATATTTGCTAGGCTTTTACCAATGGTAACCATGACTTCATTGAAAACATTGATTTGTTGTTGTATTTTGAATTTGTAACTCTCATTGAGGACCAATGCTCTTCACAATTGGATAATCAAATTTGATATTTTACCACCTCGGTTTGAGCTTCTCCAACATCAACTCTGTATTGATACCTTGGGTTCAAGAAATACCCAGTTGCATGTATAGGGTCATGGAGTTGAATGTTCCAGCTATTATCATTGATTACTGATATACCAAATAGGCCCATACTTTGTTACTCTTGTGTTGCCTTTACATGGTCCTTTGACTGATCCATGGCCTCATAAATGTAACCCATGCCCATCTTTTCATAACACATTACAAAGGACTCAAAAATTTTCATAACCTCTATTGCTTTTTTCCAAGATAAATTCTTAAAAACTTTCTTTATGCTATCTTAGCCACCACGTTTAATGCTCCAATGAGATGCATTCCATTGATCGCTTGAAAATATTTTTTCAAGTCCTATGCCTAGGAAATGAGAGATAACAAATTGAGGAAGTTCATCGCAAATTTGGTGATGGTAGGGGCCTAACACGGTCCCTACCCCATGTGTTCCATTCATTAGGTTCAATACCCATGACTGGTTGTAGAGATGTTATCTGTAATGCTCTTGGCACGATCTCCAATTTTCTTGACCCAATCCTCCTCTTTGCCTATATCCTCAAGCATGATGTCTATGAAATGCAATGGATGGAGTCCAAAATGTGTTTTTGGATTTACTCTCTAACATCTTACCGACAAGAATATGGTTAGACACATTATCTATGATGATCTAAAAAAACAATGGCCACCCCCAACTTCACAACAATCTCATCCAAAAGTCAAAATAACAAGTTTGCATACTTCACCCAATCAGATGCATCTATTGTTCTCAACAACATCATTCCTTGTGGGCAAGAGAAAAAGAAAACTATTGTCATATGTTTCTTTCCATCACTCCATCCATCTCGCGTGATGGTACATCTTGTTTCATTCCACGACTCTTTAAAACTCTCCAAGTAGCCACTTATAGAGATAACCTTTTTTTGGCAAAAAAAATCCCCTTCGGTCATGCATAGTAGAGCTTCTGAAGCCCTAACCAGCAACAACAATGGATTCCAACATAGGTTGTAATAGGTTGTAACAATGGATTCCAATCTCTCTCTTCTTCTAATTTCATCCACTATCTCTTCTTGTCAAACTTCGCCTTCTTTAAACTTGTCAAGGTTTCGCATTTCCACCCATGGGCTAAATGTCAAGCCCAGTGGAGTATTCTTTGAACAGTGGAGTATTCTTTCATCATATGAATGTCTTTCCTTTTATGTACTTACAATATTTGCAATGAATCTCCCTATCAATAACATCAACATGGAGCCATGTAGGGCCATTAGTCCTAGGACGCAAGGTAAATGCAAACAAACCTACAAATGCAAAAAACGCAAACCACCATATATTTTTTTTGCATCAAATCAAATAAATTTCAGATCTGAAATTTTGTGAGAAAAAAGTGGCACAGATTTAACATACCTTTGAATGGGAACGAGACTTTAGTCAAGAACTCCACCATGCTTGTAGATGGGATGTAGCCCCTAGCTTTGGATGCCAAATCCACTGCAAACAAGCTCCAGCCTTGGTTTGAATTGCAACTCTTTTTGGCAACTCCACAAACTCCAAACGCTCAATGAGATAAGTGTTAGACAAATGGGGGGGGTCCTTATATAACATTGATTTCGGGTTAGGGGAGGCAAGACAAGAGGTTTTAGGGTTTTCTACTTATTAATTTTTTAAACATTTCAAGTTTTTGTCATCATTGATTCCCAACCGATTCATAGAAGAAGCAGTTGAATTGGTCAATAAGATCAAGTCAATTATTTTAACCCTAAAAGCCAATGAACCACCCTTGGACAATTTAACAACCAATTTTGGTTCAACTATTTTTTTAAAACACTCAATATATACATATATCGTCATCATCGATTTAAGCCTGCTCATAGCAGAAGCAGTTGATATGACTGGTTCAATCATTTTGACCTAAAGAGGTAGAAAACCAACCTTTGAACCAACCCAACAATCGATCCAAGTTCAACCAGTTCTTACAACACACACACACACAAATATATATATATATATATATATATATGTATGTGTGTGTGTGTGTGTTATGGCACTAGGGATGGTACCTAAAGTTGAAGCAACAAATCTAGTGGATTGCTTGGTGTTTGAGATTTTCATTTGGTGGTTTCCCGTATGGCATTTCATGGTGGCCCTAGAAGGAAACCACTCTTTCAATGTTTCTAGTTCTGTTGTGCATCTCTACAAGTGCAAGATTGGCATCACCTCAACCTAGTTGGCTCTGGCATTGAAGCCCTAAGTCTTGCAACAAGAAATATGTGGGATTTATGGTAATATGGTGACCTTAATTGATCGGGTTTTGGACTATGTTTCCCTCTTATGCATGGACCCACTTTGTGCTCTCTATTGTGGGGTAGCTCATTGGTGGGCTATATCACTCACTCTATGTTGTATCTATTAGTGAATTGACCCACGTGGCAATGGAAATGCTTGAGGATTCCCCTTCCACAACACTAGTTTGGACAAAGGTTGTTGATTGTGAGTCATGACTCTACTCCTGCATCCTACTTCCTCTCGAGCTTTCTATGGGATCACAAGTAGGGATGTTTTTGTTTTGGAAACCCATTTTTTATTGAATGGAACCTAATCTCTCCAATGATGGTCAAATTTATAGCTCAACCTTCTATTAAGTTTCTAGGTTGCACCAGAGGTCAGGCATGGCAACCTATCTCTTAATTGGTGTTTTATTGGGTGCATATGTTAATTGTGTTTTATACAAGGGTTTCATAGTTTAGCTTGACCCAAAATCTAGCATCTTGTTAGCGCTTGACACTACATATGGTAGCCTCTCTTGCTTTATGAGCTTTTAAGATGTTGGATCCATGACCTCTTGAGCGTTGTGATCATTTCTCCTATGTAGGATGGTATTGTTGAAGAGACTTTGATTCGTGCATTGTTTCATGTATGTTGGAGCTAATAGGTGAAAGATTCAAGATATCCTTTTTTGAGAAATGTCAAGTTATGTATTTTGGGAAGATTTGGGTAGTTTTAATGAAGAGTGGTTGCATGCCTCGAACTTTCTTTCTTTTTTGAAATTTGTTTCATGCATATGCAAAATGTATGCTCTTTATTTCTAATAATAAGATACAACTTTTATTCCAAGAAAAAAAAGAGAATAATATATCTTGACAAGGAACTAAGAATTCTCAAATATCTTTGTTCTAGTATCGATAGGTCAATAAACACTAAATATGCAAAATTTGTGATAATCAAATCCAAGAAGATCATTTAATGTTGATTTTGTTTATGGCAATTGTTGTCGCCGGATTACGCACCTGGTTAACGCAACAAAAATCTCACTACTGCTCGGTGTGCCCTTAGGGGCAAGTCTTGAGTCAAGGCTATCACCTGATCCTGACTCCTCTATTTAGGACAAATCCTAACCAAAGCCAAGGGGGGCAGTCCCTATGAAATGTTTCTAAGGTTGTTAAAGTGTTTTAGAAAGTTAACTATGGATGTTTTAGGAGTTTTAAAGGTTATGATTACACTGTCCAAGTTTGTTGCAAGAAATTAAGAGATGCTTTCAACAGTATATAATAGACTAATGTTGATTTTGTTTATGGCAATTATTGTCGTCGGATTATGCACCTAGTTAACGCAACGGAAATCTCACTATTGCTCGATGTGCCCTTAGGGGCAAGTCTTGAGTCAAGGCTATCACCTGATCCTGACTCCTCCGTTTAGGCCAACTCCTAACCAAATCCAAGGGGGGTAGTCCCTATGAAATGTTTCTAAGGTTGTTAAAGTGTTTTAGAAAATTAATTATGGATGTTTTAGGAGTTTTAAAGGGTATGATTACATTGTCCAAGTTTGTTGCAAGAAATTAAGAGATGCTTTCAACAGTATAGAATAGACAATCACCAGCGTATACAGATTAAACAACAATTGATTGAACTGATATTAAGCAAATGTAAAGTACTTGTTGTTGTAGATCAGTGCCAATGGAGACAAAAATAAATAAATAAAGTGATGTTATTGAAAGGAAAAAGTTTTGCAAGTGTATCTTGGTCAGTTTTAAATTATTAGAAATGTAACTTAATTAAGGGAAAAAGAAAACTTCGGATATACCGTGAGTTAGGAGAAGCAATGTCCCGAAACTAAGTGAAGGTGGCTCCTCACTAAGACATGTGGGCTGGAGCAGAGTCTCGAGGGTGTGCTCAACACTACACCAACAAGGATGTAATCTAACGATGCCCTGAGGTCGCTCTCCAGTTGTTCCCGCTTCTTCCAAGGAATTTCCCCACGCAAAACTTAATGTTTACATGTCGGATTTTCACTATGTTTGGGGTTGTTAATTTTTTTATTGTGAGTTCTTAATTAATTCTTGAGAATTAATAAGTTGCTATAACTCTTTCTGATTTCCCCAAGACCGGACAAATGCCCGCAAAGGGAAAGAGCATACTTTTGAGTGATAGCAAAGTGTTTGTTTTGAATTAATGCTTGAAGATAAAAATGCTAAAAAGAAATGCAGAAAGATATAGATCATAGGATCTATGTGTCACTTTCTGATCAACCACCATTGATCGACGATGCCTTTATGTGGTGGTGGAGAACATATTTCGTGGCAACGAGATCGATGTTATTTGTAACTACTTGCGAAATATAAATGGAAAAATTATTAAACAAATTAAGTATACAATCCTATAGTAAATGTGGTTTGTGTGCTTGTGTTTATTAGAAAAAATTATGTTGGAGACTACAAATCCCCCCAGGGGGTATGGGATGTGGGCATTGTGTAGCCCACTTGCTCTCGTTTAATAATTTTACAATTCTTGCTCAAAAGAAGTGCCTCTTATTCCTTTTAGACTTGGATCTAAGGGCTTACAAGTTAAGTAATTGAAATAGTGGTGAAAGAAGGTCCTCATAATGTATTTTTTGCAATTTTTGGTGAAAATTAACCAAAGCTTCCTTCTCATTTTCTTTCAACCTGATAAAAACGAGCGAGCTAATTTAACCAATTTAGTGGGTTAAGCATGTACAAATACAAAAAATTTACAACTTTTTATACTTGGGAAAAATTGGAAATTTTTAACTACTTCAAGTATGAAAAGATTAGATGTAGATCTACGATTTTAACTTTGGAAACAACAAGTTTGAAATATGCTTTGGATCTACAGTTCTTGCTTCAAGTAAAACACAAAGAAAAGAAGATTTTTTGCTGAAGATGGTGGAAGAAACCCCAAGCTTTTAGCTTTGAAAGAGAAGAGGAAATTTGATGCCTGCAAAACAAATATGTCACTCAAAGAGAAGCAACCAGCCACCAAGCTTGGAAGAAGAGTCAAGACAAGATCAACCTCCAAAGCTTAGCACCCAATCTTGCAAGATCTCAAAAGCACTCACACACGAAAGGGATTAAATCTAGTATATCAACAGAAAGAAATTAGAAGGGCAATAGTATAACCGAATACATGTGTTGCTCCTAGATCTCTAAACAATTCAATATACATAAGCAAATCAAAAGCTAATGTTTACTCTATTAGACTCAAAGAACCTTGCCAAGCTAGATCAATCCACAATTATGAAATGAAAACAAAATTGAACTTCTTCGAGTATACCTCAACCAAGTGCATGCATGAACATGGAAGAGGAGCCACCAATTTTGACCTCTAAAGTCTTCAAATCTTATTACTCAAATCAAGATTACACATTACAGGAGCAAAGGTTCTACGCTTTCCATCATGAAGAATGGGGCAAGCAAGACCTTGCTTTTATAGAGAATGAGAGAGGGAGAGCCAATTAATGAAGAGGGGGGCGCATTCCTTGAAGGGATGTCAAATCCCAATCCTTGATTGATACTCCATCTCACGGGATGGCTACCACCTAAGAGAGGCGCCCCCATTGAGCTTTGTTAACTCCACCCAATGCTTGATATGATGCCACGTGAGGGAAAGTCGCCCAAGTAGAGGAGGGCAGGAGCAGAGGTTCTATGCTTTCCATCATGAAGAATGGGGCAGGCAAGACCTTGCTTATATAGAGAATGAGAGAGGGAGGGCCAATTGATGAAGAGGGGGGCGCATTCCTTGAAGAAGGGATGTCAAATCCCAATCCTTGATTGATACTCCATCTCATGGGATGGCTACCACCTAAGAGAGGCGCCACCAGTGAGCTTTGTTAACTCCACCCAATGCTTGATATGATGCCACGTGAGGGAAAGTCGCCCAAGTAGAGGAGGGCGCATCTCATGGAGGACAACTCGCCTTCCCTAAAATCCTCACCCAAATCACTGTGATTTTATTGATATTTGCCTTAATTGCCAATGCCAACTCAACTCGGCCTTCACTGGACCAAATTCCACTGAAATAGGAATTTGATTTTCTCTCATATCTTTATTTTTTAATTAAATAATTCGTCAAAATTAATTTTGAGATAATATTTATTTAAGTGAATAATATTTACTTAGAACTTAGGAAAAGTGGGTTTAGGGGTTTTGTGGGTGCTCTGGGTTAGAAAACTAGCACCCCCATGGCAAATTTCACCTCCTAACCACACTTTTATCACTTTTTTGGTTTTTTTACTTGAATTATTAAAAAAAACCGTTAAACGAGAAAAATTATTTTTGTTCAAATCAACTGAAAATCCTAATGGATCTAGTGCATGTCCATATGACTCAATATTGATGGCTAGCATGTGAAAAATACATAGACACATAGGCTTTAATAACCTCCTAAGGTTCGACCACCATGGAAAATACTCCAGCTTTGGAGGTGTGAGTGAAAAACTCAAGAATTATATGCCATTGAAGCACAATGCATAATTCCCAATGAAAAAACACTCTAGAGTATACCCTTGATAGCTAAATCTAAGGTAGGCCAAGCCTATTACAAAAGTACCATGCTTAGACCAACTTATTACAATTCCCCCATGGGGGTCTGTACATGCAAATTTTACAAAGGGCCGAAAATTTGGCCTGATGAACTTTTGAACTCTAGCAATGAACAAGGTAAGTTGTTCAAGTCTTCTAAGGTTCACAAGGAGTCTACCTAATGCACTAAGTGGACAACAGCAATAACAACTTAGAGGAATATAATTTATGCAAGTACTTGTAATTGATCTTTGTCACAACCTTAACTGGAATCATAGCATTGAGAATGACTTGATAGAGGATTGAAAACCTATTTAAGTCTTGAAAACAACTGTAACTCAATAGATCGCTAAAACAAAAACAAAACAAAAAAACTCTTTGAGACACTTGTTACTCCAATTATCTTGTATGGATGTGAAGTTTGGGGATGCAAAATCTCTAGAGAATCTAGGAATAAAATCGAGCAAATCCAGCAACATTTTATATAATCTTATAATTAAAAGCAATTCACCCTTTCCTTCTCGAGAGGGTAGAATCTCAGTTCACAATGTGGATCTTGTAACGAAAAATTATTCATGAGAATGCTCTAGACGAGGAAGAAATAATGGAAGGTCGTCTTGCTCAGTCAATCTCCTCTCATTCATTAATCTCATGGAATACTACCATGAGCTTATCAAAACTACCAGGCCCTTAAGAACTATAAGAGCTTTGATACCAAATGAAAGACAATACACACATAAAATGGTAAAACCCTAACACTTTATTCATTCAAAGAGTACCAATATATAGTACTCTAAAATATGCCACCTCAATGAGAAGATTTCCTAGCCTAGTCACCATGATAGGTGTTAGGATCTAGAGAATATCTCTCACTGAGGTGGCATATTTGAGAGTGCTATATATGGTACTCTTTGAATGAATAAAGTGTTTGAGTTTTACCATTTTATGTGTGTATTGTCTTTCATTTGGTATCAGAGCTTTTATAGTTCTTAAGGGCCCGGTAGTTTTGATAAGCTCATGGTAGTATTCCATGAGATTAATGAATGAGAGGAGATTGACTGAGCAAGATGACCTTCCATTATTTCTTCCTCGTCCAAGGCATTCTCATGAATAATTTTTCGTGACAAAATCCACATTGTGAACTGAGATTCTACCCTCTCGAGAAGGAAAATTCGCTCCAGATCAAGGCTGGAAACGACGATTTGAGTGAGAGATTCTAAGAGGCGAGAGGTTCAATCTGTGGTGGTTGCATGTGTGGATTATGGAAGTCTACAGCGATCTGATTGCTACTATACCTGCGTGAGCGTGAGCGATCGATTAGCATCCCATGCACTCTCCTACAATGACCTGCAATCCACATCACGATATGTGGAGGACCCCAACCTGATCCAGTGAACAAGCGAACAAGCAATCTCCATTCTCTGATCTGCGATCTGGCCTATGATCTACCAAATCTGTGGAGCCAGCAATCTGTGAAGCTAGAGATATGTGGAGTCAGCGATCTGTGCAGCGATCTACATCTAGTGTTGTGATCTACATCTGCGTTTTGAGATCTGAGTAAAAAAATTGATGTAAGCCTGTAATTCCACCAACGATCTGAGCCACATCCACACCAGCTATCTGCGATCTACAATTGTGATCTGCGATTGGTATCTGATCATAGTATGGGTAACAACAATCTGACCAGCGATCTATAAATCCATTGATATGCAATTTTTGTTTGATAATTGTGCATATATCTCGACGTTTTTGGATATCAAACGCTGTCAAAATTTTCACTTTATGCTAGATTCGAAATTTTGTTTTCTCAATTTAGTGGAGTTATAGATCAATTTTGAGTGCGGACGATGAATTGCTTAGCCACCAGCATATGATCCAATTGATTTAGTAGAAATAGCAGTAAAGAGAGGAATGAACTAAGCAGTAAAAAGAGGAAGAAGTCTGCAATTTCACAACCTGCGTGATTTCATTAAGCCTGCGATCTTCATCAGCAATCAACAATCCAACACATCCAGCATGTCTTCGGGTCTAATCCATTCTACCTTTCAAATACCTGCTAGTTCATTGGGATGATATTCCTCTTTTCTTATCTCTCGCATTCATTTAGCTGAATATCAACTTCAAATGGGACAACTTTAAATAGGAAGTTGATCAAATCGAGGTAGATAGAGTTTGTAATTCCGAAGGCTTTGTAAATTGAAGGTCATTTTTATAAATTTTCCATATGTTAAAATGGAAACTTAGAAAAACCAAAGGGATTGAGATATTGAACAATTGTAATGGAGGTTGAGACCATAAAGTCTAGCCACTAGTGCATTTATTGGGAAATATGCCTTGAATTGATGAATGATACCTTGTAAAAGGTTTATTAGTCACTCTTGAGAGTGAGGCATTGTTGTTAGCTAAAAAAAAAATCAAGGAGGAATTTGAGGAATTTTGAGCATGTAAAAATCAAAGTAGAAACTCTCGAGTAATGAGAGTAAATGTATCAAAAATTTTAATAAAAGATCAATTTTTTGGTGGTGGATATGTCCTTGCCCTGTCCCAAAATTGAATAAGGGGGTCTAAAGACATTGTTCTTATGGATGGTGGTTGTTGTCTCAAATGATTCTTTTTGTGTGTCTATTTTTTGACATGCAAAATTTATCCTTGTAATTTCTTGTTGCATACATGAAAGGCATCATAAAAAAATCATTCAACAAGCACAAGAAATAAGATCAATCAAATCAAAGCACTGTCAAGCACATATAGTCAAGCATTGATAAAGAAGCAAGTGAACGATTCAAGGAGTCAAAACGCCAACAACAAATTCAACTTTGAAGATCAAGTTCAAACTTCAAATTCACAATCAAATATAACTTGCAAACAATTTTCTTTGTAAGTTTACTTGTCTTTTTTAAATCAAGTCAACTTGAATTTGTAATTGAGTGCATTTTCGATTGAAACCGACACTCTTCAAATCTTTAAAGATTGTTGCAAGAAAACTCTTCATTGAGTCAAATCATTGTAAAAATCATATTTTGAGGTGCATTTTCGGTTGAACCCGACACCCTAAAATTGTCATAAAACCTCAAGAGAGTGTGACATATATGCAAGTGTGAAAGTGTCAAGTACAAGCGAGCGTGAAAACAAATCAATCCAAGCGAGCGAGATCAAGCGAGCATGAAGATCAACTATTTACAAATGGAGCGAAGTCGAGAATTGTTGAATACTCTAATAATCACTACTGAAGACAATACAGTGATACTCAACAAATCAATTCTTCAATCAGTGGTAACCTGTTTGCAAGTGTCGCAAGCAAAAGTTCAACTTCTTCAAGCACAATCACAACTACTCAATGATGAAATATGCAATCTCAAAAATGACGAGTCAGTAAAGCAATCTGAACAAGTCCTTCTTCATCACAACCCTCTATTTGATGATGAAGATGATGATTGTGATCAACATTCAGTGAAGAATAAATTTAGTGAGTCAACTCCAGAGAAAAATGAAGATGAAGATGAAGATGAAGTATTCATGAACCTACAGTTCATGCGTTCAATGAAGAAAACATTTCAAAGATTCAACAACATGCTGAAAATCAACCTCAATTGATGTCAAAGCAACAACTTCTAAATGATCTTTCCAAGCCCATCATCAGACCTTGGGAAGAAATTAGATACAACAGGCAAAGCAAAGAACTTGGATATGAAAAAGATGTGACTTTTCATATACCAGACTACTCCAAACCAATTCAGTTTGTGAGTGCAGGATTCATAAATGAAGAATCCAATCAAAAAGTCCATGAAGAAGCTAATCAAAAAGTTGATGAAAATCACATGGAAGAAATTCCTGAATGCCAACATTGTCATCAAGTTGGTCATTTGGAGACAAATTGTTTTGATCTCCATCCTTGTCAACATTGTGGCAAGAAGAATCATTCATCAGAAAAATGTTCCAAGAGAAACAAGCCTACAAGATTAAAGATTCACTATGGGTGGATCAATCCTTGGCAATGGGCATCAACAACCAAGAAATCATATCAGTCTTACCAAAGAGTACAATCTCGAGTAAAGACTCATCTTGTAGCACATAGTCTTTTTTGTACCTGATAGAATATAACTCCAGTGGTCCCCTTATGGCATAGCTTTTTTAGCATGGCCCTCACGGGATGAGATAACATGTGGATGTTTCCACATGCCCACTTTGAGTTGAAATCTATATGGTACTCACTTTCATCTTAAAGGGGGGGGTACATTTACAAAATACTCTTTCTTTTTAAAGGGAGAGTAGATATGGTACAATGATGAAATGGTTAAGGGTAAACCACATGAAAACCCATAGCTTCTCACCTTTCAGCTGACAAAGGGGGGAATATTGATGATGGTTGTCAGACTTCAAGTTTGAACAACAAAACAAAAGTCTGTAGATGGCAAACTCCAAATATCAAAATGGGAAACAACAATAGTCTGTAGATGGCAGACTCCAAATGTCAAAAGGAAACAATAGTTTGCAGGTGGCAAACTCCAAAAGGAAACAATAGTTTGCAGGTGGCAAACTCCAAAATTGCAGATAAAGAACTATAGTTTACAGATGGCAAACTCAAAATAGTCTGTAGATGGCAAACTAATGAAAACAAGTCTATGGATGGTAGCCTCAAATACATGATGCATTTAGATGTTAATCGATGCTTAACATTGTTGATGACTCATTTCAGAAAGCACTTCATTGATTGTAGCATGGTGATCTTCACCAATTAGCAGAAGACGCCAGCCTCTTCTAGCTAAATCACTTGGCAAATGATGAAATTGTCAAGCAGACAGGGATTGTTCAGACATGGCAGTTGTTCACTCCAGGATTTCAATTCATTTCAGATGAACCATTCAGATTAACGGTTTTACAGACAGATTTTTCATTGAAGCACAAAGGAAGGCTTCTGAAAGATCCATCATATCAACTTCAGCATTGGTGTTTTTTGCTTAGTTGATACAGATACATAAACTTGTAATTGAGAGGGGGAATGTTAGCCTTATGGCTTACATTAGCAATCACATAGTTTAAATGTCACCATTATTGTAATTATTATTTAGGATAATAGTCATTTATCCTAGATAAGTCTCTAAATGATTTGGAGAAGATTTCCTAGCCTAGTCACCATGATAGGTGTTAGGATCTAGAGAATATCTCTCACTGAGGTGGCATATTTGAGAGTAGTATATATTGGTACTCTTTGAATGAATAGAGTGTTAGAGTTTTACCATTTTATGTGTGTATTGTCTTTCAATTCTTAGAAGTTGATCTTCCACCCATTGAAGTTTGGGTATGATAAAGCACATAATGTACAATAAAGACAAGAGAGTTTCTAGCATTTCTTCAAATTCCAGTCAAAGTCATTTGCAGTTTAAGAGAGGGTGACATAAAGATGTTATTTCTTGGCTAAACCATTAGAGAATAGATGAGGCAACCACTCTATAGAATATTAATACCATTAATAATTATACTACGTCTAAATTTAAAGAGAAATGTGGCACAATGAATAAATAGAAAATAAGAAAAACTTAGTGTACTATAAAGAGATCGTTAACCCCAATCTAGAAGATCAAAACTATATTTCTACTATAGCTAGCTTAAGAAGAACATCAACACTGTTAAACTAAGAACGAACGCTCACAAGCTTCATAGTGAAAATGTGTGTTGTTCAAGTCCAAAAACCATAATGGGATGTGAGAATTTGTCGTCTTCGTAATACTAAGCGGGTGGAGGATGATCATCACTTTCTCTCATAGATTGTCCTCCATATGTGGAAAATGGAAATATACGGTTCCTAAACCATTAATTGAACTTCAAAAATTTCACCTCTTTACCAAAAGTTTCTCAAATTTAGCATGTGAATTTACAAATTAGGACTAATCTGATATATAATAAAACGGTAGTGACAGCAAAGAATATTTCACTTTTGAACCCCAATCCATTCTACATGTTTCAGCCCTGCGGGACAATCTTATAAAATCCCTAAACGATGCTTGATATAGCCAAAGTTAAGATGGATCTAAGTTGGTTAAGGGTTTTGCAAATATTTATACCAACCTTGTAATGATCTAAGCAATCATGGCCTAAAAGGATGAGTACACCACTAGCAAACACACCAAGAATATTTATCGATGGTCTAACTTCCACATTTGCCCAACCATCAAATACAAGGGATACACCATATTCAATCCAATCATCTGTAAATTATTCTAGAGCATTATTGCTTTTAGCTCTTTCCCTATTAAGTTCGATGGTTATAGCTTTGTCATAACCAAGCCTCATATATCCTTTAGGGGCACTATTGATGGCTTGTACTATTTCATACCAATAGGGTGAGCAAAGGACATTAGATGGTATACCACATGCATAGAGAGAATCCCAAAAATTTTGCATCCATATCATCCTACAACCTTGGTCAAAGAAATCTAATATTGTTCCACGAACATTCTATGTGAGCTTGAGATCTTAGATTCAACCCTTCTGATTTTTTTGGATTTGTTTTGTGCTAACTCCTCTTCCTTCCTGTGTCTATTTGTATCTATTTATATATTTCGTTGGTATTATTATCACAAATTTTGACTCCTATAATCTTATTTTCATCACATGGCATTATCCCACAGAGATGCTTTCTCACGCATATATATGAACCTACATTAAGTTGTCTTACAATGGGAGCATCTAAATTTTGGTGTGCCACCCCCTTCCCTCTCGCAAGCTTTGTCACATGCTTCCTCAAGAATTTTGAACTCTCTTTTGTTTCTTTCCATCGTCACTATCCATTTCATGATCATCATCCCCTTCCATTTCTTCCTCCTCTCCATTGTATGTGCCACGGCCTACTTCTTCCTCATCACTAGTATTTCAATTTCCCAACACCACTATCATAAGAAAAAATGTAACCTAAAAGGTAAACCACATACCCATCATGCTTCCTGAGAATAACTTGCTACCTGCAACAAAATGATGGAGAAGGAGAAATGGGAAAGAGTAGGAGAAGAGAAAATTCAAGTATTCGACATAGAAAGCATACTAGTTTACAACACATGGAATGAAAAATAAGAATGGGCTTTAGAACCTACCTTTTCAACTCTCCAACGGTGCTTGAATATAACTATGGCAACCTTCAACCTCCCTTCCAAGCTCTCACAAATCTGCTCCTCAAAAATTAGCAAGAAGTCCACTCAAAACCCTAACAAAGAGGATCGAAATGAGTTATATGAGATAGAATGAGAGCAAATTGAGTGAATGAATGTTTTACTACAAGTAACACTAGCCATGCACTAAGCAACCTTGTCTCAATTCCCACAAGCAAGCAAAAAAGCCAAATTCTGCCTAGGTCGTGGGAGCGCTTTCCATACGAGGAGCGATTTTTAAAGCCCCTAGAGCATCCTGAGAACATTCTATGAACACCGCTCCCTAAGCTCTCCCCGTTGTGGCATGAAGTGCTCTAAAATGGCAAGAAACACACTCTTTGAATTCACTCTTGGGAGGGACCAATCCTTAAGCATGCTTCCGAGGGCACTTCCAAAACACTCCATTTGGGAGCACACTTCTGCAACAAAGCATAGAATTGGGGTGTTTCCCCACAGCCTTGGGCATAACAAGTCCACATATTCACTTTCAGCTAACTTACCAAGATCTATAAGATGCTACAACACTCATGTTATATATTTTCCTTAGCACATAATAACAAATCTGAATATATCAAGTAAATGATAACTTTCCATTAGAATAACCCCGTTACATTACCTAACATGGATCCAAAATTAAGAACCCTTGAGGACACATAAATCATTCTTCAAGCCTCATATGCTAGTAACCAAACCCTAAAATAATACAAATACTTCCCACGATAGAGAGATCACAAACAGTATAACAGCAGCCTTACAGATGAAGATTACAAGCCTTGAATATTTCCTAAATGAAGCTCCAAACCTACAAAAGGTATCTTCAACTTTCAGCTAAATGGTCTATGGATTTCTCCACAATGAAAACACACCTTGCAAATGATGGAAAGGCTTCCTTTTAACAGACTCTCGTAGCCACTTCTCTTATAGAATAAAATAATTGCAAGACTGCTCTAAACTCCACTAAAATAGGGCACTCCATTACAAGGGATTCATTTCAATGGTTTACAAGTTTTCGAGAAGCTAAACATTCCACATGTCAAACAAGTGTCAAATGTCTTCCTTGCACCAAGGGTGCTCTCTCTTTAACTACTTAAATATTGCATAATATATTAAAGAAGGGTCACACTAGGCAAGAGTGCATGTAATTAGGCCCCTTCTTTACACAATAATCATCATAATAAAAGACGTAAAGAAACTTCTAGATGTGGCGCATTCAAGGAAGACCCCTCTCTCATGTCATAAGGTCCTCCTATGGTAATCAAAGAAGTGCAGAAAGATATCATGCCTCCAAACATGTGATTATGTGATTGATACCATAATCATTGGCAATTGTAGAAGATGATACAAATCAATAGCAAAAATGTACGAACCAGTAGAAAAGGTGGTACAACATTCCAAAATTTTACCAATGAAAAACAACATAGAATTGTAATAGAGCGGTATAGACCAGTAGTAGAACTAAAAAAGGGGTTGCACAAAACACTGATGGTACAAAATAGAAGAAGAAACGTATACAAAATAGTAAATAGTCAAGATTGACATGGCAGCTACAACAATTAAGAAAATGCTAGTGAAGATTGAAATACGGGAGGGATTTTGTTGAGGGCCAAAAAAAGGCTTAGATACCAGCTGATACATGCACCACCATGGAATCGAAAAGTTTGTGCTAAAAGTTACTGCAGATAGAGAGCATAATTTTAGTGCTCCTTAAAATCCTTTGCATGATCCCAATATTTAGATATCCTGACATGAAAAGACCTCTATGTATAACATATCCCAAAGCTAAAATTGATGATAATTCCTCTCCTATTCTATCCCTGCATAGAAATGCATCCTGTGGTAAAAATATCAGTCCTGACTCCTACCAAGATAATTTGGTGAAAAGAGAGTCATCTCAAGCTGCAGTATTTTTCTTGACACTTTAACTGGTGTGATTTGTTCCTTAGTTTAAGTTTAATCAAGGAAATAAATAATCCGATGATGGTGCTAGGGACACACAAAACAATCAACAATACAGAGGACACACAAAACAATCAACAAATACACCCACACATCCCCCATACCCCACAATGTTGGGGGCGTCCATCGACCATACCAGGTATGGCAACCATTATAAACACAGAGGAGATCCATCCTTAACATAATGGGGCGTAGTCTAGTTGAGACAAGAAAATATAGTTCTATCTTTTGTATAAAAAGAAAATAAGGTCCACGCAGGTTGATAAACCAGTTAAGATAGATAAGTGTAAACATGCACCAAAACTTTGTTTCATAAGTTTAAAACTTGAAATGCAAAACTGACAAGGCAGTATTAAATTAATGGGCTTCAATGACTTTTGTTAACTTGTGTAGTTATCCACCCATAAAAGTAGCACACAAGGAAACAGAGCTAAAAATGGACAGTCCCGTGAGAGCATTTTCCCGCAACTTTTCCAGCTAAAATGGTAATTTTGGGGAGCAAGAAATGGATGCACTTTGAAGTGTATTGTAAGTTTTTAACAGCCAAATGGATTTTTTAAGTGCACAGCAGGACATCAAATTTCAATCCTGCACACAAACACCAAAATAAAAGGCATAGACCCCAGCTCCTAAGGCAGAAATGTCAAAAAGTAATCTCTCACGGTAGATACAATACAGTCCATTGAATCCAATTCAATACCGAGTCTCCGCGCCCGACTCGGAATCATCGAAACAAAATCCCTATAACGCAGGTCCAAGGCTGTATAGAACAACTGAACCACCACTTAACAGTCCAATGAGCTAGAAGTCTTCTAACAGACACCGAAAACAAAACAAGATATAGTATAACAAACAATGGTGTTCCCAAGGCAGAGATGTCAAAAAGTGACCTTTCACCGTAGATACAATACAATCCATTGAATCCATTTCAATACAGAATCTCCGCGCCCGACTCAAAGTCATCAAAACAAATTCCTATAACGCAGGTCCAAGGCTCTATAGACCAACTGAGTCATCACTTAACAGTCTAATGAGCAAAGAGGCTTCTAACAGGCACCGAAAACAGAACAAGATACAGTATAACAAACAATGGTGCCTGTTGCACATTTATACTTTTTATCTTCAAATAATGCATGCATACCTCTAGGTCCCAACGTAACCCCAACAGCATCCGTCAATTTGTCAATGCCTGCCTGCAATGCAAAGCGGGACGCCTGATCGAAGGAAATATCCTTTGCCGCGGCTCTCACCATAAGGCGTGTTCTTCTTCCCCAATGCTTCGCATTCAATGCTATTGGCTTCGTTAATAGGCACTGTTTCAGTGATCCCCTTGCTATTCTCTTATCCGACGCGCTCTGGCACGAAAAAAATAAAAGGGCATGGCATTATAGGCAGAAACATTAATAAAATAAAAACTTTAAACCCTCGGCGATTGATTCTATTGAATGAGAGTTCTGCTGCTCGAAACACAGAAGACTGATCTTAAAAGGAAAAAGGTATTAGAAGCCACATAAACTTACGATTTGAGAAGGGTGCAGACCGGAAGCGAAGGTTCCATTACTGAGAATGGCATTGGTCGCCATGCTATCGAATAGTGCTGTGAACAGATGCACGAATTCACTCGCACGGAATCGAACTTGGGATGTTACGATAAAGTTATTTCTAAGCGTTTGAGGCTAAAACCCTAAATGAGAGTTACGATACCTATAGCATTACAACTAACATGTACGGACACTGTAGCTGGTGTTCACTCTTTCTGTCGAACACTCTAGAACAACGTGGAAGACAGGGACTCCCGTGGATATCTAATTTTCAGGCGCGTGATAACGGGCATTTAAATCGCCCCGGTATTTCGGCGACCAGCGACGGAAACTTTTTTTGGCGAGGCACAGTTCCACCTCTTTTATTTATTTTTTTGGAATTTCAATGATCTGGATCGTCTTAAAATGTTCCAAAGCCCCTAGGGACATGATTCCATAGCATAGTTTCGCAGTAAATGGGGTGGAACTACGATTCTACCAGTTTTTATAACCAAATCTAGGAAACAAATTGCCGAAAAAGCAGGGTGATTTGAGTGCCAGATTTTTATTCTTAAGCCAAATGCCAATGGTGGCACTTTTATGTCACACTATGTAATCTTTGGATTTATAAGCAAGTAATTAAAAGGATTAAATCGATGAAGTAAAAAATTATTTAAAAATATTATTAATTTAAAATTGTGATGTTGGATGGGTTTGGGTTAAAATTATTTTTGATCTATCTTAATTTTGGATCTATCATGTGTCGAGAAGGATCAAATCTCTTATGCAAACCTTTCCTACTAGAGATAGACAATAAAAAGGTTTGCACCTCGTGGGATTTGATCCCTCTCGATGCATGGTAGATCCGGAGTTAAGATGGCTCTAGGTTGGTTGCAGTGCAAGCGGTCACATGAAATTTGGAGACAATCATCATTATGCATGTAAAATTCACTATAGCTTAAACTTAATATCAGAGAGTGGAGTCACTAGTGATATCAGTGATTCAAATAAAGGAATCATGGATATCAATGCAACAAACAGTAAAATAATCGAAGTACCTTGAAAATCCGAAGCAATTTGATTTCAATTGGATTATCAGTGACTCCACTCTTTGATATTAGGTCAAAGTGAATTTTATTGTTTATTGCATTGATATCAGTGATTCAAAGAGAGGAATCATTGATATCATACTGTATTTTCATTGCATTATATACATGTTGGCTTAAATAATTTTATATTTTTAGTGTTTGTTGAATTGATATTAGTGAATCAAAAAGATGAATTATTGATATCAATGCAACAAACAACAAAATAATCCAAGTACCCTGAAAATACAAAGCAATTTGATTTGTACCTCCTTCGGGAGAAGATATCGATGTAATTGATCATGTAAAGACCTTGAAAGGAACAATGTAAACCTTGGGCTGGAATCACCCAAAGAAAACATTTATTAAATGTAATTTTTGTATTCCCCCGAAACAAGTCGGCCCAATGGGTAAACTGCCCCAAACAATGAACAAAACTATCCCAGTCAGGTCAGCCCTATTAAGTAAAAAGACATCTTTTTACTAGTATAAATAGAGAGGTCGCACCTCTCATTTGTTCACTCACTCAACTCAAGCAGGTTCGCTCAAGGAGAGGAGGAAGTTCGCTATTGCACCCAGGAGAAGTGTTTTTTGGGTTTTTACACTTAGAGAAGTTTCTCTTTCTCTCTCTTACTCTTGATATCTAGATGTACTTTGATCTTTGAATTAATCTCTATACAAAGGTTGTTGAGTTTTCTCCATGTTGGGTTTCCGAAGATAAAATTCTTATGTCTATTGTTTCTGTGCTTGGTTATTCTTTTAGTGATCCTGTTGCTTATCTACAATTAAATTATATTGCTAGAATTATACAAAATCTAACATGGGTTCAAAGTAGTGCTAAAAGACGCCATTGCTGGAAACTAGTGTTTCATATTCTGAATCCTTCCCACCTCAGTTTGGCTTGAAAAGAGTGTTAACACCTAAAAATCGCACACATTCGACATTTCGGTGATTCATTCAGTAAAGCATCACCAACATAAATAATGCATCTCACCATGGGCATCCTCAACAGATCCAAAACACAGCACGAATCCACAAGTGTCCAGAAACAGTCAAAACAAAGGGTAGCGCGGGTATTACACAGGTTACACGCGCTATAATGCAGGTTATCTTAATAATGCTCGCGCTACACCCACACGGCTTTTCCTTCGATAGTCGCGCTACTGTCAAAATGACGGGACCACTTACTCCTAACGGCCCATTGAAGACTCGATCCTCCCCAAGGATCCCAATTCGGCTCCTCACAAATTTGGTGGCATTAATCAACCCCCCTTGTCTAGCTTGGAACTAGTTCATGAAGGAGGAGAGTTCACATTTGGATCTAGTTGTTTGTTGGCCACCTCTTGGCCTATAAAAGAAAGTTATTAGCATGCAATTTGTAGAGAGAAATTAGAGCAAGGTTATGCTGTTGGATTTGAGTTGGAGATTCCTCATAACGCACCATTTCCTACCATTATGAGCATTCCCAAGCTTGCTTGCCTCCTTCGATCAAGGAGCAAGTGTCATTGTTTTACCATCAACTTAGCATTTAGTTTGGACAAGAAAGGCCTCCCTAAGGGAGATTGTTGGCTTCCCTTGAAGCCCTCACCTCTTAGGTGTTGTACAGTTATTCCATTGGGAAATACAAGAGTGATTTAGCATATGTTTGGTTGTTGTTGGAGTTTGCATCCTTCCCTCGTCTCTTTTATTTTATTTTATCAATATTTTCATGTTTTGATGTGAACTACGATAACAATCTCTTGCAAGATCACTTGGAGGCATACCAACCAACCAAAAAGGGGCTCCAAGGACTGAGGCCTTGCAACAACCTACAAGGCTTAGCCCCTCACCAAGTGGAAGAGTGCACTTGTGCAATTTTTTCCACAATAGTTCTAATGGCAACCATACTTATTTTTGTTCATTTCTTTTTAAACTAGGTTGTTTTATACTAAGTATCTAATACTGGATGTTTTTCACTTGCAGGAGAGCAGATATTCCACCTCTTGCTTCTAGAATTTGGGGCCATCACAACCAATATGACATTTTTCCCGCAGTCGAGCGGTTCTCGGCATCTCTGTCGCACGGAATCGACTTTGACAGTCATGCGTCCACGCAAGTTACCAGTTCTGACCCGCGCTATACCACTCATTATACCCGTGCGGAAGGTCAATGCATTACCCGCGCTACATGCGCACCTGTTTTGTATTTAACTACATTATCCACGCAGCAAAGTGTGGCTTAGCCGCGCTACTGTTGTTTATTTGTTTTTTATCTGCATAGCTTAGTTTGGCAGCCCAATTGCTGCTTACTAGTGAACTTAAATTAAGGCTAATTCATCCAATTACTTAATTTTTTAGTAGTTAATGCACCTATACCAATATTAGGAAGTAAATAGTACATCTCTTTTGAAACTTACCTAGGTAACCAACTTTGAGGCTTTCAACGGGCTCCATTGTTGTCACTAGTATTCAAGACCATTTCTTGTTTATGCATCAAATTGACATGTTGTTTTTAGTAGTATTGCTAGTGTAGAAAAAACTTTTTGCACACAAGCAAAGACCTAAAGACACTTGTCTCCCGAAGTATGCTATTCACCCTACACTTCATGTGAGCTTAGTGAATCATAAAAAGGGTGAGAAGTATGAAATACCTCCATGGCACACTTGTCTATTAGTTAGAATAATTTGATTTTGCAAAGCGCCATGAGCATCTCTTAGAGTTAAAAGTACATATTATTTGATATACTATTTTAGTTAATTTGCCAACGGAGTCGTTTGTTTTTTGCTTTTATCACATGTGTTTGCTCCACTGGCACACAATAAGAGGCCTAAAGACTCTTCCAATCCAAGTATGCTCTTCACCTCGCACTTCATGTGAGCTTGGTGAATCAAAAAGGTAGGGATTGTGAAATACCCCTCTTACACTCCATAAGTGAAACATACAAACTCCTTCAAATCGACATTGTAATTGTCTTAACCAACTAAAATCCCCCACAGGAGGTCACAAAACAATATTTTAGTTAGGTAGGATTAATTGGGCTAGGCATTCATTAAATCCCACCAATCTAGTTTCATTAGGAATATTTTGAAACTTTGCATTGTTGTCTTTTACGGTACTTGCAAAATCCTACTATAAGAAAGTGTTAAAAGAAAACCTGGATTAGAAGTGCGCCTTGACCAATGAGGTGAATGTCGAGGTATAGCTTCCCTTCTCTCCCCTATAAGCCACTCAGCTTGTTGTAGGGAGACGACACTATACTGTGCAGGCCAAACCACTAATCTACACTTGAAGCAAGGTAGCTTAGTGGCCCAACTTCGGATATCACCAAGGAGAAATTGTGAGTGCAATTGACTCTTAAGGTTAGCTATTGCGGTTTGGAGGTGTTTGCCAAGTCTTCTTGATTGGATAATTGGCCCCATCGCCGATAGAACTAGCTCTTTGTTACCTCCACTAGTCGATTGGTGAGTGGACACCATTATCACCATCAATTGTACTTTTGGGAGGCCCAGTTACATCTGAGAGGCAGGACGCTAGGTCTTCTAGGGAATTTACATTTATTTTCTTTTTAACTACAAGTTCACTAACTCGTAATAAAAAGAACCTACATATAGGAACTCATGCACTAAAACCAACACTGCACATATCACTCACTTATTGCACCATTTATGCATATGTTGTAGTTGGTATATTTTTGCATTTGTTAAATTGTGTTTAATTTCCACTATCACTCTAAATTGACACAAAGCCTTCACCATTGAGGAACAAATCAACATCTTGAGATAGCATCGCAGATTATAAGGCTTATCCCCTCTCTCAAGGGGTGTTTTTACACCTTCTTGTATCACATGCAAAGGGAATCCAAGCCGGGGTCGTTCCCAAGAAGCATTGATAGGATCATATGGTCAAGGCCACACCTTGCTAGGTACATTTTACACCACTTCTTCCCCCATCGGAAGTAGTACCCCGCTGTATTCTCCCCAAGGGGACCCCTCAGATCCCTTTGAACCATCCTCTCTCATAGGAGGTCAACCATTGTTTACAACACCAGTCGAGTCTCCCCCTCGTGGAAATCACATCCCAAACAGAATGGCGAGACCCGTCGTCCCTACCTTACCATTTAAGGCTAGTTTAAATCTACCTGATTTGGCCAAACTAACAAATGACCCCATTGATCATGATGCGACATGGTCGGCTATGCCAGACAAGCTTCCTTATGATATTCCCAAATTCGAAAGAAAACAGGGAGACGATCCCGCCAACCATGTTATGTCTTTCCATTTGTGGTGTTCCTCTAACAACATAGTGGATGACCTCGTAAGGCTTTTCCTTTTCCAACGTACCCTCACAGGAACGACAACAAAATGGTACGCAAACCTAGAAAGTGGCACCCATTCCACATTTGCGACATTAGCCACTGCATTTCTTACGTACTTTCAACTACCAATTCGGCATGATCTAGGCCTTGAAATTCTCACTGAGTTTTGTCAAAATACTTCCACCCACACAGCTGACCACATCCATGAGTGGCTCAGACGCCGCACACTATGTAAGATCGAAATACAACCTCACTTTATGTTGGATTAGTTCATCAAATCTCTCCAACCCGCCATAGCTAAAGATGTCACCACCTCCATGCCACAAAGCGAGGAATAGGCTATTCTAAAAGCACAACATTTTGACCTCATATATACAAAGTCTAGATACCTTTACACAATCCTCCCTGATGCCCCCCGGCATCGGTCTTTGGATCCTACACCTTCAGACTCGTCACATTCGGTGGATGGGCTTATTGGGTCCATTTCCCATTTAGAAAGGTTCCTCCCACCACGTCGGTACCATTTAACATGGTGTCGTATTACCCATCCATGGCACCAGCGTCGATACTCCTTGCACCGGTACCAACACCATCAGTTGGTCACTTACAGTTTGGACCATACAATCCTACATACCCCAACATTAGCCAAACAATGACAGTTCCTACACCACCAATGGCACAAGTCGCTCCTACATCCACCTCTTACGGAGCACAAGTGACATCTATCCCACCACTGGGGTATAATCCGTATTATATTTTTCCATGCCCAACTAAATAGCAACCTGCCCCCCACATGGGGATTAACCTAGCACAACCTTCTTACGTTCAACAAGCTCAACAATTTGAGTAGTTGAACACCGTCAATCCCCGGAATCCACAAAATCGGGGGAAGAAGAAAGGTAAAAATAGGCAGATTCAGCAGTCAGGGCAAGGGGGCAATCCCCCTCCCTAGAAAAAACCAGAACACGGGTGATCCAAACACAAGGACTAACAACCCCCCAAACAAGGGAATAATACTCCCCTGAGAACCTATTATTGTTGCCCCATATGCGACGATTATGGCCATTACACATATCATTGTCCTCTTATCCCCGACTTCCAAAAATTAGTTGAAGCTAAAAAGAAGATGGTGACGAACCCTCCTTAGGAAACGAATCCTCCCCAACCACAAACAACAGTCTTACAGCAGTCCTTTTCCAATCAAGGGGCAGTTACACAAGAACAAGATCCTCTCCCACCCGGTGACGACTCTTTCCAAAATATGTATACATTGGACATCAACCTCCAAACACGAGCTAAAGGTTATGATGGGCCTTCCACCACTCAAGTGGAAGACATTTCTATCCCCTTGGGGGGGCCTTTATAGATCTCTCGACAGCACACCGAACAAATTCCATGGATTCCAAAAGTTCCACTTCGGCAGACCCCTGATAACCCTCACATGAAATCCGCCCACAAATACAGTATTGTGGGTGACTTGGCTCAATCTTCGTCAACCATGTTTACATTAGAAGTATTATAGTCCTACCCAACACAACGAAAGGCATTACTCAACGCACTCGGTGCTCTCGATCCATCCGACTCGCACCTCGTGACCTTTGATTTTGACAAAGGTGATCTACGACTACCGTCGTAAGTCACATTCCAAGTCCCAGTCACAATAAAACAATGTTATGAAACATCGTTGTGTCATTGATGAAGGCACATCCACTTGAGTTATGTATGTAAACGCATGGAAACATTTAGGATCTCCCGAGCTAGTCCCCTCATCTATCGTCCTTCACGCATATGATAGGAGACCATCCCAACCAAGAGGATTCTACCAAAACGTCCCCATAGAGTTGGGGGGCAAGATGGTTATGATCGATATCAAAGTAGTCGATGCAAAGCTCGACCACAACATCCTTTTGGGACATAGTTATATGTACGCCATGAAGGTGGTAGCCTCATCAGTCTTATGTATCATGATGTTTTCCTTAAATGGGAAGGTAGTTACTCTCGATCAACTTAATTATTACGACCTAACACCACAAGTAACCCTGACAATGTTCTGCCGACTATACCGAGCGATCATGAACCATATGTTGACATATGCCCCGGTAAGTATAAGGATACCAATTTGTTAGGCGTATATTCGGGATCACCACCACAGATCCCTACATCAACCGATGGCCAAATATGCACAATTTTCACCGTCGAAAATGGAGTCGCTTCCACCTCAACACCGTCATCTGCACCATCGCTCAGCCATGGCATTGAACAAATGTTGAGTCCATCGGTCCCACCAATATTTCAAATCCCATTTTTATATCCTCCCACGGGTGTACAAGGGACATTGGTTATGGCTCAGTTAACTCTAGTTGGGCTAACTTTGGGAGTCCTAGTTTGGTACCCTACACCACCATTCCTAAAGATGGCTTCTAAACCAGCGCCCATTATGAGTTTATCCATGTTTCGACTAGTACGACTGCAAGGTCAGTAACACATAGTTACAACAGCCCAACCTACGATATCCACAACTACTCTATGATCGATCATCGCTAAGATTGCTAATGGGGGCACCAAAGAACCAAAGTTAAAAGCTCCCCTATTACCAAACCCTACATCTAACATAGCAGAAACTGTCAAGCCTAAAGTAGGGGGCATTAACCATCAGGATTTAAAAGCCCCAATTATGTTCAATACTCCCACTCAAAGTGTTACTCTATTCTAGGCTTGACACTTTCTACTATGTTAGACGTAGGGTTTGGTAATAGGGAGATGTAGTTTCGGTGGTTTCCCTAAGGCAGATTTACATACCAAGTTTGGTTCCCCACTACAGTGGGTTTATCATGGTCACCAATAGTCCCATTTCTTCAATATTTCGCAGCAGTTTCGGGGGCATTTACTCTAGCATGGATCGAAGCCGCCTTCATCCATGTCCCAACAGTACAATAGAGTTGACACCTTGGTCCTCTCTCATTGTAATCACTTTGACAACAGTTCACGAGCATGGGTATACCTGCCTTACTTGTATAAACAATATTCTTTATTACAACTCCAACGGTTGTCACCAACAACCTCCCCCCATGGGAGGACCTTCGTTTTGTCCACACATGCATTGTCCTACAAAACATGAGAGAAACAACAAGAAACATGATGCATTATCGGCTCTATAGTACCCTCCGAACCTTATACATCAGGGGGTATCTATTAACGCCTAAAAATCACACACATGCAACATTTCAACGATTCATCCAGTAAAGCATCACCAACATAAAGAATGCATCTCACCATAGGCATCCTCGACAGTTCCAAAACACAGCATGAGTCCAAAAGTGTCATGAAAAAGTCAAAACAAAGGGTAGCGTGGGTATTACACAGGTTACCTCACGGGTTACCTGCGTTATACCGCAGGTTCTATGAACAATGCCCGCACTACACCCACAAGACTTTTCCTTCGATAGTCGCACTACTGTCAAAATGGCGAGACCACTTACTCCCAGCGGCGCATTGAAGACTCAATCCTCCCCAAGGATCCCAATTCGGCTCCTCACACACTTGGTGGCATTAATCAACCCCCCTTATGTACCTTGGAACCAGTTCATGAAGGAGGAGAGTACACATTTGGATCTAGTTGTTTGTTGGACACCTCTTGGCCTATAAAAGAAATGCACTGGCATGCATTTTGTAGAGAGAAATTGGAGCAAAGTTATACTACTGGATTTGAGTTGGAGCTTCCTCATAGCCCACCATTTCCTACCATTGTGAGCATTCCCAAGCATGCTTGCCTCCTTCCATAAAGGAGCAAGTGTTTCTCTCCATTGTTCTACCATCTACTTAGCATTTAGTTTGGACAAGAAAGGTCTCCCTAAGCGAGATTGTTGGATTCCCTTGAATCCCTCACCTCCTAGGTGTTGTACATCTATTCCATTGGGCAACACAAGAGTGATTTAGCATATGTTTGGTAGTTGTTGGACTTTGCATCCTTCCCCCATCTCTTTTATTTTTTATTTTTTTGGATGTGAACTACACTAACAATCTTTTGCAGGATCACGTGGAGGAATACCAACCAACCAAAAAGGGGCTCCAAGGACCGAGGCCTTGCAACAACCTACAAGGATTAGCCCCTCACCATTTGGAAAAGTGCACTTGTGCAATTTTTTCCACAATCGTTCTAATGGCAACCATACTTATTTTTGTTCATTTATTTTTAAACTAGGTTGTTTTATGCTAAGTATCTAATTATGGGTGTTTTGCACTTACAGGAGAGTAGGTATTCCACCTCTTGCTTTCCTAATTTATCCCCATCATGGCCATAAGACATTTTTTCCCGTAGTCGAGCAGTTCCTGGTGTCTGTGCCACGTAGACAACGCAGAATCGACTTTGACAGTTGCACATTCACGCAGGTTACTAGTTCAGACCTGCGCTATACCACTCATCATACCTGCGCGGAAGGTTAGTGCATTACACACACTACCTGCGCACCTGTTTTGTATTTAGCTACGTTATCCACGCGATAGAGTGTGGCTTAGCCGTGCTATTGTTGTTTATTTTTTTTATCTGCATAACTTAGTTTGGCAGCCCAATTGTTGCTTACTAATGAACTTAAATTAAGGGTAATTCACCCTATTACTAATTTTTTTAGTAATTAGTGCACGTAGACCAATATTATGAAGTAAACAGTACATCTCTCTTGAAACCTACCTAGGTAACCAACTTTGAGGCTTTCAACGGGCCCCATTGTTGTCACTAGTATTCAAGACCATTTCTTATTTATGCATCAAATCAACATGTTGTTTTTAGTAGTATTGCTAGTGTAGAAAACACTTTTTTACACAAGCAAGGACCTAAAGACACTTGTCACTCGAAGTATGCTCTTCACCTCGCACTTCATGTGAGATTGGTGAATTAAAAAAAGGGTGAGAAGTGTGAAATACTCCATGGCACACTTGTCTATTAGTTAGAATAATTTGATTTTGCAAAGCGCCATGAGCATCTCTTACAGTTAAACGTACATATTGCTTGATATACTCTTTTAGTTAATTTGCCAACGAAATCGTTTGTTTTTTGCTTTTATCACATGTGTTTGGTCCACTAGCACACAATAAGAGGCCTAAAGGCTCTTCCAATCCAAGTATGCTCTTCACCTCGCACTTTTTGTGAGCTTGGTGAATCAGAAAGGCAGGGATTGTGAAATACCCCTCTCACATTCCATAAGTGAAACATACAAACTCCTTAAAATCAAGATTGTAATTGTCTTAACCAACTAAAATCCTCCACAAGAGGTCACAAAACAATATTTTAGTTAAGTAAGATTAATTGGGTTAGACATCCATTAATGCCCACCAATCTAGTTTCATTAGGAATATTTTGAAACTTAGCATTGTTGTTTTTTAGGGTACTTACAAAATCCTGCAATAAGCAAGTGTTAAAAGAAAACCTGGATCAGAAGTGTGCCATGACCAAGGAGGTGAACGCCGAGGTATAGCTGCCCTGCTCTCCCCTACAATCCACTCAGCTTGTTGTAGGGAGACGACATTGTACCATGCAGACCGAACCACTGATCCACACTCGATGCAAGGTATCTTAGTGGCCCAACTTAGGATATCACGAAGGAGAAATTGTGAGTGCAATTGACTCCTAAAGTTAGCTATTGTCATTGGGAGGTGTTTCCAAGCTTTCTTGATTGGATCATTGGCCCCATCGTCAGTAGAACTAGCTCTTTGTTACCTCCACTAGTCAATTGGTGAGTGGATACCATTATCACCATCAATTGTACTTTTGGGAGGTCGAGTTACATTTGAGAGGTAGGATGTTAGGTCTTCTAGGGAATTTACATTTATTTTCTTTTTAACTACAAGTTCACTAAATCATGATAAAAAAAAACCTACATGTAGGAACTCATGCACTAAAACCAACATTGCACATATCACTCACTTATTGCACCATTTATGCATCTATTGTGGTTGGCATATTTTTGCATTTGTTCAATTGTGTTTAATTTCCACTATCACTCTCATTTGACACAAATCCTTCACCATTGAGGAACAAAACAACATCCTGAGATAGTCTCACAGACTACAAGGCTCATCCCCTCTCTCGAGGGGTGTTTTTACACTTCTCGTATCACACACGGAGGGAATTCAAGCCAAGGTCGTTCCCAAGCAACATTGATAGGATCATTTGGTCAAGGCCATGCCTTACTAGGTACATTTTCTTCCATCGGAGAAATTATTAATTATACCACTTATTCCCCCATCGGAAGTAGTACCCCGCTGGATTCTCCCCAAGGGGACCCCTTGAATCCCTTTGACCCATCTTCTCTCATAGGAGGTCAACCGTTGTTTACAACACCACCCAGGTCTACCCCTCATGGAAATCACATCCCAAACAGAATGGCGAGACCCATCGTCCCTACCTTACCATTTATGGCTAGTTTAAATCTACCTAAATTGTCCAAACTGACAAATGACCCCATTGATCATGATGCGACATGGTCGGTTATGCAGACAAGCTTCCTTCCGATATTCCCAAATTCGAAGGAAAACAGGGAGATGATCCTACCAACCACGTTATGTCTTTCCACTTATGGTGTTCCTCTAACAACATAGTGGATGACCTCGTAAGGCTTTGCCTTTTCCAGTGTGCCCTCATTAGAATGACAACAAAATGGTACGTAAACCTAGAAAGTGGCACTCATTCCACATTTGCGACATTAGCCACTGCTTTTCTAACGTATTTTCAACTACCAATCCGGCATGATCTAGGCCTCGAAATTCTCACTGAGTGTCAGCAAAATACTTCCACCCACATAGGGGACCACATCCATGAGTGGCGTAGACGCCACACACTATTTAAGATCTAAATACAACCTCCCTTTTTGTTGGATTGGTTCGTCAAATCTCTCCAACCCACCATAAATAAAGATGTCGCCACCTCCATGCCACAAAGCGAGGAAGAGGCTATTCTAAAAGCACAGCATTTCGACCTCATATATGCACATTCTAGATACCTTTACACAATCCTCCCTCATGCCCCCCGACATCGGTCGTTGGATCTTACACCTTCGAGCTCGTCACATTCAGTGGATGGGCTTATTGGGTCCATTTCCTATTTATGAAAGGTTCCTCCCACCACATCAGTACCATTTAACATGGTGTCGTATTACCCATCCATGCCACTTGCATCGGTACCCCCCTGCACCGGTACCAACACCATTAGTTGGTCACTTATAGTATGGACCATACAATCCTACATACCCCAACGTTAGCCAAACGATGACGGTTCCTACATCGCCAATGGCGCAAGTCGCTCCTACATCCACCTCTTACATATTGCAAACGACATTTATCCCACCACAGGGGTATAATCCGTATTATCCTTTTCCATGTCCAACTGGACAACAACCTGCCCCCCACATGGGGATTAACTTAGTACAACCTTCTTACGCTCAACAAGCTCAACAATTTGAGCAGTTGAACACCGTCAATCCCCAGAATCCACAAAATCAGGGGAAAGAGAAATGTAAAAACAGGCAGATTCAACAGCTGGGGCAAGGGGGAAACCCCCCTCCCTAGCAAAACTAGAATACGGGTGATCCAAACACAAGGACTAACAACCCCCCCAAACAAGGGAATAATCCTCCCCTGAGAACCAATTATTGTTTCTCCATTTGCAATGATTATGGTCATTACACACATCATTGTCCTCTTATCACCGAATTCCAAAATTAGTTGAGGCTAAAAATAAAATGGTGACAAGCCCTCCATAGGAAATGAATCCTCCCCAACCACAAACAACAGTGTTATAACAATCCTTTTCCAATCAAGGGGCAGTTACACAACAACAAGATCCTCTCCCACTCGGCGACGTCTCTTTCCAAAATATCTATACATTGGACATCAACCTCCAAACACAAGCTAAAGGTTATGATGGGCCTTCCACCCCCCAAGTGGAAGACATTTATATCCCCTCAGGGAGCCTTTACAGATCCCTCGATCGCACACCGAACAAATTCCACGGATTCCAAAAGTTACACTTCAGTGGACCCCTAATAACCCTCACATGAAATCCGCCCACAATTATAGTATTGTGGATGACTTGGCTCAATATTCGAAGACCATGTCTACTTTAGAAGTATTACAGTCCTACCCAACACAACGAAAGGAATTACTCAACGCACTCGGTGCACTCGATCCATCCGACTTGCACCTCATGACCTTTGATGTTGACAAAGTTGATCTGTGACTACCATCATCAATTGCATTCCAAGTCCCAGTCACGGTAAAAAACATTATGATCCATCATTGTGTCATTGATGAAGGTGCATCCACTTGAATTATGTCCGTAAAAGTCTGGAAACGTTTAGGATCTCCCGAGCTAGTCCCCTCATCTATATCCCTTCGCGCATATGATGGGAGACCATCCCAACCAAGAGGATTCTACCAAAATGTCCCCATAGAGTTGGGGGGGAAGATGGTTATGATTAATGTCGAAGTAGTCGATGTAGAGCTCGACTACAACATCCTCTTGGGGCATAGTTATATGTACACCATGAAGGCGGTAGCCTCATCAGTATTCTGTATCATGATGTTTTCCTTAAATGGGAGGGTAGTTGCTCTCAACCAACTTAACTATTACGAACCTAACACCACAAGTAACCCTGACAATGTCCTGTCGACTGTACTGAGCTATGATCTGCCATATGTTGACATCTGCCCCGGTATGTATAAGGATTCCAATTTGTTAGGCGTATATTCGAGACCACCACCAAAGATCCCTACATCAACCGATGGCCTAATGTGCACAATTTTCACCATCGAAAATGGAGTAACTTCCACCTCAACACCGTCATCAGCACCACCGCTCAGCCATGGCATTGAACAAACATTGAGTCCATCAGTCCCACCAATATTTCAAATCCCATTTTTATATCCTCCCACGGGTGTACAAGGGACGTCGGTTATGTCTCAGTTAACTCTACCTCGGTTAACTTTTGGAGTCCTAGTTTGATACCTTACACCACCCTTCCTAGAGATGGCTTATAAACCAATCGCCCATTATGAGTTTATCCCTGTTTCGGCTAGTACGGTTGCAAGGTCAATAACACGTCCAGTTACGACAACCCAACCTATGTTATACACAACTACCCTACAATCGGTCATCGCTAAGACTGCTAATGGGGGCACCAAACAACCAAAGTTGAAATGTCCCTATTACCAAACCCTACGTTTAACATAGTAGAAACCGTCAAGCCTAAAGTAGGGGGCATCAACTATCAGGAGTTAAAAGCCCTAGCTATGTTCAATACTCCCACTCAAAGAGTCACACCGTCGTGTTCTCTTTGTGGGCATCAAGGCCATGCAACCAATCTATGCCCTACTCTACCAGAGCTACGAAATCTGCGTAACACTCCCAATAGCATTACCCACACTCCACCAACGGTGAAAGGGGGCACCCCTCCATCGTCCACATCTAAGTCCAAAACATTGCTTACGAATCACACATGTTCCATTTGCGCTCAACATGGGCACTATATGCACCATTTCACCGAACTCCCTCGATATCGAGAGGCGTTGGCAATATTCCGTCTCACTCAAGTAACCATTGAGGAACCCCCCTTCTTACACCAAGAAGTAGCATCCATCAATGTGATCACCACATCGGCGACACCATCAGTAACCCCTCCCACAGAAGTTGCGCCAACTGCATAAAACATGGTAGATCCTGTAATGTCGCAAGACCCAGCTAAACTTACGACAACGCCATCATACAATGCATGCTCATCATGTGGGCACTCCACCCATATGCTCCCTCCTAATGCCATCGCATGCATAATGGAGCAAATCAACTCTCAAAAAGACGAAACCGTTAGCATCACGACGACGAGCGCTTCGAGCTCTTCAACATGTAACCAACCAATCTGGATTCCCACCAATGTCACTAGGACATGATTTGCCTATCCAAATACCCCACAGGTATGCGATGTTTTGGTTATGTGATTTATGCATTGTCCATACCTTGGTTTTATTCTTTACTACACTTGTTTTGTGCACCGTATGTGTAGGACTACGATCAGGACAATATGGGCCTTTTTGTTTTCTTTTCCATAATAAGAATAAGACTCCAAGCTCTCACAATGAGGAGCATACACCCCACCATAGGTAGCATTATGGAACTAGCATATATACACCATTCTCCCTTTGTTTATAATGCATATCCCAGTATTGTTGATGATAACCATATGGTCCCCATTCATGGCCTTGGTGTGCCATCAACATCATTACCGTGAATAACATTTCCCCCCATGGGTGTGCGCACCACTTCCATCATTGTCATCAATTGACACCCTTGATGTCAACCCCCCACAAGTCCGAAGAATCTGACCAAAACTTAAAACAAACCTCCCTTAGAGCATCATTTCATAATTGCACATTTACTCCACCAAGTAGACTTGCATCATATCCCTCAACACCGATTATGAGAACGATTCATGAAGCCCCCTCATACCTCCATGAGCACGTTACCATTCGCAATCCCCCTCGTATCATTACCCCCGCAATGACACCTATGGGGGTCCCACCCTCAGAAACAACCATTTCTATTCATTTATCCCACAATACTAAACTGCATGGCACTGTTTCATGGGGCACCCGTCTTTGCGTTTGCAAGTTAACCCCCACTTCATCATTGGAAATTTTCCCCCCGATCCAATCAAAACCGTGGGGACTCCACCCATCATCAAATTGGTTCCTCGACATGCACAAAACTGTGGGGACCCCACCAACATTCTTTATATACAAACATTTCCTACATCACCTCGCATTTGCGGGCACAAAATATTATTTTGGAAGCAACCCATGGTCACCTTTGATCGATGTGTTTGAGTCTCCACATGTTCAACAATATTTGTTTTGTTAGTTTCCATTACCCCGCGTTTTGCGTCTCCATCAAAACCCCTTTCATTTGCAGTTTGTCTCCATCTGTTTCAACCTATATTATCTTGAAAGAAAAGTTGTCGTCCCCGCTCCCCCATGGTTAGATCGATCAAAGGAAGTTATGAGCCCCATGCTTATCAACTAGTCTTGTGTCAGGTCTGTTCGTCCACTAGTTGGTTACAATATGATCCCAGTTCTCATGGTAGGATTTTCATCCTATCAGGTACTTCAACTCTCGTCAACGTCAATATACTATATTCCAAGAGTTGCAGTTGTACCTTGGGATCCCTTTCAATCACTATAAGAGATCACCTCGAACTTAGTAGGGATAGTAATTAGTGCTCCTTAACTAGGTGGTTTCCCCTGTGCTCAATTTCAACACATCATCGCATCAGGGGGAGACGTAGTTTCGAAGGTAGCAGTGTTCACATTTGGAAATCATGATAGTAGTCTATTTGGTACGGTACATCCCTAAGGCAGTTTTACATGCCAAGTTTGGTTCCCCACCACAGTGGGTTTATCATGGTCACCAACAATCCCACTTCTTCAATATTTCGCAGCAGTTCCAGGGGCATTTACTCTAACATGGATCGAAGTTGCCTTCATCCATGTCCCAATAGTATAATAGAGTTGACACCTTGGTCCTCTCTCATTGTAGTCATTTTGACATCATTTCACGAGCATGGGTATACCCACCTAATTTGTATAAACACTATTATTTATTACAGCTCCAACGGTTGTCACCAACAACCTCCCCCCATGGGAGGACATTCGTTTTTTCCACACATGCTTTGTCCTACAGAACAAGAGAGAAACAATAAGAAACATGATGCATTATCGTCTCTACAGTACCCTTCGAACCTCATACATCAGGGGGCATCTGTTAACACCTAAAAATCGCATACATTGAAAATTTCGGTGATTCATCCAGTAAAGCATCACCAACATAAAGAATGCATCTCACCATAGGCATCCTCAACAGATCCAAAACACAACATGAGTCAAAAAGTGTCAAGAAACAGTCAAAACAAAGGGTAGTGTGGGTATTACACAGGTTACCTCACGGGTTACCTGCGTTATAGCGCAGGTTATATGAACAATGCTCATGTTACACCCGCGCGACTTTTCCTTCAATAGCCAGGCTACTGTCAAAACGACGGGACTACTTACTTCCAGCGGCGCATTGAAGACTCAATCCTCCCCAAGGATCCCAATTTGACTCCTCACACACTTGGTGGCATTAATCAGTCCCCCTTGTGTACCTTGGAACCAGTTCATGAAGGATGAGAGTTCACATTTGGATCTAGTTGTTTGTTGGCCACCTCTTGGCCTATAAAAGAAAGCTATTGGCATGCATTTTGTAGAGAGAAATTAGAGCAAGGTTATGTTGTTGGATTTAAGTTGGAGATTCCTCATAGCCCACCATTTCATACCATTGCGAGCATTCCCAAGCTTGTTTGCCTCCTTCCATCAAGGAGCAAGTGTTTCTCTCCATTGTTCTACCATCTACCTAGCATTTAGTTTCGACGAGAAAGGCCTCCCTAAGTGAGATTGTTCGCTTCCCTTAAATCCCTCACCTCCTAGGTTTTGTACAACTATTCCATTGGGTAATACAAGTGTGATTTAGCATATGTTTGGTTGTTGTTGGAGTTTGCATCCTTCCCCCATTTCTTTTATTTTATTTTTATCAATATTTTCATTTTTGGATGTGAACTACATTAACAATCTCTTGTAGGATCACTTGGAGGAATACCAACCAACTAAAAAGGGGCTCCAAGTACTAAGGCCTTGCAACAACCTACAAGGCTTAGCCTCTCACCAAGTGGAACAGTGCACTTGTGCAATTTTTTCCACAACAAAGAGCATTGGGAATTTCGCCCGAGGGAAGGTGCATCTTTTTATGAAGGAAAATTCTAGATCCGAGAATTTTCAAATTTTGACCTAATTCTGCAAAAACTTCAGCAATTGCAAAAATTAGGGTTTCCAATTTTTGGCCCTTTTACCCACCATTTTGGCTCGTTATTATATTTCTCCAACTCGCCTTGGTAGGGCGCAACTATCGGTGGAATCAGATTTCAGATCCATAAATTTTCAATTATGACCTATTCTTTGCCTGAGTCGGGAAACTAGGGTTTCTAGTTTAGAGTTGTTATGTCCACAGATATGGGAGAAAAGGATGTCTTTTCAACTCACCCTAGGAGGGCGCATTTACCTGTGGAATTAGTTTTGTAAGAGTCCAAACTTCAATATTGACCTAGTCCAACACTATAGTCAAGATGATTAGAATGAGGGTTGAAGAAAAGTTGGATGGGGCTTCCAACTTCAACTCTTGGAAGTCTATAGTTCTTCTAATTCTTGAAGAAAATGACCTATTTAATTTTGTAAATGAGAAGGTTCCAGAACCATAAGAAGAAACAGGAAAGAACATGTGGAGAAATAATGATTCCAAAGTAAGAAGAATCTTGGTAGATTCAATAAAAGATCATCTGGTTCCTCATATCTCATAGAAAGACAACTAGAAAGATGTTCAAAATCCTGAAGAAGTTATTTGAACATAATAGTATCAATCGTACTCTTGCATTGAGGAATAAACTATCAAATCTCAAGATGTCAAAATCCTAATCAATTGCGTATTACTTGATGAGGATCTCTGAACTAAGGGACAAACTAAGCACAAGTGGAGAATCCCTTAAAGATAAAGAACTTGATATAACAAATCTTAATTGTCTCCGTCCCTCTTGGGAACCATTTATTCAAAGTCTAAGTGGACGAACCAAGTTGCCCAAATTTGATCGATTATGGACAGATTGCATCTAGGAAGAAACGAGAATTGCAACTCATAATAAACTACAGGGCACTCATATCGAAGAAAATCAAGCTTTTACGTCTCATGCCAAGAAAGGCAAAGGAAAAGGAAGAAAGTTTCATAATAATAGGAACAAAGAGAGGAGATCAATCCTGTCACCGGATCAGAAGAAGAAGAAAGATCTATCTCATATTCATTGCTTCAAATGAAATAAGTATGGCCACTATGCCAAATATTGTCGAAGTTCAAATAAAAGGGAGCACGAAGCCTCAACTGCAAATATTGATGAAGATACTTCTCACAAGGAGTCAATGAATGATGATCATGCGGAGTTCTTCTTCTAGTGCTCCTCGTATTGAGGTGATGATATGAAGATCCATACTGCAATGGGATCCTAGCAAGAAATATGAAGACCAAGGACTCTCATTCCCACAAGGAAGCAGTGGGATCCCACACACAAAAACAATAAAAGATAAGTATTTGGATTTATTGCTCACATAGATATGTTTTGTCTTATATGTTTTCATAACAAATTGTATGCACATCTGTTAGGAATTTTTTTGAACATTTGATATAGTTCACTTATTGATGTACCGTAGACACTTGTTATACATGTTATTCATATGAGATACACAACACCTGATGGAGCTAGTCTAGATGATATCTCCTTCTTACATGCTTAGAGTAGTCACACTCTTGATGGCATGTTCTAGTGGAGATAACAAGCATCTAGATAGTTACCATATGTGTTTGGGATCCATGTTTATGATTGTTGTGTTGAAGCTTTAGCTAAGATGCCTACATACTTGTGTAAACTATTGCCATTGCATTGAAATATATAATTGGTTAAATTTGATCATGCAATGTCGCTAACCACCTGATGGGATTTGACTTGTAGGGAAGATCCCATATGATATGACATACAAGAGAAGGGTGATGAGACTTCTTCCGATGAACAAGTGGTGGGCACATGAATCCTGTTGGTGTTCAGATGGATCAAAAGCAGGAAGCTTCTAGGAGTATGACTCTCAGCCTAGAAGGATGACTCCTAGACAAAGCAGTTAGATGGAAGTCATGACTATGTAGCAGTGAACAAATGAGGACCTAATACATCTAGCTATAATTGATACATGACCCACAGGCCTAGAGGATCTCATATAGATATTGGTGTTTGGGAGCAAAAATCCTCCCACAGATGTCAGTCTCTCTCTACTATAAATGTTATATTCCTCAATGATTATGGATAGCAATTGGTTTCCAATTAGAGTCACGACAAAGGATTAGAGTATGTTAGCCCTCAAGGATGAAAGGTGCTCAGTTAATTTACGAGGAGGTGCACATTTATTCAATTAGAATCATGCATCAAAGCATATTGCTAATGATGATCCCTTGTTCGTGATGTCGTATACTGATGATCTATTCCTCACCGAGATAGAGGGAGTTATCCCTTGAAATGAGGATCTTGGCCTATTGATGGTGTGGTAGAAACCTAATGAGATCTTCCTATGTTAAGGAAGAACACAGTTGAGATCCTGAGCAGATCCAACATGATAACTATAAGTACATGGCTACACTGATGGCGTTGCTGGTAGATTCAGGCAGACAGTTGAGAGGATCCTTGATGTACTTGGTCGTCACCAGGATGAATACTTACATCTTAGTAAGGAATTGTGATCTTTTGCTCTGTGAAAGCTAGTGCTTAGATTGGCACACGAAGTGATAGGCTGATGGAACTACTTGTGGATAACTCCATAGAGGGAGCATAATGCTCAGATGCAAAGGGAGCAGGACGCTCCAGCACAGAGGGAGACATGATGAGCATGATTATAATTATCCATGCGACTTGGATAAGGGTGAGTGGTTCAACGACATTACCATATTTTCTCCCAAACACTTAGAGAAAGGATGGGAGAACTCCCAGACACCCCGTGATAGGGTGGGGAGACTAATTTCTTGATACTCTCCCATGTGATTTGTTGTTGTTTCATTTAATTTCATTTCATGACTAGAATAGGGTAGGATAGAAATGTCTGCCCTGATATACTTGATGCCTCTATTAGTTGATATGTGTGCAGGTATCTTCTCCTGATCACTCCGAGAGGGAGTGAGGAGATTAGTTCCATGATTATATCCGTTCTTAAGAGGTAAGGACGATGATACAAAGACCAATGCATTCTCCCGAACACTCCAAAAGGAGTGAGGAGATCTCTTGGACATCCTGAGATGGGATGGAGAGGCCATTGCATTCTCCTGATCACTCCAAGATGGAGTGAGGATATCTATCAAACATCCTGAGATGGGATGGAGAGGCCATTGCATTCTCCCTATCACTCTGAGATGGAGTGAGTAGATCTATTAGACATCATGAAAAGGATGGAGAGCCCAATTCACACTCCCGATCACTCCAAAAGGAGTGAGGGTATCTCTCATGGAGAGATTTAGTGCGTTCTCTCGATCACTCTGAAAAGAGTGAGGAGATCTCTCAGACATCCTGAGATGGGATGGAGAGGTTGGTGCACACTGGTACTCTTGTATGGAATCACCGGTGGACTAGTTGAGTTGGTGCATGTTCCCCGATGGACTGGGTTGAGTTGATTCATGATGGACTGTGCGGAGTTGTTGAGCTGATGCATGATGGACTGTGCAGAGTTGTTGAGTTGATGCATGATGGATTCTCTGATGGACTGTGCATATTTGTCGAGCTGATGTATGGAGTCACCGTTGGACTAGTTGAGTTGGTGCATGTTCCCCGATAGAATGGGTTGAGATGAAGCATGATGACACTTCTCGACGAACTGAGACTATGTTGAAGACCTTCCATATGTATAGAGATGTTTGAGATAGATGTAATGTACAATTGAGATCCAGATGCTCGTATCTAGTGATGCTCATGATGACCATGTCCAAAGAATACCTTCCTTGTTAAGAGGGAGTGTTGGAAATAATGTAACTTCAAAAGTTATTCTTAATGTACTTTATTATATATTGTTGTACCTCCTTCCGGAGAAGATATTGATGTAATTGATCATGTAAAGACCTTGAAAGAATCAATGTAAACCATGGGTTGGAATCACCCAAAGAAAACATTTATTAAATGTAATTTTTGCATTCCCCCAAGACAAGTCGTCCCAATGGGTAAATTGCCCCAAACAGTGGGCAGTTTGCCCCAAACAATGGGCATAAATTCCCCAGTCAGGTCGGCCCAGTTAAGTAAAAAGTCATTTTATTTACTAGTATAAATAGAGAGGTCGCACCTCCCATTTGTTCACTCACTCAACTCAAGCAAGTTCACTCAAGGAGAGGAACAAGTTCGCTACTGCAGCTAGGAGAAGTGTTTTGGGGGTTTCTATAATTGGAGAAGTTTCTCTTTCTCTCTCTTACTCTTGATGTCTGGATGTACTATGATCTCTGAATTAATCTATATATGAAGGTTGCTGGGTTTTCTCCCTGTTGGGTTTCCTAGGATTAAATTCTTGTGTCTATTGTTTCTGTGCTTGGTTATTCTTTTAGTGATCCCGTTGTGTATCTGCAATTAAATTATATTGCTAGAATTATACAAAATCTAACATGGGTTCAGAATAGTGCTAAAAGAAGCCATTGCTGGAAACTAGGGTTTCATATTCCGAAGCCTTCCCACCTCAGTTTGGCTTGAAAAGAGTGTTAACACCTAAAAATCGCACGCATTCGACATTTCGGTGATTCATTCAGTAAAGCACCACCAACATAAAGAATACATCTCACCATAGGCATCCTCAATAGATCCAAAACACAACATGAATCCACAAGTGTCCATAAACAATCAAAACAAAGGGTAGCGCGGGTATTACACAGGTTACACGCGCTATAACGCAGGTTATCTGAATAATGCCTGTGCTACACCCACGCAGATTTTCCTTCGATAGTCGCGCTACTGTCAAAACAGCGGGACATTAATTTTAATTTACTCTTTGTTGCATTGATATCAGTTATTCAGAGAGAGGAATCATTAATATGAATGCAACAAAGAGTAAAATTTACTATAACCGAAACCTAATATCGGAGAGTGGAGTTACTAAAATCAATGCAATCCAAGCGAAATCATATTGCTTTAGATTTCCAGGTATCAATGCAACAAACAGTAAAATAATCCAAGTACCATGAAAATCCATAGCAATTTGATTTCACTTAGATTATCAATGACTCCAGTCTCTGATATTAGGTTTAATTTATAATGAATTTTATTGTTTAATGCATTGATGTCAGTGTCGGTGATTCAAGGAGATGAATCATTGATATCATATTGCATTCTTATTGTGTTTATATACATGTTGGCTTAAATATTTTTTATTTTCTAGTATTTATTGCATTGATATCAATGATTCAAAGAGAGGAATCATTAATATCAATGCAACAAACAGTAAAATAATCCCAAGTATCTTGAAACTACAAAGCAATTTGATTCACCTGGATTACCAATGACTTCACTCTCTGATATTAGGCTTAAGTCATAATGAATTTTACTATTTGTTGCATTGATATCAATGATTAAAATATATGAATCACTAATATCAATGCAACAAACAATACAATTCATTATAACTTAAAACTGATACCAAAAAGTGGAGTCATTGAAATCGCTACAATCAAATTGCTTTGGATTAGCAGTGACTCCACTCCCCTTTATTAGGTTTTAGATATAGTGAATTTTATTGTTTGTTGCATTGATATCAATGATTTAAAAAGAGGAATCATTGATATCAATGCAATAAACAATAAAATTCACTAAAACATGATATCAAAAATTGAAGTTATTGGAATCAATGCAATCCAAGTAAAATCATATTGCTTTGGATTTTTGGATAATTGGATTATTTTGGATAATTAATCTAAAACACGTATATTATATTTTTAAAACTAAATTTATTATCTTAAAACACACATGATTTGGAGGTATGACACTTTATTTTGCTTGCATAATTAAGTGATTTTAACTATTTTCATTTTGTCTCCTAAGTGTAGTGATGAAAAATTATGTTATTAATCCTTGCCCTACATAGACAGAGACTCTTAGTAATCGATTTTTATCGATTTATGTGTTTTTGTATTAATTCATATTTGATATTTAAATTTATGTAGTAAACCAAAATTAAACTTAAGAAACAATGGTGTTTTTTACCACGTGGCAACCCGTGGTGATTTGAGATCATATTGGTCGTGTTTTCCATTAATTTCAGCCATGTGTCTCCTGCGATTTATTTATAAAGTTTTTTCATAGTTTTTGTTTTAATTTTGAGTTGCTAGAGCCTAGGACATTTAATGATGGGAAGATTATTCTGGCACTGGTTGCACCTCCGCCATAACTGTCTCATCACTTGCCACCATCACCACATTTGATTCTTCCACTTACCATCATCACCACTTTTGTTAGCTCCATGATATCAACATGCCACATCTTCTCTTCCCTGAAAGGCTCAATAATCGGAATGGGAAACTGTGGCAATAAAAAAGACGTTGGAATCAAATTGGATGAGGAAGTCGACAATGGAATTAGAGCCCCTCATGGCATAGGCAACTTGAACCTCACCTATTTATGTAGCTTCATCTCCTACAATGTATCTCTTGGCTTCGTGTTTGTAAGACAATCCAACCATAGATACTACTTTTTCTCAAGAAAGCATGTAAGTTGATTCTCATCTGAGCTGTTTTCTCTTCTAGGTTTTGCAATATGTTGCATGTTTCGTAAAAATCAACCTTCAAATTGTTTTCCTAACAAAAAGATTCACCGTGCCTGGGAGTGTAGCCAACAGACAAACTATCATTTTCATTTTCACATGTCGATGCCCACAGCAGGAATCTTTGGTGTTGCAGGTAAATGATCATTTACAAATTCATTGAAATTATTACTTTGGAAGTTGTTTCCATTGAAGGTAGAACGAACATGGAACTGATGCATCAACATTGCCTGTAAAATCATACGCAAAGGCAGTAGATCATTTTGAACATCGTGAACATAAATTGATTTCGATAGTTTTTGGAATAGAGCAGCCCGTAGCATCGTTGGTACTATTCGTTCCAAATATAGGAGACCTATTGGACTATGGACCCCCAATGCACGATTTCCAATCTTCCATCCAAAGATGGGTCAAAAATGCAACATGCATTTCATCTCTAACTCCCTCAATAATGACCGGAATATTTCAGTCCTTCTAAAATATGTTCTCATTATAATCCCAAGTTCAGGCGAGATTTTTGGCCATCTAAAATCCTATGGAGCTGTATAGTGGATGGCAATGACAACCAAGGTTCGTCAAAGATGGTGGAGGAGGTGCCACCCATAACCCATAGGTATCTCTTGCCTTATGCCCCACTAAAGTTTGCTAAACCTAGAGGGAGAAAATATGTTCAGAGAGATTTGGCCATAAGTTGAACGAACAATGATTTATGTAGCCCTAGTCCCCCCTTAAATGAATAAATGGAATTATCCCAATTGTCATGTAAAAACCAAATTATTCCAAAACCTGGTGCTTTTCCAAACCGAGATTGTGTGGATTGTATGGCTTGGATAAGTTGTGAGTGTTCATATAGAGGTAAAGGCATTCAAGCCCTCCCTCTACATCGATTGGATTGGTTGAAGACCCAATTTGGTTTAATCGACAAAAGATCTTAATCGCAGCTAGGTCCAACGTGATCTTTTGTTTTTTAGCTAAGCCTTGGGCAATAATCTCTTCCACATATATGCCCCAGACTCATAGCTTTGAGTCCCCCTCAGTACATATAATTTGGGAGCATACCTTATTTAAGTTCCTTGCATGCGTGATCACTATCTCGATCTTGTCCTCTGAGAGACAAGGCAAGAGATGACCTTTAAATAGATTGTAGTTTATTCATCACTTTCCTAATGTTGACAACCTTTAACTACTATGACAGGCAGGTACTCATTCATTGGTTTCCCAATGTAGATGTCTTTCTTAAAATTAAGCAATGAAAGACAAAACAAAAAAATCAAAGGGAGGACTTGAGAATAGACCCGATTCTCTACAACAATAAATAGATCATTTATGTTCTTTTTCTATGTGTTTTTTAGACTGTTGAGAAGATGTATTTTGGACTGCTTTACATCTGCCTCTCTTCATTTACACCCACTAAACCTCAAACCTTAATACACTTTGAAGAACAACCTGTAGACCTTGCTTTGGATAACAACAACATGTATGATATTCCCTCCCTTCTTGGCAGTGATATCTGAATGGTCCTTAATCTTAGATTGGTGCATTTTAGCTTCCCTATTCGATAGATTATTGACAAAATACAATGCAAGTATTCTTCTCAGGAATTATGAGTGCACCATCAGTATCAATAAAATTGCTTGCTTTGACTATGATACACTGTGATGCACTTGTAATCAAACAACCAACTCTAAAAATATATATCCAGTTGTGATTAATCCTATCTTTGCAAACCCTACTCCCAAGGTTGTAGAAAGAATACTCGATTTTTTATTCGTAATGTTTTGAAGGTGATATGCCTATATTGAATCCAAAGCCTAACCCCTAGTGGGAATGAGGTCATGTTTTTCATTTCGATTGTTTTGAAGGTGATCTACGTGTATTAAATCCAAAGCCCAGTGCTTAGTGGAAGAAGTGAAGTCCTCATGGGTTTAGTAGGCTACGTATATGTAAACATGTTAAATTTAGGTTATTGCTCAATGGCCATGGCAAGTGTCTCAACGCATCTTTTTCTTATGTCTTTGAGGATATGTGACGGCTACATGGCTTTCTTATCTTGCATTCTTGGTATATAAGAAATTGGCAATGTATCCAAGGTAATCATTCTTTCATAATTTGTTTTTTTTTTTTACCTTGGTCTTCAATTTTTTGTTTAAAATTTGTGCATTGGAAGGATTAAAAAAATATCTACATTCCTTTTTAACCATTTTCTTTCTCCTTGTAAATCCATGCGGGATTTTCCAAGATATTTGAACATGATCTTCACAGATTCGAGGACTATGATGGCTTGTGATTATTTGTGATAAATTACACGTTATTTCTAGATCCCTATCTACTGCAAGTTCTAATATTGGTAGAGCCCAAGGGCCGACCGTGAAGATCATAGGATAATTTTATTACATCTAGGATTTTTGAAGGATGAGAGAAGTAAATCAGAAATTGAGAACCAGTTATATCTAGACTTGGTGCTCGCGGACATTATGAGCCAAATTTTGATACTGGTTGTCAATTTCATGAGCAAGTGCTTGCAAATGCTTCAAGCAAGACCTGGAGTAGATTAGGTAAGATGACAATTGTGTATTCATCCATTGTAAGGTTGATGTTACTTCCACAAAATCCCACTTAAAAGGAAATTCCACAATGGAATGCTGCAAAAGTTAATTTGAGAACAAGTCTTATAATGAAATGGTCTAATAGATTAAAGGAGAATAGAGATAAAAAGGCTCTAGTGATCTTCCATATGAGAGATGCCATCTACTTGCTTAGGAGGCAAATATCATTAGACATGTATGATTTCATTGGTGGTAGGGTTATTTACATTGAGGAAGATCAATTGAAACATCCACGCTCAACTCATACCAGTCTAAGAGTTAGTTTGAGCAGATGGTTATTTTGGTATGCAATTCCAAGTGTCTTAAGTAGGTTTATGGTTTATTATTGCCCATGTCATTATAATTCATGTTAAATTGATGAAAAATAATGTAACCCTTGAGTATGGGCAATTGGTTTTTAATATTGCACCAAAAAGTTTAATAAATTTAAAAATCATCCCATGATAACTCTACATGAGAGATGGCAATATTTTTTAGTTCACTTTTGATCTTCCTTGTCATTTACTTCTAATTTATTGATGATCATTTACTTCTATTTGATTGCTTTGAATTTTTTAAAGCTACAAGGAATTAAAAAAACCCAGTAATCTCACTTGTGTTAAAAAGAGCAACACATAAATGTGATCCATTACGTCATTTGAAACTTGATAGTCATATTTAAACAAATCTACCAAATCTATGAAAGTTAAACAATTTGCTCTCTAAAACTAGACATTATATAATGCCTACACACTTGGTTTGATCGTCCACTTCATTTAGAGTTGCTAGTAGACATTTGGGTTGTTTTCTTATCATATGTTATGTGTGAAAGAATTATTATCTTGCATTGCAATTCCCATCCACCGTGGTTTAAAGATCATTGGGATTCTACAATGCAGAGATGTTAGCCTGCTTTGTTGTCTTGGGTGTTGTAGTTAGAGCTTGATTTTGATACCCATTCCTTCTTTTTTCGTTAATCTTTGTTGATATTTAGGTGAGTCTCTCTACTTCAGTGCTTATTGATTGGAAAGTGCTTTTGCAGGGTGGTTTCAGAGGTGTGAGGATAGATATATAAAAATGGCATTTTCATGTATATATATTTCTCCAAGGTTTGTTTTTTATAGGATGGTTGGATACTCGACAAATCCACTCGACCTAGCCTTTGTAACTAGTTAAACCTATCCATTTTGAACCAAATTCAAACAAGTTTGGTTAAATTCTCCGATAGTTGGGAATTCATGAGTTTGGCCAAGATTTGACAAATTTGAATTTGATTGATTTTGACCATTATTGTCCATCTCAAGCATTTTTCCATTTTTTTAGTTTGGTCCATCTTGAGCATTTGTTGAATTGTTTTATTTGTTGACGCTTATTGCGACATAGGTTGTAGTCATAATATTGGTTTACGGCTTCATCAAAGTCATTCCTCTCTCCAAGTCACCTATGCTTTAACATTACTTTATTCCTCCCATATTTTTGGTTTACCAAGTACCAAAAGTATATTTCATTAGAATATGCAAGAGTTTTGCCTCAGATAGCACTATGCAAGGGATTTTTTGTGAATAGGTTTAAGAGATGTCGTTGGTTTATTGTGAAACTCACACAAATTTTAAAAATTTGGGGAACACCTCTTTAAAAACATTGGTTTACATATACATGTGTGCTTTGAGTTGGTTTTTCTTTCTGTTTGATGGTGTTTTTTCGAACTAATAGTCTAATGCTATGTTTATTCTTAGTTATGTGAAGGAATGTTGGAGTTTGTCTATTCATGTTTGCACTTTTATATTTTCCATGCTTCACTAGTTGAAACTAGAGATGTGAATTCTATGTAGAGTGGGAAATTGCATTCATTATAAGCATTATATTCCATGTGTATTTTTCTATTATTTGCTTTGATTTTGCTTGAATTTGGGAAAGCATCCCTTTCCGGACAACTTGTGTTAATTTTAAGATTGTTTCATAAGATGTTGAATCCTTCTGCAAGTTAGTAACTAATATATGCTTGAACATCGTTTGTAGGAAACAAGGCTGAATATTTTTCCTGCAAAGTTTCTTGTAGCCAAAGGCTTTTTGTCTAGGGAGTCCAAAATGGACATTGACAGTAAAGAGTGTCCTCTTTCTTTTGATAGGAGTTGCACTACTTTTGTCCATTCTTCCCTCAATGAAAAAATCAATATGCAAGAACAGAAACACAAGACTGGCCATGCTACCGAGTATAACTCTTCCCATGAACACTTAGTAGATGAGATCACACATCAACTAGAAGTGAATGCATATCATTCAATGCTACGAGTCTTTAGTGCTCGAAAAACATTAAGTTTGGAAACATAACTTTTACTAGTTGATCTAAGGTTTCATTTGCATATTACTTTTGAAGAGCAATTGTTTGAGTTGGAAAACCTCAACCTTTCTTGTGAAAAGCTCAAATAGTATAGCACATCTCTAGCTCTGCATGTAATCTTAGCTTTTCAAATTAGATGATGTATATCCATGTAGAGCACATTTCAAGTTTTGTGTGCAATCACAGCCTTTCCAACTCATAATATTTTAGAACTTAGCAAAAGAGAAATACCTCAAACTACTTAATCACATATTGGTTAATTACATCATAAAACATCCAATAGTCTGTCATTGAAAATGCAAAACAATGTCAAACACAAACCCAAAAATATATTTATTTTTGGCTCATCCATATGCTCTAAACAGTTGGAGCATATTTGATATCAATATCTTTCAAACAAGGAACATACTCCTACAACTGCATGTCTTTTCACTTTGTGATGTTCTTTTTACTCTTATTGATGCATGTCTTTTTCACTTTGTTTTGTTCTTTTTCCATAAAAGTTAGCCGTTTCATGTATTTTCACAATTTTTTATTCTTTTTCCATAAAAGTTAGCTAATGCCTAACTCAAGATTGAAGGCCAAAACTAAAGCAACCGTCTTCAATGTTATCCCATGATAAATCTGCACTGCATTAAATCTACTTGAAGTCTAATCAATACAAAAACTCAAAATATATACTTTTTTGCCTCATCCATATGCTCTAAACAACTGGATCATATTTGATATCGATATCTTTCAAACAGGGAACATACTCATATTGTTGCATGTATTTTTGCTTTGTTATGTTCTTTTTACTCTTTTTTTGTAAGTAAATATTATATTAACAAAAAATTGAAATACATATCACGATGTTCAAGCCATAACATCGCCAACCATGTGTTTGCAGTGCTAGTCAAACTATCTACCAACCAAAACTACCCCCTCCACATGGGAAAACAGGGGAATTACCAGCATAAACATAGTACATGACAACTTGTTCTCATATTGATGAACCAAAATTAACATACAACCATGTCAAAACCAATATAAACATGAACCAAAACTATAACACCTTTAGACAGACTAAGAAACATGGTTCATCTTTGTCGAGTTGTCAGAGCCATACTGCACATGAGCCCCCGAAGTACTCCCACCAACATAAAGATTGAACCCGAACCATAGGACCAAATTACTTGTAATAGCGTCAATTTTCTTATGCATTAACTTCGACTCTGCATGGTGCTTTTTCCAAAATTGGATCGGTACCTCGTCCCCTTGATCCTTCCCTCCTCATTCCATCAGAACCCATGCAAGTAATTTTTTCATTACCCAAAAGGTAGCTACCGACCGCTCGTACAACGCCATATAGGCATGTGTTGATCCTGGATCTTGTATCCACTCCGTCAGGGCTTCGAACTCCTCCACGAGTTGTGGAACTTTCAACTCCCCCCACAATCCCTTCTTGAAATCCTCCATTTCCCACTGAATTTCTGTAGGAACATGGTCACATGCACAACCTTCCACTGTTCTCGGTTCATACAGGGGGAAGCAATATCCTCCTTTCCTTTGGATTCCCACCCAAACACCCGACCTCAAGTCTCCATGATTCCATGCCCCAAACCACCTATAAATTCCAAGCTCACCACTCCCCCTCTCGGAATTGATTTTAGGATTAGTCTATGAATGCGAGCATAAGCTGACCTCCCTAGTTTAATCACTAAACTAGAACAAAACAAGGAATAATACACACATTTCCCTAACTTGATCTAATCACAAATTGAAGGATAAGTGACATACCTTTGGCTGTGAGTTGTCTCGAATAGTCCAATGTTCCAGCAAGCTTGCTCATCCACTTATGAGAAGTACCTAGAAGTCATGTAAGGCAAGCAATGCAAGAAGAAAGCTAGATCTAGGATTAAATTAAGCTATGTATATGACCAAGCAGATATATAATAAATGAATAACAAACCATTTATGGGAAATGAAATGCAGTATTGTATTAACGTAAACATTAAAGAGTACAACCACTTAAGCCTTGGTGTCGTATGTCCTCACCAATGGATTCCTCTTTGCTTCAAGATGTAACCTTAATGAAGGAAGGATAAGGATTTAAAATCTATCACTCCTGGTGTAATTTCTCCAACATAACTCTATTCTCAATTCCTCCTCCCCTCACCCATGGTCAATACTTGCATTTATAGGACAATATGGTTAGGGGAGAGATTAGATCTTTAGGTATAATGGATGAGATATGATCCCAACAAGTGAGGAATTCGAGTGATATCCTAGAAAATAGGAAGGGGATCTCATCTAGATAAGATTTAATTCTAGCGGCTTCTTGAAAACCTCGTATCCCGCCCAAACACACCTTGAAGTGACCTTCTAGTAGAGCACCATGCATTGATAGCAGGCGACACGGTTTGCTCAATAAGAAAGGCGTGTCGAAGACGCAAGTTGTCAGCATAGCGACACGCATCAATGGGATACCGACGCATGTTACTGAATAAGCAAAGTGCATCGAAGTTGCTAAATGGGTTAATTCACAGGGCAAGAGAGATGGGATCTATCTTTCAGAATGACCACTTCAGGGATCAAGGTAATGGAGATTTACTAGGTCAATGTGACGGATGAAAATCTCATGTACTAGGAATATTCACCAATACTAAGAGGGGGGGTGAATCAATATTTTGGCACTTTTTACCATTTCAAACTTTAATATCATATGTTAATATTAACCACTAACAATAACATTCATCATCACATAAACTATACATATTACACAAAAGATTTTACGTGGAAACACAAATGGGAGAAAACCACATAATGATTTTCTTATATAATATAAAGATTACATTCAATTGATTTACCATCTCCAACTAGAAGGAGGCTACAGCCCCCTAGTTTATCAACTCCAACCGAAAGGAGGATACAACCCCTTGGTTTTACCACAGGATCCAACCTGTAGTGAGGAGTCCAATCCTCAGTGAGCTCCAACTCACTAGAATCACCAACATCAACTAGAAGGAGGCTCCAACCCCCTGTCCTTGCCCCCTTCTGCCACCCTGATATGAATAAGAGAATCAACCTGTCACTATCAATGTATCTTTCAACCTATATTTGTATCACTATGTCTGTCAACCTATACATGTATCATTGTTTCTATCACTCTCACAATCACTGTATCCTTATCTCTATCATTGTCTCTATGTCAACCTGTACATGCCTCAAATCTATATTTCAAGAAATCCTAGAAACAATCACCCATAGATTTCGTTTATATCTTCAAACCCTTGTATCATAGACATTTCCTAACCTAGGATATTCCAGGATAATAACCATGATCTATGCCAAGATCATCACCATAACATATCTATGCAAAGATAATCACCATGATCTATTCCAAGATCATCACCATAATCTATTCAAATAACATCATCATGATCTATTCCATCACCATGACCAATACCAAGATTATCACCATAATCTATGCAAGTTCACAATACTATATGCAAGATCTTCAACAAAATTCACCAAGAGAGAAGCTCTGGTACATGCACATGATTCATACCATTTTCAAGCTAACAATATGGACCCTAATCCATGAGAGACATGTATCGTCACAAGCGAAGCCCATAAGCAAGAACCATACATTTTCCAAGATGAAGAAAAAAGAAATAAACCCTTCACGAAAAGAAATCCTAGATCATGTCATCACATAGCCCTTCCAATAAGCTTTCCAATGATGCAAGAAGTTCGTAATTATGATATTGTTTGAGAAAGCTATGCCAATTTTACCAATCTTCACCAAAGAACAAAAATGATCCAAAAACTTTCCACACTAGCTCCTCACAAAAGTTCACACTTTTTTCTCTAAGAGTTGCACAATTTAGAAGAGAGACTTCAATATCTTGAATGGTGATGAAATGATAAGTTCCATCTCCTGTTTATACCCTCCAAGATGCCTTTAGTTTGCTTTAGGGCCGACGTTTCACTTATCCTTAAATTTAGGATCTCCATATTTTAAGGGTTACTTGAATGGGTTAATACCCCGCTTCAAGGATTCATCATGGAACTTTAATTTTCCTTCATGATCACTTCATATCCTCATCAAAGGGGCTTTGGGGCTTCTCCTCATCACACTTAGTGGACACATCATTATTCCTTTTGTGGTTTTTTCCTCTTTACAGTGTGGATCCATCATCAACACTTTGGGTTTATGTGGACCCATCATCAATACTTTGGGGGATTCTTCATACTTCACAATATTGCTTTGGACCAACTTTAGGGGCTCTTCGGGGCTTTCTTCACTGCGGGCCATGTGACCATGACATCATGGTCATGTGGACCCAACACCATTATTCTAAGGGTTTCTTCATTTTTCTCACCAACATTTCTTAGGGGTAACCTTTAGGTCTTCGTTAGGGGGCACCATATGTGTACAACCCAAATTGTCTTCCCACGAGGGCCATGCTTAAATCTATGCCATAAGGGGACTGCTTTGGAGTTATATACACTAGGACTTTGACATTAATGACAATCTTATTCAACACCCCAACTTCCAGTTTCTTCTCACAGACTACCAACACTACCAATCATGCACTCTCTCCCTCCGACAACTTTGCATACCTTAAATCCGCGAGGGATCCATAAATTGCCATAAGTACGCCAAAGGATCCCTGTAAAGGCCGTCTAGTTTTTGTACTCATCATTCTTGCTTCAGCGCGCTTCGCCTTCATTCCCCACGAGCTTCTACCATGATTTCCCCTACACCCATACACTTATATGCTTGCTCTAATTACAATCCTTACTCCCTTATTAACTCCACTTACCATCACAAGTCCCCCGCCTTTAATGTGTGTCCTTCTTCCTGCACCTGCTTGTTCGATCCTTAGCCACATATCCCATCCGACCAGCCACACATCCATCACTCTCATCTTGATCAACTACATCTGGGATTTATGTTCTTTTTACTCTTATTGTTGCGTGACTTTTTGATTTGTTTGTTCTTTTTCCATAAAAAATAGCTAATGTCTAACTCAAGATTGAAGGCCAAAACCAAAGTAACTGTCTTCAAAATTATCCCACGATAAATCTACACTGCATTAAGTCTACTTAAAGTCTAATCAATATATGATTTGGATCTCCATATGAGCATATTAATCTTGCTCAAACTTTAAGATAAAATTATTTTTAAAAACTCATTTGAATTCAAAATTTATTATTTCAAACACATGGATTACAATAATTCCGTTTATACACACTCTCATCAACTTGTATTTATCACTTGCAAATGTTTGGCATTAACTAAATAATATTTTAATGCTTTAACTAATATGAACAAATCCTCTTAAAATGTAATAAAATGTGTGATTAAGATAAGGCTCTTTCTTTGCGCTTCCACTTAATGAAATAATGGCATCTGCAATTCACTCCTTGGGTTTGGAACACCACAGACAAGGTTCGAAAAATTAATTACATGATATTAATTTATATAGAGTTTAGATTTGAATCCTCCTAACTATGTACAAATATGGGAAACATTCTTTTAATTTAACCATAAAGATTTTCTTGAATATATATATATATATATATATTAAAAATTAAATCATAAATAATAAGTTACTTTCATTTATTACATTCGAGACAAAAAAAAAGCACAAATATGAGAAACATTGTTTTGGTTTATCGATAAAGTTTTTCTTGGAAAAGAATATATATGTTAAAAACCAAGTTATAAATAACAAATTAGTTGCATTTACAATATCGATGAAAAAAATCATTGTTTTTGTTTATCCATATATTTTTTTTTAAAGAATACACATATGTTAAAAACTAGCATTTGCCCCTTGAGGGGCAAAAATGAACGCTGGTAGGAAAAGATGAAAGTTAGAAGGAACAAAAACACAGGCACAGGCAACAAAGGATATTGGTCGGAAAAGAGCAAAGTTTGTAACAATCTCAGATTACAAAGACATAGGCACTCAACCCATAACAAAAAATAATGTTAAGTTCATCAACACAGTGAGCCAACTACAATTGCTTTTCTTACAATCTCTGTAGTAGTAATCTCAACACTATAGATTTTTGGAATATATAAGCATTTTGAAAAAATATTTATGCAATAATATCAATGAAAACAATGATTATAATAGCTCCTACACTACACAAACTACTTGTGAACAGAAGTTTGCTTTCATGCCATGTGCTGTTGCAACAAACTCTTACTTTTAATCATTTTTTATTTTATTTTATTGCGTCGAGATGCGCTCTACAGCCTAGTATGGGGGAGATCTTGTAACGCATGTAACATGTAACGTTTGTCGAAAGTAATAAAATGTAAAAAGTAATACTATGAGGGAGATTTTGTAACGGATATAACATGTAACGTTTTCAAAAGTAATAAAATGTAAAAAGTAATAGTATGAGGGAGATCTTGTAACAGATGTAACATGTAACGTTTGTCGAAAGTAATAAAATGTAAAAAGTAATAGTATGAGGGAGATCTTGTAACGGATGTAACAGGTAACGTTTTCGAAAGTAATAAAATGTAAAAAGTAATAGTATGAGGGAGATCTTGTAACGGATGTAACATGTAACATTTTCGAAAGTAATAAAATGTAAAAAGTAATACTATGAGGGAGATCTTATAACGCATATAACATGTAACGTTTGGCGAAAGTAATAAAATGTAATAATAAACTTAATATATATTATGTCGGCCATTAATAAAAGTAATAGTATGAGGGAGATCTTGTAATGGATGTAACATGTAACATTTTCGAAAGTAATAAAATGTAAAAAGTAATACTATGAGGGAGATCTTGTAACGCATGTAACATGTAACGTTTGGCGAAAGTAATAAAATGTAATAATAAACTTAATATATATTATGTCGGCCATTAATAAAATAAAACCATGTGTATTGTCATTTGAAAAACACCTTCGAAATCAATGACTATATAATGGAAATCAAAACAGCATAAAAAAATAAAAAAAAATTAATTTGGTCTGTAATCTGCAATCTGCGGCAGCCCCTCCGTCTTCCTCCCTCCCGTCCACCTCCACCGCAGCTCCTCCGTTCTCCCCCCTCCCGTCCACCTCCACCGCAGCCCCTTCGTCCTCCTCGCTCCCGTCGTCCTCTTCCCTCTCGTCCACCTCCACCGCAGCCCCTCCGTCGTCCTCCCTCCCGTCGTCCTCCTCCCTCTCGTCCACCTCCACTGCAAGCCCCTCCGTCCTCCTCCATCGCAGCCCCTCCATCCTCTGCTATATCAATTTAAATTACCTCTGCTATATTTTAACATGTACGTACTCTGCTATATCAGGGAAAAATATAATTTAAATTTATATTTATATTATATCAATTTAAATTTGATTTTCTATTTAAATTTATAAATAAATCTATAATTTATATTTATATTTCGATTAAAATTAAAATATATTGATTACGTATATAAAGGTGTTTACATAATGTGCTCATCATATTATTGCAATTTAAAATTGATCACACATTTAACAAAATTACAAGTTTCATCAAAATATTTTAATCAAATAATAGTCCACCAAGTGCATTGTTATTATGTTTCGTTACTAATTTTATTAATATTCAATAGTTATTAATGAAACCAAAAATTAAAGGGCAAAAGAACTTCTATTTCTTTCAACGTGTAGTTTTGTCTTTGAGTGAAAATAAAGTTGCAACGTGTTTGCCTTCTTATTCATAAAAAATAGAATTACAAGTGAAGACATATGAAATCTTGCTTAAGTTTTAATTATATAATCTTTAGCCCGCACGGGTGTGGCTCATTAGCGATTCGCTTGATATGAAGTCACATGTTGTAAATAGAGGTCACGAGTTCAAATCAAACCCGAGTTTACCCGTGTCCCATGCTTGCGGGCGGTTGTGAGGCAACTAGGGGTATAGTGGTAGCGGGATTGGATCCCTAAACCCCGTGTCATGCGAGTACCAGCCCAGTGTCCAGTTGCCGATTCCCCTAGTTACAATTTTTTTTTATATAATCTCAATAAATAAAAACATTAAATGCCTTCAAATTCATATTAACATTTCAACCATTCAAATTCAACGACTCTTAAGTTGTTATAATTTTTTTTATTTCAAACACTATTTATATTTACAATGAAAGTTAATTATTTTCTAATAATTATTTTGTTATTTAAACTACATGAAATTATATTTGTATTTACATATAAGTATATAAGTTCTTTACTATGGATAATAAGAACTACATGTGGTATAGTGTTAAGGGTGTTGGGATAATGGGCATGAGGTCCAAGGTTCAATTGTAACATCCCGAAAAATACCAAAATTTAAATTTTTTTAAAATACCAATAATTATCGAAGTTGTTCTTGCGGAACATATAAAATAATTAAATTTCTTAACTAGGATAATTAATAATGACGACACGTCATAATTCTCAAATAAAATATGATGTAACTTATTTGCTATTTCAGAATTAAGCGGATGTTAATCTCCTTAACGAAAGATCTTTTTATGACTATGCACAAGAATACAATTTACAGATCTGCTTATGTTCTACATGCGATTACATGCTATTCATAGGTTTGTATTATTATGATGTTCTTGATGATGTGCTGATAGTTTGTTTGTATGATGATGAAGGGGTCCTACGAGGTACCCTGGAGTTTACTTAGCTATGTTTAGCTAAGGCATTTGAATCCTGTTTCCATGTGCAGACCACATATAAGAATTTCTACGTCAACATGTGTTAAGAGTACACGTGTCTTTCAATTCATCGTCAATGTAAAATTAGAATGCTAAGTACTTCCTTGCGAAACAAGTTATTGGAGGTATGGATATTTGATTCCAATTCTAGTTTATGTGTTGACTTACAAAGCTCTTCAGTGTTATAATTTCACGTCGTCCAAGTGTTTTGTTATAATGCTACATTTATTATCATATGACTATTGTTATTATTATCAAAACAGTGATACCAATATCTATTGATAATGCTATTAGAAAGCTTGTAGAAATAGTGTTTATACTTTTGAACTATTATTACGTTTTGCATCTACAGAACTTAGACTATTCCAAGTCCCGAATTTATCATTAGTCTTTGCAATACATGGCTAACATATGAAATATATGGTGAAACATATAATGTACCTAGTATCTATGCTATAAACTGACATTAGGCATAAATAAAATCCTAACTATATCTATGGTCTCCATTTATCAAATGGTTAATAACTATAAGGCTAAGATATGAGACATATAAGCTTTATTCTATAAGATTATACACGAACCATAGAAATGAAATGTAAACTTTATAAAGTGACTAAACAATCACACAACACCTTGGCATATAACACCATTGTTACGATGCCTATAACAATTCATTAAACTATATAAAATGTGCACTATTATTGCAATGATATGATCCACAATATGCAACCCTAGCTAAACTTGGACATTATATGATATTACCCTATGCAAGCAATATCGTAGTTGGTAAGGATTGGACGGGTATTAAATTTACTATTGGTGTGAACTGGCAGGTTGACAGTGTCCCGTCCATGTATTAATGGTCCTGACCAAACTCCATAGTGGAAAGTGCTGCTGTCAAACCATGTAATCCACCCACGTGAAACTTGGTTGATAATACAACTATGAATCCTAGCTGTGCATGGTTACCATATCGATTCTCCTCCGAGCTGTACATGGTATTGTCCCTTGGCATGCAGTGTTGGCATCATCGTAGCTGTTGCAATAAATGAGGTATCAATGCAATAGTTGCCTGACTTTCAACGTAGCTGGTTGGCACCTTCTTGCTCGTCGATCTCACCATATCTTGATCGTTGAAAAAGAAACCCTAAACCTCATTGTATGTAGTGATGGAGAGTTTCCCGGTCTTCATTTTTACATTAGAGTTGGAGTTATGAGGCCGACAGGCTGCTAATATGTAGGGTTGGAGAGAGTATATCTCGGGAGGTTTCGATCCTGTGACCTGTGGGAGGTAGTTTTAAAAGTTACAGGCTTAAGATTTTTGCACTATAACCACGATACGCCAATGTACTGATGGGGATTTTCCTGTCAGTGTATTGAATGTAATTCGAACTGGGTTCGATCCTCCTGTTTGTGAGAATGGTCTTCTGTATTTAACTCGTGGTTGTTGTCAAATGCCACCATGCTTCATCGTTTGTTGGTGTAGTGTGTCAAAGTTGAGGAGATTCGTTTTTAAAAGGGTAAGTGCTCACGATAATGAATGCAATATTGTGTTATTTGCTTTATAATTGCGTTTTATTGTTTTGTAACCCTTCGAACTGTATTTTTGGCGGGTACCCACTTCGTAAGAGGTTGCTAGCAAAGGTTTTTGGAATGGAGATGATGCATCTACTTCCTGGTAAGATCCGGTGGTTCTCGAAACCTCATAGGTGCCTTTGACATGGTTTTGATGGTGATTACTGTGTGCCGAGAGTTGGAACTATTCGACCTTGTTTCGGTGATGGCCGAGGGTTAAGTTTTAAAGTCTTATTTTAATAAATGTTGTACAGAGGATAACCTTCAGTTGTTTAAGATACCATTCGGCTCTGTGATGCCTGGCTGCGTCGCTTGAAAGGAACTTTGAACTCGTGTTTTGTTCTGCTAATTGTTAAGGGTAAAACCCTGTGTAGTTTGTGGAACCTTGACCTCGTTTTTATGTTTGATTGATAAGGGGTAAACCTCTGTGTAGTGTTGGAACCTTGACAGGTCCGTAATGTAACTCTGTTATAAATTTTTGAATGGTAAACCTAGAGCCCAGGGTTCTCTTGCTCTTTTAAAACAAAGGCTCGTTTTATAAAGAAATGTTGTGTTTTAAGTAATGGTTGAGAAAACAATTATATAACTATTGTTATGATGTCAAACAACGATAGTTGTTTTTGGCCTAGAGTTATGGTTTGCATAACTATAGATAGTTGTTCCTGTAATTCGTTATCGTTGTTGATAATTATGTTTTGGAAAAAGTGATGAGATAGGCTGTCAAGTGTTTTTGGAATGGTTATGCCAAGTGTTCAATTTTGTTTCACGAATGAAAACCTACCTGTAGCTTTCGTTTGCAATTTGGCTTGTACTAAGCTTTTGTACCCGAGATGGGGCCTTAACCTGTGTATCAAATGGTTTCGATACTGTGTATGTGTTCTTGCTAGGGTTGTGAGCTATCGTTAGACATTGATACTGAATCGTGCTTTCTGCTAAGTGATGCTTACTGTCTTGTAGTAGTCTCGAAATGTTTAAAAGATAGTATGGTTATATAAAATGTTAATTAGAGTTTGGAAATCTATATCTATTATAATATCAGAAAATAAATGTCTCAAGTTTGCCATGAATGGCTTGAGAAGAAGTTAATGAACCGTGTAATTAGAAATTAGGGTCTGTGAACAGCATGGGGAAAAATATAGAGATGATTATCTATTCAATCATTTCATAAAGCTTTTTCATTCAGAATCATACTTAGATCAGAAAATAAAATAGTTTCTTTTATATGACTGAAATTAATAATTCTATTATGCAGAAACATTTTACTGTAAACAAAAGTAAGAACAGTAAAACCTAGTTGACTGTAGGAGAAACAAACAACCCAAGGAACCTGTTCCACCCAACCTATTCCTGAAGACAACCAAGTTACTTGCCTTAGGACCCCCGAGCCTGTTCACTGAACCACCAGGAGGAAGATTCTGTAGAAGCCTAAGTACATCAGCTTGCAGTAGAATATAGATTATCCAGTCATCAAGACTCAGCAGTCAAAGAGACCTACACCAACACCTCTGGTTTTCCTTCTCAGTATATCAAGCAGACTCACAGTTGCACTCTCACATAGCCTCCCTATTCGAATCTCTCAGTGATCACTTGATGAACTTAAGTAATATTTCTGCAGAAAACTATTATAGGGCTACCTGCCCAATTCGAATTGCCTTATCTAGGCTGCCTAGGCCTTTTAGTGATTAACTGGTCATTAATGAGCTGCCTGCTCTCTTCCACCCACCTGGGGGATAATGCCACAAATTTAGGGGTTGCTGTCCCATAACCAACGGCTAGTGGTGGAGTGCAAATGCTTCCATCTGTCCCATACCTTCTAACAGCTTCCATTACTCCTAGTGGGTCAGTGAACACTCATTTAATAGTTCCCTTGGGTGTTTGTCTCCTATTTTAATTTATTAAATAATAATAATCAGTAATTACAATCATCCTTGATCAAACTTGGTGATAATTACAAAACTTTGTAATTATAATTTAACATAAAGTATTTTGCAAATAAAATAATATTCTCAGAATTTGGGTAGGTGACATACACCCCTTAAGTCTCAACATCATCCTCGATGTTGTTTAATCACTCTTCGAGTGTTCTTGTGACAGAGTTGGGTATGCTTCCTGCATACTACTCTCCAACTCCGAGGTTGCCCCTTATGGGCTAAGGTGCTTCCATTGCACCTTTACCTGCCCAATGGTGCGATTTAGGAGTAGAGTTTCCCTTCTTTCGAGGATACAGTCCAGTTCCACCTGAAAAATCACCGTCTTGTCCCACCTGTACATCATTCCAATTTGCAGCATGAGTAGCATCATGTACATACTTCTTTAAAAATGATATATGAAAGACATTATGTATCTTTAAATTTGGTGGCAAAGACAGTTGGTATGCCACTGGTCCAACCCTTGACAATATTTTGAAAGGACCACAATACCTGGGTGCCAACTTGGCACAGCTTCCCAATTTCAATGAACTCTTTTTCGGTCTTACCTTAAGAAAAACATGTTCACCAACCTGAAACTCTTTATGAGTCCTTATAAGATATGTTTGACTCTTTTGCCTATCTTGGGCAGCTTTAAGATTTCTTTGTACCTGTTTCACAATTAGTTCTAATTCCTGCAACAATTCAGGTCCTAAAATAACTCTATTTACTGGGTCATTCCAAGAAACAGGTGTATCACATTTCCTACCATAAAGAATTTCACAAGGTCTAAGCCTGGCTGATGCATGATAATGGTTATTATATGCAAATTATGCTAAATGCAAGTAGTCTTCCCACTTACCAGGCTAATCTTTAACAGACATCCTTAACAAGTCTTCCAATACCTGATTCACTCTTTCTGTCTGTCCATCCGTTTGTGGAAGAAATGTTGTACTGAAGTTTAAGGTTGTATTGAACCCTTTAAATAAAGACCTCCAGAAGTTTCTAGTAAACTTAGAATCACGGTCTGAAATTATCACTTTTGGTATCCCATGTAATCGAAAAATCTATTTCATGAAGATTTATGCAATGTCTGGAGCTTTATAAGTAGTTTTTACAGGTATAAAGTGTGTTGCCTTGCTGAGTTTATCCACTACCACCATGATAGAGTCATTTTGTTTCTGATTTTTGGGTAGACCGGTAATAAAGTCTATGCTTATCACTTCCCATTTCCAGCTAGGTATAGGCAATGGCTGCAACAGTCCAGCCAGATGTTGATGTTCAACCTTCACTTTTTGATAGTCCAAACACTTAGCTATGTACTCTACTACTTCATCCTTCATTCTGGGCCAATAATACTCTTTCCTTAGCATAGTGATGGTTTTCTGATAACCTGGATGACCAGAGTAATGGCTTTTGTGCATCTCATTTAAAATCAAAATTTTTACTTCTGGTATGTTGGGTACATACAATCTGTTTTTGTATAATAACAGTCCATTTTCCTTTAAACTGTAATCTGCCATAGAATTTTCAGAATTGTTATTTGCTGTCTTTTTTTGTAATTTTCTGTATTCTTCATCCGTTTCACTCCCTTCATGGATCTGATTTTCTAAATCTGTTGAGTAAGTACTGATGGATGAAATAAAATTCAACTTTACTTTACGACTTAATGCATTAGCAACCTTGTTCTCTTTCCCTTTAATATGTTGAATTTCGAAATCATATTCACTTAGAAAAGTTAACCATCTAGCTTGTCTAGCATTCAAATTTGTTTGATCTATTAAATATTTCAGACCCATGTTATCCGTCAACAAGGTAAATTTTCTGCCAATAAGGTGGTGACGCCACATTTTTAAAGCGTGAATTACTGCTAATAACTCCAAATCATAAGTAGAGTAGTTCTTCTCATGTGTTTTCAGCTTTTTAGACTCGTACGCAATAGCATGTCCCTATTGTGTTAGGACTCCACCGAGTCCGTCATTACATGCATCGGTGCATACTATAAAATCCTTATTAGGATCTGCTATCCTCAGAATAGGTGCTGTAGTTAGTAATTCCTCTAGCTTCTTAAAACTGTCTTAACATTTATGATCCCACACAAATTTCTTCCCTTTCTTCTGTAAGGAGGTTATGGGGTTTGCAATCTTTGAAAAACCCTCTATAAATTTTCTATAATATCCAATAATACCCATAAATGATTGTACATCTGACACATCCTTAGGAACCAGCCAATCATTAATGACTTTTATCTTATTGGGGTCAACCGAGATTCCTTCCTTGGAAATTATGTGTCCTAAATACTGAATTTTATCCTTGTGAAAGTCACACTTACTAAACTGAGCGTATAGTTGATGATCTCTCAGAACTTGTAAAATAATACGTAGATGTTCGTCATGCTCTTCTTTGCTTTTAGAATACACTAGAATGTCGTCTATGAAAACAATAGCAAACTTATCAAATTATTTGTGCAGAATATTGTTCATCAAACACATAAATACAGCTGGGGCATTAGTCAATCCAAATGGCATGACTACGAACTCATAATGTCCATATCGAGTTCTAAAGGCTGTTTTAAAAATATCCTCGTCCTTCACACGAACTTGATGATATCCTGACCTTAAATCAATCTTTGAAAATATCGTTGCTCTGCGCAACTGATCAAATAGATCGTCTATGCGAAGCAATGGATATCGATTCTTGATTGTCATCTTATTCAACTGGCGATAATCTATGCACAGCCTTAGGGTGCCATCTTTCTTTTTAACAAATATAACAGGTGCTCCCCAAGGAGACACGCTGGGTCTTATATAGTTTTTATCAATTAGTTCCTTCAACTGTGATTTCAACTCATTTAATTCCAGTATATTCATCCTATATGGAGCTTTAGAATTCGGTACTGCTCCTGGTATTAACTCGATGGTAAAGTCTAAATCTCTCTTAGGGAGTAATCCTGGAATCTCCTTAGGAAAAACATCTTTGAAATCTTTTAGGACAGGTATATCTTCTAGTTTCAGTTTGTCTTCTTTAGTAATCAACTCATCAGTCACTACATTCACTGCAAACATTTGACATCCTTTTCTAACTGCTCTATTTACTTGCATTGCTGAAATCTGCCTAAGGGATGTCTTTCTTGGAATACCTTTTACTTCTACAGTTTCTCCTTCATCATTTAAACATGTAAAACTCTTCTCATAACAATTCAGAATGACATGATGGGCTTCTAACCAGTCCATTCCAATTATGATATCATATGATCCTAAAGGTAAAACATTCAACTTGGTTTGTGTCTTTAACTGATTCATAGATAAAACACAACCTTCAATAAAATCAGATACTTTTCTTTTTGTTCCCATTGCTAGTCTAACTAACCAGGATTCATTGAATTTTTCTGTATTCAAATTAAAACTTTTTACAACATTTGGTGATATATAACTCAGGCTAGCACCTGGATCAATCAAAATAGTAACAATATGGTTTTGTAGCATACCTTCAATCTCTACCATAGAGACTTGATGATCTGCTTGCATGTTGTCTAGTGCTGCATTAATTCTGGGCATCTCCCTTGCCAAGTCTCCAACAGTAGGTTCAGTCTGTATGGTATGAATATTGTTAGCTGTCCGCTTCCTCTTGGGGCATTCTGATGCATAATGAGGACCTTGACACTCAAAACATTTGATAGGTGCCTTTTGGTCATTTGTTCTGGTAGCATTGGGAGTATTTCTAGGAGCTGTAAGATTCTGTAGCTGATTATTTCTGGGATTGTTTCCTTGAAAATTTCGATTCTGAATTTTTTTCTTTTGGAAACCAGAATTTCCACTAAACCTGAAATTTTTCTTTTTCAGCTCAAAATTGTTGGGTTTATGACTTTTCCAGTTTGATATCCCTTCTCTTTTCCGATTAGTTTCATAATAGAAAGTTTCTTTCCTCATGTCCTCTTCTAAGGTCTTTGGATTGTCATACTCGATTCTGTCCTTGATGTTGAAAGGTAGACAAATCAGGTATCTTTGAATCTTTGGTTTTTCTTCTACGAGGTATGGCACATACCTCAGCAAATTCAGAAATTTACTGTTCATCTCTTTCATGTTCATAGTCCCTAGCTTTAAATCATAGAACTCCTTTGATTTTTCTTCATAGCATTGTTCAGATAAGAACTTTTTCTTGAAATATCTTTTAAAAGTGCTCCAATTTACATCCTTGTCTTTAATGCCCTTCACTCTTTTGATGTCCTGCCACCAAATATCTGCCTTCCCAATGAAGTTGTATATTGCCATCTTTGCCTTTAATGATTCTGAATAATCATAAATTTGGAAGTACTTCTTCATGCCAGACAACCATGCTTCTGCTGTCTCTCCTTTCTCAGTTTCACCATTGAAGGTTGGGGGTTTGATTTTCTTGAACTACCCAGAAATCTGTTCATACTGTTTGTGACTTTTTCTTTTGCGTTTGTAGTCTCCTTCGCTGCTATCACTTGAATAATTTATTTTCTTTTTCCGTTTTTTATGGGCAGCTTCTGATGATGTTGAAATGTTGTTTGCATCATTAGTTTTCATCTTCTTACCCCTGTCTCGATGAGGTAAATCTTCAATCTTGGAGGTATTTTCAATTTCTCTATCCTGTTTTTCAGTTTGGCATTGTTCGAACAGTACTTGGTTAAGTTCCTCTTGTGCTTTCAGAATTTTCTCATTGTCTTGTTTTACAGATCTGATTTCTACTTTTAACTCTTGAAATGCACGTAATAATTATGATGAATTGTCATTTAATTCGCCATGGACTTCTTCTTCATAATGTTGTCCTGTGCTATGACTGTTGGGTCGAAATCTGTCCTCTATATGTTCAGCTGATCCTTCCATACCTGTAATCTTACAAACAATTTTTGTATAACACAATTAATTTAAATTTAAATTAGTAAGATTTCTGCTGTAATAAAATTTTCTGCTGCATGTTCTTGGACATTTTCAGCCCTAGAGTTCGAACGTGAGCTATGATACCACATGTAACATCCCGAAAAATACCAAAATTTAAATTTTTTTAAAATAGGAATAATTATCGAAGTTGTTCTTGCGGAACATGTAAAATAATTAAATTTCTTAACTAGGATAATTAATAATGACGGCACGTCATAATTCTCAAATAAAATATGATGTAACTTATTTGCTATTTCAGAATTAAGCAGATGCTAATCTCCTTAACGAAAGATCTTTTTATGACTAGGCACAAGAATACAATTTACAGATCTGCTTATGTTCTACATGCGATTACATGCTATTCATAGGTTTGTATTATTATGATGTTCTTGATGATGTGCTGACAATTTGTTTGTATGATGATGAAGGGGTCCTACGAGGTACCCTGGAGTTTACTTAGCTATGTTTAGCTAAGGCATTTGAATCCTGTTTCCATGTGTAGACCGCAGGTAAGAATTTCTACGTCAACATGTGTTAAGAGTGCATGTGTCTTTCAATTCATCGTCAATGTAAAATTAGAATGCTAAGTACTTCCTTGCGAAACAAGTTACTGGAGGTATGGATATTTGATTCCAATTCTAGTTTATGTGCTGACTTACAAAGCTCTTCAGTGTTATAATTTCACGTCGTCCAAGTGTTTTGTTATAATGCTACATTTATTGTCATATGACTATTGTCATTATTATCAAAACAATGATACCAATATCTATTGATAATGCTATTAGAAAGCTTGTAGAAATAGTGTTTATACTTTTGAACTATCATTACGTTTTGCATCTACAGAACTTAGACTATTCTAAGTCCCGAATTTATCATTAGTATTTGCAATACATGGCTAACATATGAAATATATGGTGAAACATATAATGTACCTAGTATCTATGCTATAAACCGACATTAGGCATAAATAAAATCCTAACTATATCTATGGTCTCCATTTATCAAATGGTTAATAACTATAAGGCTAAGATATGAGACATATAAGCTTTATTCTATAAGATTATACACAAACCATAGAAATGAAATGTAAACTTTATAAAGTGACTAAACAATCACACAACACGTTGGCATATAACACCATTGTTACGATGCCTATAACAATTCTTTGAACTATATAAAATGTGCACTATTATTGCAATGATATGATCCACAATATGCAACCCTAGCTAAACTTGGACATTATATGATATTACCCTATGCAAACAATATCCTCGTTGGTAAGGATTGGATGGGTATTAAATTTACTATTGGTGTGAATTGGCAGGTTGACAGTGTCCTGTCCATGTATTAATGATCCTGACCAAACTCCATAGTGGAAAGTGCTGCTGTCAAACCTCGTAATCCACCCATGTGAAACTTGGTTGATAATACAACTATGAATCCTAGATGTGCACGGTATTGTCCCTTGGCATGCAGTGTTGGCATCGTCGTAGCTGTTGCAATAAATGAGGTATCAATGCAATAGTTGCTTGACTTTAAACGTAGCTGGTTGGCACCTTCTTGTTCGTCGATCTCACCAGATCTTGATCGTTGAAAAAGAAACCCTAAACCTCGTTGTATGTAGTGATGGAGAGTTTCCCGGTCTTCATTTTTACGTTAGAGTTGGAGTTATGAGGCCGACAGGCTGCTAACATGTAGGGTTGGAGAGAGTATATCTCGAGAGGTTTCGATCCTATGACCTGTGGGAGGTAGTTTTAAAAGTTACAGGCTCAAGCTTTCTGCACTATAACCACGATACGCCAATGTAGTGATGGGGATTTTCCTGTCAGTGTATTGAATGTAATTCGAACTGGGTTCAATCCTCCTGTTTGTGAGAATGGTCTTTTGTATTTAACTCGTGGTTGCTGTCAAATGCCACCATGCTTCGTCGTTTTTGGTGTAGTGTGTCAAAGTTGAGGAGATTCGTTTTTTAAAGGGTAAGTGCTCACGATAATGAATGCAATACTGTGTTATTTGCTTTATAATTGCGTTTTCTTGTTTTGTAACCCTTCGAACTATATTTTTGGCAGGTACCCACTTCGTAAGAGGTTGCTAACAAAGGTTTTTGGAATGGAGATGATGCATCTACTTCTTGGTAAGCTCCGGTGGTTCTTGAAACCTCATAGGTGCCTTTGGCATGGTTTTGATGGTGATTACTGTGTGCCGAGAGTTGGAACTATTCGACCTTGTTTCGGTGATGGCCGAGGGTTAAGTTTTAAAGTCTTATTTTAATAAATGCTGTACAGAGGATAACCTTCAATTATTTAAGATACCATTCGGTTCTGTGATGCCTGGCTGCGTCGTTTGAAAGGAACTTCGAACTTGTGTTTTGTTCTGCTAATTGTTAAGGGTAAAACCCTGTGTAGTTTGTGGAACCTTGACCTCGTTTTTTGTTTGATTGATAAGGGGTAAACCTTTGTGTAGTGTTGGAACCTTGACAAGTCCGTAATGTAACTCTGTTATAAATTTTTGAATGGTAAACCCAGAGCCGAGGGTTCTCTTTCTCTTTTAAAACAAAGGCTCGTTTTGTAAAGAAATGTTGTGTTTTAAGTAATGGTTGAGAAAACAATTATATAACTGTTGTTATGATGCCAAACAACGATAGTTGTTTTTGGACAAGAGTTATGGTTTGCATAACTCTAGATAGTTGTTCCTGTAATTCGTTATCGTTGTTGATAATTATGTTTTGGAAAAGGTGATGAGATAAAGTTCAGCTGTCAAGTGTTTTTGGAATGGTTATGCCAAGTGTTCGATTTTGTTTCACGAATGAAAACCTACCTGTAGCTTTCGTTTGCAATTTGGCTTGTACTAAGATTTTGTACCCGAGACGGGGCCTTAACCTATGTATCAAATGGTTTCGATACTGTGTATGTGTTCTTGCTAGGGTTGTGAGCTATCGTTAGACATTGATACTGAATCGTGCTTTCTGCTAAGTGATGCTTACTGTCTTGTAGTTGTCTCGAAATGTTTAAAAGATAGTATGGTTATATAAAATTTTAACTAGGGTTTGGAAATCTATATCTGTTATAATCTCAGAAAATAAATGTCTAAAGTTTGCCATGAATGGCTTGAGAAGAAGTTAATGAACTGTGTAATCAGAAACCAGGGTCTGTGATATCTTAGGGTTTTGATGCTACTATGTAGGTATTTTTATTTCATAGTTGAAATAAAATGTGATAGTTTTTGAATAAATAAAAATGTGTGTACTTATAACAATCCTGTACAGAACATAGTTTTGCAGCTACTATAATTCTTAGAATATAGATACTGGAAAATAAATATGGAAGTTATGATATTTGAAATGCATGTATTTTCTATCTGAAATCAATAGAGTCGAAAGGAAAAGTATAAAACTATGCAGAAATAAAATGTGTTTTTATTCAAGAATGAGATGAATGCTATGCAACTGTTTATACTATACTGTAATATATCCCGCGTTTAAACATATGACAGAATTTAACAAGAACACTACTGTATTAATCTTTTCAATCAATGGCATTCTGCCTATCTCTCATCTTTCTTAATTTACTTCTCTATACTGGAGTACGATGCAGAGAACAACATGGGGAAAAACATAGAGATGATTATCGATTCAATCATTTCATAAAGCTTTTTCATTCAGAATCATACTTAGATCAGAAAATAAAATAGTTTCTTTTATATGACTGAAATTAATAATTCTATTATGCAAAAACATTTTACTGTAAACAAAAGTAAAAACAGTAAAACCTGGTTGACTGTAGGAGAAACAAACAGCCCAAGGAACCTGTTCCACCCAACTTATTCCTGAAGACATCCAAGTTACTTGCCTTAGGACCCCCGATCCTGTTCACTGAACCACCAGGAGGAAGATTCTGTAGAATCCTTAGTACATCAGCTTGCCGTAGAATATAGATTATCCAGTCATAAAGACTCAGCAGTTAAAGAGACCTGCACCAACATCTCTGGTTTTCCTTCTCAGTATATCAAGTAGAATCACAGTTTCACTCTCACATAGCCTCCCTATTCGAATCTCTCAATGATCACCTGATGCACTTGAGGAATGTTTCTGCAGAAAACTATTGTAGGGATGCCTGCCCAATTTGAATTGCCTTATCTAGGCTGCCTAGGCCTTTTAGTGATTAACTGGTCATTAATTAGCTGCCTACTCTCTTCCACCCACTTGGGGGATAATGCCACAAATTTAGGGGTAGTTGTCCCATAACCAACAGCTAGTGGTGGAGTGCAAATGCTTCCATCTGTCCCATACCTTCTAACAGCTTCCATTCCTCCTAGTGGGTCAGTGAACACTCATTTAATAGTTCCCTTGGGTGTTTGTCTCCTATTTTAATTTATTAAATAATAATAATCAGTAATTACAATCATCCTTGATCAAACTTGGTGATAATTACAAAACTTTGTAATTATAATTTAACATAAAGTATTTTGCAAATAAAATAATATTCTCAGAATTTGGGTAGGTGACATCAATCCTCCTAGATCACCTACTTTTTAAAAAAAAACATAGGATTTCATAAATATATTGAATTTCATTATCATGTAAAGTGATTTTTATGCTTGCATAGATTTCAGTGTATGGGGTCTTTTTATTGCATATTTTTCAGTGTAGATGTTATTCTGTGGACGCATTGATTTCATTGTATGGATGCATAGATTTCAGTGTATGGGGTTTTTTATTGCATATTTTTCAGTGTAGATGTTATTCTGTGGACGCATTGATTTCAGTGTGTGGACGCATTGATTTCAGTGTATGGACGCATAGATTTTAGTGTATGGGGTGTTTTTATTGCATAATTTTCAGTGTAGTTGTTATACCATGGACGCATTGATTTTAGTGTAGATTTCCTGGATGCATAAATTTTTGTGTCGATTTCATCGATGCATAAATTTCAGTGTATATGCTAATGTTTGACTTTTTTGATATAGTGTCTAAACTAGCTATGGAAGATTTGCATGCAGAAGATGCTATGAGACAAACTGACGAAGAACCAAAAATACAGAATGCCGAACGTCGTAAAACATATCAAGGAAGAAAATCTTACGAAATGACAACAAAAGAACAAGAAGAAGACTTGAAACGAAAAGTAGAAGAACAAAAATAATTTCAAAAAAGGAAGTTGGACGAAATGAAAACAGAAGAACGAAGAAAACGAAACGCAGATCTACAAAAAGAATATCGAAAAAAGAAAGTTAGACGAATTGTCAGCAGAAGAATGAGAGCAACAAAGAAAAAGAAACGTTGATCGACAAAGAGTGTATCGAGAGAGAAAGTTGAAGCAGTTGGAAGAACAAAGAAATCAAGTTGCATAACAACAAATAAATCAAAATGTACGAAATGACGGCAGAAGAAGGAGAAGAACGAACAAAACAAAACGCAAATCAACAAAAAGAAAATCGAAAAAAAAAGTTAGGCGAATTGACAGCAGAAGAACGAGAAGAACAAAGAAAATGAAATGTTGATCGACCAAGAGCATATCGAGAGAGAAAGTTGAAGCAATTGGAAGAACAAAAAAATCAGTTTGCAGAATAACAAATAAATCAAAATGTACGAAATGACGGTAGAAGAAAGAGAAGAACAAACAAAACAAAACGCAGATCAACAAAAAGAGAATCGAAAAAAAAAATAGGCAAATTGTCTCTATTTTCCAGTTTAACAATTTACTCAATCCTTAATACTTATTACTTACATTATGATAATCCTTGTAAATGTATTTGTGTTTTCAGCTTAACCTGTTCCTTACAATGCTGATCAAACTCTAGTTTTGTGTCACCGCCCACGACTGAAACTAGCCTAGATCCAAATCCTAGGCTCTATCAAGCACCGAGAGGGATCAAATCTCCCAAGGTGCAAACCTCTTCTCAGGTATTGCACTCAAGGAGCTTTTCGGGGAGAGGTTTGCACCTCGGGAGATTTGATCCCTCTCGGCGCTTGATAGAGCCTAGGATTTGGGTCTAGGCTGGTTTTTATTAAAAAATAATTATAGGAATTCATTATAATCAATTTACATCCATTTTAACCTGGAATATGTGATGTATGAATCTATATTAATCCTCTATTTATCAAGCAATGAGAATGATCAAATCCACGAAGGTGTTTTTTATGGTGCAAAAACCATAAAACAATTCACAACTATAAAGATTTAATCTTTATCTTGAAGAGATCAAATCATTTTCAACACTCAATGAATGCTGAGTTAACATAAATCTGCACTAATTATTATTATTATAATGTGAATGCAAAAAAATTAACATTACACTTATTCATTAGTGACATTTCTTTTTCTATATTTAATTGTAAAATGCATCTTTAAAAACAATTCATCCAAATCCAAAATTCAAAATTTAAGTTGTAGTATTTTTTTTTCAATTTTATTTTAGAATTCTCAAAATATTGGACCTCATTTATTTTATTCTCTTCAAATAAATTAACTTTAGAAAAACAATTAATTTCAATATAAAATTGCAAGAAAATGTATTTTTGTTTTAAAAAACAAAGAACATATTCCATAATTTTTATTTATTCTATTTAGAAATAAGACAATAAAAATGCAAAGATTGGTTAACTACCATGTCTTCAGTTATGGATTTAGAAATAAGTTGGTGCAATGCTATCTCTTAAGCATTGAGAAAAATTTAATGTTTTTACATCAAACAAAGACCATCTTCCATAATCTTCTTTGAATCCATTTAGAAATAAGGGAAAATAAAAATGCAAAGGTCATTCCCCGTGTCTTCATTTATGAATTTAAAAATAAGTTGATACAATACTATATCTTAAGCATTGAAAAAGATTAAATACTTGTATATCCATCTTAATCCACATTTTGTTAAGAGTCTAGAAGAATCAATTCCATCATGGTGCAAAACTTGTTAATCAATTTTAATTCTCGATCTATAAAGTGTAAATCGATATAAATAAGATGTACCTGATTACATGTTTTGCACCATCAAAAAGTTTAACACCTCAATAAATTGAGAGATATAATACTTCTTGACATTGAGTTTTATGCTTATTTATGAGTGATATTTATAAGGCACCTCTATAAACCATTAATACAAATTCAAATTTTGATTGTATCAACTTTATTTTAAAAATCTCAAAACAATGCAACTTATAAATTTGATTTGTTTTTGAAATTCACTTTAATCAAAATCATTTTTTTATGGATTCTCAAATAAAGAAAAAATAAAATGCAAAGATACAGTAGCAACATCACACAATATTGATATCACGGTACCACACAATCCCATACACCTAAATTTGTGGTCATTGGATGGATATTAATAGAATTATCTTACTTTGCACTGGAGTTCAAGACTCTCATCATTGTTTCCTTGAAATTGAATGTGTAATTTCTGAAATTTTTAGTTGCACTTTTTAACAAAGCTTATGAGATTTTGTCATGAGAACTCCATATAGAGTAAGTAGTAGTACAATTAAGGGATGACTTCATCATTTTCCGAACAATAAGAGGGTTGTATGCCCACTTAAGACTCTTACATGAATTTATACTATCACAGATAATAAATGAAGAATCCAAGTTAGAAAGATGAGGGGGTTCATAGAACAAACACACATGAATTGAGTTTTATGCTTGCACATTGGTAGTTTCTACCTTTGAATTGATTGATTTCTCGTCAAACATCAAAACTCAATACCTCAAGACCGGATCTACCATCTTGGCATATTAAATCCTAAATAATAGGTTTGCAGTAAAGGAACATCTCATGATTGTGATGAAACTCGAAGGCCAATTGAACACTTCCTTCCCCATTACATGTACCATTATTCAATACATAAAAGGGTATTTTTATTTAGCGAATTCCATCGCCTACCCTCACAAGGCTATTCAATATTATATCTGAGGAACCTAGACAAATTGGATGCAACGAATCTGCAAAATCCATCCCACATAAACTATGGTATCCCAACCCTATCACTTGAGTTCAATAGAAGACAAGTGCAAAATATTGAAGACGAGACCATGCCTTGTGCAACGGATGTTGACCCTCCAATATCAAAGCCAAATTGTTAAAGGCCACTTGATGTCCTTGAAATTGACACATTAATAGTGCTGGGAGACTTCTTTTGGGATACCAACAAAGCAACTATTTCCCATCATGTCCATCTTGTAGTAGTAAGAAACCATCAATATTAGAAATTAATGACAATGAAGGTTCATGCAATATTTCTAACTCATTATCTGAATTCATCTTGCATGTTTCCTTTTGCTATTCTGATCTTTCATGTCTTGTTTGCATAAAAGATGTAGGAGGTGTTAGTACTAAATCTACCATGTCAAAAATTTTAAAGGTTCCATTGGAATTGCGTAAGATTTTCCTAGCCTTATGATAGCTTCAATCTCAATTTGGTATATGTTGGGAAAGATCTTGAATTTGTAAAAGAATTCACTGCATGAAGTTTCAACAACAAAAGCCTTATAGTTTGTAATAGATCTGTTACAAGGATCCTTAGAATGCCTCATTTCATGAGGAATCACATAGCTAATAATTTTGATAATTATAATTGGATGGTCAATGTATAAACGTTGTTTAAAGGGTCAAAACTTAAGTCTGAGCGGCGACAAACGATGTATGACAATTTAAGTATGTGTATATTTTATGAAGTACATCGATATCTAGAAGAGCATCGATCTGTTGTTGCTTGTTAAGCATGTGTATACATTTTTTATCTGTTGTTTGTTTCGTTAAGCTTGTGCTTATATTTCTATGGAATTCGATCTATTGTTTGTTTGGTTAAACCTGTGCTTATATTTCTTTGGAAGTCGATCTCTTTGGAAGACAGTCTGATGTTTGTTTGGTTAAACATGTGCTTATATTTCTCTGGAAGTCAATCTCTCTGGAATTTGATTTGTCGTTGCTTGTTAAGCCTGTGTGTATATTTTCTTTTGAGAGTGTCGAACTGTAGTAACCAACAATTAGATAATGTGGCCAGGCAAAACGATCAGTTCGTTATTTTGTTGTGTCCTTAAGAAGCTTATGTTTCCATACTTGGCAGCTCTGCCTTACTTACCTTCCTTCTCACTAGTTTCGCTTGCGTTGGCTGCATGTTACCTTTCCACACCTAGCGTTGATTGTTCGTTATTTCTCTCTTGGCGTCTAAACCGTATGGGTGATTGTGATAATACAATTATATTATCAAACACATGCATGATTGGTGATTTGCGTTATAATTTATAACTAATGATGATTATATAACTATATACACTTTTCTGAGTGATGGATGATGAAAAATCCATGCTTGGCATGTGGATTAACGCCAAGAAAGATACGCTTAGTGTTTAATTTAAGACAATGTTTTTTTATATACATTGATTTCTAACTGTGGTACATGCGTAATTCTTATTTGGTTAGTTGCTTGATGTATTTGTGCTCTTTTGATGTCAATAAATTTCATCATCAGTTATTTCTCAAATAGTCTCTTTCATGTGTCTTTCATATTTGATGCATGCGAGAGGCATACTCGACGGTATGTTCCTAAAAAAAAATTATGATACCTTTCCAAAAACAAATCATTTACTCATATATGCGTGTGTTGTTTGATGGGTTATACCTCAGTTCCTTCCTTCCAATGGATCTATTCCCATCAACATCAACTGATTTTCTCTCGAAATGATGTTTAGAGACTTTTTAGTACCTTGAGGCTTGCAGCCATTAGTGGTTGGTTTCCTCACTATTGATAATGGGAATTTACCAATAACCCCTAATTGATAGATTCTACATCGACACCATCTCATTTATTCACACTTGCTAGGTTGTACTAGGTACCTTGACTCCAATAATAATGATTGGTGAGTTCTCTCATGTTTGTTAATTGTATACATCGATGAACAATAACCAAGAAATGTTCCCATGTTCGACTTCAACACAATTATTCACATGGAAAGAACACATACATATCGACGATTTGGATGGAAGACCTCGAGTTCCAGTAAAATTATTACATTTTCTAGTTCTTGAGTCTCACAAGACTATACCATGCCTCACATAACATTGGTACTACACGGAGAATTATTCTGCACTTAGTTCTAGCAATTCTCCTATTATATACTGAGACATAGATCCATTATGTATCTACTCACGACAATGATGTACTTGTGACATCAATCCATTGTGTATCTTTTCCACGACCATGATTCAACACTTCCATTTATATTGTATGGATAGACAATGTTTTGATTTGGTGTCCATGTTCTCTTCCACCTGAGGATGGGTATGCCTTCCTTGAGAAGAGAGTGTTCTTATCCTTGGTTCTTGGTTGTGGAAAACTTTCTTGATCTCTTCTAGGTGAATCCTACTCGAATCCATTGATTAAGATCCCAATATATTTATAATGCATTATGTTCATTAGATTCTCCTCTAACCTCATACATTAAGGGGCATCTATTATATCATTTCATAACTCATTGATGCAAAAAAAGAACCCTACAACACCCTTACACATCAATATGTTGAAAAACCCTCCCAAAAATTTAATATAGGTTAGTGTTGTTAGCTATCAACTAATGTATATGCTTGTTTCCATTTAGAGACACACACATCTCTAAATAAATGAAAAAAAAAATCACGTATGTATCACACATGCGTTTTAGGTGGCTGGAATTCATCGCTAGTCCACATGGAGTCAATTATACCCAACCCAAATCCCTAAACCACTTCTCTCAAGTATAAAATCAAGTCTCAATATCAAGGAGGGGACCATGTGCAAACATTGTAATTATATGTTGGAGGGTTTGAATCAAAGTTTTCCTAAAGCTTTTATAACATCCCTTCCCCTTAGACTTCCATTTGTGCTGAGTTTAATTTATCCCTAGAATGAGCGGGGATATTAATTGTCCGAAGTCAATCCCTTTTAATCCTAGACATAGGAAAGGAGTGGAAGAAATCTATCAATGGTTCAAGCAAGGAGAATCTTGGTTGGTGATAGATGCACTATTCTAAAGTCTCGGGTGATAGTTTCCTTTCTAGTTGTCTCTTTATTTCAATATAATATCTATGTTCTTTCCCTTCCATAAAGCATTTATATTTATAGTATAGTTCTTTTACATGTGATGTTTTGGGAATGAATTGATGTTAGCCAGAGTAAATCGATTTGCTTTGTTAATTAGGCATTCAAAGGTGACTTTTGTTATTGTCATTCGAATAGTCAAATGTATTTGATATAAGTTGTTGGTATGTTGTTTGGAAGTTGCTTGGCTAATAACCCCTACTTTTATAATTTGGAGTTTACCTTTTCCATATCTAGTTTGTTTAGCTTCTCAATCTCTAGTTTGTGGATATTTACACCTAAATCTCTCGATGGAGCGACTATGCTTCTAAATCTCTAGATAGTGGGCAAGTAGAATTAATAATAGTAGGGCGTTCCTTATTTTTATTAATTTATTTTTAATAGTAGGGGAAGTCTTATTTATATATGTCATATGAGAACTCATTTACTATGAATGGGGGGTCAATTAAATAGCTTGCCTTCATACTACATTTACAATATATTTATGGGATAGATTCCCGAACAACCAGCAGAGCCAAGCTCACGAAAGGTACGCTTACTATAAGGGGAAACACTTAAATGTTTGGCATGCATGCTGCTCAGAGTTGGCCCAATTGGAAGTACTGGCTTTGAAGGCCTCCTTCCAATTTTCATTCTCCAACGTTGAAATATCATTAAAAAACGTAACAAAAGAATTACATTTAGTAACTTATAATTAAGTAATGTGCATGGATTCTAAGAGCACAGAAAACTATATATGAAACAAAATAAATACTTTATTTCATTAGAGTTATCTGACTGGAAATCAATGCATAAAATTAATGTAGAGGAGATCAATATTTGTAAACCCTTAACTCCTATTTTAAGGATCATTGGAATTTTAAGCTGAATTTGTTCTTAATCTTTTAAACAGATATTTTATGCTAGATAACATGGATTTATAGGTGGATATTTTGGATGTAGTTGTATTAGGATGGATCCAACTTCTAAATTATCAATCAATGGGAGATCGGAAAAAGCAAGTATATATTTCTTACTAACATATTAAAATGAATCTACATGTTCTTCAAATAGAAATATAGGCTGTTTAGTTTTTGCTGTCATCCACCCTGAAATAACAACTTTTCTTTTGCAATTACTATATGAGTAGTTGAATATTTGTTTGATGAATTACAATGCCAGTTTAGTTGGTGCAAAAGAAAACCATCAAGTAGGCAGGGGCAGGTAGATTAGAAGTTGAATCTTCATGTAAAAGAAATTATTGTTGAACATAAAAACAATTTTCTTCTTATTCTCAAACTCGTTCCTTGTTGGCAAGTACATCATAAACGCTAACTGTGCCATTATTGAATATTGTCAAAGGAGAATTCGATGGTTTGATTAGTGATGATGCCCTTGCAAACAACGCCTTCAATAAACTCGGCAAGGGAGACACGAAATCAACATTTGCCAGTAATTTAAGAAGTAATAAAACTGATATTTGAGATAAATATACCTGGAAATCGTAGCATTTGCTTGGTCAAAAGAGTAACAACACCATCAGCATTCACTGGTGTTAACAACATAACCATCATTGTAATAACCACCATTTCCATCAGCAACGGAACTACGAGAGATAGCGGCACCACCACCAACTGGAACAACCTCAATGTAATAATCAACAGCATTAACAACTACAGAAATTCGAGACAATGTTATGGCTCGCTCACCTGTTACAAATTTATTACATGCAGAATTGCAGAGCACCATCTGACCCGAGGCAGAACTTCCATGGAACAATACATTTAAAGCATCACCTGGGGGATTTGCATGGATGTGTACGTGGCATCTCAACATCATTGTGAAATTTAAGTAGATGACAACTCAACAAAAATTGGAATTTAAGTAGATGACAATTGTTGCGTTGCATGCCTTGTTTGCCACTAGAAAACAAGGTTTGGCATTTGAATTATAACGCAGCCAGATAATTGCACAACTTCCAGGGACAATAATTGCACCCACGCAGGGCCCGACGAACGAGAGAAGTTACCATCGACAGATGCCAGGGATAGTAGGAGTCGAACCCCTGGCTAGACAGGCACCAACTTTATCAACTTACTTTCTTTTAGAGCATAATTGGAAGAATCACCTATCACAAATAATACTTTTTTATGCTTTTCCATATGCGTAACAGGATATTGGAGATTAAACAAATCACAAATCAGCTTTCATTGGAGTGCAAGTGTCGACTTCTTTTGCATTCCCCACCTAGGCATAAAGTTAATGAGATCCCAAAGACTCAAGCAAGTGTCGACTTCTTTTGCCACTTGCAAACAAGATTTGGAATTTGAATTATAACGCAGCCAGATGTATTCAACTGGTGAGACGAATGTTAGTGCACAACTTCTAGGGACAATAATTGCACCCACACAGGGCTTGGGTCTAGAAGTGCAGAGCTTGGACTTCATCATCATAATCCATTCCTAGATAGCCCTTCCTCCACCTTCCACAAGCCTTCAATTTCCAGGTCTCCTTCAAATGGGAATTCTACTCCTGCTTTGCTTGCAAACTGTCTTATATCTGCCATAGATATCTCAAATGCAGTACCTGTGGAGAATTCCATATTTTCTAACTTCAAATCGCCTGAAGGATATATTTCGTTGAAGAGCAACCGTTGAAGAGTAGCAAGATGGATTGTTTGGACCTTAATATTTGTACTTGTAAATGTAAATGCACACCAAAAGACCAAACCGGGGTCTTTTCTTGGGCATTTCCAGGACAGAAAAGTGTATCGAGATGACTTAGAAATTCCCACAAGTATGATCAGGAATTCATGAGGGCTCGCTCCAGGCAACCTGCAAGCTCCCTGAATCTATTGAAAAAAGTTTCATCTGAAGTGAAGAGAACTGTTTGGGATTCTCCTGTATTGGACATGGAATTTGGAAGCTCAGACAAGGTGATGAAAACCCAATCAAAAGCAAGTCAGAATTTTATGAAAGATAGGAATATAGAGGTGATAATGCCAATATTTTCACTATGAAGGATGATTATGGTAGTAGGGAGCTTGTGGATAAGATATTGGACAAGACGGGAATGAACGGAACCTGGAAATGGACTGTGCAACAGGCTGCAAAGCTCTCTGTTGCAGCACCCATGATTGCTACCTCGCTTGATTGCAGGTATCTCAGTGGCTTGAAGGAGGAGTGCGAAAAGAAGAAGGCAACCTGAAGCATCTCGACGTTTCAAGGAATTGCAGAAACTGACGGAGAGAAGGCGTGTAGCAAAGGTGCGGGAGAGAAGAACGCGTGCGGTAGAGGAGAAGGCGTGTAGCAAAGGAGTTGGTAGATCAAATGGAAACGTGGTAAGGTGAGGTGATGACACCATCCACATGGCAGAATTCCATTTGCTCTATGAGCGAGGAATCTAGCCGATGTGGATTGTTATGCTTCTCGTTGGTGAAACGTCTACGACGTAATTATATTATAAATAATAACAAATTAGTTGCATTTACAACATTGAAAATTTATAAATAACAAATTAGTTGCATTTACAGTATTGAAGATAAATAAACAAGGAATTCATTGTTTTGCTACAAGTTTTCATACCTTTTTATTTTTACAGAGAAAAAAAAAAAATAACAGCTCAATTTTTTTTTGAAATTTTGAACCATATTGTTCAATTGTCATAATATGTCGTGCATATAAACGTTGCCCATCAATAGGATGATGACTTTCTGCTTTACTTACAATTCATTGAAAAAAAACCATCCAAAGATGGAAAAAAATAAGAGCCACGAGGTGGCAATGTCATGCACTATTGCAAATTAGAATTTTCTGAAATTTGCAAAATCAACATGTGAACCCTATCTTGACATCCTTGGAACTCAATTTTCTTAAATAATATCTTTTTGAAATATTTATGTTGTCGGTTGACAAACAAAAAAAATCAATTTAAATAAGAAAGTGTGCCTCTGAAAAATGGTTTAAGTTTATTTGAAGAAAATAATTGAAAACCACTCTCACTCAATTAGAGTACAATTTTTTCAATCTTAACATCCTTGGAGATAAATTTTAATTTTTCAATATTGACACCCTTGGAGCTCAATTTTCCTAAATAAGATCTTTGAAATCTTTATGTTGTTGATTGACATAATAAGATATTATGTCAAACCAACAAAAAACAATTTAAATAAGATATTTTTGAAATATTTATGTTGTCAATTGACAAACAAAAAAATCAATTTAAATAAGAAAGTGTGCCTTTGAAAAATGGTTTAAGTTTATTTGAAGAAAATAATTGAAAACCACTCTCACTCAGTTAGAGTACAAAATTTTCAATCTTGACATCCTTGGAGCTCAATTTTAATTTTTCAATATTGACACCCTTAGAGCTCAATTTTCCTAAATAAGATCTTTGAAATCTTTATGTTGTTGATTGACATAACAAGATATTATGCCAAACAAAATGATCCAGGTGGATATTGGTGGCCACCCACCTTTCCAACTGGCTCAAAACAGTTTTATGGCAATTTTGGTATTGTACTATTTTTAGCAGTTTTTCGGGTCCTGAACTTCCGGGGCCATTTTGAGGCCCTAAACGACCTTTTTTGGCAATTTGGGGGGACAAATGGTTGCCTACGGCTGCATTTGGTCCTAGTTGAAAGTTATAAATCTCGGATAGACCTTTCCAACGGGCTACCGAGCGCCCCAAACGGAGATCGTATGTAAAAGTTACGACCCCGAGAAGTTGATGTACTAACTTACCCAAACGAGGCCCACATGACTTTTGGCGCTTCATCTCCTAGGGTTAGGTTTTTGGATGTCTAGGGTTTTTGACATTCCTGTTTATTGTAAAAGGCCTTGAGAGCCTCATTGTAACCATCTTCTTGCGAAATGAGCGCAGCCGTCACATCTCTTCTCAGAGATAAGCCGCCACCATTCCAGCAAGATTGTTTTCCGCTGCATTTTACAGTTCTAGCTTATTTCCTTATTGAATAGAAAACCAGTTTTACTGTATCTCTGTTATTTTGTGTTAAGCATCTGATAATAATCTGTATTCATTTCGTTCTGCTCATAAAATCCGGATCACAAAAAAAAACAATTTAAATAAGATTTTTGAAATCTTTATGACATGAATTGACATAATAAGATACTACATGTTCTAAATAACATGATGTTTGGAGGCTACTAGTACATTCTGATTTTAAAGTAAGCCATTTTTAAAAGAACAATAAGAAATTAGAATGAATGAGACAACAATTTCCATTCATAAAAATAGATCAAAATAATCTATCCATTGATCAACCATTGTTGTACATTACCCAAAAACATGGTTAATCATGGATAAGCATTGAGCACACCTCAGTTTGACAAAACATAAACTGAACTACCTGCAGAATGCTTGGAATGGCCTCCCTTGAACCTGCAACTAGTAATGGTTCCGTAGGATTGTACTCATGATATGTCTTGTCTAATTTTTTGTTAGACATGCCAAGTGCCAATGAAGAAAGTCCATGAAGCACTTTTTAGTTAAGAGTCATCAAGCCATCCAGGATGCAAAGGCAAATGTCTAGCATAAATATAATTAAATGACGAGATTGAAATTGTCACAGTTCCTTCACACAAGATTCTACCTCCACATGCAAAACCCACAAAAGCAGGGAACTATTAGATATATCTATTGGACTTGTCAAGTTCGTATCGATGCTTCACTTCCAATCACCGTATGGATGAGTCACCATACTACATGACTCTTAAAAAGGAAAAGCGTTATTGAATTCTTTCCTAATTAGCTAGGCTTCTAGGTTGGGCTTATTGATGGTTAGTTTCAGTTAATGGCAGTGAAGTAAGGTCAATTAATTTTACAATCAGTTCAGGGTGGGGCCAACAATAATGGAGAGCACCTTCTACTAGCAAAGTTCTTCCATGAAGACCTCATATGGATAATCACACCATTCGCTTGTTCTTATACTTGCCACACATAATATTCCACAAAATTCATCAAGAGAACAATTATTAACCAAATACCCAAACAAGCAAGGCACCCTGAATAGGTAAAGAAATTGTAATATATAGGATCAATAAATCTCTTAATTCACAAAATTAAAAGCTTGAATTAGAAGATATAAGTAATATAAAAATGAAATCTCAAGATGTACCTCGGCATAAAAGAAGGCAATATAATATGTTCAAAAATATTTGCAGTGTTTTTATATTAGGAAAAGTCACTTTATAGTATATCCTTTCAGACTCTACGAAACAACCTTCCTTGAAAACTAAGCCATTGCTGACCTAGACTCATCCAAAATGCATACTATCTGCAGAGTATAATCATAAATATTTGTATGCATTCCATAGTCATGATGTAAAAAATAAACATAGATATCCTTCTCCCATATACTTCTGTCCATTCTCAAAACTCTTAAAAAAACCATTTTATGCTAACATTTGAATTAAATAAAATGTCTCATGTTGGTTTAACATAAAAAAACAAGTATAGAAAGAAAAATCTAAAACATCCAACAAAAGAATTTCTACTATACTCAAAATGTTGTGCAAATTCTAGAGTGACCCGTATATCCTCAAGAAGACAATTTTGACTTACCCATAAAAAAGTTTTCCTTTGATGATTTAGAAGATGTCATTTACAAAGTCCACAATATCAAATCCCTTGGATATTATATTTCAGTTACACAATCTAAAACGTGGTTTGGGGAGAGAAAATGGTTCATTTTAGACATAGACCATAATCAAAACCATATGAAAAGCGTGACATGTTCTTACATTCATAATGTAGATAAACATTTGAACTACAAGATGTGGGACTAATCTGTCGGTTAAATAGATAGAATTCGCAACATGTCTAGTACCAAATCCCTTAACTTACAAATAACAACATCCCCAGTCAAAGCTCTCAAAAATAAGAATGGAGAGTTAGTTCTAGAGTTTAATAAGAGGTTCAATAAACTGTATCATAAGACTCCTGCTGTTACTAAACCCTCCCAAGCAACTACTAAGGTGACTTATGTTGGAGCCTTTGAGGCAGATTTTGCTATGATGCAAAGGTTTGACACAATAGATCAAACCCATATGTAGACTCTAGAGTGCATGGTTTGATGTGCACAGTAAATTACTTTGAGCAATGTCATAAAAAATATCCTTGTTGCAACTTGTTACTCTTTTAATTTCTTCAATTTGGTGAGGATAAACCATGCAGACTTGGAGACATATACCTCTTAACGATGAAAATTGCATATAGATCTCTTCCTTATTTGGTTGGCCCCAAATAAGTATCCCCATTTACTTTGGGCAAATATCCACCTTGAGCACATTATGATCAAGGATGATGCAAATAAGTATGCCAAAAGTCACTTTGATTAGGCCCAAAGAAGAAAAAAAGTACCATCTTTTGAAAAATATGCAATGTATGTAATTTGCACTAGGATGGCACAAGCCTTAGCAAAAGAGCACAGCCCAAAGACAAAAAATATTGCTGCAAAAAACGAACAAAAAAGATAATGTTGGGTTTGAGATGATCTAGAAACCCTGGTTTTCATATCCCTTAGGGCAATGTCACTGGCCAAAAATATCTGCATCAGTTACTTAAAAAAATCAAAATCTGGAAATCCTAGTTCTACAATGTTTATGGCAATGTCACTAGCCAAAAAATCTGGATCAACCAATGCAAAAATCATATCTGGAAATGCTAGTTCTGTCGTGTTTAGGGAAATGCCACTAGCGCAAAATCTCTAGACTATTGGTGAAAATAAAAATGATGGTACAAAACCATGGTTCCCTTGTCACAAAAATAATGATCCCACCAGCCCATAGCCGCAGATAAGCTCAAGTAAAGATGGATGGAATAAATCAGTAGGTAAGCCCTAATGTTAGGTGTTGAAACCTTGTGCAATAGATCTAAGAAAATAACACAAATAACTAGCCTTAAACAACCCAAATTTATTTTCCCAACTTCTGCTACAAACTCTGATTACTGCAAACAATAGCCAAGAAGAAACCCTAACCAATAGAGAAAATGGGTAAGGGAGGCTCACACATGCTTTGATACCATGTTGAGATCACAAGAAAAAGCAAGGATCGAATGGAACCACAAACAAACCCTAAAACCTGCAATAAAAAGGAGAAAACAACACTTTATAATATGTGAGAAAGTGCATTAGAGATGAACCATGGGTGTCCTAAGAGTAAGAGGCCATAAGAGTGTTGTAGAGATATAATCAAGCATAAATACCACACCAAGAAAGCAAGAGGGTGCAATGGTATATGGCGCCCTTAGGCATAAAGAACTCTAAAAGGATGATGATTGTAGGTTAAAGGATGGTTAAGAAGATCACAAGATGATGCTTTACAAACTTCTCTTGAATGTGTAGGGATACCCCTCCTCCCCAGGAGGGGTTATAGGCTTATATATAAGTTGACTAGGTCGACCTTAACCATAACCAACGATTATAATAAATGATTACATTAATGCCTAAACAGATGCATTAATGACACAATATTAGTTCAATGTATCCAAATGTGAAGATTAAACCATTGTCAACAACAAATAAACTGCCTGAGGGGAGTTGAAATGAGCATGAGGTAATCCCAAAATTGCATTGGGGTGGGTTTGGGAATCCAACCTAGATGGGACAATAGAATGAGTAGCTTCATCAGCTGATAATATTTGATACCAATTTGATAAAATCACATGGATATTTTGACCAATCCATCTTTAGGGATCCCAAGCTTCCTTAACGCATGCTTGAATGATAGACTCCAAGGAACTCTACCTACAAAGTAACCTAATAGGATTTGGATTTTTAAGGAATTACAAACAACATAATCATTAACATGAATATCAATAGAAATTACAGTCGGAGGGATTTTAGTACCTGAAGAAACTTGTGAGGGACCTTGTTGGCACCATTGCTTTAATGACAATATCTCTAGCAGAAAATGCTTGCAGAGTAATATCAAGTTGTAGGGTGGGAATCCCCCCCCCCCTCGAGCCTTATGACGGTTACTGCACTTTTTGCTATAATTCTGAGTGTCCTGTAAGTATAACATCTATATAGCAATTGGAGTGTTTCTAGATTTAAATATATATTTTATTTGTTTTTACTGTTTTGATTTTTCCCTTTTGTTAACTAATAATCATAAGTAAAACATTTTCTTGCCATGCAATATCATTTGAAAAGCTGTTCTGATTTGAAATTCTTTGTGTTTTTCCCCAGTGGTCTTAATCAAGCAACCACAAACCTCTATTCATTTGAGCAAGGTAAGATTGTTGCTTATAGGATGTATGAGATGATAAGTCAGTCTCCTGCAAGCATTAATCAAGAGGGACAGATTTTAGTTGGTGTTAAGGGAATATTGAATTTAGGAATGTCTATTTCATTTACCTTTCTCGTCTAGATATAGCTATCTTAAGTGGGTTTTACTTGATTGTACTTGCCAAAAAAACTGTTGCACTTGTTGGAAGAAATGAGTCTGGAAAAAGTAGCATCATTCCACTTATGGAGAGCTTCTATGATCCTACATTAGGTGGGTCTCTTTGTATTCTCTATCAATTATCTGTAAGTGTTGCATTTTTTCAATTCTTAAAATTCTCATTGCCAAGAAATTTTGTAGTTCCGAATTTTATGCATACTCAACCATGGGGAGATATTCACATCAGGCTTGGTTTATTGTTGCAGGAGAAGTAATCCTAGATGGAGAAAATATTAAAAACCTTCAAATTGAATGGATAAGAAATCAAGTAGGACTGGTAACTCAAGAGTCACCTAACATCACTGGCATGTAGAAGTTATTTTAATGTAGAGATTTTTTGTTTGGATTTATCATAAACAAGAGCGATGGAAGCGGTGTGCATTTCCTGGAAAAAATTATGATGGGAGAGTATTCTCAAGGCCAATCCATCTAAAAGGCCGCAATTCATTATTTTTAGATTCAATTATTTTTTATTTGGCAACATATTTACAAAATTTTGCATATTTTAAATATGTGCTCTGTTCGGGTTTCCTCCTGAGAATCCTACTCATGCTTTCTACCTCTAAAAATGGCCTCCCTTGAGTGTTACTCCTTTTTTGGACCTCCTTGTAATTGTCTAGAAGATTGTGTGGCAATTTTATGGGCATATAAGTATTGGGAAAACATGGTTGCAACTTGATACGATGAATAGGATTGTAATATCTGCATATCTATGATAATTTACAATAAGCAATTGTAATGTTCCAGGTCAATGAATTGACTTTTGGTCCTTTACTATATCCTATTGTATCCCTGGAATATTTGCTTACTGAAGTAGGGTCCTTCAACATATGACTAAAGGTCAAAATAGAAGGTAAATTGAACTTACGAACTACATGATACTATATATAAAGCTACACATCAGACTTGGGTTTAGATGGCAATGGGTAAGTATATAATACAATCTCATTAAAAGTAATGAAGGTTGAGGGGTTTCGAGTTAGCAAGATATAAAAAAGCATATTGCATCCATTTTGACATGAAATTAAAATTCAACATCACCAATGTCACATGTTTGAGCATACCTGCTTTCTTGTGATGTTGTGAAGATCCTTAAAAGCTCAGTGACCAACCCATCTACCAGTTTCAACAACAATGGAGACTCTTGCATTTCCTTAGCTACACAAATCACGTGCATCCTTCTCATGGGAAATATTGTTCTGCTAAATGGTTTCCTTCCGCGCCCCCTTAATATTTGCATGTGAACACATGATCAAATATTAATCACAAAAGTTATTATGTACATGAGAAATAATAGGTCAGGTAGCCTGCAAAGTTCAAACTTGAGTGAAGCAGAACATATACGAGCTAATTCGTTGATGATTACAGGTGATTTCTTGATCATTTGCAATGAAGGAGGAATGCTATGGTGCCCAACCAAAGGCCCTCAAAAAACACTTGCCATTGTCGTTCATTTTGGGGGTTCTAAGATGATGAGTGTACCATATTGTCATATAGATTTTGAGCAATTAAATTCGTTTGATGTGGAGAGTGGAATGTCACAAAACTCTCATAATTGATATGGAAATTTTGGCCATAATGCAATTTTGATGGTCTGTACACTCAATCTCCCAAAATCGCATTTCTAGTCTCTCCCAAGGTAAACCCTAGCAGAGCCACCTCAACAACTCCTCCATCCTTCTCTTTGTTGTATCTCATTAATGTCTTATAATAAAAAACAATTGTCAAAACCATCATTATTCATGTAAACAAGAAACAAAATCCAAAGAAATCTGATCATTAACCAACAACCATTCAGGGATTCTCATAAGGATAATGTTGAAAGTAAAATCTCTTCCTCTTCATATTCTCCTTGGAGCACCTGCTTCCCTGAATGGACCCTATAGCCTTTCTGTTTACATTATTTTTTCCTTCAATGTTCTTTCTCATATACTATCTCATTGATGTGTTTTTTTAATTTACTTGCAAAACATCATTTCTTTTCTTCAAGAATGATGAGATTTAATCAAATGTTTGTGGTAGTCACTGTTCCTACACTTCAGCCAAGTTATTACATTAATCCCCGATTCAATCAAGTTTGTTTCAAGGAAGAGAGGTACTAATGATTAGTTTTGCAGAACTTGGACTTGGCAAGAAATCTGAAAGGGTCCAAAAATGTTGATCCCTCCAAAAACACTGGTCATTGTCATTCGTTTTGGGGGTTTTAAGACGAGTGTACCATATTGTCATATAGATTTTGAGCAATTAAATTTGTTTGATGTGGAGAGTGGAATGTCACAAAATTCTCATAATTGACATGGGAATTTTGGCCATAATGCCAATTAGATGACCTGCACACTCAATCTCCCAAAATCACATTTAGTCTCTCCCAAGGTAAACCCTAATGGAGACACCTCGACAGCTCCTTCATTCTTCTCTTTATTGTATCTCATTAATGTCTTCTAGTAAAATACAATTGTCAAAACCATCGTTATTCATGTAAACAAGAAACAAAATCCAAAGAAATATGATCATTAACCAACAACCATTCAGGGCTTCTCATAAGGATAACGTTGAAAGCAAAATCTCTTCCTCTTCATATTCTCCTTGTAGACCCTGCTTACCTGAATGGACCCTCTAGCCTTTCTATTTACATTCTTTTTTCCTTCAATGTTCTTTCTCATATATTGTCTCATTGATGTGATTTTTAAATTTACTTGCAAAACATCATTGCTTTTCTTCAAGAATGATGAGATTTAATCAAATGTTTGTGGTAGTCATTGTTCCTACACTTCAACCAAGTTATTACATTAATCCCCGTTTCAGTCAAGTTTGATTCAAGGAAGAGGGGTACTAGTGATTAGTTTTTCATAACTTGGACTTGACAAGAAATCAGAAAGGGTCCAAAAATGTTGATTAAGGATAACTCAGCAGAAAATCACCTAAGTGATTAAAAGTGCACAAAATGTCATCTCTTTTCAACTAAATTGAAATGTAAACTTAAAAAACATGAACAAGTTGATTCAGAGTTTTCCCTTGACACAAAATCAATGACCAGAAAAGAAGAATGAAGTGAGGAATCTGTTGTTGCTACAGTTTTTTTCATATGTTAAAAATCACCCGATTCACTCGAGAACTGTAAAAAATATGCAATATTTTCAGCTAATTAATCCTTCTATGATTGGCATACCAATTAATTGAAACCTAGAAGAGAATCAAAAGATAAAGAGAAAAAGAAACAGAAAGAGGAAATTGGCCCCTCTAGTTCAACAAAGGGCTCTCAAGATGCCAAAATTGAGGAGACGTCTAGACTGATTCTAAATTGGTCAAATAAATTATCTATATTGCCAATAACACTTATAGATTTCGCTGCCATAATTGCTTCTAAATATGGTACTTTAACAGAGTGATGCGGCTACTATGGGTAAACTGCTTCTTGCTACGGGTTTTATAGGTGATTAGAAGGTGAACACAAGTTCAAAGAAACTTTAAGTCACTAAATGTCCATCCATTGGCAAAAAAAACCGCGTTGAAGACTGCTTGCCACACAACATACCTGAAGATTTTTCCTTCATGGCCAACTGATCTGCTCGCCTCTGTTTCCCCATGTCTAGATTTGGTAGAGATACCAAATCCTCCACGCAGGTGCCAATTTTAGCTGTGGGCATACATTATGCCCACCATCGTCAATAAAAGGCTAGAGATGAGATAAAACTGCAAAGGGGCACCTCATATCCGCAGCCCCACAGTATTGAAACTACGACCCTAGGGACTGTGCATAAACGGTTGATGCCTTCCTTGGAGAGGAAACCACTTCACTTGCTAGGAATACACATATCTCTTTCACTTGGTTGTATTCTTCACCTACACGGCATAACATAACTCTCAATGGAAAGAAAAGCGTATGAACTGGACAGTCGAACCATTAAGGTTTGGCTGTTGTCCCGAGTCTCTCAGGTACCCAATGTACCAAATGTCACATGGATCGACCAAAATATGGGGTTTCTCTGCATGCAGTGCATCATGCAGTGTGTGATTTCCATCGCTCTCTACACAATGACACTGACGACATCGCGCAACCACCTCCCAGGATACCAATTTCAAGAATTACATCATCCTTTTAGAACCAATTACATTTTAGTTTAATAGTTTTTTATAAAAAGCAATTTAATAAATAAATTTGCAACTAAACCAAACTTTATGGATAAAAAATTAAAATGGAGTAGGCCTTTGATTAATAGGGTTATGCCAATCCATATATATCATGTTGCGGAGGACATAAATAGTTTCTATGCCTTTGGTAACACTAAAATGCTTATTCAATAATAGCTCACCCTCGCTACCCTTTACCCTTTACGAATAATTTTTCGATTTATATCTTTACTATTTTTTGTTTTTTATTTAAATATATTTGATTTACTAAATTTTATTTGACCCAGGAATACTACTACAAAAAACTATGCTTCAATATATTTGATTTACTAAATTTTATTTGACCCGGGAATACTACTACAAAAAAACTATGCTTCAATATGGGTATCTGCAAATACCAAGGGATTTAAATACTGTTAATTGGTATAGGAAAAATATTACATAACATCAGCACATGCACAAAGAATAATTAATGCAAAGCATGGTACACTATACTGACTATAATAAAAATCAAAGGAGGGACCTATGCAACTTTCTCTATGCAATTCTATGTTTTTTTAAAGATAGTATGTGGTGTGCATGAGAATCGATCCGTCATATATGATAATTTTCAGTTTTATTTAACAAACAATTTATTTATGTACATATTTTTTTTTTACTCCAAATGGTTACAGTAAAAGTTTTATGAAGTATTAGTAAACTTTTTATGTGTATTTTTTTAGTCTAATATAATGAAGTGTTAATTTTTTATTTTTTTTAAACTCCTTTATTACGCCGAAGGCGTTTCACCAATGAGAAGCATGACCATCCACGTCTGCTAGATTCCTTGCTTATAGAGCGGATGGAATGCTGCAACGTGTTTTCCGCTTTGGCCCCAGATATTTCTGACTGTTACGGCTTTCTCTACAGGAGAACTCATATTTTATCTTCAGCCGTCTTTGTTGACCGTGTCGTCGAAATTATTTGAATTGCTTTGCCCTTTCACGCAGTCCCTTGATCGCGTGCAATCAATTTTGAGACTTCATGCTTACGCGGTTGATTCATGTTGACCGCCACACCGTTTCGCAGTTTTTTTGTTTATTTGAGTTTCTTTGGCAGTGGACTGCCGACCGTGTCGCAAGTTTTGGTGAGTTCACGCCGACCGCTTTGGCTGGGAAATTAGCATAGATAGTCGGGTAATTTTTTTTTGTTTATTTGAGTTTCTTTGGTCGTTTCACGCCGACCGTGTCGCAGGTGTTGGTGAGTTCACGCTGACCGCTTTGGCTGGTAAATTAGCACAGATAGTCGGGTAATTATTTAAAAATATGGTCGATGTTTGTTAGAATAAGTCATGTTTGTCGATGAAGAGTGGTCGACTGCTTTGGCATACCCGACAGGCGATTGCACAAGTTGGTGAAGAGTGGTCGGCAGACTCTTGTCGAATATCGAGTGATTATGCTGATGAAAGATGTTATGGCCGACAGAACATATTCTTTCGACGGTCAATTTGTCTCGTTAGTTCCCAGGTCGGCTTCACGTTCAGGTCAACAAAAGCATGCATAAGTTTATCAACGCTTTTCATTCGAGAAAAATAAATGTCGGCTAGATTCCTCGCTCATAGAGCGAATGGAAAACTGCCACGTGTTTTGCGATGGTTCGTCAATTTAAGTTTCTCTTCATCGAGGTTTCCTGTCACTTCGTCGCATAGTATATGTTAAAGTTGAGTCTGGTCGATTTTTAAAAATGGTCGGTAGAGTGTTTTCATGGTCGTCTCGATAATATATGGTTCATGAGAATTGTCAAATTTGGTCAAGTATAAGTGATGTATGTGGTTGACCACTTTGGTCGATCCTCAAGTTTGGTCAAGTCCACTACAAAGTGACTTTATCTATATTGTATTTGGTCGGCCACTCTGGGTCAATACTTATTTTTGGTCGAATTGTAAAATATGATCAATGGCTATGAAGGGCATGTAATCAAGATGACTAATTCAGTCGCATCTGATGTGCATCTTACTCGACCAATTAATGTGTAAGATGCACATCAGATGTGACTGAATTAGTCATCTTGATTACATGCCCTTCATAGCCATTGATCATATTTTACAATTCGACCAAAAATAAGTATTGACCCGGAGTGGTCGACCAAATACAATATAGATAAAGTCACTTTGTAGTGGACTCGACCAAACTTGCTTCGACCAAACTTGAGGATCGACCAAAGCGGTTGACCACATACATCACTTATACTTGACCAAATTTGACAATTCTCATGAACCATATATTATTGAGATGACCATGAAAACACTCTACTGACCATTTTTAAAAGTCGACCAGACTCAACTTTAACACATACTATGCGACGAAGTGTCAGGAAACCTCGATGAAGAGAAACTTAAATTGAAGAACCATCGCAAAACACATGGCAGTTTTTCATTCGCTCTATGAGCGAGGAATCCAGCCGACATTTTTTTTTCTTGAATGAAAAGCGTTGATAAAATTATGAATGCTTTTGTTGACCTGAACGTGAAGCCGACCTGGGCACTAATGAGACAAATTGACCATCTAAAGAATATGTTATGTCGGCCATAACATCTTTCATCAGCATAATCACTCAATATTCGACAAGAGTCTGCCGACCACTCTTCACCAACTTATGCAATCGCCTGTCGGGTATGCCAAAACAGTCGACCACTTTTCACCGACAAACACGACTTATTCTAACAAACATTGACCACGTTTTTAAATAATTACCCGACTATTTGCCGAAAACCTCAGTCGAATTAAATCAGCCCATAACAAATGCAGGATTAAAATGTTACTGTGCTAATTTATTACTAGTTTTTCAATTTGGACATATTGTTTCTTTTATTGTCTGTCTGAAACGTTTCAATCAGGACCCTAAATTTATAAGGATTTGAAATGCTGATAAATTTATTTCCTAAAGCGATTCTGCCATTTTCTGTCTAATACCATTTGCAAAATGTTTCTGGGCCTCGTTATGGCCTTCTGAGCTCGCGCAGTTCTCATAAGGATATGGACACAAGGACTTTGGTCGATGCTCAAGTTTGGTCGACTCCACTACAAAGTGACTTTATCTGTATTAATTTTATCTGGCGACCATTTTTCAAATTCGACCAGACTCAACTTTAACATATACTATGCCACATGTATCGACGAAAACTTTCTTTTGGTCGCATATTCTCAAATAAAATGACTTATCACTTGACCAAACAGCATATAATTTTTTGTATCGACCATATGATGTATAGAATCAAACTGCATGTCCCGGCAATGTTACATCGACCATATTTTTAAATAATTATCCGACTATTTTTACAGACTTGACCATGAAAACACTATATTATATACTACCGAGATGACCATGAAAACACTCTACCGACGATTTTTAAAAGTTGACCAGACACATCGACTTTATCTATATTGACTTTATCTGCGACCATTTTTCAAATTCGACCAGAGTCAACTTTAACATATACTATGCCAAATGTATCGACAAAAACTCTCTTTTGGTCGCATATTCTCAAATAAAATGACTTATCACTTGACGAAATAGCATATAATTTTTTTTATCGACCATATGATGTATAGACTCAAACTATATGTCCTGACAATGTTACATCGACCATATTTTAAAATAATTATCCGACTATTTTTACAGACTCGACCAATTAATGCGTAAGATGCGCATCAGATGCGATTGGATTAGTCATCTTGATTACATGCCCTTCATAGCCATTGATCATATTTTACAATTCGACCAAAAATAAGTATTGACCCAGAGTGGTCGACAAAATACAATATAGATAAAGTCACTTTGTAGTGGACTGGACCAAACTTGCTTCGACCAAACTTGAGGATCGACCAAAGTGGTCGACCACATACATCACTTATACTTGACCAAATTTGACAATTCTCATGAACCATATATTATCGAGACGACCATGAAAACACTCTACCAACCAGTTTTTAAAGTCGACTAGACTCAACTTTAACATATACTATGCAACGAAGTGACAGGAAACCTTGATGAAGAGAAACTTAAATTGACGAACCATCGCAAAACACATGGCAGTTTTTCATTCGCTCTATGAGCGAGGAATCTAGCCAACATTTATTTTTCTCAAATGAAAAGCATTGATAAACTTATGCATGCTTTTGTTGCCTTGAACGTGAAGCCCACCTGGGCACTAACGAGACAAATTGACCGTCTAAAGAATATGTTCTATCGGCCATAACATCTTTCATCAACATAATCACTCGATATTCGACAAGAGTCTGCCGACCACTCTTTACCAACTTGTGCAATCGCCTGTCGGGTATGCCAAAGTAATCGACCACTCTTCACCGACTTGTGCAGACGCTTATCAGCTATGCCAAAGCAGTCTTTCGACCACCTCAGTCGAATTAAATCATCCCATAACAGATGCAGGATTAAAATGTTATTGTGCTAATTTATTATTAGTTTTTCAATTTGCAAATATTGTTTCTTTTATAGTCTGTCTGAAACGTTTCAATATGCTGATAAATTTATTTCCTAAAGAGATTCTACCATTTTCTGTCTAATACCATTTTCAAAATGTTTCTGGGCCTCGTTATGGCCTTATGAGATCGCGCAGTTATCAGAAGGATATGGATAGAGCGACTTTGGTCAATGCTCAAGTTTGGTCGAAGCAAGTTTGGTTGAGTCCACTAGAAAGTGAATTTATCTGTATTCACTTTATCTGGCAACCATTTTTCAAATTCAACCAGACGCAACTTTAACATATACTATGCCACATGTATCGACGAAAACTTTCTTTTCGTCGAATATTCTCAAATAAAATGACTTATCACTTAACCAAATAGCATATAATTTTTTGTATCGACCATATGATGTCTAGACTCAAACTACATGTCCCGACAATATTACATCGACCATATTTTTAAATAATTACCAAACTATTTTTACAGACTCGACTAATTAATGCGTAAGATAATAATCAGATGCGACTGAATTAGTCATCTTGATTACATCCCCTTCATAACCATTGATCATATTTTACAATTCAACCAAAAATAAGTATTGACCCAGAGTGGTCGACCAAATACAATATAGATAAAGTCACTTTCTAGTGGACTCGACCAAGGAATCTAGCCGACATTTGTTTTTCTCAAATACCCAAATCGACCATAATGTGAGAGTTCGACCAACAGATCTTGACCATACTTTAACAGGTGATCGACTTTTTACAGAAGTTGTTGGTCACCTCGGCCATAACATCTTTCATCAACATAATTAGTCGATCTTCGACAAGAGTCTGCCGACCACTCTTCACCAACTTCTGCAATTGCCTGGAAGCTATGCCAAAGCAGTCGAGCACTCTTCATCGACTTGTGCAATCGTCTGTCGACTACGCCAAAACAGTCTAAAAGTCGACCAGACTCAACTTTAACATATACTATGCCAAATGTATTAATCAAAACTCTCTTTTGGTCGCATATTGTTTCGACCCCTTTCTAGATTTGACGGATTTCACCTCCTGGATGTCAGCACCCAAAATGTAACTTAAAGTTGCAGAGAGGCCAAATTGGGGTAACCACAAAACCACTTTACATTGTATTATGACCTATACAACCAGAAACAGAAAAAATGCATATAAAAAAAAGTTATTTGTCACCATCCACTTTGTAGAGAACTTCAAACTTCATGATCGCAGTATATATATGGTCGAAAATCAGGTAAAATCAGGTCGACCAAATCTGTAACTTGTCGAAGGTAGACCACATGTGTAACTCGTTGGATATCGACCAAATTTTATATCAACCCTATGCGTCGACAATACCAAGGCTTTCAAGATGGAAGTTTCCAAGTCACCACACGTACAAGTCGGAATCACCATATTCATCACAATCGAAAACTTAGCCATACCCGACAAGATCAGACAAAATATAGTAGGCGACAACCTTCCAACATAAATGTAAAGCATCCACTTAATGAGGCACAGATAGGCTGTCAATCAAAATTAACTCCGTCATTAAATCACTCTTTATTACACCCATCTACTTTACAGTCACATGTGTCGAGCTCGTCTTCTTGCAATCGCCTGTCAGCTATGCCAAAGCAATCGAGCACTCTTCACCGACTTGTGCAGTCGCCTGTCGAGTATGCCAAAACAGTCTAAAAGTTGACCAGACTCAACTTTAACATATACTATGCCAAATGTATTAATCAAAACTCTCTTTTGGTTGCATATTGTTTCGACCCATTTCTAGATTTGACGAATTTCACCTCCTGAATGTTAGCACCCAAAATGTAACTTAAAGTTGCAGAGAGGCCAAATTGGGGTAACCACAAAACCACTTTACATTTTATTCTGACCTATACAACCAGAAACGGAAAAAAATGTATATAAAAAAATGTTATTTGTCACCATCCACTTTGTAGAGAACTTCAAACTTCATGATCGCGATATATATGGTCGAAAATCAAGTAAAATCAGGTCGACCAAATCTATAACTCGTCGAAGGTCGACCACATGTGTAACTCGTCGGAGATCCACCAAATTTTATATCAACCCTATGTGTCGACAATACCAAGGCTTTCAAGATGGAAGTTTCCAAGTCGCCACGCATACAAATCGAAATCACCATATTCATCACAATCGACAGCTTAGCCATACCCGACATGATCAGATAAAAGATAGAAGGAAACAACCTTCCAACATAAATGCAAAGCATCCACTCAATGAGGCACGGATAGCCTATCAATCAAAATTAACTCCATCGTTAAATCACTTAATTACACCCATCTACTTTTATAGTCACACGTGTCGAGGTCGTCTTCTTTAAATCCCGAAGTTGAGGATTCCTGGATACTCTTCTACAAGAACTGGAAAACCAGACTTAAGAAATAACAGAAAACCTCTGCAATCTTTATAATTGCATAGAAACCATGGTGCCCAAGAGGGTTCAGACAACCACTCGTTCAGTCGCAGCTAAAGTCCGTAAGTTAGAGACAACCCAATCACCATTGCAAACCCACTTGCAGCAGGTTCGAAATGCTAAGGTACAAGAGTCACGTTGGCGAAGAACATGGAAAGACATTCTAATTTGGGGAAAAGATTCAAAAGGCCAATGGAGAGAAGAAGCTGCAAAATTGCGAGCTGCTACAGTTCTAAATTACATGCAAGCACCTCTGCTTGAATCATTTGGCGGACTCAAGGATATTATTGCTCAATTCATAGTTAGCAGATTTCATAATGGGAAATTTTATTTTGATACCCCAGTTGAGATAAATGGTGCACTTACTTACAAGATTATAGGATTGTCAAATAAAGGCGAAGACGTACCCGTTCGACATAGGACATAGTTGATTGAATAATTTACAGAGCACCCGAATGGAAAAAATTCTCGAGGGTTAGTGATAAGTCAGATGAAATATGAAAATTATAAGATAGCTGCTCGAATCGTTTCGACTGCTTTATCAAATTCGGGTCGTGGTTCAAATCTAAAAATTGAAATGCTAGAGGAAGTATTGAACATGGCAGTAAGTGGCAAACAATACAACTGGGCAAACTACTTAGTCGACATTATCCACACGATATGCTCCAAATGTCAAAATGATAAAGCGACCATTCGGTACCCATCTCTAATTATCTGGATTGCCATGACGCATTTGAGACCATCAAGAAATAACGACTCTGCTCTAGAAAGACCCATGTTAATGCAAAACTGTATCCACCAGAAGGAGAGTACCTCAAAATGTTCGACGAAGTCTACCTCCGTCGGCACACATCCAACCTGAGATGGATCACACCAAGGTCTGGCACCTGCAAGGCATAGGTGGCACCGAAAGAGCTCTCGACTTTTACCCTTCCATCGAAAAATATTCAATGAGATCAGCAGACAAAGCAATACAATACTGACAATTCCTGCTAAGGCCCAAGAGGTCAGCGTTCCCGTAGTTGAACCTCTAACAGATCAAGAAAAAGAGGAAGAGTATTAAGGCCGCCTATATATGCACACCTTTGTATATGAAGTTGAACCTACAGTCGCACAACAACCTATAGCACTTACTCTTACACCACATGAAGAGCCTCCGGATACAGCCGAACATTCAGATGAACAAAGTCACTCCGACAACCCAGAATATGCTTTGACAAGTGACAACATTCAACAGCTAGCCGACGAGTTAGCAGAAGCTCGACAAGCACAAAATGTACAATTGCATGGCAAGGGAAAAGGAAAAATTTTCATACAGGAGCTCACTGAGGAAGATGAGGTAGAACTGTTTGACAGTGCAACACAAATTCTCGAGGATGCAGCTAAAAATAAAGTACTAGTCGATGAGGATTTTAAGAGATTTTTGGAAGCTGAGGAAGCTTGTAGTCGACCACAACCAAAAAGAAAGTTTAGCTTATGATCGAGGATTCTATCGACTTGACTGTAAGTTCACTCGGAATGTCTCCGACTATTGTGATGGAAGACACTGTTTTCGCTACACCTGTAAGTACTCCACTTGCACCTTTAGCATTAACTCAGTTTTCAAATGTTGTACAATCTCTTCCTCTCCCTCTTCGTCAAACATTTACAACTGAACAAGACCTAACGTAGTTCATAACCAATCTTCCCAATATGTTCCCACACTGGCAAGATTTAGTGACCAAGAAACCTGTCTTCATCGACAATAACCCATCGACTGATTCCGCCCCTCTTGGTGCTGACCCAACTAAACTATTGAACCCTCAAAATACTTCAGCACCAGAAGCAATTGGTATGCATCATAGACATCTTCAGCGTAATATGGACCCCACCAGTCCCATTTTTTGCGAGGAAACTTCACAGTTTATCCCTTTTCCAGTGAACCCGTTGGTGCAAGCCCATTCACCTCCCCGACCTGTCGTTAATCCACCAAAACAGCCCCCAGACCTTGAAGTTTTGAATTCAGTCAAACCATTGATACCAGAAGTGTTGTCTCCTGTCGCCAGTCCAGAACCGTCTGAAAGTTTCCTTTCCAACCCTGCTCCCCGAGTCGAAGACACACCAGTTATTAATGTGTCGTTCCCTACCCCTGCTCTCGGAACCACTACTCCATCTCAAGTAATTCAAGAACAAGAAGCACCAGCTCAATAAATCTTCAAAGCAGCAGGCAAACCAACAACAGAAATCACTAAAGCAGTCATGGAACTAGCAGTCGAAGTAGCAGCACAAATCACTGAAGCAACCACAGAACGAGGACAAGAAGACAATCAACCAATGGTCGCAGAAGCACTCCCGACAAATACAATAGCTGTACCAAGTAGCTCAATACAAGCAAAACAAAACATTGACGAAGCACAAGTGGAAACACAAGTCTCACGCGAAGCAGCCGAGACACACAAAGACTCAGAACAACAACTAGAGCCTCCAAAATCTCAACGGAAGTCCAAGAAAAAGCAGCACCAAGACAAACGGCGCCAAAATAGAGAGTTGCAGCAGCAATAGCAGCATCTGGATCATATCTCTCAACTGGGTCGATTATCTGTACATCTCGACCAATTCGGGCCCATCTCGACATACAAGCCACAAGAAGCAACACAAGCCAGAGCTCGACTTACTGGCTGATGCAATTAATCGAGAGCAACGACATCGATAACTAGAAACCGAAGACCGCATACACCGATTACAAGAGGACCAAAATGTATTTTTGGCTAAGTGTCAGGACTTAGCGCAAGAAGTCATTTCTCTTCCAGCTAGCTCCGACACGACTAGCACACTTGATAAAGCTCTTCAGTTGTTTCAAACAGTCGTGTCGAGATTGCAAGAAGAACTCATCAGGGACCGACAGGAACAGGCCACAATAACAACATTCCTGATGTCGACACAATATGAAGCATTTAATTCAGCATATGATCAGCTCAACCAGTATAATGACCAAGCAGCTATTGTCATTGCTATTCTCCAAAATTGGTACAAACACTATGGCAATGTATTGACATAAATGTGGAACACAAGTGACTTGATTGATAAACTTCATCAACAACGCCAAGTAGCTGACGACACCATGAGCAGAACCATCGAAGATCAAATTCTGATAGAAAATAGCAAATTGGAGAAATTAAAAAAAAGTGAAGAGCAATGGTTGAGACAAGCCCGAAACAACCTCTTCAAAGTGGAACAACTTCAACTACATCTCCAAACACTGCTTACAGTTGCCAATCAGAAAATTGAGCTATTTGGTCCAGACTTAATTCATCTGTAGAGCAAGACAACAAAGGAAAAGATGACTGAGTGATCAAGCCTGAAAACACTTACGATTGACATCCAAAACTCGCTGCGGCATTGGGAAAACTTCCACCACCATCTATCTGTCTCGGTTGAAACAATTGTTCAGGTCTGTGCACAACAAGAAGCAGTGGCCAGTTCCAGTCATAAATAAATAGTACCAACTACATCTATCAATTTTGCACAATCATCCATCTTTTGTTCAGTTATTTCACATCTCCTTCTTTCTTCGGCAAAAATAAAGATTTTGAAGTAGGAGAGGTTGACCTATCGACTAGGCCCTCCAGCCAAAAATTTGCAATCTAAGTCGACAAGCTCTATGGACCAGTCAAGATATGTCGGTCGGTTCTGGCAACCAATAAACAAAAACTCTATGGACCAGTCGCGATATGTTGTATGCACTATTAATGCATTTTTGTGGTAGTTGGCAACATAGACTCAACCCATAAATATTTATGTTGTACTATTTACATTTGCAATATCCTAAGTTATTTCTCTTTGGTTTTAAAGATTCATTTTTTAAGATTTTATGCCAAATCAAATTGATGGTTTCCAGTATTTACTTCAGCTACTTGAACTAGTTATCGCAATTTTTGTTCGCTCTCTACTTTTGCTATAAAATCAATCAACTCGGATTACATACATATCTAAAAGTTATATGTTGATGTTGATAAAATATTGAATATGGCTACTGTTATTTGATGAATGATATTTGCATATCTACTTGCTATATTTATTTGCAATTTGGTGCTACACTTAGTTGATACTTTATTGGTTAATGAATTATTTGCCCTTGGATTATGTCGTGCATTTTCATTAATTGAATAATTGAATGACAATGACATTTATTCCTTAATGTATATTTGCGTTGAATTAGTTAATTCACCTAAGTATTGTCTCTGCTTATGTTTTTCTTCCTTCTAACTTTCCTCTTGTCATAGCGGCATTCATTTTTGTCCCTAAAGGGGCGAATGCTAGTTTTAGTCAAATGATTGATGACCTTTTTTATTTATTTAATTTAAATGATTTATACACCTTTAACTATTTTGTATTATTTTTATTTTTTAATTTATTATTTTTAACATTATTGATTTATATACCACTAACTATTTACCATGATTTACTTTTTAATTTTAGTGATGTATATACATTTAACTATTTGACATTGGGAAAGGTCCATGGAATGATGTTTTACATGGGAATACATCAAGATGAATATTCTCCCTTAAGATTAGAAATCCTTCCAAAAACACTCAAAATGTATCAAATTTATGGAGAGGTTTTATTAGATCTTTTACATGGATTAGTAATGGCTTAACTTGGAAAGTTGGTAATGGTGTCAATGTATTGCTTGGCGTGGATCCTGTAATGAGGAGAGAGGAGAATTATTTACTCTCTCCTTTTCTTTGTGATTATTTATTCGAGCTTGGCTTCTTCTCTTTTGATCATATTAAAAGGCATTCATGGATGTTATTGGCTTACTGATAGGGATCTAGGTCTTGGTAGTGTTTGGGCAAAATAATGGAATGACTTTATTGGAAATTTAAACAAAGACAGGATTAGACCCTCAAACAGGGAAGATGAGCTTATTTGGGCTTGCAGACAGTCAACAATCCAGATTACAACCAAGTCTGCTTACTTTGCTCTCATTATGAATTCCTTCTTTGAGGTTCCAAAGTGGTGGTTTAAAAAATTATGGAAGTGGAAGATTCCGAAGAAATTAAAATGTTTTCAATGGCTTGCTTTTGAAAATTTCCTCCTTACTTGGGACAATCTCACTCATAGAGGATGGATTGGGCCAGGTTTTTTCCCTCTATGCCAATAGGAGAATGAATCTATTCAACACCTTTTCATTCATTGCTATATTAGCAGAAGCCTATGGTCCAAAGTATGGTTGGAATTAAATATCCCTTGTGGCTGGCATCTTGGTAATTTAGAAAGGAATTTTTATGATTGGTATATCTCTGTCAAAGACTTCAAATTGATGTCCATATTTATATGTTGGGTAATCTGGAAGGCTTGCAACGATTCCATATTTGAGGATAAGCCTCCAAACATTCAGGTCTGTTTGATCAAATTCCTCAACTTGTTTAAATATTTTTCCTCAATCCCTTCACTCAAAAGAAGACATAAGACTTTTCCTAGCCTTCCTGTTACTACTCCAGCTGTTGGGTTTTTTGATGATGCACAACAAGGTGGGTTGTGTGGTGCAAGTGGTTTGATCAAAATCAATGAGGATCATGTCATCAAGTTGAAACTTTTATGCGGGCAAGGATAAAATTTAAAAGCTGAATTAATTTCCCTTTGGTGCTTGTTACATTATGCTCGCATGTTGGGCATTGACTCTCTTCTTGTTTTTGGTGATTCCTTGGTGACCATCAATTGTGATAATAAGCGATGCTCTCTTCAAAGGATCCCGCTCGTTCACTGGTGCCAGAGAATTGAAGAACTCTTTCAACATTTTTCCGATATCTCATTCCACCATATCTTCAGAGAGAAAAATGGTGATGCAAATATTTTGTCTAAAGAGGCTTTGAATGGGGTTGAAGGATTTCTATTTGTGGAAGAATTCATTGATAATTCTCATTCTTTCATAGGTTCCTCTCGGATTTATGAGGTCTATTCAGTCCTGTGTAGTAGTGTTTGGTTCTCTCTGATACTTGCTATGTTAACAAGATTTGCTTTTATGTCTCGGATTTTGTATCTTGAACCTGTCTCCTGAACTAGTTTTTGAGGTCCTAGTTTTTTTGGCTATTAGTCATAAGATGTACTTTTTTATTCAAACCTTTAATAACAAAAGTACATTTTTTCCCATGAAAAAAAACTATTCGACATTGTTCTACTTTTTATTTTTTCTAGATTGTTTTACTTATTACTTTTTCATTTAAAAATTATTTTGAATAGTTAAAAACATATCAAAATCTAGATACTTTTACTATTTTTTTGTTTGCTCGAATCTCCCTGACTTGTGGGAGTGTCCTATGGTATGAGAAACCATGACCAGGGGCATATAAGCCATCAAAATCACCCGAGGATCACACCCGACCTGGACCGCACCAGCATTAACTTGTCTGGGTTTTTCGGTGTCGCTTCCCAAGTAAGTCACCCATAGGGGAATTGAACTCAGGTCGTCTTGCTAATGAGACCCTCATCTTAACCGAGTGAGCTAGCAGGAATTGACAGATACTTTAACTATTTAACATTGTATTACTTTTTAATTTTTCTACATTGTTTTACTTCTTCTTTTTTTACATTGTTTTACTTTTGTTTTTTACATTGTTTTACTAATTACTTTTTCCTATTCTTTAAAAGTTCTTTTGAGATTGTGAATATACACTTTAATTGTATCCATTCAATAATAATCTGCAAGTTACGAGAAAGAAGACTCCAATACTAAACATGTATTTGAATACTATTAATGTAATAATTCACATTTTAGAATGTAATAATTCACGTAGTCTATTAATGTAATGTTTAGTATAGTTTAATAATGTTTACACTGCAATAATTCATGTCATTTCTATTAATATAATGTTTCGCATTGTAGTCTATTAACGTTTCACGCATTTCTATTCATGTATTTCTATTAATGTTTCGCGCATTTATATTAATGCAATGTTTAGTATTGCACTCTATTAATGTATTCATGCATTTTAGTTAACTACTTATTATTGCTATGATTGCTAAAGTTAAAAGTTTCAATTTATCATTGCGATTACTTTATGATTTTATGTCAACTTAATTAGTACTATGGTAGAATGTTACATTACATACCGTAACATGACAACATCTCTCCCATAGTGGTTGGGAATAACATCCCACCATAGTGGTTGGGAACGTTACATTACGTGACATCTCCCTCATAGTGGCTGAGAATGTTACAAAACATAATGGGACAACATCTCCCCCATACTGGGATGCAGAGGCGCCTCGTGGTGAAGCAAAATTAAATTGGTTTTAAAAGTTAATCTTGTTTATGATTTTATCTTTTTTAATATAAAAATGGTCAACATTTTATGATTTTGATGATTTTTGGATTGTCCATCACAAAAAATGGGTTAGACGATCTTTATTAAAATTAAAATTTCGAAATGGTGAAATTGATATGAGATATCATTTTTGGGATTACCTTTTTTTTTAATGGAACACATCATGGGAAACCCTCAGGTACTTCCCCTCATTTTGAGGATGGTACCCAAGGTAAACCATCGACCCTAATTACAGGGCCTAACCCGATGGGGACATCAAGTGAGGCCCTGCATAGCCATCTGAGGATTCAACCCCGAGACCTTCTACTTGCAATTACAACACTCAACCACTTGAGCTAACCCACCAGGCTGTCATTTTTGGGATTATCTATTAAGCAAGTCATTCATTTATGACCCATATCCCATGATACATTTCTCATGCTTTTGAACTGTCCACTTAGCACTCATTGTATGGAGTGATGAAAAAGTAGAACTGAAAAAATTATTGTTTTTAATGTAGAAATGGTTTCAAATCTCAACTTTCTCGAATACTTTTGTGCAATCTTAACATCCACTATATGTAATTCTATCACTCCATAAGTATTCATCCTCCTTAAGCTTGTTTGTTCTAAAATTTCAACTTCAAACCCATGTGTAAATTATGCATACTCTTATACATATCACACTAACATACCAACATTATAGTGCTTGTATATTCCAACATTACACAATACATAATCCTCCTACAAATAAACATATAAATCACTCCATATAATAATAATAATAATAACAACAATTGAAATATGCATGATAGTTACTTAGTACCCGCCTCTTATCTAAAAGATAGTGTAAAGTAAATTAGCATGAAATTTTTTGATTAAAAAATAGTTGAATACTAGATAATATGTGGGGTAAGAAAATGACATAATCATTAAAATATGGAATGTGTAGTGAGTACTTAATAATGAAGGCATTAAAGTGTAAGAACGAGTAAGAATCCTAACAGCGACACCATATACCTTTGATAATAAAACATGAAGGTTTTATAGGGGAAAAAAACATTGGATATGGTTTCGAGTCATTGCAGGTTTCATGGCGCTTGCTTGTAGAGATTAATGGTGTTTCTATCTGAGCTAATGGGTGTTGGGTTTCTCATTGACGTCTGCCTGATGTATTTTTTCGAGGTGGTTTTTTTTCCTGAGCATCTTGCTGTTGTGGAGGTCCTTTTCAACAGTTTTGGACTGTTATGGAAGAGGAGCTGTTAGATTATTTGGATGAGGGGGCAAAACCTTCTAATATGGTTTTCAGACATACTCGGAGTTCCGTCGTCGGGTAAGGGTTTTATGTCCTTGGGGATCTGGAAAGTCTTCACGTTCCCCTCACTGCTCTTTTTCTGCTGATGGTTTCTGTTTGGGGTTTTCTCCGTTCCCCTGGGTGGGTGTTGGGGATGTTGTAGGCAGAGTCAACAAGGAGGCGACCCACATGCCCCCTATAAATATGGGGGTTTATGGATTTTCTCTTGTACATGTGGAAGCCCCATTTATTTTTATTTTTGGACGTGCCTCAGTATTGGCCTTGAGTAAGGGATGTCTCCATAACACCGAAGTTGGCCCTCCTAGCCCTTGTAAGCTGCGAAAACCCATTACTAGTGCGAGGGATAAAGCTCGTCGTGGTCGTAAGACCCTAAAGGCCCTGGTCGACCCTATTCATATGGTTCTTGGTCGGGATACTAATCTCGCTAGGGCTGAAAGTATGGTGAAGCGTACACTGGTTGGTCGACTGGAATACATGTCCCTCACAAGAGAACAATTTATGGTTTGGGTTAGTAATCATTGGAAACCTCTTATTGGTTATCTACCAAAGTTCTATTTGTCGGTCAACGGGTTATTTTATTTCCATTTTCATTCAGAGGAACACTTAGAGATGATTCTGAGCAAGGTGTGGGTTATCGAGGGTGGTTCATTGGTGTTGGATAGGTGGCATACAATTTTCAATTCTTTGAAGGAGAAAATCCATAAGTGGCACCTTTGGCTCCTCTTACTAGGATTTCCCCTTCAACTCTGGACCAAACCTATCCTGGATTTGATTGCGAATGTAGTCGGTCACTTCATTCATATGGAGGAGTCCATGCTTTTTGGGTACGATAAACGAGTTGCTTCAATCTTAATTTAAATCGATACCTCAGAAGGTATTTCGACATACTTGCATATTCAATGGGGGAATTATTTGATTAAACAATTGGTGGATTACCTGCGTGTCCCCTTTCGATGTTTTGCTTATTGATAGATAAGCCACCTTAAGGTTTCATGCCCTTGAAAGGTTGGCTCTCATCGAGATGGTTCTTCTGATATGGAGGTTGATGACATGGTGGAATCTTTCTGATAAATTGCATTATCTTGGTCGGGACGTGCTTGCCTTAATGGTTAAGTTAAAACTACACTTCCCATATTTTTTTCATTTTCTTTCTATCGATGATCTTGAAACCCTTGGCTTTATTAGTTTGGGTGTTGAGGGGTCAAAGCATAACCAAAACTCATATGTTGAGTCTGTGGTTTCCCCTCCCTTGATGGAATCAGTCTCTTCTTAAGGTTTGAACCCTTCAAATCTTTTGATGGATAGTAACTTTTTGCCTGTTTCACCGGTATAGACCTCTCTTCCCTCCAAAGACTGCCGGAAAGAGATGTCAAAAGTCTTGGTGGGCTCTATCCCTCTTTTTACTTTAGGAGACTACCGCCTTATTCTATTTGGAGAATGTGCTTCACATCCTAGGTTTTCCCTTCCTCTTTGTTCTCCTTCGGTGGGTATTGGGTTTGAATTGGAACCTTCTTCTGAAAGTTTAATCCCCAATCAAGGTGTTTTGTGATCGCTTGCTCTTCCAACTGTGTCAGATTCTGTCCTTACTCCTATCCCAGTTTTTTCGAAACATCCTTTGAGAGAGGATGTGATTCCCCTACCTTTCATTTGTTGTGCTAATGTTACCATTCGAAGAAAAAAGAATATGAAATCCCTGGCCAAGGAAGGTGGGTTTTAGTCCAAAGACATAGGGAGGGAGACTCATGAATACATTCCTCTTTCAACCAGAGTTGCAAACGAGCTTCTCGTAACTTCTTTTTCCTATTCTGATATGTATAATGTGAAACTTAGAGCAATTTCTCCTCGGTTGCAATGTGACTCATGATTATGTACTCTTTCAATATAAAGAGTATGGGGGGGAGAGACAAGTTAAATGCCCTCAAACATTTGTTTTTATCTACCAAGGTGGATTTGGTCCTTATTCAAGAAAATATGTGTTGTGGGAAGAAGGCCTTTGATTTCTTTCTTAATATTTTTTTATGGGTTGCGAAGTTTGCTCTGTTTATGAAATGGATATGTCGGGTGGCATGTTGACGATTTGGAACCTAGCATCTACCTCTTTTAAATCCTTTATCTCTCCTGTTGATATTATGTTGGATGGCTGAATAAGGGGTTTGGATAGACCTATGAAGGTCATCAACTCTTATGCTCCTTACAACAATAGGGATATCTCTGGTCCAGTGTGGAGGATTGTGGGATTATGAAGGAAGAGATCCTAATCTTTGTAGGGGACCTAAATCTTACCCTCTCTACGAGTGATATCTGGGGTACTTCCTCTTGACTTGATCATATGTCGAATTTTTTCTAAGAGTTGTTCAACAGTTCCAATCTGGTGGATGTTCTCCCTTGTCTAGTTGGACCTACGTGGCAGAATGGTTGATCAGGTTCAACTGGAGTTTCAAAGAGATTGGACAGATTTCTCTTAGCTGAGTCCTTGACACATATCACTTGGAGATACAGGTTGTGGATTGGGTCCTCTGGGATCTCGGATCACTTGCCGATCTTTCTCCATTTGGATTCTAAATCCAAAAAATATTTTCCTCCCTTTAGATTCAATGAGGCTTGGTTACATGAACTAGCTTTTCACTCTTTGGTCAAATCCTTTTGGTTATCTTATCCCGACATTGAAAATTCTTCTGCTATGGATTACTTTGCAAGCAAACTTAAAGCTCTTAAAAGGGAGGTAGCTCTCTGGGAAAAAGGAAAAAAGCTTGATTTAAGCTGTGAACTAGTCTTCTGTGAATAATCTATTGCCTCTTTGTTTTCTCGTAATCCTTTTGGTATATTCACTGATGAATATAAGACTCGCCTATATGATTTGGAAACTAAGAAAGCTCACATTCTTAGAATCCATGAGGAGACGTGGAGACTTAAAAGTCGGGCAATATGGATCTAGTTAGGTGATAACAATACACAAATTTTCATAGTTGCTTCCAACCAAAGAAGGATTAAGAATTCGATTTTGGATCTTAAGACAAAAGATGGCAGTTTGATATATAGTCAAGGGGATCTCGAAAGGGAAGCTACAACGCATTTTTCTTCCATCGTTAAGGATCCCAAATATTCCGATATACTATTTCAACTTAGGGTTGCTCAACATTTTCCTCGCTTCCTTTTTGAAGAGGAAGGTCTCCATTTGGGTGGTCAGGTCACCTTGTTGGAGGTTGAATCTATCATTAGAAAATTTGCCAAGTCCAAGATCCTCGACCTTGATGGGTGGATGGCTGAAATTTTTGTAGCTTTCTTAGATATCATGGGGGAAGACATTGTTAAAGTAGTGGAGGAGTCGAGGATCAAGGGTGTGGTGGCCTGCGCGTTAAAAGTTACCTTATTAACCCTCATTCATGAGTCATTCAATCCTGAATCCTTTGATGATTTTATATCAATCTCACTTTGCAACATTTTATATAAGATCATCTCCAAAGTGATAGATAACCGTATCAAACCAAAGTTGGCAGAATGTTTATCTCTTGAGCAGTTTGGATTCTTAAATAAAAGAAAATTTTCAGATGTTATAGGTGTTGCTCAAGAATGCCTAAACTCAATTAAGATTAAAAAACTTAAGGCTATGATTCTAAATATGGATCTCGTCAAAGATTACGAAAGAGTGGATTGGGACTTCTTAAGACTTATTCCTATCCAAATAGGATTACCTCTTCTTATGGTGAAGTGGATTCTGGCCTGTGTCAAGTCTACAAATTTTCCAGTTCTTGTTAATGGTTGTCCAACTATCGAGGATGCCCTCTCTCGCCTCTACTCTTTCTTATGGTTGTGGAGGGGCTTAGTAGACTAATCAAGATTGCCAAGTCTGAAGAGAAACTAAATGGTGTCAAGGTGTCAGCTACTCTGTTTATTTTACATTTATTATTTGTGGATGACGTATTATTATTTGGTGATGGATCAATTACTAAATGGAAGGTTTTTGTGATATTATATGCTTATTTTTCAATGCTGCAGGGATGGAAGTTAGCCCGAACAAATCATTCTTCGTGAGGAGGAAAATTTATCTCAAATTCTATCGTGATTTCCTTATAAAATTGTTGAGTTATCCACATGCTTCAAATATCTGGTATTAAAACAAAACAAATATGTGATTGCCAACTGGTATTGGCTCTTACATAATTTGGATAGGAGAATTAATGGACGGTGTAATAGATGGCTCTCACTAGGTGGGTGACTAATCTTGATAAAGTATGTATTGGAAAGCCTTTTGGTTTATTGGCTCGCTGTTTTAGAGGTGCCAAAGCTGATTTTAAATATTTTCAGAAGAAAAATGTTTCAATTCTTATGGGAAGGTAACACAAACACCATGAAATTCCATCTTTCCAACTGGGAGAGTATCTCGAGACCAAAATCTTCAGGAAGCTGGGGACTCAAAAATTTGTATTGGTTTAGTGAGGCCTTGAGGCTTAAAAGCCTTTGGCAAGATATCTTTGGTGAGTTCCTTTGGAAGGACTTGATTTGCTCTAAATATCTTTAAAATGTTCCTCTCCTCCATTCGATAAGAGACCCTTTTAAAAAATTTGCAAATGCCTCCTCTTTATGGGCAGGTCTTATGAAAGTGTATAAATGGCTGGGTGCAGGCTTGTCATGGAGCATTGGTGATGGTAGCTTGATTTATGTTGGGGTTGATCCCATCATTAGTGGGGAACAATTCTTCCATTTATTTGACAGTCTTCTTTCCAAGCTACACTCGGTTCGTATTTTTAGACTTGCCCAGATCCGAAGAACTAAAGGCTCTTTCACTTACTGGTTACTTTCCTAGGATCTTAATCTAAGTGGGGAATTGGCGGCAGAATGGCTCTGGTACACTATTGGTCTCAGGAGGTTGGGTATTAATCTACAGGACAAGCCGGATAAGCTGGTATGGGCATTAAATAACAAGAATGGTCAGGTTAAGGCGATGTTGGGTTATGATTTCATTGTTGCCTCTTACTCTCAACCGGTTTCTACCTAGTGGATAAAGCATCTATGGAAACTTCAGATCCCATTAAAAATTTGATGTTTTGCACTGCTTTGTCTTGAGAATAAAATTTTACCCTGGGAGAATTTAATTAAAAGAGGATTCTCGAGATCGAGGTTATGTGTTCAGTGTAGGTATGATGATGAAACGCTACAACATCTATTTGTTGATTGCAAATTTGTTAGAGAGGTTTGGGATGAGATTGCATAAGTCTACTTGATTCCTGTTTTATGGCCTAGGATGGACTTCTTGAACTGTTGGAAAGTCTGTTTTTTTAAAGCACCAGAGCTAAGGGAACTTCCCTTCATTATCTGTCGATTTATCTAGAAAACTAGAAATGCTTGCATCTTTGAGAATTCACAAGTATCTCTACAAAATATATGCTCGAAGATAATTGCTCCATACGGACTATCACAGGCAGGGACAACAACGTAATAGTAAGAGAAGGATCGAACCTTCCTTCCCTTTGGATGCCATCCTGGGTTTTTTCGATGGAGCTACTTCAATGGTTGGTAGTGGGGCTGGTATGTTGATTTAGGTCACTGATGAGATCATATTTGTTATGTGCATGGGATGTGGGCATGGCTCAAACACGAGAGATGAACTACTTCCACTCTGGGGCATCCTTAAATTTGCTCAAATTAAAGAGATCCATATGGGTATTATGTATGGTGACTCCAAAGTTGTTATAGACTGGATCAACAATAACTCCAATTTAAAGGTTGATAATCTGGATCAGTGGTGCCATCAGGTGAAGGAAATCATTTCCTTCTTCCCAAATCTTTCTTTTTCTCATACCTATAGACATTTTAACCAAGAAGTTGATCGATTATCCAAAAAAGCAGTCGGTTTCCCAGAAGGCATTCTCTTCTATGAAAAATCGGTTGATTTCTTCTTGGTTGAGGAAGGATCAATTGTGGTCTATTAATTTAGATTTTTAGAAAAGGAGCACTTTTTCTGACTGCGGTTTTGTATTTTGTGGACAATTGATCTAGAGGAAACTTTATTCCTCTGTCTAGGTTGAAGGATTTGAAAACTTTTAGTAGGATGGATTTGTGGTACTGCTTTTCTTTGAGAATGTCACGACATTTCGTTCATCTCTAACCAGCTAACTTGGGTGATGTATATGTTAAACTTTAAACCTCTTTTGAATTTTTTTGGCCTCGACGGCTTCTAGATGTAACGTTAATTCAGTCTTTGAATAACAAGTTACTTTCTTTGAAATTACTAGAATAATGTAATCCTAGTAAGGCAACTAGGGTTTGAGAGTCGCTAGGGAAGTGCCCGGCGGCCATGGCTCCCATGGCCACCACCCCGAGTTCCATGCGCCTGGGTGTGGGCGGGGCGGCACTTTCCGCGGGGACCATTGATACGGGCACACCCTGCGTTCATGTGGCGGCGGCAGCCGCTTCTCGAGGTTCAATGGCAGCGGTGGCAGATGGCGGCGAGACGAGCGATGGCTATCACCTGGCAACGGCGGCGGTGTTTGATGTGGAATGGCGGACATCCTGTGGCTGCGGCGACATCAGGCCACACAAATCTTGGGCGAGGGTTCCTATGGCTTTCTTGTGCCATTCAGAAGGGCGCGAAGAAGGGGAGCGACGGGAGACGATGAAGCAGATCCTCGACGCTACAGGTTATCATTCAAGGGGTTTTTTGGATCACTTCCGTTGTGGCCGAGCTCCTGCCCTAAACCCTGGATTGAGTCCGGCTTAAACCATGCCCCGAGCAATTCACCATTGGGTTCTGTACCGCCTCTTCACCATTCTGGGCCTGCATTTTATGATCAGCATCGGCAGCAACCGCCGTAGCATTCTCAGCCCCTTTATCTCAAGATTTTTCCAGATCTACGCATTGGTGGTCGATTTTTCGCAGAGGTGCTTCTGTGAATCTGCGGAAATGGAAAACGCAGCATGGAATGGCTGTTGAATGAATTGTAAGATCAATTCTTGGAGCTGAAGAGCAAGATCGATTTATAACATTCAAGATTGATGAGAAGCTGCAGCAGATTACTGTGGACAAGATCGGCGATCCTGGCCATACTTATGATGAATTCACTGCTGCCCTTCCTGAGAAGGAGTGCAGATATTATGACTTGATATTGGATCTTCCCCGTTGACGCGACTCGAACCTCACCATTCTCTCGCCAGACGATACCTCCATTTTCTTGAACGAAGATTTCTTGATTTTTGTGGTGTACCAATCGACTCTTGCGCTCATGGGTCAAGGTGCTCTGGTTCTGTCTGGCCGTTTTCTTCATCAGAAGATGCTGGCTGAGTTCGCCGGTTTGGGAGATCTATAGAGTTTGCTGCTCGTCCACAAACTTGGATCTACTATTTCTTCTGTTGAGGGTTTCGGTTCTGATGGAAGCTGAATATTGCTAATTGTCAAGGGTTCTTGGTGGACGGTGGGGGTAGAGGCACTGCTGCTCAAGATATTCTTCTTATGGCAACGTTTGGGTTTCTCTTTGCTGTTCAAGATTCATCTCATTGTGGCGAAGTTTTACTTTGGGTTTCTTTTTTGGTTCAGCTATTAATAAGCTGTTGTTTTTGCTTATATGCGACAGAAATATGTGAAAATGTAGGGATCCTTGTTGATTCTACTACATGTGCAATATGTAATTTTAATCATCTTTTTGAAATAAAATTACGGACTTTTTCCAAGGAAAAAAAAAACAAGTTACTTTCTTTTTTTCGTGTGAAAAATAAAGTGTAAAGATTTTGAGAAATTTGAATTATATTATTATTTGTAACCTTCTTTTGTATCTCATTCTTCCTTGCCTATCTTATTTTAATAATTTTAAATAACCTATTCAATAAGACTTATCAAACTAACATGTTCATAAAGTAATCATGGAAAAACAGATTCATAAGGTAAACTTATCAAACATAGTCAAGTATCAATATAAGAAGTCCCACCATGAAAAGAGACACATGTATCTTTATTCACCTTGTATTCTATTTTTTTTCTAAATATTCTAATAAACTAGATAAATGTTTTAGATTTTAGTTTTGAAATTCATTGAATTTGGATGTTATCACTAGGCTTGATTATTGTGGTTGTTTAAGCCATGAATTCCACAAGTCTCACATTTATGAGTGTTTATGGCGGATGTTGGGTTTGATAGATGTTGGGTTTGATATAATAGATTCCATAAGAGAGATTTTTTTAAGACAAAAAGAAGTTTTCACCACCTCTATCATGAGTACAAATAAGTTATACTCTTTATAAAGTATAGTATACTCTTCGTATACTTTTTATATATTCTTTATAAAGTATATTTTTTTTGTGTGTTAAAAAAAAAAAATTATAGTATCAACAACACTGTTAAATAGTTTCTTAAGGCTGATGAATTATCAAAGTTAGCTCTACTTTGCACTGAGGGTCACCTGTATTGGGAAGAATGGATGGAATCCACTCTGTTGGATAAGGGTGATTTTATCTTTTTTGACTAAGCTTTTATAGTTTTTTGGTCGAAGATTGTAATGTGGATCAGAACTTCTGGTCTTACACGTCTATTTTGTTAATATTTCTGTTATGATAGGAGATGCGGAGTGATCTGAGATGTGGAGTGATCTGATATGCAGCACTGAACATTATGATAAAACCTTGTTTTTTAAAGTTGAACATTTTTATACTATTTGATTCCATGAATAGCAATAGTACGTTTTTTTTGGTTGAAAAAAAAAATAGTTTCTATATTAAATTTTACAAAAAAATTATGGTTTTAATACTTATTATTTTAAATATTTTATTATTGTTAAGATTAGTCATTTCAAGAGTTGTAAAAAAAGTAACTTTTAAAATTTCCCGTGTTTATATTTTAATTATTTGTTCATATTTTATAGTTTATTGAGGTGTTTTGATGTTAAATCTTAGTTGACAATTTTCATAAAAATATAATATAAATTATATGTAAATTATATATATATATATATTTTTTATTATTTTAAAATATTTAGAGGCTTTAATAATTATCTATTGAATTAAATATATTTATAACAAGGGTTACGTGGTAGTTAGTTATGGCTTTCTAATATAGAGATAGTTAAATTGCAAAATGTAAGGAAAAAGAACATAAGTTGAAATAGCCTTATAATTTAATCTTATGCTCTGTAGTTGAAAATATCAAATTTATTCATATATATATATTGATAATATTTTTATTATTTATGAAAATATTTTATATAATTTACCATATAAATTTCAATATCATGTATACAAAAATTATAAAATTAATGATAATTTGCCTTTAATATGTTTTGCTTACACCCCAAAGTGTATCATGTCATCCTCATCCTCAAAATGGACCTGGTCAAGGTTTACGATCATGTAAATTGGGTTTATCTCAGGCTTCTCCTTTTGTAGATTGGGTTACCTTTATAAGTAACAAATTGGATTATGGCGTGTGTTAGAACACCTACTTTTTATGTTCTGATCAATGGATCTCCTACTCCATTCTTTGGTTGTACTCGACGTCTGAGACAAGGCTGTCCCCTATCTCCATATCTCTTTTTGTTAATCATTGAAGGACTCAATAGCATGATAGCAGAAGCGAGGAGAAATGGGCTTTTAAAAGGTATAAAAATATCTAATTCTGTCTTGATCATTCATCTACTGTTTGTAGATGACGTGGTTCTGTTTGGAATGGGCATTATGGAAGAATGGAATCAATTCTCAGATATTATCATAATCTTCTACTTGGCATCATCTGGGATGTATATTAGCATTCAAAAATCCTCTTTCATTTTCATTTTCCATAATGTTGAGGAAGATATTAAAATTCAAATCTCTGGTATTTTCCCTTATCGAATGTCTCCATTAGATTCCAGCTTCAAGTATCTTGGATTTTTTTAAACCGAACAAATAAAAAATAGTTGACTGGTACTGGTTAGTTAAGAGATATGAAAGGAAACTCAATCACTGGAGCTTTAAATTCCTTTCTCTGGGTGGTACGCTTACTTTGCTAAAGACAGTTCTCATAGGAATGCCTATCTATTGGTTCTCTCTCTTCATGGTTCCAAAATCTATTATCAACATGATCAAAAATATTATTTTTAATTTTCTATGGACGGGTAATGCAAAAGGAGGTAAGATACATCTGGTTAAGTGGGAAAGAATTTCGGTTCCAAAACGTTATGGTGGGTGGAATATAAAGAATCTTTTTAGATTCAACACAACACTTTGCTTGAAGATCCTTTGGTGTGGCATCTTCAGTGTTGGTCTGTGGACTGATATCATACACGGGAAATATATAAAATCGGATCTAACAACATGGATTAGAAATCCATCAAAATTTTCAAGAAATTATTTTATAATCTTGAATGGTTTTATGAAAAATTTTGCTTGGCTTAGCTCGAATCTCTCCTGGAGCATTGGGAATGGTCACAATGTTTGGATGGGTCTCGACCCATATATTGGGAATGAGGAGGAGTTTTATTTATCTCCAGCTATCAGAAATCATCTCTCCAACCATGGTTTCATTTCTCTTGATCATATTCACCGACCACATTGGCTCCAGATCTCTGAGAATTACTGGTTAACAACTTCATATATCATTCTTAGCAAAACCTGGGAATTAGAATGGAACTATTATATTTATAGACTAAATTGAGCTGACATCAGATTAACTAATGATGAAGACAAGCTTGTTTGGTCTTCTAATCTTGACTCGGGCTCTATCTCTGCAAAATTAGCTTACTTTACTTTGGTGAAGAATCAAGTTCCTTTATCTCATTATTGTTGGGTTGTCAAAATTTGGAAATGGCACATTCCTTAGAAAATTAAATGCTTCCACTCAGTTCCTTTATCTCATAATTGTTGGGTTGTCAAAATTTGGAAATGGCACATTCCTTAGAAAATTAAATGCTTCCAGTGGTGGGCTCTAGAAGATTGTATCCTCATCTAGAGCAATTTAAAGCGCAGAGGATGGTTTGGACCTGGATTCTGCCCCTTATGTCAGAATGAAGAGGAGACAGTCAACCATCTTTTTATCTTATGTCACTTTTCAAAAGTTGTCTGGTCCCAGGTATGTACTGCTCTTTCCATTGAGAATACTTGGGGAATTGGGGACCTGCATTCCTCCTCGACGTCTTGGACCAAAGATCATAAACTGTATAAAACTCTTCCTAATTTCGTTTTATGGTTAATCTGGAAAACGAGGAATGACTTAACTTTTTAGGATAAGAAAAATGCTCCTGTCCATTTAGTTTTTTAAATTGTTGGCATGTTTCAAGCTTACATGAAGCAGGTTGTCCCAAAAAATCATGGGCGTATTATAAAAGCCATTGAATCTTCAAATGCTGCCACATGATATTTTGATGGGTGACTTTGAATGGTAAATGCGCAGATGGAGTCCATCTCAACATTAACAAACATCATTACTTCAATCTTAAGTTAAGTTAAATATTGGTGTGGGAACGTAATCATTGGTTGAATTCTTGATGTCTGTTAAAATTTACTTCAATTATTGGAGTAGATACTTTGAAGATATATGGGGACTTTTTGATGGATGTCATAAAATATATCTTCAGTATGAAGAGTCTCCTTTTTCAGCATTGGTGCAGGCTTATTGAATATTTTCTATCTTCTCTTTTTTCTTGGTCTATTGAGCATATTTATAGAGAACTTAATGGAGTTGTTGATTCTTTATCAAAGGATGTTTTCTTGGCTCAAGAGGGTCACCTGCTATGGGAGAAATGGATTGATGATTCTTTGGAATGTCAAGGATCCATGCCATTTTTTTATGACCAGTAATTTATTTATTTTGTGGAGGTTGTTAAGATCAATTTTGATAGTAAAGAGGAGCTGTGTTAGAAAGTTGAAACTCTCGAGGTTTCCATCCTACTTTGGGATCATCATCAGGAGACCATTGAAGTCGTGAGGGAGAATGAGATGCATGTAAATCTTATATATATAAGTTTTAATGTGATGTAAATTTTTGTTGTGATGAGAGTTGGTTTTATGTTTTTAATTTAATTTTAATTTTAATTTAGTTTGATAATGATGATTACAATGTAGGTTTTTAATTTTAAGGTTTATTTATTCATAAGTACTCATTTATATTACTTAATAATTATTAAGATTTAATAATTTATTAATACTTACTAAATAAGAAAACTTTACTACAAATTTTAATTTATGTGTTCTTAATTTATTAACTAATAAATTTATTAATAATATATTAAAAGTTCAATTAATATGTTAAGTATTATGGATTTAATAACATTTACTAATTATTAACTTTATTATATAATTATTCTTAATAATACTTACTAAAATAATTAATAGGTTTATTAAGAATAATTATATAGCTTAGTCCTTGCCTTTAATAATATGAAATTAAAAACATAATAATTTAGAAACTAAATAAATGCTAATAATTTGAAAAAGAAGTCAACAAAATTCGAAAAATAAAAGATAATAATAAAATAAAACTATACATTTATTTAGTAATCCGGTTGTGAGACAATATTAAATTTTATAGACATTCAAAATTGATCCATTCTGTTATAGTAAGGTTGAAAATTTGGGATCACTCAAATAACTCAACTCACACACTATCCTTCCAAATCTCACTATATACGTGATTAAAAAAAAAAAAAATCCAAGTCGAAAATAATAACAACGTTCATCATGATGGAGAAGATGGTCGCTCTGGACAGCGCTCTGCTATGACCTAATCGCTGCTGCTGCTCGGCTCTCGCGCTCGATGGCGGCGCTCGGGGGAGGGCTTCCCCCTCCCACAGCCTCTGACGCCTTCAACATGCTCCTTCGCCCCTCTGGCGCTAAACCCAAAGCCCCAACGGTTCCAAAATTCATCAAAAAGCTAGACTCCATCCCTGAAATCGATTTGCCTGGAGAAATTCCCATCAAAGTCGCCTTAGCCCTTGCTGATAGGGGTTTAGTTGGACAGTTTATGGGGCTTTGGCCCTCAACCAAGACCACCGACGACTGGATTCAAAGGAACTGGCGCCCCCAACTAAAGAACAGTGTCACCTGTTACCCTGTTGGACGTGGCTTCTTTATCTTTGAGTTTATAGCCCAAGAAGACAGAGATCTGATATTCAGAAATGGCCCATACTTCATGGGCGCCCAAGGATTATACCTCAATAGATGGACGCCCGATTTCAATGCAGAAACAGATGTACCAACAGAAGTCCCAGTCTGGGTAAGGCTTCCCAACCTTCCTATTCACTGCTGGAACTCTCCCACTCTGGAAAAAATTGGAAACGCCTTAGGAAAATACATTGACAAAGCTGATAACAAGGGCCAATACTCATGCGCCAGAATATGTGTTGAAGTTGATCTTGAAGCAGGTCTCCCTGAAGCTATTAAACTCAAAATAGGAGAATGGATATACTACCAAAAGCTCGACTACGAACAGATCCCGTTCAAATGCCGCCTATGCCATGAACATGGTCATTTCCAAAGAAACTGCCCAAAAAATCAGGATACAGAGGACGAAGCAGGATGGCAAAAAGTCAAGAAAGGCAAGGCAATCCCAAAGAACCTTGAAAAGAAAATCATGAACATGCAAAATCGACCTTCAAGCTCCAACAAACCCTCCAGCGAGTCCACAAAAGAAGATCCAGTCATAATCTCAAGTCCCAAAGACCGTCCTGAGGATATCAGATCTGAGGAGTTGCATCCAACAGATAACGGGGTCCCTAGGGCGACTGTGCATGCCAACAAGGTGATCTCTGATGCCCTGAATGCAGATCTGCTAGAACCTGGTGAAATACCCTCTACTCGAGAAGAAAATGATAAGCCACGCTCGCCCAAGGAAGTTTATGAAGATCCACAGCTGCAAGAATCAGATCCGGAAGAAGATACCGAAGAAGAGACTACCAGCGGCCTCCACTCCCTCCAGATTAAAACCCCAAGAGGAAGGAAATCCAAGAAGAAACAACGGGAAGAAGCAACCTATCTGGAAGTCCTCGAAGGCTCTCAAAAAACCCTTAAAGGCATCATGAACACCCGATCCAAAAAAGGTACAAATCAGGCCTCCAAAGAGGCCAAAACCTCACCTCAAACCCGTCAATGAAATACATCTCCTGGAATTGCAGAGGGCTTGGATCAACCCTGAAAGAAGAGGCAATGAGAGATCTAATCAGAATCCATAGGCCTGAGATTCTGCTACTCCAGGAAACTAAAATGGAGGAGATAAAGTCCCTCCAAATCGGAAAAAGATTTTGGAAAAAAAGTGTTGGGATTGGAAACAATTCTAGAGGTGCATCAGGCGGAATCGCCACCTTCTGGGATCCACTCCTTTATGATATTGAAGCTGAAGAACGTGCTGATCACTGGGTCTTCACAAAACTGGTCCACAAGCAATCTGGACACAAGGTATGTCTCTTTAATCTCTATGTCCCTGTTTTGTATGCGGAAAAAAAAGAGTGCTGGAACACCCTTGAAGCTTTCCTTCAACTACAGAATAGAGACAACATTATCATTGCTGGAGACCTGAATGTGACCCTGGCAGCTAATGAAAAGAAAGGAGGAAATCCGGTTAGAGATCCTTCTAGAGAATGGGTAGAAGACATCATCGCTGGTTGGGATCTGCTTGACATCAAACCTTTAAATGGCACCTTTACTTGGACAAATAAAAGAATTGGGCCAGGCCATGTAGCAGCAAGGCTTGACCGTTTCCTTGTCCAATCCTCCTTCCTCGAACTAAATCTGCTAGCCACCTCCAAAATTCTCCCTCACTACACCTCTGACCATAGGCCGATTCTGCTTGAGCTAACTTCTGACCCAAATCTTAGCCCTCTCCCCTTTCGGTTCAGCCCACTTTGGATTCACCATGATGATTTTCTCCAAACTGTTACAGATTCGTGGAATACCCAACTCATGGGCTCACCCTCCTTCGTCTGGGAATCCAAGTTAAAACGACTCAAATTGACCCTAAAAGCCTGGGCCAAAAATCTTCCCTCCCCTGCCTCTAACAGGGAATTTGCCCAAGTTGAACTTGAAACGCACCAAGCTTTAACTGGTTCTTCCCCTGCGACTGACTGGAACCACTCCAAAGAAGAAGCATTGCAAAAGAACTTCTTCTCAGCTTGTAGGGCTGAAGAAGAATTCTACCGACAAAAGTCCCGAAATTTATGGCTCCTTAGCGGAGACAAAAATACCAAGTTCTTCCATAAACAAGCTGAAGCCAGGAAAAACTTCAAAGCTGTCTCTGAAATTCGGTATGATGGAGAAGTGATCCAAGATGCAGAGAGAATTAAGAAGGCAGCTGTTGAAACCTTCGCTGACCTTTTCACTGCTCCCTTTGATGAGCCCCTCGACCCCTCCTCCCACCCCTTTGATCTTATCCCCCAGCTCATTAGTGAAGGAGAAAACATCTCCCTGTCAGCGCCTATCACCATGGATGAAATTAAATCTGCCCTTGCTGCTATGAAACCTGACAGCGCGCCTGGACCGGATGGCTTTACAACAAGATTTTTCACCTGCTGTTGGGCAATCATCAAGTATGATCTTCTCAAAATGGTTAGGCACTCCCAGAACACCAACAAACTTGGAGGCAGCACGAATTCCTCCTTTCTGGCCCTGATCCCTAAAGAAAAAGGAGCCAATTCCTTCGAAAGATTCCGACCCATCTCCCTCTGTAATACGGGCTACAAACTCATCACAAAGATTATAGCCACCAGACTGAAAAAATTGCTCCCTCGGATCATCCCGGAGAACCAAGGTGGATTCATCAAAGGCAGGAAAATATTGGATAACATCATCCTCGTTCAAGAAGCGATCCACTCAAGCAACCAGCGAAAAGAGAAAGGTATGGTCATCAAGCTCGACTTAGCTAACGCCTTTGACCGAGTCAGGCATGATTTCCTTTTTGCTGTCATGGATAAGTTTGGTTTCTCACCCAACATCATTAGCTGGATCAAAGGATGTGTGGGGGACCCTTGGATAGCCCCACTGGTAAATGGAAGACCAACTCGATTCTTCAAAGCCTCCAGAGGATTAAGACAAGGATGTCCTCTCTCCCCCCTTCTATATGCCATCCAGGCTTCGGTCCTAAGCTTTCAGCTTAACTTCAGTCAAGACATTCATGTGCTCCCTGGGCTCCGAATTGTAAACAATGTCAGGGACATAAACCATGCCCAATTCGCTGATGACACCCTGCTTCTGGGAGGGGCCTCTGTCCATTCCTCGGAGCAATTCAAAAGAGAACTGGAAGTGTACAAAACAGTCTCGGGGAGCAAAATAAATCTCCACAAAAGCAAAATATTCAGCTGGAACTGCACTACCAGGGAACTAAGAGACATCAGCAGAACCCTGGGAATGAATTCAACCAAAGACTGGAATAACTTCATCTATCTCGGAATCCCCATTTGCAAAAGTAAAATCACATCAGCAGATTGGGAACCTATTGTGGACAAAATCAAAAGCAAAATCCAGAAATGGGGGGCCAACTGGCTCAACCTTGCAGGTAAAACTATTCTAATCAAATCAGTCCTCAATAGCATGCCCATATATCAATCTTCTATTCTGCTTGCTCCCTGCTCGGCAATCAACAAGATTGAAGGGCTGTTAAGGAAATTCATATGGGAAGGAGGAAAAGGGAATGAGAATAAACTTCATCTTGTCAGCTGGGAAAAGATCAAAAAACCTCGGACAGAAGGTGGCCTTCAGATCAGAAGTTTAACAACTCAAAACCTTGCTCTTGGAGCCAAGCTACTCTGGCACATGATCTCTGGAAATTCCAGCTGGAGCAAAGAGGCCCTCCGTAGGAAATACTTCCCTGGACCAAGGAAAAGATGTCTGGACCAGCAACCCCCTCCTAAAAAGGGCTCGCCTATTCATAAGTTATGCATCAAAGCCATTCCATCTTTCCAGAATAAACTGTATTGGATCCCCGGAAATGGCAGCTCTATTAATCTCTGGAACGACTCCATTCTGGAGAGCCCCCCTCTAGGCTCTAACCTGCATATTAGCAACATAAAAAGTTGGCTTATTGGAAAAGGTTCCAATACTTTAAAGGACATTTCAGTTTGGAAGAATGAAATCTGGAATGGCTGGGAATTAGGCCATGTTCCTCCTGATCTCAAAGATGAAGCAGCTGCTCTTCTGGTCCTCCTCCAAGGCAAATCCCCTTCCAAGCTGGGAGTCAAAGATAGGAGAGGTTGGGGAACCTCAGGGGTGTACTCTGCTGCGGAAGGCTACAAGGAACTCCAGACCATCCCCTACGCCGCCCCTAATCCTGCTGGTTGGTCCTTTATTTGGAAAAAGCCCTTTATCCCGAAGATTGACATCTTCTGCTGGTCATTAGCCCATAAGAGTATTCTTACAGGTGATAATCTCAGAAGAAAAGGAATGGCTGGGCCAACTCGATGTCCCCTCTGCAAAAACAGTGATGAAACTATGGACCACATAATGTTGGATTGTCCCTATGCTAAAGAGACTTGGACCCATGCCATTAGCCTCAACACTGCCCTTAACCTGCCCCTCTCTGTTCAGGACCTCTTCCTCACCTGGAACTCACTATCTCCCTTCAATCTAAGCAACAAGGCCCTGCTTAAATCTACCTGGGGTTGGACTCCAAAAGCCATATGTTGGAATCTGTGGATTGAAAGAAACAACAGAATCTTCCGAAGCAAAGAAGCCCCTCCCTGGAGAACTGCAGTAAAGGCTAGAGCAATCCTTGGTGAAGTCATGGACTGCCAATCCTTAAACAATGACTCCCCTCTTCTGCATGAGGAGCTCATCTGTTTAAATAAGCTAACTACCAAAATACCTTCCCAACCAATCAACGGACTCACTCACTCAGAGACCTGGGAAATCAGGATGGAGGAAGCAGACTTCAATCGCTGGGTAGCATCTCTGAATGAACCTTGTCTGTTTTTCGATGGGGCTTCAAAAGGAAACCCAGGCCCTTCCGGTGCCGGAGGTATCATCAAGTCAGAAAAAGGGATCATCAGCATAAATTATTCCTGGGGACTTGGAATAGGAACTAATAACATTGCTGAATTCTGCAGTCTCTGGCAAGGATTACAAATTGCTCAAAATCACGGAATTCGTCAGCTAACAGTCTTGGGCGACTCCAGGATCCTTATCAAGGCCCTCCAAACCAAGAAGGCTCCCCCTAATGTCCACCTCCGCCATATTTTTCAAAAAATTATCCTGGAAAGCAAGCGATTCCATAAAATAAAATATTTTCATGTCCTTCGAGCGCTTAACAGTCATGCAGACACGGAAGCTAACAATGGGGTCGAAATGGATCATGGAAATCTCAATATCAATGGGATGTGTCAGCGATGTGACATCCCCTAGCAAAAGAAGATCCTGTATCTTCTTGCAGAGTGCTCATGGGTTTCCCAACACCACGTTTTTCATGAAGTTGCAGAGATTCCCTGAACTCCAGCTCAGGAACTGGTCCTCGCGCCCTCGGGAGTCTCCCTTCTCGCCATTAAATGAACACCTCCCTGTTTTAGATCTCACTCCACTCTGCCATCAGAGAACGCTGGTCAAGCTCTCGGCTTTAGATTTGCAGAGGACGCACTCATCTGATCCGGCTCACTTCGTGGGTCCTCGCGCGCCCCTGACGGAGATGGCAAGCTCCTCAAGCTCCGGCCTCACTGCGGATGAACGAATTAGTGCATTGGAAGAAGCTCTCGGGCGACTGCGAGGGAAATATGAAAGCCAGAAAGCCAAGATTGAAGCGCTGTCCAAAGCTGGGGAGCAGACTTGGGACATTCTGAATCGAGACATATTGCAGCTGAAGACAGATTTTGCTGAACAAATGGACGAGTTTAAAGATGAAACGCGCACAGGATTCAAGGATATGGCGAATACCCACGGAAATTTTGGACATCGCATAGCAGCTCTGGAAGCTCAAGTTTCAACCATGAGAGATAAGCTGGAAAAATGAGGCTACCTCTGCTGCATAATACGCCTCTCTTCCCTGTAATAGCTAAATAATTCTGGCATATGGGAGTAGGGAGCCCTGCCATATTTTGGGCGAATCTATGAGATCGCTGTGCTGCTAAAATGAGGTGTATTGATGCTAGAACTACTTTGTAAATGCTTTCGGTTGCTTAAATACCGGTTCTAATATAATTCCATAATGTTCTTGTCAAAAAAAAAAGGTTGAAAATTTGGCAAAAATCATCAATATAAAAAAGAAAATCGTCAATATAATTTTAACTTTTTTGAGTTTGTCATTCCCTAAATAGGTTATTAAAATTTACTAAGCAATATTTGCCAAAGATATAATTTTTTATTGATGAAATTACTATCATTTCAAAATTATTCTTGTCCAATTTCCAACCAAAAATACCAATTATGTATGATTTTCTTGAATTAAAGTGTCTATGATTAATGTTTTTCGATATTTCAAATGGACAATTAATATTATTAAAAATATATACTATTGGTGTAGTCTAAATATTCTGCATTTTCAACCTTTCTCGAGCATATTTTCCATCTTATTACGTAAGTGTCTATTGGAAATCTTTAAAAAATATTTTTGGGTGTCATGGGGTATTTGAGGGCAATTTGGATTTTACTAAAATAAAAAAATAAAAAAACAACTCATACAAAGTTAAAAAATCATACACAATTATGAATACCTCTTTAGAAAAATTTCTACAAAGATATGGTTTTTCTTTTTAATTATTTTGATTTATAAAAAAACTAAAACTATTGTTTAAAGCCTTTAAAGTTTAAGTTTTATAAAAGCCCTTTTTAACTTTGACGGACAACTAAAAGCCCTTTAAAGTTTAGTTTCATAAAAGCCCTTTTCAACTCTGACTAACAAATAAGAAGGTAATGATAAGAAAACACATTCATATAATAAATTATTATGATAAAAAATAATTAATATTATAAATTTAATGGAGAATCTTAAACTTTATCTTTAATGACGATGGTGGTGGTCTTTAAGGTCCTTTGATATCAAATTTGGTCTATCAAACCTTAAAAGTAAAGATAAGACATAAATTATTCGAACCCGCCCATAGGAACATTGGAATAGTCCAGAAACCTTGCATGAATCCGAGTAAATCATCTGAAATATTGAATGCAATAAAACATGATCAATTTAAGCACGGTAGATAAGTGGATTGCTTGCAGGCCAACAAGTCAATTGTTTCCACGCCAAGCAATAGCAAATAGCTGGTAGGTATAGTAGGTAAGGTTAAGGTAGGATTATTTTTGGTTTTTTCTTAATTTTTTTAATGCTCCACAATGATAAAAATAGTCAATTCAAGGCCTCTTAACCAATGAAACATGAATATGATTTTTCAAAAAAGTATTTATAAATATGAATTTTAATAGAACTTTTGTTTAACTTTGTAAATCAACTAATAGGTAAAGATGGAACATATAATCTCTGCCTAGGGCAGGGACTAAAAATCTATTAACTTTTGCAAATAAGAATCATCTTATTAAACAAGTCTAAAATATCACTTTAATTAAAGCAAAAGCAAAAAAATATATGATATATTAATTAGAATTGCATTTTCAAATTAAATACATGATAATTAAAATATATGAAAAAACATTTCATAAACTTTTAAGCCGTCATATACTTATAATTTTAAAAGAAAATAATTGATAACAAGATTTCAATCATGGTAGGTTGCAATGAATCTTTTTTATCTAATGAAAAATCGAACCAATATAACAAAGAATGGTGATTAAAAAAATTTCAATTGATCTCCAAACATAAATATGAGGGCATTCAAGAATTTTGTTTAAAAGCTCAAAGAAAACAATGGAGAGTAAATAAAAGAGACTAATATAACTCAATTATTAAATACATTTACACAAGCTTTACATAAGTCATTAAAAAAGATGTTCCATTGAACTTCAAGAAAAAGAGTTTCACCATCCAAGTATCCTTCAAGTATTGAAGTGTTGATGTGAAGCAAGAAAAATATTCAATCCTCTGGTGTACAGAGAGTGCGAAGTATTGATCTAAAGCAAAAAAAAATATTCAATCCTCTGGTGTACAGAAAGCACCCCCCTTCTTACAGTGGAACTTCTTTCGGTTATATAGGCAATAAAATGAAACGGAAGTTGAAAGAAATTGGAATCAATCTCTCAGCTGGCACTAAACCTTCACGAAATCAGCTCGTCTAACACTGTAGATCAGAGGACCTCCATATTTTACGGGCATTTCCTTTCTATCTTTTGCGAATCTTACAATTTGTTCTTTCCAACTTGAGACTGCCATCCAACTGCATTCTAGAATCAACTATATTCACTCAAACTAGTTGCATATTCTTCTCAACAAAATAAACCAAAACTAAAGCTAAACTATATGCTAATCCAACTCAAATAAAACTAAAACTAAAACTAAGAGTCAAGGATGAATAAATAATTTGTTTACAACAGTGAATGAGCCGCCATGATTCCCTCTAGGTTTGAATGATATAGTGTCTCGAAAGGCTAACTTAGACAGTATTCCAAAACAAGAACAAATGTATTCAAATAGCCAAAGGCTAAAAGAGTTTACGCATAGCGTTTCACATAGAACATAAACCAGATAAGAGCCTAAAGGCCATTTTGAAACCACGCATAGTACCCTTTATTACAGATTGAAGATGCATTGCACCCTCTAAAGGTTTAAAGGTGAAATCAGGGTTTTACATACCTGAGATAGCATCCTGAATCCCGCGACGAAGGTGGAGGGTTCGCCATTGGAGAAGTAACCCAAAACAAAAACAAAAAACAATTTAGTAAACCAGAGGAAAATAATTTCATTACCTTCTTCGAGTCGTATACAAACAATAACTCGAAGCCAAAACCCTTGAGATAAGAGCTCTGCAAAGAAAAGAGGGCCACTCATCCGCTCCATTGCATGGAATAATCACCTAGTCTCAAACCCGCCCATAGGAACATTGGAATAGTCGAGAAACCTGCACGAATCCCATGGTGTATTAATTTTCAACTTTGCATATATTGTTTAAATAAGATATTAATCTTTATCTTTATATTTATTGAAGCAATAAAATAGAAATAAAGAGAAAAAAGTATGAAACTCATCACATATTCAATGCAACTATGTTATCTATGGACATGTTTAAAGAGGATATGCTTTAACTATATAACTATATTATCTTTATAGTTAATGAGAAACTTTGTCAAGTTACCTAATTTATGATTCAACTTATCTTATTTATGATTTAAAGCTTATGATTATGTGTATAAACATCTTTTGATTTATGATTTGAATTTAATGAAAACACTTATTACATAAATAAAAGTTTACATAGTTTGAAACTTAGTCAAAACCAAAACCAAAAAAATGTGCATAGTAAGCCCAATTGCTATATAATACCTAACTCAATTCAATTCATAAAGACATCTCAATGCCTTTTTCTTTGTATACTAAAATAAATAGCTATAAATCTGAATACCTTTTCTAGATGAATTACATATTCATTATAATATGTATTATACAAAATATTTACAAGTATAAATTAAATTTATAAGATATCCTATTAATATATAGAGTTGAAAATGAATATCACTTTCTTATAAAATGCTATTGCCTACATCCATATTAAAACATAATTTCAAAATATTTGTTATTCACTTTCTTAACATTTTAGCTCCCTTTTAACTACATATATAGTGATTTATGCTTTTCTTAAAGCATTTTGAGAATAGAAATAAAATTCTAAAAAAAATAAATGAATTTTTTATTTTGTTAAGTAAAGTTACAGTTTTCTTAAATTTACTTCATGATTTAGATTTCTAAAAAATATTTAGAAATTTCAATACCTTTTTATTAATATATTAAATTTGATTCATAAATTAAATTTTATAAAAAATATTTTAAAAATAAAATTCTTATTTTTTATGAATTCCATATCATTTATTTAATTTTTTAAAATTGTACTTTAAATTTATTTAAAAATATAAACAATCTTTTATTTAAAATATACTTTCATTAAATTTGATTCAAATCTACATTTTATGGAAAACAATTATGTAGAAAAATACTGCTTCTGTTGCAGCTTCTGACTCCATTACAGCTCCTTCTGCTGTCTGTAATGAATCAATTTGATTTGGAGATGCTACAATATATACCCAATTCACCAGGTAAGCTATGAACTATTAAGATCTCAAATAATTGCAGAGACAAAGTTTGGGAGTTTGGCAAGAAAATCCAAAAGACACAGTCCTATAGTAATTAGCAACAATGGTGAAATTTGAGAAAAGACAGTCTTATACCACATAGCCAAAGCATTTACAGCAATGGAACAGAAGCACTATGTGGAAGAACTTATGAAGGATGATGAACATAGGTAGTATATTTGGCTGCTCATTTCATACACAGACTATGCTACTTACAGACCATCAATAACAGCCACTACACAGAACTCTACTGAAATGATAGTATTCAAATAACTTTCCTATATTGGACTATCAAACGGAATCAAATTAACCAGCCTTGCCCTCAAACAAAATCATATTAACCAGCCTTGCTGAAGATCTTTGGATGCAGTAACCAGTAGCTGGTGCAGAACTCCCAGAAATGCTCTATCATATAGCTTTGTTTAAGCTCAGGTTTGTCCAACTGAGAATAAAAAATCAAAATATATGAACAGACCAAATGGTTACAGAGAAAAAAAAACAAGAAGAGCATGGACAGCAATAAAGTGCTAGTATAGCGGGTAGCAAAGAAAAGCTTGAAGAAGATTGGATTGAGCGGAGGGTCAGAGGATGTATTTATGGCTGAATGTCACCATGTGAAATAGCAAAAGGTGGCAGAAAAGGCATAAGCATCAACTTTTTTCAATTAGGAGGAAGTCGCCAAAAGAGGAGACAAATGGAGAATCCACAGAGCTCTATTCATGGGAAAGAGGACAACTTCTAGTGGCACACATAAATATTGAAGCAAGACTATTTTATTCGGCCACAACTTGTATCTTTCCGGCAAGTATATGAACATTATATATAATCTTTCAAATTTTTAATCATTTATCCTATGTTCGTTTCCAATTTTATATTAGTTTTTATGTATTAAAAAAATGTCCGAGTAAAGAATATTGGCCACTAAATTATTCTATAATCAATCACTGCCATTATTGGTTCTGAGACGAGTCATACAGCACAGCCCACTTAAAAAAATTGTCACAATTACTTAAAATAAATTTATAAATTAAAATTTTATAGAAATACTTAAAAATTAAAGATTAAATAATTAATTAAAATAAATTTATAAATTAAAATATAAATCATTGAAAAAAACTATCTAAAATGCAGTTAAAAACATAAAAAATAAAAAAATAAAAATTATAACAACAAACAGAAAAGAGACATACATTAGCACAAATACCTATAATGCAAATATTATAATAACTATCATAATATATTTACTTAACACATTTTGAAAACAATAAGATTGACTTAAATTTGCACACACATTAGATTGACTTAAATCTGCACACACATTAGAAATGCACTAACTATTTTAATTTCAGAATTTTAAAATATAATAATTATTAAAATATATTTAATACATATTGAAAACAATATAATTGAGTTAACTCTGAGCTTACAATTAGACATAAGAGAACAAAATGTCCACTTCCCCGGCTTCGTAATAGGAAAAAATAGATTTTGCTCGACTGGGCTTGGCGGGATACTTGAGAAATAGTCATTACTAGTGATTGCACCTCTGGTAAGTGCATCAAGTAAAGGAAGAGGTGGGTAAAGGTCTGAAAATACATATTTCCAAAGATTTTAATAGAATTAACAAAAATAAAAATTAAAAAATTAAAAAACTTGTAGAAACTACTTCGATATAGAAAAAATGGAGGTTGAACAAGAACGACACTGCATAAAAGCTTCAATTCAATTGACTATTCCATTTGCATGTCACCTGACGTTTGAGCTCGATTCTCACTTATTGCATGAAGCTTTAAATGAGGTGTTCATTGAATTCCCTACATGCAGTAGAGTCTACATTTATATATAGTCATTTAGTAAAGCATTTGTTTATGAGACAGTTTGACCTGGTTGATCCATTGACATAAGTTTTGGTACCAGAAAGAGCACGTCAGAAGCTTAAGCAAATCATTTTACTTTCCTTTCAAATTTTACAATAAAAATTCAAACTAAATGATTGAAAATGCAGTAGTGTTTACTTTCTCGCAAATAATTTTACTTTCCTTTCATCTTTTACAATAAAAATTCAAACTAAATGATTGAAAACGCAGTAGTGTTTACTTTCTCCCCGAATTTCATTTTGATGGGCCGTTCTTTAGCAATTAAGACATCGATTTTAGATACTGAAAGACAGATATGCGCAAACGCACAAACGGGGATTTCAAATATATAGCAGGAACAGATTTAATAAGTACTGGATTTTGAAGATTTTTGACATGTAAAGTATAAATCTTTCATCTTTTACCATGAATGTAACTGCCTCTGAACCCAAAGTGCCCTCCATGGTCGTGGCTTTCACTCGCTGGTACCGGGTATCAATACAGTACATAGGATCGCATTCTGTTATAAAGGGATAATCCAAATATTAACTCAATAGAAACAAGAGAAACCTGAAACAAGAAATTCAAAGCAAAAACAACATTGCTGCCTTAGAATGTTCGCTCGTCTCTTTCACTATACTCATAGCAGCTGGCTTGGTGGATGGATTTCGCTCGATGCCTAGATTAAATAACCGTAAGCCTGACATTAATTTATTTTTGATCTATTCACCAAGGTTACATGTTTATGTACAGGACGTCAGTGGTAATCCAAAACTCATGACTCGACATCTCTTTAAAACTATGGAGTGATAAGCATTTCAGAAACTCTTTACTCTTTACCTTGCATCTAACAGTATCATGATATTTATGGGCGTTAACAGCATAACCAGACCACCAGAGATTGAGACACCACCGATTGGAACAACCCCACTGCACTCTATATCCAGATCTGTTGTTGTGTTACAACTAAATCCTAGAGGACATCCAGGTGCCAACACACATGCAGATATCCACTCTCTCAGCTCTGAGGAGGACATGCAGCCTACAGGTGTCAGAAATACGCATGCAAATAGCCAGGCTTTGAGCTTTTCAATGCTCCATCCATTGCAGTAAATGAGACATGTCAGGCAGAGGCAAAATAGAAGTAAGAGTGGACACACCAATGGGTTGCAGGTAAACGATAGTAAATTGATGTCACATAAGGTGGGTAAAGATAAGGTAGGATTATTTTTTGGTTTTTTTCTTAATTTTTTTAATATCGAATAATGATAAAAATGGTCAATTCAAGATCTCTTAGCCAATAAAATGTGAATACGCTTTTTTCAAAAAAAATATTTATAAATACTAATTTTAATGAAACTTTGACTTAACTTTATAAAAGTTGAAGTATTGATATCAACTAATAGGAAAAGGCAGAACATATAGTCCCTACCTACAGGACTAATAAAATTAATTAATAATGAATAAATATTATTAAATCCATAATACTTAACATATTAATTGAACTTTTAATATATTATTAATAAACTTATTAGTTAATAAATTAAGAACATATAAATTAAAATTTTGAGTAAAGTTTTCTTATTTAGTAAGTATTAATAAATTATTAAATCTTAATAATTATTAAGAATAATTATATATTTACTTAACCACCACTAAGGATTTATAAATTAATAAAATAAATTAATACTTAAGGAATTATTATTATTATAATATAATAACTCATAATTAATAAAACTTAATAATTATGAAGTAACATAAATTAGTACTTATGAATAAATAAACCTTCAAATTAAAAACCTCTCATTGTAATCATCATGATCAAACTAAATTAAAATTAAAATTAAACTAAAATCTAAAATTATAAAACCTAAAACCGACTCTCATCACAACAAAAATTTACATCACATTAAAACTTATATATATAATATTTACCGGCATCTCATTCTCCCTCAGGCTTCAATGGTCTCCTGATGATGATCCCAGAGTAGGGATTTAAACATCGAGAGTTTCAACTGCTCCTCCATATAATTATATTCAAAAAGATCAATTTTGTCCTATTTTTTTTGTAGTCTTATTTTGGCTAAGCTATTGTTTGGTTGTTGGTCATGGATGATTGGAACATATTGTAATGTTATTTTGATCTATGTTGTCAGATGGGATAGCGAAATGTGACTCTGTATGGAGATGTACTTTTTTATTATATTAATAACAAAAGTACAGTTTTTTTCTTCTTGAAAAAAGTGTATCATGACATCAATTCTCCTAAAGTGGTTGAGTGTTGTAAGTTGTGAGCATAAAGTCTCGGGGTCAAAGCCCTCTGATGGGTGATAATTGGTAAATTGAATCTTTAATTTGAAAATTTTATTCCATTTAAATAAATAAATAAAAAATCATAAAAATGTAATCCATGAAAAAAGAGGAAAATTGAATTTGTGTTTATATTTTCACATTAAAATAAGATTTATATAAATACAAGAAATATATATATTTTATTTATAAACAAATCTAAATCTAATATGATTGGGATAATATACACATCACAGGCACGAAAAGAGATAGAAGTCACAAATTCCAAGCGTGTGTACTCAGATGTTAAGTGATAGCCTGGACCAATGAGGCATGATAAATATTAATGTTTCCCTCAGTTTTACTACTGTAAAACAATATCATAATCTTGAAATGGCATTTTTAAGGTAAAATATATTCATTTCAAAATAAGAAGTTAACTAATAGAATGAAACTTAAGTAAAATTTTCAAAAAAATATTAAAAAGTACAAATAAATTAAATTCAAATTTGTTGTTTGATATCCAAAATTGAAGTTTTTAGAAAAATATTTAATTTTTCACAAATCATAATATATATAGTTTTTTACAAACTTTAATAAAATTTTCAAAAAAATATTAAAAGTACAAATAATTTAAATTCAAATTTGTTGTTTGAAATCCAAAATTAAAGTTCGAACCATATTGTGCCAACTTAACAACTAAATTCAATAAAAGCCACAAGGTGGCTTAGTCCTTGCGTCTTGCTAAAAAGACTCAACACTTTTGAAATTAATAGTTATGATCATATACATAAAAGTAATTCTGATATTCTTGGTTAAAAATTTCATGATGTATTGGACCAAAAAATTATGATAGAACTTCACTTTATTTCTGTAAAAAAAAATGCTAATTAGAAACCAAAATAAATGATGACAAAATAAGCTCATTAACTACAAACATACCGAAATCAATATAAAACCTTATAAGATAATCTGCTTCCAATTGTAAAGACGAAAGCAAAGAGAAAGTCAGATTCAAAACAAATAATTTTGCTGACTATATTCTTACTACAGCTGCTAAACATGTTAAGGAAATATATACACAGATTCGATGCACAACAAAATATGCCATTTCAAAAATGTAAGGTAACATGGATCTCAAGATGAAAAAAATCTAAAATGAAGCCAAAAAAATTTAGGATACAACAATTATTATAAATAGGAGAATTAGGAAAGGAAAAAAATTGAGATGAGGGATTTGATTGAATCATAAATTCCTTGGTAGATATTTTTGGTATATAACATAGTCACATGACTTGGACCCAGAAGCAACTCAACAAAGCCTGAGAATAAGAGTACGACTTGGCAAAGTCTAAGAGTAAGAGTACGACTTGGAGTTTGGGAGAAACTTATAACCTTGGCAAATAAAAAATATTAAAAAATACATAATAGGCAAACGATTGTCAAAATTTGTCAACAAGGTGAAATTAGATCAAACTCAATGAGTATATTAGTCACACTCAATCAAACTCAACTCCTTGGTCAAATTCATGAATTTCACTATATTTGACCAGGTTGGCCCAAACAAGAAAACTCAACTTGTTTCATAGCTGGGTCGAATAGACTCCCCAAGTCTACAAAATCTTGCTTCATTGATGTGTAACATTGTCATATATTCTTGTCATCAACACTTTGACAACAAAAAAACTAGTATGTAGATATTTTCAGCAAGAAAAGAAAATATGAAGAATTTTAAAAAATCCAAAAGCATTTTATAGCTATGGCTCCAATTCTTAAAAGCTTCTAAAACTAGACAACCATACACTATGAATTATGTAAACATTGAACTTTCTAGGTCCTAATCTCCCTCTTGAGAACATAATTATATCTTTTTCACATGAAAAAAATAGTACTTTTGTTATTCAAGGCTAAATAAAAAAGTACATCCATAATTTAGATAGTACAAAAAACAAGGTCATCTTGAAGCGTGCTCAAAGAGCAAGACACAACAACAAAATTATGTTCTCTCTTAATAACATAATTCATTAACAAAATATTGGAAATGTAATATCCATGCTTTAAATGATATAAAAAATACCCAGCTCGAAAACCTTACAAAGAGAGAACTTTTAGAACTAATTGAGAGGTCACCTAATGAACCTCTTGCTAAAAGAAGATCTACTTGGTTCTAAGATATCTTACAAAATGCAAAGAAACATGGAGCACCAACAAGCTCATCCAGAGAGTGCAAGCAACCTGACAGATATTCAGGGTATGTGGCACTGATGAGTCATAGCAGTGATTCAGAACCATCCTCATATGAAGAAGTTGCAAAACAACAAGTTTGGAAAGATGCAATAACAGAAGAGTACAACTCTACAATGAAGAATGATGTTTTGGAGGTTGTTCCCAAACCTGATGGGAAGCCCATTGTGACTTCCAGATGGCTTTACATGATAAAGCATGTTGTGGATGATAGCATTGAGAAGTATAAAGCCAGATTTGTTTCCAGAAGTTTCTCTAAGAAAGAAAGCATCGATTATGATGAGACATTTTCCCCCGTGGCAAGGTACACCACAATCCGAGCAATGATTACACTTGCATCTGTTCTAGGATGCAAAATTTTCCAGATGTATGTGAAGACAACCTTCCTCAATGGTGAGGTTGAGGAAGAGGTTTATATTGAGAAACCCGAAGGATTTGTGGTGCATGGGAAGGAATCCCACGTTTGCAAGCTAAAGAAAGCTCTATATGGGCATAAGCAAGCCCCCAGGGCTTGGTACTCCATAATTGATAGCTACCTTCAGAAACCGGGTTTCTGTAAGAGTGAAGCTAATCCAAATTTGTACTTCAAAGTAGTGAATAACCAACCGTTAATATTGGTTCTGTATGTTGATGATTTGTTTCTCACTGGAGAGGAACATCTGATTGCTTGGTGCAAGAGGGAGCTCACCTCGGAGTTTGAGATGAAAGACTTAGGTACAATGCACTACTTTCTTGACCTTGAGATCTAGAAAAGAAAAGATGAAATTTTGCTATCTCAAGGGAAATACACTATGGATATATTGCACAAGTTTGGCATGATAGATTGCAAATCTATGACTACATCGATGGTTTCCAATTTGAAGAAACTTCATGAGTTAGGCTTTGGATCAGATCCAATAGATCCCACTTTGTATAGACAACTTATAGGCTGGCTAATGTACTTGATACATTCGAGGCCTGATGTATGTTATGTCGTGAGAATTCTGAGTCAATTTATGTCTGATCCAAGACACAAACACTAGATAGCTGTTAAGCATGTGCTTAGGTACCTTCGAGGTACAATTTAATATGGACTCATATATTCCTCCAGTGAAGGAGTTGTGTTACTTGGTTATACATACTCAGATTGGGGAGGAAGCATTGTGGACCGTAAGAGTACATATGTCTACTGTTATATCCTAGGATCAACTATGATATCTTGGTCCAGCAGGAAGCAGGGCTCTGTGGCCCAGAGCACTACAGAAGCAGAATGCATAACTGCTAGTGTTGTCTGCCGAGAAGCAGTGTGGCTCAGAAATCTACTTGAAGGGTTGTTCGGTGAAAATCGTGAACTTACAGTTATTAGGTGTGATAATCAAAGTTGCATCAAGCTTTCTGAAAACCCTGTGTTTCATAGAAAGTCAAAGCACATTGAAATGAAGTATCACTTCATCCGAGACATGGTCCAGAAAGGTACAGTGAAACTTTAGTACATTTCTACTGATGAGCATATTGCAGATGTGTTAACAAAGCCTCTGTCAATGACGAAGTTCAGGTACATCCGAGACAAGCTTGGTATGGTAGAGAATGCCTCCCTCGCTAAGAGGGAGTGTTAAATGTACAACATCATGAGACATTCTCCAAACCAATCTTGTGCAACCAAGATTGATCCTTCCATATAGAGGTGAGCACTTTGATTTCCTTCCGTGTAAAGGTTATTCCTCCCATATAGAGATAATCGATCAAAGTAATGATGTTGTAAAGTCTTTTTGGACAAGGCTCCGGATTTGTGTATCAAGTCATGATTCTCATGTGAACCTTCTGTATAAAGGTATCCATGGGATGGACCTCCTGTATAGAGGTGGACCTTCCATATAAAGGTCGTGATTTACTTGTTAAAAACATTTAATATTGTGTGATGTATTATTAATCATGATCACTAGTTGCTATTAAGTCCCCTTTAGAGATTGGTCACCTATAAAGTGAATTACTTTAGCCTATGATAATTTGGTCCGGAATGTTATAATATGATCACAACATTCGATAATTCTTCTTAGTATAATGTAATGTGATGGATAATTAAAGTTAGCACATATTGACCATGCAGTAAGAGATAAAGAAATAAAAGATAAAGCATAGAGATCAAGAGAATTCAAAATTTCCCATGCAGACACTTCAATAAATCAAGGAGAAATCGAATTGATCACTACAATGATGTTATCAAGAAAGAATCAATTAAAGAGAGTTAACTAAGTGACAACAAAGAAGATCTAGTTAACTAAGTGTTATTGCATGATGACACTTATGTCAAACTAAAAGGCGACATGTGAGTTGTGACACTTGCATGTCGACACTTAAGTTATCCACCTAACTAAGTGGGAAAGATTGCAGTTAAGAGGAGAGTTCATCCTAAGTGGCAGTTCAGTGAGATAAATCACTGCATGTGAAGTGGGGTGGACTTCCTCATGCAATATTGATACGAGCAAGCTCATCTAGAAGTTAGAAGAAGTCGATGCTTGAGAATAATGTACAAATATGTAATACAGGATTGATGAATCCAGTGTGAAGCGGATTCTCTTCTCCTATGAAGGTAAGGCGCTTAAGAGACAAGATATTATTATTGAAGGCAAGGCACGTATCTGATTGATCTCTCTTCTCTATTGCTTATGTATCTTCAACAAGAGTGTTTGGTGATCTCTTATCTTCTGAAAGCAATCTGCTATGTTGTAAAATAAAGACATTCTCTGCTATCCATTATATTATACTAGAAGAGTTATTGGGGTTTTTGTTCTCATTATTTTGAGGATTTTCCCCGGGGTATATCTTGTGTTATGGTTGTATGAATTTCATGTGCTTGAATTGTCTCATTGTTTCAAGTTTATGCATTTCAAAGAATTAAAGATCAAAGCTCAATCAAATTTAAATAATCGTAACCTCAGAAACTGAGGTTTTGTTAATCGAGAATGACATCAATACAAGACCTTTTTTTGAGCAAGTTTTGGCTTGCTTGCCGCCCTTTCCCTAGACATTACAACCAAAATATTTGAGTAATCCTCAAGGATAACATCTACGTCACTTGAGAGTGTTCAGTGTGATAAATACCTATCTTGTTAGAGACCTTACCTCTAAACCATTGTATTCAAAGCAAGAAGCTAGGAAGTAAAGGGCATAGAGAGCGTTGATGTTATTGATGCAGTTGGATCCAACATTAGAATTGACAGCCGAGGACCTAAAGTGATGTGGATCCTTCCTCGCCTAAAAGAGGACATAAATGAAGAGTGTATAACAAGCAAGACATGATTTTGTTATGGTGGTCTTAAATGGCTAAGGTTAAATGAGCCAATGATACATTGGCTCGATGTTCGTCTTCAACCTGTGACCTCGCATGATGCTCTTGAGGTTATTACAGAGGCCACCCATCAAGTAAATCCAGAGCAGATGGTTGCAATTGTTGGGAAGCTCTCTGATGTTGAATCCATGTTGACTTTGAAAGATTACATGAACAAAATGGGATCTGAGAACATATGGTGTGAAGGAGACAGGATGGATCCTCATGGAAAGCGCGAGCAAAATGTTGAGGAAGCTTCACCATCCAGCCAGAACGATTCCGATTTTTCATATGCTCATGAAACCTTGACTCAAAGGTGGTGCATGATTACAACAGACCCATCGAGCAGTGCAGATATTTTTGAACCCTATGCATTCTATGAAAAACAGTGGACAGGCTTGACTACTTTTATGAAATACTAGGGAGAGAGAAACAAAAGTTCGTTGGATGTTGCCACTCTAACACCTAGAAACAAAAGTTTGTTGGATGTTGCCACTCTACTACTTTTATGAACTTCGCCAACCTGACGAGATGAACAGTCCATAAAAGAGGAGCTATCCTTCATGGCGTAAATAGGTGACAACCGTCGATCTGGGCCCCTATCCCCACGAAAGAATACACCAAAATTCTGTGAAGAGAAAATAGCCAGGGCCTCCATCAGATCGACAATAGATCCGAGAAAAGGGGATGGCTTACCGGATGCCATGGACAGCCGCAGAGAATGTGGGGAACCACAAAAAAAGACCCCGGAGGAGAGTGCTCATCAGAAACGACCAACGCCGAAGGCTGTGTGTTAACTATCACCATCCGACCGTCGGGGCCACCAATGTCCCAGGAGACATGCATTAAGTCGATGATAGAGAGAAAGAAGCCTTGGGGTCATATCCATATGGAGCATCACGAGGAGGGACAACGACCCTCCCCAACGCCGAAAAGCGATAGTCCCACACCCAAAAGAGGGGAGACCTCATTCTTCGTAATGTTGACAGAAGCAAGCCTTATTGAGAAGTCGTATGAAACCCCAGGCTCCTGCACCGACCTTACATAATTAATTGTATTTAATCTATAAATCACTTTATAATTGGAAAATCAAGCAAACATTAAAACAAAAAAACAGCAAAACACCAGTTCTCTACCATCATTGTAAAAAACACCAGTTCTCTACCATCATTGTAAACTTAAAAGCAAGGAATTTGTGATTACCAAAAGAGAATCTGGTGAGACAACATATGTAGAAATTGTTTTTAAATATATTCATATTACTTAAAAATGTTTCTTTGACAGGTCAAAATTAGGTCTAGGCTTTGACATACAATATTGACAAGTCAAAATTAGATATTGGATGTTTAGATTTGAAAGTTTCATTGTGAAAAGCATTTCATTTTTTAAAGTATGATTAAGTATGTAGGATTTTATACAATATATTAATTAAAAGAAACTCAATGAAAAAAAATACTAATTGATTTGATTTAACAATTCAATTGCAATATTTTTTTAAGTGTTTATTATTATTCTTAATTGATTAGAAAAAAATAGTACTTTTGTTATTCATTATGAATAAAAAAGTACATCTTGAGGCTGATAAAAAAATAGTAATATTTTCTGTAAAAAAATATATAACTCTAGAGAAATCCACTTCCATCAAAATATACCCCCCATATACATCAAATCCATAACTTGCACAAGTTACTAGCAACAAAACTACAAAGCTGAAATAACAGTGTCCCCCATACTTAAAAGGAAAAATAAAGTATCAAGAATAATAACCACCATTCGCTCAAAAATATAGTAGACAGAACCATTATGCACAACAGTACCTTCCACATATTCCTCCCAAAAAAGGATGCCTTCCTCTTCGGAAAGAGTCTCTTTAGAAAGGGTATCAACATCAGAATTCAACTCCTTGAATATATGCTCAATAGTCAAGTCATCAAAGGAAGCCAAAAGGTTTTCAGTTCTCAAGCACCATTGTTGAAGTGATAAAACTTGTAGATTGCACAATTTCCTTTCCCAGTTAAACAACAACAAGGGAATCTCCATATATCTTCAAGCTATCAATGCCAAAATATTAGGCAAGTTTTGAAAGGCACCATAGTGTCATCAGCTCATCCTTGGTGTTAGACCCCAAACCACAATTCATCTTCATCTTGAAACAATGATCTTTGTTTATATTCAGTTGAAAACCAACAGCACATCTGTGTCCTTGTGTTGCACCTTAAAAAAAACAAAAACAAAATTTGTAGCAAGAATATCATCGACCCGTCAGGATGTTCTTCTGTTTTTGACATTCATAGTGTTGTAATCTGTATATATGTTGATGATCCTTAAAACACTGGCAGATGTATTCAATGGTTTCCCTTCAAAACTTACATAGTTTCGAGATTTCCAAATATCCCAGCACATGAAAGCAGGGAGGATCCTATGATCATAGCAATTTTTGTACCATATATGGAAGTTTGTATCAATAGATCTATTTCCCCATACTTGTGAAATATTCAATGTGTCACAGACTTGTTTCCAAAGTTGCATTATGTATTGACGATTGACAAATAAGTGGTCAATAGTTTCTAAATCTGTCTTGCAAAGAACACAATAATTTGGTCCACTCCATCCTCTATGCACTAAATTGTCCCATGTCAACAAGCAATTTTCAAATGTTAGCAAAATGAAGCATTTAATTTTCAGGGGTAGATGCCACTTCCACAGTTTATTAAACCACCACTTAGGAACAATAAAGGATCCACTAAGTGCAATTGTTGAGTAAGCAGACTTAGCAGTAATTTGCCCATTTTTCTAATTTAAGGACCAAAGCAATTCATCTTCACTTGAATTCAGTCTGATGTCAGTAGGGTTGAGGTAGGAGATGCGTTGAGTCCATTCCTCTACCCAAATACTACCCAGTCCAAGATCCTGAGTAATTAGCCAATATGAACCAGTATTTTGTAACCATTGAGGACGTTTGATGTGAGCAAGAGTGATGAAGCCCAACTCTGCAAGGTATTCTAAGATAAATGATGACAATAGATAATTATCCTCATTTATAATGATGGGATATATTCCCAACAATATATTTGCACCATTCCCAACCCTCTAGGACAGATATTACTAATCCAAGAATATACTTTTATGAAACTAGTCTATAAGTTTTATGCATTCCTTACATTTTTATATGGACTTGAAATCCATTGTAATGTGGTTTCTTTGATATATTTTCCATGGAGAACCTCACACCACAAGCCTTTTCCAAACAAACCACGCCACATGCTCTTCAAGCTCAAAGCAGTACTAAACCAATATAAATTTTTAATGTCCCAACCACCTATACTATTTCGTTAGGAACATCTTTCCCAATTAGCAAAGTGAATTTCACCTCCATATGTATTCCCATACCATAAAAAATGAACATTAATCTCTGAATCATATTGAGGATATTTTGAGGAACCTATGCCAGAGAAAACCAATATACAGGAATGCAAACAAGGACAACTTTCAGAAGTGTCAATCTACCACCCAATGATAGCATCCTATAAGTCCAAGGTCCAATTCTTTTTTCACACTTTTTGACCAACCAAAGTCAATCCTTAATCCTATAGAAATTTGGTTTAAAGTAGTAACACAAATATTTGAAACCATCAACTAAATTTGTAATCTGATAGGGAATGAAAATTGTGATCTGATCTGATAGGGAATAAAAGTAGACTTGGAGATGCTAACTTCCATCCCGAATGTTGCACAAAATAAGTTAACGATCTCTGCAAAACAATTCCATTCTTCCACAGTGCATTTGCCAAAAAGTACCACGTCATTAATAAAAAATAAATGTGTGATAAATACAAAGATGAAATTTTGATGCCTTTCAATTTCCCTTCAATTCTAGTAGCACTAATCATTCTACTTAGGCCGTCAATAACTAGTAGAAACAATAAAGGTGATAAAGGACAACCTTATCTAAGGCTTCCTAATTGTTGAAGAAGCTGGGAGGGGATCCATTAACAAGGACAGAGAATTGTGCGGATGTAACACATGCCATAATCCAGTTTGTCACTTGTATAGGAATGCCAATTTGAATGAGCAGTAACCTCATGTAAACCCAATTAACGTGATTGTAGGATTTCATCAAATCCATTTTTAAGACCAGGGCATTCATACCTTTGGATTTAATTGAGTGTAAGCACTCTTGAGTGACCCAAACAACATCAAATAACTGTCTATTTTCCAAGAAACCAAACTATTCCTTTGTAATCATATCTGCAAGTTTGGGTCTTAGCACGTTTGAGATTATTTTAATGATAATCTTGTAGGCAAGATACATATGGCAATTGGCCTATAAGCATTAAAGGAGTTAGTATTATTTCATTTAGGTATGAGGGCAATGAAGGTTGAATTAAGGGCATCGGTAAAAAAACCTTCCATACGTGACTACGCAACCATCTATGGGAGAACTTCCCCCATAAATTCAAAGAAGGACAAAAGGAGTTCAACTAGCCAACCATCTTGACCAGGACTCTTATCCTCCGCAAACTACTTTAGCACATTTTCAATTTCTCCTAATGTCACTAGCTCCCCAATAGCCAAACCTTCCTCTTAAGAGAAGAAGAAAGGAAGATATCTAATAATCTTTAATTGTGCCTCAATCTCATTGATTCTAGGGTCTTTGAAGTGTTTAATGAAATGAGACCTAGAAATTGCTTCCAATTCCTTTGGGTCCAAACTATAGTACCCCCCCTATCCTTCAAGTCCCATATGGAGTTAACATTCCTTTTGTATGTAGCATAATTATGAAAAAAATATCGTGTTTCTATCACCAAGAGATACCCAAATAGCCCGAATTTTCATTCTCCAAGTCATTTCCTCCCTCCTAAGAAAAAAGTCGTTTGATCTTCCAACTTCTGTAACTCCAATTTCTCTTTATGTGAAAAGATGCCCTCGAGGTTAGACTCCAAACTACCCTTCATCAAGCATTCAATCTTCTGAAGATCCTCACTTGCTTTTGCTTTCTTATCATTCTCCCACATTACAACTTTATTCTTCAAACATTTAATATTAAAAACCAAAGATTCCATAGGACTTGCATCTTCAGATACTATAAAACAATTATAGTTATTCCTCACCATCATACAAAAAATTGAATCCTGTAACCACATACTATTAAATTTGAAAGGGTAATTTTTCTTGGATTTGATGCAGGAGCATCAGGACCTAGGCAGATCAACCGAAGTTGATCGACATGAGGAGCCGACCAAAGGGATCGCCAATGACCACTGGTGCGAAAGAGCAGATTGGCTATCGAAGTCAATAAGTCGTGCAGGAGAAGTTGATATACAATTGATAGAAGATGCGAAAGGTAGAGAGTCGACATGTCAAAGGTCGACAGACGACAGGGTTGTAGCGGAAGGCGTCGTGGATCGACATGTTGTCGAATCGCGACACCAACAGGTTTGGGCATGATCCAAGTGAGGAGGAAGGGCATATTGGCGAAGCCTTGAGTTCAAAGGGAAGCCGACGGATATGTCGAAGGCTGACGAAATACAGTATGGTCAAGGCGGTGACCGGACCAACAACTGTAGCAGTGTCAAAAGGACGCGCAGAAAGTCAAGTAGAGTACTTGGTAGCTGTTCGGGGTTGCTAAGGAAGTTATGAGCAGTTATTGTAGGTGATTGAGATCATGACAGATGTCGCCACAGGTGGAGGTTGTGCAAAACGGCAGAGGCGCTGACAATTGCAGTTCTGCAGGATCTGGCGGCTTCGGCCGACAAAGGAAGAGTGTTTTAGGAGTTGGACTAGACCTCGGGATGCACAGTTGAGAGCAACAGGGTAGAAGACTTGTGCGCAGGTGCAGAGGAGTTCAATTAGTGAAGTTGAGTTTGATCGACAGAGAATCGACACAACAGAGTTCGAGAGAAGATTTGTGGATTGGATAGGATAGTCACACATCTACCGAGCGCAGAGAAGATCGAGCCATAGCTCAGAGTTCCACAGCAAACCAGGAGAGGGTGAAGATCGACACACTGAGAGAGCACATAGTTACTTCTGTATTGTAAGGCTAACGCTGACATAGTTAGTTGTTTTACATTCCTTGCAGTTTGCATTGTAACCGATTGATTTGAAGTAATAGAAGCCAGATTCTGGCATCTTGTTTACATCTTGTTTATGTGAACGCGTGTGTTGTGTGTAATCGTTAAGCAAGAACCCTTGTCGGGGTGACCTTGCGTCAAGTGGTATCAGGGCAGGAAGAGAATCCTGTAAGCAGAAAGGTGGTGATATCAACCTGACTAGGGCAAGTGGTATTAGCAGTGGAGGTGAACCTAGTGTGCAAGTGCGTTGAACAGCTCCAGCTGCAGTTGGGTAGAGTTGTGCATGACCTGTGAAAGCCGGTTGTGATTGGAAGAGTGGGAGTTTTAGCTTAGGTTGAAAATGGCTCACATAGGCGTTAATGTATGAGGAGTTGGACGAAGAGCACGTGGCGCAACAGTCATAGTTGATCGTGAGATGTTCGATGAATGCATGCAAACAATGCGAAGTCTGATGAATGAAGTCGCAGCGATCAAAGAAATCCAAAGGCGTGGATGTATTCCTGATGCGTTAGACCACAGCGACGAGGAGGTCGAAGAGGTGGGAGCACAGGAAGAGGCAGTCGAAGAACCAGAAGACAAAATCATCATGCTTCTGACGGATATGAGAGGTCGGACAAAGATAGATGTATGTACCTACTCAGGAAGTCTGGATCCAGAAGACTTGATCGACTGGTTCAGAGAGATGGAGAAATACTTCGACATAAAGCAGATCGAGGATCCCAGGCGGGTTAAGACTGCATGTCTGAGGTTGAAGGGTCACGCCTCATTGTGGTGGGACAATGTACAGGCTAACAGAGTCAAGAAAGGCAAGCAGAAAATCAAGTCTTGGGACAGGATGGTCACCAAGCTGAAAGGGAAGTTCTTTCCAGGTGACTATGTGATTTCCTTGTTCCAGAAGTTACAGAACTTTCGACAAAAAGAGATGAACGTGAAGGAGTACACGGAAGAGTGCTATAGATTTTCGATAAGGTCGGGGCAAACCGACGAAGGAGAAGAAGCTATCACTAGATACATGAACGACCTGAAATATGCGATATACGATGAGTTGAGCATGTCAAGATTCAGATCGATCGGTGAAGCCTACTAGTTAGCTCTAAAGGCAGAAGAGAAATTGTCGAGGAAATCTGCATCGACCAGACGTAGGATGACTGGTCGGGGTGCGAAGACTATTTTTGCGAAAGGTCAAAGTAGCAGATACAGGAGAGAAGCCGTCGAAGACAACCGACGTGCGGAAGGGACATCGATAAGAGAGAAGACGTAGGAAAACCGGCGTGACGGTCGAGAGACACGCGGTCGAGGTGCGTATGGTCGAAGTGGTCCATCCGACAAAAAAGGAGCTGACAGACCAACCATAGTCTGTTACAAGTGTCGAGGAGTCGGACACAAGGCATATGAATTCCCAAAGAACCTACATGCTGCAAAAGAGTCAAAAATTTGACGTCGAAGAGATGAACAAGCCGATGAGAGGGTAGAGTTGATATCTAACAGTAGTGGAGGTGGGAAAGGAAAGAATCACTCCATGACGACTAGGAGGACGTTGGTCCAGGACGACCAACGCGAAGAGAAAGAGCCACTGCAGCGAAAGGCTATCTTTCGAACCAGAGTGCGGATTGGCGAGTGGTATTGCAAGACCATAGTTGATGGTGGCAGTACAGAGAATCATGTGTCGACAGAGGTCATCGACAAAGCGGGGTTGAAATGTCGAGAACACCCACACCCCTACAAGATCTCATGCTTGCAGAAAGGACACCATGTGAAGGTGACCAGATAGTGCCTGATTAACTTCAAGGTCGGGAAGCTTGAAGACAGTGTACTGTGCGACGTAATCTCGATGGACTCATGTCATCTATTGTTAGGGAGGCCATTGAAGGGCTTTTTAATTTCCTTTTAATTACTTAGAAAACAACTAAGAAGTGTATATTAATAGGGCTTATGTGGCAACATCATTTTATGCTTGGGTGCTAGGAGATGTTGGAGTGGACTTAGCTATGGTAGTAAAGATGAGGTAATTTTTAAATGGAAGGGTGAAGGTTTGGGTTGAGAAAGGATGGTAGAGGATGGAAATGAATGATGACGAGTAATGTAAGGGTAATGGTGTGTTTACGGTAGGTAATGGTGTAGTCATGGTAGGTAATGGTGTGCCCCTTCCCCCAAACTGAAAGCTTCTACTACCCTTAGAAATATAGGAGGAAGTAGTGATAAAGGCTCAAGTAATTTTCCAAATACAAATCTATAGCATTCAATGAACTTGACTAACAATAAAGAAAAGAAGCATACATGTACCTACCTATGAATATCGTGAAATGTGCAGCAGCATCCTAAGAAGCATGAGATCTGATGTGGTCCACAATGGTGTAGAAACTGACAAGAAAGAGCATTGCGGAATCCGGAGCTTGGATTTGGAGATGAAAAATGATCTTCTGATGTAGCAACAAATCTTGGAACTTTATTTAAAGAGCATGATGGAATACTTTATTTCTCACTTATTTGCAAACCTTGTCCACTAGCAAGCTAGTTTTCAGATAAGATCTGTCTAACTGCACCCAGAGGGTTTTCACAATCAGAAAATTTTTATTCCCAAGGGATGCCTGCCAGCAAGCTGGTTTTCAAGCATTTCCAAGGGGTGATGGCGCCTGAAACAGGTTTTCACCATCAAATTTTATTTGGAAAGGGGGTAGGGAGGTGAGGGAGCTTGACATTGTAAGTGAGCCAAGCTGCTTTATTGTGTGGGTCAGGGATGGATGGAGCAGAAAGTCATGGGAGAAATGGAATGGTGGGGGATGAAGTCAATCTAGTGATAGTGGTGATAGAGATGATGTTCATGAGAAAATATTATCAACCACATAAGGAAATGAAATATTTATTAACTTCAACAGGCATGCATATCAAAATGGGAAAATGAAATGCATAAGCATACCATGGTACTAGTGAATGAGCATGATGAATCTTATGTCTTCTGAAACGATTATTTACTGAAATCAGGGATGTGGCAATGGGAATGTGGGAATGACACTTGACCTCTGGAGCATTGGTATTCAAATTCTTCATATCAATTCCTTATATGTCTCATTCTGGATCCATCTTCCATCTTTGATAAAAAGTCTTCTAGTTGTTGTCTTTTGGTGAGACACCGCTGGATCAGGATTCTAGGAACTTGAGCTTCAAAAGTAGCACATATCATGCTAATGAATCTTCATTTTTGGATTTCTAGAGAGAATTCCCATCAACATTAAATTTGGTCTTCACGAATCATTCATCCATAGATTAACCTTCTTTTAATCTTCCAAGGACCTGCAAAAAAAAGTTGGCACTTACCTGCAATAAAATGTAAGCTCATGGAAGAAGAGAGGTGATCAGTCCCTCTTAATCCCAAACATATGCAAGATAAATACAACAAATTCTTATAAAACAAATCCAAGGAAGATAAAACAAAAATTCACTTTTTACCTGTTGGAGAGTGGTGGCCACCTTAGACAACCCAACGGTATTTTGCTAATAACTTCTTCGTTTCACAACCGATTTGAGTGATTCCAAATCCAAATGAAAGTGGATTCATAGGGGTAACTCCAGTAGAAACAGGTTTTGAAAATGCATTAATATAGTATTCCAAATCTGCTAAAGAACATCATGTAAGACATACTGGTTGCAATTTTCAGCCTAGACCAACAATCAATGATTTGAGCGTAATTTTTTCGTTTGTTGACGGATTGAATCGATTCCACTTGGAGTTTAAAGTAGATTCCCATATGTACCTCCAATAGAAACATGTTTTTAATTCAATCAGAATTGATGGGTCGAATATGCCAAAGTACAGTCGATGAGGCAGAGTTCTGGGAGTGCTGATTTATGACAGGCAGTTAGTATTTTGGGCATAACTTCCTCGTATGATGTCGGATTTGAGTGATTCAAATTGAGTTGTAAACTAGATTCACAGGAGAATATTCCTTAGAAATGGGTTTAAAAAATTCATCCATTTAGGCACCCAAAAATTGACTGTCCCAACCGTGTTCTTGAGTTGTCTACCCTACACCCAGTCAGTATTTTGACCATAACTTTTTCGTTTGATATCCAAATTGAAAAATTTAAATTGCGTTAGAAACTAGATTCCAAGGGCTACTTTGAATAAAAACAGGTTTTAAAAATGTGTCCATATGGTCTCTCAAAACTTTACTGTCATGACTGCGTTTTCAGTAAGCCCAACATGCCAAAATAGCCAATTTTTCACTAAAATGACGATTTAGATGCAAGTGAATGTTTTTATGGATATAATTCAATGTAATACATTAAATAACAAATAAAATCAATAATACATATGTTGTTTTAAGGTTCCGCAGTTGAGCTACGGATCCTCAAAAATTGAATTTTAGTGCTAAAGGATGTATTTTTATGAATTGAGTAACATATTACATACCCCTTTAGAAATTTTTGAATATTTTGTACTCTTTCTTCAATCGCTTCCCCTCGAATCCTCTTGAATCCTTCAATAAAATCTTCATTCGCCAAGCCTCATTCCTCTTTCCAAGCTTTCTGCAAAAGACAAATTAGTAATGTGTGGCTCTTACTGCACCACATAATCATCATCTTGAATCTTTGATTTTATTCATGAAAATAGAAGGCATAAACAAATATACTGCTATTGCATAAATTATTAACATGGTTCAAATTTGCAAAGACTTGCGGCAGGCTATTACACTATAGTAATGCTACAGTGAGGTCGTCTTTGCGTCTTACTTGTCTCTGCGCCTCCATCCTTCAAACAAAAACATATGCATGTATAATAAAAAAAACAAATAGCTCACTACCAAAAGAAAATTTACTCAAGCAAAAAAAGACAGTGGTTGTGGTAACTCCCTAGCAACGGCGCCAAAATGACGGGCTTTCTAATTGCCTTCTAATTACTTAGAAAATAACTAAGAAGTGTACATTAATTGTCAACCCGGGGTTCGTTGAGAACTTGCGAGTTACCGTGCACTGTATGTGCAAACCACAACCTCCTCTTTCATTAGTTTATGTACTTGAAGTTGTAGTTCAATAACCTTACTTACAAACAATGGTACAAGCAGTTACAATGTCTTGGCAAGGAACTAGCCATCTAAACAACTATTGAAGCTAAATTGCAATGAAAGTAAATCACACGACATGAAAGTAAATGCTAAAATTAATTCACACTTGAAAGTAAATGCTAAACTAAATCAAATGCTGTTGGAAAGTAAATATTAAAGCTAATTCACACTATGCAGGAAAAGTAAATTCTAGAACTACGTCACACTTTGCAGGAAAGGTAAATTCTAATACTACGTTCACACTATGCAAGAAAGTAAATTCTAAATCTAAGTTCACAACACACTTGACAGAAAGGTAAATTGCAGAAATAAAATCTAAAAGCTATCCTTGCCAAATACAAGTTACTATTTATGATCCAATGGAGTAAATAACATTATTGCATTAAGCTCAATGATTGTAAAATAAAACATTAAATCTCTATCTATGCATCACAACTAAGCAATGAAGTACAACTATATCAACATAAAATAAATAAAATCATATTGCAAAAGCAATTATGAAACTAAGATCTAATTGAATCAAAATGAAAGTATAGCTTTATTCCATCATCAATTGGATTATTGCTCTAAGAGTCCTCCCATAGAATGGAGAAAGAACTCTTATTTATACATGATTTCTCCATAACAACTAATAAATGAGGATCCAAAATATCCTCAACAAATTCCTAAAAGTTTGGATCTCAAAACTAATCCAAGATCCTTACTAACTACATTCTATTTAGAATACCTTTGAAGTCAAATTCGAATTTAGGGATAGAGGCTACAATAAAATAGTCAAAACTCATCCCAAATGTCTCTTAACAACTTTTGACTTCTTAGATCCATCATATATTTGATAGAGATCTTCAAATCTTTATGAATAAGCCAAATATGCACTCATATCCACCTCCATTTTCTAACTTTAATTTAACATCATGATTTGAGACATATAAGAATAATAGAAATAATGGATTTATAAAAATCCATTACTCCTAATGAATATTTTTCTCCAAAGTTGGTGGTTGAAGGTAAAATTTGAATTATTGACTTTCAATAATGCTGCAGATAGAGTTTCCGTAATGCTGCAGATACCTGTAGAGTTTCCGTAATGCTGCAGATAGAGTTTCTGTAATGTTGCAAATAGAGTTTCTGTAATACTGCAGATAGAGTTTCCGTAATGTTGCAGATGGAGGTTCCGTAATGCTGCAGATGGAGTTTCTGTAATGTTGCAGATGGAGTTTCTGTAATGTTGCAGCAAATGTTCTGCACTGCTACAAAACTCCCTCAAATATGTTGTAGCTGCTTCCAACAATTGATTCAATATTCAAAGCAAATACATAGTACACTAATTCCCTCAATGTTAGATAAAAATCAAATGAAATACTAAGACATGTAATGGAAAAATTACTTGAGCATAAAAACTCGGATATGAGCGTAAGAAATGATTAATGCATGAATATGGATAAGCAAAAGGAATTATAAATACGGTGAAATGGTGGTAAAAATATGCTAAATTCAAGGCTCGTCAGCCATGGCAGTATGATCTAAAGATGATCTATGATGGTCGAGCTAACACAGTCACAATGTGGTAGAATGGCACGCGGAGGACTCTGAAGCCAAAGCAGAAGGAGCAAGCCGACTGCAAGCACGACAAGAGAAACTATTGGGAGAAGCGAGTGTTCATGTGCTCAGCGAAAAAATTCCTTGCGGAAGAGGAAAAGCAGTTGGGATGTTTCGCCATCATTCCGAAAGGGACATGTGTCGAAAGGTCAATAATGGAGAGCATTCCAGTCGAAGTCGAAAGGATGCTTGACGAGTTTTGAAGCATAGTAGTCGACGAGGCACCGATGGGATTTCAACCGACGAGAAGCATATCGCATCAGATCGACTTGATTCCAGGGTCGAGTCTGCCAAACAAGGCATTGCATAGAATGACTCTAGAAGAGGGTCAGGAACTCAATCGACAGGTCCAGGAGTTGTTGGACAGAGGATTGATCAAAGAAAGTCTAAGTCCGAGCGCGGTACCAGCGGTATTAACGCCGAAGAAGGGTAGAGAATGGAGGATGTGTACAGACTCCAGAGCCATCAACAAGATCACGATCAAGTATTGGTTTCCATTGCCGAGAATGGACGACTTGATGGAATTCTTGAGTGGAGCGAAGTACTTCACAAAGATCGACCTGAAGAGTAGTTATCACCAAATTCAGGTTAGAGAAGGAGATGACTAGAAGACAACGTTCAAGACAAAGGAAGGGATGTATGAGTGGTTAGTCATGTTGTTCAAATTGACTAATGCACCTAGTACGTTCATGCGGTTGATGAATGAGGTACTGAAACGATTCTTGGGTAAATTCGTCGTAGTGTACCTAGACGACATTTTGATTTTTAGTCGAACCAAGACAGAGCACTTGGAGCACATTCAACAAGTATTGAAGGAGTTGTAGGAAGAGAAGCTGATGGTCAACCTACAAAAATGTTTCTTCATGAAGGAAGAACTAGTGTACTTGGGATTTGTAATCTCGGCTAAAGGGTTAGTGATGGACCTAGAGAAGGTGAAAGCAATATTGGATTGGTCGGAACCGACAAGTGCGACTGGAGTAAGGAGTTTCCATGGACTTGTGAGTTTCTACAGAGTGCATGCGAAAAGGGGAGTTCAAGTGGATGGAAGCTCCCCAACGAGCTTTCAACAAGTTGAAGCAAAAGGTCACTGAGAGCCCAATGTTAGCGCTCCCAGAGTTCGACAAAGTTTTCCAAGTCGATTGTGACGTGGGTGGAATGGCTATTGGATCAGTATTGAGCCAGGAGGGCTGACCAATTGCATTCTTCAGTGAGAAGTTGGATGATGCAAAGCGGAAATATTCGGTCTATGACCATGAGTTCTATGCTATTATCCAAGCTTTGAAGAAGTGGAGGCATTATTTGTTGCCCAAGGAATTTGTGTTATACACAGATCACCAAGCACTGAGGTATCTGAATACTCAGTCGAAGTTGAATCAACAGCACATGAAATGGGTCGAGTTCCTGCAAGGATATACTTTCATGTTGCGACATAAGTCGGGTAAATCGAACAAGGTTGCCGATGCGCTGAGTCGAAGAGTTGCATTGCCGAGCACGACGATAGTTCAAGCAACAGGAATAGAGTCAGCAAAAGCAGAGTATGCAGCCGACAAGGATTTTGTGAAAACATGGGAGGCTTGTCGTGAACCGTGGAGTGTTGACAGAACCCCATACTTGGATTATTTCATCCAAGAAGGATACCTGTTCAAGGGACAATAGTTTTGTATTCCCAAAGGATCCATAAGGGAGAACCTAATCCAAGAGTTGCACAACGACAGATTAGCAGGTCATTTTGGCATCGACAAGACCAAGTCATTGGTCGAAGAAAAGTATTATTGGCCAAGAATGACGACAGATGTCGGGAAGTGGGTACGACAGTGTCGAGTTTGCCAGTTGGCTTGATCCAGGAGGATCTAAGAAGGCAAAATTTTGAAGTCCTCCAATCTCAGCAAAACTAGCACTATATCGAAGGGCTCGTCGAGAGGATTCCAACGGCATTCGTTTCACCTCAAACGGACTCCGTATGAGAAAGTTATCGCGTTCTATTCCATAAGGTCAACAGGCAAATTTGGCAAAAAGAGGTGCCACGTGGCACCACTGACAAGGTGACACGTGGAATCCGTACTGTACAAACATGATGATGTGGCACCACTCAGAGGATGACACATGGCATCCATATAGTACAGACCAATCACAAGGTGACATGTGGCATGATGACATGGCATGCTAAATGGCATGATGATGCGGTATGATGACATGGCATGCTGATGTGGCATGATGACATGGCATGATAATGTGTCATGATGATGTGGCATTCTGACATGGCATGATGATGTGGCATGATGACATGGCATGCTGATGTGGCATGATGACATGGCATGATGATGTGGCATGGTGACATGGCATGATGAAGTGGCATGATGACTAGCATGCATGCATTTGTGCTTGAAATGAGTTTTAGGAAATTCATGCATTTACTCATGAGAAATTGTAAAATGATTAATATTTGAAGTGAGTGGAAAAATTACTCACATATTACTCATTTATTTTATTCCTTGAGTTGTTATGAAGTTAATGCATGGTTGTAACCAAAAACAAACATGCCATATTTGTAAAGAAGTTGTAACAAGTTGGTTTATGGTTGAAAAAACCAACATGCTATTTAAAAGAAGGATTTTGGTATGTAATGGATTATTGTTGGATTTTGTAAATGTCATTATGGGGAAGTAACTAAATGTGAAAACCCATGGACATGTGGGCATGAACCATATTTTTGGTTTATGTTCTTAAAAGCCCAACCACATGGAAACCAACTTAGGGAAGTTGTAACCAAGGCCAAGATAGGCAAATTAGTTGCAACCAAAGGAATCCATGAGAGTCATGTGAAGAAGGGAAAGCCAACCTATATAAACCCATTCATTTGCCATTTCCCACTCATGCTTTGGAGTAGAGACTTTGTAGCTAAAGGAGAGAAGGGAGATTGTGTAGCTCTGCAGGAGGAAGGTACGAGTGTTTATACTCGTTTTACACCGTCTTCAGGCTTCGGAGTTGCTGGAAGCAGTCTTGTTGTGTTTTGGGCAGCGGTTCTTTTCCTGGCCATTGTCGCCAAGGTATCATTGTATCATTGCCATGTATTTTGCCTTTATGCTGAGATTATAGATCGGCCCTCCTATTGAGAAGCAGGCCCGGAGACGTAGTCCATCCTGGACGAACTCCGTTATCAACTTGTTGTCTTTATGTGTGTATTGTCTATGATGTTTGGTTCTCTTCTTATGGATTTGTGAGCTTCATTCATGCTCTTTATGCAATTCATGTTAACGTCATAGAGTAGCAAAGATCTTGTTTCTGGATCATGTGGTATCAGAGCAGGTCTATTTGACGTTGGATTGTGAGTGTGGATGCTCACGAGGGCTAAACTGCAAGCTGGTGAGGGTACATTAGAGCCTTACAATTCCGAGATTGGACGTGCACACCGAAGGAGGAAGATGGATGCTAATGATGCCCGCATCGAGATGGAGGCAAACTTTCACAAGGTCTTCTATATGATGGCCGACAAGGTAGACAAGTTGTTTGCAGACTATGAAGAACGCATGGCAAAAGAAAGAAAAGGCAGTGAAGTAAAGAAGGAAGACAAAGAAGTGAAGGACGAAGGCAACGCTTCAGTTAACGAAGGGGAAGGTGGCAAAGAGCCTCATGAGCCTCCCTATTCACCTTCAGCTTCAAGCACAAGTTCAAGTGCTTCTTCCTCATCTCATTCTTAGCATTCCAAGGTTCCTCACAAAGAGCCTCAAAAGAAGCCCTTATTGAAGCTCGATGTGAAGTTTGATTTGCCCATGTACAATTGGTAAGCGAATGCAGAGAAGTTAAACAATTGGATAAGGCAAATTGAGGTCTATTGTCGAGTCCAGCAGATCGAAGAAGAAGATGTGAAGATTCAGTTGGCTTCACTTCGGCTGACAGGCACCGCACTTGTATGGTGGGAAAGCAAGCTTCAGCAAGGTAGAAAACAAATGGGTAATCTTCTCTCATCGTGGTCTGCTTTTATTTCTGCTTTACGTAAGCAATTTTATCCGTTGGGTTATGTTCAGAAGGCAATGATGGATTGGCAAAGTTTTAGACAAGGCAAGGGTCAGAGTGTTCAGAATTTTACTGAAGAATTTAGAAAGAAAGCTCTAGAGTTGAATATTTTTTTAGATTCTCCTGACACTCTTTTGAAGTACATTGGTGCTCTTCATCATTATCTACGCCATACTTTGCTGTTGTTGAATCCTACTAGTGTGGATGAAGCAAGTGTTCAGGCTACTCATCTTGAGAGCAGGGGGAATCATTTGCAAGAAGACCATCAGAAGAAGCCTTTCAAGCACAACAACAACCACAAGTTCAAGGAAAAAGACAAGAGCAAGAAGACAGCTACTGCCAAGAAGGAAGGAGGAAAGCTCCATTGCAACCATTGTGACACTGATGGGCATGATGAAGAAAGTTGTTGGAAGTTGCATCCTGAACAAAGGCCAAAGCATTTTGGAGGCAAAAAGAAGAAAAAGACTGTTGCAACAGCGCAACAAGATTTGGGTTCCGACTCAGGTGATGAAACCAGGATTACAGCTGTGGGAATGCAAGGTAACAAAACTCCTCATACTGGTTCAAGTTCTACTCATGTTTCTAAAGAAAATGATAAAAGAAGAAGTGAGTTGTTTCACATCAGAGTTCTGTCTAAGCATACAAAGATTGAAACATTATTTGATCCGGGTTCTCAAGTAAATTTGATCTCAGAATCAGTTGTTAAGAAGTTGGGCATACAAACTAAACCTCACCCCAAGCCTTATCCTCTTGGATGGGTATGTAATAATGCTAAGCTACAGGTGACTAAGCAATGCAGGTTAAGGTTTGCAATTGCTTCAAAGTTGATCGATGAGGTGGACTTAGATGTTGTTCCTCTTGACATCTGCGGTATCGTATTGGGAAGCCCATACTTGTATGATCGACAAGCAGTATTCTTTCGTCATGAGAACAAGTACCATCTCAACAAAAATGGGGTGGAGTACATTGTGAGAGCTCACAGTATGAAGGCTAACACCACTCTTGTTAGTGCAGGACAGATGAAGAGACTCATCAACACTAATAAGAGATACATGCTCATGGTTGTGAGAGCAAAAGATGCCGAAGCATCCGATGCTTTCAAAGGTTGTGATCCTTCTCATAAGAAGGCTATGATTGATATTGTGGCTAACTATGATGAAATATTTCAGGAACCTACAGGTTTGCCTCCCAAAAGGGAGATTCAACATGATATTCATCTCCAGCAGGATGCCCCTCTTCCTAATGTGGGCATGTACAGGTTGTCCGCAGTTATCAAGTACAAGAAGGGTACTAGTAATAAAGTGGCATATATGCTTTCTAGACCTTCTATTGTTGCATCTATTGTCTTGAAAAATGCTTCTTTATCCCATGAAAGTTATATTGAGCAGTATGCTACTGATGATGATTTCAAGGAGATTTATGAGAAGCTAACCAATGGCCCACAGGTGGAAGACTACTATTTGCAGGGAAAGTTGCTCTATCATTTGGTCAAGTTATGTGTTCCAATTAGTGAAAGAGTCCATGTAATACGAGAAGCTCATACTTCTCTTGTATCAGGGCATTTTGGGGTAGGTAAGACTTTGGCTCATTTGCAAAGACTTGTGTATTGGCCTCGCATGAAAGACATTGTAACAAAATATGTAAAGGGGTGTGTGATGTGCTCTACTTGTAAGCCCACTAATAGAAAATTGGGGCTGTACTCACCACTTCCTATTCCTTCCCATTCTTGGGAAAGCATTTCCATGGATTTTGTGGGGGGTTTGCCTATGTCTAGGAGGGGTCATGACTACTTGTATGTGGTCATGGATAGGTTTAGCAAGATGTGTATTCTTATGCCATGTAAAAAGCAAGTCACTGCAGAGCAGGCTGCTTCTCTTTTCTTTCAGCATGTATGGGTTCACTTTGGACTTCCTACGTCCATTATCTCGGATCGGGACTCCCGATTCCTTGGAGAATTTTGGACAAAGTTATGGTGTATGATGGACACCAAGCTGAAGAGGAGCACCGCTTTCCATCCACAGACTGACGGACAGACAGAGGTAGTCAACAGGACAGTTGTCCATTTGCTTCGGGGCTATTGCAACAAGCATCCTAAGTTATGGGATGAACAGATCCAGTATGTGCAGCATGCCTACAACAGGGCTATGCATTCTTCCACTCAGAGCTCGCCATTTGAGACATGCTTTGGGTACTTGCCAAAGACTCCATTGGACTTGACTTATGGGAGAGAGGTTGATTCAAGCGCTTCCAAGGATGAAGACAAAACCCGCAGGTTCATTCAGAGAGTTCAACAGGTACATCAAGCAGTGCAAGAGCAGTTGGAGAAGAGTCAAGCCCAGTACAAGGCTCGCCATGACAAGCATAGAGTTGATCATCAATTTCAGGTGGGAGATCAAGTGTGGCTTCACATCAGCAAGGAGAGGATGAAAGGAGAAGGCAAGAAGCTCAAGCCTATTAGATATGGTCCCTTCACCATCTTGGAGAAGATTGGGACGAATGCTTTTCGCTTAGAGCTACCACCATACATGCAGATCTACTCAGTGGTGAATGTGGAGAACTTGAAACTCTATGAGCCTCCCATGATCATGGATGAAAGGGAGAATGTCTCATTGCCATCAGTTGATGAATTTGCTCCTGAGTACATGGATGAGCTAAAGGAAGATGTCATCTTGGACAGAAGGACAAGGACTTCTCGCAGAGGTGATGTTGATTATCTTCGAGTGGGCATCAGAGGCACTCATCCAAGCAAAGCCAAGTGGATTGAGAAGGAGAAAGTGAGGGAGCGATTCCCTCACCTATCTGTTGATTAGTAAAGGCTTTTGGAGGCCAAAAGCTTCTCAGTGGGGAGGAATGATCCAGGAGGATCTAAGAAGGCAAAATTTTGAAGTCCTCCAATCTCAGCAAAACTAGCACTATATCGAAGGGCTCGTCGAGACGATTCCAACGGCGTTCGTTTCACCTCAAACGGACTCCGTATGAGAAAGTTATCGCGTTCCATTCCATAAGGTCAACAAGCAAATTTGGCAAAAAGAGGTGCCACGTGGCACCACTGACAAGGTGACACGTGGCATCCGTACTGTACAAACATGATGATGTGGCACCACTCAGAGGATGACACATGGCATCCATACAGTACAGACCAATCACAAGGTGACATGTGGCATGATGACATGGCATGCTAAATGGCATGATGATGCGGTATGATGACATGGCATGCTGATGTGGCATGATGACATGGCATGATAATGTGTCATGATGATGTGGCATTCTGACATGGCATGATGATGTGGCATGATGACATGGCATGCTGATGTGGCATGATGACATGGCATGATGATGTGGCATGGTGACATGGCATGATGAAGTGGCATGATGACTAGCATGCATGCATTTGTGCTTGAAATGAGTTTTAGGAAATTCATGCATTTACTCATGAGAAATTGTAAAATGATTAATATTTGAAGTGAGTGGAAAAATTACTCACATATTACTCATTTATTTTATTCCTTGAGTTGTTATGAAGTTAATGCATGGTTGTAACCAAAAACAAACATGCCATATTTGTAAAGAAGTTGTAACAAGTTGGTTTATGGTTGAAAAACCAACATGCTATTTAAAAGAAGGATTTTGGTATGTAATGGATTATTGTTGGATTTTGTAAATGTCATTATGGGGAAGTAACTAAATGTGAAAACCCATGGACATGTGGGCATGAACCATATTTTTGGTTTATGTTCTTAAAAGCCCAACCACATGGAAACCAACTTAGGGAAGTTGTAACCAAGGCCAAGATAGGCAAATTAGTTGCAACCAAAGGAATCCAAGAGAGTCATGTGAAGAAGGGAAAGCCAACCTATATAAACCCATTCATTTGCCATTTCCCACTCATGCTTTGGAGTAGAGACTTTGTAGCTAAAGGAGAGAAGGGAGATTGTGTAGCTCTGCAGGAGGAAGGTACGAGTGTTTATACTCGTTTTACACCGTCTTCAGGCTTCGGAGTTGCTGGAAGCAGTCTTGTTGTGTTTTGGGCAGCAGTTCTCTTCCTGGCCATTGTCACCAAGGTATCATTGTATCATTGCCATGTATTTTGCCTTTATGCTGAGATTATAGATCGGCCCTCCTATTGAGAAGCAGGCCCGGAGACGTAGTCCATCCTGGACGAACTCCGTTATCAACTTGTTGTCTTTATGTGTGTATTGTCTATGATGTTTGGTTCTCTTCTTATGGATTTGTGAGCTTCATTCATGCTCTTTATGCAATTCATGTTAACGTCATAGAGTAGCAAAGATCTTGTTTTCGGATCATGGCTAAGGGAAGAAATCAGAATACGGGGTTGTATGCACCATTGCCTGTACCGAATACCCCATGGGATCACCTGAGCATCGATTTTGTGCTAGGATTGCCGAAGACGCAACAAGGAAGCGACTCAATCTTTGTTGTGGTCGACAGATTTTTGAAGATGGCACACTTTATTCCGTGTCGGAAGACAAGTGACGCCACAAGCATTGTTGTACTATTATTCAAGGAGATAGTCAGATTGCATGGGTTGTCGAAGAGTATCACATCGGACAAAGATACCAAGTTTATGGGACATTTATGGAGAACCCTATGGAAGAAACCGGACACGAAGTTGCAGTTTAGCTCGACATATCATCCGCAGATAGATGGACAAACCGAGGTGGTGAACAAAAGTTTGGGAAACCTTCTGAGGTGTTTGATGACCAACAGACCCAAGCAGTGGGAGAACGTGTTAGCGCAAGTGGAGTTCGCATATAACAATTATGTGAATCGATCGACAGGGTTGAGCCCATTCCAGATTGTTCAGGGAAGAATCCCACATGGAGTGGTGGATTTGGTCGAGTTGCAGACAGAGATCAAGAAAAGCACGGATGCATAATCATTCGCAGAGCATATGAAGGAAGTGCATGAAGATGTGCAAAAGCGCATAGAGAATAGTAATGCGACATACAAGTTGAGAGTCGACAGAAAGAAGATGCTACAGTCGTTCAGCGAGGGAGACTTAGTCTATGCACATTTGTGGAAGGAGAGGTTTCCGACAGTGACATATAACAAGCTGAAGCTGAAGAAGATTGGACCATGTAAGATTTTGAAGAAGATTTCGGACAATGCTTATGTGTTGGAGCTGCCGAAGGACTTGAGCATTTCACCGACGTTCAATGTCTCGGATCTGTACAAGTTTGAAGAAGGTTCAAAAAGCGGAAGCGCGGAAGTTTCGAACATCGACTGGACAGAGCAGATTCCAGATCAACACAAAGAGGAAATCGCAGAAGCAATAGAGGAACGCGAAGTCGAGCGTACACGTAGTTCGCGGAGAAAAGAATACTTAGTGCGATGGAAAGATGATGAGTTGCAGGAGGCAACATGGATTTCCGAAGAAGAGTTCAGGAGACTGACATAGCAGTCGAGTTATTTTTTCACCTAGGGAGTCTGATGCAGGAGCATCAGGACCTAGGCAGATCAGTTAAAGTTAATTGACATGAGGAGCCAACCAGAGGGAGCGCCAACGACCACTAGTGCGGAAGAGTAGACTAGCTGTCGAAGTCAATAAGTCATGCAGTAGCAGTCGATATACGATCGACAGAAGATGCGAAAGGTTGAGAGTCGCCATGTCAAAGGTCAACAGATGATAGGGTTGCAACGAAAGGTGTCGTGGATCGACATGTTGTCAAATTGTGCACCGATAGGTTTTGGCATGAGCCAAGCGAGGAGGAAGGGCGGACTGGATAAGCTTTGAGTGCAAAGGGAAGCCGATGGATATGTCGAAGGCTGACGAAAGACAGTATGGTCGAGACGATGACCAGACCGACTACTGTAGCAGTGTTAGAAGGATGAGCAAAAAGTCAAGCAGAGTACTTGGTAGTCGTCCGGGGTTGCTAAGGAAGTTATGAGTAGTTATTGCAGGTGGATGGGATCGTGAAACATGTTTCCACAGGTGGAGGTTGTGCAACATGGCAGAGGTGTTGATAATTGCAGGTCTGCAAGATATGGCAGATTCGGCGGACAGAGGAAGAGTGTTTCGAGAGTTGGAGTAGACCTCGAGATGCACAACTGAGAGCAACGGGGTAGAAGACTTGTGCGCAGGCGCAGATGAGTTCAGTTAGTGAAGTTGAGTTCGATCGACATAGTAGAGTTCGGGAGAATATTTGTAGATTGGATAGGACAGTCGCACATATACTGAGCGCATAGAAGATCGAGCCATAGCTCAGAGTTCCGCAGCGAACCAGGAGAGGCTGAAGATCGACACACACACACACAGCACACAGTTACTTCTGTATTGTAAGGCTAAGGCCGACATAGTTAGTTATTTTACATTCCTTGCAGTTTGTATTGTAAACGATTGATTTGAAGTAATAGAAGCCAACTTATGGATTCCTGTTTACATCTTGTTTATGTGAACGCGTGTGTTGTGGGTAATCGTTAAGCGAGATCCCTTGTCGAGGTGAACTTGCGTCAGGATTTCACACCATCTAACTGCAGAATGTTAGGATAATGATCTCAGATGGTATATTTTTCCACCTAGGTTCTTGTAATGTCCTTTTTTGAAAAATTAGGCACATTATCACAAAATATTTCAATAGAGGCTTAAAACTTTAGACAGTGGAAGCATTCTTTATCAAAACCCTTATTGACAATGAATTTCACATTGATTTCATGGTTATGAGACACCTGAGGTGGATCTAGAAGAGTTATATGGAGCTTCTTCTTTTTTTTCCTTTTTTTCCTGGGAAAAAGTCCGTAATTTTATTTCAAAAAGATGATTAAAATTACATTCTGCAGATGTAGTAGAATCACAAGAATCCCTACATTTTCACATATTTCTATCCCATATAAGCAGATACAACAGCTTATAAAGAGCTGAACCAAAAAAGAAAGATAAACCCAATAAAACTTTGCCACAAGAAGATGAATCTTGAACAGCAAAGAGAAACCCAAACGTTGCCACAAGAAAAAGATCTTGTGCAGCAGGTGACCAGGTGGTTGGGAAGCCCTTGGATCCATCAGCTGAACCACCAATCAGGTGCCCGATCTCATGAAGAGCCACCGTTTCAAGATCAATGTCAAAGCCACACGAACCCTGAGACAGAACCTCCGCCGGCCACCAAGAAAGCAAGACGTCTTCAAACCGAAACCCTCAGCAGAAGAAACAGCAGATCCAAGTCTGTGGACAAGCAGCAAACTCTAGATCTCCCAAACCGGCGAACTCAACCAACAACTACTGATGAAGAAAACGGCCAGACACCCTACGCACCAGATCCTGCGATGCCTCCACCGCACGCCGTCTCCTGCAAAGAACCAGCAATCTACAGGGAAAGGAGGGGCGGCTGGGCCAAGCCCTGGCCGCCCTCGCAAGAAACCTCGCCCCTCACCGCTCCCTCCAACTCATTGAATATTCATCTGGCGATTGCTGAACACCTACAGCGAGCCGGGCGGCGAGCTGCGAGAGAAGTTGGGGACCTGGAAAACCTCTGCAACGATGTGTGGGCTCGACCTCCTTTGCCGCTCCGGCCGAATATCGCCGTCTATATGGAGCTTCTAATTGGCTTGACAAGATGATATATGTTCCTTCTTAAGATTATGTTGCCGATGACTTTTAGAAACACTTCACATACACCCTCCTTCAGTACTTTATCTAGTTTCGAAACTAGGAAACTAGTCTTTCTTTGTCTTGTTCCTAACACCACCAAACCTTTCAAAATTTCTTTTGGAAGGAACCTATGGGATTTAAAACATCCTAACAGACCTCAAACACTCAATGGTCTAATTAGAAAACTCCTTTTACATGTTATTCAAGTCTGCTCAAATTTGGCCAATTTCGAACTTTGGACTAGTGAACCCATCTGCTCCAAATGCACCCAAATGATTTCGAAATATGTATGGAGGGGATTGTTGGGTCTTAGGAAATCCTAATGCATTTATTAGACACTCAGACATTCATTTAATACATTCATGTCTTGCATTTCTCAAGAAGGAAAGAAGGGAAAAAACACTAGTGAATTCAAGGGATGTTAAAACCTTACTAGTCAATGACCTTTTTGGATTCCCAAACACTGTACGACCTTCCCTAATTTATGAACAGAGACTTGGATTTAATTAAGGACCTCAAGGGAAACCAAAATGCATCATTAATCAATTTCTATAATCTGCTATCACTCCCATAAAACAGAATGTTGCTAGACATAGACATTGCTTATAAGAAAAGTTAACAATGGACATGGAACTTGCTTCACAATCTCTAATGAAAACCCAAATAGGCCTGCATATAGTATATCTGCAATCAATATTACATCATATTCTAATTGAAACATCAAAAAAAAAATATCACAAAAATTCTGATGCAAACAGATATAAAATTACTCCAAAAAGTCCATATGAAAGTAGAGGGGAAACTAGCTCATATTGATGGTTTGCTCGCAATGTTTGCATAAAAGACATGGAATTTCGAGGTATGGCTCAAAGGTGCAACTCAATACAGTTCTATACATCATATATCATCACAATGGAGTCCCAAAATCATTCTCCACAAATTTTATACAATTATGAGTACGTTATCAACAAATGAACATGGACATTGAGAGAAGATTGTGAGAAGAGATAATGGAGAAAGACATGAGATACGAACTCGAACTGTAGAGGGAATCAAACCTACAACAAAACACCTTCATTAAGCTCTAATAAGAGTCATGAATGGCCTGTCCTCCAACCAACTTGGACAGGGATATTTCACCTTCGAAATTGGTTCAATGGCAGGGAGGATGAACATCCACCGTGCAAGGACACGCTAAAGCTCTCCCAAATTTCAAAGATGCAAATGAGAAATGACCAAAACACTGAACCAATTCGACTTCATCCTCTTTTGATAACCTCCTTGGCCTTCTTTCCCTCCAAGAAAATTGAATTCCCCTCCTCTTGGCTCATTAACTCGAATTAGTGTTAATCTTTGTTGTTACATTAACTTAAGTGACACTTGTCTTGATTTTGCTTGATCTCCTTCATTAATTTTGACTCGGAATACTTCACGAAGCTTTCTTGGGCCCCACACACCTCATGCGCCCTCTTTGGGTCTATTTTTAGCTCTTACATGTCATAAATCTATCATACTGTCATAATAGTTGAAAGAAAATTTATCATAAGTGTCATAAGGTGTCATAGGGTTGTCATAGAATCTGTCATTGACTAAAAATAGCCTTGTGACTTTTTACCTTCCCCATGTAAGTTACTTATCCCTCCAAATTCGAATTTGAGGATGGTGGTAAAGGAGGAATATTCCCTCATATGGACCCCACATATCCACTCATGCACCCCCAAGTCCAACTAGGACCCCATGACACTTCATTTTGGAGCAATTAATGATTTTTCCATAATTTATTGGCCTATTTTCCACCATCAATTTATAATTATGAATTTCCATGAGAAACTATAGGCCTTGGGGTTAAATATCAATATTTTAATTTTCCCACACAACCCTTTGGAATTGGATAGGTCAACTTAATTGTTTATCTGGAAATTATTTAATTTGGGGACATTACAGTTCTATATCTTTGAAAAGAAAGGGAGAAATCATCAGACATAAGAAAACGATCAATCCTCTTGCTAATACCTGCAACTCCACTTCTGCCATTGCTCCATGTAGGTCATGTTTTGATAGGAAGGACATCTATAAGGTTTGATCTTTGAAAATGATTTGAAAAAAACTCAAAGAGAGGATCTAAACGAGCCAAGGAGCCCTAGATCTCATAAGCCAACAAAGCAAGGTTTAGGTCTCTTGCTAAAATTAAATTTGAATCTCTTGAAATACCACTGGAGTCCAAAGTATTCCAAAAAAGCTCTCTGTCTTTATAAGGCCCATAACAATTTAAAATGGCCAACTTCTGATCAGAATCTTTAAATCTTCCTTCAATCAAAATGCCCCCAGTTGTCCTACATGGCTTGAAATCTGAAACTAAAGTATTCCAACATGAAAGAAATCCACCCGACAAACCATTGGAGTCTAAAGTACATAATTCCCAACCAGACAGAAACCTATAAAATGTTTTGACAACCTAATACACACTACACATCGTCTCTTGTATCAATAAGATGCGGGGGTTAGTATTTTTTAAGAGTTTGGAGAGATCCCTAACCTTCCTATCCCCCTCGACCCCACATATATTGAACAAGAGGATAGACATTAAACACCCCTAGAGGTGGGTTAGTATGCTGTAAGGGCCCGCAAAGTATGTTGAACGTAGACATAGGAAGACTTAAGATTAGGCTCCAAAATTCTTTCAGACAATGTCTTATGAGTGGTCTTAGATAAATCGTTATCAGACGAGGAATGGTTTTTTACTATACCCTTTTTCTTTTTATTACGAATAGTAACGTTCTGACATCTAATGGAAGGAACAAGGGAGACATCAGGGTTTGGTGAGAGTTTATTTGGGAAAACCTTCAAAGGATACTTCGTAAGACCGTTCTCCAAAGGAGTAATATTGACCTTATGGTCACTAGAGATAGGTGTCAAAGTATTTTGAACAAGAACATAAATTACAAAAGATTTGGAGGCCGCATAAATTGGATCATCGATTGGGAAAATATTAGGGAAGGCAACTTCTACCATTTCATTAAAGCAATTTGCATAAGGAGATCTACTACTAGAAGGATTTTGTATCGCCACATCGGTCGGGTCATTAGACATAAGATAATGATTCTCCACTGTTGGATCTATGAGAACTATAGATCCATCCTCCAAAATTCTACCATTAATTTCAGATCTTAAGTTGCTAAAAGGGAGGGTTTTTAGATGACAAAATTTCAGCATTATCTACTTTCGCATAGATATTATCAACCCCTAGCTCTATAGATCACTTCCTACTTCCAATTATTTTTCAACTAGAATATAAAAAAACATTTCTTGTTTAATAGCACCTTCATATAAGGTGGGAGATTCAAGGTTATTCATACCTTGTTGCACAGGTGAGCGATCATCCATAATAGAATTCAAACGAGGCTGGTCTAGTAATGGAAGTCGTAGCCGATTCTCTTCTTCATTGTCCGAATCTTCATCAGAGCTACTGCTAACCTCACATTTAAGCAGATAAGGACAATAGACCTTCACATGTCCAATCTTTCGACAATAATGGCATCAGAAGGGTATGTGATGATAGTTTAATCTTTGTCGAAAGATCCTATCTCCCCAAATAATTTCGACCTCTGCCGGTAAACCTTGAATCATGTTGAACTCAACCATAACAAAAGCAACCCTTTTCTCCACTCCAAACAACATATTCTTTTCCAATTTGATGAAATGACCCAAAAAATTGGCCAAACCCTAAAAAACATTCTTCGTCCATAGTTCGAGAGGGAAACCCGGTAGAAGAAGCCAAAGGTGGCGTTTTGTCATTCTTTCTTTTTCAGGGTTGAAAGCAGTATGCCACCTTTTCAAAACCAAATAGCCATTCTTAATCACCCAAATATTATCCAAGACCCTAGGAATGACATTCGTTGTAGGGAAGTTGAAGCAAATCTAACCATTTGTCAACATGCTCGTTTTTGGAGCGAAGCCAAATTTCACCAACCAATTCACGTTAACCCATTCAATCAACTCTAGGTGAGAAAATTTCATAAATTCAATGCGTCCCACCACCGCATGAGTGGTAAGAACACCCACCCGCTCCATGTTCACATCCCTCCCCAAGACATACTTCTCAAGCCTGAACTTAACCTTGTATGTTTTAAGTTTACGCTGAGCTCTAGCCTTGGCTCCCGTGGATTTCGAGCCAATTTTCTCTCTCAACAAGTTTTTCTCATAGCCTTCATAAATATTAGTCTTTCAATCGACCTCCCTATCTAAAAAAGTCTCTGATGGAGAAGCCTTAACCGGCAATGAAATTGGAGAATAAAACCTCCCATGTGAAGTGGGTTCCAGACAAATATCCAGAAAGTTGTTTTGTGCACTCCCTGCGACCAACACCATCATTGATCACTGGATGAACAATTTAACCACCATAATACTCGAGTAATCACTCTGAAAGGCACATGAATGATCCTGAAAAAGTTATTATGAATTTCCAATTGGAAGCAATAGTCTTGATCACTAGAGAATCTATACGTCGAATGTCAAATCATATCGGAGGTGGAAAAAAAACAAAAAACCTCCTTTCTCCCTAAAAACCAAATACAACTATATCAATAAAGTTCAACCCTTCGAAAAGGCAACTACAAAAAATAGAGAATTTTAGAAAAAATAATAAGGAAACATAGAAACCCTAAAAAATGCCCAAATCACTACAAATCACCCAAATTGATTAAGAAAAAACCAAATTTTGATTTGAAAATCCCGCAACAAAATGATACAAAAATTCCCACTTTTTTTTCTCTTGGTTGGTACTAGGCCAACCAATATAGTTGGCTTAACTCCAAGTTTGTTGCAGGATTTTTCAATAAACCCTAGCTAGGGTTTTCCCTGTTCCATTGCTCAGCGAGAAACTTCAATCAACAAATAATACACTATAATTATTGCCTGCAACAATAACTTAAAAATATAAATTTTAAGAATTACTTAATTATTTAGCATAAACATAATAGTTCAACATATAAAAGCATGACTTTATTATATTAAAAACTAACACAACCATATTTTTAAAAGTGGTTGATATGGGCGCTATTACATTTAAAAAGGGGTGGTAAATGGTGCAAATCGACATATATCAACCACTTTTAAAGATGTGGTTGTGCTAGTACCTAATGCAAAGGGCAAGTTTTATGAAATTGTTAAATTCAAAATTGACTTTCAAAATTGTTAAATTCCATTATTGTCAAAGACGATTCTTGAATTACATGTAGTGCTCGTTAAAGGAACTAATGTAAGGAGTAAGGATGAATTTTAAGGTATTAGTTTTTTATTTAATAGTAATAGGATGTTTTTTTTTATAACTAAAACGGATAATTAATATTAAAAAATAAAGAATGGTTAAGCCGTGGCTGAAGCCAAATCCGGCTAATTACAATATCCCGAATTTCCAGCAACATTTTGCTTTAAGAACTAAAATTATTTCTTTAATTGAATTCGCTTTCAAAATCCAAATTGTTAATCTTCCATCGAATTAGTTACCATATTGCTTATCTGCTGACTGAGCTTTCTCTTATGGATTCTGCTGACTGCGTTTTCTCTCACTTATTGGATTCGCTTTCAATGTTCAGATTGTTGATAATAGTAATGGGATGTCAAGGAATGAGTTAGTGAGATTTTCTTTTGTTATGAAATATATATTTTAGTAAATCTATCTAAGGTAAATTGGATTTTGTAAAAACTCAATATTTTGTTGATATAGAGTTCAAGGCTATTACAATAATATGCTTATTTAAAAGTTCAATATGTCATTTGTATGATTGAACTTGGGTAGGGAGGATAAAAATCATTCCTTCCAACAACCCAACCTAGACCCAATTGACAAATAAGTTAGTGAGTTACAACATTAGTATAGCTATTTCACATATATAATAAAATATATATATTTTTAGAATAATTTGTTAAAACATATGTCAATTGGGTCTAGCTTGAGCGGTTGTGGAGGGAGTGTTATTCTTCACGCCGAAGTTCTATTCCCCTAAGTGCATGCTAAGCTCATGATTAGTATATTGTTGTAATGGCTTCAATCCCTTGTTGATTAGCCTTGTGCCTAATATAATCTAGATTTACCTTGGATACCATCCTCAAAATGAGGAGAAGTACCTAAGAATTTGCCCCAAAAAATTTACCTATTTTTTTTTAAACATAAACGCATATATTTTACACAACCTTATTCATGAAAAGGGGCCTATGGGAAATAGGGAGGAACATGGTTTTTATGCTATCATCATGTAGACAATTAGAAATTATCTTTGCAAAATCTCAGGATAATTATACTATGTATATTTTGGAGATGAAACAGATGAAACTTAATAGGATTTATAGCTAGATAACTTAAATGTATGGCTATTTTACCTATAAACAATACGTTCAATTCTAATAAAATTTGAGATATGTTTTTTTTTCATTGAAAAAAAAACTGCCTTGCCTAAAAAGAATAAGCCTTGGAGCTTTTTAAAGATCAACTAAAACAAAGCATTTACCTTATCCTTTCGAATCTTATTTCTTGAATCATTCACGATTAGCAACATTACAATGCTTATGTATTCACCATTGGAGAAACATTTCAATGCTTAAGTAGCGTTTCATGAGCTATGTAAAGAAGACAGTTAATGAGGTATTTTAAATTACTATAATAAGAGTGTTTATAAGGATTCTTCTGTCAGACAAGTTGAAGCGATTTGAAAGTGGTATCAATATTGTTAACTGTTATAGCCCTTACAACAATAGGGAGCATTTTTGGACAAATGTTTGCTCTGAACATCTGCTTGATTTGGAAAACCTGATCTTGGCAGGGGATTTCAACTTTACCTGGGGGGCTTCGGAGATTTGGGGATGACATGCCAAGTTGGACCCTTTGGGGGACTTTTTCAGGGATATAGTTTCCACCAAACAACTTGTGGATGTTGAGCCACTACCTTTGACTCCTACATGGACAAATGGAAGGCAGAATGAGGACCTTATTTCAAAACGATTGGATTGTTTTCTCATTTATGAGAAATTATTGGATTTTTTTTTCAAATTCAGATCTTGGGTACATTAGACCTGTATAAGTGATCGTCTTCCTATTATTCTCGAAGTTGACATCGAAGTGGCCCATCAGAGATATCCTTTTAAATTCAACTCAACTTGGTTAACGGATAAGAATTTTCGGAATGTTGTGGATGCCCATTGGAGAAATCGGGATAAATCAGGTGAACTTTCTGCGATGGACAAATTGGTTGCAAATCTAAGAAGCCTAAAAAGTTTAATGATGTAGTGGGAAAAGCAAAAACAAAAGGAAATGGCTCTGGATCTTGACAATATTGAGTGGGATTTGAGTGTTTTGATTGAAAAATAGATTATTGGAAAGCTCAACTCAAGTGAACAGGCTTCTTTATTAGTAATTGAAGGGAGGAAGTAAAAATATCTACAGTTCCAAGAGGAGATCTGGCGACTGTAGAGTTGTGCTATATGGATCAAAGCGGGGGATCAAAACTCCAAATTATTCCATAAATATGCTAAAGCCTGTAGAGTTCAAAATACCATATGGGATCTAAACGATGGGACTGGTCAGCGCATTTCTGGTCTTTGTGATCTCCAAAAGGAAGCCAAAAATAATTTTCAATCTATCTATCAGGACCCAAAACCTGCCTCATTGATGGAACAATTTAAGGTGATCAGAGAATATCCTAGATTATTCACTGATGTGGAGGGGGAGAATATATTTAAAGAAATATCTCTATAGGAGATTGAAAAGGTGCTAAAAGGTTTTACTAAAGACAAGAGCCCGGGACCGGATGGTTGGACTATTGAACTGTTCATTAGTTTCTTCGATATTATAGGTTCATACATAAGAGTGGCGATGGAAGAGTCCCGCATTAGTGGTGTAGTATCGGGTGCTTTAAACTCAACTTTTTTAGCTCTCATCCCAAAATCCTCCCATCCGACTAATTTCAGTGATTTCAGGCCAATTCCGCTATGTAATTTAATTTATAAAGTTATAAAAAATCATGGCGATTAGAATCAAGCCAGGATTATCAAAATATATATATATGGAGCAACTTGGTTTTCTGGATGATAGGCAGATTTTGGATGTTGTTGGAGTTTCCCAAGAGGTCTTCCATAGTGTGAAGACTAAGCAGCAAAATGCACTTTTCCTTAAACTAGACCTTGTCAAGGCTTATGATCGGGTGGACTGGACTTTCCTTCGACTTGTCCTGGTACATATTAGATTGCCCTGGGTAGTTGTAAAATGGATTATGGCTTGTGTACCATCCGTGAATTTTGCAGTTCTCATTAAAGGGATGCCATCGGAGTTCTTTAAAATCTCTAGGGGGCTCAGGCAGGGTTGCCCTCTTTCTCCATTACTTTTTATGTTGGTCATTGAGGGACTGAGCAGGCTTATCCATAGGGAAAAAAGGGAGGGAAACATACTTGGAATAAAGGTTACTGATCATGTATCAGTGACTTATACCCTCTTTGTTGAAGATGTTATGCTTTTCGGTCCAGGTTCTCTCTCGGAATGGAGAAACTCTAAAAAAATCTTGGACCTTTTCTGTCATGCCTTGGGGATGCTGGTCAGTTATGAAAAACCTTGGTTCCTTGAAAAAAATGTGGATATTTCCATCAAATAGCAGGTCAGTCAGCTTCTCCGATACAATTTCAAGGAACTTTCTGGAGGTACCAAATACCTTGGCTTCTTTATCAATCCAACTAATTATCATATTTGTGATTGGTTGTGGCTATTAAATCATTTTGATAAGAGAATAAATCATTGGTGCTTGCGCTGGCTCACTCTCGGGGGAAAGCTTACATTAGAAAAATCTCTATTGCAGAACCTGACGGTTTATTGGCTTTCTCTCTACAAGATTCCTAAGACGATTCTGAGAGGTGTTCGTAGGCGCATCTTCTGTTTTATTTGGTCTGGTGGTGTGGCAAATCATAAGTTTCATTTGGTAAATTGGAAAATGTTGGCTCGTCCTTGGCACAAGGGTGGTTGGGCTTTAAAAAATATTGATAAATTTGCAACGACCCTTCAAACTAAAAGTCTGTGGAGAGCTCTTTTTTCCAATCCAGCGTGGAGTATTCTCATTAAAGGAAATATCTAAAATTCCTTTCTGTAGTTGAATGGTTTAGAAAAGGCTTTCCCTATGCAAGAGGGTGTTAACACCCAAAAAGTGTTCACTACCTCATCTACCACATTATATGACTCATTCGTCCATTTTCCTACCATATTTCCCTTAAAATCCCAAAAAATCCCATTAAAAAGCCTCCAAAAGGCCTAAAATGCCTCCAAAAGGCCACAAAACCCTCAAAATAGCCTAAAAAAGGCTAAAAAACCGCTTTTTCCTCCAAAAATATCCAAAATTCCTCAAAAATAGCAAAAATCCCCTAAAAAGGGAATAAAAAATATAAAATAATGAGGAAAAGGAGGAAAAAACCCTATACAGTTGCCCAAAACCATGTGTTTCCCAAAACCATGGGTCAGCACTCCACCACCAAAAAACTATAAATAGGTGATGGAGATCCCTTATTCCATATCCACAATCACAAGCACCCTTACTCTGCCAAAACCTCTCTCGAAACCCTAGTTCACCATTGAACTACTTTCGCCTTGAGAGCCACTTTTGGCCCATTCCCACCATTGGAGAAGGAGAAGGAGCATATTGAAGCTTGGAGCATCCTCTTGGACACTGCAAAGGGCTTCATCAAACCTTCACATTGAAGGTAATATCAATACAAAAAGCCATCTTTTAAATTTATTGTTTATGTTTCATGCATGTTTTAGAAGTAATTTAATTTCTGTTTTAGCTTAATTATTTACATTTACTGAACTGCTACTAAGGAGTCCATTCTCCTTAGTAGGTGCTCATTTGCACAAGCCAGGGGTAAAACCCTAGCTACAGTTTTGGTGACTCCCCTAGGTTTTGAATTTCTGGTTTCGTTTTTAATTTTTTCTTTTCGGCTGTCCCTTTTGGCCGCCGCATACCGCGTCTTTTCTCTCTGCAGTCGCGTCCCGACCGCGCCTTTCAGGCCTTTACCTGCGATCCGACCGCGGCTCTCAGACTGCTTCCGACGCCCTGCCGGCGGATTCAAGTCTGTTGCCTGCGATCCGACCGTGGCTAATCAGCCTGTTTGCCGCGATCTGACTGCGCCTGTCGGCCATTTTCCCGCGTCCCGACTGCGGCTATCTGCCTCTTTCGGGCGTCCCGACTGCGTCTGTTGGCCCTTTTGCCGCGACCCGACTGCGTCTTTTTCCCTATTTTCTGCGTCCCGACTGCGTCTGTTGGCCCGAAAGCCGCGACCTGACCGCCACTGTTGCCCTCAAACCCGCGGTCTGCCTGTTCTGTTTCGCCACAGACCCGCGGTCTGATTTCTGCATTTTTCCTGTTTTGAGCCCAGCCCCTTTTGCTGCAATATTTTCTGCATCTGAACAGCCCCCTGTCTTACCTGCAGCTCACTTCCTTACAGCCTTTCTGCAACATAATTTCTGTTCTCTTTACAGAATCTTTTTAAAATTTCAGTATTTTTAATTCAGAAAATTTTGCAAGTTAAAAGTTTCAATTTCATCATTATTGATAGTTAGAAGTTGCCCCCCTTGTGGCACTTCTATTTTGGGTTCATAACCTCACGAGCACATACTCTGTCACATAAATCAAGTGAGCCTTAAAAAGTACCTAACTGAACCAACATTCTAACCCCACTTGGGGAACACAAAAGAATCATTGTAGTTAGGTAGGATCGGGGGGATAGGCTTCCAATAACACCCCTCGGTTACTTTCACTTGAGACATAGTTGTTGTCCAAATAGGGAACCAAAATCCCCTAGTACTTTTTGGCACGGTCACGACCAGTTTATCAGAGGGCCTCTCCCTTAGGAGGGTTGAAGTCGGGAGACTGGTTCCGGAGGCCTGAGTGGAATACCGCACTCCATTCAGTAACCGAAGGGCTACCTTTCGCGGTTCGCGGGATATCCCTGTATAGGGGTATTGCGGTCAACGAACTAAACGGCAGATTCACCTTTCTGGACGTGTCATGAACGGGGTATCTTAGTTGCCATTCTTCTAGGATTGACTACCCGGTGTCCCTCCCGGTAGGGGGATATCATAGCCACTTGGCTTTCCTACTCATATTGTCTGACTTGGATTTCATCACCTTGCAGAGGATATGTTTAGTTGAGTCAGAATACTTTTAGTTAGGTGTTTGCATGCTCCTTTACCTCCCTTTGGTCTAGTGAGTCCACCATTTTTTTTTCTTTTTAGGAAACCTGCTGCTTGTTGGTATTCTGACCATCTTTGTTGACACTCCACCTATTGTAGCACAGCTGTTGCAGTGGGTGTTTTGAGTTGGTTGTTGGCCTGAGTGCCTTGTTTTTTAGCTCTCCTTCTGCACACTCGGTTGCATTAGGCCTTTTTGAGCTGTTTTTACTCACCTCAACCCACAGAGATTAGACACCATCTGTCACCATTGAGTCCCCGAGACACTCTCGGCGCCTCAGGGGCGAGCCCCCACAGCACGGTTCTCTTGACACCACACGTCATAGATTCCGATCATTATCCGTTGATACCACTCATCACAGATCTAGAGCCTTGTCACTTGACTCCACTCGTCAGCGACATAGGACTCCGTCACCAGATATTGACGCTCCTTACTTTACCTCTGATTCTGAAGAAGAGTCTGAGAACCCTATTTACACTGCCCCTACTAGCCCCATGGCTGGCGCGACTTCCACTCCTTTCGCTATAGGGACCATTGGTGGCACATCCACCACTACACCAGTTACCACACCTGCTCTAGGAATGCCCTCGATGGGGGCCACATCCACCATCCCGGTTACCATTCCTATTCCCGTAGCTGGCCTACATACCACCACTACATCAGTGGCTCACACAACCCATGGTGGTGCTGGACCATCCTCCACCACCTTAGTCCCCCCACTTGGGGGCACCATCCCAAATCCTGTCCCTCCACTTGGGGGCATTGGCCCCAACTTGGTCCAACCCACTACTGTGTCACATCCTTCTTCCAGTTTGCCATTCATGGCTAGCCTCAACCTACCTGACCTGGCCAGATTGACCAACGACCCTATTCGACACGACCCTACGTGGCCTCATATGCCTACCAAGCTCCCCTCTGACATCCCTAAGTTCGAGGGTAAGGCAGGTGAGGACCCACAAAACCATATCATGTCTTTCCACCTATGGTGTTCCTCTAACTCCATAGTGGATGACTCTGTTCGCCTCCGTCTCTTACAGTGCACCTTCACTGGCTCTGCAGCCAAGTGGTATATCGAGCAACCTCATGGGACCCACGCCACCTTTGCTTCCCTTTCCTCGACCTTCCTGCAGTTCTTCCAGCTGCCTGTCCGCTATGACGCGGGCGTTGAGATCCTCCTATCCTGCAGACAAAACACGGCTACCCATATCACGGACCACATCCATGAGTGGCGTCGACGCCATAGCTTATGCAAGATCAAACTAGACGACCGTATCTTCCTAGATTGGTTCCTTAAATCCCTTCTCCCTGTTATTGCTAAGGATGTGGCATCAGAAAGACCCCAGTCTGAAGAAGAGGCCATCCTTAAGGCCCAACAGTTCGACCTCATTTACGCCCAGTCGGGTTACCTTTATACCATTATACCTGACGCCCCTCGCGGTGAGTCCTCCCAGCATGATGCGCCGGGGGCATCCCACGCTGCAGACGGTATCATTGGCCGGGTTTCTTCGCATCCCCAACCATTTTCCATAGCACGTCCTACCCCTGGCCCCGACCTTTCGCGGGTTACCTCACAGTCTGGAGCAACCAACTCGTATGCTCCCATGACACATCACCACCACCATGGACCCTCATGTCCTCCTCAGTGCTTCGGTTATGCGACTCCTGCTTATGCTCCCCCAGTCGCACCTCAGCCTTACTACCATCCGCAGGCTGCCCCAGCTCCTGCGCCTTCACAAGCCCAACCCGCTTACTATCCGCCACAGGCAGCCCCTGCGGCACACCCACAACCCGCTCCGCAGCCATATCAGCAACCCCCTCAGGTTGCTGCACCTGCTCAGCCTCAACCTGCATATCATCCACCGCAGCCTGCTCCAGCACCTGCGCAACCTCAAAATCCACCTGCTGCCCAAGGGCAAGTTTATGCCCAACAAAACCCGCAGCAAAACCAGAACAATCAACGCAACCAGGGCCAACCGAACCGCGGCAAGGGCCGTAATCATGGGAACAACCAACCTGCAAACCAAGCTGGTCAACCGGCTAATCCCCCCGACAACAACAACGCGGCCCCCGCTAATCAAAACCCTGATCGCCCACCCAAGCAGGCTAAAAACCCCAATTTGCGAACAAACCATCCTTGTTCTATTTGCGGGGTCTATGGCCATTACACACATGCTTGCCCACACTTAGAGCGAGCTCGGCAGCTCTGGGTTGACGATGCCCATCGCCAAGGGCATGCGGCTCCTCAAGCACCGCCCAACCCCCCACAACCTCAGCAGCAACCTTTGGTGCTGCAAAACCCCTTACCAACCCAAGGCGTGGTGAACACTCAGCCGTTGGCCCCTCAAGCTAACGCGCAACCCCAACAACAACAGATCACATACGCCGCTCCTGATCAACCCATGTTTGACTCAGGTACCCATCACTTGTTGATGATGTCTTCCAATGATGTCAACCTACAGACCCGTCGGAACCAATATGGCTCCACCTCTGAAGCCCTTCCCGCTGATAAAATCGCTAACGCTCATCCCACTGATCAAGCGTTACGTATCCCTCCCCCGCCGGTCGATGGCGCTCCCAAAGCAGCTCGTTTCCCACTTCGCCGTATCAACAACAACCCCAATGCGCGTGCTGCGTCAAACTACAACATTGTAGACGACCTAGCCCAATCTCCCGCAGCCATGTCTGCGTTAGAAGTCTTGAAGAACTGCCCTTCCCAGCGCAAGACTTTACTCTCCACCATTGGGGGGATTGACCCAAATGATTCGAATTTGATGGCATTTGATTTGGACCAGTCCGAACCACGCCTGCCTTCCACCTTAGCATTCCAAGTTTCTGTTTCCGTTCGGAATCTTGTCATCCATCGATGCATCATCGATGAGGGTGCCTCCACATGCGTTATGTCTACATTCGTATGGCAGAAGTTGGGATCCCCTACACTCCAGCAGTCAACCACTGCGTTACGCGCCTACGACGGACGTTCGGCTCAGCCCCAAGGTCTCCTAGCCAATGTCCCTGTCCAGTTAGGTGGTAAAACCGTCCTCATCGATATCGAGGTCATCAATGCCCAATTGGATTATAACCTTTTACTTGGCCGCAGCTACATGTATGCCATGCGGGCGGTTGCCTCTTCCGTCTTTCGCACCATGATGTTCCCCCATGAGGGACGCGTGGTTAAGGTTGACCAGCTCACCTACTATGATCCCAGTGCTCCTGCGGCACCTGAAAATGTTCTCCCCATGGTTGAACAACCTGTTTCTCGTGCCACCACCTCGTTTGTTTCCTCTACGGGGCCGGGAGTCTACTCAGACGCGCCGATGACCTCCACCTTTCAATCCATTCCTCCGCCGTCATCTACGCCGGAAGTGTCTGACTTATGTACCTTGTCCCATGACAACCTACCACCTAATAAGCGCTCCGGTCATGGCTACCCTTAGTCTCCCTGGGCTAACTTTGGGATTACCTGTATAGTATCTTTCGCCTCCCGTTCGCCCGTCGACACCAGATGTCATCCTCCAACCGGTGCAACCCATGGCTACTACCTCTCAGCCACCTCCTGGTGTCTCTACCCCTTCGTCCTCCAAAACTCCTCCTCCTACTCCCAAACCCACTGGGGGCAGAGGTCCACAACCTTACACTGCTGTACCACCTCCCATGACAGTCAAAAACCCTCCAACATTTCGTGCTCCTCCCAAATGCTCGTTGTGCGACGAGTTGGGCCATGCAACCCACCAATGCCCACAGTTACCAGCATTACAGAAACACATGCAGATGCTCGACGATGACCCTAACATCCCAGTTGTCGAACTCAACCCCACTCCCAAGCCTAAAGATAAGTCCCTACGTACCAACCACTCCTGCGCCATATGCGGTGTTTACGGGCATTACTCCCATCATTGTCCTGATCTCCCGGATTACAGAGCGGCTCTCTATGAGATGAACAATCTGGATCTTGAGACGACACCACCTACCATTGAGGAGATCTACCCCCCAGACTCTTCACCTTCTGGAGAGATTAATACCATCTATATGATTTCTTCCACCACTCCCCCCTCGTCAACCGATTTGACGACGCAAACTTTCCGTACCGATGAGGAGATTCTTGAGGCCCTTATTGCCCCGGATTATCCCTGGGATGATAGGCATCATCGTTCCTACTTCATCCCAGAAGAATCCTCCTCTAGCACAGCCGCCGAATTCACGGTTGAATCCAAAGACTTCCTTCCCACCAAGGTCGACTGGTTCAAGGACCCTATTCCTGCTCCTGACGCCTTCGAGGAGGGTAACATGGCCAACATCTCACCTGTCATCCAAGTTGATATCGCTGCCCCAGGACGTGCCCCTGAACTCATCACTTTAGGAGCATTCTGCAGTAAACAAGAGATTGAGGACTACATAAACCTTTTCAGAGAATTCCGTGATGTCTTTTCCTGGTCCTATACCGAAATGCCTTGTCTTGACCCCGCAATTATAGAGCACCACATTGACACATGGCCTGATGTACCCCCCGTTCGTCAGAAACAGCGTCCCATTCATCCCTCACAGTTCTCAGATGTTAAAGCTACAATTGGGACCCCTGAAGTCATCACTTTAGGAGCCTCCTGCAGCGTGCAGGAGATCGAGAACTACCATCAACTCTTCCAAGAGTTCCGTGATGTCTTTGCTTGGCCCTCTCTCGGAATGCCTAGGTTCAACCCCGCCCTTCTCGAACATCACATGGACACACGGCCAGAGGAACTTCCTATTCATACTGCAACCGACTCTGAAGGCATTCCTTTGCGCAACCCCCATGCTGGGTTGTATCCTACGGGGTCTCTATCCCTAGAATAACTCGCGGCCTCATTGGTCCGCATTGTACAGTTTACTCTCTTTTTTGTTTTTCACCTTTTTTTACCATCATCTTACATTCGTCATTCTTGCATGATCACAGATGGACCATCTTCCACCTTGTTACACTGGCTTTGCTGACGGCGCAAGCCGCTGGTCTCCCAACCTGGCTTCTGCAGCATGGGTCTTGTACTCCCCTTCCAACGAGATGATTCACCTTGACGGAATATGTATAGGCGCTGCTACCAATAACCAGGCGGAGTATGATGCTGTGACTGGTCTCCTGACTGCTTCCCTCCAGATGGGCATATGTCACCTTCATGTGTTCCTTGACTCCCAGCTACTTGTCTCCCAGCTCAACAACTGCTACCAGGTGCGTGATCCCTGCCTTTTTAGAAAATTCCTGCGCACAAAACAACTCAGCCGACAGTTTGAATCCATCACATTCACACATGTCCCCAGGGCCCAAAATAGTGTCGCAGACCAAATGGCCAACAACATCCTAGATTGGCATATCAATCACACCATGTAACATCATGCATCACATTCCCATAGCATCTTATAAAAATATATAAAAACCCAAAAAGATTGAATCGCATCAATATTTGCATCCATGTACATAAACCACATGCATATCCATAAGGGCATCCACGTGCCTAAATTATACATACATCATAAACCTCCATAAAGTACACAAGGGGCATCCACGTGCCTAACATCTTAGCCTACTTGCATCCACGTGCAATGTAAACATATCACAACTCATAAAGCGCATCCACGTGCGTACAAATACAACAACATCATACAAAAGGTGCATCCACGTGCATATATATATATATATCAAAAAATATACATGTTCAGTGCCATACATGTCCTGAGTACCCCTGCCTCAGCTATACAAAAAAAATGGCTATACATCCTAAAGCCTCATCAAAATACATGCCGTAGCTACAAAACTCGGGGGGAGTCCCCTGTACTCCCTAATGGGAGTCATATCCTGCATCACTGCCTGCATCGGCTGCCTCTGAGTCCTCCCCTCGCTCCTCCTCCGGCAAGTCCTCCTCTCCTCCGGCCTCCTGTGCCCGTACCCGGTCCACTAGGACCGCCACCCGGATCGCGATGGATCTGAACTCTCGGGGCGCCATCATGCAATCCTGCACTACAGCAGGATCAATATCCCGCCATCCCTCGTCGGTCACCCCTACCAACAACCGATCTAGTAGTGCCCGCACAGACTCCAGTGTCCCCTCCGCATCACGGCGACGGACCTCACCTCGCCCCGGCAGAGCTGGGACGGCCACAATACCCCTCCGTGCCACATGTCCTGGAGGCGGTCTCGGGCCCACATCTGCAAAATCACCCATATGTCAGTCACAGTATATCAATCTCCTATCATATCAATAAAACTTGACATACCTAACATGCAACAAAAACACATACGTACCGTCGGGACCCCATGCCTGTCCTGGTGCTCGTGGCGCCTCCGGATCTCCCGTGAAGTCCATATCCCGATACGGGAAGTCGTCCAGTGTCAGTGGTATCTGGAGCCACTGCAGGTACAAATCCTGCGTGAAATACCTACCCACGTCACCGCCACCACGGCGGCGCATCATCTCGCCCCACCGTACCGTCCGGGGCTCCATTAAACCTCCTGCTCTGATCGGCACCCGCGGCCGCAGTGTGGGTACCCTCTCCATAAAGAAGGCACACAAGAAGGAACCAAAACAAAAGCCCTTTCCCTCTTCCTTCGCTGCCGTCAGCTGCCGTTGAACGCAGGTCAGGAACATCTGGCCCCACGCGTAGTATACCCCATCCAGTACGCGCTCGATCATCTGCATTTGACCCCCAGACACCTTCTCAGGTGACTGGGACCCCAATATCCGGACCACACATGCTGCCATGGCCTGCACCGCCGACTCCTGTAGGTCCCTCACTAGGAGTGCATTCCTATGCACCCGTGCCTCTGGAACACAGTACCTATCTAGCATGTCCTCCATGTCGACGTCCACGGCAACCCGCGGCTGTGTGTCTGCTACCCTGCCTAGGCAGGGCAACCCCGTCAGAAAGTACACATCGGTCAGGGTAAGGTCCACCCTCTCACCTTGTACCCGGAAAGCCTGTATGTCCGGCTCCTAGAAGCTGATCAGCCGGTTCAGCAGCAAGGCTGCTGACCGTATCATGGGGATCTATGCGAACTTCAGTAGTCCGCACATTCCTAGCACAGATCGTACATGGCGCTCCCCTCGGATCACAGCCATGATCTCATCAGGGATCTCCCGCTCTCTCCAGAGCACCTGCGGCATCCTGTCAATCACACAGAAGAGACTCATCAGACTCACGTCAACTAAATAAGTACCTTTTCCCTTTCCCGGAAGGCCCCACTAGCTCGGCCCAAAACCGCGGCTTTCGGGCTTCCTGCCGCGGTTTCCGACCGCGGCTGTCAGGCCTATGGTCGCGGTTCTTAACCGTGCCTGTTAGCCCTAAACCTGCGGTTTGGAGTCGCGTGTTCCTCCTTGGAACTCGCGGTACTCGACCGCGTATCCATCCAAGAAACACGCGGTCTCCAACCACGTGATTCACCCCGAAACTCGTGGTCGCCAACCGCGGTTTCGACCCCCTAACCCGCGGTCCACCCCACGTGGACCGTACAATAAACCCTGGGACCCACTACCCAACCCCCGACCCTAAAAAAACATGCAGGTATGAGTTTGACGGAATACCTGTATCTCCCGGATCTGCAATCGGCCGGTCGGATCGTCCAGAAATGCCACCTAAGCTCTGGTCCACTCTGATCACAAGTCAAAGTCAAACAAGTACAAATGACACATGTCATGTTGGACCCACCACTATTTATAATCATTGACTTTTTCTTGTTTTGGCCATTCTGACCCCATACGGAGTCCGTTTTTCGAACCGTTTCCACCACTGGAATCAGCACGGTGAGACCGTCATGATGGTCACCTCGTTGCATTATTTTTGTCCTGTCATTTTTTGCCCATTTTTCAGACGCCACTCGTCGCCTCGGTTTGCGTGCCACATCGCCCGTTCTCCATTTTTCACATGTTTTATATCATCGGATTCATTTTTTCGAGCTGGTGATGATGCTTGAGATCATTTCTCGCTCTCACCCCCCGATCTTTTGGGTATTTTTCCAAAACGCCCTCGTCACCTCGGTCTGCGTGCCACATCGGCCGTTACCCATTTTTTGACACTCTTTATATCGCCGGATTCATTTTTCCGAGCTTGTGATGATGCTTGAGATCATTTCTCGCTCTCACTTGGTGCAATTTCAACATTGTGTCCCGACACCTTGCTGCCTCGATTTGCGTGCCACATCGGTCGCCATCGAATTGTTCCACATTTTTACATGAGCCATTCACTCCTGTCATACTGCAAATGTCTCATTATTTTGCCACCATTTCATCTACCCCGCAAGGAGGCCCACCAGTGTTCCCCCCCTACCCTCGTTCTTGGTCATCATTACTGATCCTCGATTGAACACTTCCTCCTTGCTTGGCCATTCCTTTTGTTCGGTATAATTTTATCCCTTTTTCGGGCCGAACAATTCCTTTACGAAAAAGGCACTTAGGGAGTTTCCGTTAAGCTCTTTTCTGACTCCTAAAAGAATGAAAAGATCGCCGAGCAATCTTGCTTCCTTTCATGCTCGCTAAAGTACCTGAAAGGGCGTCTATCTGGTATAAGTTTAACCATTTTCCGGACCTGGTAGACTAATTACGAAAAAGGAATACTCTAGTCACACCGGCTAGAAGAGTTCTTCATTGCATCCTTTTATGCTTCTTTGGGCCTTGGAGACTAAATCTACGAAAAAGCAACCCCCTGGAGTCTTCTTACTTGCTTTCAGACTCTCTAAAATTGAAAGCAACCACGAGCATGAACTGTCCTGGGCTCGTAAAAACCACACGACAGTACCATTCCATCATTTCAGAGTCTTCTTATCGCTTTCAGACTCCTTAAAATTGAAAGCAACCACGAGCATGAACTGTCCTGGGCTCGTAAAATCCACACGATAGTACCATTCCATCATTTCAGAGTCTTCTTATCGCTTTCAGACTCCTTAAAATTGAAAGCAACCACGAGCATGAACTGCCCTGGGCTCGTAAAATCCACACGACAGTATCATTTTACATACGCTTCTTCTAGTTCCCTAACCCATGAAGAAGTACCCTCCTGTGCCTCCTGGCACTATGATTGATCATCTCGGCAGCACCCCCAATCAGGTCGCCTTTGTTCAGAGTATTCAACAGTCTTCTGCCATTTTACACCAGCTTGAGTCTCCCTCAGCCAGTTATCCTCCCAGATCCATTACAGCTATGATCCCTTTCCCCTCAGACAGTTTCCTATGCTGTCAGATCATTCCCATTATCATACTCTGAACAAAGGAAGTTTGAGTCCACCCACTCTACTTGCCCAGTTGTCCCCCCACAGTTCGGTCAGTCCTACCATCAGTACTATCACATTTCGGTTCTTCACCTCGCGCTCCTGTCAAGGAAACATCATTGCCTTGATAGTTGCAGGTCTCCCTCTGTCGACGACAGCTCCTCTATTCCAGAGGATAGGCCCAGAGGTCCCTACGCCTTGGACTTATCACCATCTGTGGTAAGTGCCTACGGATCATTCTGAGAGGAGTCGTCATTGCCTCTCCGAGTGGTTGTTCCTCACATGCTCGACTTCAGCACTTTGATCGCATCGTTGAGGATCGCGTAGGATTATATCCCATCAGTTTTTAGTCGAAGACCCCGGATTTCCCCCCGACTCTAGCACATTGGTGAGTCATTTCGGAACGCCCAGTTGTATGTTCCCATGGATTTCCGGGCTGCGTTGGCGTTTGTATTCGGAAGCCATCCAGTCACATGCTTCCTTGAGTACCCAGTTTCAGTTCCAGATCAGTTCCCGTTCAGTGTACCATTGCGAGTGTACCCCTTGTCACTCTGATCCAGCAGCTCATTAGTTCCTTCGGTACCACATTCAGTAGCACTGTTGATTGTTCCAGTGTATCAGCTCTTCAGCACAGACATGGTCAGCCCAGCAGTATGTCCCAGATTTGTGTCCCCTCTGGACCCTTATGATGTACACAGTGGTTCTCTATGTATCTTTCAGGTCCCTCTCTTCGGGCCTTACAGTTATGTTTATGTATCTTGATACGAGCATGGGTATGCCCGCCTCGTCCATATATTGAGATTATTCCTCAGTCAGTATTTGAGGTCATGTCTATTTCAGGTCCCCATTTTTGGACCCCATTGTTATTGTTATGTTATATCCTGATACGAGCATGGGAATGCCCGCCTCGTCCATATGATCAAATGATTCCTCATCCATTATTGAGGTTATGTACTTTTAGTTCTTGCAATTGTTCGGGATCATTGTTCCGGGCTTCAGTTTGTTTCTTCTCTTCTCTCCACTCCCCAGGAAAACCATTCATGACTTATGATGTCCATCGGCCATACGATGAGCTCCTGCCCTCGCACATCAGGGGGCAATCTGTTAACACCCAAAAAGTGTTCACTACCTCATCTACCACATCATATGACTCATTCGTCCATTTTCCTACCATATTTCCCTTAAAATCCCAAAAAATCCCATTAAAAAGCCTCCAAAAGGCCACAAAACCCTCAAAATAGCCTAAAAAAGGCTAAAAAAACCGCTTTTTCCTCCAAAAATATCCAAAATTCCTCAAAAATAGCAAAAATCCCCTAAAAAGGGAATAAAAAATATAAAATAATGAGGAAAAGGAGGAAAAAAACCCTATACAGCTGCCCAAAACCATGTGTTTCCCAAAACCATGGGTCAGCACTCCACCACCAAAAAACTATAAATAGGTGATGGAGATCCCTTATTCCATATCCACAATCACAAGCACCCTTACTCTGCCAAAATCTCTCTCGAAACCCTAGTTCACCATTGAACTACTTTCGCCTTGAGAGCCACTTTTGGCCCATTCCCACCATTGGAGAAGGAGAAGGAGCATATTGAAGCTTGGAGCATCCTCTTGGACACTGCAAAGGGCTTCATCAAACCTTCACATTGAAGGTAATATCAATACAAAAAGCCATCTTTTAAATTTATTGTTTATGTTTCATGCATGTTTTAGAAGTAATTTAATTTATGTTTTAGCTTAATTATTTACATTTACTGAACTGCTACTAAGGAGTCCATTCTCCTTAGTAGGTGCTCATTTGCACAAGCTAGGGGTAAAACCCTAGCTACAGAGGGGTATCAAAAATTTGGAGTGGATTGTTGGGATCCTTCTCTACAATATCAAATTGGCTGACTTGGTTGTCGGGGCATGATCGTGAGATACATCTTGGCATGGATCCCTTTTTGGGTGGCCCTCTAGATTATACACTTTCACCAGATTTAATCAGGATATTGAGATCTAATGGTTACTTTTCATTGTGCCACTCGATGGTTTCACTATCTGCTAGTGTGGGTCGTCCTTCCTGGATCACTGAACAACAATTAGGGCTTATTGGCAGCTTGGAATAGGAATGGACTAAATATGTTAAGGGGCTGCACAGACTAAACATCACTTTGCTTGAGACTTCTGATAAACTTGTTTGGTCTTAGAATGTCAACTTTGGGGTGGCCACGACAAAAATTGCATATGACTCTCTTGTCTCTTTGGACAACTTGCAAACAAAGTGGTGGTACGTGAAGATTTGGAACCTCTTGATGCCCCCTAAAATAAAATACTTCAACTGGCTTGTTCTTAACAACAACATTTTAACTTGGGACAATATTTGTCGTAGGGGTTTTTGCGGCCCGAGCAGATGTCAGTTATGTTGTTCACAAGAGGAAACTGTTGATCATCTATTTTTAAGATGTCATTTTGTTAAGAGTTTATTGTTGGTGATCAGCAACATTAGAGGTCGGCAGCTCTACTGGTGTTATCTTCATCTGGAGGATGGGTTGAGTGATTGGGTGCGTCAATATAATGGCTGGGAAGCCTTCCATGTTTCGTATTTTGGGAGATTTGGTGTGCGTGCAACTTAAGCATCTTTGAAGGCTGAAGCCCATTGCGTTGGTATTTGGTTGTCAAGCACTGTCTACGTTTATGGATTTCAATTCCTCGGGGCCTTGGAAGTTTGGATCCCGTCATGGTCATGCCCCTCAAGCATTCAATACTAAATTATTTTACCCCTGTGGTTTTTTTGACGGGGCGTCACAGCTTGGTGGAGCCTCAAGTGGGGTGGGAGTTGTCCTTTTTATCAGTATCACCAGATGCTACAAGCTATGGATGAATACGAGAGTGGGATCAAATTCTCGCAGTGAACTTCTTGCACTTTGGATGCTCCTCCACTTTGCTTGCTTCAAAGAGTTTCCTGTCTCCGGTTCAGGGGGGGATTCAAAGGTCATCATTATGTTTTTTATTAACAAAGAAGGTCATCATTATGTGGGAAAATGGTTCGGCTTCTTTAAATGTGCTTTTTCTCACACATTGGCTTCACGAGACTCGCTCTTTGATTGAGCATTTTGATAGTATCACATTCCATCATGTGTATCGTGAATCTAATCAGCTGGCAGATGAACTTTCCAAAAAGGCTCTATCATCACCTGAGGGAATCATTTTTGGGGACTGGTGTTTTGATCAAATGGTTGCTTTTGGTTCGATGGATCATCTTCTGCTCTAGTTGGTTCCTTATCTCCTACATATGTTTTTTATATATTATGCGATTGTATATTCGTTTTTGCAGGTTGTTAGATCTTCCTGGTGGCCAACGCCTCGTTGGGTTTTCGATGTTTTTGGTTACTTGGTCCGTGACTCTTCTGTTGCAGAGTGGCTCATCTCAATTTTTTTGGGTATTTTGATTATTTGGTATATTTCCCCGGCACATTTTGTGGTCTCGTGGCTTATGTTTTTGGTCATTGTTGTTTGGCTTTTGTCGTGCCTTTCTTTGATGGCATGATCATCTTATTGGTTACTCTGGGGAATTTGAGAACGCTCTATTTTGAGCATTGTTTGTATTGGCCTATCATTGGAGGCATGGTTTAAAATACTCTGTTTTTGGACATTTATCGGGAAGGATGGTTGTAGCCTTGGTCAATGTATTTAGACTGTACTATTTATCACTTATTAATAGTATGCTATTTTTCTTCTCCCGAAAAAAAAGGATTGTTGTATTTTTTTTGGGAAAGTGCATGGTTCAAATCCTGTAAGTTATCAAAGTAAATTAATATCACATTGTGTATATCCATTTTAGTGAAAACAAATATTCATTTTAACTTTTATTTCTAATTGTATATTATATTGATTATGGCATAATTAATTTTTGACAAAGGTGTATGGTTTAAATTTTTTTCTTAATATTAAAGCAAATTTATATTGATGATGATTACGATGGTAGTTTTTTTTTTTTTTCAATGTGGTTCACGTACCGGTCCCAACGGCCGGCATCGCTACATCCACGGAATAACTGCTGGCGGGCCCACCCGAAGGGGCCTTCACACCCTCGGCACATTTTGCGTACCTAACCCCAAGAGTGTCGAGGAGAATGGATCCCGCGACCTCACATGCTGGGAGGCCTAACTATGGGTGCTCGACCGATTGAGCTAACTCTTGGGGCTAATTATGATGGTAGTTATCGGTCACTGAGACCAATTTAGATCTGTTAGATCTTAAGAGGATTACTTGGATTGCTATACGATTTTATTTATTTGCTCAAAAAACTTAGAAAGAAGCTTCCCAGATTGCATAGTTTTGATAGATTAAAAGATTAAGGAGATTTGTATTGTAACAAAGATGATGGAAAAACACTACAATATAAATCTCTTAGTAATTAAAAAATCCAAAGTAAAATAAAAGTTTGTTATTCTTTTTTATATGTCATTGTTTTATTTATAAATATTTTGATATATATGCACACATGTTAATTGGGTATATAAAACTACACATTATTACACTATTTGTAACAATAAGATTGTTATAACCCTTATTTAGAATGATAACCATTATATATAGCTTTCTCCCACTTTTGAAAATTTTCATATTAATCTAAACGAGGTTAAATTTATGTTAGAACAATCCATAAGGAGGGTTGACCAATATACATCTAATAATATATCAATTAATGTTGTGTATGTTGGTATATATATTGTTGCCTCTAAAGTTACACATAAGGTTGACATACATATTTGTCCATACTACAAGTATCTATCATAAACTTAAAGGGAGAATATGCATAATTATAAGTTCCTATAAATGAAAAGGCATTGAGGAGGGACCGACCCATAAGGTTGACATACATATTTTTCCATACTACAAGTATCTATCATAAACTTAAAGGGAGAATATGCATAATTATAAGTTCCTATAAATGAAAAGGCATTGAGGAGGGACCGACCCACACAGATGTGTTCTTTGCAAGTTTGAAGAGGAAAACATTGATCACCTTTTCATGAACTGTGTCTTTACGAAGCAGGTTTGGAGAGAGTTGAAGCACATGCCCTGCTGTTCCAAGAACTGGTAGGAATGCCCGTTTGAGGACAACCTTTGGGATTGGATTAAAGTGGATCATGCATGGATTGAGCTTCTTGTCATTATTTAATGGAAAATTTGGAAACACGGGAATTCGATCCTATTTGAGGATCAACCGATAAATGTTTCTAACATTTGTTTGGGGGCCATAGTTGCTTACAAGGATTCTCACTCTGTTATAAAGCCTTTTCGGATCATAGATCAAAATCCACCTCTCATTGACAGTTCCATCCCAGTTGGATTCTTCGATGAAGCTTCGCAATAGAATGGAACTATTTTCGGGGCAGGGATACTCCTACAATTGGAAGACCATTTAGTTTACAAATGCTGGATGGGTTGCGGATTTGGATCCAATACCAAGAGTGAGGTTGAAGCTCTTTTTAGTTTGTTGTCCTTTGCAAATCGATTGGGATTAATGCACCTTCAGGTTGTGGGAGACTTGAAGGTTGTAATTGATTGGGCTTGTGGACTTAACATTATCCAGGTCATGTAGCTCGATTGGTGGTTGGCAGGTATTAGATCCTTACTGCAAAACTTCTAGCTTCTTCATTTTAATCACGCTTACAAGACTTTCAATTCGGAGGTGGATTGTCTTTCCAAGAAAGGCTTCCTCAAGTAGGAAGGCCTTTTTCATTTCCAGCTCTGGCAAGGTAACATGTTAATGGTTCAAGACTCTTTCCGTATGTTCTGATCGCGATTGGGATCCAATTTACTCCCTCGATGTGTCGTTTCTTATCAAGTGTTTTTGGACTTCCGAACATCGATCAGTCTAAAGATCAATTTGGTTTTTCTTCCACATTAGGAATCTAAAGGTCTATTTTTGCTTGGCTCCTAGCCTCGTTTATTCCAAAGGTCTTAGTTTGTAATAGACTATGTTATGGTCTACATGTTGCAGTCTTTAGTTTTGGGCTCTCCACCAATAACGTTTTGACAGTGTTGTACACTTTGATTTGATCTTTGAATAACAAGTGTTGTGTTTTATTGAAAAAACAAAAAGCATTAAGGAGAATAAAAAATAGTTGAATATATAGTCCAATTAACAACAACTTGCATTTGTATGCCTCGAGGAGAATAAAAAACAGTTGAATACATAGTCCAATTAACAACAACTTGCATTTGTATGCCTTATTTGACATATGGGTGCCACCTCACATATTGCACCTCAAGAAAAAGTTTATATATGTTTCCACGATGTCTTTCTTGTTATACCTACAATGTGCAAGGCACAACCATCTATACCATACCACCATCATATCCGTCGCATAGCTTTATCATGATAGTGACACTATGATGATGATCTTTACCATTTCCCATAATAAAAAGTTACAAAAATCCATTTAATGTGATGCATACATGAAGACATGTCGAACAATATCCACCATGCACACTTTTGTTTGAAACTTTGACATCCCCGATGTTTTGCTCAAAACCTTGCAAATATGCATGGGCCCACTTGCCTTGCATGTCATGTCGAGTTTCAAAGTTTTGGAGAAATTTGTTTACACGGTGCTTAACCGTACAGCCTCAGTGGGCCTAATGGTCAAGAGCATGTGTTTCCTCCTAGGAGGTCACATGTTCAAATCTGGAGGGAGGTAGGGTATGTACACATCTGTAGACTTTAGTAGTTAAATCGCTGCACAGAGGCAGGTCCCTTGTCCCACAAACAAGAGGGTCTCATACACCAAATTGGTGTCTTGCTTGGCGATGACCTTAAAAATAGATTATTATTATTATTATTATTATTATTATTATTAGTGAACATTAAACAATATAATGTAATTAAACTGAAGGCTTGAATGTAAATATACAACGACATAAACCAATATATTGACACACTCCATTTAAAATAGAATTGCTAATTAGAATAAGTCATTAAGAATCCACTTATAGAAATCAAATCATGCTTATACCCTAAAAAACACTTATCATCAATTTGTGCAAAACCATGAGAAGTTGTCCAAAAATTGGGTTTTCATTGGAATTCAATATTTTTTATTTTGCAAGAATTAGAATTTTACTCTACTTTAATGATGATTTTGATGGTAGAAATTGATTCAACACCATTAAAAACTCCTAAAACACTCAATATCATATTTACAATGAAAAAAAAACTATATATCTTAAAATGATTTTTAAGACATAAATATCTTTCTTTATTTCACCAACATAATTTTTAGGCCGTAGGCGTTTTCACCATGGAGAAGCATTACACGTCAGCAAGATTCCTCGCTCATGGAGCGAATGGAATCTTGCCACGTGGAACGTCGCTGGTCATTTTTTAATTTATTTATTTTAATTTAAATTTAATTTAAATTTAATCGTGTCGCCGGTCGGCGTGATTTGGCCAAATAAACTAAAATAACTCCGATCGCTGCACTCTGGCGATTTTGCGATTTTGTGGCGAACTTCAGGGCAACCTCCGACGGAAACCTGCGAGATTTCTCGTCGAAGCTCCGACAGAAAGAAAGCTGGGACAATGATTTTGTACCCATTTGAATTTGGCACCGGCTCATGGAACCCAAGCTCGCGATTGCTTTGATTATTTCTCGGGCGTTTGGATTACGTCAATGGTGCGGCGGTCACCGTGAATCGGTCGGCCGACTCATTTTTTAATTTATTTATTTTTAATTTAAATTTAATCGTGTCCCCGGTCGCCGGTCGCCGTGATTTGGCCAAATAAACTAAAATAACTCCGATCGCTGCACTGGCGATTTTGCGATTTTGTGGCGAACTTCAGGGTAACCTCCGACGGAAACCTGTGAGATTTCTCGCCGAAGCTCCGACAGAAAGAAAGCTGCGACAATGATTTTGTACCCATTTGAATTTGGCACTGGCTCATGGAATCCGGGCTCGCGATTGCTTGATTATTTCTCGGGCGTTTGGATGAAGAGAAGCTCTGCATTTCAATGCCTATTTTTTCTGATAACTTGGTTTATAAAATTGTTTCTTCAAAGAAAATGAATTTGGTGTTCAGCGAATTTCCCTGAGCGAGGAGGAGATTTTGACGGTGAGTGGTGAGTTTTCATGATGTTAGGAAATAATTTGAATTAGAGGGATTCTGTAGTGAATTTCCAGGACTAACACGAGCAATTCAAATGTCATCCCTGCAATTGGGGAACGAACTGCTCAACGACCACCTGCACTTGCACTTACAACTGTGTCTGAGCCGAGGGCTTCGACTTCAAACATAAACACAGTCATACAAACGGGCAGCAGAATTGCAAGGAAGACGTGGTGATCGATGCGAAGACTGCTCGTTACTATTGTTATTATGTTATTATGGAATGAACCGAAGCAACAACATATATGGAGGACTTGGAGAACTTGCGGCCATTGTATAGCCGTCGCAGAGCAAAGCATGAAACTTCAGCAATACGCCAAAGCGAATGTACATAGCAGTGTAGCTCCATTCGATAAGTGAGAAGCTCTCTATCCATATAGATTTTAAAAACTTTAAGAAGACTGAAGCTCTTTATCTGCGATCAAGCATTCTCTATAGTCAAATAGAAATTGCAGCAAGAAAAGCAATTTCTATATGAACCAGGGCCTAAATTCCAGCTGCCAACAAATAAATTCTCATTTAATCATAGGAAAGATATGTCACAGCTTTAATAGTCATTACAATGAATCAGTAAAGTCATTTTTGGAAACTTAAAGGAGATGATGCATGAGCCTCAAAGACTTAGGCTGGGCAGCTAAGATAACAATTGCCAACAAGTTCTACTATTTTAATATCTAAATCAAAGTAAGCCCTGCAAGCTGGTATCAACATTGATGTGAGAACACTGCCCTAAAACATTTTGCAGTGTAAAAAAAATAAAGTTAACAGCTATGTTATTTGTTTGTACAGTTCAAAAATTCAAGCATCCCATTCTGGGTAGTATAAACTAATATCAACAATTTAGTATTATTCAGATAAAGTTTAAACATTGTGATTGAAGTTGCAGAGTTATACGAATAACATAGCTGCTCCTTTCATAAAGATGTTGAAATGTTTCGTGAAAACTATAAATTTTTGGTAAAAACTCTATTATAATCTGAATCCCCTATGGGTAATTGCTTAATCTTCACGATTTTTCAAGAGTTAGTCAGCACCATATCACCAAGAATATTCAAAGCGTATCTTCAACTTCTTAATACACTTGGAAAACAATAGGATGAGAATACAAGGAATGTATCTTTGTTTATTCAAATTTGCACTCTCTCGCATCTTGAACTAAAGACAGGTTTTCAAAGAGAATCAAATAACAATAAATAACATAAGATAGTAGTGTTGTTTAAATATTCAATCCGGTGATGTATAGACAAAGGCATGCATACTAGGCTTCATCATACCTTCATGTTGGGCCTGGGTTCAAAGGCCATAACGTTAGCATGGTTTGTCCGTATAGCAGTAACAGTGTCTTCGTCTATAAGACAACTAGGAAGCAAACTCCATGACTTTTGGCTTAAACTATAAGCAACCACCTCCATCACGTCCACCTCTGGAGCTTCCCCGGTCTCAAACAACACATTGCGTCTGCTAATAATAATTATTATTATTATGGATATCATGTTTGTTTGTTGTTCAGCGTAATGTGATTCTTATTTTCGGTATTTAAGTAAAGTGTTGAGTTAAATTTGACGTCTCAAAAAAGGCAGTCGAAAAGGTAAAAAAGGCTGTTGACAAGGCAGTCGACACTATTAAACAGGATATAGTCGACAATCTTCCCAGTTAAAGCTTATATGGCGATGTCTAATCGCAATAAGACTGATCAATAATTACCACGACGTGACTCTGTAAATTCTTAGCATGGAATTGAAGCTTCGACGTGATTCTGTAAATTCGCTTAGTTTGTAAAGCAGAGTGTACACAAATTTTGAGCCGGCATTAACATTATGACAGTGCACGAATATTCTCAAGAACCTGCGCGCTTTGCGGTCATGTGTAATGGCAGTGACAGAGGTTTGGTCGAGGATGGAAACCATTATTTAGAACTATCACATGGCAACATTTAATATTGTGAGAATAATATTTATATTGACAGAAGCATAATCACTCCATGACCAAAATTTACTCTAACAAAAAACAGAAATTGTCTCTGTACTAAATGAAAATAAATCCTAATGATCAATGATTTAAGCTTTACCAGTTCCCAATTCTCGTTTCATACAGTGGTTGATTTCTAACATTCCCCATAAGCTTACAGTGCAATTAAATTTAACTCGTGCTGTCTTTGATCTAGTGACAACAAATCCTACAAAGTTTAGCTCAATTATCTACTTCATGTATCAGCGAAATTTTGATCCGCATTTCCTTTTCCTTCCACCAATATTCCCATGAAATTTGATTTCAAAGTCTGCGTAAGAAGAAAATTTGGTTTGACAAAGGGAAATTCTCACTGAAATGTCTAAATGTTTAAAAGAAGTGTGTGCATAAGCCATTTTCGAACAAATCTGTAGTAAATTCCATATAGGCGGATCGATTTGTTCAAGAAAGGCCTCGAGGAGAGCCATTTGGCTCAAAACATATATTTGGAAATCTCCACTTTGAAGTTTAATGCCAAAATAAGTTAAAAAGCCATAGTAGATCTTGGTTGCAGGCCTATTCCAACAGTAAAACTTGTTGTGAATCATATACATGTTATAAGACCTTTGAAACAAATTAATTCAGAGGATTTCACTATTGGAATTTTATTTTGCACCTTAACTTTGTTGCACTAAATGGACGGCAATATGTCACATTCCACAAAATTGACTGAAAATTTTGCTTTCTTTTTTTAGAATTGCATAAGTATGACGTTTTCAGGCAACAAAGAAGCAACACATTTGAAGTTCAAGAAACAAAACTGCAACAGAGAAAAGAAGAACTCTGCATATTCTTCCACAAGGTTTATTATTCAATAAAAACAGCCGATAATACACTAAAACTACAAGCAAAACGACGACGCGGCGCTGCACTCTGCGATCAATAGAAACTCGCCAGAACGAAGCGACATCATTCACACTTTCGCTGTAGTTTGTCCTGTTTTTGCAAGAATACTCACGACCGGCGACCGACCATCTCACTAGGGGCAGCCATATTTCGCAATTTGGTTTTGCAAACATTCGTGCGACCAGCGACAGTAGCGATCGACGACCGGTCATCTTACCATGTTCGTTGTATTCGCACTTTATCCTGCTTTCACAAAAATACTCGTGACCGACGACCTGTCATCTCGCTAGGGGCAGCCATATTTCGCTATTTGGTTTTGCAAACATTCGTGCGACCGGAGCATTCAATTACAGATTGCTGATAAATTAAAAAAAAAAAACTACTTTCTTGATAAGTAAAACAATCTTCGGAGAGTGTCTCTAAATCTCTCTTCACTGAGCAAAATAAATTCTCAATGAGAGACTTCAAATCGAAGATTTAGCAATCATAGTGACAATCTAAGATTTGAAATTCACTGTGATAATTTCACGTGATAGCTTTGATCCATCGTTATCTGTCACACTCTAAAATTCTTTCTTTATTCTTTCCTGTCCTCAACATCCTACCCCGGTCAGATTTTGTAATTACTAAACTTTACAAAATATTAAAGTTTCTGGATCGTTTGATGGAGACAAACAAGTAAAATAAATTCGGACCGATGAATTTGGCGTTTGATTTGGGTGGAGGTGACGCAGGGTATGAGAGCATATGAGCTACATTTCCGCCCTCCATTCTTGAACCAGCCATCCTATATAGAAACTCTATGTCAAACATTAATTTTATAGTCCATCCCAATTTAAATTTGTGATGTATCCAATGTTTCAGGCAACTAGAAACTTGCTACAGTCGATCTCAATATAAATTTGTGATGATATCCATTGTTTCAGCAACTACATTAAGCTTCTGCAATAGACCAGTGCACTGCACGATGATGATGGCATTAAGGGCACTGGTTTTGATGGTGATAAGCTCAGTATTGTTATCTGAATATGCATGGTGGTAAAGAGATATGATGGTTGATTAGTTGATAGGATGGTTGTATTGTTTCTATATATATATTAGTTGATGTATTGGATAGAGATAGTATATGATTGATAGTGGTTGATTGATTGTTTCGCTATGGTTCTGCATTGTTTCCTTAAAGATCAGGGTTATTTCTGGCTATATTGAAGAAATCCAGGAGGGCAGTTCTTACGATCCAACAAAAAGAAGCACAAGTCATAAATTTTAACCTATCTTTATGGAGCGAAATAGTAAAAAAATGTTATATATATATATATATATATTATATATATGCGTATATTCTAGTGAAAGATTTATATTAAAATATTATAATTTATTAAAAAATAAATAAAACAAAATGTTTAATATCATATACAAATTCAAAGGAATAAACTTCGACATATTATCCTAATAAAGAAATATTATGCTAAAACATATATAATTACAAGGAATTAAAAAGAAAATGGGCTTTAATGTTTAGATTTACCTATATGGCTAAACCTTACCTTAGTGTGATTATGTCAAAGTGCCTAAAAGTTGGTATTTCTATGAGATGGTGTTTGAATAGATGCTATAATAGTACAAACAATAAACATCAAACATGGTTACAATGCACAATGGGGACAAAAGAAGCTAAAACCATGGAAGGGTGAAGATGCTATAAAGTTATGAGGAACATCAAAATTATTATAAATTTTAATAAATAAAAAAACCATAACCTTATTGTTTCATTTCAATTAATGTTCATAAAATATTAATAATTTAATTTAATTGATATCTAAAGCAATAATTCATATACATATAAATCATAATTAACTATATATATATATATAAAGGATGCTACTTTAGTTTTTTATGTAAGTATTTTGAATCACCAACAAAAACAATTGAACATATATTAATGTATTCTTCTAGGCGCTTATCGTTCTCTAGCATGGACGAAGCACTGGATATTCTACCAGTTGCCTGCGAGATACTATTCACTGACAAAATAGAACAATGTATGGAATATTTGGATGCTCTTCCTTGGACTCCTGTGCAAGAAGAGAAGCTTCGAAACGTGATATCATCATTTGGTATATCTATTTTGCCTCATTTAGCTGCCAAACTTGAAACCAGTGAGTGCAACTTTGATTGTGGGCATTTAAAGACGTTGAAAGAGAACCTGCAAGAAATGATGTCAATGATGAGGGACTAGCCATTAGACAATCCTTGAGGAGACGGGAGCATTTATATCGCAGCGGAGAAATATATCGTGACATAAAAAGATCTTCGTTCATACATATTTCCCTTTTCGCCATTTATCATGACATAAAAAGATCTCTGTTCAGACATATTTCGCTTTTCGATCTCTGCTAAATAGATAAGCAGTAGTGATTTGCTCCCCGCCGGTGCTCCAATCCTGAATGGAAACGCTGAGCCCTTTAAAACACATGCAGTTTGCATTACAGCAGGTGGCGGAAGGTTTTTCGTATTATTTGTTGAAATGGGCTTCTCTGAGGTTACAGTCCGTTCACCAGCTGTATCATGAATATTTAAAAGGAAATCTGATGTCCAGATGTGAAGGCACCAATGCTCATGCTGAGACAAATTCAATTTCAAGCAATCAGTTGGTTGAGCGACCACTTCCCAGTCGTCGGTCGCTGGTTTCGAGCTCCGATCCATCGCCGAGATCCGACCATCGCTCTCCGACCGCCAAGCCGCGACCTCCTGCCCATCACCGAGTTGCGCCCTCCAACTCATCACCGAGCTCAGACCCACGACCACATAATGCCCCACATTGCTCGCCCAGTTCTCCCGCTGCTCCTTCCTTGTTTCCCTCGCCGACGATTCCCAACACGCTGAGACAAATCCAATTTCCAGCAATTAGTTGGCTCAGCGACCGATTCCCAGTCATCGGTCGCTGGTTTCGAGCTCCGACCCATCGCCGACCGCCAAGGTCCCAAGCTGCGACCGCCTACGCTTCTGCTATGGCATGATTCAAGATGCTCGCAAAACCATATTCTTCTTCCTCTACAGAAAACAAATATCTCTGTTTCAATAGGAAGGATCTGAAGCTGCGATGGGGTTTCACCTTTTTCTATTCTCTGCTGATCTGAAGCTTGGCCCTCGGCAGTCGGACCTTCACAGTCAGGAAATTGACCAAAGCAGCCTGCGAGTTCGTTGTAGTGCACTACATGAGATGTCCGCACAATAGCAGAAATGCTTAACTAGAGCCATACGAGAACTATAATAAGCTAAATTCTCGCGGTGCATTTTCATTTTTCAGCTGCCACAAAAACCCTCTCCCATGTAATTTTGACTATTTAAAAGGTCCACCGCAAGCTCCACCTGATTACCTAGATAACTATGAGCTCAACTATCCCACTTCCAAAGCTCTCTGTAGAAGCACCAGCTAGGAGCACCAGCTTATTTGATGACCCGCAACGACAAATAATACATTAGTAAATCAGAACAACGTAAGCCCCACCTAGGAATAAGTTCATCTACCATTACATGCTTTCAGGGTATTTGCACAAGTTCCACCACAAGATACTTAATAATTGAAATGGAGGGCTTCTTTCTATAATCGAAATATTACAAGGCCTTATAGGGTCTACTGATCTCCAAGCCTAATTTATCCATGACTACTAGAGGTATTGATGGGATGATCTTAATTGTATCCATGGCTAAATCAACCAATCTTCGAGTCAAACGGTGATGATATGCAGAAATGAGAGTATCAATGAATACAATACCTACCCTCCCAAGGGATTATTTCAATGTCCACTAACACAGAACTGCTGGAGTCGCCCATACCAAAGAAAAATGCTTTGGAAATCGATCGATCGACCGTCCGACCAAAGAGACTTAGCTACAAGGAAAAAGAATCCCCAACAAGGACCATTTTTTGTTCACATATCAGGTTGAATTTCTCATCACATATCATTTTCTTCGTCGACAGTCCTCGGACCTCCTCGACCTCCTCCGACCTCTCTGACCTCCTCCAACCTCCTCGACCTCGACCTCGATCTCCTCCGACCTTGAACCTCCTCGACCTCAGAAGCTCCATTTGAGACATAGTCTGTAGAGGTTCAACAGGAATTTGAACAAAATGGTCGATGGTATGTTTCTTCTACGAGGTCGATTTTCTGGACATTCGTCGTCACTCCGTCCACTCAACGCTCGCCACACATCCTTACCGGATTCACACCTACCACCTATCGACATTCACCATGTTTTTAGCGTGTCCCTGAAGTTTCAACCTGGGGAAACCCTTTGAAGGAACCGTGTCGACACCAAAGACCGCTTCACGATTTGGCCTCTTAGTTTGCTCGTTCATGGCGAACTACACCTTCGATCCCACAGAGCACTGCTATTTCTTCTTTAGTGATTAGAGCAGCATCCTTTCAAAGTAATTTAATGTTTGCAATGATCTAAATGCATTGATGGCAAATGCTAAAGATATGTATTTGGTTTTTCTGCACGCCGGGCATCTCTTACCTTTATTGCAGTAATGCACATTTCTCCAATAATTATGTTCTTCTTCATGTATAGACTACTTCTCACACTACGATGTGATTCTGTAAATTATGGGCATGCCAGATCAGTTATACTAAACAGAAGCTCCGACAGGCCATTGGAAACATAATCTGTCGAGGTTCGACAGGAAGTTGAACAAAATGGTCGATGGACAGGAAGTTGATCAAAATGGTCGATGGTATTCCATCGACCATTTTGTTCAACTTCCTGTCGAACCTCAACAATCAATCAACTTTTGATAGTAAAATCGAATGAAATTCAGTTGAAAATGTGTGTAGGGAACGATGGGGTGTGAGGTTTCACACTATTTCCATTAATAAATTCTCTTGTCGACACTAAAAGAACTAGTAAATTCTCTTGACGACACTAACAAACTAAATTTGATATAACTCACATAAGGAATTCTCTATTTGATATGTTGGACGACACCTCAATGTGTACAAGAGAAAAGACTGCAACCCCAAATAACAATTCCGTGCAAGGATTCGACGTAATAGACACCATCAAAACTCAAGCAGAGGCAACCTGCAATGGTATCGTGTCATGTTCGAGTCAATACTTGTCTAATCTGACAAGTTCTGGTTCGCCAAGGCTCGACAGGTTTCGACATCAACTACCATACAATTTAAAATAAAAAAAACGAGAGTCCCTCAACAAAAGCGTTTATCGACCACCGACAAGGAAGACAAATAGTTGGCTGACGACGAATTTTGGCAGCATTGTTGGGTTCATGGAGCGGGTTTATGAGTTTTCGTTTTTTAATAATATCTTTTTTATTATTTATTATTTAATATTTATGTTGAAATTTCATTATTTTTTTTCAATAACAACATAAATTCAATATTTTTTTTCAATAACAACTTAAATTCAATATTTTTTTACAATAACAACTTAAAATGAAATGACGTAGGAGCGTTTTTAATGCATACAATTATAGTACTATAATAGAGTAGTTTAATTTAATTTTAATTTTAGTGGTTTAGATATTGATTTTATAATTTTTTAAATTTTTTTTATGTTGTTGCATAAGCTGTTATAAGAAGGTTATGGAAGAAGAATGGTTTAGCCCGAAATTCCAATGGTTCCAATAGTTCCAATGGCTTGTTGAAGCTTCTGTTTAGTATAACTGATCTGGCATGCCGGGAATTTACAGAATCATGTCGGTGTTTGACAAGTCTCGACAGGTTCGACAAGTCTCACACACAACTATTCTTGAAATCTCAAACACAACTCAATTTCGTGGTTTGACAAGTCTCACCCAACTCAATTTAGCACTCAAACACAACTATTCATGACATCTCTATAATCAATAGGCTCAAACACAATAATTTTTTTTTGCTTGATGTCGAAAACCTTTAATTTGACTTTTCAAAACCTTTATAATCCACCTTAGAGTCTATATATTATTTAATTAAAGTCTCATAGTTTTGAAATATGAATTAAAAATGGTTATGAATGTGGTCTATTTTTATTTCTAAGTTAAATTTATAATATTTTGAATTATATAATATATTTCATATAAAATTAGTAGCATAATATTATTAATAGGGTTGTTAAAAGTCATGTGGGGCATACATATCAACTCAAATGAATAATATAATATATTTTCTAAATGATATTAAAATTAATAACAACAAATTAGTATATAGATTTTGGTTTATACTATTTAAATTTTACTTACTCAAATTAATAATATATATATATTTATAAAAATAATATTATAATCAATTGATATAATTTTGATTTATATTATTTAAATTTCACTTTCTAATATCTTTTTTAAAATGAGGAAATTATAGAAGAATTATATATGATATATTCATAAAATTGTTGATAAAGTTGAAAATTATCAATATATGGAAGAAAAGTGCCCTATTAAAATTATTGTTGATTTCTTGCAGGTATTCTTGCTCCCAACATTCATAGAGAATCGACCACCTCGACCAAGTCGACTGCATTGGGCGATAGCCAAGTAAAGTCAATGAACAAGCTTTAGGATGACAACTTCTCAGCTCTCTTCACATTAACTGCTACCACTGGTTGCCACCGTCGACGACTTCATCAACTATTGGCCGATAGTCGACCATTCAATATCAGAGGGGCATCGATGGCATAATTGCACCGACAATGAGAGATTCAACCATATGACAACCACTTGCGCTGGCCGTTAACATTCGACTAATTATCATCGACCACCGACTGCACCGGTTGACTTCCCCCATGTCGTCATCGACTGCAAATACCTACTGGACCATTGCATCGCCAACCGACCAACTGCCCATGACCCAATTCTTTCCTTGCATTATTGCTGCAAGGTTTTGACTGATCTTTCCTGGTCAAGATAGGTGCTGGTCGACTGCACCTTGGCGGCTGATCTTTTCTGGTCGACTGTCGACTCACAAACTTTTGAAGTGATGACCAGACTCAATTTTCTCTTGGTCAACAACATAGTCGTCAACTTAAGATTGAACAATGTAGATATTAAAGACGAGTTGATATTCACAAAATGTGAACAGCTGGAGGATCATTAGCAGCTAATAGGTAGTAGACTTGTAGTGAGAAGGCCAACACAATATGCAAGATGACAGAAGTGAATTCCAGTCCAGACAAGTCATAACAGCTACATTTATCAATTAAAGCACAGTTATATACAAGTTTTGTTCAATATTTTTTGCACCACGATATGGATTTGCCACCGTCGATCTTCGCAAGATCTATCTCCATTGTCGATAGTAAGGACAGTCTTCACAGTCGTTTCTGGCTCCGATAACTTGCAAACTCGACAAGTTCACCTTCGACAGTCTCGATTCAACTTTGACAATCCAACAAACTCGACTAGATGAAAGTTATCAACTGCCACATGAAAGTTTCCATATGACTTTGAACGTGTGTCGTTCCATATGAATTTGAATGTGTGTCGTTCAATAATTGCAACCATGGATGAAAGATATCATTTTGTTGATCTCGACTACCATTTTGTCAAAGCTCTCTTCAAATGTTCAAAGTCATATGGAAACTTGAATGACATTCGTCGGCTGATCGCTCCCGTCGGTAGAAAGAAATATTGACATCATCCATGATACAATGCTGACAACTTTTAATAAAAATGACCGTAAGGTCGACCATTTCATATTGACGGGACAACTTTTATCAACGAACTTAGAATTCTGTTGACTTCTTGTCACCATCTATGATATTCAACTCCATCCAGAAATGTGATGGTCGATGAGTCGACTAACTGTTCCAGTCAAGAACGTGTATTCTGAGATTGTTACAAACTTTGCTATTTTCCTAACCGCGTTCACTTTTGCCCCCTCAAGGGGAAAATGCTAGTTAATATTCATATGCATATGGCACGTGCACATTAGATTCTCAGTATGTTTTGTTATGTCTGGTAGAGTTTGTGTGTCCAAATTTTCTGACGTGGAAATACGTAGGCATTATCAAAATATGCACCATGCATTCAACTCCCTCGCAAAATGTCACAAGCCAATTGAATCATATTTAAAAAAAGAAAACACATTAATCTCTCTATCCATATTTAAAAGACAATCCGAAGCCCTAGGCCTAGAGCGTCCATCGCCCATAGGACCTACCTACCTCCATTCTATACCATTTCTTCCTGCTCTTCATGTGACCGCGGTATGAACGGTTTGTCACCCTACTTCAGCGCCGCCTTTTCTGCAACGCTGGACAGAGGGAGGTCCCGCTTTCGAATCCTGCTAAAATATTCGACTCGGTCGCTGTAGGCACATCGCTGGTATTGCAGCAATGAAAGGAAGCTTCTCGTCTGTTCCATTATCGTGGATTTCACGACTTCAAATGCCTCCGAGTGAATGAAGTAAGTGAAGTTTGTTAATTAATTAAGCCCACGAGCAATGGACCACGGCCCCTCCGATAGCAGTGGTATGTCTGCCTGATTCCTTTTGGTTCTATTTGTATGTTTTCTTTATTTCTCCGTTTTAATAATATATTTCTATTCTCTTTGATTCTCTTACCGTAGTAGTTTCTTTTTTATATTTAGCTTGACAGCACCAATCGCCTCCCTTGGCATGTTATCTTCAGGTAAATTTTGGTAATATCGTGGAAGAACACTGTAATGTCAGAGTAATGATTTTTTTTTTCCATGGGATCATCTTAGAAATGGTACGGCCGTCAGTATCTTCGAATCAAGTTTTCTATCCTGGACTAGGGTTCCAGTAGTGGAAACTGGAAAAATTGATGTCCAGAAATTTGTATTTCCCGTGATTCCTTTGGAACTGTAGCTGCCGCGGAGATTATGCCGCTGTTTAAATCCTTCCGAAGTATAGTTTATTTATTTATTTTTTCCTGGAAAAAAGCTAGCTTTGAATTGGATAGTCAGAAATCATGGCGGACAATCTCCCTTGGTGGTTGTAACCTGTTTTCGGCACATGAATTTGTACAGACAATCTCCCTTGGTGGTTGTAACCTGTTTTCGGCACATGAATTTGTACAAACCCCTGGGTTCCGCTCCGTAGAATTATGTTTTGTAAGTTGTGTGACTTAGGGCGATAAAATATCAAGTGACTCCCCACTAAGTCCCGCTAAAATGCCGTGAAGGATGTTTTTTATTTTTATTTATTATTTTTTTAGGAGCCTAGGCCGGGACAGCCCCAGTGTTGGATGGCAGAACAATCTGCCCACAAGTAGGATGCTTCCACAGTTTTGTACTAAGTTTGGTCGAGCCTGGATGCCCCCTTGGGAAGTGAAATTATCCCCACAAATGGCTGCCACTCTCAACCCTTCCCATGAGATTTGAACCGCTCACAAACCAATTGAGCTAAACCTCATGGGTTCTTGCATATCTGTATAAATTATGCAGTTCTTAGAGTGCATCACAACTTTGCATTCTCTGGTGCAATGGAACACTTATTGTAACTTATCTTGACGTTTACATTCAATCTGGATTCTTAAAGTATAATGTAATTTTTACAGAAATTTAACAAATTTCTGTGCAAAGCGACACTTTATTATATTCTGTCACCTAAGCGATTCTTCTAATTAATTTGCAGCAACGGGGCATTTGTCAGTGTTTTTTTTTAACAAGATGTTTCTGATTGTCACTGCAGCAAGCGTGCCCTCCCCCATTCCGGGAGTCTTAAAATGCAACGTAGTTGGCTTACAACATTTGAAAGAATCCCTCCAGCCTAGATGCCGCAGGTGGGGGTATCTATTTTGCCAGTGTCACCCATGACTTGCACTGATACATCTGCATGAAATGGTCCACTTGCATGGCCAAGACAGCCCATGAGAGGGAAGCATGTCTTTGGGGGATTTGAATTTTGATGAGGGGTATGAAATATCCCTGCTTTACTATTGAATCGGGACCTTGTTGACCCTCAGTCAGTACTCACTTGTTATGGAAGATGCAGTTTTAGTGGCAGATGGCCCAGCTTTCATGATTCAGGGTACATTTCTGTACCTATTAGCAGTATTACCACCCCCATGGTAAATATAGTGATTCTTCTTTAAGTACAGCATACATTTTTCTCTTGCTATGGAAATTAACTTTGGGGTAGCTATCATCGAAATTAACTTGGAGTGAACAGAAGAGGCATCCTTAAAAATTATCTCCTCATACACGAGGAAGGATGAAAAGCAGCATATGATTTGAGTAAAATATTGTGATCAGTTGAGCTGTGGTTTAACATTAAGTTGGTGCAAGTTTTTGTCAATTGGCCCAGGTTTGGTTCACAACTTTTTAGTGCTTGCACCCTCTCTCGAGTCTCGACTCTCGACTACCTGGGAATCCTCAGAGTCTCATGTCGCAGGAAGTTGATTCCACTCTGGCCAGATAATGGGGAGTTTCTGTTATTAAAAAAAATAGTCAGATTTACCATGGACGATATGCAAGTTAAATTAGTGTAAAATTTGACGTTTCCCTAAAAGTATGCAAGATCTAATTCCAAGGAATGATAGAAGTCCTCAGAATTCCCTTGAATTTGTTGATTCCCAACATTGGCATGATTCCGAAGCATCGGAACATGATGTCAAAGGGAAACAGTATTAGCTACGTTGTTATCTCATTTCGTCTCAACCATAGAGTCAAGACTCAAGAGCTACGCTGTTGGGAGAGGGGAGCGGGAGAGGAAAGCAAAATTTTCAAAAGCTTCCGTTTTGGGAGCATTTTTTATATAATACATATTTTAATATATTTTGATGCATATATATTAAAAAAACATGTTATGCCAAATTAGCTATAGAAAACATGAAAACATAGATATAACCATTTAGTACACATAACCTCAATCATCTATGAGCTATAACTTATAACATTGCCATCAAATGATCAATGATCAATGATCAATGATCAATCATTAACAACATCAATAAACTCTAATAGATAACATCAATCATGAAATGAAACAAAGCATCATAATATCATATTCTATACCAAAGAGTTGTAAGATGCAATCAACAATTTAAAGTTTAAACTTCAAAGGTAGGTTCAAGTTTCAAAGGTCAAAGTTCAAAGTAGGCCATAATGTTTACAAAATAGGCCATAATAAACATGAAATACAAAGTACTATGATATTACCTATTAAGCTTTCCTCTTGCCACGAGAAACTTCCATTTTTTTTTTTTCTCGTGGTCTAGGTGGAATAGGAGATGCTAGAAGTGATCATGGAACATGAGAAGAAGATGATGGCCCCCATAGATTGCTGGACGTTGTGAAGCTAAAGGGAAAACTCCTGCATTTGGAAATCTGCTGGTGGTTGGGGGTGACATCTCTGTTGTATGAATTGGATCACTGTCATGATCACCCAATAGTTGAGCCTCCAAGCGCTCTAATGCTATGGCTCCATCCTCCGCATTAGCCTCCTCTAGATTGTTGTCCCAAGTCAAATATGTTCTATCATTATTGGCCCCTTCACAATAATGGGACAACAACCTCAAGTTGTAGTGCACACAAACCAAGCTTTCTGCCCGATCTACATTCAAACTGTTTCTCTTGACGCTGTGGATGAAGTTATAGGTGCTCCAACACCTCTCTGCAGAAGAACTATTAACAACCTGTGAAAACACCTTCACCGCCAATTTATGCAAATATGTGGTAGTGGAGCCATACATGTTCCACCAGTGGATAGGACTCAACCTATCTTGATCTTTGGTTGCATGCAGGGTACCAAAGACTCCATGTTCATTGATATATCGGCTCAATTCACTCCTTACTTGAGCACACTCCTCCTCATCAGGGACTAACTTGTCTAATGCAAGCATATACCCATTTTGCACCTATAGATTTGTGTGTGGTTTTTTCCTATTCCTAACTCTACCCCCAAGTGCAGGTTGGGCCATCCAAGATGGAGAATAATATTTTGGGGTAAGGACATATGCAAGGGCATGGAGTGGAACATTTAGATTATCCCGCCTTTTGACCACATGTTTATGAATATGGTCATACAAGATTGCATCTCTTTGCTCAACAATGTCTTTGATTTGACCAAACATGGTATCCATCTGCTCATACACCTCCTAAATCACCGACTGATCTGTATCTGCAAAACGATCATACTATAAATAGGCTTGGTGAACTGCATAACATACCTAACCTGTGTTCAAAACTGACCATCAAGAATGGTCTCCTCCACCTCCTGAAAGTCATGTCTATCAAATGCACTTGCAGCTTTGTCTTTCAATTCATGCCATGAATCACTTGAGACCATACTAGCCAATGCCTCTCTTACCTTCAAAAGCCTCATAAAGGTGAGGTCGTAGCTAGCAAATCTAGTCTTTGTAATCTTCAATATTTCCAACCTAGAGTGATTGCAAAAAATGTGGTGGGCCATGCTATGATTGGTAATAAATTTTATCATTTTGTTACCTCTCTTGTACAAGGCACCAATCCATTGGTAATTAGGGTCCTTCATCTTAACAATATCATGCATCAAAAAGTTCAATGTGTGAACCAAATACCCTTACCAAAATATGTTGGGATACTTATCCTCAATGATTGCTCCTGCTGCCTTACAATTAGCAGCATTATCAGTGATGACTTGAACGACATTGTATCGCCCAATCTCTTGAATGGTTTTAAGTAAATGTTGTGCAATATTAATACCAGTCTTGTATCGATTTGAGTAGTCATGGGATGAAAGGAAGATCGCACCACTAACAGACACACCAAGAATATTTACCAGTGGCTTGCCTTTAACATTTGTCCACCCATCAGATACAATGGATATCCCATAGTTGGACCAATCATTTGTAAACTTTCCAAGAGCACTATTGATTTTGGCTCTTTCCCTGTCAAGTCCCACGGCTCTAGCTTTGTCATACCCAGGGCTCCTGTATCCTTTAGGGACACCATTGATGGCTTGTACCATTTCATGCCAATAGGGTGAGCGAAGAACATTGAATAACACACCACATGCATAGAGAAACCTGTAAAATTTTGAATCCACATCATCTCTACAACCTTGGTCAACGAAATCTGATAATGTTCTTCGCATAGGCGAGTATCCACTACCATGGGGGGATGAGGGTCCCGATGGAGCTGATGATGATCCACTACCAAACATTCTCTGATTGTGAGGATTCAGATTCGACCCTTGATCTCTTGGAATTGTTATGAGCAGCCTCTTCTTCCGTCTTGTATTTGTTTCTTTCTTTAGATGCCACTTTGTCACAAGTTTTGACTCCAGCAGCCTTACCTTGATCACATGGCATAATCCCACACAAATGCTTTCTCACATGGGTATATGAACCTGTGTAAGTTTTAGTACAATGGGGGCATATAAACTTTGTGGTTCCACCCCCTCTCCCTCCCCCTCCCCCAAGACTTGTCACATACTTCTACAAAGGTGTTGTGTCTTTTTGTTTTTGCCCCTCATTACTCTCAATCTCATCATTATCATCATCCTCTTCCCCTTCCTCCTCCTCTCCATGGTATGTGTCACTCCCTACCTCTTCCTCCTCATCATTGCCACCACCATGTCTGTTTCCCAATACCATCATAATGAGAAGAAGTGAAACCAAAAGCCAAAACCACGTACCCATCATGCTTCTTGACTCAAGATGAGAATCACTTGTTGCCTGCAATATAATGATGGGAAGAAGAAATGGGAAAGAGTAGGAGAATAGAACATTCAAGATTTAAAATTTTAACATAGTGAAATATTTTTTCAAAAACAAACAAAGAGTGGGATTTAGAGCCTACCTCCCTAGCTCTCCAATGGTGGTTGAATGTCTCTATGGAAGCCTTCAATCTCCTCTCCAAGCTCTCACAAATAGTAGCCTTCAATCACCCCTTCAATCCGTTGATTTTTTTGAGCAACATCGAGTGCCATTCTCTGGGAGAATGGAGGCACCTGGTCAGTTACCAGGATATTGATCCAGTCTGGGACTGGAAGCTCAGCCTGGGGCTGAGAGCCATTCTCTGGGAGAATGGAGGCACCTGGTCAGTTACCAGGATATTGATCCAGTCTGGGACTGGAAACTCAGCCCGGGTCTAGGCAAGTGGTGTACTCCTCCCCTTGATCTATGGGCTATGGGACCTTCTCAAGGGGTTGATCAACCCTTGTTGAAATACCTGGCACTTGGTCTTGGTGGCAACAGGAGGGTGAAGTAAAGCAATTGATTTATCTCCTTATGATGATGTAATTGGAGTGGACATGAAGACCTTGAAGAACACTTGGATGACTTGTTAAAGATCCTTGAAAACCCAAGCATAACTGGGCTTGGTCCTTGTACCCATCAATTGAAGAAAAGAAAATAATAAAACATATGTTCATATGATTCATGGGTCGGCCTCATCTAAAGAGCCAAGGAAGAAAATAAAACATATATATATATATATATATAAAGCCATAGGTCGGCTCATTATTGGAAGGAAAAATTAAATTAAATTATATAAAGACTGGTCGGCCCCATTACATGATTTATTTTGCCATTCGACTTATATAAATAAGAAGGAAGATTCTTCTCATTTGACCCATCGATTTTGAGGTGTTTTGCTTTGCTCCTGAGATCAACTCGTAGGTATTTTTTCTGCTAGTTTTTAACTATTGGTTCTTACCTCTAAAAGAAGTCAACCCCAATTTTGTTCACACTCTTTTCTGTTGGTTTAAAATACCTTATCTCAGCTAGGGCTTTGCTTCAGCCATCCGAATTCTACTTGAATTTTCTGCTGTGTACACCTGAGCCCTGCTAGGGCAGTTTTTTTGTGTACCCGAGCCCTGCTAGGGCATTTTTCTATGCACCCGAATTTGTACAGGGTCTGTCCCAGGTTACAACAGCCCCAGAAAGGGCTTCCACAAGTCACTACAACCCAGTAGTAGATCACGACACCCTCAGCAGGGTATACTTCAGTGAACAATGACATCTACAGGCATGTACAGGTCGACTGTGCAAGATTGAAGCTGCTCCAGGCATCTAGCATCAGCTACAGTTATTCAGTGGCAGATTAAGGCCAGCTGGCATTGTACAGGGTTCTTCTTGATCAGTGAAACAAATTCCTATTTGTTGTGAAGGCTTGTTTTAGCCTATTATTGTATATACTCAATCATCTCATTAAGGAGATCAAACTTTTATTAATTGCTTTGGGGTTTTTGTCCTTAAAAGGTTTCCCCGTGAAAATTATTGTGTTCAAATTTTTGTGGATGTGAAACTACTGCTAGCTATCTCTGCATTTTTACTTACAGTCTGTTACTGGTATCAAATTTTAAAATTCTTAACATGGTATCAGAGCTCTGCTTGTGAAGGACACAACATTTGAGCAGGTGATAGTGTCTTCCATAGACCTTGGGATAGTTCAGACTGAGATAACAGACCAGAGATGGCTTCTTTTGCCTCATTTAGGCCAGAGGACAGACTTGAGGGTTCAGCCAACTTCAATTCATGGAAAGCAAGGCTTATGGCCACCCTGGAAGAGAATGACCTTGATGAATTGGTCATTAACATTGTAGAGGAACCCACATCAAATACAGGAAGGACAACTTTCAAAAAGAAGCAAGCCAAGGCTAGGAGGATTATCTATGAATCAGTCAAGGAAAATATAATGCCTGCCATAACACCACTGAAGATAGCCAAGGAATGTTTTGATACCTTGATAAATCTATACGAGAAGAAAGCACCCAGTCAAAAGAGAGTCTTGAAAAACAGACTTCGTACATTGAAGATGGAGAAAGATGAAGGAGTGGCCTCCTTCTTCACAAAAATTGCTCAGGTAAGAGATCAACTTTCTGCTATTGGAGTTACAGTGGATGATGATGACCTTGTACAAACTGTTTTTGATGGTCTTTCAAGTTCTTGGGAAACCTTCTTGGCTTCTGTGAGTGGACGTGAAACTCAGCTAGATTTTGAGAGACTGTGGCATGAATGTTTGGAAGAAGAAGGCAGAGTTCAAAGCAGACCCAGGAGTCCTAAGGAAGGGAACCTTGCACTCACAGCCAAGACTAAGAAGAAGTTCAAGAAACACTTCGCTCTCGAGAAGAAAGAGAAGAAACCACAAGGTAAGCAACTTGATATGTCTCAAATTAAATGTTTTAACTGTTTAAAGATGGGACACTTTGCTAGGGACTGTAGGCAGCCACAGAGAAGGTTCAAGAGAAGATTTCAAGCATCTACAGCTGAAGAAGAACAACCTAAGAAGAAGAAGAATGCCAAGTCTTCCAAAGAGGAAGAACCAAGAAGAGAATACTACTTAATTTCTACCCTAGTTGGGTCCTTCACTAACAACACAAATTCTTGGTTGGTGGACAGTGGAGCTTCAAAACATATGACAGGTTCCTGTGAAGCTCTTTCAAGCTACAGAAAGAAGAAGTTTGCCACCCAAGTAGAATTTGGAGATGACTCCACTTACAGAATTGAAGGAGTTGGCTCAGACTTCAGTTTCATTCCAACTTGATTCAGGGACCCTGCTGCACATTGAAGACATAATGTATGTTCCAGGCTTGAAGAAAAATCTTCTTTCAGTTGCTGCCTTAGAAGATAAAGGCTACATAGTTATATTTATGGACAAAAAGGTTCTGCTATGGTCAAAGAATGAAAGGGAGAGTGCAGCTGAAGTGATTGGGGTTCGAGAGGGAGGCCTTTTCAAGGCATCTGGGCACTCTACTCAAGCATTGGTTCACAGTATTATCAGCCCTTGTGAATTATGGCACAGAAGGTTTGGACACCTTCATTATTCAGCTCTCCCTGGTCTTCAAAAGATGGTTACAGGTATGCCTGAATTTTCTAATGAACATAGTGGTATTTGCAAAGGTTGTGCCCTTGGTAAAAATACCAAGAAGTCCTTTTCCAAAAGTAACAACAGATCAAAAGGGATTTTGGACTTGATTCATTCTGACATTTGTGGACACATGTTTTCACCTTCTTTAAGTGGTTGCTTATACTATGTACTGTTCATTGATGATTATTCTCGTAAATCTTGGATTTACCTTCTAAAGGCTAAAAATGAAACTTTTGATAAGTTCAAGGAGTTCAAAGCACTGATTGAAAATCAGACAGGGAGACACATCCGTGTCTTAAGGTTAGATAATGGAGGTGAGTTTGAATCTAATGATTTTGATGACTTTTGCCAAGAAGCAGGAATTAAGAGGGAGTTAATTGTACCTTATAACCCCCAATAGAATGGGGTTGCAGAAAGGAAGAACAGAACAGTCTGTGAGGCTGCTAAAGCCATGTTGTGTGATCTAGATCTTCCTTTGTCTCTGTGGGCTGAGGTTGCTGGTACTGCTGTCTACATTCAAAACAGAGGTCCTCATGCCATTCTGGGGGAAAAGACTCCAGAAGAAGTCTTTACAGGTAAGAAACCTGTAGTTGACCACATGAGGATCTTTGGCACTCCAGTCTACATCCATGTGCCAAAAGAAATGAGATTAAACCTGGAGCCTTCTGGAAAGAAAGGCACTCTTGTTGGGTACAATGAAAATTCAAAAGCTTATCACATCTATGTTCCTGGTCAAAGATACATTGAAATCAACAGAGATGTGATATTTCATGAGGAAGCTGTTTTCCGCCACTCTAAAGAGCTTCCAAGAGATATAGAAGAATCTCTTTCCAACATTCCAGACTCTCCTCATTCAGAGAATCAGAGGGAGGAAGAAGATGAGCCTCAAATTCCAAATGCTTCCTCAAGACCAGCTGAAGAACTACTTGAAGCTCCTCCTTCCAAGAGAAGACCTGCTTGGGCTAGAGAGATATTGCAAGAAGCAGAAAAGCACAAAGCTCCTTCTGGGACATTCAGAGAAAGCAAGAAGCCCCAAAAGTACTCAGGGCTTATGAGTAAACTCATTGATGCAGAACCTTCTACATTCAAAGAAGCAGCAGCTCATCAGGTATGGATTGATGCCATGATAGAAGAATATAATTCCATTATGAAAAATGATGTGTGGGAAATTGTTCCAAGACCAAAAGGGAAGTCTGTGGTGACTTCCAAATGGCTCTACAAAATTAAGCATGCTGCTTATGGCAGCATTGAGAAATATAAGGCAAGATTTGTGGCACGTGGTTTCTCACAGAAGGAAGGCATAGACTATGATGAAACATTTGCCCCTGTTGCCAGATATACCACCATCAGGACCATTACCTCCCTTGCTGTTGTCTTTGGATGGAAACTCCATCAAATGGATGTAAAGACAACTTTTCTTAATGGAGAAGTTGAAGAAGAGGTCTACATTGAGCAACCTGAAGGTTTTGTGACTCATGGAATGCAGTCTCATGTATGCAAGCTAAAGAAAGCTTTGTATGGACTCAAACAGGCCCCAAGGGTCTGGTATGCTAGGATTGATGGTTACCTTCACAGTTTGGGATTCTCCAAGAGCACTGTCGATTCCAACATTTACTTTAAGGTTGTTCAGAACCATGTCTTGATCCTAGTTCTATATGTGGATGACTTGTTCCTTACTGGAGAGGAGTAACTGATAGCTCAGTGCAAGAGGGAGCTTACTTTAGAATTTGAGATGAAGGATATGGGACTCATGCACTATTTTCTTGGTTTGGAGCAAGGCTGTTGGGAGCGGGGAGCGAAGCGGGAAGCGGGAGCGGGAGCGGGAGCGAAAAGCGAAATTTTCAAAAGCTTCCGTTTCGGGAGCGTTTTCGGGAGCGTTTTTTATATAATATATATTTTAATATATTTTGATGCATATAAATTAAAAAAAACATGTATTATGCCAAATTAGCTATAGAAAACATCAAAACATAGAATCTAGATATTCATATAACCATTTAGTACACATTGATATAACATTAATGATTAATCATCTCGTCTTCTAGATTCTAGGAGCTATAACTTATAAGTTATAACATTTTCATTAAATGAGCATCATCAAATCATCAATCATCAACAACATCAACCTTCAAATTTCAACATATAATATTTGCCATCAAACTAGGCCATAATGTTTACAAAATAGGCCAACCGCCAAAATAAACATGAAAATGAAATACAAACTACAAACTACAAACTACTATGAATCTACTAAGCTTTCCGCTTGCCACGAGTAACTTCCAATTTCTTTTCTCGTGTTCTAGGTGGAATAGGTGCTGGTGGAAGTGATCGTGGAACATGAGTAGAAGATGAATGGCCCCTGCGGGCTGAAACTGGACGTTGTGAAGCTAAAGGCAAAACTCCTGCATCCGGAAAGCTGCTTTTGCTTGGGGGTGGCATCTCTGTATGGGTAGTCTGAATTGGATCATCATGATCACCCAATAGTTCAGCCTCCAAGCGCTCTAATGCTATGGCTCCATCCTCCACATTAGCCTCCTCTGGATTGTTGTCCCAAGTCAAAAATGTTCTATCATTCTTGGCCGCCTCACAATAATGGGACAACAACCTCAAGTTGTAGTGCACATAAACCAAGCTTTCTGCGCGATCTACATTCAGACTGTTTCTCTTTACACTGTGGATGAAGTTGTAGGTGCTCCAACACCTCTCTACAGAAGAGCTATTAACAACCTGTGATAGCACCCTCAACGCCAATTTATGCAAATATGTGGCTCCAGAGCCATGCATGTTCCACCAATGGATAGGATCCAATCTGTCTCGATCTTTGGTTGCAAATAGCGAACCAAAGCGTCCATGCTCACTTATGTATATGCTCAATTCACTCCGTACTTGAGCACACTCTTCCTCATCAGGGACCAACTTTTCTAATGCAAGCATATACCCAGCAGCAACCTCTGGATTTGTGTGGGGTTTTTTCCTGACTCCACCCCCAGGTGCAGGTTGGGCCAACCAAAATGGAGAATAGTATTTTGGGGTGAGGACATATGCAAGGGCATGGAGTGGAACATTTAGATTATCCCACCTTTTGACCACAAGTTTATGAATATGGTCATACAAGACTGCATCTCTTTGCTCAACAATGTCTTTGATTTGACCAAGCATGCTATCCATCTGCTCATATACCTCCCCAATCACTGGCTGATCTGTATCTGCAAAACGAATCATTTTATAAACTGGCTTGGTGAACTGCAGAACATACTTAACCTGTGACCAAAAATGACCTTCAAGAACAGTGTCCTCCACCTCCTGAAAGTCACTTCTATCCGATGCACTTGCAACTCTGTCTTTCAATTCCTGCCATGGATCACTTGATACCATACTAGCCAATGCCTCTCTTACCTTCAAAAGCCTCCTGAAGGTGAGGTAGTAGCTAGCAAATCTAGTCTTTGCAATCTTCAATAGCTCCAACTTAGAGTGATTGCGAAAAATGTGGTGGGCCATGCTATGATTGGTAATAAATTTGATCATTTTCTTACCTCTCTTGTACAAGGCACCAATCCATCGGTAATTATTGTCCTTCATCTTAACAATATCACGCATCAAAAGGTTCAATGTGTGAACCAAACACCCTGACCAAAATATGTTGGGATACTTATCCATAATGATTGCTCCTGCTGCCTTACAATTAGCAGCATTATCAGTGATGACTTGAATGACATTGTATGGCCCAATCTCCTGAATGGTTTTAAGTAAAGGTTGTGCAATATTAATAGCGGTCTTGTAGCGATCTGAGTAGTCATGGGCTGAAAGGAAGACCGCACCGCTAGCAGAAACGCCAAGAATATTTATCAACGGCTTGCCTTTAACATTTGTCCACCCATCAGATACAATGGATACCCCATAGTTGGACCAATCATTTGTGAACTTTCCAAGAACACTATTGATTTTGGCTCTTTCCTTGTCAAGTCCCACGGTTCTAGCTTTGTCATACCCAGGGCTTCTGTATCCTTGAGGGCCACCATTGATGGCTTGTACCATTTCATGCCAATAGGGTGAGCGAAGAACATTGAATGGCACACCACATGCATAAAGAAACCTATAAACTTTTGAATCCACATCATCTCTACAACCTTGGTCAAGGAAATCGGATATTGTTCTTCGTATAAGCGAGACTCCATGGGGAGATGAGGCTCCCGATCGAGTCGATGATGATCCAGCAGCAGCTCCACTACCAAACATTCTCTGTGGGGATTCAGAATCAACCCTCGATCTCTTGGACTTGTTTTGAGCGGCCTCTTCTTCCATCTTGTATTGGCTTCTCTCTTTAGCTCCCACTTTGTCACAAGTTTTGACTCCATGAGATTTACCTACATCGCATGGCATAACCCCACACAAATGCTTTCTCACCCGGGTATATGAACCTGTGTATGTTTTCCCACAATGGGGGCATCCAAACTTTGTGGTTCCACCCCCTCTCCCTCCCCCTTGCCTTGTCACATACTTCCACAAAGGTGTTGTGTCTTTTTGTTTTTGCCCCACATCACCCTCACCCTCATCCTCATCATCATCACCCTCTTCCCCTTCCTCCTCTTCTCCTTGGTATGCATCACTCTCTACCTCTTCCCCCTCATCACTACCACCACCACATCTACTTCCCAACACCATCATAATGAGAAGAAGTGGAATGAAAAACCAAAACCACATACCCATCATGTTTCTTGATTCAAGATGAGAGTCACTTGTTCCCTGCAATAGAATGATGGAGAAGAAGATATTGGAAAGAGTAGGAGAAGAGAACATTGCAAGTTTTCCATTTTTTAACATAGTGAAAAAAAAATTGCAAAAACAAACAAAGAAGAATTTATAGAGCCTACCTTTTAGCTCTTCAATGGTGGTTGAATGTCTCTATGAAAGCTTCAATCTCCCTTGCATCTCTCCCCTTCAATCTCCCACTGAATGCTCAAAGCTCTCAAAGCTCAAAGCTCTCAAACTCTTCCCAATCAAACAAATGAGCAATGGAATGAGTCCAAATGGACTCATTCACCTTTTAATGGCCCAAAGTGACCTATCCCAACAAACAAAACCCTAAAAAAAATTCCCCCCCCCAAAAAAAAATAAAAAAAATCGGCCCGTCTGCGGAATCTGTCTAGGAATTGATTTAGGAATCGATTTTTTACTTCGGGTTCGATTGGGAATCGATTCTGGATCGACCCGGGATCGACCTGGGAGCGACGATTCCCCAACGAATTACAAGATGGCAGGGAGCGTTTTTTTTCTCTTCAATTCGCGAATTGAAAAATCGATTCCTGACGGAATCGATCTCGAATCGCGCTTCCAAAATCGATCCCTCATCGATTCCGTCCGGAGCGCGATTCGGGGTCGATTCGAGGGGGGGGGGGGTCGATTCCCAGCTGCTTTGGTTTGGAGGTCTGGCAAAAGCTAGATGAGATCTTCCTGTCACAAGGGAAGTATACAGTTGATATCTTGCAGAGGTTTGGGATGCATGACTGCAAACCCATGAGTGTACCCATGACATCAAACCTGAAGAAGTTACGTGACTCAACTACTTCTTCACAGGCAGTGGATCCTACTCAGTATCGTCAACTTATTGGATCTTTGATGTATCTAGTGCATATGAGACCAAATATCTGTTATGCAGTGAATGCATTGAGTCAGTTCATGTCCGAGCCAAAGCACATACACTGGATAGCTTCCAAACATGTGCTCAGATATTTGCGAGGTACTATTACTTATGGGCTCAGATATACCTCCAACAGTGGAGTAATGCTACTTGGATATGCCGACTCCGATTGGGCCGGCAGTGCAGTGGACCGGAAAAGCACATCAGGGTACTGTTTCAGTTTGGGATCAGCCATGATCTCTTGGTCTAGCAGAAAACGGGGTTCCATAGCTCAGAGCACAGTTGAAGTTGAGTATATTGCTGCCAGTGATGCCTACAGAGAAGCGGTTTGGCTTAGAAAGCTTCTCTCTGACTTGTTTGGTGGAAAGCTTGAACCAACTATTATCCATTGCGATAATCAAAGTTGCATTAAGCTTTCATAGAACCCTGTATTTCACGACAGGTCAAAGGACATTGAGATGAAGTATCACTTCATCAGAGATATGGTACAGCGAGGTGCCATGAAGCTCCAGTACATCCGTACAGATGAACAGGTTGCAGATATATTGACCAAGCCTCTGTCGTTGACAAAGCTTGTGCACTTTCGAGACAAGCTTGGTATTGCAGAGAATGACCCTCTCGCTGAGAGGGAGTGTTGATTTTTCTGAGCAACATTGAGTGCCATTCTCTGGGAGAATGGAGGCACCTGGTCAGTTACCAGGATATTGATCCAGTCAGTTACCAGGATATTGATCCAGTTTGGGACTGGAAGCTCAGCCCGGGGCTGAGAGCCATTCTCTGGGAGAATGGAGGCACCTGGTCAGTTACCAGGATATTGATCCAGTCTGGGACTGGAAACTCAGCCCGGGGCTGAGAGCCATTCTCTGGGAGAATGGAGGCACTTGGTCAGTTACCAGGATTTCACTGTAAGACCTAGACCGGGTCTAGGCAAGTGGTGTACTCCTCCCCTTGATCTATGGGCTATGGGACCTTCTCAAAGGATTGATCAACCCTTGTTGAAATACCTGGCACTTGGTCTTGGTGGCAACAGGAGGGTGAAGTAAAGCAATTGATTTATCTCCTTATGATGATGTACTTGGAGTGGACATGAAGACCTTGAAGAACACCTGGATGATTTGTTAAAGATCCTTGAAAATCCAAGCATAACTGGGCTTGGTCCTTGTACCCATCAATTGAAGAAAATAAAATAATAAAACATATGTTCATATGATTCATGGGTCGGCCTCATCTAAAGAGTCAAGGAAGAAAATAAAATATATATATATATAAAGCCATAGGTCGGCTCATTATTGGAAGGAAAAATAAAATAAAATTATATAAAGACTGGTCGGCCCCATTACATGATTTATTTTTCCATTCGACTTATATAAATAAGAAGGAAGATTCTTCTCATTTGACCCATCGATTTTGAGGTGTTTTGCTTTGCTCCTGAGATCAACTCGTAGGTATTTTTTCTGCTAGTTTTTAACTACTGGTTCTTACCTCTAGAAGAAGTCAACTCCATTTTTGTTCACACTCTTTTCTGCTGGTTTAAAATACCCTATCTCAGCTAGGGTTTTGCTGCTGCCATCCGAATTCTACTTGAATTTTCTGCTGTGTACACTCGAACCCTGCTAGGGCAGTTTTTTTGTGTACCCGAGCCCTGCTAGGGCATTTTTCTGTGCACTCGAATTTGTACAGGGTCTGTCCCAGGTTACAGCAGTCCCAGAAAGGGCTTCCACAAGTCACTACAACCCAGTAGTAGATCACGACACCCTCAGCAGGGTATACTTCAGTGAACAGTGACATCTACAGGCATGTACAGGTCGACTGTGCAAGATTGAAGCTGCTCCAGGCATCTAGCATCGGCTATAGTTATTCAGTGGTAGATTAAGGCCAGCTAGCATTGTACAGGGTTCTTCTTGATCAGTGAAACAAATTCCTATTTGTTGTGAAGGCTTGTTTTAGCCTATTATTGTATATACTCAGTCATCTCATTAAGGAGATCAAACTTTTTTTAATTGCTTTGGGGTTTTTGTCCTCAAAAGGTTTCCCCGTGAAAATTATTGTGTTCAAATTTTTGTGGATGTGAAACTACTGCTAGCTATCTCTGCATTTTTACTTACAGTCTGTTTGTTAGTTTTTGTACCTAGGGAAGTGTTCCCCAAGTGACTTTTTGCCTAAGTCACTTAGAAGGGGGAAAAAGGTGACCCTCACATTAAAAGCTACTTAATGAGACTTTATAAAGTTAAAGTCACTTTTTGATAAATTTAAGTGGGTGAGTGGAATTTATTTAAGTGATTTAAATAAATGTGATTTTCACTCTCATTGAATCTTAGCCATTGGATTTGGATCTTTTTCCATCGTTGGATTAGAACCCACTTACGGTTAGACAAAAAGCATGAGGGAGGCACATTTCACTTTACTTTTACTTTTGGAAAGTGAGAAGAGAGAGCAGAGAAGAAGGGCGCAGAGATCGAGGCAAGGGTTTGGAGTTATTTCCATTGGCACGATTCCCAACGCAAGTTTCAACCATTAATTGCAGGCACATAAATCGAGGAGTGTATGGACTGCTTTATTGTAGGCACAAAAATCGAGGCAAGGGTACGGACTGCATTTATTGCAGGCACAGAAATCGAAGCAAGGGTACGAGCATTTATCGCTGCACTGTTTTCGAGGTGTACGGATCCGTACTGTACGGTGTTTGCACATATTTCGAGGCATTGTTTTGTGCCCATAAATCGAGGGCAAATTCGCACAGAAACCGAGGCAAACATTTTGGCACAGAAATCGAGGAACCTGCTGCACAGTTTTCGAGATAATTTTTGGCATTGAAATCGAGGGTCGTACTGCTGTATGGACTGTTTTATTTCTGCACAGATTTCGAGGGGCAGCTGCACTCAGTTCGAGATTGCTGGCACACATCTCGAGGCTCTGTCTTTTGGCACAAAAATCGAGGCATAAGCTGGGCACTGTTTTCTAGAATTTCGAGATGAAATCTATGGTGGAGATAAGTTGATATTTCACTGTATTTTCTGTACTGAAATATTTTGCTGAAGAATAATAAAATCTCTCTCTCTCTCTTACTGGTTTTCCCCGTGGGGGTTTTTCTAGGGCACAGTTGCCGAAAAATCTGAGTGTCTCTTTTATGGTGTGCATGTGTTAATATTTGTTTTCTGCTGTTAAGAGGTAGTTTACTGTGTGTTTAAGTGTTACAGTAATTTTTCATAAGTAGTTTGCAGCCTATGCAAAACCGGTTGCAAATGAAAAACACTGAAAAGATAACATAAACCAGCAAGCAGTAAAACCCAGAAAAATCTTCACTGTTACTGCTATCAAATTTTAAAATTCTTAACACAATCTCCCTTCCAAGCTCCCACAAATTTGCTCACAAACAACTAACAAACCCACACAAAGCCCTAGCAAAGAGAAGTGAAATCAATGAAATGAGGAATAGAATGAGAGCAAATGGATTCAAAGATTGTTTATATCCCCTAAAAGAACCTAGAAAAACCTTAGGCATCCCCCAAAAAACCAAGTGGAAGCTTGCACAAATGACAAATGGCCAAATTGCACCTAACTCGCGAAAACGATCTAGAAGCATTTTCGAGAGCGATTTTTTAGCCTCGGGAGCATTGAGGGGGCGATGAGGGATTGCTTAGGGAGCGTCGATCCCTCATCGCTCCCTCAACGCTTCCACCAAAATCAGGGAGTGTTTTTTGCTAAGACTCGCAAATTGGGAAAACACTCCCGATAGGAAGCGAACAGGAATCGCGATCCTGGGATCGTTCCTGTCCACTTCCTTTGGGAGCACGAACTGGGAGCGAAGCGAAAGGGGGTAGGGTGCTTCCCCGATCCCTTGGTCAAGAGCGAAGTCTTGATCGCACTCGTATTTAGTTTCTCCATATGCATCATTGTTTGCCCCTTGCGTCACTCTTCTGAAGTTTTGTCATGTCCATTTTGTTTACCAAGTTTCACGAATGTTATTTGGTCATGTGCTCTTCAATTTAAATTCATGAGGCCCTTTCATTGTCATGCCTACATTGAAAAAATTCCCCGTTAGGCTAAAAATCCCATTACCTTTTCCCATAAAGTATATAGATAAAATAATTATTTCCCCCTTCTACTAGGTCTCATTCACTAAAGTTTTATTATATAAAGGATCCCATGTGAAAATTTTCAGATTTTATAAATGTGCTTATGAGATATATTTTTTTTATAACCAAAGTCAAAAGGAGTAACTTTTCTAATACATTTTCCCCTATCTTTTAAATTTTAATATATGGCTCCATATCCAAAAAGGGGACTCATTAAAATATACTTGGTTTGTTATCTTAAGATAATGGATACATTCTGTTACCAATGGAGTTGAGCGGAAACTTCAAAGTTCACTTCCATGATAAGCGTTTAGCGTCGAACAATGTTGAGGGTTGGGTGTCCGTTGCACACTACGATTGCTTAACCCTTTTGATAGACAATGTTTCAAAATAATAATGCAAAGGTCGTGGAGCCAGGGGTTGTTTTAACGAACCAAGAGTTGCAATATTGCCCAATCAAAAGGAAAAGACCATTCATTGATATACAATATCATAAGACTATTAATCATTGTAAAGACGTAGTGTGGAACGACACCCATGTTTCAACCCAAAAATTATCCGTTTGCATGTGTTCAGCCTTAAAATATATCTGGGGATTTTTCTAACGTGGATATTGAATGCCAGGAGAGGATGTGCATGTACACACTGTTCCTTTGTTGCGGGAGGCTTCTTATGAGGTGCATCCATTGTGCACAAGAAGAGATCACACATTAACTGACGACCTTTTTTTCAGATGACATGTCTTGCCAATCTTTCAATGAGCTATCCTTGCCGTTGGTGGTAGGGTACCCACTTGTTGAATAAAATAACCATGTAGCTGTGAATAGCAAAAAACACACCACAACGCAACGAAGAGAAATGCCACATTGGCAGTTGGCAGTGACAGGTCGGGGCACGACGAATTCACTGTCAAGTAAAACGGGCAGCGATTCTTTGGCAAATGAAAGGTAACATAGTCTAAATCGACGGGAATTCCTCTTGCTACATGTGAGATTCTTTTGAGCACAACGTCCTAGCAATACACATAGAGGAATCCTACTCAGAGAGAAAGACAAGCGAGCAGTGACAGTATCAAGAGGCATATACATAGGCACCAGTAGGGTAGCGTTTTCCTCATAACTACGGTTATATTGCTAAACCAAAGAATCATTTAAGGTATGTAAACGTAAAAAAAACAATGAAGTGCAGTGCGGGATGTGCCACCAACTCGCGTCAAGAAAGTCTCAGCATGTCCATGCCCTCGGCTCATTCACGACAACAGTTGTAGGCTCGCCAATGGCGATCAAATCAAACGTTTTTCGTATGCTAAATTCAAGCAATTGATTCTTCGAATAAACTCGAACCTGCACCTTCACACATTCTTTCGTGTATCTCATCGGGGTTTTACTCATGAGCCATGCCAACTTCCCAGTTCCCACACTATTACTCTATCGATATTCGTCCACTCTATCACAGGATATGTGCTCTCTGGGGCAAGTATATTAATATGGATGGGGAAACTAAAGTCGAACAACTGGAATCGCGGTCGCTAAGTGGAAAAATCAACGAGGACCTAGTGAATATAATGTTCACAAGGCTGATAGGAGATGGAGGAGTACTAAGTTGGTGGATGCCGATATGGGTGTTATAGGGGTTGAAGTTAAGGTTTCCTGTCACTGCATGTTATCGCGTTGTTAACCAAGAAGATTCAGGTGGAAAAGAGACCTTAAAGTTCGCTAATGTTCTGATTGTTGCTCGTTCACCGTGAAAGTGTAGGATGCAATTAATGGGACTGCGTCCTTGGATGCCTTTCTCGCAGAGTATGCAATTTGCTATATAGATTTTTGAGCCTTTGTGCAAGCTCTGGTTGTGTTAAACTGTCTTCTAAAATAGAGCTATGTGCAATCGATGTTTGTGGATGAAAGTGGTCCACCCCGACTATCTATTCAAGCTGTTCGACATCTCATTTTAGAGGAGAACTTTGTACCAAATGATACTTTCTAGCACGACAGTGGTGGACACCGTCAAGATATAACCAGACCAAACATGGGTGGAAGATTTTTCTCAGCACAGGAAGAGACGGTTATACCAGAGGCTCAGCTAATGTTTGATAATTCCCACAAATTCATGCTCTTATGTTCGATTCATTATGCTTTGAGAAAGGCTAGCCCCGTTGACGCTTTATGTGCTATGAAAAGGGGCACATGAACATGTTGTACAAACCACAACAACAGAGAATTCATAAGAAATTTGCATTTTTGAAGCCACTCACCTTTTCTGCATATGCACCCAATACAAGGATGAACACCCCATATTGAACCTAGCGCAAGCTATCCTCGCAAAATAAAAAATATCCTGGTATAAGCACATAGAGTGGATTTTGTATGTTGGCTAAAAGTTGTTTATGAAACCAACAACAATTTAAACCTGCTCGGAAGATGAACAATCAAATCAAAGTCCCAAAGGATAGTTGCACCTGTGAATGAGTTATTGGTTTCACATGTTGTGCATTGTCTTCATGTGCACATTGATTCACCAAACGCCAATCGTTTCCAAAAAAATGTTTGAGTTTCTCACGGAAACGAAACACTTCGGATACCCTCTTGGACGTCTTGAAATGCAGAGCTGCATGAATGCCCAAGACATCGAAGGTAAGGAGCAAGTATTGCTAGGTTCCATAGTCATTTTTTGTTACCCTTTTCATACGCAGTTGTCCGATAGCCTAATCGTGCGGTGATGGCAGGTAAGGCTACTTCCAGGTCCATCCATTAGGGTGAAAGTAGAGCATCTTTCTGTCAGAGGTACGTTCTCTTATTCTGCATGTTTTTGTGCTTTTGTGTATATTTTAAGGCTAACACATTCATTCGTGCAGGTTACCTCAAGACAATCTAAGCGTGAGCACATTCACGTTGTTTAGGTTTCACTTGGTTGAGCTTAGAATGTTGAGAGTAGCATAGGGTCCCAGAAACCTCCTGTCATTAGGGGTCTAAAACCGGTCGCAACTGTTATGTATTGATGATTGTCCTACTCCTGTTCATTAATAAAAATTCTTTTTGGGAATACCTGCATCCTTATCCTGGAATTTTTTAAATCATTCTACGTTTTTTTATTTTTTGTTTATTTAACTTTCATTTTAATGAACTGTACATATGATGGATTGTAAACATTTTTAACTTGTACATTTTTGATATAACTTCACATTATAGGCGTTTAACTTTTTGATTCACTTTTTGCAAAAGCAAACTAGCTGCTAGCATCTATTTTTCGTGCTCTTCAATATGGTGCTGACTAATCAGCTAGAAAGGTTCATTTTACAAAAACTCTCACAGTTAATAATTAATATATCACATGAGTGAATTTTTTATGCATGTCACTTAACAAAATCATTTAGTTTAGCAATGCCGAGTTTTAACGCTTGATCAGACACTCTTTTTGCACATGTTAAGCAACTAACGTATACATCATTTGTCATCCAAATATTTTTTCATTAGTTTGTTTTCTCTAACTAACATTTCAGTTTTGTTCATTAGTTGATCATTTGCTTTCTTAAAGTTTATTCGATAAGTTTGCCTAGCCAATTTTTGTACATATTGTATAATTAACACTCTTAGTTTTCTTAATTCTTTATCATTAGTGCGCGCAGTTATTTTACTTCATTAATTGCTCAATTAATTATTGCATATGGTTTAGTCGATTAACTTTGCAAGTTAGCAAACCATCGTGGGCTCTAAGCAACACTTGGGTTTCCATCCCCATTTTCCCCTTGACTAGCCCTCCAAGGGTGTTCTTTCAATGTTCTTGCCAGAATCAATTTGAGCATCACCATAATTTAGTGAGAGGTATCCTTTTAAGCAGAGTTCTAATTACACTTGAGTTTAGCATTAGCAATTCCATTCAAGCATTGGAAGAAAGTTAAAATTAGATTTTATACTTTTTACTTTAAAGCACATGAGAACTTATTTTAAGAACATGATGTTAAGTTTTTGATAGAGTTAGAGTTTTAATGCAGAAAATAAACAATCAATGTACTTTAATGCAAAATCACTTTCAACATTTAATAACTAGTACCAAACAAAATAAAATAGTCAAGCAGTAGCTCTAACAAAACATAATTTTAATCTCTTTCAACTTTCCTCTTTAGCACTACCAGTTAGGTCACTGTGTTGAATTAATTTTCAGTCCTTTAACACTACCAGTTAGGTCACTGTGTTAAAGTAATCTTCAGTAACTTGTAATAAAAAATAAAATAAACAATTTGTTCATTTAGCAATAAAAGAGATAGGTGAAGAAACTTACCTGTATGTGAAACCTTTCCTGTAAAATACTCAGAAGTGTTACTTTCATAAAAGACTGTGCCTCTCAGATGCCAGTCAACTCTAGGAACCAAAAGGACTCTATTAAAGAGTCAGTACAAACCTGAGAGAAAGAGATGATGAAAGGTTGTAGTAGTCAAACAAAGATGGTAAAAAAAACAGTCACAACTCAGTAGCAATCCCAAACAGGGTTCAGTAGACAAGAACTGATATAGACCTGAACACAGATAAGTCTGACCAAATTGACTTGATCACAAAAACAGGTCTGAGCACAGAAATTAAAGCTCAACACTGTAGACCAGACCTTAACAAGGTTTTTAGCATAAATATCAATTTTCAAACCTTAAATAAAGATGTAGAACAGCAGATCTGATATTATTCAAATCTCAGCACAAAAGAACAGACTCAATAAGGTCTTAACAAGCAGAACAAGTCCAAGCTATGTCTCAGGGAGGTTACGATCCACTTCTAACATAAATGACCCAGAAAAGTTCACAGCCAGCAGAGATAAGATTACTAGGTCTCACGGCCTTCATACATGAGCCCTAGGCATTCTGAAAACCAACACTTTAGGGCTCTCGGCCTCCACAGAAGTATATTCAGCAGATAGAACTATCCTCAGGGCTCACGGCCTTACTTGGAAGTATAGACAGCAGATCGTATACCAAGTATGCCACAATTGGCAGAGCAGACTTCAACCAAAAACTCAGCAAAAAAATGAAACCCAATTAGACCCTTCACGGCTGAGCTGGAACAAAAAAAAATTATGGCCTTGTCTCAAATGGTAGCAACAGATAGCAGGAGGGAGACCTCAACAAATAAAACAACAGTCCATCCTTTGACGTCAAGCAGACAGAGCTTCAATAGATAAATAGATGATTAATGATAAGGATAGGTCTTTAATATATAGGATAAAAAACTTTCTAGAAGGATCAAAAAATAATAATTAAGTTATGAGTCGATCAAATTAGGAAGTTACCATTTAAACATAAATAAAAAAATAAAAGATAAAAAAAAGATAAAAAATAAAAGTAAAAGATAAAAATAAATAAAATAAAAGATAAAAGATACATCAAAAATATTTTATTTTTTTATAAACAATGGTCATAAATCAAGAGTAGGGTTCTATGGTTATTTAGGTGAGGGTATAATGACCCAAAAAATAACATAGGTGTGGGTACATGACCCATGACCCTTAGAACCAAGGGTATACCACAAGGTGGTCAAATAACCATAGTACCCATAGGACCAAAAACATCAAAGGTGGTACAACTCAAAGTGGGTAAATGACCCTATTAACCATAAGTCAAAGACAAGGGACCACAAGACAAATAACAAGGTGTAAAGATAAAAAAAATAACTCAACCAAGGTGGGGAAGGTACAACTAGTCATCTCTCTCTCAAATGTACAAATGTTCCATATAACCTGAAAGTTTATCATCACTGTATAAGGAAGGGTTCACACGGATGATGTGATCATGTGGTCCTCTAGATTGCTCCTAAGGTCAAATGTTAGTGGCTTCATCAAGGGGTGGCCAACCCCTTGAGAAGACCATCTAACTCAACCATCTTGAAGACCTAGGAGAAGAGGACATCACACATCATCTTGGTAACTGACCAAGAACCTCCATTCTCAAGGAATGGCTCTCAGTCCAAGGTTGAGCTTCAGTCCTAGATTGAGTCATGTTGATCAACCCTCTGGTCCTTGACCAGGTCTTTTGTTCTCTAGGAGAATGGTCCTCAGCCTCAAGTTGAGTTTTCAGTACCAGACTGAATGTTGATCAACCACCTGCAGGACCTACTTGGTCCTTGACCAAGAATCTGCCTGGTCCTAGACTAAGATATCTCGGTCTCAACCTACAGAATTTGCTTGGTCCTCATGACCAAGAAACTGTCTGGTCCCAGACCATAAAACCCTAGAGACAAATAGGGGCAATAGCCACATGCTAAGGACATTGCCATGGCATCAATCTGCTTGGTCCCCTGACCAAGAACCCCATGAGACAACTGGGGGTCCTAGGGTACCTTCTAGGGTCTTATTCTTTATTCTGCCTGGTTAACTTGACTAAGAACCCTAGTTAATTGACTAGGGTACCATTCTCTCTGAGAATGGGTCTCGCAGGTGCACTAAAAATTAACACATGATATGTTAAAATAAACTCAGTATGGGTTAGAGGTTGCATACATTTACTTATCAAGTTCTAATTAACTGCAAGTGTTAGCAATTCCCTTCAAACACCTTCTTTAGAAAAACCATGGATTCAATGGTATAGAATAACCTATTGAAATTGTTGTTTTGAAGACTGCAATACCATACTACATGTTGTTGCAGCCTGGTTCCACACTTGGGAAAACGCAGGAGAAGTCTTCAAGCTGTTGGTGTGGCCTTGGGGGCAAGTCAGAGTCAAGTGCTGTCACTTGGGACTCGACTCCTTCGTCTAGGCTTTCCTAGCGAAGCCAAGGGGGGTGGACCCTAAAAATGAAAAGAAACTATGGTGTCTAATCTAGGAGTTAGAAATAATTTTTGAAACCAAGCTAATGCAGCATACATTTATACATATAAAGCAAAGCATCATTCATCAACTTTTCATTTGCAAATATTCAACATTATCATCATAAACAACATAAAATATAACAATATAAACCAGTGCCTGAATGGAGTCGAAAAAGATGCTTGAGCTGAAAGAAAGTAAATGTTGTGCAAGTGTTCTTGGTTTATTTTAACTTTAATGTGGTACTAATCTTTTTATTAGGGCTGGTGGGTTCCCAATATACGCAAAGGTACGGGGAACATGTCCGGAATTTTGATGTGTGGTTTCTCACTCAGACTTGGGCTGGATCGGAGTCTCAAGGAGGTGTTTAGATGCTGTACCAACGAGGGCAAGCCTAACGGTTTCCAAGAGGTCACTACCCAGTTTTGTCCCAAGTCCTTTAAAAAATTTGCCCACAACAAAAAAATATTCGCGTTGTGCTGGATTTTCACAAGAAGGTTTGTTATTGGGGTGGTGTTAGATCCTATTACTAGTCATCTTCCCCTTTCTGATGCGTACCAACATGATCAGGCTGAGCTGCAAGTTGGCCACAGAGCATACGGGAGAAGACCTTGGAAATTTTTAAAATTTTTATGAACCAAAATTTTATCTTTTTAAAACCCCAAGAGTCTCTTTTCAGGCCAGTACTTGGGTAAGCCCTTATCCTGAAACCCTACTTCGGGAAAGCGAGGGGGTGTTTGAGTTTGTAAAAAAAATGATAAAAATCTATATCCTGAGTGAACTTGTGGCCCGCCAGTGGAACGAACCAATAAGGTAAATTTTAAACCTAGTTAGTTTTATTAAATGCCGAAAATAAAAGAAATACAACTACTCTAAAAATCACACCACGAAAAGAGACGACACAGGCCACCCCTGGGGGGATGGGGTGTGGGCGCTGTTTAGCCCACTTGCTCTCGTTTAATAATCTTTTACAATGGACAGAGAAGTGCCCTAGTCTACTTAAAGTGACTTGGTGGTTTACAATTTTGAAGGAAAAATAACTGGTTTTACAAAAAATTTAGTTTTGGTTCTCCGGATTGCCTGGATCCTTGAAATTTCGGTAGCACCTCCTCCTACATGTTCGTCTTTTGCTGCAAACCAGCAAACAAATATTAGTATAAGATGTGCAAAAACACTTTAAGAGTGTCTTTGGAACACCTCCTAAAAAACCCAAAAAATTCTAAGTGAAAATCTAAGTAAAAATGCAAAAAATTAATCAAGTAGCAGTGAGGCTTGTTTGCTTGGGATCTTTGCAAGCTTTACGAGCTACAAATTTTTAGCTCTTTTAATCAGTCAAGTAAACCTTTTAAGTTCAGATCTAGCTTCCTACTCAAGCTTGTAAAAAAAAATTCAATGAACTTGACTTTTTTGTATGAAACTAGAAGAATAGATCTAGACAATAGATGAGAACTTTTAAAATTGAGCTACTAAGTCTATTCTTTTATGCAAATAAATCAGATCTACTTATGATCAGAAAATTGTAAAAGATCTAAGAAATATTTGCTACTTTTTAAGAAACCAAGTAACCAAAAGAGTTTAGAAAATTTTAATTGTTGAGAAGGAGAAGAGAAGCATAATGGCTCTTGAAACCAGAAAACTTTGAAGGCTTGGAAGTGGGACACCGAGGGCAAGATCCACCAAAGCATACACAGATGAAGAAAATGAGAGCAAACAAGCTATCTTCTTTTTCAAACCTGTCAACCTGTAGCTAACAAAAACACTCACAAAGAAACCATCAAACTAGAAATGCACATGGTTAGAAATCAAAATAATATGAGCATAAACAAATGAATATATAAATTTTAAATCTCTAATCAAGATGACAAATAAAAGAACTAATTAAAACAAGCAAGATTAATTAGTCTTTTCTACAAAATCGTTACCAATCCTTCAAGTAGGCTATTAGATGGCTGAAAATTACTTGCACATAAATTGCTTTAGCTACAAATCACCTTATGCCATGAGATCATGAAGCCACTCACAAAGCATCACACATGTGGACTTCCAAAGTCTTCTTTATTCATAAGCAAAAGATAAAACAAGTACAACAATGGTCTGCTCCAACTCCAACTAGAGAAAAAGAGAGTGGACAGCCATGTATATATAGAGCCAAAGATGGAGAAGAATGGGTGGAATGAGTGGCATAACTCATGGAGAAAATGGGGCTACCTACTCCCATATAATGGGCTACCAAAATCAGCCCCAAATTAGCTAAAAATCAGCCATGTGACGGCCCATAAACATAGCTGCAAATTCCATGATTGAAGGGGCCCAATTTTGGGAAATGTGCCCCCCTCAAGTGGGGAAGTAATCTCACTAATATAGCTGCCCGAAATCTTTCCAAAATCAGCTCTTACAACTCCTAAAACATAGTTGAAATATTTCTGACATCAAATCCCCCAAAAAATGGAATTTGAATGATTTTTTTGACTTTTTTGCATTTTTCTCTCCATTTTTGACTTTTTTTGATTTTTTCTCCATAAGTGAAAAATAAACAACCCAATGACTATGGAAAGTGGGTTTAGGGGTAAGGTGGGTGCTCTGAGTTAGAAAACGAGCACCCCCAAGCCAAAAAAGAGCCCCAGCCCACAAAATTATGCCGATTACAAATTTTTTTAATTAAACCATTAAAAAATGGCTCAATTTACGGAAAAAATACCTTTCGCCAAAAATTAAAAAACTACCTAGGGGGACTTAGCACATGTCCATATGACTCAAAAACAATGTCTAGCATGTTCATATACATTGACCCATGGACTTTAACAATCCCCTAAGGACCGTTAACCTCACCTGGCATTCCAGCTTTGGAGGAGCAGGAGAAAAATCCCAAAATTATGTTATGCACTAATGCAAGACATAATTAATAGGTGAAAAAACTCCTTGGTATACTTGACTTAGTAAAAAAGGCCTAGGGAACGAAGTCCTTTACAAAACACCATGCTAGTACATTTATTACAAACTCCGCAGGGCCATGGACATGTGGTAAAAAATAAAAAAAAAGGGCCCTCAAAAAGGCCTGATGGTCATCATATCATCGAAAATGAACATTGATATGTTCAACTCTGTCCGCTCACTTGATAGTCCAACTAAGTATAATTTAGCTGGTAACATCTGGCTCCAACTGTGGGACGTGTGCTCGATCAAGTCTTCAGGCAAGGAGAGCATACGAGAATACCAGAATCTCCGGTTTGTATGACCTGTAAAAACATTTCAACTTGACAAGAAACCTTTCGGTAGCACAAGTTCTTATAAGAGTCCGATGAACCATAAGTTGCATTATTCAAAAGAAAAGCTAACTAATGAAAATTCTAAGTACATAAAAGGAAAGTATTGAAAAAGAAATGCTGAAAGTAAATGCTCACTTGATGAGCTTATTTTCCTACTCTAAGCATGACAAAAATAAATTGCTAAGTAAAATGATAAATCCAATGCAACCATCTTAACATTTTATCAATATAAAGACTTTTCACCTCGTGTTTGGTTACTAGCCAAAACAAGGATACCTTATTCAGAAAATGCAAACATGCATGATAATTCTGGATTGGAGGATTGGATGGGTGATCATGGGCATATGATAGATCTTTGAAGTGCTTCCCCAAATGGTAAGTCCTTATGTAGGCCTCTTCTACCCATGACTGGATAGGGCTGAGAAAAAACTTTGAATGATAAGGCAGACCAACTACCTCATCATATTGATCTGAAAGGCTCTTCTGATAGTATATTTCTGTGAAAGTAGAAGCCCCAAGCAGCTCCAAATCATAAGGAACCTCTGACTGTGTTGATGAAGGCTGAAACTGACATTCCACTGATTTCATCATATCCAACTCTTTGTTATATTGCTGATCCAAGTCTTCATTACTAATACTCATGCATGGCTCTGATTTATCATAAGAAGTATTTGTATGCTCCTCTTCCATATCAAGATTTCTCAAGGTCTCAACACTCCCTTCACTGGCTATGTCATAAATGGGATTCTCAACAAGATTTTTTTAAAAGTCTCATAGATTGGATTTTCAATAGAAGTCAAATAGTCATCATTCCCATCTATATCAGATATGAGAGAGTCTTCATCGTTGTCACCACATCTCTGGTTATACTCATTCTCATGTTCATAATAGTCATCCTTAGAAGGTTTGGTTTGAAAGATATTACAAGGTATAAAGTTGTCCAAGAGTTCAACAGTATGTGGAGAAAATGGAGGAGTGTCATCATAAACCATACAAATTTCATCACAAGTTTCTTTAGAGGCTTCTGTAGTGGTTGTTTCAGGAGGTGAATCTAAAGTACAAGCGTCACCATTTTCACTAAAGTAATCTTGAAATCCCAAATCTTCAATGGCAAATTGAGGAAGCTCTTCTGAAACATCTTCAATTGAAGACCCTTCATGAATTTCTTTGTTAACTTCTATAATGGCTTCCTCTTTAGGCAAATCTGAAACACACGTGTGATCATCATCGTAGATTTGAGAACGCTCCATATTTTCAATTTTTTCAGCTATGGTGACAAGAGGATAGTCTTCAACAAAATCTTCAGCTAAGGGTGCTTCATGGAACTCTTTGATAAGGTCATGTTGAATCTCTTCTTTAAATCCATACTGTGCTACAGGGAGATCAACACGATTGATATAACTTAGAGGCACCTCCCAATATTTATCATTCTCTGTCATGATGATACGAGGAAAGTTGGGGTCTTCCTTATGATACTCAATCCAAGGTATGAACAAGAGAAGTACCTTCTAAGGATCCTGTCCAAGTGCTCCATACCAGCTCCTTTATTATGCCATTGCCTTATAAAGATTCTAAGGAGGCTTGAAAGAGAGTTAATACATTTATTTGGAAGCTCTTTAAAATACCATTGATAAACAGGTCCCTGTAATGTACTAACAAACATCTCCATTATGTTATCTTCATATAAGACTGTGAAGTTAGCCACAACTTTGAGAAAAGAAAAAAACATGCCGGGTTTCTACATCATCGTCATTTCCCCAAAAGACCGGCAGATAATCAGATACATCTTCACCATCATGATAATTAGGGAAACCAGGGATGTCTGAGAAGTCAATGGGAGGATGTGCATCGGAAATTTGCTCACTAGACTCTTTATCATCCATTTTCAAAGATCACTAGCCAGCATTTGAAATGACCATGGGATATATCTAGTACTGAATCAGTGGAGTTGTCAAAAGGTGAGTCTTTATAGATTTTACTGTAATGCATGGGCTCATCTACACACAAACAGTGTCAACAAACTATATGAGAAACAAGGGTTTTATCCCTTCAATGGAGTCGCCATGTGAGAATAAAAATATTCTTATAAAACAATCTCACAAAAAATTCTATCTTTTTGTTTTTTTTTCTTTGAAATTTTATAAAGGAAAAAGGGTTAGTGGAGTTGCTAGATGAAAAATTAAAGATCTAATCTAAAGATTCATCAAACAAAGCAAAAACAAAAATGAAAACTCAAAAGTCGTATTCCGGGAATAAAAAGACTTATCCCCGGCAACGGCGCCAAAATGTTGCCGCTTGGTTCCACACCTAGGAAAACGTAGCAGAAGTCTTCAAGCTGCTAGTGTGGCCTTGGGGGCAAGTCAGAGTCAAGTGCTGTCACTTGGGACTCTACTCCTCCGTCTAGGATTTCCTAGCGAAGCTAAGGGGGATGGACCCTAAAAATGAAAATAAACTATGGTGTCTAATCTAGGAGTTAGAAATATTTTTTGAAACCAAGCTAATGTAGCATACATTTATACATATAAAGCAAAGCATCATTCATCAACATTTCATTTGCAAATATTCAACAATATCATCATAAACAACATGAAATATAACAATATAAACCAGTGCCTGAATGGAGTCGAAAAAGATGCTTGAGCTGAAAGAAAGTAAATGTTGTGCAAGTGTTCTTGTTTTACTTTAACTTTAATGTGGTAGTAATCTTTTTATTAGGGCTGGTGGGTTCCCAATATGCGCAAAGATACGGGGAACATGTCTGGAATTTTGATGTGTGGTTTCTCACTCAGACTTGGGCTGGATCGGAGTCTCAAGGAGGTGTTCAGATGCTGTACCATCGAGGGCAAGCCTAACGGTTTCCAAGAGGTCACTACCCCGTTTTGTCCCAAGTCCTTTGAAAAATTTGCCCACATCAACAAAATATTCGCGTTGTGCCGGATTTTCACAAGAAGGTTTGTTTATTGGGGTGGTGTTAGATACTATTACTAGTCATCTTCCCCTTTCTGATGCATACCAACATGATCAGACGAAGCTGCAAGTTGGCCACAGAGCATACGGGAGAAGACCTTGGAAATTTTTAAAATTTTTTATGAACCAAAATTTTATCTTTTTAAAACCCCAAGAGTCTCTTTTCAGGTTAGTACTCGGGCAAGCCCTTATCCTGAAACCCTACTTCGGTAAAGTGAGGGGGTGTTTGAGTTTGTCTAAAAAATGATAAAAATCTATATCCTGAGTAACTTGTGGCCCGCTAATGGAACGGACCAACAAGGTAAATTTTAAACCTAGTTAGTTTTATTAAATGTCGAAAATAAAAGAAATAAAACTACTCTAAAAATCACACCACGAAAAGAGACGACACAGGCCACCCTTGGGGGGATGGGGTGTGGGCGCTGTTTAGCCCACTTGCTCTCGTTTAATAATCTTTTACAATGGACAGAGAAGTGCCCCAATCTACTTAAAGTGACTTGGCGGCTTACAATTTTGAAGGAAAAATAACCGGTTTTACAAAAAATTTAGTTTTGGTCCTCTGGATTGCCTGGATCCTTGAAATTTCGGCAGCACCTCCTCCTACCTGTTTGTCTTTTGCTGCAAACTAGTAAGCAAATATTAGTATAAGATGCCCAAAAACACTTTAAGAGTGTCTTTGGAACACCTCCTAAAAAAACCAAAAAATTCTAAGTGAAAATCTAAGTAAAAATGCAAAAAATTAACTAAGTAAGACAAGTAGTGAGGCTTGTTTACTTGGGATCTTTGCAAAGATTTATGAGCTGCAAATTTTTAGCTCTTTTAATCAGCCAAGTAAACCTTTTAAGTTCAGATCTAGCTTCCTAGTCAAGCTTGTAAAATAAAATTCAATGAACTTGACTTTTTTGTATGAAACTAGAAGAATAGATCTAGACAATAGATGAGAACTTTTAAAATTGAGCTAAGTCTATTCTTTTATGCAAATAAATCAGATCTACTTATGATCAGAAAATTGTAAAAGATCTAAGAAATATTTGCTACTTTTTAAGAAACCAAGTAACTAAAAGAGTTTAGAAAATTTTAATTGCTAAGAAGGAGAAGAGAAGCAGAATGGCCCTTGAAACCAGAAAACTTTAAGGCTTGGAAGTGGGACACCAAGGGCAAGATCCACCAAAGCATACACAGATGAAGAAAATGAGAGCAAACAAGCTATGGGTCTATGTAGTATAGGAATATATAATAGGTGATGGGAGGATGAAGGGCATGTTGAATTTTAACTTAGCAGTATGGTTTTCATCTCTTTCAACTTTTAATTCATCATTCATTTCATCCCACAATTATAACATCATTAATTTGCAACGGAAATAAAACAAAGATCACTAAAAGATAACCGTGCACAAGATAAGATAAGATAAGATAAGATAATTTTATTAATGTCCAACTAATGACCACAAAGTAGGTCAACACAACTGTCGGTTACAATGATGTCCGTGCTATGCGGGAGGACCAACCGGTCCCCTTTTAAAAACAAAGCAATGCAAAAAATTTAAAAGATGAACAAGACTAGCTGGGTTGAAGTATGAGGGAGCTCCAATCCTCGCCCCGACTTTCGAACTCTGCACTGGGGCAAAGAAGCCCTGGTGGAGAAGATCCTGGAGCCGAGACTGAAGAAGTTCTATTACTCCTAACATCCGAGGCTGAGAAAGGAGAACTGAGGGAAGTTCAGTAGCGTCTACTGGCCTGAAGAGGATGCGGGACGCCTGCTGCGGTACTGCTTTTTGTGAGACCTGGAGGACCTAGTTTGTCTCTCAGGTAGATGCCTGGAGCAAACCTGCTGTTGAGGTCTCGTGGGTCTAGATCCACGGATCCTCACTGATCTGGAAACTGGATCAGTGTCTATGTCTGTAGACCTCTTGGTGCCCCTGGCTGAGGGGAGCACGCTGGAGAACGCTGTGATCCTCTGTGTGGTGTCGAGTCTGGTGGGGGGCTGAAGAATATGTGCCCGAAGCCTGAGAGTCTCCTAGATATAGAGTGCTAAACATCTCTGATCTGTGTACCTGAAAAAGCTGGCCAGGGTCTGAGGACCTCTGAACAAGCAATGGAACCATCCTCTGATCTCGTAATATACAAGACATCTGAAGATAAAGTGTGACTTGGTTTCCACTTCCTGTAGGTGACATAGTTGGCAGATCCTGTCCAGCCTATCAATCTGGTGGTTTGTCTCTACTCGAAGTCTATGAGATCCTACTTTGAGCTACCCAAGGGGGATCCAGAGAGCATGCATCCAGTGTTGGAGCGTGTACTGGGATCGGACAATGAGCTCGTCTCTGATCTCTAGAAAGTGCTTTGCGTAGAAGGCCATCTTTGGGCACAACCCTCCCGGGGGAGTGACCCAAGTGATCTGAACGAACTACCTGTAAATATCCTCTTTAATGATCCTATTTAGTTTTTGCCGGGTGGGAAGAAGGTGGCCGGGAGCATTCAAAGAGTACTGGAAGAGGGGGAGGCGATCCATTTGAATCCCTACTGATTTGAGGAGCCCCGAAACCCCAATGAACCAACACTTGGATCTGCCTGGATGGGTACGAGCAATAGCCTTGGAAGAGTAGTAGGCTAAGTATGGGTACCTGTCTCAACCCTTTAATGTGTCTGCAAAGCCCCGAACCTGATACAAGAAGGAAACAAGTCTGAAGATCGTCTCAAGGCGGAAGGGTTGGGCCCCAAACTCAGCCAGGATGATGTGCTGCGGTACTGTCTGTTTGCATTGGATGATGCGGCGGAGAAGAAGGATTTGGACTCTCTCGGCTGAGGCCCAATTCGACTCAAGTAAAGAAGGCACCCCCAAATTTCTGATCCGTATAGGACAGTGGGGTGGATCAAGGTGTCCATAAGACTCATCTTGGACGAGATATCCTGGAAGTGATGACGAAAGCACTATCTCTCTAGGAGGGCCAAGGATCCATACCCCTTATTGATTCAAGGCTGAAGTGCTGGCCGCAGGCTGAAACGGGGGCCTGTGAACTGCACTCCCAAGTAAGTATATGTGTTGGTAATTTGGATTTCCTCTCCCTTGAATAGAAAGCGGCAATCCGAGGTCTTCTTCACCCCATTGAAGATCATAACCTTTGTTTTACTCGGATTCACCGTCAACTTCCGAAGATCACAAAATAGAGCTAAGGCATCAAGCTACCTCTGTAGGCCTTCTGGGGAGGAGGATAGGAGAACAATATCATTTGCAAAAAGTAAAATGGAAATCAGGACCTGGTGGAGGAGGCACAAGAGACACAAAGATTTTTATCCTGGGAAACCCAATAGGGAGAAAACCCAAGAAACTTTTCTCAGAAGAAATCAATCCATTACAAGAACAATACCAATCATGAAGATGAACTTGAGCACAAGAGAGGTTTTCTCTCCTTCACAAGAAACCCTAGCAAGGGTAGCGAATCTTCCAAGAGAATAAGATAAACCGAAGATTATACTTCTTGCTTTACTAGGCCTTCCTAGGTGATGCACACAAGTGGAGAGAGAAGAGTGTGTTGAGTGAATGAACGAATGAAAGGTGAAGCTCTTTATTTATATTCATCAAGTCACTAGAACTTTCCTCAGTGGGGCCGACTTGCACTTTTGCCCACAAACTTTTATTTAAAGCCGACTTGACTATTCATCTTCATTTTCTTCTGGAGCTTCTTCAATGTTCTTTGGAACTTCTTCAATGGTTTGTCTTGATTTCATGGATATTTCTTCATCATAGAAAAGTTCTCCTTGTTGATATCTCCTCACATGTAGATCAAATTCTTCCATAGAGCTCTAATGTTGATTTGATCATGCTCTAAGAAGTCTTGGACACTTCTTAGAGCCAATGTCAATTTCAACATTAGATCAGACTTTGTCTAATGTACAAGGAGATAAGATCCCCTTGTAACATAGACAAGTCATCTCCCTCTATAAGAATAGATCACTCCCGCTACGGAGCACTCCCACATAGAGTATGTAATGTGACCTCTAGCCTTCTAACACTCCAGTCAATCCAAATGGTTGGACAAAGGCTAAGCATTCGAGCGTCAAGACACATAGTTAATAGGGCTACGGCGGGGCCGTCATCTACTTGGGTTGTGAACCCATTTGGGAGGACGATTTGCAGAATGTTTGCCCGATGTTGGAACCATGGAGAACATCAACATGGTACCACTCCAAGGACTAGTGCCAATCCGATCAAAGGGAAAATGGAGTCAAAGGATCACCAACTAAGAGGGCTTTGCTAAATAGGTCACCAAGAGAAGAGAATTGCATCTGTTAACTCCAGTCTACTTGGTGAAGTTGAAGGTGAACTAGTGTTTACAAGGGAAGGAGTGGAATGAAGAATCTCCTTCCTTTCAAGCTCTTGGGGTTGCACTCTATAACTAAACTCCTAAGGTTGCACAATCCAGATCAAAGTAAAGATACAACGCATAACTCCTGTATGAATAAACATGCAAAGAAAGGACGAAATATAGATTAACATAAAACTCGTTTCTCCAACAAGGTAGTAATACCATTTCAATGGCCCAAGCAAAAGCACAGAAATGGCAATGTAAACATCGAATACAACATACGAGCATGAAGCTCCAAGCAAGATCAAAGCACCACACATGAATAAGAAGGGAACCCTTACAACGAGATTTGCTCCAAGAAAAGATGTATCAATTAAGCTCAAGAGAAAGAAAGCTCCAAAAATCCAACCACGAAGAATGGACGAGAGGATAAACCTCTATATGGGATTTAATGCTTCTCATTTTACAATAAAATATGAATAAACTAGGGTAAAACCCTAGATCTAGCCTAGGATGGGGTAAACAAATCCAAAATACTACAACTACTAATCAACCGCATTAAAATAGTAAATGAAAGAGGTGGTTAATGCTATAAGTACAATATCCAAGAGATAACAAGGGCCAAGAAGGAGGGCACATCCATCAAATGAGAGAAAAAGGCAAGAAGAAGTCCAACCCGAGCTTCCAAACGCTTTCTAAAGGAAACACTACAACAAGAGCATTTCCTCTAATGACTTCAAAGCCTCTCTAAAGGAAATGCTCCAACAAAAAGTCCTCAAATGGTGGAGTGCTCCCCTTGGAGGCTTAGGTTGGATGCTAAGTTACCGGAAACGACCCTCCCATCTCCTTGAAACGTCGTTCGCTGCGTCAGAAACGGGTACGGATTCGATTCGTGTTCAATTCGTCTTGGAAACGGATCTAGAACCATTGATACAGATCAGGTGGAAGTGGATATGGATCGGTTTGAGGGATATGAATCACCCTTAAAAAACCCAAATTTGTTGAAGTTTGGGTTGGGGTTCGCAGTTGAAGTTCGGGTTTGCCGATTTTCCTGCGTGTAAACCCTACCCCGCTGCCCATGAATTCATTACTCGAGTTTTTTGGACTGTTTTTCGGTAGTGAGAGCCCATAGCCTCCTTGAAGGTTTACTACGGGGGTTTCTGGTCGATTCCTGGTAGTTCGTGGATCTCTGCACGCACCTAGGTTTGCGAGGGGAACATGTGCCACTCCCAAGTTGATCAATTGATGGATGGAGGGACTTTCGCGATCCCCGGGTGTTCGATTAGTTTGCAACTTTCCCGCAACCGGTCGAGGGGGTGGAATCGGCGGTAAGTCAGGTTGTGGCTAACATCTTATGGTTCTTTTCAATAAAAGGAGATTTTAGAGATGTGAATACTCTAACACTTTAATGATTTTAATGATACCTGAAAGGATTTTAATGATTTTAGTTTCAAATGTATATTTTTTTAAATTTGAAACTGACTTTCTAAAATAAACCACATTTTAATAATCATCATAAATGAAAATAAATTATATAATATTTAAATAATTCAATATATCATTATTATATTTAATATTTATATATAAAATGAAATTTTCTATTAATATTTATAGTGTAAAGTTAATTATTCATCATTTAATAATTTGTGTAAAGTTAAAATGTATATATATCAAATGAATAGGTTATAGTGTATTAGTATAGTTAATGATTTTTTAATGTATTATACCTTGATTATTAATTATAAATAAATTATATTATATAAGTTATTATATTGAATGCTAAATTATATATATATATATATATATATATATATATATATATATATATATATCGTAAGCTGTATTTGATGTTTACATTATCATTTCTATGCTTTTGCTTGGGCCATTGAAAGTGTATTATCGCTTTGTTAGAGAAACAAGTTTTAAGTTAATCTCCATTTCATCTTTTCTTTGTATATGTTTCTTTGCATGGGAGTTATGTGTTGTATCTTTACCTTGATTCAGATTGTGCAACCTTAAGCCTTTATTTATAGAGTGCAACCCCAAGAGCTTGAAAGGAAGGGGATTCTTCAATCGATTCCTTCCCTTGTAAACCCTAGTTCTCTTTCAACTTCACCAAGTAGATTGGACTCTTGGAGTTAATGAACATAATTCTCTTCTCTTAGTGACCTATTTAGCAAGGCCCTCTTAGTTAGTGATCCTTTGACTCCATTTGCCCTTGATTGGATTGGCACTAGTCCTTGTAGTGTTCCCCTTCATCCTCCCATCACCTATTATATATTCCTATACTACATAGACCCATGTTTTGCTAGAGCTACTCTTCATTTCACCTTGGCCCCCATTGCTTATTGCTCTAGTATTCCTATTTAGGGAAGCCCCCCCTGAGTTGGAGAAGAGCCAATCAAAAGTGCGAAGGAGATTGGTGTGGTGACATTGGCCTTTCCTTTTGGTTCTCCTTGGCTAGCTTACTTCTTTGGGACTTCAATCCCACATATTAGTTTGGGAGGTAACATTTTTGGTGCCATTGTTGGGGAAAAAGTCCATTTCTCAGAATTTTGAAGACTATGCTTCATTATATTTTGTGAGAGACTCCTATTGTAGATTTCTCTTCTCACATGGTGACTCCATGAAGGGACGAAACCCTTGTTCCTTTTCAGATTTGGAGGATTTGTTGTATGTAGAGGTGAACACATGCAACATCTTGAAGCCTCATCTTGGCGACTCCACACATTATTTTTTGGTTTGGTATGAGGTATGTTATGGTGCATTCTCATATTTGTAATCTCATGTTGGTAGTTTTGAAGTGAAGAAATGGATGATGAAGATAAGGGTTCTTTGGTTGAAAAATTATTTCCTCAACTTGATTTTTTGGACATCCATGGATTTCCTAATGAGGGCTATGATTCAGATGTATTGTTTGATTTCACCCCTTCATTTCATGTGTTTGATGATTCGGCTATCCTTCACATTGCATCTTTCATCAAAGTTGTGTCCGATTTCAGTACTTTTCATGAGTATGATTAGAGGATGATGCATTAAAATGGTATTTAAGTCTTGGTAGCAAGGAAGTTTCTTCTATTGCAGATTTTTTCAAGAAGCTTTTCCATCATTGACATGATGAAGAAGAGGGAAAAATTGAGAAGGTTATTGAGGATGTTATTGCCCTCCTTCCTAGTAGAGCACATCTTGAATCAAAGAAAGAAGTTAATAAGGATGCCTTTAAAAAACAAATGAAGAAGTCCATGAAGTCTATGAAGAATATCAAGGAGCCTCTTTTGAAGATCTTGTTGAAGAAACTCTTCATGTTCCCATTGAAGTGCATGTGGAAGACCTTGTTGATGAAGACTTTGATGCTCCTACTTGTTCTCCTCATGTGACAAGGGTTTGGTGAGCTCTCCTTCTCATATCTTTGAAGCCAAGCCTTTTGAACATGATAGATTTGAGGATCTCTTTGCCTGTGATGAAATTGATGACAACCATGGATGTGATGTTAGTAATGTACATGTTCATTATTTTGATCATAGTATGGTTGAGAGTTATTGGAAACTTCTTGGTGATCCCATCTATGATGCACCTCATGATGTAAATGTTGATTTTGAAGACCATGGGCGGCCTATGTATGAAGAGATTTCCCATGATCATTTTCAGCTAAGAAACCAGATTCGTCAAACCCCCCTGTGTCCCATGGGGGTCGAATCGAACATGACACGCTGTCAAAACGTGTCCGATTCGACTTTTGGGCGTGTCTGAAATTGGGACATGCCCAAAAGTCGAATCAGACACGTTTTGACAACGTGTCCTCGACTGTCGGACACGAGTCCCGAAAACAAGACACGCAATCCGCGGAAAAGTGCGGCCGGGTTGGCTTTAAAACCAAATTTTGAGTTTCTTTTTGTCGTTTGCAAGGAAGTAGTTGGTTGAGTGTGGCTTATATGTGCAGGTGAAGGAGATTTGAAGGCTATCCAAGGGAATCCAAGTGCATTGGGTTGGATTTGTGGAGAGGATTGAAAGCTCAACCATCAAACAAGAAAGGGAATGTCTCAATCAGCTAGGGCAGGAGCTAAGGGGCAAAGGAAAGGGAGAAATGCACCATCTAGTGCCTCCCCTCCTATTCTACCAAGTACAAGCGGTTCTCCTCCTCTGTCAAGTGCTCCATTTGCTGCTAGTGGAGCTCATGCTATGGATCCATTTAACCCTGTTTTAGCAAGACAACAAGCCCAAGAAAAAAAATACCCTTTGTGGAAGTATGTGACAAGGAAAGTGGGCTCGGGGCAAAGCTTTGTGGGGGAGGCAATGTGTCTTGGAGATGCAATTTTTGCAAGAATGAGTTCAAGAGCACATATTTTCGGGTTAAGGGCCATTTGTTGGCCCATCCTTCTTGTGGGATTTCTTCATGTAAAGCGGCGAGTGTTAACCAAAGGAGGGATATGGAAAGAGAGGATCATGTTGGCTTAGGGAAGGTGGCAGCAGCAAGCAAGAAAAAAGAGGATGATCCTCTTCCATTCTTGAGGAAGTCCTCTAGCACCAAGCCTCCATTTCCACCTAGCATTCATGGGAGTGGGGATACTTATCAAACAAGAAAGAGGCAATCTACAAGTGGTCCAATGGATAGGATTTGCCAACAAGAGGCGTGAGAAGAGGTGGACCTTACCATTGCATTTTTCTTCTACCTCAACTTCATCTCATTCAATGTTGCATAGTCACCATTGTTTATTGAGATGCGTCGAAGTATCTTGGAACGAGCTCCAAGTGGTTATGTGCCTCCTAGTTCAGAGAAGCTTAGAACCACATTGTTGGTTAAAGCAAAGAAGGAGGTAGATAAAATTCTTGAGCCAATTAGAACAACATGGCCCTTATCTGGTGTGAGTATTGTTTTTGATGGATGGACGGATCCAGCACGTCATCCACTCATCAATTTCATGGTATCTTCCCAAAATGGACCGGTGTTCTTGAAAGCAGTGGATGCTCTTGGGAAATACAAGGATGCACAGTATATGGGTGATTTATTCATCAAAACCATTGTAGAAGTAGGTGTTGATTCTTGTGTACAAATCATCACGGACAATGCACCTGTTTGCAAGGCTGCTGGCATGATTGTGGAAGCTAAATATCCACAGGTATGTTCATTTTGGACACCTTTCATTTCTAATTTGCTCATTGTTTGAATTTGGTCATTGCAATGTTAGTGTTGTAGAGCCATTGATACATGCTTTTATTGCTCTTACAGGTTTTTTTGACACCTTGCATTGTCCATTCCTTGAATTTAGCACTGAAATCCATTGCTTCAGATGTGACATGGATTGGCAACCTTATTGAGAATGCACGCCATATCCGTAACTTTGTACAAAACCACACAAATGCCCTCACCATCTACAAAGAGTACACACAACTTTCATTGCTGAAGATTGCAGATTCTCGGTTTGCTTCCTCATTCATCATGCTCAAGAGGTTGAGGGAGGTCAAAACCGTTCTTGGGTCCATGGTGATTTTAGAGTATTGGGCTTTTTGGAGAAAGATGGATCCGATTGCTTCACAAAAGGTGAAGGACACGGTGTTAGATGATGGTTGGTGGGACACGGTAGATCTTAGCATTAAGATCATGGAGCCAATCATTGCTTTGTTGTGGTTTGCAGACATGGACCAACCCATCCTAGCAGATGTTTATGAGGGGTGGGATTCCATGATTGAGTCCATGAGGTCCATTGTCATGGAGAATGAGTGTCTCGAGTATGGGACATCGGCAAAGAACTTATGGACCATGATTCGGGATATTCTCATCTCCGGGTGGGATAAGAATTGCACACCTTTGCATTGCTTAGCCCACTCCTTGAACCCCAAGTTTTACACTCAAGAGTGGCTCACTGGTGGATCGGGGCCCTCACACAGAGTCCCTCCTCACATGGATGCAGAGATTGCACATGGGAGAAAGATAGCACTTAGACGGCTATTTCAGGATAAAGACCTACTTGAGGAGGTGGAGGAGGGCTTTGTAGATTTTTCCACTGGCACTGGGAGATTTGGAGGCTATGATGTGCTTAGAGACAGGGGGGTTAAGAAACCCTATGTTTGGTGGGCAACTCATGGGGCAACATCCCCTGTTCTACAGAAGTTAGCCTTGAGGGTCATCTCTCAAGTTACATCATCCTCTTGTTGTGAGAGGAATTGGAGCACATATGGGAATTTGTACAGTGTGAAGAAGAGCAGGCTTGAGTAGTCCAAGGCAGAGCCGATGGTGTATGTGCACTCCAACCTTCGTCTTATTTACAGGAAGAGGGAGGAGTGGGTGAAGGGAAAGACAAAGATGTGGGATGTCTTTCCTAATGATATGGGTTTGGACAACAGTACTGAGTTGGCATTAGCCAACATGGATCTTAATGATCCAGTGCTAGAGCCGGTCACTTTTGATGATGGTGATCATATAGAGGGGTCATCCTCCACAACAGCAGATGCAGATCGTCAGATGGGTAGAGAAGAGGAGGAGGATGAGGATCAGGGCAGTGCCAGTGATGAGTTTGTTGATTTAGGCATGGAGGAGGACTATTGACATATGGGATTCTTCCATCTTGATCCACCCCGATTTGTATTTACTATTAGTCTATTTGGCATTTGCCAGTGCCCAGTGGCATTCCGACATATATATATACATTTTGATTTTGATGACCTAATGAGAAATATGGTTCCGACATGCATCTATGTGTCTCATTGTGATTTGTGAATGCCAAATGTGTTGTGAATCGTGATTTGTGAATGACAAATGTCAAATGTGTAATACTAATCATTAATGTGTTTTGTTTCTAATTTCTATTGAATATTTGTAAATGTTCTAGTTTCTAAAGATTTTTGGATCTATATGTCTATATTTTTAAATTTTAATATATTTAAAAAAATATATATATATGTATATAAAACGTGTCCTGATTCCGAGGGTCACCGTGTCCGTGTCGGACTCTCGTATTTTCGTGTCTTTCGTGCCCCATGTCCTCGTGTCAGGTGACTTAGATTTTCAGCAATGTTTGTGCACTCATGATGATGTATTGGAGCAGCCTTGCGCCTTCATTTCTAGGTCACTTTTGGAGTAGCCTTTTGGAAGGTCCCTTCCAGCCGTTTTCTTCACTTTCTTGTGCATATTTCTCTCATCATTTGAGGTAGTTTGGTTCTGATGTTATTGTAGTCTAGGCAAGAAACCCTATGTTTTTGGATGCAGGTTGGGGTGAAGGATCAGCCCTTGAGCCCATTTTTTAGGTTTTGGAAATGAGACAATACAACCAATGTTTTAAAAACAGGAACCGAGAGTTGAACTGATTGAGGGTAAACTCGGACCGGAACCGAAACCGGTAAATGAAGTTATGAACTAGAGTGGTTTGATTTCAATGACAGACTATTCAAAAATACAAAAATAAAATAAAAATTACAATCTATCATGCATGAGTTTAGAAGAGAACCAATTTTAAATGCTTGACTCATCCTCAGGTCACAAACGTCTCATCTTGTATAATAATTTCGCACATGTATGTTGGAAAATTGCTGTTAATATGACATGAGTATTAATGCGTTAAAGTATTCCAATATAATTGTTTTGCACATAGATAAATTTCACTTAAGAAATTGAATTGGTGTGTCACTGTATACTATACTTTATGGACCTGACTGAAGTGAACAACCTGCTATCGACTACCATTTCTTTTTGTCAAGTTGTTGACTTGAACTCCCAAGATCTGCATCAATTACGCTTCCAAAGGAACTCGACTAATCACACACAAATATATATATATATATATATATATTTATCCTTTAGATACTCAATCATTTCAAGACAAATGGGCACAAATGTCTCAGGGCACAAACAGTCTCAACTCGGAACATCTCAGGGCACAAACAATTTCAGGCACAAATGTCTTAGGGCACAAACATCTCAGGGCACAAATAATCGATGAAGCAACCGGCTGGTTTTTATCGGGCTTGGCTGGTTCAGATTGGTTTGGTACCGAACCGGTAGGTTCAGGCACTTGGTCGGTTGGTTCAGTACCGAACCGGTCCCCATTCCGGTTTTTCTCACTATCCATTGTTCCATATGGTTAGATCGGTCAACTTGGTCGGTTCCGGTTCTGAGTTGAACGATTTTTAAAACTACGAGTACAATAGATTTTACTGCAGGTTTTTTTCAGCCCTCTTTTCCTTTTCAAATTCTGGAAATTTCATCTAGTTTTGCACATGGAAATTTGTTTTTGCATTTGGAAATGTTGTACAGCAAGATAAACAAATCAATGATTTTTCTAGTCATTTCCAGCAATGTAACTTGGGGAAAATTGTGATTTCCATATTCAAAATTTTTTCCTCATGCCCAGTTGAAAATATTATGGAGTTGGAGGAGCCTGAAGCTCTTTCTCTTAAGGATATTATTGAAGATTTTGTAGGTTATTACTGGCATCCTCATGTTGATGATGTCTATCTGATCTTGGATAGAAGAAGCTTGTGGGAAGACTTGCCATGCTTGGCAAGGGTTTGATGATTTTGTCTCTGCTCATTATTGCATCATGGAGATTTCTACATGTTTGCATATGATGATTGATGTTGCATTGTTTTGGTCCACCAAGCACAAGGGGAGAGGCTTTGGCATTGATGAGATGCTAAGGTGGTTGCACTGGATCTATGATTTTACTTAGCATGCTCATGTTTCACATGTTAGAGTAGGTAGGTATGGGATGAATAAGCTCATGCATGAGCATTAGAGTATATTTTATTTTTTGTATTGATGACTTCTTTTGTTATAAAGCCAAACTTGATGTAATACACTATTGGACGTGATGTGGTGTTTAGGGATGTTGAGGTTATCCATAGTCATACCACCACATGGTTTTTTATTTTCTGTTATCGTTAATCATAGCTAGTAGGTACATTCCAAGATTTTTGGGTTCTCATGCACTCTCAAGAAGAGCACATGTCTTGGAGTTGGAGTAAGATGTTACCCCCCATTTGGCATGGGTCCACATGTGATTTTTATCACAATTTCAATGGGGGTTGCATGTTGATGGATATTTTGATGGCCTAGGTTCTTTGATGATAGATTATTGCTTCATATTATGATGATGTTGATGATGCGCTAGCATATGGATCTTCATAATGGAGTTGTAGTGTGGCTTTTTCATGATGTTTGGTTGTTGATGTATTCTCCTATGGAGGATTATGAGATTTATGTGTTGTATATTTGCCCTAATTTGGATTGTACAACCATGAGCCTTTATTTATAGGGTGCACCATGTAAAGCTTGAAAGGAACTGGATACTTCATTCGATTGCTTTCCTTGTAAACCCTAGTTCATCTTCAATTCCACCAAGTAGATTGGGGTTAGCTCAAGCAATGTTTTTCTCCTGGCAACCTATTTAGCAAGGTCTTCTTAGTTGGAGATCCTTTGACTCCATTTTCCCTTGATTGGATTGGCAATAGTCCTTGGAGCGCCTCCCTTTATCCTCCAATCACCTATTATATATTCTTATACTACATAGACCCACGTTTTGCTAGAGCTACTCTTCACATCACCTTATACTTTGTTGTCTATAGCCCTAGTAATCCTTAGGGTAGCCCACCTTGAGTTGGAGAACAGCCACTCAAAAGTGTGAAGAGGGTTGGTGTGGTGACCATGGCCTCCCCTCTTGAGTTTCTCTCGACTAGCTTGCTTCTTTAAGACTTTAATCACACATGCTAATTTGGGAGGTAATAGGAAGTAGTCCTATATTTGGCGCGACTTAATTACATAGCCTTGTGAGTTCTTCAATTTCTAGCCTATATTTACCCTTGCTGTTTTATTTCCATTTTGGAGTTCAGTAAATGTTTCATTTATGCCAAAATTTTGGCATTTACATGAATGCATGTGATTAGTGTGCCTTCATGAGAATTGAGTTGGCTATTGGAATGTAATATTCTAAAGAGAACATGATAGTGTGAAAGTTTAGGTGTTGTTTGTAAGGATGGTGTATAGGGTTCGCTCTGATTGGTAATTTGGTTGATGAAGTTGTTGCGACGTTTACTGTTGGGGGGTGTGGGACCTGGATCCCCTCCTTCCTCCCCTTTCAATAATGCTGCTGCATCCTTCAAAACTATGGTAGAGGTTGCCCCTAAGAAGGCAAAAAGTACCAACCCAGAGCTTTGTCAGATGAATTGAAGGAACTCCCAGATTAATATTTCAATCAAGTCACCTATTTCTGAAGCCTTGCTTTACTCTAAAAATGCCTTAATTTACAAGCTTAACGGAGTTTGTCCAAATGCAATTTTTTTGACAAATGGCTGAAGCAGAATTAGATCCCTCTAGTTTTAGAGACTCTTAAATTTTCTATTGCGGGAAAGGTTTCTTTTTTTTTTCTTACTTGAGAAGAAGGAAGACAGAGACCTGGTTTTTTGAGGAGACCCATGATTTCTAGGGCCACATGGGTTGTACTTGAACAAATGGTCCCTAAATTTTGATCCTAAGGAGTAGATCCCCACCACTATCATGGTCTAGTTCAGGTTTCCTTTCCTCCCTCTCATATCATGAGAGGAAGTCACCATGGAAGAAGTACAAAATCTGTTGGGAAAATTCATAGACAAATTTGATTGTAACAAATGGTTGCTTGCGAATTTGTGTCAAAGCTGATGTTGAAGAGGCTTCTAGAATTTCTAGAACTCCAGATCAGGATTGGATTCATCTCTAGAAACTTGAATATGAGCAAAATCCATTTGAGTGTAGCGATTGTCATGATTATGGACTGTGCTAAAAACCCTTAAAAATATCAGAACAAGGAAAACAAGGAAAAAGGCCCTCCAACCCAAGAAGAAGATAGACTAGAATAGCCAACAACAAGGTTCCTCAAAACCACCTTCAAAGACAATTACAATGAACACATTTAAAGTTCTTGAAACCAATGTAAAGGACGCAAAAAGAAATGTACGGAATGCAACTTATGAGTCACCAATGGAAGGCAAAATATCAACACAAGAGGAAAACATTGAAAACGCCCCCACCTTTAAAAACCAAATCAATACCTCAAGGAAAACTTGAGGCACCCCCCTCAACCTTGTAATCTCCCTTGCTAAAAGCTCCAAAAATAGTTTGAAACTGTGGTTTGCATGGGAAAGTTTATACCTAGTCAATTGATTAAGTGGATGAGCAATATAAGAGAAGCGATGGATGAACTCAGTGTAGAAGTTCATACTTCCCCAAAAGCTCGTCAAGTTTGAAACTGAAGTAGAAGTGGACTAGTCTTTTAGAACCTTGACTTTATATGGATCAACATGAACTCTATGTTGGTCTATGACAAACCCAAGGTGCCTAATATAAGTTAGGCCAAAGAACGATTTCTTCATCTTGGCTTGTAACTTGTTTTGACGGGGAAAATACAATACAACTTGCACATGCTTCCTATGTTATTTCTTGGGAACAGTAAGTGCAAGAGGACCACATGGAAAAGTGCTAGGGGGATCTTACGTTTTGCCAACAACGATGTGATTTTGCTTGTAGTTCTATGAGGTTGATTGGGTTGGGAAAAGCCATGAACAAACTCAATAGAATGTTGTCTTTCCATCATGGGTTGGGGTCCCTTAGATAAGATAAATACGATGAGATAATTTTATGAATGTCCAATAAGTGACCACAAAGTTGTTCAATGGGATTTAAAAGTACAACCATTGTGAGTAAATAGTGGGAGTGCGAAAGCAACTCCTACACTACGAATGTTATCAAGATCAACTAGTCTGGAATGGAACTGACTTGTCGTACTAGTCAAGACCCTTTAGCTCCTGAATTGATCACTAAATTGGATTAAAGTACTGAATTAGTTGGTTCACAACTGGTTAAGACCGGATCGCACTTGTTTAGACTGGTGGGAATAGAGGAAGTGCCGTGGCGGAGGTAGTGAAAAAAAGGGGAAAACATAAAAGAAAACCCCCTCCTCCCTTTCTCCAAAACCCTAAAATGAGCAAAATTTACATATTTGGTGTCTAATCATTTGGATTTACTTTCATGTGCATAAATGAATATGGGTGTGTGTATATATATATATATATAATTTTGTATAGTATATGTATTTTTGTTTACGCTGGATCACTAATCAACTCACAAAGCGGTTCCGATTTCACACTAGTTTGGCCCTCTATAGATTTTGGTTTCAGTTTTATTAATTTTGATCATTACTCTATCATACATAGAGAAAAGGCTAACTAATTAGTCAATAGAAACACAATAAGTAGTGCAAATAGAAAGCTAAGATCAAAACCCTAGAGTGGGGAGAGAGAGAGGATGGATCTCGATCTAATCCTTGATCATTGTGAGGGGCCAATGCATTGCATGATGATTTTGTTCAACGAATATTTTAGGACCTCTGGACTTGGGACCTCTGGACCACAAGGAGGATTGCCCAAGATCCTCCATCTGTGCCCCAAAACCTCTTACATGAAAAGGGTTAGAGAGCTTTGGTCTAGATAGTAGAAGAAGGTGGAGAGGGATGTATTTCCTGTAGCTGTCCTCCCTAATCACTTGGTTGAAGTCTTGTTTAGAGGGTAAGAGGTGGTGAATCATCCATTCTTCAAAGGGGATAGTTGATGGATAGAAATGGCCATTGATTGAAGCAACTAGGAATCTTTTGAAAACTAGCAATGACCACTTCTAGGGGGGACTACGGATGCAATATCCTCTGAGGGGTGTAAAGCTAAGTAGGGGTGCCCATCTCCACCGAATGTAGAGCCTCCTTGGGTTCAAACTCTGTGAAGGAAGGAGAAGAATTTGAAGATGACCTTGAGGTGCAAAGGATGACCCCCGAACTCCTCTTGGATGATCGATTGAGGAATTATCTGTTTGTACTAGATGATGTGTTGTAAGAAGGGTATGGACTCTCCTTGTCTTGTCCTAGTTGGCTAAAGTAGGCTAGGTCCCCATACCTTGGAGCCATAGAGGATAATGGGTTTGATGATTGTGTCTAAGAAGTGCATCTTAGACGGGATATCATGAAGTGATGCTAGATACACTGTTATTTGAGCCAGACTGGGGAACCATATATATAAGCATCTAGAAGAGACTTCATAGTAGGATGAGGCAAGTTCTTCAAATATATTCTTTTACTTGTTGGCAAAAGGAAAGAATGATTCAGACAACAGGATCTTCCTTCTGTTAAAATTTCAGGCCTAATGAAGGGGGATGACTCTATTGATAGAAAAACTGTAGATGGGAAAATAATCTGAGAAGGAAAACCAAAGACGAAGAGTTTGAAGGAGAATTCTGAATGGGAGGAATTACAAGTAAGCAACAAGAACTACAGAATTCCAAAGCCCTAATTGAAGGTTTTGATACCAACTGATGTGTGCTCAATGCTCATAGCTGAAACATAGAGATGAAGACTTGAAAACAAGACAAGATGACATAAGCAAAATACAGAGAAGTGTTAAAATCTGTACACTATATTTAATTATATGTATATATTATAAAGTACAATGGGTAGTTTTCTAAGTAGAGTTCCTTCTTAAGAGGAAAAACTTGGATGAGAAAAAAGCTATCTCATCCACAAAGGGGAAAACTTGGATAAGAAGAAAAAGCTAAAAAAGGAGGAATAGAGGATAGAAAAGCTACAAGAAGAAACTAAAATAGGTTATGATACAATATTTACATCCACTTTTTTGAATTTAATGTTATGAATTTTCATCATCATTAGAATCTGAAATTTCTAAAGTACTAAGGTTATTTAACAAGGAAGCTATTTTGAATTTGCTTAATGAGATTGTAGATTTCTATTGTAGTATACACAGAGAAGATGATTTAATTGTTTTAACTTTTGATGCACAAGTTTACAATAATCTGTTTTCTTTGCTTGCAAGTTGTATTTCCCCAGCTGTCTTTGCAACTTGCTCTAAAAAATAGATCTGGCATTAAGACTTTGATGGGCAGAATATACCAAGCATTGCAATATATGGTTTTTATATGCTGGTAATGTAAGTTACTCATCAATGCTATCCGTAATTAAAGCAGGAACAGATGATGATATACCCCCACCTCATGTGAATCGAGAACCAAGAGGAGGGGGTCAAGTTGGTCGAAATAGGAGGGCTTCTGTTGGAGCACTTTTGTATGAGAGAGCCGAGTTTGATATGGAGTCTCAGATTCACCGGTTGGAACAAGAGGCATACAGTGCTGTTCTGCGGGCTTTCATTGGACAATCTGATACATTTTCTTGGGTATTGATCTGCCTACTTCTTGGTCTGAGCTCTTTTCTCTTGTTATTATATAAAAGTGTTAATTAAAATCTCTGACAATTTGGGGCTTATTCTTATTCTTAACCTTGAGCTATTTTGCTTGCAAACTGTTTGGTTTTTACTCTGATATTGTAGAAAATTACATTTTTTGTTTTCTTATGGTCAAGGAAAATTTTCTTTGCAGTCTGTTTGAGGCCCTTTCTGTTTGCTTTGTGTATCCGAGGAGAAATTGTCCTTAAATACTAAGGTTATTTTCATTTTTTGTGTGTTTTTGTTTTGAATGACTTATCAGGATAAAGAGGTACTGATTACTGATTTGAGGAAAGAACTTAGAGTTTCAGATATGGACCATAGAGAACTCCTTGGGAAAGTTAATGCAGATGATGTACTGAGACATATAAGGTTTGATCCCTCCTTATTTTAAATTGACACTATTTTTCCATTCCTAGTTTACTGGGAAATATTGAAATCTAGAAAAGATAGTGCTAAGTTCTCTTCTTATGCATAGATATTGCTATTTTAATTGAGCACTTCTCTTCATTTCGAGGATGGTACCCAGGGTAAACCAGATTCTTCAGGGCTCAAAGCCTATACAAGATCTCATGAAGCGTATACACTCATGAAGATCTCAACATGTCACTTGTGGGAATTGATCCTGGGTGGGGAGGACAACACTCCTTTCTCTCAGCCGCCCAGGCTAGACCCAATTGACTTCCCTAGATATTACTTGATAAGGACGATTGAGGAATGTGATATTTTTTGTCTTAGATAATAATCTGTGGGATTTCTAGTTCTACACTTCATTTCTTTTTAGCTGTAAGTAAAAAGAATTATATTATTACCTGTCATCAACTAAATGCGATTTCAACATGACCCAGGCCTGATATCTAAACCAATAGGCCCTCTCACATGAACTACATAAGCTTTGTTAAACATAGATAAACTTGCACATGTTCTGATTTGCAGAAACATAACAATGTCAGGATTGGCATCATAAATTGTACTCTCTACAATGTATAAGCCTTGAAAGAGATAACCAGTAGAAGCAACTAGACTGATTCATGTTCTGTGATAAAGTTACAATTTACAAGATTGAAGAATCTTCTGTTGTACAGTTAGTTGCCTTATGGTGTCTTCCCAGCTTGATCATCAAGTACATTATATTTTGCTGAGGTCTCACCAAGTCGCCATGATTAATAAGCTCCAAGAGATACGGATACGGATTCGCCAGATTTTTTAAAACCCAGGATCCGGATACGGCGGGGAAATGGCAAGTACAAAAAAAATATAAAAATATTTATATAATAAATAAAAGTATAGAGTGAAGAATCAAAACTATTCACGAAAGACAAGAGTAGAACTGTAAGGTATTGCCAAAAAAGAGAGTTCATTTACCATAACTGATAATTTGATGAGTTGTAACCATGATTGATATTGATAATTTTAAAAACCTTTTCAGCATGAACTTGAAGCAAGTCATAATAGTGTTTTTGTGAGCCACATCCACATGTCCCTATCAGCAGGGAATAAAGTAGTTTTCTTGAAGGCTATGGCAAGACTACATAACAGTGTAGGTGAAGTGAGCAACAACATAGCATATACAGATAGATCAGCCCTTGACAGCAGACCTTGACCATAAAAAATCAAATAAAAACATTGAGAGCAAAACTTGATATTGATATATCAGAGTTCAAGAGCAGATCTTGACATAAGGATAGATCAAACCTTGAGAAGGAATGGGTTTTACACTTTTAGCCATTAGTTGTTTAGGGTTTTTAATGTTTTTCATTAAAACAATTTTTTTTGGGGGATCAATGGCTCATAGAAGCACTGGAAGTTTCAGGATCCGTTTGAAAATTTCAAGAATTGTTTGATTTTTCACAGGATCCGTTTCATAGGACCAGGATATGTTTCCTTCTGCAGGGGATCCGTTTCCATGATGGATCCTAGGCGGATCCGATCCGGATACGTATCGGATCTGCGGATCCTACACACTGGGGTGGCGGATCCGGTAACACAGCTTGTGACGCATGTCCACTCTACATGTACCACTTGAGCTCTAGTAGGGGCATTTGCACTCATATTTGCAAGTCTGTCCGCTACTTTTTGAGCATTCCGCATGATATTGATACTCTCAAGAATAGCAAAGCAGTTTATTAACTCTCTTATTTCTTGAATCACAAGTATAACATCAATTTCCAATTAGACTCAGATTGTTCATCACTCATTAGCAGGCTTTATAACCTCATTAATTACTAATTTTGAGTCACTTTCCTAAATCAGATCTTGTACTTGTAGATTTACAGCTATCTTGAGATCTAAGCTGCCTCAGCAAATTTATTAGAAGTTTCTCCTATATTTATGCATAAATACAAATTAGATCTCCTAGGTATTTCACAATAAATGCCCAATTGCAGATTTCCTGATTACCTTTGAAAGCCACATTAAACTGAAGCTTTAAAATTGAAAAGACTGAGGAGTTCAACCAACTTGGATAATGAAATGTGGATTGAAGAATGATGCCTAGTTGTTAAATTATTCACTATTAATTCCCCATGCCTGGAGTTTACTTGCATCCTCTGGGACAACTTTTATGACCTTTTCTTTTCATTCTTCAGCTTCAATTGTTTCTTTAATATTCCTCATCATTTTCATCTTAGGCATGTTTGTGAAGTAGTAAGGTTTTTGAAACTTATTTGATTCCTCTTTCTCTGGTTCCAGTCCCCCCATGGTTTTCAAGCCATTACTGGTGTTGTAGTTTAGTCATGGTGGGTACTGTTATCAGCTAAGTTGCACTTAGGTGATTTCAAGTGAGCCTATGAAGATAGAACAAGTTTACTTGTTCTTAGTCAGAAGATCAAAAGTCCTAGTAGGCCACCTTGGCCTTTTTTTAATAAATTCACATGTCCATGCCGTGCGGGGAAATTGTAAAAAATGTCATAGCATGATAATTTTTGTATAGGACTCGGCTATCCTAAGACAGTTATCAATCCGACTAGCCCAGAGTGTTTTTTCCCTTGTCAATTATATGTTGTTGAATAAACGACATATACTTTTCGAGTTTTTCACTCACACCTCCAAAGTTGGGGTGGTCGGCATGATTTCTCAGTCGTAGAAGGTTATTAGAGTTCAAGTGTCAATGTATATTACCATGCTAGATATTAAAATTGAGTCGTATGGACATGTGCTAGGCCCCCCTAAGTATTTTTTAATTTTTGAAGAAAATAAAATTTTCCGTAAAACTAGACCATTTTTTAATGGTTTAAATGGAAAAATTCAAATTGTAATAAAAGTGTGGTCTGGAGGCGGAATTTGGCGTGGGGATGCTCGTTTTGACTTTCAAAGCGTCCTCTTTACCCTGGTACCCACTTTTCCCGTGTTCCGGGTGACTACGTCGAGCATTTTTCCTTAAGGATGCGACAGTTTGGCAAATAATTGCCAAAAAAACCCAAATTGCACCAAAGTAAAAAAATAAAAAATAAAAAAAAGGTCAAAAGGCATGCGCCAAATGACTTGGCATGCCATCACATATGGTGGGCGACTTAGTTTAGAGATTAAAGGCACACGTTATGAAATCAAATCAAGTGATATGGCATACGTATCATAAAGGGGCGCACTTCTTCTTCACGTGAAAGAGATTGGGCGAATTCCATTGGTGGGAGGAGATCCCAAGGAGAGGGGGCGCACCTCCCTTTGAGGTGGCGCCTCCCTCATTACTCCAACTCCCACTTATTTCCCATAATCAAAGGGATTCAAATCCCCCTAATCTCTCCCATCATGCGCCATTGCTCTCTCATGAGCTATTCACCCCTCCTCTCACTTGTTATATAAAAAAGCCCCTCTTCTCTCCTTTGAACTAGTTCGAGTTGCATGAGTGAGGCTTGTCATTGTAATATTTTCATTTCTATATTGTTGGAATAAAAACAAAAGCTTTGGAGGCTCATTGGTGTACTGTGTTTTTGGATGATCATGGCCTCGCATGTTTGAGGTAATTTGTATGTGATTAATGTTTTCTTGCACTCTTGTGTTGTAGGTCTAGCCTTGGTAGGGTTGTTCTCAATTGATAGGAAGAAGGTATCTAATAAGTTTATTATTTGCTTTCTTTTTGCTCATACATGTTTAAAGATATAGATCTGGCATTTTAATAAGGTTATTATTATGCTTCTCTAGTTTTTTTTTTTGCATGAGTAACTCGATTTCACAAACCTTTTTTGCAAGTGTCTTATGAGTAGCTATAGGTAACCATTGGATATGAGTTTGAACAAGATTGTTCACCCTGTCTCCAAGAATATTCATGTTGCTTAGTCGAATAGCATTCCACCGAAGGCTTCTATAGTTATTCTCATTCGGCATCAGTCAATCTATTTCAAAACTCCTAAACAACTTACCCAATCATAAACCTAAAGCTTAATCAACCTTAGTAACTCATAGGGACTACCCTGTTGGCTCGTTAGGAGTTCTGCCTAAACGGAGGAGTTGAGTGTTGAGTGACAGTATTGAAACTTGCCACCCAAGGAGCACACTTAAGCAGCTTGAGTATATCTGCTATGATAACCCCCAGGTGCGTGTTCCGGCGACATCTTTTGGCTCCATTGCCGAGGATAAATCTTTTTTTTCCTGGGTATGACATTAACCTTTTCGTTTTTTACCTTATTTTGATGCATTTAGTCTAATCAATAAAATTTTACTTAATCCATTTGGCGACTCCACTAAACTTAAACTCAACAAGGTATTCTACGAGAAGGACAAACGACGGTTTGGTCAGTTTCATTCTTGAGCTTGAAAGGGTTTATAGAAGGAGATGGGCCAGACTTGCTTCTCAGAGGATCCTTGAAAACATAGGAGCCGAGTCTGTTGAAGACATCCATAACTTATTTGAAAACAATAACCTTAGTAACAATATCTTAGATCCAATGGACAAGTTTTTCGAACCCCTTGACTTTTCTCAGATATCAGGTTATCCACATGAATTACCTGACAAGGCTATTGAGAAGTTGCCAATGTTCCAAGGCAATAATGCTATTACTGCTACAGCTCACATTCCTAGATTTTCAAGAAACCTAGTATGGTGCTAGACAACCGCTCAAAAGGAGAAAGATGTTTCATTCTTGAGCCCGAAAGGGTTTACAGAAGGAGATGGGCCAGACTTGCTTCTCAGAGGATCCTTGAAAACTTAGGAGCCGAGTCTGTTGAAGACATCCATGACTTCTTAGATCCAATGGACAAGTTTTTCGAACCCCTTGACTTTTCGCAGATAGCAGGTTATCCACATGACTTACCTAACAAGGCTATTGAGAAGTTGCCAATGTTCCAAGGCAATAATGCTATTATTGCTACAACTCACATCCCCAGATTTTCAAGAAACCTAGTATGGTGCCAAACAACCGCTCAAAAGCAGAAAGATGTTTACATGAGGCTTTTTGCCTTATCTTTAGATGAAGATGCTTATGATTGGTTTACAGGCGTAGATATCAACAGTTATTCAACATATGACACTTTCAAAAAAGGCTTCTTAGAAAGATTTGGTGACAAGAAAGAGCCTTGTTATCAGCTAAATGCCCTCCATTCAATTAAAAGAAATGAGAATGAATCCATGGAGGAGTTCAACAAAAAGTTCAGAACTATAGTTGCCAACATTCATGTTGACTTCAAACCCCCAAACAACTCCATCCTTGTTTATTATATGGAAGCTTTGAGTGGTGAACTGAGATTCATGCTAAGAGACAAAGATCCTGAAACTCTAAAAGCTGCCCGAGATTTAGCTTTTAAAAATGAAAACATGCAATCATCAAGGAAATCTAATTCACCTGGCTTTACAAGAGGAATGCATGTTGTCCCTAAACACCAGGATAAAGGAAAAGCTATTGAAACTGAAGCTAAGGATCCTCAAAAGATGCAATGAAAGAGATGACTGATACAATAAAAACCTTAGTAGCATACCACACTGCTCAGATGACTGCCATGTAAAATAGGTTTGTTAATATGGAAAAGACACATGCTTCCTAGCTCTCTCAGTGACAAAGGTTCCCCCCCAAAGGAAACTAGGATAGATGGCAAAAGAAGGCTCCTCCTTATGAACAAAGGCCACCCAACAAGTTAGATTCAGCCAACATGGTTGAAGAAGTAACTCCTTTTTGCAGACCTGCAGACCTTGTAAAGATTTCCATGAGGAGTCTACTTGCTATAGTGCCCATCACATCATGGAACATGGTTTACGATAAACTAGTAGCCAGGAAGCACCTTCAAGATTGCCTGAGTATATCAACACTGTAGGCCATACCTACCCTTTGTCGGATCAACATTGGCAGCAAGCTGTAGCATATAGTCAAGAAAAGGATTTCATCACTCAAAACTATGGAGAAAAGCCTACACCAGACCAAGTCCAAGACATGTTTAATGCCAGGTTCAAGGGGGCAACTTATCAAAGAAGAGACAATTCTGCCCTAGCCAAAGCAAAGCGGTACATTCCAAAGGTAACAAATCCTCCCATAGTTAATAAATTGAGCTTTGATATGGGTGATTGGTTAGCACATGCTAAAGTAAATGTACCTGTAACTAATATGCTTAAGATTCCAGAGCAGAAAGATAAGTTCCTGAAAGCCTTAGATAATCCTCCAGATAAGATTTATGATACTCATCCCAAAACTAAAGCCCCATCTAAAAATGAGATTCTAGATAAATCTAAGGATAAAGTTGTGGAAGAGATAAATACTTTTGGGGATGCTATGGTAATCTTGAATAGTATGGATCCAAGAAGGGAAGATCATCCACCCTTCTATGTTTCATTATTGGTAAATGACTTCTATCTTCACAACTGCATGTTAGACTCATGAGCATCATCCAATATTATCACCTTGAAGGCTATGGATCAGTTAGGTTTGAAAATCACAAGGCCATACCACAATGTTTGTGCCATGGATGCAAGAGAAATCAAAGTCGTAGGAATAATCACAAACCTTGAAGTAAGATTAGCACAGTATCCAGGAATCCATTTAGATATGGATGTATTAGTCATTGATGTGCCGGATACATGGGGTATGCTCTTCTCGAGAAAGTGGGCTGCAAATTTGGGAGGGCACACCCAAATGGATTGCACTTATGTAACGGTACCTGCATCAGAGAACACTTAGGTTAAGCTACACAGAGAAGTTGAAAGAAATTACCATGTTGAAAGCCCTAAGAATCCACATTATGAATTTGTTGCCAAATCAGATAGTCTTGGAAACTATGTTATTCTATCTAACTTCATAGCTCCTATTAAGGAAAAAATGAAAGATGAAAAGCTAGATGAAATATGGAAGTTATATTTTGATGGAGCATATTCTAAATTTGGAAAAGGAGCAGAAATAGTAATCATTTCCCCATCTAAGCAAACATTCAACTTTGCTTTCAGATTAGAGTTTGATGCATCTAACAATGTAGCAGAGTATGAAGCACTCTCACTTGGCTTAGAAGCTACTAAAGATATGGGTATCAAAATGTTAAGTATCAAGGGTGACTCTGACTTAGTGATTTCACAACTAAAGAATAATTTGCATGTAAATGTCAGAGACTAAAGAAATATAGGAATGCTATTTGGGACACTATGGAGTGGTTTGATGCATTGAACCTTGAAGCAATTCCTAGAGAACATAATAGCTTGGCCGATAAGTTAGCAGTAGCAACATCCACTCTTCAACCTATGGATTAAATGATAAATGGTGATGGAAAGCTTGAAATCAACTTTAGACCTTCGGTTCCTGATAATATAGATCATTGGCAGGTGTTTAATGATGATAAACAAATCTTGAGATTTATTCACAACGTTGAGGAGTTTTCTGAATGTAAGATCAGTTTTAAAGAGGAAGACAAAGAATATTCAAAGCAAGACAATAACATTAGAAATCCTATTCCTAGCAGCTACATAGGAGTTGAGCAGATGTTTGACAGGCAGGACATGCACAAAAATAAAAGAGTCAATAAAACTAGGGGAATATATTGAGATAAACATTGGAATAGATAAGGAACCAAAAATTATAAAAATTGGAAAAAGCACCTCTGAAAAGGAAAGGAAGGATTTAATTGATCTTGTTAGGGAGTATAGAGATGTGTTTGCTTTTACTTATGATGAATTAAAAGCTTATCGAGATGATGTATTTCAGCACACTATACCCCTAAAGCAAGAAATGAAGGAAGTAAAACCTTTCCGACAAAAAATGAGACAAATAAACCCTAAATTAACACCAATTGTAAAAAAGGAATTAGAAAAGATGTTGGCTGCCGGAATCATTGCGCCAACAAGACATTCAACTTGGTGTTCTAATTTGGTGGTTGTGAGGAAGAAGAATGGATCAATTAGAATATGCATTGAATTTCGAAACCTCAATACGGCATGCCTTAAAGACAATTATCCTTTGCCGAATATGGAAACCCTTCTCCAAAGGGTAACAGGTTCACAGATGATATCCATGTTGGATGGTTTCTCCGGATACGATCGGGTGTTGATCAACAAAGAGGATCAACATAATACCACTTTTACCACTCCTTGGGGTACTTTTGAGTACTTGAGAATGCCATTTGGCTTATTAAATGCGGGAGCTACTTTTAGAGGGCTATGGATTATGCTTTTAAAGAAATAATTCATAAGGTCATTGAAGTCTATCAGGATGATTTAACAGTATTCTCTAAAGAAAGATCTGACCATGTTAATCACCTAAAGCAAGTTTTTGAAAGATGTCGCAAATATGGCATATCATTGAATCCAGCCAAATCAGTCTTGGGAGTTGATGAAGGAAAGTTGTTAGGACACATCATCTCCAAAGATGGTGTGAAGATAGACCCTGAAAGAGTTGAATCCATATAGAAAGTGCCCATTCCCCAAAATGTCAAAGCTCTCCAGTCATTCAATGGTCAGATCAACTTTATTAGGAGGTTCATCCCCAACTTAGCAGAATTAATGAAGCCATTGCAGGAATTATTAAAAAAGGATGCTAAGTATCAATGGGCAAAAGAAAGAAATGAGGCCTTTAAATGTATCAAAGATAATATTTCCAGATCCCTGTGTTAATCAACCCCGATTACTCAAAGGAGTTTCAGGTTTTCTCATTTGCATCAGACCATACAATAGCAGGAGTCTTACTCCAAAAGAATAATGAACGTCATGAGCAACCAATAGCTTTTATGAGCAGAGCTTTGCAGAACTCTGAGTTAAAATAAACTTCCATGGAGAAACAAGCTTATGCTCTTGTCAAATCCCTAAAGCATTTTAAGATGTACATTGGCTACTCAAGAATAATTGGCTATGTCCCCCATTCTGCGATTAAAGATATCTTAGCTCAACAAGATTGCTTAGGAATAAGGGGAAATTGGGTCTCTAAAATCCAAGAGTACGACTTAGAAATAAGACCCACGAAGTTAATAAAGGGACAGGGATTAGGCAAAATGCTAACTCAAAGTAATGAAGAAGCCATAGGGATGGTGTGTCAAACCAGTGTATCGGAACCAACCATTTCAGAAGGTCTTCAACGTTTAAGTCAAACACAATGGTATGCGGATATAATCTATCTTCTACGTAACTTTGATTGCCCTGAGCATCTAGTAGGCCATAAGAGAAGAGCATTAAGATTAAAAGCTACTAGATATTGCATCTCTCAAGATGGATTGGGATGGAGGAATCCGAATGGCTTAATGCTTAGATGTGTCGATGAGTCGGAATCCAGAAAACTCCTAACATAATTTCACTCAAGACTTCGTGGAGGGCATTGTGCAGCAGATACAACAACCCATAAAATCCTCAGAGCTGGGTACTACTGGCCTACTCTATTCGGTGATGTACATAAGTATGTCAGATCTTGTCTCCAATGTCAGATGTTCACTGGGAAGCAAAAGTTGGCAACCTTATCTTTGAAACCAGTAGTTGTTCAAGGACACTTCCAGCAATGGGGTCTTGATTTTATCGGTCAGTTCAGGGAGAACTCAAGTAATGGTTACTCCTGGATCCTTACTGCTACCGACTATTTCACCAAATGGGTGGAAGCCATCCCCACTAAAAATGCAACTGATAAAGTAGTTATGAATTTCCTAGAATATCAAATCATAACTAGATTCAGTGTCCCAGCTAAGACAACAACTGATAATGGCCCAACATTAAGCTCAACTGTTTTTCATCTTTTTGTTTCAAGGATGGCATTGTCTTATCTCACTCTTCCAACTACTATCCAGAAGGAAATGGCTTAGCTGAATCCAGTAACACAAGTTTGATGAATATTTTAAAGAAAACAGTTGGAAAGAACAAAAAGTCTTGGGATAGCCAAATCAAGTTTGTAGTATGGGATGATAGAATAACACAGAGACGTTCAACATGGAAGACTCCTTTTGAACTAGTCTATGGTTTAAAAGTATTAGTACGCATTTACATACAGTTGCCAGTGTATCAATTACTTCATGATTATGATCCAGATGATGATTCCATGAATCACAGAGTTGAGCAGATAATGAAGTTAGATGAGACCAAGAGAAGAGCTTTAGACCAAAGCATCAGAAACTAGGACAAGGTGAAGAAGACTTTTGACAAATCTGCAAGACCAAGAGATTTTCAACCTGGTGATAAGGTTCTATTATGGAATAAAAGAAAAGAGAACCCGGGAAATCACGGAAAATTTGACAGCATTTGGATGGGACCATACATCGTATTTGAGCCAGCAGGGTTCAACTCATTCCACCTTTGCACAATGGATGGGGAAAGACTGGTTCTCTTGGTTAATGGCCACCACCTCAAGTTATTTTTCAGAGATAACAACTAAATGTCCATGAGGGCATTCTTGTAGCAGGGCCATTTCTAAACGTTTGCCTTGCATTGTTTCAAATTTTTCATTTTGTACAATACTTTTGTATATTATGCTCCATGTATATTATTGATGTATTATAGTTTCATTTATGTACAATAATTTTTTATGCAACTTAGTTTTTATCATTTGGTAAAGGTGCATGGATAACTAATTCAATCTAGTTTTTGTGTAGGAACCAGAGATTCTTGTATTCTCGAACACTCTCTTTGATTGAGAATCAAGAGCGAGTGCATGTCCCACAGTTGGAGCCAGATGTTATCAGCTAAGTTTCACTTAGGTCATTTCAAGTGAGCTTGTGAAGATAAAACAAGTTTACTTGTTCATAGTCAGAAGATCAGAAGTCCTAGCAAGCCACCTTGGCCTTTTGTTTAATAAATTCACATGTCCATGACCTGCGGGGAAATTGTAAAAAATGTCATAGCATGATGGTTTTTGTAAAGGACTCGGCTATCCTAAGATAGTTATCAGTCCGACTAGCCCAGAGTGTGTTTTCCCTTGTCAATTATATGTTGTTGAATAAACGACATATAATTTTTGAGTTTTTTCACTCACACCTCCAAAGTTGGGGTGGTCGACACGATTTCTCAGTCTTAGGAGGTTATTAGAGTTCAAGTGTCAATGTATATTACCATGCTAGATATTAAAATTGAGTAGTATGGACATGTGCTAGGTCCTCCTAAGTTTTTTTTAATTTCCGAAGAAATTAAAATATTTCCGTAAAACTAGACTACTTTTTAATGGTTTAAATGGAAAAATTCAAATTGTAATAAAAGTGTGTCTTGGAGGCGGAATTGTTAGATTTTGAGCATTAATTCAGCATACTCTAGGATCTTTACTGAGAGAATAACATGTACAGCATATCAATCATATCAAGCATGTATCAAGCATATCAAGCAGTCACATAAGACAATGGACACACAGAGTTTCATTGGGGAAAGCCATAAAGGTGAAAAACCCCACAACTTCCTCAGAGATAGAAAGAGCAATGATACAACCAAAGTACAACCAAAGTACAAGAGATAGTCTTCTCCTAGCAGCTGATCCTCCTCCTCACATGTGCGCCACTTTCTGAGTGATAGAAGAGTGAGTAATGAGATGATCAAATAGAGATCTCCCGATCTCTATTTATACTTGTCTTGTCCTGCCCAATAAACTAATAGGGCCGACTTGTCTAACTCACTCTAATAACCCATGGTTACATTAATCCGGGCCGACCCCACACTTGGTGGTCTAATAACCCATCACAACAAGTTACGACACTTGCGACACTTGTCAATACAAATGACGACGCTTCCGTATAGAGGAATAATACCATCTCTATAGGAGTACAATATACATAGATGAAATACATTCCAAAGTTACATATACATCAACAGGAATTCGGCGTGGGGATGCTTGTTTTGACGCTAAGAGCGTCCTCTTTACCCTAGTACCCACTTTCCCCGTGTTCCGGGTGACTACGTCGCCTCTAGGAGTATTTTTCCTTAAGGATGCGATAGTTTGGCAAATAATTGCTAAAAAAACCCAAATTGCACCAAAGTAAAAAAATAAAAAATAAAAAAAGGTCAAAGGCATGTGCCAAATGACTTGGCATGCCATCACATATGGTGTGCGACTTAGTTTAGAGATTAAAGGCACATGTTATGAAATCAAATCAAGTGATATGGCATACGTATCATAAAGGGCCACACTTCTTCTTCACGTGAAAGAGATTGGGCGAATTCCATTGGTGGGAGGAGATCCCAAGGAGAGGGGGCGCACCTCCCTTTGAGGTGGCGCCTCCCTCATTACTCCAACTCCCACTTATTTCCCATAATCAAAGGGATTCAAATCCCCCTAATCTCTCCCATCATGCACCATTGCTCTCTCTTGAGCTATTCGCCCCTCCTCCTCTCACTTGTTATATAAACAAGCCTCTTCTCTCCTTTGAACTAGTTCAAGTTGCATGAGTGAGGCTTGTCATTGTAATATTTTCATTTCTGTATTGTTATAATAAAAGCAAAAGCTTTGGAGGCTCATTGGTGTACTGTGTTTTTGGATGATCATGGCCTCGCATGTTTGAGGCAATCTGTATGTGATTAATGTTTTCTTGCACTCTTGTGTTGTAGATCTAGCCTTGGTAGGGTTGTTCTCAATTGATAGGAAGAAGGTATCTAATAAGTTTATTATTTGCTTTCTTTTTGCTCATACATGTTTAAAGATATAGATCTGGCATTTTAATAAGGTTATTATTATGCTTCTCTAGTTTTTTTTTATGCATGAGTAACTAGATCTCACAAACCTTTTTTGCAAGTGTCTTATGAGTAGCTGCAGGTAACCATTGGATATGAGTTTGAACAAGACTGTTCACCCTATCTCCAAGAATATTCATGTTGCTTAGTCCAATAGCATTCCACCGAAGGCATCTATAGTTATTCTCATCCGACATCAGGCCTATCTCTCCTTCTCCTTCAACAAACACAATTTTTTCTTAGTTACTTTCAGATCTATTATTCCAAAAGTTATATTTTCTATTAGATCTGATATATTGTTTAGATCTTGCATTTTAAAGCTTCATTCTACTAGATCTAACTTTAGCTAGTTTCACTTTATGCAAGTCATTTCATAGCAAAAGTTCAAGTCTTGAAGTAGAAGTTAGTTTGTGCTTTTAAAAGTGTTATTTGGCAAGTTAAAAGTGCTTCATTGGCTGCCCTCAAAAGCAAGCCAAGATCCTCAAAAGGACTTCTCATTTTGAGTCATTTTAGTCAATTTTTAACAAGTAGATTAGCTTAGATCTCCATAATTTTTTGTAGTTGCCCAAAACACTTTTAAAAGTGATTTTGGGCATTTTCTAACACTAATTTGTTCGTGTCGTAAATTTGGTTTTAGCAGGTTTTTGGACTTTAGTGGCAAAAAATCAAGTTTGAGGCCAAACCAAAGCTTCCCGAAGCTTCCTAATTTCATTGGGCAATTTATACTTGTATTTTGTAAGATATTGGATCTAGATCTGTAAAGATCCAAATTTCTTTCTTCCAGATTCATTGTAAATCATAAATAAAAAGAAGAGCAAGTGGAATACCCAGCACCCACAACCCATCCCCCCAGGGGGGATTCGCAAAATTTCCGTGGAGTGATTTTTTCTAACATATTTCATTTCCTATTTTAATAAATCGATCTAGTACTAAAATTTAACATTTGAAGTGTCCGATATAAATATCGACCTTCAAACTCACTCATGACGTAGGAACACTTATTTTCTATTTTTTGCAGGCAGTATACTTTATATGTCAAGTAGATCTCATTTTTTCAAAGTATTTTGCCAAGAAAATCAATACTAACCCACCACGCTCTACCGAAGTACTGAAAGGGAAAAGATATTCGTGGTGTAGTAATTAGTCCAACATTTTACTTTTAGTCTTTGATTTTCTCAAAATAACGAACTTGGCATTGCTTTCCTGAAGTATGCTTTCGCCGTCACATAAATGGCTTTGCCTGAGTACGTGATCGGACGATAAAAAATAGACTCTTTGCCTGTAGTAATTAGCATAACATTTTATTTTAAGTTATTTGTCTTTTCTACAATCAAAACGGAATAAACATTTAGTAAACAACTCATACTAATAAAATTAACTACCCTTAACATAGTGTAAATCTGGCACTAAGAGCTTAATTACTGTGTGGGGAAATTTCTTAGGAGAAGCAGGAACCACTGGGAGGCGACCTCAGGGCACGGTTAGACTACACCCTTGTTGGTGTAGTGTTGAACACCGCCCTCGAGAATCCATTCCAGCCCACACGTCTTGTAGAGGAGCCACCATTGATTAACTTTTGGACATTACTCCTTGTACCTCACGGTATATCTGGAGCTCCCCCCTTCCCATAATCAAATCCCATCTCATAATAATTTAAAACTGACCAAGAAGCACTCGCAAAACATTTACAATACAACAACACGCTATTTCGACTCCATTATTGGCACTGATCTCGTTTACATTTATTTCAATCCTTGAATCAAATCTTATGTGTTATATGATTATGTTATGTTGTTGATTTTAATTTTGCAAGTGAATTTTGCTTTCAGTCAATCTTTTAAAATTCCTAAACAACTTACCCAATCATAACCCTAAAGCTTAATCAGCCTTAGTAACTCATAGGGACTAACCCCGTTGGCTTCGTTAGGAGTTCTGCCTAAATGGAGGAGTTGAGTGTTGAGTGACAGTGTCTCAACTCGAAACATGCCACCCAAGGAACGCACCTAAGCAGCTTGAAGATTTCTGCTGCAATAACCCCCGGGTGCGTGTTCCTGCGGCAACAGGTACCTTGCCACCTATCAAGGTATGATCGTTTAAGATCATTCCTTGTTGTTTTGGTTAAGGATCCATTCAATAAGTGAGAGCTCTTGACCTGGCTAACCACAGATTCCCAAAAATGAAGCAAGGAACAGGTTCCTCTACCTTTACAATCTCATATTTGTAATTCACTTGTGGCCAGTTACCTATAAGATCTGAAATATTATTAAACCGACCTCTCCGTCTCAGTAAAATTTCTGCCATATCCCAACTAAAATTGATTACCAGACAATGTATCAATATGCGATGAGAAATTTTTCTGAAGATTTTCTGATCTTTGGCCATAACCCTGATTCCCCAATTCTTCTCCATACCTTTGATTGTCTCGACTGAGTATTACTGGTTGTAATAAAATTATAAGCTGACTAACTGTATATTGTCCTTGTGTCAGAATTCCCCATCTTAATAGTTGTAATAAAATTATAAGCCTGCTAACTGTATATTGCCCTTGTGTTGGAATATCCCATATTAATTTATCCTACCCTTGTTTATGGGACTTCTTCAGTGCCGGCGGTTGTGTCCATAAGAAATCCTAAAGGTTTAATGTCATCATTGGTAATTCCATCAGGCCAATTTGAGGGATTCTTCTGTCTTCTTTCTCTAAATATTATGCTCCAAACTATCACGTAATAATCTTCTATATAATGGGTAACACTTTTACAACTCTCCCTGTGAAATATTTAACGGCTGCCTCTAATTCTGGAATGATTTTCAAAAGTTATTGCTGTCCCAAGAGTTGTCCCAAGACAAGGCCATCTTTGCATCACACATCACCCAAAAGCATTATTCCTGAAAAAGATTTAAAGCCTCCTTACTCTTAGCACCATTGCATATATAGGATCCCGTCGCCAAATTAGTAGATCTAGTTATGTCCTGTCAATTTATCTAAGAAGCATATTTCTCTTTTCACAGCTTAGCGCACAGTATATTCTCTTTTCACACTTTATTAATTTAACATGCAACATTGTAATTTTTGAGGCAGTTGGAAAGATTCTAGGAACTTCCATTTCACAAGTTCTAATTGGTAGTGTGAATATGTGTACAGAGAATACCGACAAGGCAGTTCTACTCGACATATTTTTACATCAAATGCTGTACATACTTCTTTCCAGACACGTGCTCCTACAGTTTCAGCATCTTGTAAGAGGCAAAAAACTACACCTGTGACGACCTCTTTGCCTCCACATGTTCTACCACGCACTGTACATACTCTGTTAGAAGCAGCAGGAAAAGGACTGCCTGGGGGAGTCAGGGGAAGGAAATCGAAAGCGGTAAGCATTAAAATTTCTGCTATTACTTTTCACATTTTTATGTAGTTTGCAAGTTTAGCTTTACCTGGATTCCTTCTCTTAGGAGCATGTCCGATGATTAACACAGATTCTATTTTACCAATGCAAGAAGAGGGTTAACAGGTAGCCAGATCTTGTTCTTTTTGGCAAGGGGATCAATTTTACATAGTGGATCATCTTTGAAACTTAGAGATAGGGTCAGGAAATGCTGATTATTTGATAGGATGAATAGAAGGGACAAGACAGGTGGAAGATGGCAACGTATGTGAGATTGTGATTACAAATTATGAACCTGAACATGTAAGCTAGAGCTCCATAACACGATGACCCGGGACACAGAGGACACAGAAATACGAGTATCCGAAATGGGACATGGCGATCCCGGAAATAGGACACGGGGGACACGGCAACCCCGGAAATAGGACAGGGGGGACACGTTATATTATATATATATTAAAAAAAATTAACATAAAGATCCAAACTTTTTAAAAACTAGAAAATATTGATACATCATGATTCATAGTTCATATTGATACATCATAGATGCATACAAGATACAAATTAGAATCATGCATGATACCTAAGAAACAGGATTCGTTCAAAACAGGGCAAGTGTCGTGTCCCTATCGAATCGGACACGATTCGACCTGAGGTCGTGTCCGATTCGATTTTTCAGCGAATCCTTTTTTCGGACACGAACTTTAGACGAGTCGGACACGAATTCGTAACGTGTCCCGATTGTCGGACACGCGTCCCTCAAACAGGACACGTTAAGTGCGCGAAAAAACAGGAAAGTGCGGCCGGGTAAGTTATAAAACCAAATTTTGAGTTTCTTTTTATCATTTGCAAGGAAAGGAGTTGGCTAAGAGTGATTGTCTGTGTAGGTGAAGGAGATTTGAAGGCGATTTGAAGGCTATCCAAGCAATTCCAAGTGCAATCCGGTGGATTTGTGGAGAGGATTGCAAGCTCAACCATCACACAACAAAAGGAATGTCTCAATCAGCTAGAGCAGGAGGTAGGGGGCAAAGGAGAGGGAGAAATGCACCATCTAGTGCCTCCCCTTGTATTCCACCAAGCACAAGCGGTTCTCCTCCTCCGTCAAGTGCTCCATCGGCTGCTAGTGGAGCTCAAGCTCATGCTCCATTTAACCCTGTTTTAGCAAGACAACAAGCCCAAGAAAAAAAATACCCTTTGTGGAAGTATGTGACAAGAAAAGATGGGCCCGGGGCAAAGCTTGGTGGGGGAGGTAATGTGTCTTGGAGATGCAATTTTTGCAAGCATGACTTCATGAGCACATATTTCCGGGTTAAGGGCCATTTGTTGGCCCTTCCTTCTTGTGGGATTTCTTCATGCAAAGCAGTGACTGTTCAGCAAAGGAGGGATATGGAAAGAGAGGATCATGTTGGCTTAGGGAAGGTGGCAGCAGCAAGCAAGAAAAAAGAGGATGATCCTCTTCCATTTTTGAGAAATCCCTCTAGCACCAAGCCTCCATTTCCACCTAGCTCTAGCAGTCATGGGCGTGGGGATACTCATCAAACAAGAAAGAGGCAATCTATCGGTGGTCCAATGGATAGGATTTTCCAACAAGAGGCGCGAGAAGAGGTAGACCTTACCATTGCATTTTTCTTCTACCTCAACTTCATCTCATTCAATGTTGCACGGTCACCATTGTATTTTGAGACGGTTAAAACTATCTTGGATCGAGCTCCAAGTGGTTATGTGCCTCCTAGTTCAGAGAAGCTTAGAACCACATTGTTGGTTAAAGCAAAGAAGGAGGTAGATAAAATCCTTGAGCCAATTAGAACAACATGGCCCTCATGCGGTGTGAGTGTTGTTTCTGATGGATGGACGGATCCCGCACGCCATCCACTCATCAATTTCATGGTATCTTCCCAAAATGGACCGTTGTTCTTGAAAGCGGTGGATGCTCTTGGGAAATACAAGGATGCACAATTTATGGGCGATTTATTCATCAAAACCATTGAAGAAGTAGGTGTTGATTCATGTGTACAAATCATCACGGACAATGCACCTGTTTGCAAGGCTGCTGGCATGATTGTGGAAGCTAAATATCCACAGGTATGTTCATTTTGGACACCTTTCATTTCTAATTTGCTCATTGTTTGAATTTGGTCATTGCAATGTTAGTGTTGTAGAGTCATTGATACATGCTTTTATTGCTCTTACAGTTTTTTTGGACACCTTGCATTGTCCATTCCTTGAATTTAGCACTGAAAGCCATTGCTTCGGATGTGACATGGATTGGAAACCTTATTGAGGATGCACGCCATATCCGTAACTTTGTGCAAAACGACACAAATGCCCTCACCATCTACAAACAATACACACAGCTTTCATTGCTGAAGGTTGCAGATACTTGGTTTGCTTCCTCATTCATCATGCTCAAGAGGTTGAGGGAGGTCAAAACCGCTCTTGGGTCCATGGTGATTTCAGAGTTTTGGGCTTTTTGGAGAAAGACGGATCAGGCTGCTTCACAAAAGGTGAAGGACACGGTGTTAAATGATGGTTGGTGGGACATGGTAGATCTTAGCATTAAGATCATGGAGCCAATCATTTCTTTGTTGCGGTTTGCAGACACGGACCAACCCATCCTAGCAGAGGTTTATGAGGGGTGGGATTCCATGATTGAGTCCATGAGGTCCATTGTCATGGAGAATGAGTGTCCCGAGTATGGGACATCGGCAGAGAACTTATGGACCATTATTCGGGATATTCTTATCTCCAGGTGGGATAAGAATTGCACACCTTTGCATTGCTTGGCCCACTCCTTGAACCCCAAGTTCTACACTCAGGAGTGGCTCACTGGTGGATCGGGGGCCTCACACAGAGTCCCTCCTCACATGGATGCAGAGATTGCAAATGGGAGGAAGATAGCACGTAGACGGCTATTTCAGGATAGAGACATGCTTGAGGAGGTGGAGGATGGCTTTGTAGATTTTTCCACTGGCACTGGGAGATTTGGAGGCTATGATGTGCTTAGAGATAGGGAGGGTAAGACACCCTATCGTTGGTGGGCAACTCACGGGGCAACATCCCCTATTCTACAGAAGTTAGCCTTCAGGGTCATCTCTCAAGTTACATCATCCTCTTGTTGTGAGAGGAATTGGAGCACATATGGGAACTTGTACAGTGTGAAGAAGAGCAGGCTTGAGCAATCCAGGGCAGAGTCGATGGTGTATGTGCACTCCAACCTTCGTCTTATTTACAGGAAGAGGGAGGAGTGGGTGAAGGGAAAGACAAAGATGTGGGATGTCTTTCCTGATGATATGGGTTTGGACAGCAGTACTGAGTTGGCATTAGCCAACATGGATCTTAATGATCCAGTGCTAGAGCCGGTCACTTTTGAAGATAGTGATCGTACAGAGGGGTCATCCTCCACAGCAGCAGATGCAGATCGTCAGATGGGCAGAGAGGAGGAGGAGGGGGAGGAGGATGAGGATCAGGGCAGTGGCAGTGGCAGTGATGAGTATGTTGATTCAGGCAGGAGGAGGACTACTGACATATGGGATTCTCCCATCTTGATCCACCCCTTTTTGTATTTACTATTAGTCTATTTGGCATTTGCCAGTTGCCCAGTGCCCAGTGGCATTCCGACATATATGTATAGTGTATACATTTTGATTTTGATGACTTAATGAGAAATATGGTTCCGACATGCATCTGTGTCTCATTGTGATTTGTGAATGACAAATGTGTTGTGAATCGTGATTTGTGAATGACAAATGTGTAATCATTAATGTGTTTTTATTCTAATTTCTATTGAATATTTGTAAATGTTCTAGTTTCTAAATATTTTTGGATCTATATGTCTATATTTTTAAATTTTAATATATTTTTAAAAAAAATATACATGTATATAAAACGTATCCTACGTGTCCTGATTTCGGGGGTCACCGTGTCCGTGTCGGACTCTCGTATTTTCGTGTCCTGATTTCGGGGGTCACCGTGTCCGTGTCGGACTCTCGTATTTTCGTGTCCTATGTATCTCAACTTTGATATCTACAGAGAACCTCTTGTGGTAGTGTTTAGTTGCATCCATGGCTTCTCTTTTTGATCCGAGACAGGATCCCTCATTGTGATGGAATTTTTTTCCATTCAAACCTTCAATAATAGATGAAAATATAATATATGAAGACAGAATCCATACTACGAATCTTTTTTGCAATCTCAAAGCCTTGTTGCAAATTCTTTTTGCAATTAGAATTTGATCCATCACCATTTCCAGGGAGCCACAATGCGAGTACATCATTATGATAGAAAGTAGTTAAATTCTTGCTTTAGGCGGTGACCAAAGGTCCATATAGGAGAGATTAAACATGATAACCTAGCTCATATCTCCATTCTAATTAACACAATTGTCCATGATATAAGCTTGCCACCACCTGTCCCTTGGATTTATAGATGTACTCCTTATCTACAAGGCATAAATAATTGTATTAAACTCATTGATTTCTCCCCCAACACTCTATTTTCTGCAGGACACGTTAAATCATGTGTCCGACACGTGTCAGGCCGTGCCACGTGCCCGACACGTGGGACACGGACACGGAGGCCTAAAAGGCCATGTCCTGTTTCATAGGTGTAGAGTGTAGCTCAAGCATATCATTAAATATCTGCTTTCTAATATTAGAATCACAAATGTGAAGCTATAAGTCTAAGGGATAGTGATATGGGGGACAGCAGCCATTGTAGGGATAGTGATATGGGGGACAGCAGCCATTGTAGAGACTGGGACAACTGAATTCTTGGACATGCTCAGTGGTACAATTTAGTACAACTGTCAGCACCTGGCAATCAAAAATCAGGTTGGTTCCTCTCCTGAATAGGAACATGCAAGAGTGCAACCTGAACTATGTTCCACTTCCACCTTTTTGCAATTTGCAGGCCTCCAATCCAAAGAAAGTTACTGTCCACCAGTATAAAATGAGAATCATTATTGCTTCTACAGGTGTGTTTTAATCTAAATAATTATCTGGAAACCAGTGTCACATGGTTTGGGTTCGATTTTGAGTTCAGTGAAGATGGAATTCAATTTGAATTCGAATTTGGCGATAAGATTTGGATAAGGTTCTACATTAGGTTCGTCATATACATATAAAATTTTTAAAATATTAAAAAATAATTTACAAGTTTATAACCATATATAAATATAATTATATATAGTTTATATATATTTATAACTTTATATCAATTAATAAATCTATATTATAAATAAGTTTTAAATATAACTTATCTTAATTTATATTATTCTTAAATATGAGATTAATGAAATTTATAATAACAATGACCCATTTTTTAAATATATACTATATAGTTCAAAATATGTTATTTATTATTTAAAATATATTAACTTTATTACACGCTAATTTTATTATTATATGTGAATTAGAACCCTTGTGGTCACGAAATTATGCTGAAATTCAAGCTTCAGATTCAGAGTATGATTCGGATAAGATTGGGCTAATGATCTGGTTGATGAACCAGCTTTTGCTTGATTCCGTGAATAATCCCGTAACCTGCTTGTGATTTTAGTCCTGGAATGCATGTAGAGTTTACTGTGACCTGTAATCTGCGCACGCATCAAAGCATTGGACAATTTCATTGGTTCCTGTCAATGCCGATGCCCTTCTCACCCTTCTTGCGGAGCATAAAAAGCTTACGGGTCTGCAGGTTTCACTCCATATATCTTTTAATCAATTCGCCTGCACTTCTGTCGGATTTCCAAACTCAGGCTATCACCCTCCTCCATTGACAATTTGACACTTAGGAATCAGTGGCGACCTGCAGGCTGTTCTGTTGACATCTTGAATACCTGTTAGAAACTTGTGCTGAATTTGTACAAAAGTTTGGTGAACCTTAAGCAAGGCTTTCAGATTTGCCTGAATTTGAACCCCAACCTTGGAATCTGGCGAACCTTGTGACTTAGCTGGAAAGCAATAACCCATGCGGTGTACTTTTAACCCAGTGGTTACCAAGGCAATTACTAGAACAAGTGATATACTTTCAACTAACTATTTAATAATCGCCGTACTCACTACTTTAGGAGTTTAAGAAAGTCAATTTGTTAAGACTTAAATTAGATTAGTCATTTAGTTACTTCGAATTTCTTGGAATTGTTATGCCACATACTGTATTGGCATATTAGTACTTAATTTTGCTTCATTTCTACTGATGTATCCCGGATTCTTATGGTCTCCTTTCACTGCTGCTGGGACCTTCAATATGATATGACTCATATGAGTGATGAGATGATGCTGCCATGATGCCATTTTTACTGCTATACCATGTCAGATGATGATATATTTATTGATGTTCACTGCTACTGTATGATGTATTTGATTGTTTTGATGAGTATAGCAAGTGGTACCAGTCATAGGTTGATGAGGGTGAAGGGTTTTTGATTTACTTACATATCATGAACTGAGATAACTCTTGGCTTTGCAAGGACTATCCCCCCTTCTTTGGTTTTATCTCTGACCTTCTCCATACCATCCATATCATTTCACTTTGTATCTGCATCCTAATGGTTTGAAGTTGACTTGATTGACTCTTGCTCTCCCCCTTTGTGGATCTGTCTGTTAGTTTTTCAAAATTTAAACAATAATTATCTAGGATCTTACTGAGAGAATAACAAGCACAGCATAAACACAAGAAACACAAATATTTTCCTCGGGGAAACCATAAAGAAGAAAACCCCGCAACTTCCTCAGAGATAGAATGATCACCAATACAATGTCACAAAAGTAAAACCCAAAAATAGAGATGGTCTTCAGCAGCTTCTCTCTTCTCCACTTGTGCGAACTTCTCCTCTCTCTCACTAATGTGAATTGAGTGAGTGAGTGAATGATCCAAATGAGAGCGGCACCCTCTCTATTTATACTTTAACTTTCACTCGACCTTTACCCCAACTAGGTCGGCCCCTAGTTGTACCTGATTGGGCCGACTTCTCGAGGAGAGTCTAATAACCCATAGACAACTTAACTCTGGGGTCTAATGCTTTGACATACAAAGGAGGGTTAACTTCAATGACTTTACATGACCCAAATACAATAATGACTTCTCCAATCGGAGGAATAAACATCTCCGTCGGAGGTACAATAATAAAATACAAATACAACATAAAATATATAAGTGAATATCTTCCGAAGTTACAATTACATTAACACTCCCTCTTAACTAGGAAGGTATTCTCTTGACACAATCATCAATACAGGTCTTCGTCACTAGATCAACAATGCTGGAAAATCATCATCAACAGTGGATCGTTGTCGGCACTGCTGCTGCAATCCTCGTTATCTCGACCATTGATTGGTGCTATCTCTCAGTTCTTCTCGTCATAGGAAGTTCTACAGAACCAACCCTTTTTCATGCTCAATGTAGGCCTAGCCTCCATGAAGGTCTTCATCATCTCTGCGAGCACGCCATCAAGTAGGTACAACTTAGGACTTATTATATTGCCTTTGCAAAAACCTGTGTGCATCCCGGCACTGATTATATTGCTTTTGCAAAAACCTGTGTACATCTCAGGACTGATTATATTGCCTTTGCAAAAACTTGTGTACATCTCAGGACTGATTATATTGCCACTGCAAAAACCTGTGCACATCTCAGGACTGATTATATTGCCTTTGCAAAAACCTGCGTCTCCTACTATCGCCTCATCACGTCCAGATCATCTCATCGTCAACGGAGCACATCCCAGATGCACATCACACAACACTTACATCAACCAACACGGCGACATGGGAGAAAAAATCTACCACCATTCGGGAAAGGCTCAGTACTTACATCAACGCACATGGGAGGACCAACCTACCACCATGTCGGAAAGGCTCTCCACTTACATCAACGCACATGGGAGGACCAACCTGCCACCATGTCGGAAAGGCACTGCACTTACATCAACGAACATGGGAGGACCAGCCTGCCACCATGTCGGAAAGGCACAACACTTACATCAAGCACATGGGAGGACCAACCTGCCACCATGTCAGAAAGGCGCATCACTTACATCAACGCACATGGGAGGACCAACCTGCCACCATGTCGGAAAGGCTCATGTGCATCTGTGTCTTCCGGACTCATCACTTCCCCTTGGAAGGAACCTCGATCTGGAGTACACCAAGCTTCTCTCTGAAGTACTCGAACTTCACTTTGGCTAGCGGCTTGGTCAACACATCGACTATCTACTCGTTTGTCGCAACATACTGGAGCTTCACTACTCCTCTCTTAACCATATCCCTGATATAGTGGTACTTGATCTCAATGTGCTTCGACTTGTCGTGGAACACTGGGTTCTCAGACAACTTCACACAACTCTGGTTGTCACAAAATATACAAGTTGCATCCAACTGGAGATCAAACAAATCAGATAGTAGCTTCCTTAGCCATACTGCCACGCAACTAGTCGAACAAGCTGCGACATACTCTGCTTCGGCTATACTCAGTGCCACGCAGGACTGCTTCCTGCTAAACCAAGAGATCACACCTGATCCCATATTGAAGCAACACCCCGAAGCGCTCTTCCTATCAGTGGCACTGCCTTCCCAATCCGAATCAACATAACCCTCCAGGTTAATCTTCTGATTCGCATCATACTTGAGCCCATAATCAACCGTACCCTTCAGGTACCTTAGAATATGGTTTGCAGCAATCAAGTGAACATGTCTCGGATCTGTCAGGAATTGACTCAATGTGTTCACAGCAAAGCAAATATCTGGTCTCGTATTCGTCAGGTGCATCAAAGATCCAATCATCTGATGATACATCGTGGCATCAACCGACTCTGATGAAGCATCACTCAATAGCTCTAGGTTCGATGCCATAGGTGTGGCCATGGCCTTGCAGTCCATCATCCTGAACCTCTCCAGGATCTCTACTGCATACTTCCCTTGTCCAAGGAAGATTCCATCCACACTCTGCCACACCTCTATACCTAGAAAATAGTGCATCATACCCAAGTCCTTCATCTCGAACTCGGCAACAAGCTTCTTCTTCGTGTCTACAATAAGCCCATCCTCACCTGTCACAAACAGGTCATCTACATAAAGTAGTAGTATCACTGGGTTCCCTTCCTCAACCTTGTAGTAAAGGTTGGAATCCGCTTTACTCTTGGTAAAGCCCAAACTAGTCAGGAAGCTGTCTATCCTGTCGTACCACGTCCTGGGTGCCTATTTCAATTCGTACAAGGCCTTCTTCAATTTGCACACATGAGTCTCCCTGTCATGTGTCTCAAATCCAAGTGGCTGCTCCACATACACTTCCTCTTCCACTACACCATTCAAGAAGGCTGTCTTGACATCCATCTGGCGTACCTTCCATTTCATCATTGCAGCCAGAGCAAGTACTGTTCTGATGGAAGTGTATCTGGCTACAGGTGCAAATGTCTCCTCATAATCTATCCCTTCTGGGAGAAGCCATGTGCCACAAATCTTGCCTTGTGTTTCTCTATGTTGCCATCTGTAGCATGCTTGATCTTGTAGATCCATTTAGAAGTCATAACAGACTTCCCTACTGGTCTCAGGACCACATCCCAGACATCATTCTTCATGATCAACTGGTACTCCTCAATCATGGCATCCTTCCATTCCTTCTTTTCTGCTGCTTCTTCATAGTTGGTAGGTTCCTTGTCAATGATGTCACACAGCAGGGCTACAAAGCTGGAGTATGGCCTAGATCTCTTGCTTTCTCTGTGCATCCCCTCTGGAGCGCCATACTTCTCTGCATCTTGTATTGCTTCTCATACCCATGCTGGTTTCCTCTTGTGAGATTTCTTCATACGGGGTGGATCTACAAGTTCCTGTGGGTCTTCCGTCTCGCGGTTTTCATATTCTTCTGGAATCGCTTCTTCCATTACTGCATTTCTGATCTGAGGAACTTCAACTTCTTCAATATCTTCAATAGGTATTTTTCTTGATCTTCGTCGCCTGTACACGATCTTTCGTACAAGTCAAGTTCAATTGCATGTTTAGAAACATCTCATAGTTTTCAGAACAAAATCTTATGCATAAAGACATAGGTCATACAGTCATGCAATTATCTTAGCCAATGATTCAACACAACATTCATCCATATCCCATATTCATATGGTAACTTCCTAGATGCCTTCCATCTCTACCAAAACATTGTTAAGAGTGTGCACTACTCCCAACATGTCAGCAAAGAGGTTTCATTCTAGATAAGTAGCAATGGGATGTTGTATAGTACCATAGGCTGCACTTACCTAGTACTTGCATATTAGTAGTATCTTGTTCATTAATGCAACTTTTCTAACATGCATGATATACATCCTAAATTTAGGAGCATAAGTATGTACATGACTGAAAAATATTATTTGAGTAATCAGATATACAAGAAATGACAATTCAAATATTTATCTTTGTTTGGTTGTTGGGTGGACTCCCTCTCAATCTTTGCTTCCTTGCAGGAACTATTGGAGTGTGCTCCCTCTTGATCTTTTGCTTCTTTAACCAATGCTGAAAATGGATGAGAGATTCTTCCATAGATTATTGATCTTTGTTTGTTTTCCGGAGTCCAACTCTGCAGTAGCTTCTTCTACTCCTTTCATGTAATACTGAAAGTCATCTCTAGTTTCACCTTATGAGGTGGAACCTTCTGAACTGGTTACCTTCATTACAATACATATTCTTCACTTTCTTCTCTGGTTTTCTTTCTTGCAGGTTCATCATCTTCCGCGGTGTGAGCATGGTGTCTTTTCTTGTTGGTCTTCTTCTTGTTGGAGCCACTTCTGTTTCTGGGACAATTTCTGGAATAATGTCCATTCTCATCACATGTAAAGCATCTAATGTTGGATAGATCTTTCTTGAACTTCTTAGGGTGGTTCCTATGAGTATGGTGGTGGCTCTCCCTCTTGCTGTGGTAATGTTCCTTCTTGTTATTATTTCCTTTGGAGTGTGATCATCATTTGCTCCCATCTTCTCTTCTCGAAATATGATTCGAGCTTCTTCTTGTGAGCATTCCTCCCACAACCTACTGAAAGTGATTAATTTCTTTCTAGCACAAATCCCTTGAATGAAGGAATCCCATGATCTAGGGAGACCATTCAAGGTGGTCATCACAATTTCCCCATTCTCTATGTTTTCTCCCACAACTTCAAGTTGCTCCTTGATTTGAGAGGCTCTTTTAAAGTAGGACTGCATGGTCTCTGCATTTTGTATCTTCACATTCTTCAACTGGTTTCGCAATGTCATGTTCCGATTTATGTTCTTTCCTTCAAATAGCTTGGTTAAGGAATCACACATTTCTTTGGGTGTCTTTAAGGAAGACACATGTGGGATGAGGTGATCCTTAATAGAATCAACAATGATCCTCTTGGACTTAACCAAGTTCTTCTTGTGTAAGGCTTTAGCCTCATCTCCCTCTGGAACTGGAACCTCTTCATTCACATAGGTGTCCAATTCATTCTCTTCTAGGACAAGCCCAATCCTATACATCCAACCTCAAATGTAAATAGAAATGCTTTTAGGTCTTACCACTTTGATTTGCTGAAACTGGTTCTAGAGCTGGCTATGGTTTGTCAGAGACCCTAATTTTCTAAAGTTGGAATTTGGAAATTCTGAATGATCAGATAGATGCACCTCCTTAAGGTGAGTTGTCCAATGTACTCACTTTCCTAAATCAGTGAACAGAAACCCAAAATATCTAATGCCCTAGTTTTCATCCGGTAATAGTGACGGGCCGAAAAATGAAAATTCTCGGAATTGAATTATGTTTTCACAGGAAGATGCGCATGGATGAGGCGAGTATGCTGGTACACTTGGTTTCTGAAGATCCCAAAAATTCACCCTTGAAAATTGACTTGTGAATTTCGGATTTGCAGTTTTTGGCTTTTTTTCTGGTCCAAAGTCAAACTAGGGTTTGACTTTCCTGGGGTTTAATCCAACCAAAAACTTCGATCTTGGTCTCTAAATTTCGATTTTGCTGAGGAGCACTTCCCTATGCTGATTGCACTCCAAAATTCCACTTCTGTGAAAAGTCCTAATTTCCCGCAGTAGTGACAGGCCAAAAATTGAAAATGCTCAGAATCAACTTCTGCTTCGACAGAAATATGTGCCTTCCTTAGGTGAGTTAGCCTAGCCTCCTTTTGCTGATGATCTGTGGAGAGAAACCCAAAAATTAAGAAGCCCTAGCTTCTGCAGCTCCACAGTGTCTTCTTCTCAGGTTAGCTTTGATACCATGTTAGTTTTTCACAATTTAAACAATAATTATCTAGGATCTTACTGAGAGAATAACAAGCACAACACAAACACAAGAAACACAAAGATTTTCCTCGGGAAAACCATAAAGGAGAAAACCACGCAACTTCCTCAGTGATAGAATGATCACCAATACAATGTCACAAAAGTAAAACCCAAAAATAGAGATGGTCTTCAGCAGCTTCTCTCTTCTCCACTTGTGCGAACTTCTCCTCTCTCTCACTAATGCGAATTGAGTGAGTGAGTGAATGATCCAAATGAGAGAGGCACCCTATCTATTTATACTTTAACTTTCATTTGACCTTTACCGCAACTAGGTCGGCCCCTAGTTGTACCTGACTGGGCCCGACTTCTCTAGGAGAGTCTAATAACCCATAGACAACTTAACTTTGGGGTCTAATGCCCCGACATACAAAGGAGGGTTAACCTCAATGACTTTACATTACCCAAATACAATAATGACTTCTCCGATCGGAGGAATAAACATCTCCTTCAGAGGTACAATAATAAAATACAAATACAACATAAAATATATAAGTGAATATCTTCCGAAGTTACAATTACATTAACATTGTCACCAACTGTGTTTACTGTTGTCACTCTTGTGTGTCTTGGGTTGCTGTGTTGTAGTGAATCCTTAGTACAGGGTGCTTTCGGGTAGGTCCCCGTAGTTGACTGTCAATAGTCAGGAAGAACTACAAGTAGAGAATCCTAATGTTGGAGGTTCTCGTGTATGCTCCCTGACGTTGACTATCATAGTAAGGAAAGTGTAAAAATGAGCAATGCCTTCTCCTGAGATACAAAGAAATTCATTATGCTATAAGAATAAAAAATGGTTAACGGTTGGAGGAATAGGCAATCCCTGTTGGGGCTATGGATGCTTGACTGGTAGGAGGGAAAGGCCTGTTTGCATGAAAATGCTTTATTGTGGCAACTTTGTCATGGCTATGGAAGCTCGTTGGTAGTGGAGCTAAGGCCATAAATCATTGGTATCCGAAAGGTGTAAAACTAGGGCCAGTATCCTTCAATACGTTAATCGTGTGCAAAATAAAAAAATGAAAAGAAAAGAAAAAGAAACAAAGGGAAGTGTTTCTGCTAGGATCAAATGGAAAGGTACCTCATAACACACCCCCCTCTGATAAGACACTTTTTGTTATCTACCATTGGCATGGTTTGTCAAACTACAAAGGAAACCCTAATTCCTTTATCTTGAGATAGTCACTCAACCAAAATGAATTCATACTCTAACCTTGAGGAGTCATCCATATCCACCCCGAAGAAGAACTAGTCCTTTTAAATATTTGATGTTAACATGGTAATGATGTGTTCCTAAATCATTAATTCAATGAACTTATTGAAGATACTTATGGGGTATATTATCATGTTTCTCATGACTATGCTATATGATGTCTCACAATAAACAATTAAAAGCATTATAACTGCCATGTACATTGATTCTGCTTATTTACATTACTGCTGCTAGTCCACATTGATTCTTTGATTACAGTACAATATCATTACAGTGTTACAGAGATATCAACATGCCATCTTCAATGTTATTGGATTCGTTGCCTATTTGTTAGTTTTATATAGTGGCCAGTCCCATTAATTGAGGGACTAATATGTTATTTTCTGTTGTACATGGGATCCGCGCATCTTGAGCACATATTTGGATACCCATTTGGCCACTTTTTTTTTGTTGGCAAAGTCGTGGAACTTCCTTGACTAGCAAGTTTGCCTTTGGCTAAGTTACCATGAACTAGGGGCATCTAAGCCGTCAAAATCACCTGGGGATCGCACTTGGCCTAGACCGCACCAACCCTTAACATGGTTGGATTTTTTGGTATCCACGAGATTAGAACCAACGACCTTTCCGCTTAGGGGGTGTCTTAACCATACCCCGCCACCAACTGTTCTACATCTCACAGATTACCCATTTGGCCACTTATTGAGGTAAATGCCATCAGATTGATCACTACTGCCACAGATCAATCACTTCCACAGGGTGGTGGCTACATTGCATAGTGTTCTACAGTCCTGACTCCTGACTTTCATGATCGTGCATGGATTTGATGCACTCAATATTTTTCAAATCTACTAATGGATTTGGACATCCATTTGGTCGTACTATTAGGCTACAGGGTTGCATGGCAGAACACTCCTCCAGTTCAATCATATCATATCTACATGGGTCACACGTATAGTATCAATCAACAACCTGCTAGATTTCATGGTCGTGCATGGATTTGATCCAATGTTCCATGGAGTTTCCGGGATGGGGGAGCACGGGAGCGGGGAAACGCACAAGGGGGACATGTGGAAGCAACCCCAAATTTTAGGGAAATTTTGGGGAAACGGGGGGGTGTCAGAGTCATACAAATTAATTTGAAATATAAAAATGATAAATCCCAACAATAATTATTACCATGTAAAAAGTAAAACTAAAAATTAAATTCATCATTATGGAATGTACATCTATTAGTTATTACCATATCAAATTTCAAATTTGTAAATGATACTGAACTATGTTACTATTACCATGTAAAAACTAAAAACTATTATCATTATGCAATGTATATCTAAATTCAAATTTCAAATTTGTGAAAGATAATGCAATAGATTTTGAAGTTTGAAATAGTCAAATAGATACTGAATAGATATCACAGAGAAGTTAGAACAGTGAAATAGACAAAAGCGAAAAGTCTAATAAAAGATTAAAATTTCTCAAAAAATACTAAATAGTAAAGAGTCGAGGATTGTCATCAGTATCTAGTATCTACTATCTAGAGTCAAAACTGAAACAATGAAAAGTAGCTCAAATGAATCAACACCATGGTCAAATAAGCATTGAGTGTGCTCCATTGACTGGTGTGAGAGGGTAGCTTTTAGGAAGGTGTTAGACTCTTAGGTTAGTCTAGGATTTAATTTAATTTTGGTTTAATTATGCTTTAATTTTTTTAACACTTTTTAATATTCTAATTTGCATTTTTTTTATAGTAAAAGATGAAAATTGGGGGAGGCTTCTAGGTGTCCCCCAAGGGGGGCTTTTTGGGGGACGCCTAGAAGCCCCCCCCATGTGGGGGGATGCCTAGAAGCCCCCCTAGGGGGAAACGCGTTCCACAACTGGGCGTTTCCTCGAGTTTCCCCCAAAAGAGGGACGCGGAGAAACGTTTCCCTAGTAGTTTCCTTGTCTCGGAAGCGAGGGGGTGCGTTCCCCACCCTGGGGGACGTGTCCCCGTGGAACACTGATTTGATGTAGCCATCAGATGCACAACGACTTGGTGTTTTTGGGCACCATTTGGCTCTTCTATCCAACCATGTCTTTAGATTGTTCAATGACATGGTATTTCAATGATTTTCAGCCATTAGGGGGTTTTTACATGCATGTTTCAGTAGGTTGACAGACTATTACAACTTACTATTATGGTTTTTCAGTTTATTTGCCTAAGATGAGGCAAATATTATTACTAGAACCTATCTTAGTACACTTTATGCTATATTTTCACATTGAGTTGCACTTTACTACTTTTTATGAGGTTCTAGAGGCTACTACTATTGAGGTCTATTTGCATGTGACACTTGGGCACACGTGTTGAGGCACTACTAGGTGATTTGGCACATTGGCACACATGTTGAGGCTTATTGGGATCATCTAGCCTTGATATCATTTCAGGATGAGATCTCAGCCCTTGATCGACACTTCTCCACATGGATGGACCCCCCTCTCACATGGATCGACTTGTTCAATGACTTGGCTCATGGAGGATATTTTGACCTACGATTTGCCTTGGGAGACTAGCACATGGTATTGGCACGTGTTTTCAACTATGCTCATGGTTTTGAGAAGGCACAAGGTATTTGGCATTATTTTACTATTCTTTTGACATGGTCTAGATGATTCCATCCTTCTAGAGGCAATGACTTGGCACTCTTCATTATTTTGGTTGGATCTTGCATATGGATCAAAGATATCAACCATTGATCTGTATTTTGCTCATCTATTGAGATCATCACTCATTATTGTACTCATGGACATGATCCAAACCGTATTCCCCTCCTTTGTTAGGATATTTAGACACTTAGGAGTTAGTTAAGATCAACTTGTGTAATATATCCGTTAGGGATAGTGTGTTTCTTTAGTATGCATTAGTATGCATTTGTAAATACTTAATCCGACGGTCACGATATGTTTCCGACATAGAGTGATCCGACGGCTCAACTTCTCTTAGATCAAACCTAACCTTGATCCGTGGCTTAACACCTGATTGGTCCATGATCTCTATTTAAAGAGCATGGAGGGTCATTGTTTAGTTGATCGATTATGAGAAGCTCATTTGTAACTTTCTTTCTTTGCATAATAAATTGTCCCGTAGAAGCTATTTGGCCGGGGCCGTGGAGTGTTTCCTTCAAGAGGGTTTAAACCACGTCAAAACATCGGTGTGTTGATCTGTGATCTGTTTGTGTGAAGTGGTTGCTCTTGGTGTTCGGTCCTTTGGTAGTACCCTGTGTACCCGAACATGGTATTAGAGCTTTTATGAAGTGCCGCTTCCGGTTATGATCTAGATCTTGAACTGTTGTTGCCGAAACTCGAAAGGGTTTCTAGTTCTGATATTTCTGTGCATTTTTGGGCTATGGGAGGTGTTCCATTGCGTCCGGAGCGTCATTTCCATTGGGAAAAAGTTTTCGTTTGATCGAAAACGGTTCCCGGTTGCTCCAGAAACGCGTATTTCATCAGATCTGAAGGTATAATGTTACAGTGACGCATTTTTTTATTTCGTTTTTTAATAAGAAAAAATCTCATATTTCATTTTTTTTTACTGTTAGATTTTTTTTTTGGGTTCGGATTGTTGCTTTCCCGTCTGCGTATGCTCTTTGCCGTGTACCTTGAGCGATCTCGGCAAATCAGAAACAGAAAGGGAAAGGGTTTTTTCTCGGCTGCGTATGCTCTTTGCCGTGCACTTTGCGCGATCTCGGCAAATCAAAAACAGAGAGAAAACGTAGACTTTCTGGGCAAGCTAACAAGATCTAACTCCACAAGTGTGGAAAAGTTTTTTTCTTTCGTTTCGTGGTCTGTTTTGCAGGAAAAATGGCAAGCACGCAAACCGAGCAAGAAGAGTAAAAAAAAAAAAAAAAAAAACCCTTCCTCATTCCCATATTTTACATACCTTTTAATCTAGCTCACTTGGTTCAAAGTTGCTTTATTCCTTAATAGGTCTTGAGTTCAAGTCTTAGGAAGTTACTTTTAAAAGGAAAAGTGCATGCAATTTCTATTTTCAAGTTACTTTATTGTAAAAGTGCATCTCACTTAAATAATAAAAAATAAAAATACAAGTGAGTCACTTAAGTTTTTTTATTGTTGCACTATTTAAAAGTAATATCATTGTAAAAGTGAAATCACTTATTTTACAAAAGTGGTTCACTTAAAGCAACTTTCTTGTAAAGTGATTGTCAAAAGGTTCATCTTGGGAAGAGGGGGGTTCTTTTTTTTGCTGGACATTCTCTAGCTGTCATGTCACTATTGGGGACATCTTCAATAGTTTCTTTGTTCAAGCATAACTTCATCATACAGAGTCAGTTTTCAGTGCCGTTTTTTTTGAAACCGCCTATTTTTTCGAGCTCTTCACATCCAGACTATTGGTTTCTGCTTTTACAGCCATTAATTTACAAATATGGCCGCCCATTGTGATATTCTACTTAACAGTTCCAACTATTTCTCATGGAAATCTTGTATGGAGGATGTTCTACGAAGTAGGGGACTTTTCAGAATTACCACAGGGAAAGAAAAAGAACCCACTGATGATGATAAGAAAATAAAATGGGCAAATTGATGTGATGAAGCTCGTGGATTGATTGGGATGTCAATCTCTACTGATTTGCGATTCCACATATCTGGAATTGATGAACCTAATACTGCTTGGGACAAGTTGGAAACTGTGTTTGGTAAACACAATGAAATTCGAGGTCACCAACTCGAAAATGAGTTGATTTCTTTAAATCCAAGTGACTTTTCATGCATTCAAGATTATTTATCTAAGTACAAAACTCTTAAGCTCTTATGTGCAGAATGTAAGATTGAGAGGGAAGACAAACAATGCATTTATCATATTCTTTCCAAACTTGGACTTGCATATTTTGTTTTTGTATCTACATTTTACTCCATGAAAGTATCATTGAATGCAGCTAGCTATCAAGAGCCTAGTCTTGAATCCTTTTGTGATTCCTTGATTAGGGAACAAGATAAACTCATTTATCTTGGAATAATCAACAATGCAGATACATCTGGGAAAGCCTTATTGTCCCAACAGAAAGAAAAGTCCAAGCCTCCCAAGAAACAAAATTTTCGCAATAATAAGTCAAACAAGGGTCCAAAACCCTCTCAGTTAGCTCCTTCTTTAAAAAATGACAAAGGATCCAAGCCAAAAGGCAAGAAGACTGAGCGCCAATTCAACTATTGCGGGAAAGATAATCATGATGAATCTAAGTGTTTTAAGAAGATGGCAGCCTTGGAAGCAGCAATGAAGAAGCACCACATCAGCCTAGATTCGCCTTCAGAATCTACCTCTCATGGACATGCACTTTGTGCTTCTGGTTATTCTTATAATGCATCTTCTTCTTCTACTTCAAATGAATGGCTCATTGATTCTGGAGCATCTTATCATATGGCTAAGGATCAAGCCATCTTTTCTACTATGCATGAATCATAGTTTTAAAAATCGGTGAAATCGGTTTGCTAACCGGCCGATTCACCGGTTTACTAGCTTTCCGGTTCAAACCCGTATCAAAATCGGTTCGGTGGACCGATTTCACCGATTCAAGCAATAAATCGGTCCGATTTGACCGGTTTGACCGATTTGACCGATTCAAGCAATAAATCGGTCCGATTTTTTACGTGGGCCCGTGTGTGGGTTTACAGCAGTAGTCATCAAATTGTTTGACAAAAGTCTTAGATTACACTTTTGTCAAAGTGTACCAAAAGCACTAAATATAACAACAGTAAACTCATATCCAAATCAGCCAGGATCTAGCCAGGGACAGTACAGCCATTTTCATTATATCTGGGCACTGGAAAAAGGCTGTTACAGCCATAAAACACTTGCAATCTGCTATGGTCATCTACAGGAGGCAGGTTCATCTATCTGCTTCAGATCTGAACTTGATGGTAGCCTACAGGTCAACAATCTTTTATGTAACAGATCTGAAATTGTTGGTTTATTCACTGTCACAACAGTTTGCATAAAGTGTTCTTTATTTCTGTCATTGTAATCCATGATTTTATATTGAATGCAAATCAATCTCCTTATGTGCCAAAGAGAAATAGTGCATTTATTGGGAAATGTTTGGTAAAAGTTCTGAGCCAAAGGAAAACAAAGATCCTATCAGCAAACCCAAAATTTCCTATCAGTAGTAAGAGGGAGACATTTCCAGGGTGTTAAGGCAGTTGTAGCCTAACTGTTTTCCAAAAGTCGTGAACCAGAAAATACCCTTATAGCAGCAGTATACTCAAACATATACCAACTGACAGTGAGGGGACTGTACAGTATATACATGAGCAGAGATTGGATATTTTGTTTCTAATGCTATGGAATCATGAATTAGAATCTTGAAAATGTTGTTTTTCTTAAAAAAAAAAATATTTTATGTATTTTTGAGCAAACCGATTCATTAAATTCAAATCGACCGATTTATGACCGATTCATTACCGATTCCGATTCCGATTCCGAGTTGACCCTAGACCGATTCCGAGTCCGATTTCGATTTTTCAAACTTTGGCATGAATGTAACACCAAACAAATATTTGTTGGTGATGATAGATCTCTAAGTGTTGTAGGAGCTGGAACAGTTCCAGTAGATAATGGTCATTTTAGTGATGTACTATGTGTTCCAAGAATTTCCTGCAATTTGTTATCAGTCTATCAGATCACTCATTCTGGTGAAGGTAAAACTGTGACCTTTACACCTCACCAAGTTGTAATCAAGGATTTTAAAGATCCTCAACAGGTCCTAGCTATCGGAATTGTTGATGATATTACCAGGTCGTACAAGTTTAACAACTTTGGGTCATCACCTTTCCCTTCAGTTTTTGTTGCTCATAGTGATAACTTGAGCAAACTTTGGCATGAGCGATTTGGTCACTTAAATTATCGCTCATTGCAACAACTATGTAAAGAAAATATGGTGACAGGTCTTCCGATGGTATCTTGCAGAGATGGTGTTTGTTCCGGTTGTGTACTCGGAAAACATCATCGGGACAGTTTTGACAAACGTGCCTCTTGGCACGCCTCGGTTCCCTTGGAGCTTGTGCATAGTGACTTGTGTGGTCCTCTTCCATCTGCTTCCTTTTCTGGTTTCAAATATTTCTTAACTTTCATTGATGATAACACCAGACGCACTTGGGTTTATTTCCTAAAACTTAAGAGCGAAGTATTTAACATGTTCTTGGCCTACAAGGCCCTTGTTGAAAAACAATCTGGTCATCAAATTATTAAGTTAAGATCTGACAATGGAGGAGAATATGTTAACAAACAGTTCACTACTTTCTGCACTGAACAAGGCATCCAACAACAGCACACTGTTCCATATACACCACAACAAAATGGTGTAGCTGAGCGGAAGAACCGCACTTTAAAAGAAATGGCAAATTGTATGATCCAATCTAAGGGACTAACTCTTCAATTTTGGGCTGAAGCCATTAATTGTGCAAATTACATAGTTAATCGCACCCCCACAAAAGCATTACAAGGTATAACACCGGAAGAAGCATGGAGTAAAATTAAACCTGATGTAAGTCACTTTCGTGTGTTTGGTAGTGAAGCATGGGCTCACATTCCGGATGAAAAACGGAAAGCATTGCATCCTAAAAGTGAAAAGTGCATATTTGTTAGATATTCTGAAGATGTAAAAGGCTATAGACTTCTTCAACCACATTCTCATGATGTAATCATTAGAAGAGATGTTAAATTTGATGAAAATATCTTGGCCTGCGAGCCTAACTCGGCGAGTGTGCCATCTTTGGCCTGCGAGCCTGATTCGGCGTTTGTGCTTTCTTCTTCTTCTTCCAACTTCCTTGACAGGTTTCCAACTCCAGTTTCTGATGATGACAGTGAGGATGAAAATCCACCTCCGCCTGCTCATGTTCCTCCAGTTGCACCAGCACAAGTGCTTCCTCGATGGGTCCGTTCAACATGTGAAGGCACAACTGGTGATCTTGCCGGTGATCCTAGAGATCAACGTCGAACACGTTCTCAGTTTCAGCGAGCCTCTTCTCTTTTGGCTCAAGTTTCCGAGAATCATGATCCAGAAACTTTTGCAGAAGCTTCAGAAAATCCAGATTGGGATGCAGCCATGGATGAAGAATATCGTTCCTTAATGGCGAACGATACTTGGGATCTTGTACCTCTTCCAAAAGGAAGAAAACTTGTCAGATGTAAATGGGTCTACAGAACTAAGTATGCATCAGATGGAAGTGTTGAAAGACTTAAGGCAAGGTTAGTTGCCAAAGGTTTTTCCCAAGTTGAAGGGATTGACTATAATGAAACCTTTGCTCCCGTCGCCAAAATGAACTCCATCCGCCTTGTTCTTTCCCTTGCAGCCTTACACAACTGGGAAGTCCATCAAATGGATGTCAAGTCTGCCTTCTTACATGGTGATTTACAGGAGGAAATTTACATGGAACAACCTCCTGGCTATGTTCAGAATAACTCTAGCCTTGTCTGTCGCCTTAAGAAATCCTTATATGGCCTTAAGCAAGCACCTAGAGCTTGGTATGCCAAAATGGATAACTTTCTCCTTGACACTGGTTTTTCTAGATGCCATTCTGACCCCAATGTCTATACCAAGAAAGTAGGAAATCATCTCATCATACTTGTTCTATATGTTGATGACCTTATTCTTACTGGTAGTGACCCTAAGCTTATAACCCATGTGAAATCCAGTCTTAAACAAACTTTTGAAATGTCAGACTTAGGACATTTGCATTATTTTCTTGGTCTCCAAGTCCTGCAAACCAACGAAGGAATCTTTCTTTCTCAGTCTAAGTATGTTTGTGACCTTCTTCGTCGCTTTCACATGGAAGATTGTACACCAGCCCCTTCTCCCTTCCAGTCTGGAGTCAAACTTTCTGCCACTTGTACTTCACCTGAAGTCGATGCCACCTTGTATCGTCAGCTTGTTGGTAGTCTCTTATACTTGACTCATTCCCGTCCTGACCTTTCCTTTGCCGTTGGTCGAGTTGCCCGTTATATGCAGACACCTCATGAAAGTCATTGGAAAGCAGCTAAAAGAATACTTCGATATATTCGAGGTACAGTTCAGTTTGGGATTCATTACAGTACAGGGGGGAAACCTTTGTTGGTTGGTTTCACTGATTCAGATTGGGCCGGCGATCCTGATGATCGAAAGTCTACTGCAGGTTATGTTTTCAGTCTGGGATCTGGACCTATTACTTGGGCTTGTAAGAAACAACAAGCTCTTGCTCTTTCTTCAGCAGAGGCAGAATATCGAGCAACAGTTAATGCCAGTTAGGAAGCTTTATGGTTTCGACAGATCCTTTCAGAGTTTGGATTCGAGCAGCAACAGCCTACTCCACTTTGGTGCGACAATCAAAGTGCCATCAAGCTTGCCAAAGATCCAGTTCTACATCAACGCAGCAAACACATTGAGCTACATATGCACTTCATCAGAAATCTTGTTCATGATCGTGTTCTTGAAGTGCCCTTTTGCCCTACAGATGACCAAGTTGCAGACATCTTCACCAAGTCTCTTACAGAAGCGAAGTTTTCTAAACTTCGATCTATGTTAGGAGTTCAGGAACTTGTCATTAAGGGGGGATAGGCTCTAATGCCTCCTTCCTTCTCCTAATAGTGTCACTTTTGTAAATCCTTCAATCCTATCCCAAGTTGTTCTTAAGGGGGGATGTTAGGATATTTAGACACTTAGGAGTTAGTTAAGATCAACTTGTGTAATATATCCGTTAGGGATAGTGTGTTTCTTTAGTATGCATTAGTATGCATTTGTAAATACTTAATCCGACGGTCACGATATGTTTCCGACATAGAGTGATCCGACGGCTCAACTTCTCTTAGATCAAACCTAACCTTGATCCGTGGCTTAACACCCGATTGGTCCATGATCTCTATTTAAAGAGCATGGAGGGTCATTGTTTAGTTGATCGATTATGAGAAGCTCATTTGTAACTTTCTTTCTTTGCATAATAAATTGTCCCGTAGAAGCTATTTGGCCGGGGCCGTGGAGTGTTTCCCTCAAGAGGGTTTAAACCACGTCAAAACATCGGTGTGTTGATCTGTGATCTGTTTGTGTGAAGTGGTTGCTCTTTGTGTTCGGTCCTTTGGTAGTACCCTGTGTACCTGAACATCCTTGTGCCATACAAGGAGAGGATGAACTTCATTGTTACTCATTGGTTTGGAGATTATGCTGGAATAATAGTAAGAGCTGGGATTTCTACTGCGAAGCTAAGTGTTCTTGTGCTTAATGGTAATATTGTTTTTGGATTTCCAAGTTTGCTTTCCATAGTCTCTTAGTTTTCCTTCAACAAAGCTTAAAAGTGAAATCTATCTTGTTTGTTTTATTAAAGTAAATAAGTAATAGGGATGGCCAAGAAGCCTCCTTATTTGATTAATAATTATATTAATATTGGATTGCCAAGGAGCCTCCTTTGTTTTTTTAATTACTATTCTTGCTTTGATAATATATCTAACCCTCATGTGAAATTTGTTCTACATATTGGATTGCTTGGAAGCCTCCTTATCATTGCAGGTTTACAAGAGTTATTGGAGCGAATAGGATGATCAAGCTTCAAGTGGGACAAGGAAGGGATTGCCAAAAAGCCGCCTTTCCTTTAAGAATTACAAGGTTGCTACAGTGAAGGGTGCTATAGACTCCATTTGCAATATTACTTTTGTTTTTTAAAGGCACTGGTTTCTCTACTCATCTTGTATTGCTCAGTTGTTAGATTGGATGGTTCTCCCTCAATCTGTTGGTTTGATTTTTTAGTTATGTATGCAAATTTTGATATGGTATTTGAGCTACAGAGTTGAGAAAGATTCATCTAGAAGTCATGGTCAGGGAGTTGAAGCATTGTGAAGATGCATAACATGGAATGAGGGTAGCAGGGTTGGCACACGTTGGAGCAGGATTTTCAGAGAGACTTTGGAAGTGCTGACATGGAATTTAATGTCGAATTTCATCTTAGAATTCAAGGACAATCAACATGAACTTTGAGAAGCACAAGGCATGAATTTAAGGGAGTGATACACTTAGTCCTAAATTATGAGGTAGAAGTATGTGGGCATGAATCTTGAGGCAACAAAATCTTGGCACAACTCTCAAAGTAGCCAAATCTAGGAACAGTAGAGTTAGGGCATGGATCTTGAGGAAACAGAATTTGGGCATCCATGTTGAAGGATGTGTTGTCGTCGGAACACGCACCGGAGGGTTATTGCAGCAGAAATCTTCAAGTTGCTTAGGTACATTCCTCGGGGGCAAGTCTCGAGTCAAGTAACGTCACTTGATCTTGACTCCTCCGTTTGGGCAGAAGCCAAGGGGGGTAGTCCCTATGAGTTACTAAGGCTATTTAAGCGATTTAGTTTTGAATGGGTGAGTTGTGTAGGAGTTTTGAAATAGATTGACTGATAGCAAAATTCACTTGCAAATATAAATTAAGATCAATAGCATAATATAATCACATAACACATGAGATATGAATAAAAAATTGAAATAAATGTAAACAAGATCAGTGCCAATAGTGGAGTCGAAAGAGCGTATTGTTGTATTGTAAATGTTTTGCGAGTGCTTCTTGATCAATTTTAGCTTATTATGAGATGAGATTTGATAACGGGGAAAGGGGAGCTCCAGATATACCATGAGGTACAAGGAGTAATGTTCGGAAATTAACTAAAGGTGGCTCCTCACGAAGACGTGTGGGATGGAACGAAGTCTCGAGGGCGGTGTTCAACACTACACCAACAAGGGTGTAGTCTAATTGTGCCCTGAGGTTGCTTCCCAGTGGTTCCCGCTTCTTTTGAGAAATTTTCCCACACAATAACTAATGTCCGAGTGCTGGATTTTCACTATGTTCGGGGTTGTTGATTTTATTAGTATGAGTTTTTAATTAGGTGTGAAAAATTAAGGAGTTGTTGCAACTCTTTTTGATTTCCTCAAGACCAGGCCAATGCCTGGCACCTGCAAGGGGAAAGAGCATACTTTGAGTTGGAAACAAAATGTTTATTTTGTTTGATCACAAAAAAGATAAATAGCTGAAGTAAAGTGTTATGCTAATTACTACATGCAAAGAGTCTCTTTTCTGATCATCCGATCACGTACTCAGGAAAAACCCTTTATGTGATGGCGAGAACATACTTCGGGAAAGCAATGCCATGTTCGTTACTTTAAATAAAAGAAAAGACTGAAAGTAAAGTGAACTAATTACTACACCATGAATATCTTTTCCCTTTCGGTACTTGGGTAGAGCGTGGTGGGGTAGTGTTTATTTATTTTGGCAAAAATACTTGAAAAATAAAATTTGTTTGAAGTACAAAGTATACTGCCTGCGAAAAAGAAAATTAGGTGTTCCTACGTTCTGAGTGCGTGTTGAAGGTTGATATTTGGATCGAACACTTCCATATGACTCACTTTTAATTTCCGAGACTAATAATTTTTTTTCCGTAAAATTAGACTATTTTTTAATAGTTTAATTGAAAATTTTGAAAATGTAATAAAAGTGTGGTTAGGAGGTCAAATCTTCCATGGGGGTGTTCGTTTTCTAACCCATAGCACCCACAAAACCCGAAAACCCACTTTTCCTAAGTTTAGAGTGAATATTTATCACTCAATTCTTATTTCTCTCAAAAAATAAAAAAAGTGAATAAATAAATAGAATAATAATAAATAATGAGAGAATATCTCATCCCTAAATCAATGGATTCTAGTCTCAATCGAGATCGGAGTTGATCCAAGTCATATCTATGATTGATTGAGGGAGATTGGATGTCAAATCTTGAGATTCCAATCAAGATCAAGTGAAGGGCAAGTTGTCTCCTTTTAGAGAGGGCACACATCTCATTTAGGGGGGCGAGTTTATGAGGTGAGCGAAATGTATTGGATGGGAGGAGATCCCAAGGTAGAGGGGGAGCAACTCTTGTGAGGTGGCGCCTCCCTCTTGACTCTAACTCCTCCATTACCCTCAATCAAAGGGATTCAATCCCTCATTCTTCTCCTATGATGCGCGCCCCTCTCTTCATGAGGATTGCACCCCTCCTTCCTCTCATTATCTATTTAAGCAAGCTCTCTTCCTCCTTTGAAGCTAGTTGGAGTTGTGGAGAAGAGTAGTCTTGCTATTTGTAATTGTCTTATGCTTTGCATTGTTGGAATAAAGAGTTCAAGCTTTCGAGGCCCATTGGTGTAGTGTCTTGTGTTGGATGATCATGGCCATGCATGTTTGAGGTAACTTGTATTTAATTAAATTCTTTTTGCAACTTTGTATGGTGAATCTAGATTTGGTAGGATTGTTCTTAATCGATAGGAAGGAATCATTTAATAAGTTTATTTCTTGGTTCCTTTTGCTCATATATGTTGAACAATATAGATCTAGCATCTGAATAAGTTTATTATTATGCTTCTAGTTTTTCTCATGCATCTGTAACTAGATCTCACAAACTTTGTTGCAAGTGTATTTCGAAATAGCTCCAGGTAACTGGGGATTGGAGTTTGAACAAGCTTGTTCTCCCTCTTTCCAAGTTTTCATGTGGTTTAGTCCAATAACATTCCACCAAAAGTTTCTACAAGAACTCCTTCTGGCATCAAGATCGCTTCTCCTTCTCTTTCTCCTCTTAAAGCAAATTTTTCTTGGTTACCGATTCTCTTACCCTCAGATCTAGTTGCTCATTAAAATTAAAACTTACTTATCTTCTTAGATCCAGTTATATGTTTAGATCTTGCAATTAAAAGCTTTATTTTTCTAGATTTAACCTAGCTAGTTTCATTTTATGCAAGTCACTTCATTGCAAAAGTTTAAGGCTTGAAGTACAAGTTAGTTTATGCTTTTAAAAGTTTTATTTGGCAAAGTGAAAGTGCTTTTGAATCATTTTCAGTCATTTTTTACAAGTAGATTAACTAAGAATTTTTCCATAATTTTTGTAGTTGCCCAAATCACTTTTAAAAGTGATTTTGGGCATTTTCTAACACTAATTTGTTCACTGTCCTATATTTTTTTTAATAGGTTTTTGGACTTTAGTGGCAAAAAATCAAGTTTGAGATGAATCTGAAGCTCCCCTGAGCTTCCTAGTTTCATTGGGCAGTTTGTACTTACATTCTTGTAAGTTTTTGGATCTAGATCTGTAAAGATCCAAAGCATTAATTTCTTCAAAGTTTATTGTAAATCATAAATAAAAAGAAGAGCAAGTGGGCTACCCAGCGCCCACACCCCAACCCCCCTAGGGGGTTTTGCGTTTTTGTGTGATTTTTCATCTTTTTGTTTAGTTAGTTTTTCCTAGCACATGTTCATATGACTCAATTTTAATATCTAGCATGGTAATATACATTGACACTTGAACTCCAATAACCTCCTAAGATCGAGAAACTATGCCGGCCACCCCAACTTTGGAGGTATGAGTGAAAACTCAAAAATTATAAGTTGTTTATTCAACAACATATAATTGACAAGGGAAAAAACACTCTGGGCTAGTCGGACTGATAACTAAGTCCTAGGAAAGTCAAGTCCTTTACAAAAAACCATCATGCTATGATATTCTTACAATTTTCCTGCAGGGCATGGACATGTGACTTTATTAAAAAACATGGGCCAAGGTGGCCTGCTAGGACTTCTGATCTTCTGATTATGAACAAATAAACTTGTTCTATCTTCATAGGCTCACTTGAAATCATCTAAGTGCAACTTGGCTGATAACAAGATGTAGTGGAAAGACCACTAAAGGAGTGTGACTATTATTATTTTGAGAGTGTAGTAGCTTACTCTTTTTCCAGTTCATGAATAAACAGAGTTGCAGATTTGAGGCTCAGATTTTCCTAGCATGTTTACTATGCGTTGCTGTTAGTAATTTCCAATACTATTTGTAGTAGAATTTGTAGTTAAGTTATGATAGTTTTGATTGATGGTTAAGGCTTTGATTTCCTAGGGTTAGGGTTTATATTTAACTGCATATCTGACTACCATGGCCTAAAAATTTAACTTTTTGGCCTAATGTTTCCTCTCTACCACTCTCACTAAAGTGTTATGGATTTCCTTTTTGTATTTAGTTGCAACAACGTTTATTCTTCTTCGTGCCGTAGAGTCCTTTGGGGTTTTTCCAACTTGAACTTTCTCCTTCAATTTTTCCTTGTTCCCCTTGACTGTATTTTTGTACCATTTTGCTCCTTCCTTACTAGGGGCATTGACCCTTTTTGTCGATCCATTTGTTTCTAGTTTCCTCCAAAGTGAGGTTTATTCTTTGGTTTTCTTCTACTTGTTGTAATGATGGTAATCTTCACTTGTGGTTACTTGACATTATGGCTAAGCACCCTCATTATTGTATTAGTAGGATATTGTTTAATAGCCAATTTAGTCAACATTATTTTATATTATCATAGGCAACTAAGGTTGACCTAGGCATTTATGTGGTCCCTTAACCCCTTAATGGGGAAGGTGCCCAACCTCATTAGTTGTGTATAAATACACACGTTATGAGTCATTTGTATCATCTCCTTGGATTTATTAGTGATTGATTCTTTTTCCCAAGGGAACCATATCTTTTGTTCTCTTGTTCATTGCTTCACTTCTCTTTATTTGATATTTCCGTTCAAGGTTTATCCTAGATTAGGGTTTGCTAAAGTGTTCACTCTAGATCCAATACCCCTTTATCATCCCAACATGGTATCAAAGCTAGTGTGGACTCTTCCTTCTCTATCCAACGTTGTTTTAGGGCTCTTTTAGCTTCAGAACTAGGGTTTCTTCAGCCTTGTTTTAGGACAACATTATTTTTAGGGTTTTTACCCTCTCCAACATACTTGCTCTCATTTTTTTTTTCAAGATAATTTGAGGGGCTCTTTTTGCAAATTAGTGCTCTTTCAAGGCGGCGTGCCCTATCCTTCTCTCTCTTTCTACCAAAACTCATTGCTATATTTTTGGAACAATGTTGGTATGGTGTGGTTTTCTCTCGTTCATTAGTTTTTTTTAAATCTTTTGTTGGTAGTTTTATCGCTATATCTTGCACTTAAGCTAGAAAGTCCAAAAGTGGTGCAAGACAATAGGCAACTCAAGAGGTAAGCCAATGTCACCACACTACCCTCTTCTCACTTTAGACTGGCTCGCCTTCAGCACAAGGGGGGTTTCCCTAATATGAGAATGCTAAAGCTAGGCAGTGGGGGCTCAAGGTGAAATAGAGAGTTAGCTCTAGCAAAGCATTTAGTTGTAGCATACGAAATATAAAGGGTGATGGAAGGACCGAGATCGGTGCCTATCAAGATGGGGCAAACTGAGTCATTAAGAGAACGAAGAGGGTTGAAATGGACAAGTGGGGATGGTGAGAAGTGCTCTTACAAAAACATCTTTCACCTATGCATGATAAATGTTATTGTTGGAAATAAGAGTTGTGTGGGTCCTTTTGTAGGGTACTCCACTTATGTAGAAGACAGTCCACTAACCATCTCAAGATATTCATTGAAGCGCAAGAGAGGCGTTCTCCTACAAATCCAACCATGACAAATGAAGGAGAGAGCTAGTCTTTTATAGACTTGTAGCTCCATCTCCTTTTACATTAAAATATCATTTGTTATCCTAGATCCACTATTTCTCCAAGGAATATAATAGAATATTACATTTCTAACCTCCTCGGACCTCAACAAATTCCTTACTAAAATAGTAATGAGTTGTTGAGATCCACTTTCCTCTCCTAAAAGAGACAATAAAATAATCATGCTTATCTCCATGGAAAACAATATAATAGAGTTTTCATGTAAATAACAATTAACTCCACGAGAAAATTCACAATAATTAAATAATGGAGTTAGTTAGTAACCACCCCCAAATATGGCACAAGAAGGTAGGGTGTCTCTTTTAAGTAGTTGGTTGACCTTGTCAATTATCCCAACAACCTCCTCAAAGGCCTTTAAGAGAAAACGACCATCCATAAATATGTAACCATCATCTTAAAATAGAATGGCCTCCAAGATAAGACACCACATTATAAAATGCGATAAATGCCCCCTCAAATGGTGCATTAATGTGTGTGCAAATGTTTCCAAAGGATAGACATCTTCCTTCTTCAAAGGATTGAACCAAGCAAATTCACATAAAGTGTCATGTGTGGGTTCATCATATGGCACGTGTGGCTCCTAAATGTGAGGCATCCAACTTCTATTACAATAAAACCCCCAAAGAGTGGGCATCTTCCTCCATATAGGGTGAGTTCCATTCTCAAGAGTGTTAATCACCATAAATCATGTGCCATGTCATCACAAGTACAATACTTCAACATATCCATGAATAGAGGGGATCGGCCTTTTAAACAAGTAACCAACGTGTGGTCATGTCTCAATATAGGCACCATCAAGAGAAAAATAATGGAGCACTCATGAACGAAAGCTAGCCAATGTTATAAAAAATCAACATATGTGCCAAGAACCTTCAACTATTCAAGAGTGTCCAAGTACGAGGGCTCCAAAACCTGTTGAGAGGGCTAGATCCATAGCGACAAGATTCGATTGTATTGGCAGTTCATGTATGGAAATTCACATTGGAATTCAAAATTCGGCGAATATTCGACATAGTATGGATATGCTAAAGTTGATTAAATGCTTAAATATATTCGCAATTAACTTTTAAAGATTTACAAAATGTTACTATTTATTAATTATTGATATAAGAGTGGAACTATAATAAGAGCATATCCAATGATAGCTCAAGTCTCATACTAATTGTAACTTCAAGTTAAGATAGATTGACCCACACTAACACTTCTGTGTAATAACTCTGCCAAAGGAGATCCTATTACAAGAATAGCCTTGGGCAAACCAGTCACAATACATACTTACATTGAAGCCATGAGCCCATACTTACCTATTAAACTCTATTTTCACATTGTTAGATCATATTTTAGACATTTATGAGCCCACTCTTATCTATAATTTGGGCTTCCTTTTGAGTTCCACTTTCTCAGGGGCATCTATGCTGGGTATTTACACACCCACTCCCCTATTGTATTTGATCTCTCTTAGTTGTGTTCTAGCGCTTAGGCCATATTTGAGCTTTCTTATGAGCCCACTCTTATCTTGTATTTGGGCTTCCTTTTGAGTTGCATTTTCTCAAGGGTATCTATGTTGGGTATTTACACACCCACTCCCCTGTTGTATTTGATCTCGCTTAGTTGTGTTCTAGCTCTTAGGTCATATTTGAGCTTTCTTCCCAACTGTGATCTCTTAGGTGTATCAATGTTGGGTACATAAACACCTACTTCCCTGTTGTTTTTTAGCATTCCTAATCGTGTTTGAAGTCTTTTAGATATATAGTATTATAGAGTTGGGTTCTTTACTCTCGTTTCGACTATGGGTGATCTTATTAGAGTTGGGTACTCTCATCTCTTCTCTCTTATATGATGTTTCTTCTGACACCTCTTTAGATGGGTAGGTTAGTGGTAGGATTCATCTAGTAAATGTGTAGTATGGCTTGGAGGTGTCTTCCCACCCTCCTCCCTTGGATGAGTAGGTGGGTGATAGTATTTTCTAGTAGATGAGTAGTTTGGTGTCAACATTCTTTCAATAGACAAGCAATTCATTGATCACAGACTTCCTAAGGATGAGGAACTTAGAGTTGATCCCTTTACAAGATGTTTCTTCTAGCATTTATTTATTGGATGGGTAGTTCAATATCACTATCTTTCAGATGATGAACAATTTGCTGGAAACATTCTTCCAATAGATTATTGGGTCCACCTTTGTATTGAGTTGGGTAATCACAAACTCACTCTCTCTTTTTCTAGTTATGATTGACATTACATTGAGTTGGGTATGCCCACTCACTTTTTGCCTTATCTCTCTTGTATTTATGCCTCTTTATAGCACTCCTTTATTAGATGGCTAGATCAGGATCATATTCCCCTAGGTGATGAGTAGTTTAGTGGTGGCATTTCTTCAAGAGTTGAGCATTTCTACGATGAATATGGTTGGGTATTCACAAACCCATTTTCTCATAAGTTGTGTATAAATGCACACATCATGGGTCATTTGTAACATCATCTTGGATTTCTTAGTGATTGGTTCTTTTTCCCAAGGGCACCATATATCTTGTTCTCTTCTTCATGGGTTTACTTCTCTTTATGTTCAAGGTCTATGTTGGGTTAGGGTTTGCTGAAGTGTTCTTTGTAGACCCGTGATCTCTTAATCATCCCAACACTGGCCTCCTCAAAAGTTTTGTGTGGGAATTGTTACCAGCCAAACTTGCACTTAAAGTGGCAAGGGCCTAAAACACAAGTACAACCTTAGAGGAACTTGGGAACACTATTGACTGTCGCCGCAACAACACTTCCTCTCACTTTAGTCCGGATCTTCTTTGGCAGAAAGGGAGGTTTCTTTAAGAAAATGTACGATTCACTGTAGAAGTAGATTAATGGGTGGACCATGACTAGTGCCTATCCAAACTAGGGTAAATGGAATCGAAAGAATCAAACTTAGAGGGCAACAATTCTAATGAAATAAGGATAGAAAAGGGCTGGGATAAACAAGTTACTTCTATCCTTACTTTGTTGTCCACAAATGTAGAAATCGCCTAGAGGAAACCTAATAAAGGAATACCTCTAAAACATGGATGAGAGGGTGCCTATCGATGAAAAAGTGAATTTGCAACAAACTCTAATTAAGATGGATGGTACAATATTAACAATTAATTCCAACAATAAACACAAATATATTTAAGAGGTAAAAGATCCACAATTAAGTTACTTCTGAAAGGGAAGAGTATTACCCATGAATTAGCCTTCATAACATATCTCTTTGCAAGGATTTTTGGCACCCATGAATTATAGCCTTCATGACATATCTCTTTGCTAGGATTTCCAACATTATATTCAACAACATAAGCTCCAAAAACATGATGCCTCACATAATAGGAAGCCTTAACTTCATATTTCCATAACAAGAATTTCTAGTAAGCTCATATGGGGATCTCCCCAAATCCAACCATACAAAAATGGAGTGAGCAAATCCTTATATAGATACACTAAAATATTATAGAAGAGGGCCACTTATGACAAAATGCCCTCATAAAATACTAGAATAATGAGGCTATGCAAGTAAGAGTGCCACACTTGTCTTCATCCTCAATCAAAATGTGTTAGCAGGTGAAGTCAATATGCAGATCTTAGACATTTTGTTGTATAGTTGTACACAAATATCCACTTTGTAATGTTCCTTTTTTTTATTATAGTGGAATTTACCGAGGATTGATGCCATATACACCTTCAGAGGATCTTTAGCATGATTATTAGATCACCAGTAGATAGACAGGGGCCACCAGAGCCAAAGGCCACCCGCATGCATGACATCTGAGCATTATTTCATGATGCATGCACCTGCATGCAAGTCAACTGCGAATTAGAAGATAAAGTGACCTAGTTAGGTCAGAAGTTAGGTTTTTGGCAGTTGAATGTTATAAAAGAAAGGTAAAGTGAATGGAGAAGACACATTATTGATTATTGATTTGTGATTCGAATTGGAGAGCTCAGCGAGCTAAGTTGGGGTTGAGTGCATGCTCAGCTAACTGGTGTATTTCGGCAGCGAAATCTATTTGCCCTAGTTTATCATCAGGTTGGATCATCCAGATTCAGCATTGCTTCATCATCGGATATTATTCTTCAGTTATTTCAGGATTCTCTTCCGTCCACCGTCCAAAGTCTTGCATGCTGGTTTTATATTGACGTACATCTCCCGATCTATCTGATGGTACGTACATGCATAGCTTTCCTTCCTATTTTATAGCATTTCTGATTGTCTGGGTCATAGATCTGCATGCAAGTGCATGGATGCTTAGATCAGTGCATACTTTCATACTCTATTTCTATACTGAGGGATAAGACTACTAGCAAACAAACAGAACATCATAAAAAGAGAAAAATATCAGTTTGGGATATTACACACTTGTGTGATTCATATGCGCCAGGTGTGGGGGGCAGAGCCCCTAAGGCAAAAATTTCTAGACCCTTCTAGTGTATTTTGGTTATTTTTGGAACCCTCATATGTATTGTATAAAAGGGAAGTGACCCCTGGCATTGTATCACAAAAAGAGAAGAAAGTATTATAAGTTTTTGTCGAGTAATATAAAAAGATTGAAGCTGCCATTCCCCTGTGGTTTTACCTGTGCATAGCAGGGTTTCCATGTAACTCTTGTGTTCTATTGTTATTGTTGTTTGCTTTTGTTGTTATTTATTTTTCTAATATTTGGTATCAGAGCCTGGAAAACTCGTAGGAATAGGGTTTTCTGCAGGTGGGAGTTACAATAATGACAGGAGCTTTGACTCGTAGGAATAGGGTTTTCTGCAAGTGGCAGCTGCAATAATGACAAGAGGTTTAACTCACAAGAATAAGGTTTTTTGCAAGTGGGAGCTGCACTAATGACATGAGCTTTATCTAAGTTCGAGATTGTAATACTCTCTCCTGCTTAAGCACCAAGAACCATCTTGCTAACATATTTAATTCCCATAGGTTCGAGCAGGTATTGACAATTAGGGAATTGATTGAGGACTGATGCCACTTGGAATAAAAGAAGATCTTAAGCAGTGATATTAAGTTATCCGTAAGTAAAAGAGGGCCACTGAAGCAAGTAGCAACTGACATGCGTAACATGCGAGCTGTAACTCATAGTGCATGCGACATGAGTTAATTAAATTGCATGCATGCAAAAGTAAGTGCATGCAACTTCAACTCAATAAAAGAAGGCAAATCAAGTTTCCTATCATCTATTGTTATTATTATTCATTGAGAATCGGTTTGAGAGCTCTGAGAGCAATTTAGGGTTGAGGGAGCAACTCCTTGACCATCAAATGGATTCGATAGCGAAATCTATCTACCCTAGTCACTTCGAGGATAGATCATTTAGATCTATTATTTGGACTTCACAGCAGATCAAGTGTGTAATGGTTGAGCAGGGATCATGGTATTACTAGCTGGCCCATCTCTTCACGTGGGAGACAGTTAGGGCACACTCTCTTGGAATGCTGAGTACAAGAGGGGCGTATTAATTAGGGCTCTCTCATTCAGAAGGAATAAGTGTGTGGCTGAGTTATTATCCATTGGAAGAGGGCGTGTTCATCATGAAGACATGCCTTGATTAAGGCAAGGGCAGCCACATATCAGTTCACAAAGAGGACGAGCTGTGAGGAGACAACCTTCCTTCCCGTAGGCAGTGATCTATCCTAATTAGCAAATCCTTCATCACTGCTACTCAGTTCTTTATTGAAAGTGTGGTCCCTGTGAAGAGGAAAGGCGCACCAAGTGGAAGTGTTTTTGTTGGTAGAGCCAAGGCATAATAATTATTAGTTGAGACATACCTCCTCTCCTTCAAACAAAGGCGTGTTCTTCACTCCTTGGACAGAGTTTAACCTATTCACTGCAGCGTATTTTATGAGAGGAAGTTATGACCATTGGAAGGTCGAGCTGTGAGGAGACAACCTTCCTTCCTGTAGGCAGCAATCTATCCTAATTAACAAATCCTTCATCACTGCTACTCAGTTCTTTATTAAAAGCGTGGTCCCTATGAAGAGGAAAGGCGCACCAAGTGGAAGTGTTTTTGTGGTAGAGCCAAGGCATAATAATTATTAGTTGGGACATACCTCCTCTCCTTCAAACAAAGGTGTGTTCTTCACTCCTTGGACAGAGGTTAACATATTCACTGTAGTGTATTTTATGAGAGGAAGTTATGACGAAGGGTTCCATTCATGTGAAAGAGATATGATATTTATCTCTTAAGGCAACCTTCTATTTCGTATAACAACGTTCCACTCCTATGCAGACTAATGCTTCTTAAAGAATCCCTAAACTCCCTTAGGAATGGCATGATCCATAGCTATAGTTTACAGTGCTTGGGACAGACCACGATCTCATGCATGGGTGTTATTGGATAGCCAAAGTAATCTGTGTGTCCAGACTTAGGGTCTGATTCATCAAGGAAAGGAGTTATCTGTTTACTAGAGCTTGCATTCCATCTATTTGAAGGGCGTATCAGTTTTGCACTTACAACCACTCTTCATAGCAGCTCAAGGGTCATCTACAGCTGTTACAGACTCTTTTTTTTCATATCAACAATACAAGCCGTGATCTCTCAAGTTGGGTAGGTGTCAAAGTGTTGGGCGTTTACTCATACACATATTCTTTCCCAGACTTTCAATCATTCTCCAATTATATACAACAAGTTGTCGCGAGCATCAACAGTCCACTGTCAACAGAAATTAAGAGAAGGGGAATGCAAAGAATATTAAACCTTAATTACTCCGTCAAAACATTGCCTACCTACCAACAAGTCACCAACAAACCAGGCAGAACTAAACCAACAGTGAAGTAATTTGAGATCAGATCTAAGTTGGAATACTACAGAGATTGAGAAATTTGATGGAAATAATTTCTGACTATGGAAGATGAAGGTGGAGGATTTGCTGGTTCAAAATGACTAATCCCTAGCCTTGACAAGGGTTGCGAAAAAAATGAGCAGCATGGAAAATGAGGAGTGGATAAAGATGGATGGATAGGAAGGTGGTTTTTACAATTCATCCTTGCTTTGTAGACTTTGTCCTATTTAATGTTGCTGATGAAAAGACCATTGAAGCCCTTTGGTAGAAACTTGGGACATTGTATGAGACTAAAGCGACAACAAATAAGGTTTTCCTGAAAAAACAACTTTATCATCTGAGGATGAAGGAGGGTTCAATTGTGATAGATCATCTGAATGAGTTTAACACTCTAATCAGTAAACTAGTCTTGGTTGGTGTAAAGGTGGAGGATGGGGATAGAGCAATCATTTTACTCTGCCCCCTCCTAGATACCTAGGATCATTTGGTGATAACTGTTAAGTTTTTACTTGGTTAGCATAATAACATTAAACAATATACTCACTGAAAGAAAGACTAGCACAACAAACACAAAGAACACAAAATTTCTCTCGGGGAAACCACAAGGGAGAAAACCCCGACAAAACTTCCTCAATATAGAATTCACCAAGTACAAGATAAAATCCCAAGAGAAAACAACTTCTCTCCTTCACTTGTGCAAACTTCTCTCTCTCTTATGCGAACTTCTCTCTCTCTTATGCGAACTTGAGTGAGTGAGTGGAGTGATACAAATGAGCAACTCAACCTCTTATTTATATTCTTCAGTTGAGGTGACTTTTCCCCAATAGGGCCAACTTGACCTAACTGACTGGGTCGACTTGTTAAGTACATAATAAAATATATATATATATATATATATATATATATATTTGGATTCTTCTAGGCCGACACAAGTCCTAGGGTTTATATTGATTATTTCAATGATTCTTACATTATCAATTGCATCAATGACATCTCCTGAAGGAGGAATACAATAATTCAATAGACAAGTACATTTAGAATATCTTCCGCAGTTACATTTCTTTAACACTCCCTCTTAACTAGGAAGGTATTCTACGGGCAACATCATCAACATCAACAGCTGTACAATTGACTGGTGAAACTCTATATGTTGTAGGAAGTTTTGGAACGTCATCATATGTCTGGGGCAACATCATCATCAACATGGAACTACTGGGACATCATCATCAACGTCAGTAGGAATTGTTGGAACATCATCATCATCAAGGAATTTCTGGATTATCAACATCATCATCGTCAACAAGAATTGTTGGAACATCAACATCATCATCGTCAACAAGAAATTGCTGGAATATCAACATCATCATCGTCAACAAGAAATTGTTGGAACATCAACATCATCATCGTCAACAAGAAATTGCTGGAACATCATCATCAGCAGGAATTGCTAGAACATCAACATCATCAATCATCAACAAGAACTTGTTGGAATATCAACATCATCATCATCAACAAGAAATTGCTGGAACATCAACATCATCATTGTCAACAAGAAATTGCTGGAACATCATCATCATCAGCTGGAATGCTGCTGGAACCAGTATAGTCACACTTGGCTGGGACTCGTGAATCTTGCCGAGTGTGCCCGAGTGGCTGCCGGAACGGGTACACGCCTGAAACTCGCTGGCGATACTCGCGACTCGGTGAACTTGCCCTAATCGGGGAACTCGGCATGCACTCGTCGAGTCCGTTTCACCCGCGGGAAAGGGCCACGTCCCTTCCACGTAAGTGATTCAGGCGTTGTGGCGGGAATGTGCCGCGGGAAACAGTTTAAGAAGGCATCTCGTCGGGTTGTCTACTCACAATGTTCTTCCTTGCCCCCGAGCTCATCACCTCGACGGGAGTTTGAACTTCGAAGGCAACTCGACGGGAGTTCACTCTTCGACTGTAGTGGATTTCGAAGGCACCTCGATCGACGGGAGTTCGACTGGTCATTGGTCTCGTTGCAGGTGGAAGGGAGTGCGATTGGAGCTCAACAAGTTCGCATTGTTGCCAGCCGCCCAACTTCAGGTTAGTTTTTGCTTTAGTTTTTAATTTTTTTGTTTGTTTTAAGTTTAGTTTTTATTTTTTAACTTCTTAATAATTTTTTTAATGTTTTGTATTAAATTTTTTAATTTCTGCCATATGTTGGTGTTTTTGGCAGCCTCGACAGGAGTTTATAGGTTCATAACATTAAGGATTTGCGGCCTAGTAGGAAAAAATATTTTTCGGGTTAGCTTTTTTGTTTGTTTTTGTTTTAAGTTTTTAACTTTTAAGTTTAAAGTTTAAAGTATAAACTTTTTAATATTTTTTTTATGTTTTGAATTAATTTTTTATAATTTTTGGTTATTTTTGCAGGCTAGAATTCCAGCTGCTAGCAAAAATGGATTAGAAATGTCATTATCTATGTTTTTTGTGCTTAAAAGTTACCACATTTTTTATTTTTTTCATATTTGCCGAGTCTTATCCGAGTCGCCGAGTCCCAAGCCAGCCGAGTATTTGCCGAGTCCAAGTTTGACTACACTGGCTGGAACAACAACATCATCATCAATATATCATCAATCATCACTAAGTGAATACTAGAACAACAACATCAATCATCAGCAAGTAAATATTGGAACAACATCAATCATCAGTAAGTAAATACTGGAACAACAACATCAATCATCAGCAAGTAAATATTGGAACAGCATCAATCATCAGTAAGTAAATACTGGAACAACAACATCAATCATTAGTAAGCAAATACTGGAACAACATCAATCATCGGTACGTAAATACTGGAACAACAACATCAATCATCAGTAAGCAAATACTGGAACAACATCAATCACCAGTAAGTAAATACTGGAACAACAACATCAATCATCAATAAGCATATATTGGAACAACATCAACCATCAGCATGTGAATGCTGGAACAACATCAACCATTAGCACATGAATGCTGGAACAACATCAACCATTAACATGTGAATGCTGGAACCATCAACCATCAACATGTGAATGCTGGAACAGCATCAACATCTGGAATATGCGCTGTGGTGGGCACTCTGGTAGATGATGTTGACTTACTAATCCTTTCGGACCAAACAAGCCTATTCAGACATCCTAATCTACCCAGGGATCAATAGGCCTTGTCTAGTTTACTCATCCTTTCGGTTCAAACAATCCTAGCCAGGAATACCAATCCCCCTAGGATCTAGCCAGTGCTAACATACCAATCCTTTCGAATTAACCAGGCCTTGTTAGTTTGACGTACCAATCCTAGACTGAGCTGCCATACCAAGGCTCCATGAAACTGCTCCTTCTTTCGCGGGTCATCCTTTCGGACCCCACTCCTTCTTTCGAAGGAGTTCTTGTCAGACCAGTCATCATCATCACTCCCTCTTTCGAGGGAGGTCCTTTCGGACCACATCAAGCTTGTCTCGAAAGTATTCAAACTTTATGCAAGACAGAGGCTTAGCAAACACATCAGCAACTTGTTCCTCTGTGGGAACCAATGTTATCGGAACCGGATCGGTCATCGAACCGACGAAGCCCAAAAGGTGAACCGGATCGGAAACCGGTCGACTAAAAAATACATAAAATATTCATATTTTGTAAAAAGAATATATATTCATGTGCATACATATGAATCCAAACCATTAATACACAGATATGCAAAGTTTCTCATATATATATCAAGTATGGGTGCAAATAACCAAAACAACACCTACTACAATACATCTTTGAGGTTCTGAACCAAAGTACATCAACAAAGAGGCTCGAAATGGCCCCTACAATCGAAAAAGAAACCATAGTACTAATGAATAACAATAAACTGATCATAGAAGCATAGAAAACTTCTTATTTTGTGTTTTTTTTTTAAATTCAGTTTCCAGGGTTCACAGTCCGCAACCGTACGACACTTTATGGATCGACCGGTTTTGATCGGTTCCGTACCCGGTTTGGACAAAAATCCGGTTCAACCGGTTTTGGTCCCTGATCGAACCGGTTACCTCTGTAAACCGGTCGGACCGGCCGGTTTTGCCGGTTTCGGTCCGGTTCCGATAACACTGGTGGGAACATACTTGAGCTTTACAGCTCCCTTCTGCACCATATCCCGGATATAGTGATACTTGATCTCGATATGCTTCGATCTATCATGGAACATTGGATTTTCTGACATCTTGATACAACTCTGATTGTCACCGAGAATATCAGTCACATCTCTCTCTACATCAAACAATCCTGCCAACATCTTGCGAAGCCAAATTGCTTTGCTACATGCTGAACATGCTGCGACGTATTCAGCTTCTGCTGTACTGAGAGCAACATAGGGCTGCATTCTACTGAGCCATGAGATCATACCTGATCCCAAACTAAAACAACATCCTGAAGTACTTGTTCTATCTTTGGCACTTCCAACCCAATCTGAGTTTGTATATCCATACAATATGAACTCACTATGTGATGCATATTTGAGTCCATAGTCTAACGCACCTTTTAGGTACCTCATCACATGTTTTGCTGCAATTAGGTGTACATGTCTAGGCTCTACCATGTACTAGCTCAAGTGTGCACAACAAAACATATATCTGGTCTAGTATTGGTCAAATACATCAATGAGCCAATAATCTGCCTGTATAATGTGACATTTACTGTTTCTGATGAAGCATCATTCAATAGCTTCAAATTTGTCACCGTCGGAGTAGTCATGGCCTTACATTCCAACATCCCAAATCTTTTTAGGATCTCAACAGTATATTTTCCTTGATTTGATGTATAGCTTCCATTTCATCTTAGCTGCCAAGGCAAGGATGGTTCTAATTGAAGCAATGTTACAAATATCGACATGGCAAAAAAATCGAAAGGGTCCAGGAAACATTGTTTCGGGATATCTCGGCAACACATCGGCAAAAATCGACAAACTTAAAAATACAAAAATATTCATTTTTTTCAATTTTTTAAACAGCTAAAGCAACAATAACATCAAATAAACACATTGCCACGTGAATATGGAAATAAAACCAATATATAAGATATATAAGATGTCTAGAGATACATCACACATCAAATGGATCGTGTCCTTCTCCTGAATATTGAATCATAAAAAATATAAGAAATGTGATAAATTTGGAAAAACGCCAAATGCAAAGCTCCAATCTTCCAATCTGATCATTGATGGCAAGTGAAATGATGAATTAAATCCTCCTTGGACAAAATAGAAGCTCTCCTCTCCTTGGCTATAGCGTCCAAATGAACCAAAACAAAGTGAATCTGCGGCCTTTAAAACCCCTTTTTTGGCCATTAACATGCCCTGTCAAAAAATCGGTCAACTCGGGATAAATCGGCGAAAAATCGGCCAAAAATTGACAAAAATCAACAAAAAATCGGCTAAAAATCGACAAAAATCAGCAAAAACCGGGCCAATTTTTTGAGCGATTTTTTGTTGAAAAATCGGGACTGGAGAAAAATCGCGATAAATCGACCGTGGTTGGTAACATTGAATTGAAGTATATCTAGCCGCAGGAGCAAAAGTCTCCTCATAATCAATCCCTTCCTTTTGAGAGAACCCCTGAGCTACGAATCTTGCCTTGTACTTCTCAATGCTTCCATCTGCTGAATGTTTTGTTTTAAAAATCCATTTTGATGAAACCATTGACTTGTCCTTTGGTCTTGGTACCACATCCCAAACATCATTCTTTATGATGGATTGGTACTCTTCAATCATAGCATCCAACCATTCTTCTTTGCCGCTTCTTCGAAACATGTGGGTTCTTCTTCAACAAGGTTAGACATCAAGGCTACATAACGAGAGTATGGCCTTGGTCTCTTGCTTTCTCTACTAGTTCCTTCCGGGGCACCATATTTTTCTGCATCTTGGATTGTTTCTCGTGCCCAAGCTTGTCTTCTCTTCCATGGATTTACCTCACGAGGTGTCTCCTCAGGTCTCTGAGGTTCTGTCATGTCATGATCCTCTGCAATATGTTCTTCTTCAATATTCGTGTCTGGTGCATTATTAGTTTCTGTAACTCTAGGAGCTTCATGCTCCTCTTCATCCTCACGAGTCTTCTTAGATTTGTTGAAAGCTGTATCTTCATCAAATGTAAAATCTCTACTAAGTTCAATTTGGCGATATCCTGGGATGTAGATACGGTAAGCCTTTGATTGCTCATTGTAACCCACAAATATCCCCTTTCTTCCTGAAGGTTCCAACTTTGATCTCTTCCCTTTTGGAATGTGAATAAATACTGGACACCCAAATATCTTTAGATGACCAACTTCAGGCTTCACATCGGTAAACATCACTTATGGGGTCTTGTTGCCAAGGGCACTGTGAGAGATTCTATTTTGTACATAGACGACGGTTCTAACTGCTTGATCCCATAGATGCATGGGTAGGTCTTGATCATGGATCATGGCCTTCATTGCATCCATGATAGATCTGTTCTGCCTTTCAGCTACACCATTTTGTTGTGGATTATAGGGGATGGTAAGCTCCCACTTAATCCCTGCTTGTTTACAGAATTCTTTGTAATCACCTGAAGTGTATTCTCCTCCATTATCTAACCTTAGTATTTTGATCTTTTTTTTTCAGAGAGGTTTTTTACAAGAGCCTTAAACTCTTTAAACTTTTCAAATACTTCACTTTTATTCTTTAGAAAATAAATCCATGTTTTGCGGGAATAGTCATCAATAAAGGAACCATAGTAAACAAACCCTCTTAATGAAGTGGTTGACATAGGTCCACAAATGTCGGAGTGAACAATGGCCAATATGCCTTTTGCTTTGCTATCACTGCTTGGAAATGGGTTCTTTGTACTTTTTCCTTGTGTGCATCCTTTGCACACCCGTTCATAATCAACCAAGATTTCTGGTAATCCAGTCACCACTTTACTCACTATTGGTAAAGCTTTGTAGTGTACATGAGCTAGTCTTCTATGCCATAATTCACAAGGGCTCATGGTGCTAGCCATTAGTGCTGAATCTGCATGACACTTAAGTTTATAAAGTCCTCCTTCTTCAACTCCAATAACAACTGTATCATTGATTGTCTTCCCTTTTGACCACATAAGAACTTCAACATCTACAAATGCAACTCTAAGACCTTTCTTCTCTAATGCTGAGATAGAGAGAAGATTCTTTTTCAAACCTGGAACATATAGGACTTCCTTCATGTTCATGGACTTTCCAGAGTCCAATTTGTAAGTAGCCTCTCCCATTCCTTTGATAGGATATTGGTAATCATCTCCAAGCCTTACTTTGTGTGGAGAATCTTTATACATGAGATGTGAAAGAGAGTCTTTGTATCCTGTCACGTGTTTGGAGGCTACACTGTCCACTAGCCAAGTGTCACTTACGTGAGATACTGAACCAGTGAGGGCTGAGATTGGAACATATTCTTCACTGGAATCTTTGTCTTATCTGGTTTTGATTTCGTCATCATGTTCATTATATTCGGCTGCATGAGCATGAAATCTTTTCTTCTGCTTCTTGAATTGTCCAGATTTGAGAGGACAATTTCTTGCAATGTGTCCCATCTTTTGACGAGAAACATTCAAAGGAGAAGAAGTCTTTCTTGACCCTCTTGTTCCTTTGAGATATTTGAGGTCTGCTGGGAGAGTGGTCATGAGTACGTACATCATTCTTTCTTTTCCTTCCTCCTTTGGCATGAGTTGCGAAAGCTTGATCTTCATCATCATTTAGTTTCTCTTCTCTTACAACTATTCTTTCTTCTTCTTGCACACACTCTTCCTAGACTTGTCTGAACTTGATTAATCTTTTCCTAGAGCATATGCCACGAATGAAAGGTTCCCAATCTCTAGGAAGACCATTTAGAGTGGTCATCACAACTTCATCTTTTTCTATCATGTCTCCAATAACTTCTAATTATTCTTTGATCTTAGATACTCTGGCGAAATATGAATGTATAGTCTCAGACTTCTGAACCTTCACACCCTTGAGTTGATTTCTCAAGGTCATCTTTCTGTTAATATTCTTTCCTTCAAACAGACTGGTTAAGGCATCAAACATTTCTTTTGGGGTCTTCTTTGATGACACTTGAGGGATCAAGTGATCTTTGATAAAGTCAACTATGATCTTCTTAGCCTTGATCATATTCTTCTTGTGTTTTGCTTTGGCCTCATCTCCTTCTGGTTTTGCAACTTCTTCCTTTATAAAGCCTTCTAGGTCATGTTCTTCAAGAATGAGCATGACTCTATATTTCCATGCCTTGAAGTTCTCAGCTCCTTCAAGCTTCTCATCAAGCTTGGTAGTGTTTGTCATTTTGATAATATGAGAACCTCAAATGGAAATAGAATGGAGATAGTACTTACCAGTGAAGTTTTCCTTTTGAAAGCTGCTTCTACCTTTTAGGGCTTGATTGAGAAACCCTAATTTTCCAACTTCGGGATCTTGGAGAACTATCTGGATGAAAAGATGCGCCTCCTCAAGGCAAGTTGAGCAATGTACTCTTTCTCCCAAATCTGTGAGCAAATCTTCCAAAAACTTGATGCCCTAGTTCTACGGGCTGTAGTGGTGGACCCATAGTGAGGCGAGTTAGATGCACCCTCTTTTTCAGTTGAATTGTGGAGAGAGATCTGGGAACAAGAAGCCCTAGTTTCTGCAGTTGCAGTGGCTGCACAATGTTTTCTTTCAGTCCTGCTCTGATACCATGTTAAGTGTTTACTTGTTTAGCATAATAACATTAAACAATATACTCACTGAAAGAAAGACAAGCACAACTAACACAAAGAACATAAAATTTCTCTCGGGGAAACCACAAGGGAGAAAACCCCGACAAAACTTCCTCAATATAGAATTCACCAAGTACAAGATAAAACCCCAAGACAAAACAACTTCTCTCCTTCACTTGTGCAAACTTCTCTCTCTTATGTGAACTTGAGTGAGTGAGTGGAGTGATACAAATGAGAAACTCAACCTCTTATTTATATTCTTCAGTTGAGGTGACTTTTCCCCAATAGGGTCGACTTGACCTAACTGACTGGGCCGACTTGTTAAGTACATAATAAAATATACTTGACCTAATTCACTGGGTCGACTTTTTCCCAATAGGGCCGATTTTTTTATTTTTATTTTCTGGATTCTTCTAGGCCAACACAAGTCCTAGGGTTTACATTGATTCTTTCAAAGACTCTTACATTATCAATTACATCAATGACATCTCCCGAAGGAGGAATACAATAATACAATAGACAAGTACATTTAGAATATCTTCCGCAGTTACATTTCTTTAACAATAACCACTAGCAACTCCTCATGAGGAACTCTGAAATTTGATGATGTGGTAGTCTCTTTGTGGGGAGAAGAGTTGAAGTGAAAATCGTTTTTAGAGCCCTCTACTAGTAAAGCCCTATTTGTGAGAGGTTGATCTAGTGAAATGGGTCAACAAGGTAGATCATAGTCTAGATCTAAGTCCAAAGGATGCAAGCTGAAAGGGAAGTGCTGGAGTTGTGGGAAACTAAGGCACTCGAGGAAGGACTATTGACATTTGTAGAAGGAAAAGAAGGATGAAAATAAAGATCAACCATCAATTGAGGCTAGCATAGCAGATTCAAAAGAAACCACATGTGAGGCTTTATGTCTTAGTAACAATAGATCACTTTTATATGGTTGTGCTTTGGACTCAAGTGCATCTTTCCACTTGTCTCCACTCTCCACATAGAGACTAGTTTGTCAAATATCAACCCTATAGCAGTGGGGTGGTCTACTTGGGTGATTGTCATCCTATAGAAATCGTGGGAAGAGGGGATGTTAGGATTAACCCGGGTCATGTGAGAGAAAGGAAGTTGTGTGATGAACTGGGTATTCTACTACCTTTGGTGATAATCGTTGCAAGATTACCAAAGGAGCCCTAGTGGTAGCATGAGTAGAATCTTATGGGACTCTATGTTGTTTATGCAGTGATATAGTGACAAATCATGCAATAGTAGTAGACTCGAGGAATGTTTTGGATGTAGTGATGTTGTGGCATCAACGACTTGGACATATGAGTGAAAAATGTTTGAAAATTCTGCATGATTGAGATATGCTTTCTGGGATTAAGTCTTTTAATTTAGACTTGTGCGAGCACTGTATTTTTGGTAAATATAAGAGATTTTAGTTTACTACAAGCTCTAGTAAAAGTTTTGATCTATTGCAATGTCTGCGTTTTGATATATTTTGTTCAATCCCCACTTTGTCTTTAAATGGTGCTAGATATTTTCTAACTTTTATAGATGATTATTCTAGAAGAGTATGGGTGTATTTTTTGAAAAATAAGTCGAAAGTGAGTAGAGAAAAGTTTGGGCAAGTCTATTTTATGTCTTAAATCGGAGAATGGAGGAGAGTGTTGCTCCAAGGAATTTGATAAATTTTGTATGCAGGAAGAAATTAAGCACCAAAAGATTGCTCCATATGCTCCACAACAAAATGTTGTGGCTGAGTGGATGAATCGCACAATCATGGAATGTGCAAGAAGCATGCTCAACACATCTTGGTTGGATAATGGATTATGGGCAGAGGTTGTTAATACAATTGCTTATGTTATAAATAGTTGTTGTGTTGGATGGATAAATTTCAAAGGAGGTTTGGTTTGGTAAGCCAATTGATTATTCTCATTTGTGTATCTTTGATCGTGATGCATTTTCCCATGTGCCTAAAGAAAAGAGGTCCAGGCTTGACCCAAAATCAAGGACATGTATTTTCTTGGTTATGATTATACAATGAAGGGGTGTAGATCGTGGGATAATATTGACCACAAGGTAATTGTTAGTCCAGATAATATTTTTAATGAAAAATCCATACAAAGGAATGGGGTACGACAGACACATGAGATCATACTTGTTGAAGTAGAAATGAGTGAAAATGAAGCTTTTGACCAGCATGAAGAAAAGCAAGTTTAACATCCGCAACTCAGAAGCACTACACGTCCCAAGAGACATCCAAAAAGGTATTCTCCTGATTTTCAATCTTATTTTTGCTTTCTTAATTGATGATGCTGAACCTAATTCATTTCAAGAAGCTAGAGAATGGAATGCAGATTAATGGAGAAACCCATGGACGAAGAAATGAAAGCACTACACAAGGATGAAATGTGGGAACTTCTGGATCTCCCATTAGGAAGAAAATTTGTTGGAAACAAGTGGGTGTAGAAAGTAAAGAGGAACAATGATGGGTTGCGAGAACATTATAAAGTTTGCTTGGTGGCCAAAGGCTATGTGTAGAAGTCGGGTATAGATTTTAATGAATCTTCTCTTTAGTTGTGAAGCTAACTATTGTAAGGGTTTTACTTGCACTTGTAACAACACAAGATCTAGAGTTGGAGCAATTGGATGTAAAAATTGCTTTCCTGCATGGTGGTCTCGAGTGAAAAAATTATATGGATTAGCCTAAGGGTTATAAAGAAAGAAGCAAAGAGCATTTGGTTTGCAGAATCAAGAAATCTCTATATGGATTGAAGCAGGCACCAAGGATTTTGTTCAAAAAATTTGACACCTTCATGAAGAGCCAAGGTTTCAGTAGAAGTGAAGTAGGCCATTGTGCATATTATAAGAGGTTTGACGATGACAATTTTATTATCTTGTTGTTGTATGTTGATGATATGTTGATTGCAGGCCCCAACTTGAAGAAAATCATTGATCTTAAGGCTTAGTTGGCTAGGACATTTGAAATTTAGGAGCAACAATCAAACTATAGGGAAGAAGAGCCACATGGAAAGAACTGGTAGGAAGATCTGGTTAAGTCAAAAGTCATATCTAGCAAATATTTTGATCATCATTTACTTCTAGTGTGAGCTGTAAGAGCTTGATCATCATTTGCTCCCATCTTCTCTTCTCTTGCCACTAGCGGACCTTCTTCTTGAGTGCATTCTTCCCATAGTCTACTGAAAGTGATCAACTTCTTTCTAGCACATATTCCTTGAATGAATGAGTCCCATGATCTTGGGAGACCATTCAAGGTGGTCATAACAATCTCTCCTTCTTCTACCTTTTCTTCAACTGCTTCAAGTTGTTCCTTGATTTGAGAGACCCTTGTGAAGTAGGATTGCATGGTCTTTGAGTTTGGGATCTTCACATTCTTGAGCTGGTTCCTTAATGTCATCTTCCGATTGATGTTCTTCCCTTCGAATAACTTCGTCAAAGCATCGAACATCTCCTTGGGTGTCTTCAAGGATGACACATGGGGGATGAGATGATCTTGAATGGAGTTTGCAATAATTCTCTTGGCCTTGACCAAGTTCTTCTTGTGGATAGCCTTTGCTTCATCTCCCTTCGGTGTTGGGACCTCCTCACTAACATATTTGTCCAAATCATTCTCTTCAAGGACAAGCTATGTCACATGGTTCGGGTTCGAATTCGAGTTCAACAACCATGAAATTCGGGTTCGAATTCAGCTTTTTGGATGAGATTCGAAATGAGGTTCGACATAAGGTTCGTCCATGTATATACTTTCTAAATATAAATATTTTATGATAACATTATAAATTAATATAATATAATAAAATTATAAATTATAATATATAATTAGTATAACAATATATATAAAACATATACTTTATTAATATAAAACAATATTAATATAATTAAATTAATATAACTAATATAAAACATATATTACTCAATATTCATATAACTAATATACTTTATAGGCTACCTTGTATTTAATAATTAAAATTTAAATAAAATTATTTCAGCTAATTACTGCGGCTAATTAAAATTACACAATATTCATATAACAAAAATAATTGTAGCTAATTAAACGCTTCATGCATTCACTGGCCGGATACAAGCAAGAAAACATTAAGGAGGCCCGCTCTTTGGAGGACTCCGGTGTTGATCAGACTCTGTCTAAATTTAAAACCGCTCGAATGGAAAATGACAAAAAATACGTGGATTCCATCTCTGTTCCTTGGCTCCTCTGTTTGGTCGACGACTTCCCGACTACATAGAGATCGAACCACACAAACTCCTACCTCGACTCCTTTGTTTGGCAACCTGGAAAATTCGATACTAGCGTATACTTGGCGAATTGGAAACCGACGAATTTGAAGACCGAACCTCAACGAATTAGAATTTTTTTTGAGGTTTGCCGAATTTCGAATCTCAAGGTTCAAAATCGACGAACCCTGTGACTTAGAGGACAAGAGAGATCCTATACTTCCATGCTCAGAAGTTGTCAGCTCCCTCAAGCTTATCCTCAAGCTTGGCGTGGTGAGTCATTTTGAAATGAGAACCTCAAATGGAAATAGCAGAGATTTAGGTCTTACCAATTTGAGATGCCCAACCTGGTTTTGGCGCTGGCTGGCCTAGGGTTTGTCAGAGAAACCCTAATTTTCCAAATTTGGAATTTTGAACTTCTGATTGGACAAGACGCACCTCGTCAAGGCGAGTTTTCCAATGCACTCCTTCTCCCGGCACAAGTGTCTGGGTCAAAAATGAAAATTCTTCAAATTCGATTATACTTCCTCCAAAAGATGCGCCCTCCTAGGGCGTGTTAGCCTAGCCCTCTTTTTCGGATGATCTGTGGAGAGAAGACCTTGAACTAGAAAGCCCTAGTTTCCCGCTGCTGCACAATGCCTTCTTTTCAGGTTAGCTCTAATACCATGTTAGAGTTTGTACTTTAATTTAATTTTAACTAGGATCTTTAACTAAAAGAAAGACAAGCACAACAAAATACAATAGACATAATAATTTTCCTCGGGGAAACCATGAAGGAGAAAACCCCACAACTTCCTCAAAGATAGATTCATCACTAATACAATATCACAAAATGGAAAACCCAAAAATAAGATTGTCTTCTGCAGCTCACTCTTCTTCTCCTCCAACGAACTTGTCTTCTCTCTCTGCTTATGCGAACTTGAGTGAGTGAATGGTGTATCCAAATGAGAGAGCAAGCTCTCTATTTATACTTTAAGTGTGGGTGACTTTTTTACCTAATGGGGTCGACCTCACTATCTTGACTGGGCCGACTTGTCCTAGGGAGACTCAATAATACCTTTTACATTTATTCTTTGGGGTTCTATTGCCCCGACTTACAATGGAGGTTTTACCCCAATGGCCTAGCAAGACCAAACATAATATTGACATCCCCAAACGGAGGAAAAACATCTCCGTCAAAGGTACAAGTAAAATACAATAATAATATAAATATAAAATACAAATGAATATCTTCCGAATTTACATTTACAACAACACTTTTACATTAAGACACTGCCCACTAACTAACTAATGGGCCTTATAGCCTTGTACATTAATAAAGTAGATGGCTTAGGGTAGGATCCTAACACGATTCTTCCACTCTGCAGGCCCGTTCTGCTATGGCTTGTACGGAATAATGAAATCCCTTTTGATTCCCGCCTTCTTGTATAAATCCTCAAATTCATTGGAGGTATACTCACCTCCATTGTCTGATCTCAAAGCTTTAATCTTCTTCCCTATCTGGTTCTTCACTAGAGCTTTGAACTCCTGAAACTTGCTAAAGACCTCATCCTTGGTCTTTAGGAAGTAGATCCAAGTTTTGTGAGAGAAGTCACCAATGAAAGAAACACAGTACATGCTTCCTGTGATTAATGCTACCGACATAGGTCCACATACATTTGAATGCTCTAGGTCTAGAATCCTTAGACTTGTGCTTGTTGTTTGGGAAAGCAACCTTGGCATGCTTGCCAAGTGCGCACTCTCTACATACTCCTTGTTGTTCAATGCTAAACTTTGGAAGACATGTGACTGCCTCCCTCAGAATAGGTAGTGCACTATGATGCAGCCTTGCAGGTGCCCCATCCTCTTGTGCTATAACTTGCACACGTTATCTATGTTATGAACTAGGGCTTGAATAAGTTCACTCTGTAAGCTATATAAATTGCCTTCCCTAACTGCGATCACTTGAGCCGATCTTGGGTTAGACTCCTTAGGTTTTGTAAGGATTTGTTGTTTCTTGAATTCTGTTGCAAAGCCCTTATCTTGCATGAGCAAAACTGAAAGCAGATTCTTCCCGAGACTTGGAACAAACAAGACATCGTCAAAGTTTAAAGAGTTACTTGACTAGAGTTGGAAAGTAATGGTACCAACTCCTACTACTGGATACTTGGCATAATCACCAAGGTCGACTTGAACTCCTGAGACATCGTCTTTTATACTTGAAAATAGTTCTCGGGTTGATGTCATATGCCTAGATGCTCCATTGTCCACATACCAAACATTCTTCTAAACTGTGTTGGAAGAAAGGCAAGATACCATTGAGAAATCCTTCTCAAGCTTGGAGGCAAACTTATTCATCTGAATTTTAGTAGACGCTGCCGCTTCCCTTTATCCTTCTTCTTGTCCAGATATTGTGATGCACAATGGCTATGCTTATGACATATGAAGCAGTTGATTTTACTCAAGTCCTTTTTCCTAGGCGGTGAGGTTGACTTCTCACTCTTTACCTTACCCTTGCTGGGCCCTTTACCTATGCCCTTATTTGTTTGACCAAATAGGGCATGGTCACTATCATCTCCCTGCTTGCTTGCCTTTGGCTCCATTTGAGTTTCCTAGATATAGTCATTCCACAATCTTTCACATGAGGAAAGATTCTCTTGAACACAAACACCTTGGACAAATGTTTTCCATTGAGATGGGAACCCATTCAGTGCCCAATTCATTAGCTCTTTGTCTTCAACCTTCTCCCCAGTTGTTGCAAGTTGATCGTAAGTCTGTGTGACCTTCATCAGGGAGCCGGTGGCGTTGTTTGTTTTAGTCATCTCTATAGATTTGAGTTTGTTATGCAATATGATCTTCTTGTTTATCTTCTCGCTTTGGTAAATGCTATCTAGGGCATCAAACAACTCCTTTGCTTTCTTCTTCTCAGATATATGAGAGATCGAATGATCCTTTATAGCATCCATGATCATCCGCTTGCCTTTCACTTCTTTCTTATTGTGAATTGTCAAACCCTGCGGATCTGTTGGTGGAGTCACTACATCCTTGGTAATATTCCAGAGATCATTCTCTGAATCTCTTCTAATAGAAGAGTTACGCCGACTTTCCATGATTGGAAATTCAAGGCACCTTCCAATTTGTCCTTAAACATGAAGCTAGCTGATGCCATCTCTGATCTACACAAAAACTCCCAAATCTGATAAAGCACTACCTTTGAAACCCTCTAATAGCTGGTCATGGTTCTTAATAGTCGGTTATGGTACTGGTAGTTGTTTTCGGCAGTTAATTTACTGTTGTAAACTCTTCAGATCCTCTCAATCAAAGAAGCTTTGATATTATGTTAGTTTCCAAACCTTAGGTGATATCTGTCTGTATGTTCTCAACTAAACAAAACTGTTATTTAATTGTAGAAATTAAATTTTTCACATAGCAGTAATCAGATGCTTATCTGGAAAGTAAACAACATAAGCATAAACACAATACACAGATAATTACTCCTTCAAATCAAATTTTCATTAACAATTCAAATCTTATAGGAAAGCCTCCACAGACTGTCAAACTAACAGTTGTATGGTACACCCAAAGAACAGATTTGCACACCTAATGAGACAATCTGCCTGTTGGAAAATAAGAAAAAATGCTTTCTACCTTTTCTGGGCTGCTGTATGGTCTTGTCCATACGACTGTATGGATATGCCCATACGGAATCCATATGGTTGTACAGACTCACCTGTGTGCACTTGCCTGTAGATTTCTGCTTGTTTCCCAACTTTGGATCCTCTCCGGTGCTCGAAACCTGCTCAATTGATGAACAAATTCACCTTCCAACAAAACTTGTCTTTGAGTGAATGTGAATGTGTCTTAACTCTCTATCTTGACCTGCCTTTATACTTGAGCTGAAACCTTAATGTACTAAAACCCTAATCTCACAATGAGATGTACGGTTCAGGTTAGTCTAAATGACTAATGTATAAAAATACACTTTATTAGAATCAACAGATAAATATACGACTTTCACTTTATTATTAGAGTGAATTAAAAAATAGATTTAACTCGAACTACTTCTGATGCATTCACATTGAACCTATGTGGCAGTGGAAGTTCCCGCTCGAGCTACAATCTTCAACACTATTTCATTGAATTCACCCAGGACTTGGACTTTGCCCCAACTGCTTATTCATGTCTTTGAGGGAATTGAACCTTGGTGGCTGGCCTGAAATGCGACCATTTTCACTGCTGAACCATAGTCCCATTGACAGTCTTTTCTATCTATTAATTTTGATTGGTTACAACTCCTTATCTTTTCTAACTAAATCCGCCCTTCTCCTCCTTTCACTAAATCAATTTCCTTTGATAATAAATTTCAAGAACAAGAGTATAATGCAGTGCTAATCAAGGCATAGTTTGTTTTCCTTCCTCAATGTTTGAGTGCAAACACATAAAAGCCTTGCATTTGTTAGCTGCAATTGGTGTGTTAACTTTGTTGTATAGTTATGTTAGGGTACACATGGACTAGTTTATGACATAACACACCTAAAAAGATATGGCATTTGATTAGTCTTAAGGAGGTACTATATGATTCTATATTGACAGTGTACTGTTTTTCTTGGAGCTACGTTGATTATGCAACTTATGTTCAATTGGGATTGAATTGTGTTTTCTTAGATATCTTCAGGGGATATTCGATGTGAGGATTATGGGCCTTTACAGATTGGTCAAGTAGACGCTAGGCGAGGTGAAAAAAAATTAGTTGATCATATTGATCCTGTCTTACCATCAAGTAGAGGGAAAGCACTTCCAAAGGGCCAGAGTACAAGGGGCTACGCATCTTCTAAAAGTGGTACACTCAACAGGGAACCTGTTAGTATTGAGTTACGGGAGACTGATAAGCTTATCAAGGAGGTAAATTTAAACAACATAACAAACATCTAAGAAATTTTGTTTCACATTTTTTGATGCATGTATCTCTTTCTGTGTATGTTTTTGTTAAGGTTGTCTAAAAAGTTATCTTATCCTTTTGTTTTCTTTAAAGGTCAACGAATTTCAATATATTTGTGTGTGCATGCATGTGGGTGCTATCCATACCTTTCCCGATTCCTCTTTTCTTGCAGCCAAGTTTTTTCTGGTTTAGATTTACGAATTACTTTAGTTTTAGCCTAAATTGTAGCTATCTTTAAGCTTACTCCTTTGCTTTTGTTGAAGTGTGATTAGGGTTGACGGTGTTTATTAAGCAGTGCAGCGTATATTACTTCATGGAACAAAGAGTTACATCATCTAACAACAAGATTACAAGGAAATTCCCTTCTTAAAAAAGCCAGAAATGATAATGTTAACTATGTTTTACTTCTCCCTCTTTCTTGGAAATGTCCTCTCCTTAGGGACACTCAAGTGATTAGGAACGGCTGCAAAGTTTTAATGGTGCACAGTTTGGCTGCACACTATTGGAGATCTGTGGAAATGCAGGTGTAAGGCCACTTTTCATGAGGAACCATTGCCACTTCTCATGAAGAACCATGCCCTCTTAGCTTAGGGGAATTGAGGCTTTGTAAGCAGACATTGACTTTGCTAGTAAAAGCCAAATTTAATTTTTTCTGCAGGGTTAATTATTTTACCATAAATTGTAGTTGCCTTTGGTTCTACTTGTTTAGTATTTGCTAATCAAAATCAGATGTCGAATTTAATTATCTTTGAATGTATATAGCTTGTTGGTGTAGGGGTTTTAGTTCCGATTTTGTGACCAAACGAAAGTTATGACTGATAGGACAAGGTTGCTACTTAGGTTACTTCTTTATAGCTGAGTACGAATCAAGGTAGGACAAACATGTAGCCTCTCTATTTTCATTTTGTTGTCCACCATATTTCCGAGTCTGATAACCCAACTATTATTTGGAGATCCTCTTGAACTGTTGGATTTATCTGGAGAATTTGTTTTGCCTATCATGCATGCAGAACTATTACTTTCACATTTTGACTCATTGGGTAAATATGAAAAATTGGCCTCATCATTTAGATATCACTGGTCATTGGTACTGTTGGTTATTTTGTTTGATAATCTGTGCCGTTGTTGTGCACAACCCAGTTGGATTCGAACCGGGCAGCTGTTGTAATGGAACTAGCCAAATGCCTAAGAACATTGGCGACAACCAATTGTATTAACCCCTTGGGCTATTAATGTTTGGCTGCTAGATTTACTATTTACTATTTACTATATTTTTTGTTTTTTTTCTTTCTGTTTGTTGAGTCTTTGCTGAGTCCCAGGCCAGCCAAGTCTTTGCTGAGTCCGCGTCTGACAACATTAGGTTTAACACTTTTTTTTCTCAATTTGTTTTCATTATTATTATTTTGAATCACTGAGACAAGGGCTCAAACATAACTCTACACTTAATACGTGTTTATGATGGCCCCAATTAGGGGAGATATCATGAAGATAGAGTTGGCATTTTACATCATTAATCTGCTGAAGTACAACTTACATTCACAAAAATAAAGGATATTTATATAAGAAAAATAGGCTGGCTTAAATGCAAAGTATGATGCAAAAGAAAATTGAATGGGGTTGATATGCAAAGTATGATGCAAAAGAAAATTGAATGGGGCTGATCGTAATACTGCATATTGCAAATTTCTAGAAACAATCTACACGAGGGCTTCGAGCTGACCTAGGCGGGAGTGGTTGACTACTATAAGATTTAAAATTATTCTTCATCTTTGTACCTGTTAATGCACATTCTGCAAGCACACTTTTTCAGACTTTTTTTTGCTTCAGAGCACTTTGTATTCCAGAGTATTGAGGCCCTTCTTTGCTGCTCTTAGGTCTCCTTTTATGAGATGATGTGATGATCATGTGATATATGCCATATTTCTACTGCTATGCCATGCCATGATGATATATTATGTGATGATGTACTATATATCTATGTTTTAAAAATCGGTGAAATCGGAATCGGAATCGGCCGATTCACCGATTTAAGGCAAGACCGGTTCAAACCGGTCTCCAAATCGGATCGGAGGACCGGTTTGGTACTGAACCGGCCGATTCGGTATCAAATCGGCCGGTTCAGTACCGAACCGGTCTGGTCCACCGATTTTTGACAAAAATCGGCCGATTTTTTGGTGTGGGCCTGTGGGCCATTTAAAAATGGTTTTTTTTAATTTTTAACCTATATCCACATGGTGTTGTAGTACCTGGTGATACTAATGGTAATGTTAAATTCTTAAAGTAAAAGTGACATTCTCCTTATCTTTTATTTTTCATCCTTTTACTTAAATTTTTAACATTACCATTAATTGTTTCAGGATGTTTGAGAGTGGTTCCAACTTCATCGGACTTCATATGCAAAAAGTAGATTTTTAGATCCCATTCAAAATTCATCAGACTTAATAGTTTTCAGGATTTTAGGATTGCGAGGTTTCCACCAGATTCTATCATGTATGAGGGTATGGAATTGGCATTTAATCAAGCACATCAACCCCTATATGTACCTTGATGTTGGTGGTGTTGATTGTTGAATTCCTCTGTCATGACCTTAATAAAAATGTACTCTTCACTCATGCAAAATCACTTATCAAGCATCGAAAGCTTTTTCTACGTTATTTTAGCGATTGGATTAGGAAGTTTCATCAAAATTGTAGTGTGTTGAGTCGTTGACTAATGTCCTTGGAGGATCAACTTTGACATGTATGATTGATGATTTATATTTCACATTCATTTTTGTAAATGTCTTTGCTAATTTATTAATTTAATATATATATTGCATTTCCTCATTTCCACAATTTTGGGGGTCACGTTTCCCCTGTTTCGAAGTTTCTCCGTTTCGTCCTCGTTTCCCCGTTTCATGCAACTTAGGTTGAAGCTGTTCAAACCCTCGTACAAAATTTTTGAAGCAAACATGTGCCTGTTATGACCTTTGTAGCAGTAAAAAGTCATGAAAATCACCTTAAACGCTAAAAATAAATTGGGGGCAATACTGTGGATGAAAGCAACTCTAAACAACAAGTAAAGGTGCTCTTTGGCCTTCAAACAATAGGTCTAGGTCATAACAACAGTCCTAAAATCTTGAAAATGTTGTTTTTCTTTAAAATTTAAATATTTTATGTATTTTTGAGTAAACCGATTCATTAAATTCAAATCGGCCGATTTATGACCGATTCATTACCGATTCCGATTCCGATTCCGAGTTGACCCTCGACCGATTCCGAGTCCGATTTCGATTTTTCAAACTTTGCTATATATTGATGCTGTTACATTTGATGAGTATAGTTTGTAGTATCGCACCGCAGATTGATGAGGGTAATAGATTCTTGATTTACTTATGTACCATTGAACAAGGTGATTCTTGGTCTTTGCAAGGCCTTTTACCCCCTTCTTCAGGTCCACATTTTGCCACTCACACATCATCCATTACCACTTCATACTTTCGTCTGCACCCTTTTATTAAAGATTGTTAAATTGACCCTTGACCTCCCCTTTGTGACCCTTCATCATGAAGTCTTGCCTGTTATCTCTGGTGTCTCAGGCATGTTTGTGTTGCAATGATCATGTGACGGTTCATGAGGCTTCCTTGTAATCCCTAGGGTTAATTGCTTATCAAGCAAAGAAAGTTGTCATGGAGCAAGGCTTCTCCCTAGACCTGAAACATGAAAGGCTCTTCGTCTTCAATGCCTCAAAAAGGGCATGCAAAGAAAGCTCACAGTCTAAGACTCCTTGTACCTAAAATAAAAAAAGGAAAAGAAGACAAAGTCAAAAGCAAAAATCAAGCAAAGAAGAAAGAAGCAAGAAGCAAGTCTTACTTTCCACGGGTCTCCAAACAAAATAAAGGCCAAGGTCTCCAACAGAAAGCATTACAAGAATAAAAGAGTCTAAGAAATCAAAGAAGACAAGTCCTAGAAGGAACTAGCAAAGCAAAAAAAGTAAAAAAAAAAGGGAAAGTCTGATTGCCAAGGTTAAGGGAGTTGTACCTCATTACACATCACCCATTTGTGAGACACTTCCTATTGTTTTCCCTATTGGTGAAGATCACATAGTTTTCCCCTATCCTACATCTTGAGTCAGTCAAGTCACCTTTGACCAGAACTTCACTTGTCTAAGCTTGGTCTATTCCATCTCTAATCCACCTCAAAGAAGAAAATTGTCCTTTCAAATACTCAGATATTGTCATGGTACTAGTTAATCTGTAAATCATCTTTCTCAAAAACTTGTTTGAAGATATTTGTGGTGTTGGTATATTACTATATTATCATTTTGACCATGACTAGCTATATGATGACTCACTTTGATGATCAATTGCATCTATTCTGTACTTGTCCATGTGGACCAAGGTTACAAAAACCGGACTGGTTTAGGGAAAACGAATCGGTCAGACCAGTTCCGGTGACTTTCTGGTCCAAACCGCTCTCTCGAACCGCTTTTGTCCGGTTCCGTACAGAACCGGCTGGTTCGGTTCAGTGGTGACCGAACCGGTCAGAACCGGTCGGTTTGGCTTGGAATCGGGATTTCCGGCTGGTCCGTAAAACAGCCGTACGAAGCTGTACGATCGACCAAAATCATTTTTTTTTTAATTTAAAAAAGAAGGGAAGTTGGTGTTGGGGGTTGAATGTGGACAACCCTAAACACTCCCACGAAGCTATAAAAAGACCCCCACCCCCTCTCTTTCACTCACACTATTCATTGGAGTCTTTACAAATTCCGAGTTTTTGTTCTATGCACTCTTATTTGCTATATAAATGAGAAACTTTGCATATTTTGTGTATAATGGTTTGAATTCACATGGATGCACATGAATATATATATATAATTTTTCAAAATTTGAATATTTTATGTATTTTTGGTGGACTGGTTTTGTGATCCGTTTTTGGTCCGGTTCCGGTTCTCAGGGTCGGTCGGTTCGACCACCAGTTCGGTTTTTGTAATATTGATGTGGACAACCGTTGCCACTGGTCCACTAGGGACAACTATGATCATATTACAACTTCATTCCATTCCTACAGAGGTTTCATCAGGTTTTCTTTAGAGTTACAGTGTGTTCAGTACCAGTGTATTAGTGTTGTATAGTGTCCAGGAGGGTCCTTTTGCATATCTTTTGTTGTACATGACATCCAATGATCCTGAGCACATATTTGGATACCCATTTGGCCACCTACTCAGGTGTATGATATCAAATTGTTCTCTACTGCCTCAGATTAGTCTCTTCCAGAAAGGCGGTGGGCCTCTCCCTCGTGTTTTGCAATCCTAATTTTCAATATTTTTCAGATCTACTGATGGATTTGGATACCCATTTGGTTATACTTTCATCTCCCAGGCTTGCATGTCAGAGTGTTCTCTCAGATTGGTCAGATCTACGGGGGTCATCTATTTAGTGTCAGTGAGCAGCTTGAAAATTTCATCAATGACTTGGCATTTTTGGGAATGCAATTGGTCCTTCTATCCATTTCAACCATCAGATGCCAAAGCGTTGTCCATCTGGGGTGTTTTCCAGGCACAGGGGGTTTGCAGGCTTATTTCAATGTCATGGCGAATTAATACATGGCTCCACTGAGGTTTTTATTTAAAAAAATCCCAAGTTGGTTCTAATTTGTCATTGAGGAGCAAAAAGTGCACTTTATGTTCAATTTCTCAGTTGAGGTTGCACTTTGCTATTATTATTTAGGAAATACTACACTTTTCCCTAAGGGTCGACTAGCCTAGGTGGAATATTGGGACATATGTGGAGGCACTTTTGGTGACATGGCACGCTGGCACATATGTTGAGGCACCTCAGGATATTCTAGCACTCATCTCACCTCAAGAAAAGATCTCAGCCCTCCATTACTACTTTTTCACTTGGATCGACCTTCTCTTGCATGGATCGCGTGGCCCAATGATTTGTTCATCATTGCTTGTTTGACCAACGATTTGCTCAAGGCAAAGCACCCATGGTATTGGCATGTTGTTTAAGCTCTTCCCGTGGTATTTGCTCATGGTTTTGGAGAAGACCCATGGTATTTGACTATTATTTACAAGTCAAGAAGTAATTTTGCTCCACTAAGGCAAAACGACTTGTCTTGTTGGCATAACTGCTTGTATAAAGCTAAGTTGCACTGAAACGGATACAGTATGGGGGGAACATGGATATGACAAATTTTCAAAATATATGGATACGATACGATACGACAGGGAAACGACAAACAACACATATATATATATATATATGTGTGTGTGTGTGTATATATATATATATGTATATATATATATATATAATATTTAAAATAAAGACTGAGCACAACCATTCGATGTTGGAGTTTTTCCTTTGGGTCTCTCCAAGACATTCTCTATTGTCCATTGTGTTTATTTGAATCTGCTGATTGAACTGTTGAGAGACATTACACACTCCCCATCACAGGTAATTCACTTTGGTGGTAATTAATTCGAATACCCAAGAATTTAATACTCATCCAAACCTCCACATCACTGTAATCGATTGCTTGAACCATTGGGTTGTATCCATAGCACCATCATCGATTTGCTTGAATTGCTGGTCAAGTATTTTAGAAACATATTTTTTATGATAATTAATCTAACTGACAAGGCTTGGGGCAAATGCTAATAGCAAGCAAGTTTCGATTTTGAAGTTTGAACTTACCTGGGTACTGTGAACAACATCGAACGATGAGGGAACTTGGAAGTGGATTTTGGTCCCTGGAATGATCAGTAGTGAACGTCGAACAATGGGTCCGTTGGAAGAGTGAGCAGGCCCGGGATGAGGGAGCCAACGAGTTTCAGTTGAACCACCAAGAAGAACAAGGCCTGGATTTGCAGAAGAGCAGGCCCGAGATGAGGGAGCCAACAACTTCAACCATTGGCGACTGTTGATACTTCATGGCCCATGGGACTTCACAGCGATTCGCGAATGATCACAACGACTGAGTGACGAACTTCTCATTGCATAGCGAACAGTCGCAAAACCTCTAATATGTATGTACCGGGCCCACACTAGGGCTTCTATGTCAACATAAAATTGAATTAAAGTTTGGAAACAGAGGATTGAATGCCTGAAATGTATCACGATTTTGTTGATCCGTTTCCATAGCAACCGATCCATATCACGATTTTGTTGATCCGTTTCCATAGAAGAACTAGAAGAATGATGAGGTACTAGGTCACCCTCATCAAGTCCTCTACCACTACTATTGCTACCACTGGCCATATATCTGGCTCCCTCTGGCTGAGATTGTGGCTGTGAAATAGAAACTGGTGGTTGTGCTACTGGTTGCTCCGGTGGTGGCACACTCTCAAAGTCAAACCTCTCATCCTCCCATATCTCACTCTGGGGGTCCTGTGTATCATCCTCTAGCCAATTAGGGGTTGCCTCCATAATAGGTTCCTCAATCTCCACTCTCCACGCAGCAGTGGTGTCAACAGAATCCAATGAAATGGCCTCCACCTTAGGCTTTTTCTCAAGCTGCTTTACCCACAACTTGATATTGTAGGAGACATACACTAGATCATTCAGGTGTTGGGTATCCAACCTGTATGAGGACCGTAAATTATCAAATTAGAATTTAGAATACATAAATTAAAATTACCCATGGGACATAAATTACAAGTTATAATGAATTTAGAATTTAATTTCAAATTCTCTAACCTGTTGCGCTTCTTGGTGTGTATTTTTTCAAATACACTCCAATTGCGCTCACAACCAGAAGAGCTGCATGTCTAGCTAAGGATCTGACAACAAGCTTTTGGAGATGGGGTACTCGTCTGCCAAGTAAATAAATTGAATTTTCATTCTTGAAGTTGAAACAAGGTGAAGCTTACTTGGCATTATGTTCTTCCTGTCATTGATTGCTATATCAAACCCATATGTTCCCATAGCCCTCCTATAGACTTCCAACTCTTTGGAAATCTCTGAATGGTCAATTGCACTTGGCACCATCCTCTGGACACACTCCAAGAACCCATCCATTACCTCTGCATCAAACCCGAAGCCACAGGAGTAAGAGAATGCGGGGTTGAGGAATAGCCCTGCAGCATGAATGGGGCGATGAAGTGTGTTGTTCCACTGCTGATCAATCACTGCCCATATCAATTGTTGCTTCGCTTGTCCCTCATCCCCCTTGTCCTCATAGTAGGCACGAATGGCCTCTTTGGCCCTATCCATGGCCTCATATAGGTAGCCCATTGCGGGCTTGTCTCCATCAACCAAGCGAAGAACCTTTACCAAAGGTTCACAGATGGCTCACACCTCCTTCACCCCATCCCAGAAACTCTCCTGGTATGACACTAGTGTGAATATGGCATGTCCCTCTGGTTTAATGCTAATCGATAAAGCACGCCACTCAGCTGAAAGGAACATAGTCTGCAAGTCCCACATAGAAGTAAGGAGAGACTGAAGAGAGATGAAACAAGTGGCAAAGCGAGTGATGGCAGGACGAACCAACTCCTTGTCATGAGTAAACTGCCTCATCAAGCTAAGCACAAAAGCATGATTGTATATTAATTTGGTGATGCTTCTTGTTGAATTAATGACATCCCTGATAAACTCAATCTTTCCCATATCCTCTAATAAGATCAAGTCGATACAGTGTGCAGCACAAGGGGTCCAAAACAAAGTAGGAAACCTGTCCATAAGCATCCTGCCAGCTGCCACATAATTCACAGCATTGTCCGTTACTACTTGGACACTATGTTGCGGATCTATCTCTTGGATGAACCCATCCAACAACTGACATAGTAATGTTGCATTTTTGATATGTGCAGATGCATCCACGGATTTTATAAACATTGTGCCCCTGGGACAATGAACCAAGAAGTTGAGAAGGGTCCTACCCTTCATATCAATCCAACCATCTGACATCACTATGCATCCTGTGACCTCCCATGAACCTCAAAGCTCCTCCAACCTAGAAGTGAAATCAACGTTTTCATTATCAAGGATGGGCCCTCTCAACTCCTCATAAGTGGGGGGCTTATACCCTAGCCCAACAATAGGAATAGCCTCAAACATGGGCACGTAGAATGGGTTCTTCGCAAAGCGGAATGGAATATCACTCCATAAAAGGTATCGACCCACAAGTTTGTCTGCTTCCTTTTTCTCATTTATCTTGTACATTGACCTTATACCTGGTTGTCCACCAGGCGCAGATCTCGGAACAAAGAAAGGAGATGTAGTTGAAGGCATTGCGGAAGATGAGGATGGTCTCACTCCCCCCTCCCCCTGAAGTGTGTCCGGCTGTCTCGGAGGCGGATCCTAATGCCACTCTCATTCCAAGTTCCTGCCTCAAGGCTTACCTTTCTTCTTTCCTCTTGCCAATACCTTCAATTGCGAGTTTGGCCCTATGAATAATTTCAGGAGTGGAGTTTTTACAAATATCCACCTCATGCCCCATAAGTTGTGCGAGGTTTTATTTGAGCCAACTTATACCTCCCGTCATCTCCTTCCCACACAAATTGCATCTAACCTTTTGCTGATTATGTGGATCAATAGGCTCTGCATACTCCCAGAATGGATCCAAAATCTTTGGCATGTTTGAAACTTTGCAATATGGAATTGGAAACTAGTTTGAAATTTTGAACTTGTAACATAAAAAAAAACGCCTTTTAGCATATTTCATTGCAAAAAAATGCAAATTAGACAAACAAGGAAAATTAATTTACATTTCTAAAGCTAAACTTAAGTCTTAAACTACCAATTTTTGCTTTCTAATCAAGAAGATCAAGTATTTTCCAAGATTGTTTTTGGGACTGTTTTCAGTTTCACACTTGGAATTTTTAGTTTTTAAAATTTCATTCATCCCTTGTAAATATGGTAAATTTGTAATCAACCTATAAATTTGTAATCATTTTAATTTTTAGTTTTTAAAATTTAAACATAAAAATTGGAATTTAAAAATTAAAACTAATCATTTTTAGTTTTTAAACTTGAAAATAGGAATTTCAGCACAACAGTTAGACTTAGGGCCGGTGCATACCTTCTCCACAGGTGCGGCTCATGCTGGTAGCAACGTTCTCCTCCCCCACTAAACAAGAACAACGTGTTGCAGCTCTGTTGCTTCCTCTCCTCCACTGTGCCAGCGTTCGAACTTCAAACCTTGGGTTGTGACAATGGGAGTCGGGACAAGTGACAACACTCCTGCTACGATGGCTGCCGTTGCTTCCTCTCCTCCTGTCCAACTTCCATTGCGACCTCCAGTTCACACTTCCAGTTCAGACTAACACTGCAGCTCAACCGGAACCCAACCCTCGAACAAGCGAAAACCTTGCAAAAAACAAGTGAAATGACTTATATTAACCCGTGGGCTGATTGGTGTCAGGCGGTTGACTTGCAATTTTTACCAAAACATCGCGAAAATATCGTTAAATATCGACTCATGTTTGCCGATAATATCGCCGACGAGGAAACATTGCAATATATCACGATGTTGGCGATATATCGTTGATGTTGGTAACAGAGCTTATGTGCACTCTCTCACCACTTAATGCAAGTACAGTTGCTGTAGCCTTCATGGAATCAGTTCAAAAGTTACATGGAAACCCAAAGATTATTGTAAGTGATAGAGATCCAATTTTCATTGGAAAATTTTGGACTGAATTATTTTCTTATTTTGGCACCCATTTGGCTCACAGTTCTTCTTATCATCCTCAATCCAATGGGAAAACTGAGATAGTGAACAAATGTTTGGAAGGCTATCTTCGATGCTTTGCATTTGATAAACGAACACAGTGGGTGAAATGGTTATCTTTGGTAGAATGGTGGTACAATACTTCCTTCCATACATCATCAAAACTGTTTCCATTTATGGCACTTTATGGGTACCATCCTCCATCTATCACATCTCCCTTAAAAGGAAAATCTAAAGTTCAAGCTGTGGAAGATCACCTAGAGCACCAACAAGTTCTCTAGTTACTGAAGGATAACCTGGCTATGTCAAAAAACAAGATGTAACAAGCAGATCAACATTGCAGTGAAAGGAGTTTTGAAGAAGAGGGGATTGGGTATTTCTGAGGCTGCAACCTTACAAACATATGTCCCTTGAGCAACTAAATAAAGACAATAAATTAGCACCCAAGTACTATGGTCCTTATAAAGTGTTGCAGAAGATTGGCAGTATGGCTTACAAATTGGAGCTCCCTTCATCTTCAAGGGTACACCCAGTTTTCTATGTTTCTTGCTTAAAGAAGGTAATAGAAGACAAGATCCCAATTCAAACTATCTTTCCAAAGCTTGATGAAGAAGGAAAAGTCATATTGGAACTGGATCAAATCACTGAAATAAGGACCAAACAACTACGCGATCGGGTTATTATTGAGTACCTCATCAAGTGGAAGAACTTACCAGTTGAAGATTCAACATGGGAAGATGAGTCCTTCATACAAAAGCATCCACAACTAATCAAGCATTGAGGATACCACTTGTCTGAAGGGGAGGGGCGTGTTGAGCCCTAAATATTGTCACATTACCCCCTATATTGTGGCTCATTACATATTATTGTTAAGATTATATGCTACCATAGACTAGATTGCAAATTCATTAGCATTCAATACATTATTCACAATAATAGCATAATCAGGATCTCTGAAAGATACATAATCACAAAGCACACAACAATATACTTTGGGAAACCCTCAAGGGGAAGAAAACCCAACAAGAACTTCCTCAATATAGATGATCAAGTACAATGCCCCAAAAATATGTCTCACAAATCAAAGAGACAAAAAGACCAAACTTTGGACTCAAGCCACTCCTGCTTCTCCTTCGTAGATATCTCTCTCTCTCTCCACTAATGTGAATTGCACAAGTGAGTGAATGAATAAATGAGGGAAGCTCTCCCTCTATTTATACTTTACTTTTCACTTAACCTTTAACTCAACTAGGTTGGCCTCAATAACCCTAACTGGGCCGACTTCTCTAGGGAGACTCAATTGCCACTAATTTAAATTTACTTGGGTGCTAACAACCCGACTTACAATGGAGGGTTAACCTCATGACCTTTACATGACCAAATGTAATAATGACATCCCCGATGGAGTTACAATAATAAAGTAAAGTAGAATATACTTCGAAGTTATGTTAATTTAACACTCCCCCTTAACAAGAAGGGTATTCTACTGACAACAACATCCGCATGTGTAACTCTACACAACATCATCGGAGAGAGGAGGGCATCATCATCAACATTGATACATCTATAAATCATTGGATGTTCTTCAACATCATCATCTTCAACACTGGAGTATCCTCGTCTTCAGCATTGGAACATCAACATCTTCAGCACTGGAGCATCCTCATCTTCAGCACTGGAACATCACCTGCAACACTGGAGCATCCTCATCTTCAATATTGGAACATGAACATCTTCAGCATTGAAGCATCCTCATCTTCAACACTGGAACATCACCTGCAACACTGGAGCATCCTCATCTTCAGAACTGGAACATCAACATCTTCAGCGCTGGAGCATCCTCATCTTCAGCACTGGAACATCACTTGTAGCACTGGAGCATCCTCATCTTCAGCACTGGAACATCACTTGCAGCACTGGAGCATCCTCATCTTCAGTACTTGAACATTATGATCTGCGACACTGGAGCATCCTGGCATCTCATCATCTGCAGCACTGGAGTATCCTCATCTACAGTACTGGAATATCATCAGGAGCAGCACCTGCAGTACACATATGATCCTTCCTTTGGGAACTAGGGATCATGGACAATCCTTCCTTTCAGAACCAGGGATTAAGTCCAACACTAGATCAACATTTAAGACTATCCTTCCTTTCGGAACTTGGGACCTCTGTCTAGGGATGATCATTTTTACCACAATCATTTAAGACTATCTCAGTCTATGGATGATCAGACCCAAAACAATCATTTAAGACTATCTCAGTCTAGGGATGATCGGATCCAACACAATCATTTAAGACTATCTCTCTCTAGGGACGATCAGACCCAACACAATCATTTAAGACTATCTCAGTCTAGGGATGATCGGACCCAACACAATCATTTAAGACTATCTCTGTCTAGGGATGATCAGACCCAACACAATCATTTAAGACATCTTTGTCTAGGGACGATCGATCCCAACACAATCATTTAAGACTATCTCTGTCTAGGGACAATCGATCCCAACACAATTATTTAAGACATCTCTGTCTAGGGACAATCGAACCCAACACAATTATTTAAGACATCTTTGTCTAGGGACAATCGAACCCAACACAATTATTTAAGACATCTCTGTCTAGGGACAATCAAACCCAACACAATTATTTGAGACATCTCTGTCTAGGGACAATCGAACCCACCACAACTCAGGATCAATATTTAAGACAATCTTTGTCTAGGGATGATCAATCCCACTGCACCACAGTATCATCAACACTACTCCCCCTTTCGAGGGAAGTCCTTTCGGACTATACCAAGCTTGTCACGGAAGTGCTCAAACTTCACTCGAGACAGAGGCTTAGTCAACACATCTGCAATCTGCTCATCCGTGCTCACATACTGGAGCTTTATAGCTCCCCTCTGCACCATATCACGGATGTAGAAATACCGTATTTCTATTTGTTTTGACCTCTCATGGAACACATGGTTCTCTGTCATTTTTTTATACAACTCTAGTTATCTCATAGAATCACTGTGGTATCCAACTCTAGATCAAACAAATCTGATAACAACTTCCGAAGCCATATGGCTTCCCAACTCGCAGAACAAGCTGCAATATACTCTGCCTCTGCAGTGCAGAGAGCTGCACTAGACTACTTCCTGCTTAGCCATGAGATCATGGCTGACCCCAAACTCTAACATCCACCTGAAGTGCTCTTCCTGCCGAGACACTTCCAGCCCAATCAGAATCTATATAACCATACAGTCCGAACTCATGGTCCTGAGTATAATTGAGACCGTAGTCTATTGTATCTTTTAGGTACCTCATCACATGCTTTGCAACTACAATGTGCACTTGTCTGGGCTCAACCAAATACTGACTCAAGGTGTTCACAACAAAGCATATATCTGGCCTCGTATTCATCAGATACATGAGCGACCCAATAATCTGCCTGTATAGAGTCACATCCACTAATTCTGACGAAGTATCAGACAATAACTTCAAGTTGGTATCCATGGGTGTGACCATGGCTTTGCACTCCAACATATCAAATCTTTTCAAGATTCCCACTACATCCTTTCCCTTGGTTAAGGAAGATTGCCTCTGGGCTTTGCCATACCTCGAGACCTAGAAAATAATGCATTAAGCCAAGGTCTTTCATCTTGAATTCTGCAGCGAGCTTATCTTTGCACTCTGAGATTCTCTTCTCATTACCTGTTAGGAACAAGTCATCCACATATAGCAATAATATGACTGGTTCATCATCCATAACCTTAAAGTAAAGGTTAGGATCAACTTTACTCTTAGTAAAGCCCAAGCTCGTCAGAAAACTGTCAATCCTTCCATACCAAGCTCTTGGAGCTTGCTTTAACCCATACAGAGCCTTCTTCAATTTGCAAACATGCATCTCTTTGTTTTCAACCTCAAAACCTTATGGATGTTCTATGTACACTTCCTCAATAACACCATTCAGGAAAGCTGTTTTCACATCCATATGGTGTAACTTCCACTTCATTGTGGCTTCCAGTGCCATGATGGTTCTGATAGAAGTGTACCTTGCTACAGGAGCAAATGTTTCCTCATAATTGATTCCTTCCTTTTTGAGATAATCCTCGAGCCACAAACCTAGCTCTGTATTTCTCAATACTTCCATCCGCAACATGTTTTATCTTGTATATCCATTTGGAAGATACCACACTTTTACCCTCTGGTTTGGGAACTATGTCCCACACATCATTATGGACTGGTATTCTTCCGTCATAGCTTCTACCCATTCTTTCCGAAGCAAGTAGGTTCTTTTTCTACAAGATCACACATCAAAGCCACATAACTGGAAAATGGCTTTGGCCTCTTGCTTTCTCTTGTGGAGCCTTCTGGAGCTCCATACTTCTTAGCATCTTGAATCATTTCACGAGCCCAAGCTGGTTTTCTCTTGTGAGAAATATAGTCATGGATGGAGGTTCTTGGGGCTCCAACATATCATGATCTTCCGAAATCCGTAGTCTCATCATCGTGAGAGGGTGCAACATCTGCAATTCTAGGAGGTACATCTTCTCCATACACTTCGATCACACCATGAGTTTGGCTATCTTGTCATAGTCGGCTTCCTCTACTTGATTTCACAAGTCTTGTTTATATTGTCACAAGTCTCCTCGTTCTTCATTTGTAGGTGATCGTTGTACGATACTTCCTACAAGTCAAATTCAATAGCATGGTTAGAAACATTTCATAGTTTCCAAAAACATATGCATAAAGCATAAGTCATACTGTCATAATGCTATCAATAACACAACATTTATTCATACCCCACATTCATATGGTAACTTTCTAGATGCCTTCCATCTCTATTGGGACATTATTAAGGGTGTGTACTACTCCCAATATGTCAGCAAAGAGGTTTCATTCTAGCTAAGTAGCAATGGAATGTTGTATAGCACCATAAACTACTTACCCATCACATGCATATCAATGCAAACATGCATAACACACATCCTAAATAAATGTGTACACAACTGGACACTATCATGACAATTCAAATACTTATCTTTGTTTGTTTGGTAGGATCTCTTTTGATCCTCGTCTCCTTGCAGGGATTACTGAAATGTCTGATGTTGAGCTCTACTTCATCATCAGAGTTCCTGAACCAATCTTGTACGTTACTTCTCCTATTCTCCTAGTGAAGCTTTCTGAGGGGAGTCCTTTTCTTCAAGATTGGAGAGAGTGCTTTGAAGCACCACTATTACAAGACATATTCTTTGATGTCTTCCTTTAGTAACTTCCTGGGAGGTTCTTCTTCTTCGTCTTCTTCTTCATCTTCGGCAAAATGAGCTTGATGTCTTTTATTGCTCTTCTTCTTGTAATCTTATTTTCTGTCTTTTCTTTCTAGACAATCTTTCGCAATATGTCCCATCTTATCACAACTAAAACATAGAAAAGAAGAGTAGTCTCTTTGCTTGTAGTTTCCCTTCTTATACTTCTGAAACTTCTTTGGAGGATGGAACTCCTTATGATTTTCCTTCTTGAAATGAGGTTTTCCTTTTCCTCTCTTTGAATGGGTAGCTAGAGCTTGATCATCATCCCTGAGTAGTGCTTCTCGATTTGCTACTCTAGCTTCCTCCTGGACACATTCTTCCCATACAACTTCGAATAGTAGACTTTTCTTTCTTGCACACATGGTATGGATAAAGGAGTCCCAAGGTCTAGTAAGGCCATTAAGAGCAGTCATTACCAACTCATCTTCGTCAAGGGTGTCTCCAATAGCTTCTAGTTGTTCCTTGAATTGGGAAACCCTTGTAAATTATTCTTGAATGGATTCTCCTTGGCTCATCTTTGTGTTCTTGAGTTGAGCTCTCAAATTCATCTTCCGATTTATGTTTTTCCCTTCATACATTTTGGTTAGGGCATCAAACATCTCTTTTGGAGTCTTCTTAGAGGACACTTGAGGAATCAAGTGATCTTTAATGGAGTCTGCTATGATCCTCATAGCCCTAATCATATCCTTCTTGTGCTTCTCCTTCGCTTCAGCTTCTTCGGTTCAGGTACAACTTCTTTAACAAACTTGGTAAGGTCATTCTCTTCTAGAATGAGACCAATCCTATACTTCCAAGCACGAAAGTTCTCTATGCCTTCCAACTTGTCATCAAGCTTGGTGCTTGGTGCCATCGCAACCCGGGGAGCAGAAAATAATAAAAAATCAAAATTTCTCAAAATGAAAAACTGAACTCACCAAAAGATGCGCTTGACTGAGGCAAGTATGCTGGTGTACTTGGATTTTGAAAATTCCAAAATTTCACCCTTCAAAATTGACTTGCGAATTTCGGATCTGTAGTTTTCTGGCTTTTTTCTGGTTTTCTTGTTTTTTCTGGTCCAAAGTCAAACTAGGGTTTGACTTTCCAGGAGTTTTACCCACTCAAAAATTTCGCTCTTGGTACCAAAATTTCACTCTTGGAGAGGCGCACTTCCCTATGCCAATAGCACTAAAAAATCCACTTCTGTGAAAAGCCCTAATTTTTCACTTCTGGAGAGAGAGAGAGAGAGAGAGAGAGAGAGAGAGAGAGTTTTACCTTGTGAAAGTTGCTCTTTTCAGGCTAGCTCTGATACCATGTTAAGATTATATGCTACCATAGGCTAGATTGCAAATTCATTTGCATTCAATACATTATTCACAATAGAAGCATAATCAGGATCTCTGAAAGATACACAATCACAAAGCACAAAACAATATACCCTGGGAAACCCTCAAGGGGAAGAAAACTCAACATGAACTTCCTCAATATAGATGATCAAGTACAATGCCCCAAAAATGTCTCACAAATAAGAGAGACAAAAAGACCAAACTTTGGACTCAAGCCACTCCTCCTTCGCATAGATCTCTCTCTCTCCACTAATGCGAATTGCATAAGTGAGTGAATGAATAAATGAGGGAAGCTAAGAGTCACATAATTTTTGTGGTGATTCAAATCTCTAATGCTTAAATAATTCAAGTGCTTAACTAATAGGCTGTTCTAGATCTTGTAAATTTCATTTCCTATTGGTTTCATTGCTGTTATAATCATTAACTTTCAGATCGAAATCTACAACAATTTTTAGTGTTGAATATCTCATGCGAAGGCATACTGACATTGTGCATTTGAGTTTTGTTTCTAATAACTTAGAATGCATGCTTACTATTGTTGGTAATACGATTAAATGATCAACAAATAAACAAATTGAATCTGCTTTCTTAGATTTGCTCATTATTAACATATTTTGATATCATGTTTTGTTTACATTGGCTATTTGCTCCATTGCATAGATCTTGATGGTTAATGTTTAAGTGATATATATGCTATGTCTTGATTGATTCATATGTGCTTAGCTTTCATTGTTATACTCTTAATAACCTTATACAATTCGCTACCTTGGTAATTTTGGTAATTTAGATGAATAACTTGTGGTGATTCAAGTGAATAACTTGTACGTTTCCTATGTCATGAGTTGTGACTAAAATGTGCATGCAATTTACTGTGATCTCTTAACTTGGTAGTAATTCAAACTTTTCATTTTCTAAGGTTTATGAGTTGTATTGGTATCCATTCTCACATATGAATGCTTTAATCCAGATTACTATACCTCTTAACGACTTCTTGAGATTTATTGGTTCACTAAGCAATTCACACTTTTCCTAATTGTCACGAGTTGTTGCTATATTTCACATGTGGATGATCCTAATGATTCATGGATGATAATGTATTGATTAATCTCATCTTGCTTCAATAGTGAACACCATGGTTATATGAATGCTTATATGACATTGACTACAAGTCCAATCATATCTTATTCATGATCAAGCTTGCTTAAGTATCATGCTTTACTCTTTCATGGTCATTTCAATTTCATTTTTGAGTCAATAGCTTAGAGTGTGTCTTGGATCTAATCATATACCTTTAGCTAGGCACATCCTAATAAAACAAGAGCTAGATTAGTATCCTAGGTTAGTTATCCCTTTGTAGTTGTCCTTAGAAAAGGTCTGGCCAGGGTCTCTCCCTTGGTTATTCTAGGCTTGTCCTTCTTTAAACTTGAGAAACCTAAAAGAGGATTTTCCTCCGGTAGTGACACGTTGGGGGGAAATCCATAGTTGTGCTGGGTTAGTGGCTGATTTCTTCCCAATCAATTGGCCGCTAAGTTGTGCATAAATAGTGCTTTACCTATAGCTCAGAGGAAATAGCATATCTGCATATTTTTGTCTTCTATCAGAAGAACAATTATTTACATAATGTATTGTCATGATCCTTATTATGGCTTTAGAGTAGGTGATCATATGTTATGCTAGCTCCTCCTCCACTGATTGTTATTTCTTATTAATTGTGTCGGCTACCCTAGGGTCCCTTGAATAATACTTGGGCCTTTGGGAGGCTATACTAGGCCTGTAAGGCCATTTCACTGTTTATGAGTCATGATAGATATGACAAGATTGTGAAACCATATTAGTTAGCTAGGACCGTGTGAGTTTCCATTGCATGGAGATACATCAAATGGGACTGCTCATGTGAAGTTTTACCACACGACAGCTTTGATGATGGTAATATACAATCTCCCCACCTTAGGTATTCACTGTGGAAGATGATTCACCAAATATCTGTTCTATATATACACATAAAGAAGGGATATTGGTGCAAAATAGTGCCCATGTTTTCTTGTGGCCTTGGAGGTTTGTATTAGCTATGCATATATTAAGGTCACTTCCTAGTGAGTTAGGTCATGCTCTTGATTTCCTTCTCTTATGAGATGAAAAATGATAAAAGATCAGTAGTTCACGTTTGCATGCTTTTGGGAGAGGATAGGCCTTACCTGTATGAGCATCAACTCATTTGAGTGTTTGAGGTAATTATTTTGAAAAGTTGCAAATTTGGTGACAGAGGTGGGAGGTTCATTCATAGCATTAGTGCCTTATTTAGATTCACACAATGAAAGGGGATTGATTAGGCTTATGCATTAGACTTCCAACATAAAAGTTTGGTTTCATTTACACCTAGCTATGGAAGGAGAAAAGGATAAGTTTTTTAACACACTCAAACTAGGCTACATTAGCAACAATTAGGGCCATCATTGTTTAATCCATGTTGAATTTTTCATCTTCTGTTGGCCTTTGGTTTCCTTCTGTCCCATTTTATGCATAAAGAATACTGAGATAGGGAGGGATATTTGTCTTTGTTCTATGCCTTATTCCCATTCTTGGTGTTATTGATTTGTATACATTGGAAATTTTAGTATAGAGTAATGCATTGATTGTGTGAATTAAAATTTAAGAAAAATTGAATATCAACTTTTGAAAATGTGAAGACTGACCAAAGAGAGATGCAAAGTTAAGAATGAATAAAAAATTTAAATATTACATGAAACTACAAAAATATTTTTCTTCACTCTTCATACTATATCCAAATTTCTTTTGCTAATAATGAGCTCATTGGTGGATGAGGAAATAATGAGTGGGGCTATGTTGCATGGAATTCCTGAACTGCCCACGTACCAGTACCAAAAACTCGCAGGAACTTGAAAATGCCTCGAAAACTTCTCGAAAACCTCCAAGTTCTCACGAGGGGTGTGGGACCGATAGGAAATCTAAAAACCCTAATCTATGGAAAATGAAGACAAATTAACTTCTAATTTTTTTCTAAACCTACCTACAAATTAACCTATCATTCTCATTTTATTGCAAATTAATGTGTTATATGTGTGTTATATATATATATATATATAACACTCACACACACATATAGATATCTATTGTTTCCCCCAATATATATATATATATATATATATAAAACACACACACACACACATCGATATATATTGTGTTCCCCCTATGTACTTTTTTTTTTTTGCGGGGGGGGGGGGGGGGGGTTCATCATTCCAGTGGTTCTCGTTTCTGAAACTATTACATGTTTCCACATTTCGTGCAACTTAGGAGTGGGGTTAGCTTGTCTATATACTAGTGGATGATCTACCCTTAGGTATATTGACCCTTACAAACGAAGGTTAGCTGGAATAAAAATTAATTAATTACTTGAAGAAAGAATTAATTAGTTGAAAGGAACTAAGGGGCCCATAGATTCAAAAACACTCAGGAAAAAAGAAAGCATAGGGACAAGTCCTGAGTCACCTTTTTTTTTTCCTCGAAAAAAAAGCGTAATTTCATTTCATCCTTAAGAGTACGAAATTACATAGAAAGTCAACACTCATTATGAGTGGAAGAGGTCTTTGAAAACCAGTAGCACTAAGTCTGAGCAAAAGAGTGATGTTCTCACCACGTGAGCAATAACAACCATTACATCATGTTTGAAAAAACCGATAAAATAGGCGATAAAATTTTCATATAAGTTGCAGTCTGTGTGGATCTTTTAGATACAAAATTGAGCTAGATAATATGTACAGCCAGTGAAAACAGTAAGAAGAAAGATCTCCCAGTAATAACATAGAGGCCAAAGCATAGATCAGTCGATGAAAGGCCTGTGGTAAAGTTCCCTGCAGATCCCATCCAAAAATTCAGTTACTTTCCAGAGACCGGGGGCAAGTGTCAGGCCTTCCTTCGAGGCTTTGTCCGCCTCTGTGTTGTTTTCCCGAAATACATGCCTGCAAGTAAAAGTATCAAAGGTGTAAGTGACATTCTGAATGTGATCCAAGACCCCAGCAATTTTCCGGTTGTTGCACTGATACAGTCCATTGACCCAGTTAATCACATTCAATGAATCCCCATAAACAGTAATAGTTCTGACCACTTGTTCCAAAGCAAAGGAGAGTAAGAGCTTAAGGCTGAGAATCTCAGCCCAGTTGTTGGTTCCTCTCCCAAATCCAAATGACAACACAAAATAGTGTGTGGGGGATAAAAACAGTAGCGCCCCTCCCCCACAGATATTGTTCTGGCAGGCCCCGTCGAAGAAACCCCAAGGCTGTGTAGTATCAAGGTTCAAGGGTTGAATGTTCCTAATGGAAGTGGCCTGTTTGCATCGATGGAGAGCAAGGTGGATGCCACAGCTGTTGATGGCCACTAAAGCTGGTAAACCAACTTTGTCCGAGAATAGGCAGTTGTTACGGGATAACCAAGTGCCCCAAATGACAATAGAGGGGAGACCTTTGTAAGGAGCATACACAGAGTTCTCATTCCAACTACGCCAGGCTTCTACCAGAGAGTGCCCATCCCATCTGAAATTTACTTTTAGGATCCGAGACACAACCTGCCAGACCGCCTTAATGAAGCTACAGTGGAGAAAAAGATGTAAAACTGTTTCCTCGTCATGTGAACACAGGTTGCACCTACCAGGCCCCTGAAGGTTTCGTTTTTGCAGGAAATCCCAGGTGGGAACGCGATTAGCTAAGATGCACCACAAGAAAAGGCGCGCTTTAAGAGGGCTCTGCAATCTCCAGATAGTTTTCCACCACCACACCTGTTCCCTGTCCCAAAAATTCGCACAGATCCATTGATAACCATATTTCGGAGTATAAGAACCAGAGGGATCCCCATCCCAGACCATGGTGTCATCCTCATCATTAAGATAGATCTGATCCCTGCTGAGAGCTCGCAAATATGTTCTAAGTTCATCTTCCAGGACCAAGTCAAGTCCAAAAGTTTCAGCTCGCCTCCAAACAGGTCTTCCCATCCAGAGATTTTCCCCATCCGCCAAGTGATGAAGAGCAGTAATATGCCGATGCCGCAATTCCAGTATCAGTCCATCAGACAGGATATGCTGTGCTTCACAGCCGACCCAAGGATCTCTGCCAACCCTCAACCTTCGTCCGTTACCAACATCCCAGACAAGGTTCTGTTCGATTACATGAAAGGAGGAGACAAGTGCTTTCCAAATGACAGACCCTCCTTTATGTGTCTTGTTCGGGGACCTAATCCAGTCCTCCATAGAGTCCGGTGCAATATATTTGAGAGTCATAATACGAGCCCAGAACCCTCCAGATGTGATTAGCCTCCAACCACATTTGGCAGCCAAAGCCTGAGAGAAGAAGAAAATGTTTTTGAGACCCCAGCCTCCCAATGCTTTGGGGGTGGCAATACGTTCCCATTTTACCCAAGGCGTAACATGAGCATCTTCCTTACCATTCCACAAGAAGCGAAAGCATATTTTACGTGCGGCTTCCAGCGTCCCCTTAGGTATCCAGGCCAGGGACATCCAATAAACTGGAATGGCTTCCAGAACCGACTTCACCAAGATCAATCTGCCAGCACGTGAGAGCCACCTGAAGCTCCAGCTCTTGAGTCTTTTTTCCAGTTTCTCCAAGAGCCAAACCCAGTCGAGTTTTAGATAGTTATTAGGCTTTAAATGAAATCCCAGGTAACGTAGCCCTACTGAAAGGTTAAGGAGCTGGAAGGGGAACAGTTCAGTGAGGGTGTGAAGATCCTCCTCATCCAGTAGTGAAGCCGTAATAGTAGATTTATCAATGTTGATCTCCATACCAGTTGCAACGGAGAAGAGGTCCAGAATTTCCTTGTATTTAACGGCCTCCCTTCTAGAGCCAGAGCAGAATATCAGAATGTCGTCCACAAAGAGTAGATGAGTGAGAGCGGTACCCGGAGCTACAAGGATCCCTTCGATATCTCCGGATCGCTTAGCTTCCTTAATGGCCCTACTCAAGCTTTCAGCCACCAATAAAAATAACAGAGGGAATAGAGGGCAACCCTGGCGAAGACCACGCCCAGAGTGGAAGAAAGGAGTCGCTGCTCCATTCATAAGTATCGAAAAAGAGACAGTGGTAATACAGCTCATGATCCATCGAATGAAACCAATCTCAAAACCCAAATGAGTAAGCATGAGACGGATATACAACCAACTGACCTTATCAAATGCTTTAGAAAGATCAATTTTGAGAACTGCACCTTTCTGCTTACTGGATTTGATACTATGAAGACCCTCCTGTGCTAATCCAATGGCTTCATGTATCTGACGTCCTTCAAGGAACCCGAACTGCTCCTCAGAGATGTGTGTGGATAATAAAGGTTTTAGTCGGCTAGCGATCACCTTTGTAACAATTTTATACACACAGTTGCACAGTGAGATGGGTCGAAAATCATTGAGCGTGGAAGGAGTGTCCCCTTTGGGAATAAGAGCAATGAAAGTAGAGTTTATACTGGCCGGGATTCTGCCTTCCCTCCTGGAGTCCTCAATCAGCTGTAAGAGATCTTCGCCAATAATATCAAGGAGAGCTATAAAGAATTCAATCGTCCATCCATCCGGCCCCGGACTTTTGTCCTTCTGAAAGCTGCTAAGTACCTTCTTCAATTCATCCATAGTTATGTTGTCCATAAGCCTCCTGTTGTCCTCCTCCTCAGCGAAGCGAGGAAAGAGTTGAGCAACTCTGAGGACCTCTTCAATGTTCACCCTGTTATTTGCTTTGAAAAGTTCCTGAAAGTGATTAACCCCAATCCCAGCCAATCCTTCAAAGGTGGCCTGGGGATTACCTTCCGAATCTTCAAGGCTCCAGATAGTATTGACAGATCTACGACCCTTAGCATAAGCATGGAAAAACTTTGAGTTTTCATCACCGCTCTCCAGCCAAATGGCCCTGCTCTTAAGCCTCCAAGCCTCTTCATTGTGTAAAAGTATCCTGTTCCTTTTGTCCATCAGAGATACAAGTTGTTCCTTAGTAGCCTGTGAGTCAAACCCTCCTCCAGGTCCCCCCGAAAAGATGGAGATGGCCTCTTCAATGTCTTTAAGCTCCTTGTCCTCCCTTTTTCTCTTGGCTGCTGCCCAAGATTTGATAGGTTCCTTGAGAAGTTTGATGTTCTCCGCAAAATGAAAGGCTGCAGTAAGATTGGATCCCTGGTGGTAAGGTAGCCAGTGCTGCTGGATCAAATCAAAAAAGGTTGAATCCTCCAGCCACACCTTGTTGAATTTAATGGGAGCGGGCGGCTTGTTAGGCCCAGCCTTCAGTTCAAGAAAAATCGGATCATGATCAGAGCATCCCCCGGCCCCAATCCATTGCCTCACATAGAAAAAAGTCTCCGCAATATGTTCTGAGATAAGAAAACGATCAAGCCTTTTGGCCACTCTTTCCATACCAGCTCTCATATTACGCCAGGAAGGTTTCAGTGAAACCGGTTCCACATCAATCCAGTTACCATCAGAGAGCTTACGAATAAAAAAATTAGTGAGAGGATCCACTTGAGCATGTGGTCCCCAAATCTCAGCATGCCCCATAGAAAAATTAAGATCCCCTCCCAGTATAGTAGTAGTTCCTTTAAGCAGATCTTTATCCAACAGAGCATTCCAAAAGGGTTCACGATCACAGTAAGGACCGTAAATGTTAACAATAGTAAAGTGTTCATCAAAGTCCAAGGACTTACAAGTCATGCCTAACACAGAGTGCATTCCCCATAGGGTGGAAACACACACCTTAGCTTCATTCCAGCCAATTGCCAGACCACCAGAGCGTCCCCTGGCATCCAAGCCTTCAAATCCCCAACCAGGGAACCAAACCTTCAGACGGTTAACATCATCAATCCCAGTGCACATAGTTTCTTGTAGTAACAAAATATCAGGATGTTCCAGTTGCAGCATCCTACGAAGTACTGGTCTTTTGGAGGGACCAGCAAGACCTCGGCAGTTGTAGGACATGACCTTCATCGCAACCCTTCCGTATGGGCATCCACCGCTCTAAGTGCCCTTTCAATAGACAGTTGTTTACCATTTTTAAGGTCCGAGCAAGCTCGGGACTTGGCATGGGAAAGGAAAGATTTCCTTCCTCGGGGAATGCGGGGCTTAGGATTCACCTTCCCTAACCCCCCCGCAGGTGGACTGGTCAAGGATCTCAGCCAATAGCCAGATTTAGAGGAGCCAGTGGGAGAGGAGGGTTCGGGAGAGGGTAAATCCGGCTCAGAGATGGCAGAATGGCTAGGATCCGGAGAGCATTCAAGAAGTGGGTGATCCACTTCATGGCTTGGAGCTACAGTGTTATGTGGGGGTGTGATGGAAGACAGCATCTGAGGGGTAATGTGCAAGTTTTTAAAGCCATCCACCCAATCCTGACCAGGAAATGTAAAGTTGTTAAAAATAAGACAGAAGGAAGGGTTGAAAAGAGTAACAGAAGGAGCACCTGCAGCCAAGTCCGGTGATCGAAGAATCGGTAACAACGTACCCTCCCGTGCCGAGTCTCGAGAAAGTGTAATGTGCGGTTCTTCAGCACCGACCGTGTTACCAGCAACAGGAACCAAGCCATCCTCATCATCGTTTTCAGCAACCACCTCGCCACCCGTGGGAACTTCACCATCCGGCTGACTCGCCAGCGGCGTCTCCAGAGTAGGAGTTGCAAAATCCTGCTGACCGTCAGAATCCTCAGCCGAGTCCAGTCCAACCTCCTTGGCCACCACCCTGCGCTTGTGGGTATTACCGAACCGCACCCGAACAGGAACAGAGCACTCGACGGCCGGGTGGCCATATTCATGGCACCGCCTACACCTGAAAGGCACATTCTCATAGTCCAGTGTCTGAACAAAGGTATAGGGCCCCCATTTCAGGTCCATAGTCTCAAATAGTCCATCTCTGACGTTTATGCTCACCAGGATGCGTGCAACTTTCTGCATCGCCGATGCCACAAAGGAGAAGTCAGCATCCAGATAGGATCCCAAAATGTTCCCAATCCTTCTGAAGTGTTCCTCGGTCCAGTAGTGAAGGGGGAGTCCTGGTAGACGAACCTAGAGAGGGATAACATCCAATCTTTCACGACTGGCATCGAAGAGGGGGTTCCACGGCTTTAACAGAAGAGGGACTTTAAGAATAGACCAATTGAGGCTTAATGCCCAGTGTGCATGTGCATCCGAGGAAAAATGAAAAGCATACCACCCACCTGAGAGCCCAACGATACGAGGCACGTAACCACAGTGTCCCAGCCATGCCCCCGTGGCCCACGAGATCACAGTCCTGAGGCTGACAGATTTCCCATAAACCCTACCGACCAGAACCGACTTAACCATCCCTACAATCTGATGCATGCCAATGTCCTCCCCCAACGCGTAGTTAGGTGCCTTCCCGGAGTTCTTAATCCATTTTATCCGGCTTTTCACAATGGGTTCCTTAGATGCAACCCCAACTGTACCCTCTTCACGACCACATTCGCGCTGGTCTGAGTCCCCAGAAGGACTAGAGAATCCTCTATGTTCAACGAAGTCCAAATTAGCTGCGACAAACCCACAGGGTTGTAACGGGGATTCTGTCCGACGCGCCTCAAAACCCTCCACCTCGGCTCGAAGATCCTGGGCAGTAGAGGGATGATTTTCGCTATCCGCGGAAGTAATGAAGTCAGGCAGGTCTCCAATGCCTGCACTCAGCGGCTCCGGTGATGGAGAGGTGCAAAAACCCCTGACGCCCCAGATGTTCACGGCATGAGTCTCAGGTGACAAACGAGCAGTAGACCCCTCCCAGAACGGCGAGCAAGAATGAAAAGGTTGACAGGCGTTCACCGGGGGGGACAGAGGTCCATCAGGAGGCCGGTTACCAGAAAAACCACCAAACCCTAAACCGCCATGCTCCTCCTGATGCCGGAAAGCGCTAGGTGGCGAACGCCAGATATCGTGGTGCCGTAGGTTATCACTGCTATAGTCTACATCATCCATAGTAACCCCCAACGGAACTCTAAACGGAACAGTAACCTTCGCTGTGGGAGAGAGCCAGAAAGAGGAAAACGATCCGGTGGAGTAAAAGCCCAATCGGTTTTACCATGGTAGAATTCCATCTGGGGTGGCGTGCGTCTGTTCGTACCTGCTGACGACCTGCATTCGTCTGCAGGGTGCCGCCCACCGCCCGTCTCGAACCTCCAAACCCTCGTCGCTCACCATCGCTTCCTCCCACAACATCTAAGTCCTGAGTCACCTTGTTTGAGTTCGTGTTCGAATTTGATGATCTTGAAGTTTAGAAAAAAAATTGATAGTGCAAACCTATGTAATAAAATTTGATAGTGTGTTGGAGAAGCTGTATAATTCAAAAATATATGAATAAAATTACATGTGCTCTTCAAACATATATCATAAAACAAAAAATTTCATGCCAACATTTAACACATATCTAAGAGGGACGATATCTTTTTCAAAATTTAAAAACATGTCCATGAACCATAGTGTTGAAATGTTTTGCAAAATTGAGAATCCAAAAAGAAAACTAGAATGAAAACACAAGTTCTATCTTTGGTATTCTTGTGGCTTACTTCTTACATCAAAAACCTCTAAATGATTAAGAGGACTTAGGGTATTGAAGCCACTAAAAGCATTATCACCATTGGATTCACCATTCATTCTGCTACACTCAATGTCAAGAATCCATACATGCACAACATTCAACTCATGCGGTTGTGTGAGGGCTTATAGGCCTCAAAGGTTGAAAGTTGAAACCATGCTCTGATACCCTTTGTAAGGTCCCAAAAGAAATCAATCTACTTACAATGAACATCACAGCATACAACTCGTCTAGTTATTGAAATATGCGTTCATTTTGAAATGCTATTATCGAGATTAACCGATTCATTGCAAAAACTGAAAGGGTGGGGTGGAGTCATACTTGAAAGATCAACGAAATTGACTTACAATGAGGGGGGAGATGGAACCATCTAGCTCCAGCTGCTTGCCCCTGCCAACTGCAACCAACTGGACAACCAAATGTGGGGGATGAGTCTCCCCCCAACCAATTTTTCAGTGAATGCAACGGAGAGCCCCCGAGTCCTCAATCAGTGAACTATGCCAACTTCTATTCTTCTTTCTTTTTGAGTCTTGGCTCCAAGAACATCTCAAGACCAAGATTGCTCCAAGCAAAAGATGTCTTGACCACCTTCTCAACATCCATTAAATAGTTGGTCTTCACATCCATCCATGCAACAATCCCATGCATAGGTCCCCCTTGTCATCAAACAATTAACTCTCATCTTTAATCATGCAGCTTTTAGTTAGCTTTTCTTTATTTAGCTTTTCCCTTTATTTCATTTTTGTAATTTCTCTCCTTTGACTTTTTAGTATTTACTGTTTCTTTTATAATAAGTTAATTTATTATTATTACTATTATTGTTATTAGTTATTACTATTATTATTATCATTATTATTACTATTATTGTTATTACTTATTACTATTATTATTATCATTACTTATTATTATTTTTAAGACCACTTATTTATTTTCATCCCCAAAGTATAGGCATATTTCATAATATGGGGCATAATATAGGATTAATTCCTCATTGGCAGGCATAACAGAATGTTCAAAAAATAATTAATGAGGAGAATATATAAGCAGGAAAACAATCCACTGAGATAGATAGATAGTCCGTTGAATTAGAATAGCTTTCTTGTTTTCAGAAGGAAGACTTTACATCCTAGAAAGAATAGAAAGGACATGTAGCCCATAGATTTGCTTTCTGCCACAGTAGACTCTAGACAATTCAGTTTCTGTACTTTAATTTCATCCTTAGATTTTGTAAAGAGTTATAAGCAGTTTAAATACCTGTTGTTTACATTCTGGTTCAACATTTAATTTCTGCTGTATTATTCTATTTCCAGTAATTGAAGCCACCTTCTCCACCTTTAATTTCCTGTTGAATTGTTTCTAATGCAGGTCTTTATTTCCTGCTGTTACATTTCCGAGAGAAATTTCTTGCAATCTATTTTCAGCACTGCATGCAATTTTGATTCAGTTGGGCAGATCTAGGATTTTTATTCAATTGTTCATGAAGTTGTGTTCAACATTTAGCTCTAGCAGTCTTAATAGAAAAAGGGTGGTTTACTTTTCCAGATCTGTCAATTGCAAGGGTAGATCTTCAGCACATAGCTATCAACTTTTGATTCTAGCATGCGTTCACTTCAGTACCTTAGTTTCCTTTTGCATTCTAATTTCAGTATTTGAGACCAAAAGCCAAGTTGCTGTTGTATTTGCAAAGTGTAGTGAAAGTATGAGAAAAGGTTTGTTATGTAACATGGCCAAATGTCTAAATCATTGTAAGTATTTCATTTAAAATAGTTGTTGCTACAAGGGGGAAGTGTGCATTAAACAGAGAGAGAATTGTTATGATGAAAAATGGCCACCGCATTCTCTATTTTTATTAGCCTTTGTGGGGAAATGTGGCCTATTAAATGGCAGTAGCCATAGAGGAGCAGATTGCTTCCTTCCATGCAATGAATGGCTGCATTTAATAAGTGGTACGGGATGCTACATATGAGTAGGTTGTTCCGTCATTAAAAAAAAGAGTTGGCCTTTCTGTAATATAGCTGTTCTCTTATGTTTTGAACATGCACTTTGCTGTCTCTGTTTTTATACAGATTTTTATGTAGTAGGTTGTTCCATCATTATATGAAAAGACCTGGCCTTTCTGTAATATAGCAGTTCTCTAATGTTTTGAAGATGCACTTTGCTGTCTCTGTTTTTAAACTGATTTTTATGGTGGGCCATAACAACTATGATTTATTGGTAGGTTGAAGCATGCAGTCTAAAATTCTAAATAGCTAGAAGGCCTTAAATAACTAATCAGAATGCATTGATTATGCAATATTACAAACCTATTATATATTTATGACATTTTTAGTCTTTAATGAGTGTAAATATTTACACTTATTCCTTATGTTGGTTAGGTGGAAAGGGTCTTTCGAGGGGATCATGTTGATCCTACCAATGTAGAGAAAGCTAAGGCAGCACTAAAAGTAAGTATTTTGCATTTTCATTCAATTACGTTGTATTTGATTCAGAACAACAAATGCTTAGCAATTTGTTATTTTTGCAGTCTCATCATCTGGAATGGATGAATACTTCACTGTACAATGTTTTTCCCTAATGATTTATATCTCTTGTTTCATTAAAGGAGCACGAGCAGTCTCTTTTTGAGGCAATTGCAAGACTTGGTGATGCATCTGATGAAGGTCAAAGAATGCTTTCTTGGTCACGCAAGTCATACTTTGATGTTATCAAGTTTAATATTTAGAATTAATATGATTAAAGTGGGTCTGTGCAGAAGATGGTCGAATGCCTCATTCTTCCCATATATACATCAGCCAAGAAAGAGGGTGGGGAAATAGGCAAGCAAAAGGAAGTCAAAATCTGGGTTATAAAGAAGGTGTAGCTCAAGTTGGTAGAAGGGAAGGTTCAGACAGGGAACCTATGCTTGGGGAAGGCACTATTGCCTTTGATGGTCAGCAAGATAATGATGATGAGGGTTAGTATACAACTTTAAGATATTTGTTTTTTACAGGTTAGTTCTTCAAGATTTCATTTAGTTTTGGATCAATTCAAAGAAAGTTGAAATCTATCTGCTGGGATGGTTTTGTTGAGCTATTCCTTGAGATTTCAGCCAATAGATTATCCTTTCTTTTGACCACCTGATCTGTGCAAGCATTGCTAGGGATTTGTTTATCCTGCTCACCCAGAAAGTACAGGTTTTGTAAATTTGTATATTTATGATCTCAATGCTTTCCTCAAGTTTGAATTTGTGTATCTTAGTTTGTTGTTAACTTCGCTCTCCCTAGGCAAATTGTTGGATCTGCTTAAATTTTTTATTGTTGCATTCTCAGAGCTTGAAATGCAGAGCAAGTACTAAAATACAATTTCTGCTGCAACCTTTTTTTATATGGGATAATGAACAGCACATCCTTGAATAAATGGAGTAGCATCTAGTAAAGAATGAGTATCAATCTGCTTGTTATGTAACTAGGCCTTGATACTGAAAGGATACCATTTTTAGAAGCTGACATGCTCTTTGAAATTTCCTCTTAGAAGTTGCCATGAGTATTCATTTTTCAACAATCTTGCTGTGTTTTCTTTTATTTTTGTCATGCGGCGTGTTTCACTAGCTGGACTCGGTTTTTTTGTCATGCCGCGTGTTAGTTGGGTGCTTTACCGTACTGTGTTATATCTTGTTGAAATAGAAGCAATGGCTCAGAGTTACTATCTCATTGCTATGCCTGAGTTGCTAATTATTTTATTCTTTTGTTAGGAATCTGTTCCTAAGCACATTTTTAGGAAAATAGTGGATTTTTTACTTTTAATGTGTTTGAAGAACACTGCTCATATTGTAGCAGGTCATTTCAGATGTTTTTGGTTTTTATCAAACTGCCATGTTTGAATGTATCTATTACAATGTTACAAAGCTTGAATCAATCATGTTTTACCAATTAGTATTTATACAATAGACTGAATAAACTGCTTTCTGCAGTTCCTATGGCCAGTGTTGTGGAAAGTGACCGGCTAAGTTAATGCAGTTGTTGAATCTTTGGGTTGATCTTGTCCTAACGAGACCATTATTGGTTGCTTGGGTCGACAATACAAATACAACACCTATATTGTAATTAATTTTTGGCCCATGGGATAATTACATTGCTATCAAGTTCCATGTCTTTGGTGGAAAATGAGCGTCATACACTCTTTATTTTCAGTAGACATCAATTGATGCAACTTTCACGACACATTTAAAACATATTTTATAGTAGACATCAATTGATGGGAGTTCCACGACATATTCAAAACATGAAAGTATTCTGATGGAGTGATGGTAAATAGGCATAAGCATACATAAAATAATGATGGTTTAATAAGCTCCATCCAGAGATAGAATTATGATTATTCTTAGACTCGGGGATATTTGCATTCCTGAATATTCTTGGATTCCTGGACATTTGCATTTCTGTCAGTGTTGTAGCTTTCAAACCTGTTCAAAAACAGGCTACGACAGTTTGAAAAGTTAGGCTTGTATCTTTTGAAGTGCTTTTCTAATATATTAACAGTAATGGTACAACATACCCCAAAGGAAGAACAGATTGCAAGATTGGTTTGGGTTAGAATCCAAATAATTGTTGACAATGTTCATTGTTTATACCAAATGAAGAAGTCTACTTGGAATGATTTAACTTTTTATTATTATTAATAATTTAATGCTTCATATGCATCCTGTCAAACTTGTCTGACCAATTTATAATCAAGGGCTATATGCCTGCTGGGGTTTGAAGGTCATTGGCGTGGTGATGCCCCATCTTGACACTAAACCACTAGACCACAACCTGACTGACTGGAATTATTATACTTGGAAATGCTTTGAAAAATATTTTGAATTTTTGTGTAGTCCAAATGGTTATTGACTGTTCTCATGTGACAACCTTTCCAGATTTTTCTCCAATATGAAACGGCGATATTGTCCATGCCACAATAACATCAAATGTTTACCATTTCTTTGTGTAAAAAATTGCTATTATGGAATCGTGTGGCTGAATTGTTACGGACTATTTTCTTGGAATGAAAATATGCATACACACGCATCTCATAATAAGCTTCAACTCCATTGGTTTTATAGAGGAGCAAAATCTTATGGTTGAACATCTTGAACCAATGGCATAAAACCTAGAAAATGGTAAGGAATTCTTTTTTTTTTTTTAAAATGCTGAAATAGTGTGGCTGAATTGCTACGAAATATTTTCTTGCATACGCATCTCATAGTAAGCTTCAACTCCATTGGTCTATTTATTTTGAGAAAAGAGGAAAATCTTATGGTTGGAAGCCTTAGGAATGATAAAGAAATGCTCCAAAAGTAATCCCGTCCGAGTGGCTACTTTTGTTTTCCAACTTTTTCAAATGAAACCTTGTTATTCCATTGCGTGTTTTTCTACAAGATAACACCTTTTGGTTCTAAACTTGTACATCTATAAATTGGTTTGGTATATGGGCCTTTGGACTTGTGATACATATATAGGGCGTTGAGGCAGTTTCCTCGTCTTAAAATCAATATAAACGTACTTGGCCGCCATTTATGTGCCGGGCAACAAAGGGGCAGACTGCCTATCAACTGTGGGTTTTAAATCAAGGTGAATGTACTTGTTGGCTGACATTTATGTGCAGGACAACAAAGGGGGAGACTGCCTATCAAGTGTGGGTTTGAATATCTGAAGTCCTTAACTTGGACTTATCCTTTCATGTAAGGCCCGGCTGCTTATCGGTAAATAATGAGGAAAAAGTTGCTTGATTTTAATTTATACAGAAATTAAAGAAAATAAAACTTAAATTCATAGTGTATACATCTCCTCGAGTAGAAGGAACCGTGGTGCTTTCTATAGGAAATAAAATTTTGAAGCTTGTAAAACAACAAAAGTCTATCAAAAGAAAATAATACCCAAGTAAATCTGAATTACTTTGAACTTGAACCATATTAAAGTTTAAATCCAATGGAGAATCACTTAGAATGCTAGTGAAGACAAATGCAAGTGAGTGCCATTGTTGATTTTATTGATTCCTATAATATTTTCTTCCGAATTGGAGATAAAAAGAAGTAACACATAAAAGTTACAATGGACCCCCTACCATTCTAGACAATGGACTTATTTATAACCTAATATACAATGTTTTCATATTCTTCAAAGCTCTTTGGACTCCCTAAAAATGGGTCTTCTCAAAAGGCAATGTTTTCATATTCTTCAAAGCGCACTGGACTCCACACTCCATAATTGATGCTTCACATGCTTTGTTTTGGATTGGAGATGTAAAGAGGTAAATCTCATAAAATTTTCTTATAGTGCAATCCCCACAATTCTAGATGATGGACTTATTTATAATCCAACTAACAATGTCTTCATATTCTTTAAATCCCTTTCGACTCCCTGATAAAATATCCTCTTCATAATTGATGCTTCACATGCTCCACCCTAGTGAAGAAATGATGAATATGCATCGGCATAAAAGAAATACTATGATTTTTTTGTTATTTATATGATAATCTAGACATCATTATCCTCAAAGCCGATAAATGAAACACTCATGTAGTTATGATTACTTCTAAATATGAAACCAAATTCCTTAGTTTGTTAACAACTAAAACCATCAATTCTTCCTCCATAGATCCCATCATAACAAAGCAGCTCCTCATTTAAAACCTTTAAATTCCCAAAAATTATGAACAATTGAAAATGCATAAAATTGATTTACCCTTCGACCCATTGTAAACTTGATGGCTGCTCCTACCCATGCTTTGTCTAAGTTCTTATTTGAAATGCTTCGGCCATTTATAGGCCAAATCCACTTGTTTATAAAAGGCTCCTTTAACTTCATCCAAAAAACTCAAGATTTGAACCTTGATGATCAAGACCTTTTGGTAAGCTTTGATGTAGTTTCCATCTTAACCAAAATCCCTATACAGCTCTTGACATCATTTTGAAACTTGTCAATTTTGAGACTGGAAACCTCAATAAAGTCTTCCTTAACTCTACCTTCTTTAGCTTTAAATGAAATTTTTATGAACATACAAAAGACATTGATATGGGATCTCCATGATTCCATGTAGTGGCTAATATCTTCATAGAGCATTTTGAAGCAATAGCCCTTAATCGTGATCCTCTTAAACATAATTGTGAATTTCGATTTGTGGATGACACCTCTGTCATATGGCACCATGGCCATTCCACGGAACTCATTCCATGACCATCTTATGATTGTAACCATGCATATCCAATTTACGACGAAAATTGAAGAAGATAATTATCTTTCCTTTTTAGATGTCCGAGTTTCATGTCAACTTGATGGTTCCTTATCCCATCAAGTGTTTTGTAAAAAGACTCGTATCGATAGATACCTCCATGCCTAATCTAGCCACCGCGTTGTTCAAAAATATGTTGTCCCCTAGACTCATCTCTAGAGCTATTCGAATCTCTAACCACCATCACATTAATAAAAGACATATCCACCTTACTAAATCCCTTCAATCTAATGGTTACACTATTTCTTAGATAATCAAAGCCTTGAGAGTGGTCCTTTAACCTAAAACTAAGAACACCAAATCCATGTCTCCCTCAAGCCATTTTTTTTTCATTACATTCGTGACATCACTGATTGTTTATCCAAAATCCTACTAAAACACTCTTCAAGCCTCACAAGACCCTTAAACATTATTCAGAAGCATCAAAGATAAACTTGATGCCTTGCATTCTCAAGGAGTCTATCAAATTACTTGTTTCTATGGCAAAACCTACTTTGGCCAAACAGGTTGGTCTATCCAAACTTGCATCAAGGAACACATTGATGGCACATTTCATAACCACATATCTAAATCTAACATTGTCTAGCACTCATAATTCTAAGCATCTAAGTTGCTTTGACTAGACATAGTTCTTAGCCTCTAACTGAGACATTCTTAGAAATCTATAATTGACCGTGTTGATGGATTTTAATTTCTTCTCATTTTATTTTTTTATTTTTTTTGTTCTAATTTGTGATGATATAATTTGTGACTATTCTTTTTATCCTCCCCTATGACATCTTTTTTATTACACCAATTAATTGTTTCCCATCAAAATGCTCCCCCCATTTTTCAATATTTTCTTATTGCTTTTAATTTGGTATGAATTCATTTTTCCTCATAATCTTCCTTTTCAAGGATTTAATTATTTATCCTTTCATAATTCTAGATAAGTTATCCTCGATCTTTGTAAATTGGGTCTAGCCCGAGTGGTGGGATGGAGTGTTATTCCCCCTACCGAAGTCCATTTTTGTAAGTGACATGTTGAGCTCATAATAAGTTGATCTTATATTTTATTGTATTATTAATTAGTTGTATTATTAATTAGTCGACCGAGTCTCCCATTTATTCATACTTATTTATTTTGTATTTATTTCTCTTTAATCTACAAATGACTAACCTAATGTCTTATTCCTAAACCATAAATGGCTATATGTTTGCTCTCTCTTTTCCATTTTTCAAAGTTAGTAAAGAACTATTATCCCCTTAAGATGAGTGGTGTGTTCACTTTAAACTTTGAGAATGTTTTAATTGTCCAACACAATTCTATTCCAAAAAAATCACTACTACTATGATGATAAATTGTGAAAAACTGGATCATAAAATATGTGATTTTCATTTCACACCGTTATTTCATGGTCATATGTTAGGTTTTACATGCCATTCATTGTAAAACCTAACATAAACATATTTCCACACTACAGATGTACCAAGAGTTAGTGATATGATTGCTTGAAGTAAAATGCATGCAAAGCGGTATTCATTAAAAAAAAAACATATTAACCTTATTAGTATACATTATGTTGCACCATAATTTATTATTGAATTTTACATTTTTTAAATATTTTAAGAACTTCATATCTAGGTGCTCAAAATATACAATATTACTGAGGTAATACATTCTCAAGATTACTTAGAATACAACATTTTGCTGGATTAAAAAAAACATACGTTATTTTTTTATTCTTGTATTTTAAATTTGAGATTTATCTTAAAATCTTTACATAAAGTTTTGCGACACGAAAATGCTACACAGGAAAATAATAAGAGATGGCTTGAAAAATATACAATTATATCAAATAAAATAAATATATGCACATCAGATTTATATCTTTCTTTCACAACATACAAAGAAACAACTTCTCCTCAACTTTGATAAACATTCATACTTCTTGCCTATAGAAATTTGCATGTGCAACAATATATATATATATATATATATATATATATATATATATTAAGAAAGATAAAAGATCATGCAAGGATCTTCACAGTGCTTATAAGGAGCATTGAGCCACATTAAATGTATATATATGAAAAAAAGATAATAAAAAAACACGAAAAATATATTCACACTTCCTAAAGGGGTATTGAGCCACCGAACAAGAAATATCTTTATAAAATTTGAGCCCAAAGAAGCAGAGTGATGTTGTAAGTAATTAGTCTAATTCAAAGCAAATAAATATAAAGCTTTTGAAGGACCTACAGTTTCATTTCTGATCCATTAAAATAAATTACAAAATAAAATCATAAGTGAAACACATATTTTGCATCAAAGACATTATGAGTAGGCAAGTAGTTTGCAAAAGGCCGAAAGTTCAAGAATTTATCACCCAAATTGCCTAAACTAGTATAGGCAATACTTGCATATTTTATAAAGCAAACAACTAGTACGATGACCTTTGTAGTGCCAAATTGATCCCAAATCATATATTTACTTAGAGCGAGTGATTTAAAATCCAAATCGATGTTTTTGAATAAAATTCAAATTTGATGGTACCATAGACTCACTCATAACCACATAACCAAACTGATTCCAATCAAAGTGAATCTGAATTTAAATGAAGATGAGTAGATTAATTTCATGTTTAATATCTTCAAAACCCAACAAAGACACTTTGTTGCAAAATCCACATGCAAACAAGGCTCTAATCTTAAATGCATTTCATTTGAGTATCAAATTGTAGGATAATAGCAAACATTGTTCCATCTTGGAAACCAAAGGCAATTTTGGCTTTTAGACATACAGGATCAGACTTCAAGATCACAAAACAAATTTTGAACATATGGTTTTTCTAAAACAAAGTTACTAGCTTGAAAATATTTTGTCATTCACAAAGGTGGTGGTCATTAAAAATATAACCAGTGTTTTTACAAACATTTCAAAATTTTACCACACTGTTTTATTCTATTGCAAAATCCAAAATCTTGCTCGTATTGTTTGCAACAATAGTACAAACAGTTGGTGACAAAATATCAACAAATTATGCACACTATACATTATTCCCATACTAGTGTTTGAATCAATCGAGCATTTTTTAAGTATCAATGAGTCTCAAATTTCAAAGAAAAATCGGTTCCAACTAGGGCCATTATCAAAACCAAATAGAGAGAACTCAACTAATCTATTCCAACGCAAATTTAAAGGCTGAATATTCAAGTCTAAACAAGTTGAACATTCAATCTAATCAGTCAAAGTTGCAATGTTAATGATAGTTTGGTCTTGGCCAAGGTCTCCATATAATCATTGGTCTAGTTTCAGATGATGTCATAATTTTAATGCATAACTCAAAATACTTTGAAACTTAATTACCATTCCCATCTAAATGAACTATCATTTCTTAAACTTGAAATACATATAGGTAAGGCAAAGTGTAACCTTATTTCCCATTTCCTATCTCTAAGCCTCAAAGACGATAAATGCTTTTTTCACAAATACAATGTGTGCTTAAAACAAATAGAAATACGTAAATGTTCCTTGGTTTTATAATGACTAAGTTGACCTTGATAACAACATGTTCTAATAATGATATTTTTGTCGATGCCAAATCTATGTTTATGCTCATAAAAATCATTGTGAAATCTGCAATCCTAGTGTGATAATTTGATATACCATTGGACCCAATGCCTAAAATAGAAATAGGTTATTAATAAACAAATTTTTTCTTGCTAAGGTTGCCACTCTGAATAGAATGACGCCCAAAATTGTATTGAAGAGATTGACATATAGACCTTTGGATGTAATCTAGGGCTATGATTGCTTGCCCAATGTTTTCATATTAAATACTTACCTATTCCAATTTTTCTGCATGGGCTACCTATTATATTTGACAAATGTCTTGAATTCAAGAAACATGAATATACCATTTGCATACATACTTACATATTCCAATTTTTGTCCATGGGCTACCTATTATATTTGACAAATGTGTTGAGTTCAAGAAGCATAAATATACCATTTGCATCTTGTTAACCTTGTTTATAACAATCAAAGATAACTCCTTTACTGATGCATCAAAGGCATTTCATTCATCTTTAATATGCTAGGGTTTTTTGAGTTTCCAAATGCCTCTCTTTCTCTTTCTCTCTCCATGGACTTTGGACATTACACAACATTCAAGTCACATGTAGAAAAATTCTATATCATTTGTCAATCAAATTATAAGTCTACATTCAAGTCACCTGTAGAAAAAATCTATATCATTTGTCAATCAAATTATAAGTCTACAGTGAAGATACTAGTTTTTTTATAAAATCTCACCATTAAACTACGTGGACTTTGATGAAGTTTACAATTATGTGAAGATATTACTCTTTTTATTATCTCACCATTAAACTATTTAGACTTGATGAGCTTCTTCACAATATCATACTTGAAGATATATGATATATCTGGATCATGACCAAGACCCCATGTTATACATGGTTTAGATAAGAAGATACCTTGATATGAATGATTAGTTTCACACTATTCACCCATTATTAGCATTGCATAGAATTTACAAGTCATAGAAGGTGGTCTTATATACTTGGGTGATGCATGTGAGCGGTGTGGGCTAGAGTATAGAGTTATGCTACTTCAAATAATGTTGTTTGGTGTTTATGAATAACTTTAGCAATTTAACCATAACACAAACCAAGCATTCAAAGCAAACTTGCCCAACATAAACTTGGGCATTGCATGGGTTATGTCATCAAACCAAGATACTACCAACACAAGCGAAATTTACAAATAATTTTGGTTAAAATAACAAAGATAAATTATCAATAGAAGGTCTCATGGCCTTAAAATTGAAAAGTAGTCCAAAAATGCAATGGTGGGTTTGTTGGTACAACTTTTGACAACTTCATTGGGTAATGTCTTAAGCAACTATGTGGACTCATGTTTTGGTTCATAATAGAGGTATTAATGAAAAGACACATCACTTATTGGTTATGGTATATTGGTCATAAGAAACATGATTGATGCATTTTACTTATTCTTAGTAAAAATAAAGTATCTTTATCACAATATTCTTTCTACAATCCCGTGTCACACCAAGACAAGATTATGATATTTTGTTGCTTATATTTCGTTTTCTTTAGAACATCGGGCATAATAAATGAAGTAGGTATGTGATCACTAGAACATCAGGCATAATAAATGAATTAGGTATGTGATCGCTCTTAACACTTTAATAGGGAAAATAAATCGAACCTCAAGAGTATCCCCCCTCTCTCTCTCACACACACACACATTTTCCAAGGAAAAGCTCACAAAGAAACTCAAGGGATGATTCCTCACATTCACAAATATCATTCCTTGTAAACCTATTTATATATACTAGTTTGCTTCACTCACACAAAACTAATCAAATGCCCAATAACATTGAAGACAACCAATTGAGCTAACCCCATAAACACTTGTTATATATATATATATATATATATAGCAACACACAAAACTATATCTATCATTTCATACCAAGCTTACTTATTGTATCATATTTATAAGAATTAGAAAGAAACAATAATGATTCATCGTTATTGGAATTATTAATCTCTTTTTTATAAACTTCATAAAAGAAGACAACAACAGACATTGCCATCTTCATCTTCATATCACAATAATTATTATTATGCACCAAATCTATAGTTGTGTTAGAGCATACAAATATACTTCTTTAGTAGTATTAGGGCATCCAAAATACTTAATGATTTTTAGAATATACATTATCTTTGTAAGCATATTGGAATTTTTTTCTTGGACACAATCTATTATGGTAAGAAATTTTCAGCAAAGTGATTCAGTTTGGAAAATAAAATTTTGTTTGACATTACTTATAATTCTCTTCTACTATTTTTGCATACTAATCTAATTTCCCATATTTTTGCATACTAATCACTCCATTACTAAGTTTTCCCATATTTTTGCATACTAATCACTCTATTACTAAGTTTTCCCATCAAGTCATTATTTCATATAATTCTATAAACTATGATTTAAAACCGTTACTCCTATTTTGTTATTCACCAAAATGAGATTAAAATGTGTTACATTTTCTTAAGGTGACATAATTATAAACCATGTAAATTATTTAAAAGAGTTACTCCTATTTTGTTTTTCACCAAAATGAGATTAAAATGTGTTACATTTTCTTAAAGTGATAATATTATAAATTCATAACCATGTAAATTATTTTTTTAGGACAATTTAGTCATAAATATATTACTTTACTTTTTATTAAGATTAAAATGTGTCAATAATTCTTTAAATTATTGTGAAGGTGACTTTTTATCTATAAACAAGAGCCACAAGGTGGCAATGTCCCCGACTTTGAAAATGGCTAAGAGCGATGGTTGTGTTTAGGTGGTTGTAGTATGTTGTAACAATGTGTGCAGGTGCAATTGGTTGGTAGCAGAAATGCTATCACTTATGGTTTGACAAATATGATCAAGATGTCATGAACAAAAGACAGAAGTCACTAAAAAAGAGGGTATTTAATAGGTAAAATAATGCGAAAACAAGATCCTACGTATATTGATGAAATCATGGAGGAATTGAATTGAGCAAAGGCAGGGAAGCAAAAAAAATTGAGAACAATGAGACAAAATAGGCATGTTTTTGTTGAAGCTAATTTCCCTGAAAATTGTGTGCAACTCGCAGGACAATTTCATATTGAAAAAGCAATCTATCTCAACTTACTCAACCATTGCTTCACTTGCTTTTTGCACAACCATTTAATAAGGAGTGCAAAAGCATTTACTTGTACATATTTTGTTTTGTAATCAATATTTAAGATGCATTTTAAGAGTAAGCCAGTTTTAACTTTATAGACAGTAGCATTTGCATCTGAAATGATTGGAGATGCATCCTGTAATGAGGCCGGGTTTTCTGACTGTTAGAAAGCTTCTAATTGCATAAATTATTTGTACAAAGAAAAAAAATGTGATCATTATACAAATTACAAGATCAACATTTCAGAAGTATGGAGTATTATTTAAACACAAAAACATATGAGGAAATGTTAAAAGAAGTGAACAATAGTGTACACATGTTTTTTTGAAGATGTTAACTTCATGAGCACACAATGAAATTGTAATCAGAGAATCCTTTAAAGAGAATAGTTAGTCCACCAAAATAAATATACAGCAAATTTCTATGTCTATTGTTTTTTCCTTTTATGGGACGTCAACAAGGATGACAATCTTGCCAAAGATCTTGAAATTTCAGCTATACGATGGCACAAAAGAAATGACTTTAACTAGAAATCAAGTATATTATTATTAAATAGCAAAGAAGAAACATATTTCATTATAAGCATTGCACAAGAACATTAATATGAAGGCAAAGTTCTATTTGCTTTGTAAATGTCATTAGATATACATATATATATTTCGGAGACGTCAGCTAGAAAGTTTCAAAATTGCCAAGAAAGGCATACAAAAGATGCAAGGAGCATATATTCGAACATCATATAGAGTGTAAAGCTATTTGCATCTATTTGCTATGTTAAGAAACCAACAAAAAATAGAAAAATTATAGCTCCAAGAGCACAACAACTTAGCACAATTTTGAAGTAACTATGGCTTTATAGACATTAGCATAAGATGTCTTCTATTTTATGTTTGCAAAAATGCATTTTTCAGTTGCTTGTTTTTCTTTCTGCATATATGCACAAACTGTAACTGGTCATTCTTAGAGCAGGCAGAATGATATAGGTAACAAAAGGAACACTTGACGTTAAACTGATTCCCATTGTAGGAGTTTTTTGCATCCACCTGTTCCTGCACATTTTGTATAGACTATAGTCAAAGCAATGAGCAAAATGAGAAGAATAAAAGTATTTGCAAATTTGTAAACAACAGATTTGATGATATGGAGTACTTAGCAACATTGAGATACTAAAAGTAAATACAAAAGCACATGGTCCAGATTGGTATACTGTATGTAGAAGACAAAGAGCCGGGTGTGAAGTCTGCATTGTTGCAGAAGCCATAAGGTCTAAAAACGCATTGAAAACTGGTTATTGTTGAAATGCACAAAAGTAATTTGCAAAGGCGATTGTTACTCTATAGTTTAGAAAATAAAATGTTAAGTGGAAATGTAAATTTTGCAGAACTGAAACTGAAACTGGAAATGTGTAAAAGCAAATATGCCTTATGGTAAAATTATGAAACTGTCAATAAATTATAGTAGAACAGGAAAATACATTCTTAGTTACTAATTGATTTGGACATATGCAAGGGCTTTATTTGTTTTTAAAAACTATCAAATTTCAATTATTCTCATGCTGGTGTGATTGGCATTTTCATGGAAACATGGTGCTAAAAATGCCACGAGATAGAGGGCAAAAACTTTCTGAAGCTGAAATCCTGGATGGAACAAAATGAGGTGTGTAATAGAGTTTTGTCTGTAAACCCAAACTGCACAGTATGTAGATAATCTTGGTTTAAAGAAAAGGAGGATGAGTTAATGCTACCAATGATAGTTGAACTTCAATACAATGCAATGTTAAATGCAACTAGAAGTTTTTGATTATGGAATAAAAAACTAGAATATCTTTGCTTTTAAGGAAAGTTTTTTTCCATTATCCATAGTCTCTATCTTGGTTAAGAAGGGGAAAAAAATAGATGTTGTACACATCACTACAAGTCTCAATAACAATGGCATGTTCAATCATCCATCTATGACATAAGTTGAATGAAAAACCTAAATCCATAGTGATGTTTTTTTTAATTCTGGGAGGGTAGTATTTGAAGTTCATAAGCAAAAGGAGTTACAAATAAATAAAATCTTTTAGCATCCAACTATGAAAGAGACAAAAGATCATGATATGCACTGTTGCTGGAGAGAACATTGATTGAGCAAGAAGCAATCTAAGTTTTAAGATATATAGGGGAAACTACTTCATTCAGGAAAATAATAGATACTCTTATTTTACTAGCAACCACATGCCCAGATATCTGCATTGCTACTGAGACATGTTTCAGAGACATGTCTAATTCAAAACAACCACATAGGAAGAATAGTAATTGGATTATGAAGTATCCAGAGATAAATGCTATTTATAGATTCTACTTAATTCGATATTCAAATTTCAAATTTACTAGTTATTTTGACTTTGGTTTGACAGGCTATTCGTTTCTATTGTTGTAGCTTTTGTTTAGCAGTGATACCTTTCTGCAGCAAGTAGTACTTTTGCAGATGTATTTTCTTCCACGGGGGCAGAATATGAAGCTGCAACAGAAGATGCTTGTAAATTCAAATGATTGAGAAGGGTCTTTACCAATGTTGGAGTTGAAAAAATGGGACCCATAAGCATATTTTGTCACAACTAGAAAGTCCTAAATATAGTAAGGGATCTTGTATTACCGTGACTGCATCAAGTAGATAAAAACTGCATCTTCATCCTGCCGGGGAGCAAACACAGGTTCGCATCTAGTCTATAAGCCCATGGAGAAGTAGTTGGCTGAGATATTTCATAAACCTATTGGCCAAGTAAAGTTTCTATGACTTAGAGCACAACTTTAAGTTAAAGTTCGAATGAAGTTGCAATATAGAGGTAGTGCCTATGCAGATGTGTAGATGTGACATTGTTTCTTCCTGTAAACTAGTCAGCATGACTTTGTCAATGTCGATCACTAATGAAGTGTGCCTTAATCTATGGGAGATGTTTCTGTACAAGACAAGGGCAACAATTTTCTTTGAGAATGCTAGCTTTAATCAATCCTATCTTCCAATAAATGTCTGAACATTGAAGCGTAGGGGTTGATGAGCAACAAAATCTTTGTGTATAAAAGCGAATTTTTGAAGAGTTTATGTCACCCAACATTACATAAGCGGGATATGAATGTCTTAGCAATGTCTATTTCTAGACAAGCAACTAAAATGTATGCTTGTTGATGTATTTTTTATTGGTAACATAACAACACCATTACAAGAAAAGATATTAAGCGACTCCATGGCTAAATCAAAAAGTTAATATAATAGATCCTATAGATAGCATCGAGCCTTGAATGGTTTCTTTAAAAAACAAAGTACCAAAAGCAAAAAGCGCATTACTAGATAAGTTGTATTCTATAGTATGATAGAAGAAACTGTATGCTGATAAACTGAATACATAATAACTTTAGTCTATCATCAGAGAATGCAAATACTATAGCTATTGATCATTGATATAAAAAAAAGTTAACATTTGAAGCAATGGAAAGCTACAGATTGCAAGGACTGGTAAACTATCAACAATGATTAAGAAAGCTTATTGCTTTATTGTTTAAAGCATTCAAAAAACTGTGGTTATGAATCAGTTATGAAATCTAGTATGTAGATTATTTCCTTCATGGTCCAAGTTTCAAGATCAAATTGCAATGTCTTTTTGAAAAAAATTGCAGTTTTGTTTAAGTCATTTGAAAGTGGACATAGTTTTTTTTTAAACAACATCTGTGCAGAGACAAGATATGAAATACAAAGTGGACATAGTTGAAAAAGTTGAGTTTTAAAAAAAAATAAAAGTTGCCTGTGCATACCTTGTGTCTAGAGTTTTTTGCAGATGATTATTCTGTTGTTCATTGCAAGAGTGAACAGGCCTTGTTGGTTGACTTTGCGCAGATGACGAATAGTTGCTGTAACGGCCTTACAATATTGTTCATATGAGATAGCTGCAACAACTGGACAATATTCTTTCAGCTGTGCACCTCGAAGACTGCATTCAAGGATTCCCTGATCTATTTGCAGTTTGCATTGCAAGATATGTTCATAGGATGCAGTTGTTTCTTGATTACAAAAAGAACATAATGTAGTGCTTTGGATCTTCAGAATCTTGCATTCTGCACATGTACATTGGAATGGTGGTGCAAAAGCATCTTTTATTTTGAGCGATCCATATATCTGTTGCAATTTTGAAGATAGGAAACATACAGAATATGACATAAGTACAAGTATATAGAAATGTTGCAGGAGCAAAGATAAGTTGGAAAGAAGAAAGGAAAAAAAAAATTGAACTGTTGCTAAAAATATTGAAAAGAAAAAGTGGAAAAAGAGAAAGGACATCTTCCCTTTTTAAATGTTGTAATAGTATAAATGGGAAGAGGGTGTTGCAAAAGACATGGACCTATGCAAATGTTGTGGGCAATGTTCAAATAGGCTTATTTGTAGCTACAACATAGTTTATTTCATGAATTGGATAAATAACCATTTTAGTAAAACAGTCTATATGGATTGTATCTTGTTTATGATAAAATAAAATGAATAGATTAGTTTGAAAACAGTCCGTGACAACTGGAAAGATGAAACATAAATAAATTATGTTGTTTTTTCTTTTTTTGGTGTGAATTAGAAGAATTGTTATAGCGATTTCATAGTTTAAGAAAGAAGAAAGGAATGTATGCCTGACCTGTGTCTTAGATTCAACAATCACAAGCAAATCCTGAATTGCAAATTCATCATTGAGTGGATAAATAAATGTGGCCTGGGAGGCCTTCATTAGGTGGCTGCCTTTTGCACCTGGTCGGACAATGTTTTCTAATAAATAGAGTGGTGGCTCATCCTGTGCAAGCTGTTGTTGCACTCGCAGAAAGAAGTTTTTATAGTTGTCGTTGACTTGAAACTATGTAGATGAAAGAGAAAAAGTTAGAAATAGGTGTATAAATGATTTGAAATAGACAAAAACATATTAACTGTGAGGAAATTGCAGTTCTATGAGCAATTAACAATGAAATGAGAAAAAAATAAAATTAATATGAACTTTGGAAAGAACAAAAGCAAGTATATATATATATATATATATATATATATATATATATATATATATATATATATATATCTATATATATCTCTATCTATCTATCTATCTATCTATCTATCTATACTTGGCATAGAAAAGAAGGAGTTGACAGTACAATAGCATAGTCATTTGGAGTTTCACCGTCCCTGATGTAGAAATCCAATTGTTTGTTGTTGTATTGGCATGCAACTACTATGGCAGCAACTAAACCAACGACATATGCTTCATCAGATGAAACTAACTCAGTAATTGATATGTCTGGAGGAAGATAACGTGTTTTTCATACTTGATCTATTGTTTCAATGTGACTGGAAGGCAAGATTGCTATGGAATTTATAGCATCTCCACGATCATATTGGCCTCTTTTCTTTAATTCAAATTCAATAATTCGGACACTTTTTCCAGGCAAGAGGAAATTGCCAAATCTGTTGATGAGGTTATCATTCATGGTAACAGTAATTGTCATGAAGCCATCTTTGTCTACAAGGTCTGCATGCATAATCTTTGTCTTCACAGGCGAATTTTGGTTTCGATTTTGTGCAGGGCCGTAGACAGTTAAAATATCTCCTTCAAAAACATGGGCATTCGACATAGTACATAACTCTACAATAGATGAAGCTTGCACAAATGCTTGCTTCAATCTGCGAACATAAGAAGATGAACATAAAAAGAAGCAATTAGATTCTACAGTTGTTTGTCGTGCATAGCTATGTACATATAATTACATGCCTTCTAAGCAAGGACATGAAAAAGAATACAGATTATGTACAACAAAATTGGTGAAATGAATTAAGTTAGATCTGACTAGAAGATAAAGAAAAGTAAGAAGAAGAAAATCTGAGACCAAAAAAATGAGCAGGTTCAATGCAAAGTAACATTACCTCTTTGGGCTGGTTGTTTTTGTACTGGCAATATGCAATGAGGGTGTTGCAATTGATTCTGTCTCTGCAATGTCCTGTGAAGAAGAAATATTTGTTTCACCAGCTGGAGTGTTTGATGTAGATGTCATTGCAACAATGATCTGCTTCTGGAAAATTTCTTTTTTTTGTGTATATTTTCTTGATATGTTTTCTGTTTTTGACCAAGTCTGGAAAATGATCTGGCCCTGAAACCATTAGTAATGACATGGAAAACACAAATCTTTGTAGATATAGACTAAAGCAAATTGAATTGTCAGGAATTTTGGAAAGGGATATTGCACTGAGTTTTAGCATATAACAAAGAAGAAACAAATGTGTCAATGTCAAAAACTGTAATTTGGATATCTATGAATAGAGGCACATAAGATTGAAGTTTGTTTGAGTAATGTTTCTGATTAAACAATTGTTGATCAATAGACTAAAAAAAATTGTAAAGAGTTTAGGTAAATGCATTTCATATATAATGCTACAAAAGGAGAAAACATTGATTCTGGTTTGTAAAACTAGACGAGAAGCTATTGTTTGATGTTCATAGCTGAAGCACGACTGTTTTTTTTCCCTTGTTTTGTTTTTTTTACTATTTTTTTTCAAATGATTGTGCATAGATAACAGTAAATGCAAATTAGTCAATGGTTGCTAGAAAATAGTGGATGGCATGTCAGGCTACGCATGAAGAGGAAGAAAATTGGAGGTTGAAAAAGCAAGGAAATTGAGCAATATTTTGTCCATTGCAAAAGGAAAGAAAGAAGTTCATTGCTAAATGGTATGTTGGTTTTTTATATAATTTTTTGGTCGTAGTTTTAAAAATCGTAAATCAATGTGTTTGAAATTTCAAAAAATCAAATAAAAGAAAGCGAAAACGATATCATGGACATATTCTTTGAAATATGCAAAGAAGGTAGATTATATTGAATCAAATGGAATTGATAAGAAACAACTAAAATGGTCAGACCAATATGCATCAGAGATAGTAGATGAAATTGTATCAATATCTAAATTTGTCCAAAAATGATTGATCATAGAATTATAGCTAGTTGTGATATGACTTGTTTTTAATTTTAGATTTTTTGTTTGCATATATGACTGGATTAATTTTGTAGTCATTGTTTCCTTCAACATGTCAATGTTGAAGTCATCGGCAAGAACCGTAGGCATTTTCGTATTATTGTTTTCTGCCACAATGCAATCGAGCACACAAATGACTTTGTCGAATACAGTATTTGGTTCGATATATATATTTATAATCTTCACATTGTTCTTACAAAGTTTAAGATCAATGACAATTGCCTCTAGGAATTGTTCATTGTAGGTTGCAGTGTGCAAAATCGGGATCATTTTTTTGACAGCTATAACGAGACCATGTACTGAATAAGTTGCAATGCAGTTGTATTGGTTTGCAAATATTGTGTGCATGGGAGGCGAATGCAAATGGGTTTCTTGAAGGCATAGAATGTGTGATTCTAATAGTTCAGTGTCATGTGAAATGTCCTCAATGTGCAGCACCATACTACGAGTATTAAGTGAAGATATAATAAGATGTTCACTACAAGGAATTGATTTTAGACCATATTGAAATTGCAATGATGCATCTTCTATTAATCTAGCTGATTCGACAAGTACTTTTGATGAAATAGTAAAGTTCTTTTGTTCTAATTTGTTTACAAGATAAAGACATTTAATGTTTTTTACACGAGAAAGTGCAGTGTAAACAAGGCCAATGGCCATGCCTTGTAACCCCGTTTGGATCAAATGCAACTTTTTCAAGTGTTAAACCTTGTGCTCAGTGAATTGTTCTAGCACATGCCAATTGAACAGGGAATTGTATCCTAACAAAATTTATTTTATTGTGAACCAACATCTGTGTCGATATTCTTTTGATAGGTGTCCAAGTATGGTTTATAGAATTGTTGTATAGACAATGCATATTAGTATGTGTAATTGCACCTATCTTTGGAGTAGGGAACTCAAGCCAGATAATCTTTGAGCAGGTTTCGTCATAGTGTCGAAAAATAGCTTCTGTTCCATTGACAAGGCCATCTTCAATGAGATAGTTTCTACCAATCAATTCAACAAGCATGTCTTTTTTCAATACAATTGATTGGGGAAGTTGATTCGTCTTTTGCCGTTCATAATTGATGCCAGTTTCATCAATTTTGCTGTCGTGCGCTATGAATGTGAATGCTTTTGTTTTAACATATGACAACATTTTTGAATTATGGCAATTGACATATTTGTTTCGATGGTACACGAATGGAAATGTTGGATCAATAGGTGTTGGTCTATGACAATGTGCATTTAAATATTGAATGTCGCTAGCCGACTGCAGGCCTTTTCTGATTCTATTTAAAATTGATATGAAATTCTCATTTTGTTGTCTAACAACTTTTGTAAGTTCATAATATGTTATATTGTCAAGCCAAAAACTATACGGGAACTTCTGTTGGCGAAAAGTTGGGAATTCAAAAATCCAAGAATCATGTACAGGTTCAACTTGAAATAAATCACCACAGAAAATGACATCAACATTTCCAAATGGATTTGTTGGAGCATGTTTGATTTCGCGCATTCGTTTGTCTATGTTATAAAGCATATGCGAACCTATTAAAGACACTTCATCAAGCAAGAGCACTTGAAGTTGATCAAAGTCTTTTGCAAGAATATCTAGTGTATTTGAACTTAACATGAGCAAGTTGCCAGAATTCAGGGGAAGTTTAAAAGCAGAATGGATAGTGATGCCATCAACATTGTATGTTGCTTTTCCAGTAAGTGCTGCAATGAGACCTTTCTTTTTCAATGGATCACTTCCAAGTGCTTTATCATACAACAGGACAAGAGCAATGAAAAGAGCTTTTGCAGTGTGTGTCTTCCCTGTACCAGCACTTCCTGTGAGAAATAGGTGTATTGGCTTGGAAGGATTGTTTTTTTTTCTAGTAACAATTTATTTTACTATAGACTATTGTTTGTTGTTTAGGTTCCTTCTTGTTGCAATATATTGTTCCATGTTAGGGAGAAAAGGTTTTTCTTTGAAATTGCAAAGGTTCAAGTCTTGTTGCAAACTAGTTTTTTTTTTATGAACAAGATCATTATGGATATCAACTTTTTCAAAAGCCATGGAATCATACATGGGCTCCGATGTTGCTTTAGAGGAATTAACAACTTCCAATTGTGTTTCGAAAATATCCTTTGCAATGTCAAGATCACCCCATCTGGTTGTTGCTTTGGGGAAGAATATTTGCTCAACAATTGATATTTGTGACTTGTATCGCTCATATGCTTCTGTCCAAGTTTGGAGTGAATGAGTTAGAAAGTTGTCCAGGTCTCTAAAATGGACAAAGAGCAATAGATTCTCCCGTGCAAAGTTTTCTGGATCTTTTTCCTGTCTATATCGAATAATGCATGGCCTATTTCTTTTGATTTTTTTTCCGTCTATGAAGCAATAAAAGGAAGCATATTCAGCAAGACTAATAGTTTCAAGTTCGCTAGGACGTTTTATGTATCTATCTATTATTGAAGGACAAAGTATGTCTTCAGATTCATCTGACTCTTTTTTCAACAGAGATGGTTTTTTCAAGGCAACAACTCGTTTATCATCAGGGGCAGTGTTGATGAAAATTGTTTTTCTTGATGATGAATGCAAAGGCAAAGAGAGAATAATATGGACCGCTTGTCTAATTGACATTTGTTGCATGTTCAAGAGCGTGTTTCCTAGTCTGCGTATTGTTTCGACCTGTCCAGATTTGTTTGCAATTGACTCTTCCTTGATCTTCTTTAATGCCATTGTCATAGGTCTATCTAGTTTCGTTATATATGAAGTTACGTATGTTGCAGTAGCATAAGCATCTAAAATGAACTGAGCATTAGTATTTGCATGCCACAAATTTGGAATGTTCTTTGCAAATGAATTTATCCAAATATCCGATGGATCTCCTTTTAGCAATAGTGTGGGTTGCTTAATCAAGGAACGTAGTAGTATAATGTAATTGTCTTTGTCCAAATTCAACTCTTCTAGAAATGATTCAAAGCATTTGTTTTTTCCATATTTCTTAGATTCAAGAGTAGATGTAAGGAGTTTTGTTTTTTCATCGAGATCATTCAATTCATTGTCAATGGGTTCTAAAATTGTTGTAGCATCGATCAGGAACATAGGAAACCGAAATCTGTAACTAGAATGTCTATGTTTTCTACATGCACATGTGTGTTGATGGGTTTGAATCTTTTTTATTTTTTTCAGTAAGCAAAGAAGAATCCGTTGAGATATATTTGTCAACAAAAGTTCTTATTTCATGGTTAGTATTTTTACCATATATTGGTGCATCCTCAATCCAAAGAAGACCATGTTCATGTTCATTTCCTCTTTGTTCAAATTCAGTTGTGAAAAAGTAATCATTGAATTTTCCAAAGAGAGAGTTATTTTTCAATATCAACAACTTGAGCGAGTTCATTTTGTGTCTATAATAGCGACTGCAAATGACAGGATGGTTTCTAATCAAAGTATCGATATCAGTTATCGAGGGGAATAATGTGGAATTGGAATCGTTTTTTGTTTGAAGATGTTGTAAAGCATCGCACAACGGTTTCCATATATGTTCTGCAGAAGTAAAGCTAACAAAGAAAGTTGGTGGCCCTAGTTGCCTGACCATTGCAAAAATATATTTTCTCATGTTTTTAAAATAGTTTGGAGATGTTCGAATAGCTTTCAATGTGCGAAATGCAATTGGAGATTTTACGATGTTTTCAAGGTTGATTTGTGAATTGACTTTTTTTGCTTTTAGTTTTTTCCCTTTCAATTCACCTATGCGAATATATATCCATGCAACATTAGAAATTTGGTGTATCAATACTTTGGCTGTCTTAAAGAACAAGTTTGTTGGATGAGCTTCAAAGGCTGTACTTTCATGTTGTAGCTCCCATTGGAATATTTGTTGATGTCGATACCGATTGTAGATGTCATCTGGTCGACAACATCCATAGAAAAGTGTTGGGAAATTAAGCTCCTCAGATAATTTGTCTTGGAAAATGCCTAGAGGCTTGTGATTTTTAGCAGGTGCAATTTCTAAAAGCTTGGTAGACAAATCGTCAACAAGATGTGTTTCGCCATAACCATGGACCAATGTTTCTGTTGCCGGTTCGAATTCTGTATTGGAAATGTTGTAGTTGCTTTTATCCGAACTTGTGGAGCTGTTCTCGTCGTCAATGGAATTGTCAAATGAATAGTCAATGGGCTCTTTCCTTGCTAGCTCTGTAAACCTTGTCTCCCAATCAGGAAAGATACCATTTTTTTCTAATTTGTAAAGATCTCTAGTACAAAGACTTTTCAATGCAATAATGACAATGTTAGGATGCACATTTCCAGAGATGTAAGCATTTTTGTATTCCAATTTTCGTTTCAACATAATTCCAATAGTCATGTCATCATCAAGGTTTCTTGGCAAAACATTCTGTATCTTGTCCAAAGATGAGGGGAAGTTTATAATTGCACCAATCAAGCCTAGTTGAGCTAGTTTGTAACCAAGTTGACGTATTTGGGAAAATGCAATTCTTGGAGACACAAGACATTCTTCCAATGGAGTTAACATGTCTACAGATGCCAATGAAGTGTTACGTCGAATATTCAATGGAACTGCAAATACAGGAATGTCTCTATTAGAGACATTTTTTTTGCAAAATTTGCAAATGTACAGGTCAATTGCAAAAGAGGCTGGCATATCCATCCATGGCAATGGGTTCAATGAAAATAGTGTTTTCTCATTGATACGACATATGTCTTTTTTAAAATGTAAGCATTTGCATATGCAACATGCATTGGTAGGTGTATCGTCAATTGCTTTTAAATATTGAATGGTGGCTTGTTCTGTTTTTTGTTTTTCTTTTTGTTTTTTGGAAGCTTCCATTGCTACAAAACGCATATCACTTTTTGTTGAGTGAATGTTCTTCAATCGTTGCTTTGCATTATGCTCAAGTATAATGATATTTCCATCGGGGCAGTCTGCATTGATATCAGGTGCAGTGTTTTTTGTGTCCAATGTCTTTGTATTCTCTATCATCTGTTTTTTCATTTCACAATGTTTTTGTAAATTGTCACCTGTTTTTCTTTTCTGTTGTGTTTGTGTATCTATTGGATATGCTCTATCGACATTATGAATGGAAGGAATTTTTGGTTGGTCGATCTTGGCTTGTTCTATTTTTTGTTTTTGTTTTTGTTTTTTGGAATCTTTCATTGCTGCAAAGCGCATTTCACTTTTTATTGAGCAAAGATTCTTGAATGGTCGCTTTGCATTATGCCCAAGTATGTTGATATTTCCATCGGCGCAGTTTTTTTTGTGTCCAACGTCTTTGTATTCTCTATCATTTGTTTTTTCATTTGAGAATGTTTTTGGAAATTGTCATTTGTTCTTCTTTTTTGTTGTGTCTGTGTATCTATTGGATATGTTCTATTGACATGATGAGTGGAAGGAATTTTTGATTGGTTGATCTTGTTGTTATCATTTGCATAAATGTGCAAGTCATTTGACATCGTTGTTTCCATGTTGGAAGAACCTATGTCAAAGTTTTTTTTCACTAGTGGATGGAAATGCAAATGACCTTCGCATGTTTCATGTTGCAATAGGAAAATGTCTTTTGTAGATCTTTTTGTTGGCTTATATTGGTCTTCAATGTTGCAAGAACATGTGTGCCAAATGAAAATATTTATTTCCAACATCTCACACATTCATTGAATTGCAAATTTACAACCTTCTATATGTCCAATGCTAAAAGGGTCAGCCAAATTTAGGACAAATGTTTGCCAACTAGAAACAAGACAAGTTTCATTCACCATAGACAATGGCAAGTATGTGAACAGACATTGCAATGCTCTATTGTCATTGGATTGTATGCAATTGAAGAAGGTTTGGGCTATTGTCTTTCGAATACTACTCATGTTAAAGATGTTAGACAATTTTGAAACCGATTCAAAGAGAGAGTCAAAACAATGACCTTCAATGGTTGAGAAGATGTCAAAACCTTGTTGTACAAGTATTTGTCTAAAACATTGAATCTTTGAGCAAGTGTTTGGATAAGATCTGTTGAATATGTCAATTGATAATTCCTGAACTGCAATATTGTCAACGACATATGATTTGCAAGTTAACAATGGTTCAAAGTGACCAGCAGAAGGTATATGATCCTGGAACAGAATGTTGTAGCAGTAGACAGGAAGAGTAGAATTGAAGTAGAGATATCTTCTTCTCGTTGACAAAGACCAAACGACGACGAGTGCATTAAACCAATTTGCAAACCATTTTATATATAATATATCACCCCATAAGCCATAACCATTGTTATTATCTGAATGGTAAGCTAACCGAGACATTCGTTCTAGATAAAGATTTTTGTCTTTTAAACCATGTAGCTGAAACAAATAATTAGGTGAAAGTTCCAAGTTTGATGAAGATATTGCCGAAGGATCTCCTTGAGCCAATTGATGAGAGAAATGATTAACAATTGCTTCTCTTATTTGTATTGATGTGTATTGAAAATGCAAAAGAACGACAAACGAATCGAACAATCAATCTCCACTATGGAAATGGAAAGGTTTCAACCATAGTAAATGATTTTTTGACAATGCAATATCAATTTCATCATCAACTCTGTCTTTTGTTGGCAAGACTTCTGGAACACCAGGTTGCAAGTGCATGGATCTTAACATATTGACTAATCAAGTAGATTGAGTCGGTCGAACTGCAAGCAACAACATGCAATAGAAGGGAAAAAGAAATCAAATAAAGTCTTTCAAATCGAAAATAAAAAATGTCGCATTTGATAAGAATAACAATTTAAGAGAAGACATGGGCTAATGCATAGAATTGTTAATGTTCAGAACTCCATGAATGCATTTAGTTATTGCATAAAAAATCTGTTGACATGAGTTTGAAAATTTCAAAAAGCCACTAGCAATGATGGATTCAATTGCACTAGAAGGTTGCAACTGACATTGGCGTCTATTACAATGAAGGGAAGGGTTCCAAAACCAGGTTTTTAAAAATGTGTGCAATTGACAATAGCAATTTGTTTTACAACAATGATCAAGTCATGAAACAAAAATATATACATGAAAATATAAAAGAATTTGAAGAAGGCTTCAAGCTCTATAATTATGCTACAAGCATCTATTCTTGTACTTGAATATTCAAAAGCTTGATCAACGCAATAACATCGAATATGGCTAGCCATAACTCAAATTTATAGCATATCAAGTATGAGAAGTGACAATGTAACTCTATATTGAGACATGTAGTGCATTGGCACACTAATTATAATTCCACATATGGCTATTGTTCAACATGTATGGCTATTCTTCAATAAATGTAATGCACTAACAAACCAACAGCATAAAACCTTGCCATCACTTTGAACATGAATATGTAATATCAAATTTGCTTAGCACGCTTGCAATGGATCTATGAAATTGCAGGAGTAATCGACAACAAAATGGATCTACATTGGATTGACAATGCTTCTAGATTTGCAATGGATTAAGATCTGAATATGGATTTGCAACGGGGGTGGCTCTGGATTTGGATATGGATCTGGAACTGGATAGATGTAATCTGCCATTTTTTTGCTGGAAAAAGAGATGGACCCCAAGTATGCTTGGCTTCCTAATGTTTCAGGGGATTCACTCGGCCACCAATGTTGTCTAATGGCTTGCATATTGGGGAAATACCCCTCACTCCACGGCTCAGGTAAAATTGATAACCGCTTTGCCATGAACGACAACTCTTGGTTTACCTCACGGGTAGGAACTACTCATTCAGGCAGGGGACGTTGCCCTTTTCGTTGGCAGGTCCCCTCAATGGGCTGGCTACATCGGGGTTCCTGTGGTACTCCTCACAATGAGTTTTACGGCTATGCCCAAGTACTTTCCACAGTTAAGCGGGCATAAATTATTCCCGGGTCCGAACCTGCAATTGAAACTAACAATATAGATGCAGGAAAAAAATGGAAGAACTTCGACCCAATCTAGCACAAGAAAGTTCTATGATACCAGATGTGAGGATCCTCAAACAATTAATTCATTAAATTCCAAAAGAACAGAACACCTAGCACTTAATTAAATCCTGTTTTGTAAACTTTAAGAAAATCAAAGTTTACGAAATGTTTTATTATTAAAGGCACAATTTAAATCATATTTTTACATAGAGCTGATTTCAAGTTTGTTGTTGTTACTCTCTTCTTAAGCCATTGAAATTCAATTGATGAGAGAGGAAATTGGCATCGAAAGATTCTAGACGTTTAATCTACATTAAGTCACCACTACTACTAGGTCGACAATTTCAAGTTATATGCTATATATTATGGGAATACAAATAGTAAAATTGCAATAAAACTTATCCTTACATACCATACGTAGTATCTAATATATATGAGCTTTTGCATATAGTTCACTTGGACTCTATAGGTAAGCTGGTATGTATTTCCCTAATATTGTGCATGCAATCTATATGAAAATAACCATAGTAATTGCAATAACAAGACTAATTACAACTACTACAACAATAAGCTCACGTATTATTCCTAATTAGCAAGTTGTTCTTATATAGGACTTATTACAAATACTCTATGAATTGCTAAAGATATGACAGTGGGGTGTGGACATGGAGACGAGTTATTTGCACAAAGCCATTTTGGCAGACAAGGAGGGAATGGAATGACATACATAAGCACTAGTAGCTACACCTTGCAGTTAATATAACAGAGGTAGAAGTTAGGGGAGGACAGAGAGACATAACTTGTTTATTGCATATATGCTAACATATATGCTAAATATATGCTAATTCTTTACTACATATATGCTATTAGTGCAAAAACATTCTTAAGTTGAAATCTTGGATGAAACAAAATGAGATGTATAATACAGTTTTGTCTGTAAACTCAGATTGCATAGTATGTGGATAATCTTGGTTTTAAAAAAAGGAGGATGAATTAATGCTACCAATGACAGTTGAACTTCAATACAGTGCAATGTTAAATGCAACTACAAGTCTTTGATTATTGAATAAAAAACTAAAATATCTTTGGTTTTAAGGAAAGTTTTTTTCCATTATCCATAGTCTCTATCTTGGTTAAGAAGGGGAAAAAAATAGATGATGTACACATCACTACAAGTCTCAATAACAATGGCATGTTCAATCATCCATCTATGACATAAGTTGAATGAAAAACCTAAATCCATAGTTATGTTTTTTTATTCTAGGAGGATAGTATTTAAAGTTGATAAGAAAAAGGAATTGCATATGTTGTACACATGACTACAAATGTCAATAACAATGGCATGTTCAATGAAGAATCTATGACATAAGTTGAATGAAAAACCTAAATCCATAATTATGTTTTTATTTTTATTTTTATTTTGGGGGGGTAGTATTTAAAGTTGATAAGCAGAAGCAGTTGCATATAAATAAAATCTTTTAGCATCCATCTACAAAAGAGACAAAAGATTATAATATGCACTATTGCTAGAAAGAACATTGATTGAGCAAGAAGCAATCTAAGTTTTAACATATATAGGGGAAACTACATCGAGGCAAATAACATATACTCTTATTTACTACCAACCACATGCCTAGATATCTTCATTGATACTGAGACATGTTTCAGAGGCATGTCTAATCCAAAACAACCACATAGGAAGAGTACTGAGAGGATTATGAATAATCCAGAGAGAAATGCTATTTAGAGATTCTACTTCAGTCGATATTCAAATTTCAAATTGATTAGTTATTTTGACTTTGGCTTGACAACCTATTTGTTTCTTTTCTTGTGGCTTTTGGTCACCAATGATACCTTTCTGCAGTAAGTAATACTATTGCAGATGAATTCTCTTGCACATAGGCAGAATATGAAGTTGCAACAGAAGTTGCTTGTAAATCCAAATGATTGAGAAGGGTCTTTACCAATGTTAGAGTTGAACATATGGGCCCACAGTTATATTTTATCACAACTAAAAAGTACTTAAGATAGTAAGGGATTTTGTATACCATCATTGCATCTAGCAGACAAAAACTGTATCTTCACCTTGCCAGGGAGCAAAGACAATTTGGCATTTACTCTATAAGCCCACGGAGAAGTAGTTGGGTGAGATATTTCATAAACCTATTGGTCGAGTAAAGTTTCTAAGACTTGGAGTTGAGCTTTAAGCTAAAGTTCCAATCAAGCTGCAATATAGAGGTAATGACTCTGCAGACGTGACATTGTTTCTTCCTGTAAACTGGTCATGAATGTAATTACTGATCCAAATTTTGTGTGGCCATTTCTCCCTGATGCCTCCTATTATTTATCCTAATTCAAGATTGATTACGGAGTTAAATGAAGTTCATAGTCACTTTCGGTGAGATATTTCATAAACCTATTGGTCGAGTAACGTTTCTAAGACTTGGAGTTGAGCTTTAAGTTAAAGTTCCAATGAAGCTGCAATATAGAGGTAATGACTATGCAGATGTGACATTGTTTTTTCCTGTAAACTGGTCATCAATGTAACTTCTGATCCAAATTTTGTGTGGCCATTTCTCCTCGTTGCCTCCTATTATTTATCCTAATTCAAGATTAATTATGGAGTTAAATGGACTTCATAGTCACTGCAATGATGCATTTCAAGGGTTAGATACAAAAACAGAAACGAGGAATCTGGCAACTCATATTCTCCATCTACATTGACTCAGTTTTTCTAGGTGCATTCTAAGGACTCTTTTTTTAAATGGATGTGGAGAAACATAGCAAAATAGTGATAGATGAAAAATAACCAGCCATATTTGTTTCTCCTTATTTTTGCCGAAAGAAGACCATGGAAGCCAAAAAATACCAATCTTTGCAACTTGCAAGGCTTCAATAATGGCCTAATACTTTTCTGTCAGACGCTGTGAGAAGTAAATTTGAAAGAATATCTACAGCCATCGAGCAGATTAAATTATTAGTCGCATATGCATCCTTAACAGGGCTTATGACTAGGATTCCTCAAGATGGGCAAATGCAGCAAGGACTTCCAGATAGAGCAGTTTTTCCATTATACTGAAATAGAAGGTCAGTTATTTTAGCTATTGTGTAGTATGGAAATTAGATAGATAAGTTTTTACCTTTCTAGGATTTTTCTTCACCAGTCTTACTTCTTTGATGTATACCCATTGGCCTATGTTTAAGGAAATAGTATGTGAAAACATATTATTTTCTAGATATTTTTCCTCCCAATTTTGAGGATGGTATTGTGTGATGAGATACTTCTTATTTCCTTCTACTTAATTATCCATCTTTCTTTGCTTCATATTGTAACAATAGAGCTGGGTTTGCTTTAATTGTTCTTATAAAAATCTATAGCAATTGGATCTGAAGAGGGCAGTAATTTGAACTCCAGCAAGATGGCTTTTTCAAAATCTGGCTAGAGATGGGGATGGTCACACAACATTGTCTGATATTGAAGAGACAATGAAAAGGACAAAGCTTCCCGCATTTAGTTGGAATGAGTTATGTTCCCTGATTAAGGAAAAGGAACCCAAGATGCTCTCTACTTTCAACTTTGTCAGGCTCTGCAACTGTGGAACAATGCATAAGAATAAGCTAAAGGCTTCACTATAGAGTGCAAGCCTTTCAACAACTGAAACGAATGTTACAGCAATGCTGAATTTTTTTTCAGACAAGCAAGATCCAATATCATACAGCCAGTTTCGCAACTTCATGTTGTTTGTACCAACAAATCTTATTGTTAATGATCCATGGTACTTTGATTCCAGCCATGACTCAGAAGTTGAATATTGTTTTATATATTATGAGTTGTTAGTCTTTGAGGAAATTATTAGGAAAGCATACGAAATTGATAAACATCACTTATGTTGGTATGAATCAATTAACATGTTCATTTCATATTGTGTCACTTTCACATTTGTTAGTGATCTAACACGAAAATATTGTTGGAGCCAGCTACAAGAAGGTCCACTGACATGTTGTTACAAACAGTACCTGCAGCAGGAAAGAATCGAACACTGCGAAGCTATACTCAAGATATATGGAAGGTAATTTTATCAATATCTTTTAGATTCTTAGTAAAATATAAAAAATTATCATATGATTTATGAGTTGTTATAAGTTGAATACAAGACAAGGGCAAAATTTCTACAAATAATTAGAAAAGCAAGAAAAAAACATATTCATAGTTAAGTGCATTACAGTAAGTGAAAAAACCCTGCAGATGAACAAAATAATAGATAGGACTGAATCGGTAACCATTAACAAAATAGCTGTTCTAAAATCATATAAATTTGTGCATAAATCACTGTAATAATTTCCTATACAAACTATATTCTTATGCCTTCTTCTTCTGGAACCAATTCCTTTCTAGGGTTTCAGACCAAGCAAGCAAAACACCTGATGCTAATCTCAAAAGTTGCTGCTTCGGAAATCCTGGGGACAGCATTCAGTTTTGAGGAAAGAAATTTCCAAGCAAGGTGAAGATAAGAATGTTGGCTAAGTGTCAGGATTGTCGAGCAATGAAATCCTATCTCGTCTTAGAAGATAGATTCGAAAATTCAAAGGGAAGATAGAGCCCAAAATTCCTTAGCATAGGCGAACTGAACATAGTGCTCTGAGATTTGAGAGGCATGCAGTAACCCAAAAAAATCTCAAGCATAGGTGACCAAACATAATGCTTGAAGATCAAAAGGGGTTGTAGCAATCCAATTCACCTTGAAAAGGATGTGAATTAAAGCCTTGTATGGCATTCTCTCATTGAAAACTAGCTTTATTCTATGTATGGAAAACAACAGATTTATTTCTTTACAGGCTTCGGCTTTATTCTATGTATAGGAAAGTAAGTCTGCTTTATGTGAAACCTTGGAGCTGAGTAGGGTTATAGAGATACACTCCTGACACCAAGAGATGGCTGGAATTAACTCGCAATTATAAGCATTTAAGAACAAACAATTGACTACTGAAATCCTGGGAAGAAATACTAACCCCAACTTTGAGGAAATTGATATTTCCTTAGCACAATGATTTTCAAATCATCCCAGAATCCTCTTAAAAGAATGACAGATAATTTAACAGTGAAATTTCATGAGACGAATCAGTTCAAAGTTCAATGTTAGTTTTGTTTAAGTCAAGTCTTACTCAAATCATTGCAAAAGCTTTGTAACACAGTTTTTATATCATTTCGAAGGCGTAATAACAGAGCTTTTAATGTGTAACTTTCTCCATAAAAAAAAACAAAATATATAATAACAACTATGGAGCTCAAATGAAATGAAACTGGGACGAGAGATTAAAAAACATTTGATAACCATGATTTAAAAACTAGAGTACAATACTAGTGTAAAAGACTACACTCAACTTATCTCAAATGTGAAAAAAATCACTATAAAGGCAGTGACTTCAAAGGCGCTAGAGTATGTGGTCAGGGATTTCAAGGGTTTCAAGGTGTAGCAGGGTTTGAAGGCTTCCTTTCTAGGGTTTCAGACCGAGCAAGCAAAACACTTGAACCGAGAGGCCCTGGCGAAGAAGAGAAAGGTCGTGATGGAAGCCTTTCGCAATGACAGTGAATTTTGCAACTGCAATGTGCATTAAAATAGTATCAGAAAAGACAAACGAAGGATTTGCTCTTACCTAGGCAAGCATGCCGAAGAAAAATTCAATGAAAACGAAACTGAAACCAGCCAACCGTTCAGTGCACAGGCCTCCGACGAACCGAGATAGCAGAGACGGCCACCGACCAAGACGCTAGAAGAAAAATACAACTGCAGATGAAAAAAACACCAGCATCGACAACGAAAGACAACTGCAACAAATTTTTGTTCCCGGATTAAGTAGAAATGGGAAAAAACCCCTGCACGGAGAACCCAGCTTCCGAATAACCCATAAATCGCAAACATCATTAACTATCGTAGTACAGGGCTCCATCACGAAAACATTAAAAATACCCTACCACACACCTGTTTTCTCGGTTGGCAAAACGAAGGAACTGCAAACCACAACTTTGCAAAGACGCAGGACGACGGCATTCCACCACAACAAACTCAGAAACCAAAGACCTGCAAAGCAGAAGCACCCCATGCCACAACATTTAACAATGGAAACGACCAGGCCCATACCACCGGACATCCACCATTTAAACCTAGACCACAACGAACTCAGAATCCAAACACCTACAATGCAGAAGCACGCCATGCCAGAACATTTAACAATGGAAATGACCAGGCCCATACTGCCGTAGAGCCACATCAACCCACCCCATGCAACTGCAATAAACAACATACGGACCCCATTTATAGCTGCATTCACAGTAAAGCCGTTGGACAAGACGAACATGAAAAGGGCAGTCATGTTTTTAAAACAGGCGCAGTAACACCTCCTGCGAGCACATGGTTTCAAAAATGCAGGTGTACCAAAACCTCCGGCCACGACGAACACGTAAACAACTGCAGAAGCCACAACACAGCAAGGTTATTTAAACCTGTAGCACAACGAATTCAGAATCCAAACACCTGCAACGCAGAAGCACGCCATGCCACATTTAACAATGTAAATGACCAGGCCCATATTGCCGGCACAGGGTTTCGAAAATGCAGGCGTACTACAACCTCCGCCCACAACGAACACGTAAACAACTACAGAAGCCACATCACTACAAGTTTTTAAAGCGCTGTGATGCAATCCCGCCACCGGCCCATGGGGCACACAACCCCAGGGTTGCGTCACAGCGCACGGAACCAATAAAACTCTAGAGAAACCACGATTAAATCAAACCCAATAATTTGTATTTTTTTGAACTATTGGCAAACCTTTGCCTCCGACTCCCATCACCGCGAATGCAATCCAACTAATCAACCGACCCGAATCATGTATGTCGGGGACATAAAAAGACCAAAAGTTTAATCTTTTATGGTTGGAGTAAAACTCCAACTTTGGCAATGGCCGATTTTGCCCCGATTCTTGATCTCTGCAGAGAAACTATTACCATTTGAAGAGCCAATCCCCATAAATACTCACTGCAACTTGTTCGCCGTTGAGAATGATGCCTCTATACACAACTCCCGCTCCTCCTTTGCCGATGATGTTCTCTTCTTTTATGCATTCTAGAATGTCGTCGCTTGCAAAGTTCAGTTTTTGGAAGGCCGGTCATCCTTTAGATGGCTAATAACAACGAAGGGAAGTTCCAGCTTGATGTGGGGCAAATGGTGCTTTGGAACAGAGTCTGCCCTTTGTCATTTCCTAATTACAAGGTATGATACATCGATATACTTCACGCCTTCAGATAATATAAATGTGATCCAGCATGGGTTTTTGATGGTATAGAATTAATAGTCGTAAATTTTATCTTGGTGTCCAGCCTCTGAATCACGAGAACAGGAGGACTCATGAAATTTTTATCTTGCTTTTGTTCAGCTATACAAACCCACTGGGGGACTCTTAAGGGCAAGGAAGCGCTGGCTTCTCATTGCTGCTCTCAGGTTGGACTTGGAAATTTATACTAATGGGTTATCTGCTTCAATATTGGCAGCATCACGATTAGGATTCTGACCCTAACCACATAGTACTCTAGCTTCTCCTACAGATTGGATCTGTAACTTAGTCATATTTTACCCAAAGTACATAGTACTGTAGCTTCTCCTACAGATCGAATCTATAACTTAGTCATATTTCTGGGCTGCTTTTGGACATTAAGTTTTTACATTCTTCTGGCTAGTGATTCATATTAATTGGCTTCTTTTGGATGTGTGATGCAGTAATCTCCAAATCGTGCCCTAAGGGTAATAGGATAAGCTTTCTTTCGTGTTGGTGGGTCTCCATACACATCAAGCTTGGACTTCTCTTAGCGCTGGGACTCTCGTCTGCTCGCTGATGTTGGGAATTGGGGCATTCATAATTCAGACGAGAGCCATCAAGAAAGAAGGCCACGGCAGGTCCTGGAAAATGCACGGCCTTCCATAAGTTGAACTTACGTCCTAGATGCATAAAATAAGACAACTTCATCGGCAAGGAGGAACAGGAGCTGTGTATAGAGGCATCATGCCCAGTGGCGAATAAATTGCAGTAAGGACTTATGGGGTTTGGCTCTGCAAATGATCATGGTTTTTCTGCATAGATCAAGACTCTCGGCAAAATCCGACCTCTGCACATAGTTAGATTTTCGGGGTTTTATTCCAGACATGACACTAATCTTCTGCTCTATGAATACATGCCTTTCGGAAGCATGGGGAAGCTGTCGCATTGAAGTAATGGCGGTTAGGGTACTAGATACAAAATTGCAGTGGAGGCTACCAAGAGGTTGTACTATCTTTACCATGTTTGTTGGTTGCTTATCTTTAAAATCCAACAGGATTCTTCATGGGGACTCCAACTTTGAAGCCCATGTTGCAGATTTCAAGTTCTTGCATCAATCCCGTGCCTCCTAAATGCATGCTTTTATTGTAGGCTCCTTTGGCTACACAGCTCCAGGTAAATTGTTGTTTCATATGTTTTATACTATAGCCAAATTCAATTTCAGTAACAAGGATATGGATACATGCTATAAGGTTAAGATTTGTTCTACATCGATGCTGCTATATTGTTTACATTTTGTTCAAAATCAAATGTGTGGTCCCACATAGTAGACACTAGATAGACATATTTGTTTTTTAATTTGCAATATTTTTTGCACATTTAGATGTGCTTGCTCCATTTATTTTCTATTAAGAAACAGTGCTGCAATGCCATATTTATTAGAGAGAAGCATCTGCTCGTCAATGTTAATGATATTCTCTGTTGTTGCTGCAGATCAGCGGGTCAACATCAATAATATTGTCTGTTGTTGCTGTATATGATTAGAATATTGTAGAACGTTTGTAGAAGTCGAAATATTGCTGAATTGCTTGATATTGTTCGGGAGCAGCAAGTTATCCAAAATTCTAGTTTGATTTTTTAATATGTAAACACATAATACAAAATCCTTTATCCAACGTTCTGAGATTATGATGTTTGAGACTGTATTTATGAGCTTCTCAAAGTGTGTTTTGTATTATAACTGTTTTAATGTATTTGATGTGTGTTTTTATATGCATTATCTGCAAGTGTAGATGGACTTGGTTATAGGGGTAGGTAAGGTTTATATAATTCATGTGTGGATGGTAAGAATCTCTTTGAGAACTCCCATAGATATATCTGCATAATACAAGAGATCGACCTTTCATTTTTTTCTAGTTGTTTTTCATTTCTAGAAAAGATAGAATTGGAATTTATAGAGTTTAAAGATGAACATAAAATCCCCTGGTTACACATGTACTTGGTTACCAATTAGTCTGACTGCTTATAAGTCAATTTCACTATTTATATCTTCCTTTCAAGAAATAAGCAAAAGAAGCAATACAAAATCATCCCTGCTCAGCTGTAAAACAACTTCCCTTTTCATACCTTCCTTTCAATAAAAAATAAAAGAAGCAATGCAAAACCATCCTTGCTCCAGACTAGATCCGGTTGCTTCCTTATACTAACATTTTTCACTGTATCTTTATGCAACTAAAAGGTGCTTGTAGGAATATTTCGGTCTTTTTCTTTAATACCTCATCGTAGGTCAGATCTTTTTCCTCATTTTTTCCTTTCTGCGTAGGGCGTTTCTAAAATTATTATTCACCTCTTTATCGACACCCAAACATTTTACTGGAGCTTTAACACTATATTTAACGTTCTCCCAAATACCTGGTCACTCATCTAAACTGTAATTGTTTAACTATACCTGACAAACCTCACATGTAAGAAAACTTACGTGTAACAGGATAACAATGGCACAGTTTGATTATGGAGCACTAATCTACACATGATGTGGCCTACTTAGACAAGCGCCTGCATTTTTCAGTGGAGATAAAACACACTTCGATCTACACCAAAGTCCGATGTAGTCTCTCTGTACACCAAAGTCCCGGTCGATGATGCAATCAAAGTAATACGAGAAATCACCAATGATGAGATTGCTAATCTGGTTCGAATTTGCTTAAAATCCACTTATTTCACCTTCCGTGGTGAAATCTATGAGCAAATTAATGGGGTGGCTATGGGATCCCCACTATCTCCAATAGTGGTCAACATCTACATGGAACATTTTGAAATAAGAGCTATTGAGTCATTTTCCCTAAAACCCGGGAATGGAAAAGATTTGTAGATGATACAAACCTTATATGGACACATGGGAGAGAGAACCTAAACAAATTCCTTACACATCTCAATAACCAATCCGAACACATAAAATTCACAATGGAGGTCCAAGAAAACAATTGCCTTCCTTTCCTCGACGTTCTTATTACAAAAAATAAGGATGGATCATTGACACATCAAGTATACAGAAAAAAGACGCATACTGACATATATTTACATGCAACATCCCATCACCATCCCTCACAGAAATTAGGAATCCTGAACACCCTTGCCATTAGGGCCATAAGAATTTCTGACAAAGAACATCTTGATGAAGAATTGAAGCATCTTGCTAAAGTCCTTAAAGAAAATGGTTACAAATCACAAGATATCAACAAAGCATTCAAAAAGGCAAAGAACCTCTTAACAAGAGACGGTAACAAAAAGAAACAAATTGAGAACATAAAAAAGGTGGTCCTCCCATATATCCAGGGTACCACAGACAAAATAGCCAGACTATTAAGAAAGAAACACATTGAAATTGCTTTCTCCCCTCCCAATTGTTTAAGAAACATGTTGGACAAAGCAAAAGATCCAGTTGATCCCATGCTCAAAAAAGGAGTATGTTCATTTCCTTGTTCTTGTGATGAAGAGTACATCGGAGAGACGAGAAGATCAATAAAAACAAGGTTAAAGGAACATTGCGCAGACGTAAAACATGAAAGAAAAAAAACTAATCACCATATTTGCATAGAGAAGTCTAAGGTCATAGCTGTGGAAGAACACTACAATAAGAGACAAATCCGTGAGGCTCTGGAAATTGAAAAACACCCAATTTTTTTTAATAGGGATGATGGATTGATTCTCAGCAAATCTTGGAAACCAATTTTAAACCTTCTAAAAAAACAACAGCAGCAGTTAGCCAACATTAGTCTCAATAATAAAAATTAAAAATTAAAACCTAATATTAATAAAGAACATTAAGCACATAATTAATAGTGAGCCAAACATTCTCTTGATGATGGACTCAACTAAGTAGTCCAAAACGTACGTAGAGTACAAAAACCATACACAGGTTCTCCATGTGAACTCATCTAAAACATCTTCCTGTGAAAACTTGAACAACAACATAAAACACACTTCTCACATTCCACACTATAAATGACACCAATGCTATTGGAGCATCACACACATGACGTGTCTGTCTCTGTGCTCACAAGAATTTCACGTCTTTATTTTGTGTCCAAACATGTGTGGCTTTTGAAACTTTTACCAATGACAACAATATTGCAAATAGCATTCATTTTACAGGTTTTTGTTTTGTGCATAATATTTGTTGCTTTTAGAACTTTCACCAATGAAGTTAATTACTTAATGACAATGATATTGTTAATAGCATTCATTGTGCATGTACTTCTACTAGTTTTCCTCAATGGCAATAGCATTCATTGTGCATGTACTTCTACTAGTTTTCCTCAATGACAGCGATATTGTCAATAGCATTCATTGTGCATGTACTTTAACTAGTTTTCCTTCTGAGTATAGTATTCTTAACTTAGTAGAACAAATGACTTCCATTCTAGTATTTCAAGTTGAGAAATCTTTTGAGCAGAGGAGCTAGTAAGTGAGCATTTTTTTTACCATTTTTTATGTAACTTAATTGTTCATGTTCCTGAGCTTGTTTTTTCTCCAAATTTTTATGACATATACTTTGGCGTGTTCTCTATCTAACCATATTGGTCTCGAGGTGTGACCAATCCAAATGGATGCCACGTCAGCTACAAAGTTACAAGTTGTCTAGTCCTAATGTCACCATAGTGTATTTTTGCTTGGGACCAATAGGTGAACATTGATGTGACTTAAAGTAGATGGGACTTAAAATGAAATTTCTGATTTCAAATATTCATTTTATTTCAAAATGTAGAAAAAAGTTTTTTATTGAGTAATTTTAAAAACATGAAAATATTGACATTTTCTTGTGCATAAAGTGCTTTTATGAACAACAAATGGTACCAAGTATTTTCAAAATTGACGTGAGCCAACACCATTTCTATCTCCACTACTGGTACCCCGTGCAACTACTGGCTTCTCTCCTCTAGATGGACTTGTGACTGAGATTTGGGCGAGTTCAATGCATTGAACTATATCATGTTCAAAGAGTATTGTTACTTGTTGATACAAAAGGTTTGGGAATGATTGGTAAAGAGATTTTTTTAATTGATACATAATTAGTAAATTGTGGTAAATTGTGTCATGGGATATTAGTTGTTATTTCTTGATTTTTGATGTTAATAACATATTTATATCTTCAATTTTGATTCAAGTTCTTTTCAAGATGCAGCAAAAGTACTTTGATTAGACCTTTGAAATTTTCAAGATGCAGCAAAAGTACTTTGATCATACCTTTGAAAATAAATGGACAAAGCAATAGTTAACATGAACATATGGTATAGGTGGTATGGGAAATGGTTAGATGGATAAGGGTTAAGGAGGTTAATGCTTAAGGGTTAGGGTTAGGGGCTAGTCAAGGATTAGGACTTAGAGGGATACGTTAAGGAGGTTAATGGGTTAGTGGTTAAGGATTAGTTGAGATAGGAGTTAAGGGTTAATTGGGGTGGTGGTTGTGGGTTAGGGGTAATGCGATGGTGATTTTGGGTTATGGCTTAGGGCCAAATGGGTTAGTGGTTAAGGGTTAGTTGAGATAGGAGTTAAGGGTTAATTGGGGTGGTGGTTGTGGGTTAGGGGTTAATGTGATGGTGGTTTTGGGTTACGGCTTAAGGACAAATGGATTAGTTGGATAGGGGTGAAAAGGTAATGCCTAATAATTCATCTCAATCACAATTTACAATTGTTATGCACATGAGATTCTTCACAACACACACAAATTAGAAAATGAGTATATTTGTGTAGGTATGTTAAACATCTACATGGGGTACATGCGATATAGGTTGATGGCTAACCTATGGCTATTTAGCAGATCATGGTTAACATTTTAGTGACCAACCAAGGGTTTAGGTTATTAGTGGGTTAATAGATAGGGTGTTGGGGGTTTATGGGTTAGTCCTAAGCTTTTTCTACTAGGTCATTTTCAATATTGCAATGAAGTGGGCTATGTGCAATAAGGTTTGTGCAACCCTAGAGGTACTTCCTTGGAACAAAATGAGATTTTATCGCTCAATCCCTCCATCAACACCTTGCCACTAAGTCTATTCTACCACCTTGCCACTAAGTCTATTCTACCATGTACCTAAACCCTAAACCATGAAACCTCTAATTTTGAATTGACCACTAATACATAACCCAAACATTGTTGTGATAACATCATCCCTCAGTTTAAAACTAGCATTGTTGACAATTTTGATGTGATTGCTTGTAGGATAAGAATCCAAACACATTGATATAGGGCCTCGTGTCTCGTGTCATCGTGTCAGACACGAACACGATCCAAACATGTGCTCGCCATGTGTTTTGGTTGTGTCCTATTTTAGGACACGACCAAAACATGTGTCAGGCACGTGTTTGGATCGTGTCTTGATTTGTGGATTTTGTGTCCCGAAAACAGGACATGAAAAAGCATGCAAGGAGGTCTGCAGGGGGTTTAAACCCAATTTTTTTTCTTTCTTTTGGTCATTTGCAAGTGAAGAGAGAGGTGTGAGAGTGGTTGTGTTTGCAGGTGAAGAGCATTTGAAGGATTTGCAAGGGTTTCCAAGGAGCTTTGAGGGTGGATTTCATTGGGGGGATTGCAAGCTATCCATCAAGCAACAAGAAGAATATCTCAATCATCTAGGGAAATTGCTAAAGGGCAAAAGAAAGGGAGAAATGCCCCATCTAGTGTCTCCCCTCCTCTTCCTCCTCCAAGCCTAGGTTCATCTACTTTTGCTAGTGCTCCATCTATTGCTAGTGGAGCTTAAGCTCCATATAACCTTATATTAGCAAGACAACAAGCCCAAGAGAAAAAATACGCTTTGTGGAAGTATGTGACAAGGAAAGAAGGGCCTGGGGCAAAGCTTGGTGGGGGAGGTAATGTGAATTGGACTTGAAATTTTTGCAAGAATGAGTTCAAGAGCACCTATTACCAGGTTAAGGGCCATTTGTTGGGCCTCTTTTGTGGGCTTGTTGCATGTAAAGCAATGAGTGTTACCCAATGAAGGGAGATGGAAAGAGAGGATCATGTTGGCCAAGGTAAGGTGGCAACAACAAGCAAGAAACAAAAGAATGAGGATCCTCTTCCATTCTTGAAGAAACCCTCTAGCACTAGGACTCCACTTAGTAGATATGGGAGTGAGGTTGATATTCATCCAACAAGGAGGAGGCCAACTCCAAGTGGTCCAATGGACATGATTTTCCAACAAGAAGTGCGAGAAGAGGTGGACCTTACCATTGACTTATTTTTCCACCTCAACTTCATTTCATTCGATGTTGTAGGGTCACCATTGTTTATTGAGATGTGTCGAAGTTTGATTGAACGAGCTCCAATTGGTTATGTGCCTCTTGGTTCAAAAAAGCTTAGAACCACATCGTTGGTTATGGCAAAGAAGGAAGTGGATAAAATTCTTGAGCCAATTAGATCAACATGGACCTCATCCGGTGTCGGTATTGTTTGAGATGGATGGACGGATGCAACACGCCATACACTCATCAATTTCATGGTGTCTTCCCAAAATGGACCGGTGTTCTTGAAAGTGGTGGATGCTCTTGGGAAATACAAGGATGCATAGTATATGGGTGAGTTGTTCATCAAAGTCATTTAAGAAATTGGTGTTGATAATTGTGTACAAATCATCATAGACAATGCACCTGTTTGCAAGGATGATGTCATGATTGTGGAAGCTAAATATCCACAAGTATTTTCATTTTGGACACCTTGCATTGTTAATTTGCTCATTCTTTGAATTTAGCACAAGATTCATCTAGGGGGGAGGTCATTTTATAGATTTGAGTTGTTAGTTGTAGACTCATTTATACTTTCTTTTATTGCTCTTACAGGGATTTTGGACACCTTGCATTGTCCATTCTTTGAATTTAGCATTGAAATCTATTGCTTCAAATGTGACATGGATTGGCAACCTTATTGATGATGCACGTCATATATGTAACTTTGTACAAAACCATACCAATGCCCTTACAATCTACAAAGAGTACACACATCTTTCATTGTTGAAGATTGTAGATACTCAGTTTGCTTCCTCATTCATCATGCTCAAGAGGTTGAGGGGGGTCAAAACCACTCTTAGGTTATTTCAAAGTTTTGGTCTTTTTGGAGAAAAACAGATCATATTGCTTCAAAAGAGGTAAAGGACACAATGTTAGATGATGGTTGGTAGGAGAGAGGGTAGATCTTACCATTAAGATCATGGAGCCAGCCATTTTTGTGTTGCAGTTTGCATAAATGGACTAGCCCATCCTAGCATATGTTTATAAGGGGTGGGATTCTATGATTGAGTCCATGGGGACCATTATTATAGAGAATGAGTGTCCCGAGTATGAGACACTAGCATAGAACTTATGGTCCACCATACATGATATTCTTCTCTCCATGTCAGATAAAAATTGCACACCTTTGCATTGCTTGGCCCACTCATTGAACCCCAAGTTCTACAGTCATTAATGGCTCAATGGTGACCCCTCACATAGAGTCCCTCCTCACATGGATGGAGAGATTTCATAGGGGAGGAAGATAGCATTTAGACGGCTATATCAGGATAGAGACTTACTTGCTGAGGTGGAGGATGGCTTTGTAGAATTTTCCACTACTAGTGGGAGATTTGGAGGCTATGATGTGGTCGGAGACAAGGGTGTTAAGAAACCCTATTCTTGGTGGGAACTCATGGGGCAAAATGCCCTATTCTATAGAAGTTAGCCTTGAGGGTCATCTCTCAAGTTATATCATCCTCCAGTTGTGAGAGGAATTTGAGCACATATGGGAACTTATACAGTTTGAAGAAGAGCAAGCTTGAGCAGTGTAGGGAAAAGGCGATGGTGTATGTGTAGTGAAGAGAAATAAAAAGATGTGGGTGAAGGGAAAGACAAAGATGTGGGATGTCTTTCCTGATGATATGGGTTTGGACAACAGTACTGAGTTGACATTAGCCAACATGGATCTTAATGATCCAATGCTAGAGCCGATCACTTTTGATAATAATGATCATTTGGAGGGGTCATCGTCCACACCAGTAGATGCAAATCCTCATATGGGCGGAGAGGAGGGGGAGGAGGAGGACGATGAAGAAGAGATCAATCATGAGTTTGTTGATTTAGGCATGGAGGAGGACTATTGAATCATTGATAGATGAGATTCTTCCACCTTGATCTACTGCTTTTTGTTACTATTTTAGTATTTGCCAGTGGCATTCTGACATCTATGTAATACATTTTGATTTTGACGACTTAATGAGAAATATGGTTCTGACATCTCGATCTATGACTATCATCTATGTGTCTCATTGTGATTTGTGAACGTGTCATTACGGGAATTTTGAGGTAAAAAATGAGTCTCAAAACAAAAAATGTACTATTAAAATCAACTTTATAAGAACCAATCACATTCTAGAGAATGACATCATCTATAATGGTTGAGGTGGCATTGGTTGAGTTAAAGATGTTTATTTGTCAAATTCAAAATGGTGAATGAAAACCCATAGTTAGCCCTAACAATGTTGTAAGTAAAATATTCATAAATAGAACAAATAATTACAAATTACTTTTGAATATAATATAAATATACTAATGTACTTAAAAAAATTATTATCTATATTTCAATATAAAATAAATTACAAATACCAAAAAGTGAATACTCTATTCCAAATCAATACTATATAATTATTCTTCAATATAATATATACTTTTAAATAATAAATTACAAATATAAAAAAAAAAAAAATCTTTATTCCAATTCAAAATCAAAATCATATAAATATTTTTCAATATATAATATATAATTTTAAATTATTAATCTAAACTTTTAATTTTCAATATATATAATTGTAAATGCTTCTATCCAATTAAAAACCCATAAATGCTATGGGATAGTACCATGTTAATATGTAATGTATATAAATACTATTGAGTAAAATAATATATATACTTACTAACCAACTAAATGCCCATAAGTGCTGTGGGATACGTGTTATGTCAATATATAATATATATATATAGTTTAAACCTTAAGTCCTTATCTAAACCTTTAAAGCTTTCTCGTGGATACGTACTCTTCAAATGAAAACCCATGAGTGCTATGGGATACGTGCAATGGGTAAAAGGTTAAGTGTCATTTTTATTGGAACTTAAGTGCCATGGAATATGTATATGGCTATAAATACAAGTATACTTGCTATGGGTATATGGATAAAAAATAAAGTAGCATTTTGTGGAAGGGTAGAAGGTTAAGTATTACGGGATACATACAAAACTATATGTATTTTATTGATTTTTATTTTTAAAATTAGTATTTAATTTATGTGAATTTATGATTAAGTTTTATTATATATATATAAAGAAATGCTAATTTATTTATATAAATTTAATTTATATTTAAAATTCAAAATATGTAGATTTAAAAATATATTTTAAATATTGAATAAATTATATTTCAAAATTCAAAACTAATATATTTTATTTTATTTTATGAGTGATTAACTTTATCAGTACATTCATCATATTATATGCAACATCAATTTATGTATTCAAAATTACTTTTACTTTTAGTCACATCAAAATAAGTTTTTTTATTGATTTTATTTTAGATATCTTTTCAATATAACTTAACCATAGTTACATTGGTTATAGTGTAAAAGATGAGTTGTAAATATACCTTCCCCACAAAATGCCTAACTCATAATATTTTATTATATCTCTTATGAAGCCCATTTTAGATCTCAAAATTTCCCTGATGAATGTGTATTGATTCTGATTTCTATTGAATATTTGTAAATGTTATAATTTCTAATTTTTTTTTGGATATATATATATATATATATGTCCTCCATGTACTGATTCCAGGGGTCACCATGTCCGTGTTGGATACTTGTATTTCCATGTCCTCTATGTCCTGTGTCCTCGTGTCAAGTGACTTGCTTGTAGGAAGGCTTTGACTCGTGGTCATCCTTGTGATTTACTATGAGCTTTGCCTTTTGGTTGTTTTCCATGTGATGTGTTACAAACTATTATTGATGTGGAATAATTCCTTAAAGATAGAATTCCGTTCTACATCAATAATCTCTACTCTTACCATGTCCATACATGTGTAAATAGGGCAAGTGTGTGCAAATAATACCACATGCACAACAATTGTGAAACAAAGGATATTTACGAATCAAAACTTGCCCCACAAACTCTTATTTTCAAGAAATTGTCTTTGGGTTATAAGTCTCTAGGTTAATAGGTTGATGTGGCATCTTCCCATACTTTTTAACTAACATCATTAACAATTTCAATGTCTTGCCTTTTGTCCTCATTTTCACTTATTAGACAATAGCAGTCTTCATAATGTCCTTTTAAAAATACATGTTTTTTATGATCAACCATTAACTCCTAAAAACAAGAGCTATGTGGTGGCAATGTCCCCGACATTGTCATTGCCACGCGTTGTTGTGAGATGAGAAATGTTGTAGGAGTAAGAAGATCTTGTCATGTTTCTTTGCTGACAGGATAAAGATACTAGCTCTAAAAAAAATGTAATTGCAATAGCGCTAGGTAAGTTTATAGTGTGTTTTCTTTTGAAATATGAGAAAGGATTAAAAAGCCACATTTCTACATTTGCTTATGATTTATGTTTGAGCGATCCACATTAGAAATATGCAACCTAACTGTTGGGAACATGTTTAGCCACGGTGCCAATTGGATGCAATCACATATAATATGAAGAAATTTATTGCTAACATCAACAACGAAAGTCGTGAAAGAATGTTCACCCTTGCTAGCAACATGGGGACTATTGCTCGGATAAATTGTACACTTTGTGGGATGCCTACCGAATCTAATTCCAAAATATATTTGTGTTAAACCCAATTTTAAAACAGTATATTGATCATGTTGTTCAGAGCTATATTTATATGTAAACTACTTCTTTTCTACTTATAAAAAGTATTTATATCATTTAAACAACTCCAAAACACACACACACACACATTGAGTAATTAACATAACTGCATGTAGCTTAGTTCTTGCCTTCTAGATAATAAAGTGTACATATTTCTTCAAACATAATATAAAATACTTCTAGATAATAAAGTGTACATATTTCTTCAAACATAATATAAAATACTTCTAGATAATAAAGTGTACATATTTCTTCAAACATAATATAAAATATTAAAATACAATGAGTCTATATTATATTTGTAGGAAAAATGAAAGCCAAGTTTAGAAGCATTACAATTTTATGATTACATATTTCGAAACACCAATCCTTAACATATTGGAGCATATTTGTCCTCCAAAACTCAAAGATATATATTAATATGGATTTTAGAGTTGTTCTAAAAACCTATAGATCTTTTTTATCCCACTAGTCATTAGAGTTGCTTTACAACTAGGGAATTGCTTTCCCACCCTCGTAATTTTGTTCTTAAAATATTTGCTTAGGTTCTTGAGAATGAATTTTAAAACTATCAACCAAACCAATAATTTAATCTCCTTGATAGGAATGGGTATAAGCATTATAACTTGATAGTGGATTTTAAAACTATCAACAAAAACAATAATTTAGTCTACTTGATAAGAATGGGTATTACCCATCACCCTTATAATAAGGCAAATAAGATGAATCTAACACAATCATCAACTATATGGTAAAAATAATTAGACACTCTACACAACATTAGGCTCTTAAGAAAATATTAATATTGAATTGACTTGACATAATAGTCATTGGTTTAATTATAACCATGTCTAATGAGTACATTTATTCATAAAAGAATATGTGTAAAAATAGATAACAAAGTGAATTTCTTCATTAGAACCTAACACACATTATCTATGACACAAATGTTTTCCAAGACCCTACCTTAATTGATGTGTAGTGACATTTTGTAAAATTTATTAAAGACTTCTACGTACTTATATACATTACATTTACTTGGCCAATAAAAGATTGTCATCCAACCTTCAGACCTTAATAAACCTTAATTTTTCATCTAACATAAATACATTACATTTACTTGGCCAGTAAAGGATTGTCATCCAACATTCATTCCTTTATAAACCTTAATTTTTCATCTAACATAAATTTTCAAAAATGTAATGATATTATTCTCATAATTAATAAGCCTACAAATTCTATGCTTTAAATCACTTGGTTTTTATTTTAGTTTAAAAATATTTTATTGTTTTCATAAAAATAAAAATAAAATTCAAATGATATAAATTACTCATATATATTTGTAATTTACATCAAATTAAATTTAAAAATATTGAAATTTGTTTTTTCTTATATTTATAATTATATAGTTTCGTTCAAAAGTTTGATATGTTTATAAAATAAAAAGTTTTAGGTTCACCTATATATTTCTAAGCCTTTAAAGTCAAAATCATCAAATGTCTTTGTTATTATATAATATCTTGTAACATAATTTGTAAATGTCTTTGTTATTATATAATATCTTGTAACATAATACAAATTATGATTATTGTATGAACTTTGAAATATATATTTTTTTTAAAACAATATAATTTTAAATAACATAAACAAAATTATTATTATATATTATTTGTATTGTACACCAAATTACATATAAAAATATTGAAATATTATTTTAAATATTGATAATTATATAATTTCATTCAAAGTTCAAGAAAATAAAAAAGTTTTAAATTCAAATTCATCTATATTTTTTCCTAAATAAATTTCATCAAAATAAATCTCTTAAATTATTTATTTTTAAAAGTAAATGATTTCTCTTTTTGGATCATTAATGCTTCAAATCTTTACTTCAATATAGCACATTTCAATATGAAATTTCTACTTAAATTAATGGTTTCCAACATTATTGTAGAGGTTACAACATCCTTCGAATATAAAAGTTCTTAAATTAATGATTACCAACACTAATGTAAAGGTTACAACACCTTTTAGGTAAAGATGAGAAATTGTAAATGGAAGGTCACGTGTTCGAATCCCCCCAATCTTACCCATGCACTATGATTCGGGCCATGTAAATGCACCTAGGGGTATAGTGGTAGCGAGATTGGATCCCCAACTCCACTTGTTAATTCCCCTAATACAAAAACAAAAAAAAATCCTATATATATACTGATCAAATCTATATATTTTTATTTTTACTTTTGATTGAGTAGATTTTAAATATTTATAATGAAAATTAAAAAAAAAATCTTAACCATTATAAATCGATTTTAACTTCGTATACAAACTCTATTTTATTATAATTTTTTTTGAAAGTTTACACCTCTACTATTTAAAATAAAAAAATTAAAATAAAGCAAAGTTAATTTTATTTTACAACATCACTAACATTCTCAACTGCCCCTTTATACAGTGTAATAATTAAAAATATCAAGCAATAGTATATCGTATGCATGATTGGCTAAAAACATATTGAAACATAAAAAACCTGTAATATAAAATACATAGAGAACTCTCAAAATACTATAAAATTAGATTATAAAATGATTGACAGGTGTGGACAAGAATTAAGGATTTGAGAGTGAAACTAATATTTGCCTTGTAGCTACATTGCGGAATCGTGGCTTTGGAGGCATTCTCTTTTAAACTAAAATCTTCATTAAATTGGGGCTTTGGGGATTTGGAGTATTTCTCTTTTGGATTGATCGTAATACGATGCAAGATTTTATGAATATATATATTATGTTTGTAATAATTGAATATGATTATTTATTTGAGGATATATTATATTATGTTTGTAATAATTGAATATGATTATTTATTTGAGGATATATTATATTATGTTTGTAATAATGAATATGATTATTTATTTGAGGATATATGGCTCTTCGATATTCTGTATTGAATGATGGTATATTCTCTCTATGATGATTAGTAATATTATGTATGAGTCAATGATGTGTAATGGCAAACAATTTACTTATATTTATTGTTTTCTCAAAGTCCATCAGAGTTTTTACAGGATAAGAACCATTTGCTCCACTACTAATCAAGACACTTGTGAGATCTTTAAAGCAATCTTTTGCCACTGTTTTGTTTAATGCTAAATAACCAGTTCCTGCACTGTATTCTTCCTGAAATACTATTAAACTGTGGACAACAAATAACATTTCCCAATAATGTAGTAAGAGGTGCAGAGCAATCTGCTGCTGTCTTCTCCACAATGAAATATTCATTGGACATCTCCTTGCATAAGGAAAACAAGTACCTTGTTCGTTTAAAGAATAAGAAAAAAATAAAAAAATACAATTTAAACACTGAAGAAAAAAAATGTCAATTTTTTATTAGAAGATTATCTTAGCAATATTATTGTTATTAGTAAAAGGATAAAATTGACTAAAAAAACTATAAAAATAAGGATCTAATATGTTAAAATTTCTTATGAAATATACCATTCATTGTCCATAGCATTCATGACAGCTGAAATCATCGAGTGACTGTTGGATGCAGAGTCCATATAAAAATGTGCGTAAGTATATTATTAGCTAACTTCCAAATAGTATATTATTAGCTTAAATTTAGAAGCAAATAAGTGAATTTCATGTCTTATAGAATAAAGTGAATCAACCACTCTCTTGGGCTTCCATATTTTTCCGAGGGCATTCGTAAAAGCGATGACATTACCAAGTCCCCATACATGTTTTGGGTGTATCCAGCCAATAATCAACTGAGTTAATGGGAGACCTAGCATGTAAGCACTGGAATTTTCACTAGATTATTGTATATCGCATGGATATAACCTAAGGATATTGCATATATCGATACATAGGTGGTGTAGGCATCACTGGTGCCAAGGAATCTGGAACCATATAAGGAGAACTCTATCTGTATGGGGTTGAAAAGGTCGCTCGGTGAATCAGAGGGCCCCACAGAATAAATGCTAAAAAAACATAACTCCAAGCTGTTGGTGCTGCGCCTCCTTCCCCGAAGCAGCTCATAAAACACATCGAGAATAAAACAAACCAAAAAAAGAAGGCATCTGCAACCCAAATACACAACATTTGTAAATGAAAAACTTCTTAAGCCATTTCCAATAAAAATTATGAACAAAAAAAATACTATTAAAGGAGCACCATTACTACTAAAATACAGAAGTAAAGATCTTTCCAATAAACTAAAACCTGGTGAGAATGCAGAAATGGAGCATCTATGACAATTAAAACCGGCTAGGAGCAGGTATCTCCATAAACGAAAACCTGGTAAAAATGCAAAAATGGAGCATCTTGGACAATAAAAACCAACTAGGAACATGTATCTCGATTTGGAGGGGTATGCAAAGCTCGGAGGATCGATTTGTCCTATGAGTGTGAGTGCTCTTATGCTTCTGTAATGCCTCTCTGCAAGGATTTTCAAATCCATTCCTCAGGTGGAGTGACCAGGTGGAAAACATGCCTATTGACACCTGAATCAGGTTTCTTGAGACATAATAAGTAGATTTTCCAATCCATTCATCGGGTGGAGTGAATAGGTGGCAGAAGCAAACATTCCCACCGCCATAAATACCTGGATTTTCCAATCGATTCATCCGATGGAGTGACTAGTTGGAAAAAGAAAACATGCCCACCGCCATGCATGCCTTCTAACCACAGAGAATTAGGATTCCTCAAAGGATAGCTGATCGTGAGGATCGATATTGTGGTTTTTCACATGGCTCTCTTTGAACCATGGGACTTCGTGCTTATATTGTTAAAATAGGTTGTGTGTGGACTGAACTAAAGGCTCGGTGCTTGGTGATAATACCATGGTGAATAGATGGCATATCACATAAAAGTGCCAGTAACCACTGCATGGGACTAGAGGAGAGAGCCACATCTCAACATCCGTCCTCAGAGTGCAGCTTGTGAGAATCCATCACATGAATATGATAGATACAATGATGGGTAGGGCGCTTATTCTTATGAGCTTCGGGATACAAACAATTGTGGGAGCATGCTAATTGATAGGATTCATAGGTGGCCTGAGCTTCGGGATACGAACAATTGTGGGAACAAGCTAATTGATAGGATCCACAAGTGGCATGAAAATGTAAGATGAACATAGAAAATAAAACCTTGTATAAAGCTCACATTCATTAACTAGCCTGCGCAGAATTGACGTCATCCTACCGCCACCTCCTAGGAAGGGAGAATCAAGGAAGACGTCACGCCCTGACACCAATAAGTTTTTTGAAAAATATGAATTTTAAAAATTCGACAAAATATTAGATAGATTAAACTATAGATTTTATATAGTATAGAGGGAAAATTTATAAGTTTTACAAACAAAATAATAAGAATTTGATGATACATATATATTTCCTGTTGAAAACATAAAAATCTCCTGTCTAAAACATAAAAGTAGGCTAATGCATTCTCTCGAAAATACCTCACTATTGTCATATTTGACACTAAATACTTTAATTCTTTTGTAAATTTTCTCCAACAATAGTGAAATCCCCACACAACAAACTTTACTTATTACAAGAATACTATCTTTAAAAAGGATGGGAGTATTGGTTTAACCTAAAGAGAAATCTTAACCCATTCCATTTTGCAACTATTCCTTAAAAAAATAAAAAATTTATTCATGAATTCAAAAGTTAAATTAACAATGTTTTATTTCCATAAATCATCTCTATTCATATTGAAAAGCTGAATTATTTTATTCATAAGTTTTTTGGACATGAATTTATGAGTTTTTTTTCAACATAATGTGACTCTTTTTTAAGATGTTGTGCATTATAACACGTATACATTTAGTATAGTTCATTCATATATATATATATATGTTAACATTATAATATTTTCACATCACTGATAACACTTACACATTTTGTATAGTTTTTTGCAACAAGAATACAAGTATATTTTGTTTAAAGAGTCTTTACAACATTACAAAATTTCAGACTTTTCCAACTCCATAACAAGTGTAGAAACATGATATAACCCCATCTTGCTTAAAGAAAGAAAACGATTCAAAAATCAGCAAATAACTAGAAATATCACAAGGTATATGGTGACTATTGGGCATCAAAACACTTGTAGATGTTCATACCAATAGAACTGAAAGATAATATAAATATACATCCATCCTGAAAATAATAGTTGCTAATTTAAATCAATCTTTTTATACCAATAACAACAACCCCAAAAATACTTAAATGATTTTTATTTGTCCTTCAAAAATAGTGTTGGATTCACATATTTCATAAAAATATATAGATCCTTTTGGAATAAGCAAAGCTTGTTTTGACTGAAAGTCTACTTCCACATTATACTTTCAATAGATATACTAAAAAGTTATCCCTTCAAAATCCTCTTGAAGCCTCCGAATTTTGTTCTTCCAACCTTCAAGTACAGCCACCTGTAAATGACTTTTATGAAGCATCCAATCAATGATCACTTTTGAATCACCAACTACCTGAAAATATGCAATACGTATTAAATGCAACGAACACAGAACTTATCTATGAAACCATCAAATACTTGGAGAATAAACTCACATGTGCCAACATATAACTCATCCCTTATGTGGCAAACCGTACTATACAGATTCTGAAAATTGTTGACTGTATTCTCCTTGAAATCTATGCCAGTTTTGGACAGTATACGACTTGTATGGAATGTTGTTGTCACCTCAAAGTCTATGCACTTACTTGCCGCCTTGAAATATATGCCAATAAACTTCTATATGGATAGTGTATTCATGGTTGTACGATTTCTTCCTCTGCTGCAAGTTCTCTTGGAAATTGTGCCACTGATTTTCCTTGGAAAATGCTCTTTATTCACTCATAAATCAAACTCAGATTACTTATCTTTGATCTTTCTCTCCCTTTACTTGATGTCTTTTTCCTTTCCCTAGGTTCACCTTTATACTTCATTTCTTCCCAAACTAACCCTAACTTCCTAACTAACTGTTTCAATGGTTAGGATTTGATCTCATGTTCAAGGGTTCACTTTTAATGCACATTAATAAATACATTTAATAATGAAATGCACATTAAATATATTGGGTCCCACAACTTAAAATCATAAAGTATAAACTCACTTTAATAACATAACATCACTTACAATAAAAATGTCACCTAGGGAACATAACATAGTCCCCCCATGTCAAAAAAACCAAAAACATAAGGAGGACCTCCTGAGTTAAATTTCGAACGCTCCCTTTTAACGAGGGAGGTCCTTTTGGCACCATATGCACCTCCTCCACCTAGGTCACTGTTCCCTGTAGCTGCTCCCTCTTGCTTCAGAATATGGCCTACAGATGAGTGCCTGTAAACCACTCTGAACTCTGAAGAGACCCTACTCTCCCGTTCTGAACCTACTCATCAACATCTTACTAGCTAAGCCTCCTTCCAGTACTGGAAGAAGTAGCCTCTCACTAGATTCCCCATATCGTAGAATACATGCTTGGTACTAACATAGTCTCTAGGGCATCCTGCACTCCCTGTTCCTCTGGAATTGATCTAGAATCTGAAATCCATCCATATCTCCCATACATAGGCCAACCACGCACTATGTATTCTCTATCTCTCTAATCACCCAACAACTTACTGTTACAATCATACCCACTCTCACTGAGTAGATGAACACATGTCCACGTCTGAACAATATTGTGTATCCATCCTCCTCTAGGGCTGATATTGAGAGTAAGTTATATGTCATCCCCGGAACAAAAAGCACATCATCAAACCTCATAAATTATCCAAGTGCAAGTTGGAAACAAACTCCCCCAAATCCTCTTACCTGATGCATTGATCCTACTCCAGTTTGTACATGATGTCTCAGACTTGTTTTTGAAATACTGAGGAACATATCCCATGTTCTTGTCATATGTCTAGATGCTCTACTATTAGTTGACCAAGTCCTAGGATCCTCGTAACCGGTACTACCACAACTTGAATTAAAGGAGGTAACCTCCTCGCCATTCCCGAGCGAATTCATCCTAGTACTATGCAACTTGTTTTTAGAACTATCTTTCGCGCAAGAAACACTTACAAGTCACTTGTATAAACAAACCCTAAAAATTAATTGTGCAACTGTCTCTTGCAATATGTTCACACTGCTAGTTTTAGGCTTTGATACCATGAATAAATTTTGATTAAATCTTAGCTTATTCACTCAAGCATTTAATCAAACACTTAGCATCCATCGGGTTTATTATTCTCTGAGTTAACTAATCAAATCTCCGATTTCTAACTTTAAATCATAAACACTAAAGCAAAGATAAATACTCAGCCACTATTAGAAATATGAACACTTCAGTTTTAGAGCAATGCCCAGGGGAAAACCCCAACAGGGGAAAACCCAAAGAAAGATGTCTTTTATAAATGAAGAGCAATACACATAAATTTCTCTTTTCCACTATGCAAATTATAAATGCATTGAACACATAACTTATCTCTAAAACCAACAAATACTTGGAGAATAAACTCACATGTGCCAACATATAACTCATCCCACACGTGCCAAACCGTACTGTACGGATTCTAAAAATTGCTGACTGTATTGTCCTTGAAATCTGTGCCAGTTTTGGACAATATACTACCTGTATGGAATACTGCCATCACCTCAAAGTCTATGCACTTACTTGATGCCTTGAAATCTATACCAATAAACTACTATATGGACAATGTATTAATGGTTGTATGATTTCTTCCTCTACTGCAAGCTCTTGGAAATTGTGCCATTGATTTGCCTTGGAAAATGCTCTTTCTTCACTCAGAAATCAAACTCAGATTTCTTATCTCTGATCTTTCTCTCCCTTCACTTGATGTCTTTTTCCTTTCCCTAGGTTCACCTTTATACTTCATTTCTTCACAAACTAACCCTAACTTCCTAACTAACTTTCCAATGGTTAGGATTTGATCTCGTGATCAAAAATTCACTTGTAATGCACATTAATAAATACATTTAATAATTAAATACACATTAAATACATTGTATCCCACAACTTAAAATCATAAAATATAAACTCACTTTAATAACATAACATCACTTACAAGAAAAAAAATCACTTAAAGAACATAACATAGTCCCCATGTCAAAACAACAACAACAACAACAACAAAACATAAAGAAGACTTCCTAAATTAAATTTCTAACACTTATAAAACAAACAAAATATAATATTCATTTGTATGGTCTATTCATATACATATACCAACATTATAATATTTACACAATTGTTTTTATCCAAAACCATTGCTCTCCTAATATCTCATCTCAAATAAAGAGGTAGAATAAACAATATTATATCTCACTTTGAAGTGTAGAATAACCAACATTTCTCACATTAACATTATGATGCAAGAAATATTATTATAAATAATGATAAATAAATAAATCCACAATTTTATTACATCATATATTTATTATAAAAAAAAAGTTCCACAATTTTGTTTACATGTGTTAATGTTAAATATGATGTAATATATATGTATGGTAATTTTAATATATATTTCTACTCATATTTGTGTATGGTGAATGGTATTTTTAATATATATTTCTACTCACATTTGTGTATGGTAATTTTATTAAATGTGTTAATTTAAATTATTATATTTAATTAAAAAAATATCCAATAACATTAAAAAGAACTACAATTAATTAAATTAACTCTTTAATATATATTAATTATATTATTTAATTCATGTTAAAATTAAACAATTTATTATTATTTTATATAAATAATAATGCTTTAATTTAATTTAATTTAATATATTAATAGGAAACACTTCTTTAATTTAATGTTTTTCTTCGTATAGTTAAGTTAGGTGTAATGTTTTCCTTTTATTTGAACGACGTCTAATTGGTTATAAATTCAATTTAAAGAAAAATACGCTCCTTATTTAGTATATGGTATATGAAGACTAACTTGATTTAATAAATGATTAATAATTAAAGGTGCAATTTTAAGTTAATGATTTTTTGGTTGTTTGAATTGTGCATAGTTGGCATAGTAAAGTTATGACATATCATATTAGTTGGTGGGATGGTAATACTTACCTTTAATTATTATATTTTGAATTTTATTATAAAATGATTAAAAAAATATTTTTCAATAATATTTTATGAAGGGGTATTAAATGTTACTAAGAATGTTAGTGGTAGATGTATTATTTAAGTTAGCTATTGATGGTGATCCAAGTGCTCTTCATTGGGAAGAATGGGTGGACAATCCACTGAACTCAACTGGTCTTTGCACCTTTTTTTTTTTTTTTCTCTGAAAGTTTTTAAGGTTTATCCTTGTATAGTTGATGCTATGCGACTATGTTTTTGTGCTTTTAAGTTTTTGATGTTTTGATCATGTAATTGACAATATGAATCTGATGCGGGACATGTATCAGATTTTTAGACATGTTTAGCTCCAGACATATAAGTTTTGACATGAAGGTGTAGAACATGCATGTGATATGTACTCTTTGATTTCAATGAAATAACAAGAGTACGCTTTTTTTTTCTTATGAAAAAAAAATGCTACTAAGAATGTGGGTGAAGTTGGGCCAACAATGTGAATAATGTGTGTGAAAAGGGTGGCTATGGTTCAATGGCCCCTCTGGTCGTGTTCTGAAGTGAAAATGCATAGCTTTATGCGTATCGATATTGAGATATTGATTTTTAACGATATAAATTTAATCAATAATATAAAATATTATAAAACTCTATACTAAAGGAGTATTATATTTTGAGTATATGATTTGGATTAGGATTTGTTCATGGATTTCAAACATGAGACAAAATTGAAATAGTGTTAACCTAAAGCTAATAATTCCATGACTTTCGAACATTCAAAAGAAATATAATTACAAAGCATAAGTGTAAGGATTCTTGGGCAATAAAAAGATGGTAGTTATAAATATTAAACTGTTTCTTTAGGAGTGGCCTCGTCTAACTCAATGGGATTCTTCTTGCCTCCACCTTCATGAGTGTTGATTTAGCTCACCCATTATGTTGTAACGAGGCTTAGAAATTTGTTTAGAGATTATTTAGCTTAACTTGTTTTCCAAACTTTGTTGGTACTTAATCTGAATTGAGGGCATTCTTATCTAAACTGGTTGTTATATACTCTTTTGTAATACTAGAAAATATCTAGAAGAAGTTGGGATTTGGTGTCCCTACACTTGGTTTGATATGGGTCCTTAACAAATATGTTGACATACTAATAGGGAACCTCATCTATCATTGATTCTCATCCATCATCGATTGTTGGACCCCAAGTGATACTGAGAGGGGGGGAGGGTGAATCAATATCATGCACTTTTTATTCTTTCAAACATTTATTTTACCATATAATCATACATTAACATATATACCATGTATCATAAGCAATATCCAATACAAAGAATGTGTAGATAAATCTTATATATATAAATATTCTTATTACAAATAATGTTGGGAGACACCAGTCTCCAATACAAGTGTGAGCACCAACTCACTGATTTTGCTGACACCAATCAGACATGAACACCAATACCTTGCAATCACCAACTTGTTGTTTTACAGGAACCAACCTGTGAGGGCTAACTGATCCTCTTATGAGCACCAACTCATATCAGCAAGCGCCAACTTGCGTGGTTATGAACCAACCTGAGCTGCTAGGCACCAACCTATAGAAGACACCAATATTTTTTCCTTGCCCCATTCAGCCACCTAGATATAGATTTGTTGTTGTGTACCTAGATCACAAACCACTAAATGCTTCCTGAATTGTTTCCTATGTTCTATGCAAATTGCTGATCAAACTGTAGTTCACCTTTCCAACTATTTCTATGCAATCATTCCTTGTATCCTTCTATTCAAATGTTCTTTATTCAGATGCTCCTTGTGCTCTTCTCAAATGCTCCTCATATTTCTGCACGACTCCACCTTGTATTTCACTTTGTCCTATAACCTCGCGCACTTCCTCAAGCCATACTGCCATTGATTCCCCTAAGCATTTCATTTTTTCCCCGAAGCTTGCAATTTTAGAATACTACATCTTTTGCGCACCCAAGCTTATCTCAACACATATCAATCTTTCTCTTATTTATACCGATTTTACTCAAATGATATGTCCACAAGTTGGGGTTTCTCTAAGTCGGTGACATCCCTTCTTCCTTTCTTTTTGGTCAAGCTTACCACCCCTCTTATTCTTTCATTGACGTGCACTTTTGTATATTCACTGACTTCGCGGTAATTCAACCACTTGTCCTTATCTTGCACTGACTTGGTGGGTCTTGCGCACAAGGGTTCCATGAATTGGTGGGACTTGCACACTAGAGTGCCATGACTTGGTGGGATTTGCGCACATACAAACTTATTCTATATATTTATTCAAACCGACTTCTAAACTTCAATGCCATCACCAAATTCAACAATCACTTTGACATTTGGTGGGACTTGCTAATACTTGTGCACATATTTTCTATATACTTCTTCAAACTGACATTAAGACTTCAATGCCATCACCAAGTTCAACTATATATTTGACATCAATGACAACACCAAAATCAACAAACTCCCCCTTTGGCATTGATGTCAACATCAAGTAAAACTGAGCTTCCTCTGAATACTAGCTCTTCATTGAAGTCTTATGTTGCACAATCTTGTTTGCAGATTTACTTGCTACTTTCCCCCCCTTTGAAATCAATGGAAAAGGAATATTCAACTGTCTGCAAACGTGTATCCTCCCCCTGCGTAGTTGCAAGCTCTCCCCTTGAATTTATGCTTTTGTTCATGTCTTATGTTTCTCCTCTGTGCTGGGTACTTCTGCTTTGCACAATCTTTGAGTAACTTAATGAGGATTGGGGATCACTCCTAATTTATGTCTGAGATATTTGAAGGAATCCCTTGGGAGAGGATTTGTAAAAATATAAACAATCTGCTCCTTGGTATCAATGCAATCCAATTTGATAGTCAATTTCAACAACTTGTTCTCTTAATAAATGATACTTGATGGGAATGTGTTTTGTTTTGGAATGCAATACTAGAATCTTGGAAATACTGATCGCGCTTGTATTATCACGTAAGATCGGTATAGGCTAATCAAACTCCTCATGAATGTCCTTCAAGGTTTGCTTCATCAGGAGAATTTATGTGCAACATGCTACTGCTGCGATGTATTTTTCCTCTGCTGGTGATAACAACGCTGAAGATTTTTTTTACCTAGCCAAGACACTAAGAGGTACCCCAAAATAATGTCGCTCCACTTGTACTTCTTTTATCATTGATACTTCCTGCCCAAACTGTGTCAATATATGATACCAGAGTCAAGTCTTTATTTGGTGGATACCGAAGACTAAAATCCAAGGTTCCTTTCAGATATTTGAATATTCTTTTAACAACTTGAACATGTGTCTCCTTAGGGGTTGCTTGAAACCTGACAACTAGTCCTATGGATTGCATAATATCTGGTCTTGAAGATGTTATGTACAATAGACTTCCAATCATTGACCTATAAATTTTTTGTTCTACTTCATTAGCTTCGTCTTCTTCGCTCAACTTGCAACCAGTTATCATGGGAGTACATACTGGTTTGCAGTCTTCCATGTTAAATTTATTCAACATTTCTTTTATATATTTGGTCTGAGAAATAAAGATTCCCTTGCTATGTTGGGAGAATTGCAATCCTAAAAAGAAGGTTAGTTCTCCTAACATAGACATTTCAAACTCATTCTTCAATTTTGCTGCAATTTTTTTACTTAGGTTATCGTCAAATTCTTCATATTTTCATTATTAGTTTTTATGTACAAATTACTGTCAGCTCCCCCTCTTCAAAATCCTTATTTCCGAAGGTAATTATCCAACCTTCAGTATCAAGCTCTGGGAGCTTGCTTTAGTCCATATAAGGATTTCTTTCGTCTGCAGACATAGTCTTTATTTTCTGATAATTGAACCCCTTCTGGTTGTTCTATGTAGGCTTCTTCTTTCATATCTCCATTTAGAAAGGTTGAATTTACATCCATTTGGTATACTTTGATATCCTTGGAGCACGCATATGCCAGGAACCTTCTGATTGCTTCTATTCTGGAAATGGGGAAACTGTCTCATCAAAGTCTATCCATTCGACTTGCACACACCCTTTGCACACCAGTATTGCTTTGTTTCTATTTACATGTACTTCTTCATTTAATTTGTTCTTGAAAACCTACGTAGTGTCAATAACATTCTTATCTTTAGGTCTTGGAAAAAGTTCCCATGTTTCATTTTTCATAATTTTTTTCAGTTCTTTTGTCATAACTTTTACCCAAGGCTCACTAGTCTTAGATTCTTCAAAACTGTTTGGCTCTATTTTGGAGAGTAGAGAGAGATATAGTTCTTTAGTGGCGTTTTCCAGATTTCTTCTTCTTGTTTGTACTCCTTCACGTTTATCACCAATTATTAGGTTTTCATAATGATTATTTTGGACATACTTGGAGGGAGACTTTGTATGTTGTCTTCCAACTTCTTGTTCTTCTAGTAGTAATTATTCTTGTGGTTTTTCTTGTTGTTCTTCCTCTCGTGGTTCTTCTTCTTCTTGTTGATTGAAAAATGGTGGGTCATCTTCATCCATATATGTTTATATTCTTGATATGTGGGAAATTGTTTCATCTACTTTCACATCTGGACTTTCAACTATTCTTTTCAATCTCAAATTGTAGCACTTATAGGCCCTACTCCTTGAAGAGAGTATCCAAAGAAGATTCCTTCATCAGTTCTAGAGTCAAATTTTCCCAAGTCTTCATCATTTATTTTAATGTAGCACTTGCTTCTAAACACTTTAAAGTGTTTAAATGTTGTTGGTCTACCTTTCCAGAGTTCATAGGGAGTCATGTTGCTATCAACTCTAATTTGACCTCTGTTTAAGATATGATCAGAAGTGTGAATTGCTTGTGTCCAAAAAAATATGATAATTTGGAATCATTTAACATTGGTCTTATCTTTTCTTGGACAGTACGATTCTTTATTTCTTCTACCTCATTATGTTGTGGAGTTATAGTAGCTGAAAAATGCCTCCTAATTCCATGTTCCTCACAGAATTCCTCAAATTCATTTGAGGTAAATTCCCCTCCATTACCTGACCTTAGACACTTGATTTTCAGGTCAGTTTCATTCTCGACTAGTTCTTTGAAGACTTTGAATGATTCAAAAGCCTCTGATTTTTTCTTAAGAAAGAAAACCCATGTCATTCTTGTATAGTCATCAATAAACATAATGAAGTATGATTCACCGTTTAGACCTTTTGTTCTCATTGTCCCACATAGATCAGTTTGAACCAATTCCAATGGTTTTGTTGTAGAATATTCTTTTGTTTTAAAGTTTACTCTTGTTTGCTTTCCATGTAAGCAATGATTCCACAGGGAATTTGAGGGTTTCAATATGTCTCTAACAATTTTCCTTTTGCTAATCTTTATCAGATTATCAAGATTTATATGGCCCAATCTTCTATGCTATATCCAATATTCATCTATTTTCCCCATACAACATTTTTCTTCTTCTTTCAAATCCAAGATGTACACATTATTTGGAGTTCTTAACGTCATTGCTACCAATTTACCATAATATTTCTTCCTTATTTTACACTTCTTGGAGTCAAAAGTAAGAATATTCCCTTGATCACACATTTGACTGACACTCCGAAGATTATGTTTCATATTTTCAACAAGCAAGACATTTTTTGCTTTAGTTTTTCATTGACAAGACTTGCTAGATCTTTACCGAAAATTTTGGCAGAACCATCATCTCCAAAGTAAACATGCCCTCCTTTTTCCCTTTGTAGATCAATAAAATTTCCTTTGTCTCTTCTCGTGTGTTTGGAGCATCCACTATCAATATACCAGTGACTTATTTTGTTTAGAGCATGCAAAGCCAAGTCACATTCTTCTTGGCATTGTTCTTTGGTCATTTTCTACCAAATATTTGTATGGTCTTTCTTGTAGAAGGACTTCTGGTTTCATCCCGGTGCATAGTTGTTGACTTGTTTTTATAGTATCGATCTTTATGTCCATAATTGTGACATTGATATCATTCAATGTCCATTTACAAAAGGCTAAATGGATTGATAACTTCATTAGACTTCCTATTTACATTGTCGGCTCTGAAGTTATTGAGAGGACCTCTATTTCTCTCAAAATTATTGTCTGCGAGTGCTTTGCAATTTGCAGCCTTATGACCAAAATTATTGCAAAAATAACAATGCCCCAAAAAGATAGTTTGGTACCTGGTAGTGAGAGGTATTCTAGACTGTACAACTCCTTTGTTTTGATAGGCAGATTGTTGGTCATTCTTTTTGTTGTCTTTCTCTTTGATAGCCACTCTTAAGTACATCTACAAAGCTCCTTGTACCTGCTTCATGGTTAGGTGTAATTGAATCCTTATCACTATTGTCTTGTTCATATCCCAATCCATATTACCTGTTTGAATTTGGTCTTTGATTGTTAATGATTTCATCCAACACCTTAGAGCTTTTGCCAAACTTTTGTTGATAACCTAAGTGAGTATTTACATTTTGTAGTTCCTTCTTTAAGGATATATTTTCCTTATCCAATTCCTCACATGTTGTTTCCTTCTCTTTCAATTTTCCTACTAAGTCTTCTTCTATTATTTTGAACTTTTCTATCTGGTCTTCATACTTCAACAGTTGGTCCTTTAAATACTTGTTCTTCTTTCTTGAGTTTTTCAAATCCTCTAAAGTACTTATAATTTCTCCTTCATAGTCTACCTCAACACTTACTTCATCTTCAGAGTTCTCATTTTCACATTCTTCTTCTATTTCCATAAAGAGCACTTCTCTTTCATCATCACAACTGTCATCGACATCTACTAAGCTATTGTTCTATTTAGAGTATATAATTTTATTTTGTCTGCCAAACCTTTTATAATTTTCAGGTCTAGTCCCTTTGGATATCTTCTTCTTTTCTTCATGATCATAATCCTCCTCATCACCACTATCTTTATTATCTTTGTAAGGATATTTAGAAGCAAAATGAATTATTTTACCACATTCAAAGCATTTGAAAGGAAGCTTACCTTTGTACTTTCCACAACATTTTGAATATTCTTCACGAAGTTTGCTTCTTCAAGATCAGATTCATCAAAAGAAATTCTTACTCAAATATTGCTTGCTTCCTCTTGTCTTCTTGGAGTCCTTGAATGTTGCTTCTCTTCTTGAAGGATTCTCCTTTCAAGTTCTCATTTCATAGGCACTGAGAATTCCATGGATTCCATCCAGTGTTACCTTTTCAAGATCCTTTCTATCTTCTGGGGCTGATACTTTAGGATCAAATCTCATAGGTAGAGATCTCAACACCTTATGTACAATTACTTCTTCAGGAACTATTTCCCCAAGACCTCTGAGAGTATTGACTATTTCATCTACGTGAAGAAAGTAGGATGAAATGTTTTCATCTTCCTTCATATTTAAGCTCTCAAACTGTCCTCTGTAGGTTTGCAGCTTTTCCTTTTTCACAGTATCATCTCCTTTATAAATGCTCTGGAGCTTGTCCCATATTTCTTTTGCTAAGATACACTACATGACGTTTGTGAACTCTGAGTCTGCTAGGCCACTTAGTGTTGCATTTTTGGCTTTTGCATTGCATTCATATAGATTTGTATCACCAACATCAGTTGGAGGAGTATCTGGGACACTTTATAGCCATTTACAACTCCCAGCCAAATATCAGTTCCAAGTGATTGTATGAATAATTCTATACTTATACTCCAGAAAGAATAATTGGATCCATCAAGACGTGGTGCTCGGTTTGTTGAGAGCTCTTCCTATCTATCCATATGTGCGTAGAAATATGGATTGCATAATGACCTTCCTTCCAGTGATTAGACTATTTCCGGAGGAACCTGATATAATACCAATTGATGGACCCCAAGTGATATTGAGAGGGGGGGTGAATCGGTATCCTGCACTTTTTATTCTTTCAAATATTTATTATACCATATAATCATACATTAACATATATACCATGTATCACAAGAAATATCCAATACAAAGAACACTGCGCAAAGAATGTGTAGAGAAATATTATATATAAAAATATTCTTATTACAAACAATGTTGGGAGACACCAATCTCCAATACAAGTGTGAGCACCAAATCACTACTTTTGTTGACACCAATCATACATGAACACCAATCCCTTGCAAGCACCAACTTGTTGTTTGTGACAGGAACCAACCTGTGAGGACATCAATCCTCTTATGAGCACCAACTTGCATGGTCAGGCACCAACCTGAGCTTCCAGGCACCAACCTGTAGAAGACACCAATATTCTATCCTTGCCCTATGCAGCCACCCAGATATAGATTTGTTGTTGTGTACCTCGATCACAAACCACTCAACGCTTCCTGAACTATTTCCTCTGTTCTGCGCAAACTGTTGAACAAAATGTACTTCACCTTTCCAACTCTTTATGCGTAATCATTTCTTGTATCCTTCTATTCAATTTTTCTTTATTCAGATGCTCCTTTTGCTCTTCTCAAATGCTCCTCATATTTCCACGCGACTCTACCTTCTATTTCACTTTGTCCTGTAATATCGCACACTTTATCAAGTGATACTGCCATTGATTCCCCTGAGCATTTCATCTGTTCCCCGAAGCTTGCAATTTTAGAATACTACATCTTTTGCGCACCCAAGCTTATCTCAACACACATCAATCTTTCTCTTATTTATACTGATTTTGCTCAAATGATATCTCCACAAGTTGGAGTTTCTCTAAGTCGGTAACATCCCTTCTTCCTTTATTTTCGGTCAAGCTTACCACCCCTCTTATTCTTTCGTCAGCGTGCACTTTTTTATATTCACTAACTTTGCGGTAATTAAACCACTTGTCCTTATATTGCGTTGACTTGGTTGGTCTTGCTCACAAGGGTTCCATGAATTGGTGGGACTTACGCACTAGAGTGCCATGACTTGGTGGGATTTGCACACATACAACTTTATTCTGTATATTTCTTCAAACTGTCTTCTATACTTCAATGCCATCACCAAGTTCAACTATCTCTTTAACATCAAGGACAACACCAAGCTCAATAACTAGTAGGGAACCTCATCCATCATTGATTCTCTCTTTGCATTGATAATGTGTTATGGGGCTTTCAATTCTCAAGGATATTCTTAGAGTGCCTCTCTTTATGCTTGGAACTAAAGCTCAAGAGTTCTCTAAATTTTTTAGCACAAAATCATTGTCATAGGAAACTCACTTATGCTTCTCTTGCATTGTATGTGTCCTTAAGATTCTTCTTTTCAATGCATAGTGGAGAGTGGTTTGCTGAGCAAGTTTTCTAAGTTGTGCTCATCTACCACCTTTCTCTTTACCAAGGTATCCCTCTACACCCCCTTCCTCCTCATGCTCAAAGTGCTTTCTATGGATCTTTCTCTAACATCTCCTTAGACTTCTATTGTAGAGATTTTGGGTTCTCCATAAAGATACGAACAATTGCTTTCAATAGAGGATTCAAAGTTGTCCACAGGGGTGTAGCTCGACTGACGATTTTCTTGAAAATGGGATGATATGTTGTAAGAGAGGCCATGAGTTAAAAATACCTCGAATTACCCATGCACCATGCTTACGGGCTATGTGGGTGCACCTAGGGGTATAGTGGTAGCATATGGGATTGGACCCCTGGACCCCGTGTCACGTGAGTACCAGTCCCATCCCAGTTGTCGATTCCCCCAGTACAAAAAATAGAGGATTCAGAGTCAAAAGTAGGACATGCCCTTCAAACATAGAGCTATTCTAGGATGGATTTCCTTGTGTAGGTCAAGGATGAAGACCCAAAATACTAATGTTTTCTTGTAAATCCAACCAATTCTCATTCTAAAGCTTTGATTTGTTTGACCATTCATGATTTTTGGCGATGGGTGGTACCGATGGTTACTTATCATGCTCATTGAATCACTCAAGTATAATATTCATTAGTTTATGTGATCTTATCTTGAGCATGGGATGCCACACACAAGGCATACATTCCCCTTCCTCAAAGTCATCCCATCTTATACATGCCACCTCATTCATGGTTCTACGCTTACTATGTTGTTCCTAATATATTATCCACTTTTCTTCTACTCATCTTATCAATGCTTCTCCTTCATCTAGTCATTGGCATGTTTCAAACACTTTGTTTCACATTTGTTGAATGTTGTGCAGGGATTGACAACCATGGGAAAGGAATGTCGTCCTAAGAAGATAAAAATTATGAAATGATGCAAATGATGATGAATTTGTCCTCGGTTCTTTGGTGTGGTGCTAGAAATTAATCAAAGGGGGATTTTTTTAATAAGACTATCAAGGATATGGTGGAAATAACATATATATTTAGTTTTCACTTACAATAAAAAATCAATCCAATGACTAAGAATTAGGTTATGTATAAACTATAACAAGAATTTCCAAAGCAATGGTCAATGAGACTTGTCAAACTTGCAATCGAAAAAACATGCAATAACAAAAATAACCATTTAAAAAGTATTATTTTTAAACATGTTTTTTCATAATATGTATATACTAAAAAATTACGAACTTATATTTGGCCATATTTACTTTCATATAAATACTAAATGTTTTGTTTTTGTACTTTTCATTTTTTAAGAAGATTATGAAAATTCCAAAGGACAAGATGATATCCAAAACATGTCGGTACGGATGTCTAAAAAAGTGTACAAGGAGATGGTCAAAGAAATGAACATAATTGCATTGCAAGAGGAGCCATCCCAACAACAACATACATCAAAAGTATGCAATCATTGATTTTTTATGTACATGTAATTTAACTATTGCATGAAATACTTATTTTCAATTGTTTTGTTGCATAAAATAAAACAACATAGAACCCATTAGCACATAAGACATGATGACAAGGAAGAAAAGGGCCGATAAGGAAGTAAATGAGTACTTGTGTTTTCCTTGAGATTTCATATTTGTTGTGATCTTTATATTTTAATTAATTGGCACTCATCCATGGATGTCTTCTAATATGTGCTAACATACAAAGAAGAACCATTCAAGGAATTGATTGACATTAGGTTAAACCTGGGTTGTGAGTATATGTTGAAGTATCAAATGTTAATTGTGCAATTTGTAAGTAGCTATGTTGTTTTAGTTCCCTAATTTTATAATTAATGGAACAAAAAGAAACTATTATATTAATTATATCAATTATTTTTCATGGCAATTGCAGGAAACAAAGTGTGAAGTGGACCCAACATAAGGGTTGTTGAGAAACAACATGAGAAATGGTTTTGAAAGAATGTGTATTGATTAAGAATCACTTCTTCTTGTGGTACAATTTTCGATTTACATAATCATCTGAATTATATTATAAATGTAGATATACTCATTATACTTTATTTCTATGTTTGTAGATGGAAAATGAAGAGCATGAACAAAATCAAACCAACCAACAAAACATTTAGTTAAATAACCAAGTACAATATTACCTACAAGTGATGAATAAATGAGGCATGCAAACATCTCAAGCAATGACAACATTTTGAGTGAAGAATGACAATTAATATAATTCAATGTTATTGTAAGTCACGTATGTTTTGGAATGTTTGTATGTGAAAATTAGACATTTTGTTTAGTGTACTAGACATATTGTTCCAATTGGATGACAATGGGTTACCAATAAGTGTAACAAATACATATTGACATTTTGATTATCATCGAACTTTATGTTTTCCCATTTTGTATGACAAAGGATCTTTTATTCATATATAATAAAATGAGTTTCTTATTCTATTGCATTGTCCAATGTTGTAAAATGTTACATTTTTAATTAAATATATAGATGATTTACATTGTTATAATGAAAAAATGTGTAATATGATGGTATAATACATTAATGCAATCATTTATCCAATGCACTAATTAAAATTCAAAAATCAATTTTATAATACAAAAAATGATTTTTGATGATTAATTGAAATTTAAAAAGAAAATAAAATAACTAATTAAAATATGGACTTATAATAACAACACCATTGTCATCGAAAACATTGTCAACACTATAACAATTCAATGCACATGGTAATATAGGCATCATTGCTTTTGACAAACTATAAGCACTTGTGCTTTTGGAAAATTAAATGCATCAATGCTGATACATATAAGAACAACATTGTTGTCGTCAACAACATCATCAGTGCTATAGAAAAAATTGGTGTGTATGGAAAGATAGAATCAATGCTTTTGACAAATTGTAAGCACCAATGAATTTCAAAAAAGGAGTGCATTGATACTAATACATATAAAAGCACTGTCAACTCTAAAGAACAATTCAGTGTGTATGGTATTATATGTATGGGTGCTTTTGACAAATTGTAAGCAATAGTGCCTTTTGGAAACTAAACTTGTTGGTTCTGATACATATCACATCAACAACGTCAACAATACAAAACAATTCAGTGTGTATGGTAATATAGGCATCAATGCATATTTGTTACAATATGTGCATGGTAGTTTTTGATAAACTATCCACACTGAGGAGTATGATAAATAGAAACGCCTTGGTGCATTCATGAGGATAATCAGCACCGAGCCATTGGATACATAATACATGCACCAAGTCAACATGGATATTTTGCAAGTATTGACGCATCTGATTGTTGGTGCACCCATGCATATTATAGAAACATGTGCACTACGTAACAAATCATCGATATAACCTTTTCCCACCTAGATTGTTTTAGTTATAATGAAAATTTATTTGGAAAGATCCACCAAAACCTCTGTCAACAATGGCAAATCTTTTAGCAAAGGTTTTTTTGATAATTTTTCCCAATTTTGTAACACTAAAAGCATTTGCTCTATGGTGTTTTCTTTTATTGTCTTCCCTCTAGGTGTCTCCACTATAGCAACATCAACACAATATTCTACATCAACATACATAAACCTATTATGATAGTATGTCTCTTTCAAATTATTTTTCATAAAGGCAAGTTAAAAAGTGATAATGTCGACAAAATAAGCATAATCCAACCATCAAGCCTACATTATGCTTACTTTAGGCCTACATAATGATGGTTGTTATCTAGATTTAATGTTGGTTGTATTTAAGTGTAACTAGTATAATAAAATTTAAATTCAAACAAATAACATAACACAATTTTAAAAAAATGCTTACAACATCTTGTAGGTTTTCCTTTGCATCCACGCGAGTATGCCTATCCTTTTCATTTTTTAGAAACTTGTAAGGTCACATAACAATAGCATTTGATACCAATGATGATTGAAACATACGAATATTATGGGGACACATAACACCCATTCAAAAGTATATGTGTTTTACATGTGGCTCGGGTGAGGGGTTGTTGGCAAAGGGGTCCTTGGTTAGGTGATCCTCCAAAGGAAGCAACAACATTTTATTTTGATTTGCTTTCCAACTTGTGGCTCTGTTGGGGGGTCCTCTAGAGGAAGGGGCCAATTTTTTCCCCCACTTGTGTGCAACATTTGTGAGTAATAGAAAAGTAGAAACTTAGCAAAAGGACAGATATTAACATGTTTTTAACCTTAGATGGAGACCCCTAAGCCTCATTCTCGACATGCAATTTCCAGGAATGTTTTTATCCCATTTCTACATTTTCTTTTTTTCTTTTTTTCTTTTTATTTTTTATTGAATTAATTTCCCACTCATTAAGGTAGTTGAATGTTTAAGAGGACACTATATTTCTATACTTTGCAATAAACCACCTTTTAATGTGCTTCATATTTTTGTGCATCTATGTAGGTGAGATAATAGGGTTATGAAGAATGCTTAGGAACTTGGTTGATGTTCCAAGACCCTTTTCCCCCAACTTGTTGACCAACGATTTCGTGATAGCATGAGCTCTTAGATGGTGGGCATCAAAGGTTTTCCTATTGCTAGTGTGGCATATGCCATTGTAGGGAGAGATAAAGCAATATTAAAGGGATTTGAGCAATAAGATATGCAATATAGTGTAGTTGTTATAGGTCACTAATTCCACTTTGTAGATTTTGTCTACCATAAATAAGCGCAGTAGATTTTGTAGAGATGTTCCTACCACTAAACAAGCATAGTAGAGTTGTTAGAAGAACTATTAGAACTAACATGGAAAAACAAGACAAACATGGGGTAACAACATATCATATACCAGGGGTTCCTACAAAACAATGAGAATGATATACCATAGATTCGACACATAACATCGGCATGGCATGCATTAGATTCATTATAAAAGGAAAAATATTTGAAGTTTTTTAGTCTAAAAACAACCCACAATTTCATATATCAACTTATCAAGCTATAATGTTGTCATGAAAATCATGACAAATGAAAAGAAATAGACAACACAATAATAATGTATATAATGTGTGTTCCTATAGAATAACGAGAATGATAGAAAACACATGTTCATTACATGGATTGTAGTAACCAAATGGGCAAATTTTTCGATATAACACCAGCATGATCGCTACACCAGAAATTACATTAAAACATGGTTTCATTAAAAACAAACAAGATTTGCACCATAGTATGGTTTTTGTGTTAACATAATATATTGTAGGCTTGCATTTGCAAAACTATTCAAAAAGAAAAAAGAAAAAAGAAAACCTTACTTGGGAGGAATTGAACAATATTTGAAAAGCTTTTAGATTTTCTTTGAAAAAAAAACGCGAGCTTGACCATGATGACATGTATTGCCCAAAGATAATAATATTTGCAGAATTTTGGTTAGAAAAACATACCTAATGGATCGATATCTCATTATAATGCCAACATGATTGTGATGACATTAAAATACATACCAGGGAAATTTTTAGGGGCGAAATTTCGCCAATTTGCTATTTTTTGGGCCTTTTTCAAAAAATAAATTTGTTATCTGGTCATTTTTAGTCTCTAATATCGCCTATATTTACATACAATATGTTTTTTTAATCATAATATTCACAAAAATTTACAAGTTTCAGTAGTAAATTGTATGTTTCATATTTAATATTCGCCTACCAATCTATATTTATGTTTTTTTCAATCCAAATTAATCTCTTGGAATACTATACTTAAGTATACTTTTATAATCCTTAAAAAATACCCTGATACATACCCAGTAGGCATATTTCTCATTATACCATCGACATGATTGTTGTGATATGAATTACTTGAAAACACACAATTCAGGTCATCACACGAGATTATCGGTAGTAGGCATATTTATTGCTATATTATTGTCATGTGACATGAATTACTTAAAAAACAAAAAACAAAAAAGATTTTACACATTGCATGGGATTATGGGTAGTAGGCATATTTCATGCTATAAATGAAGCATGATTGTAATGACATGAAACATTTAAAAAATAACAATTCAGGTTTTACATTTTGCACGAGATTATGGGTAGTAGATATACTTCTCACTAACAACACCAACATGATTATCTTTAACATTAATTACTTAAAAAACAAACTGATTCGGGTTTTATAGTTTGCATGAGATTATGGGTTTTGAATTGGGTGAGAAGCATTATGGTTTTACATTTTACATGATATTATGGATGGGGTGGTGCTTCTCTAGCACATGTCAAAAACTAAAAGAGAAAAAGGAGGATTTTAATCTGCTCAAGGAATTAGAAAAAAAGAAAGAAGATATCCCGATCCAAGAAGAAAAGGAGTGGCAGCTAAAGAGCAGAGCCCTTTGGGTTGAACTAGGAGACCAAAATACTAAATTTTTTCATGTCTATGCTACTCACAGAAAAAATCACAAGGCTATCTGGGACATTGAAGATGGCTCGAGAAAGATGATTTCTGGGCAGGATGTTGTTCAGTCGGCTGCTAAATATTTCTTCAGTAACATTTATTCCTCCTCGGGTCAATGTGATCTTAGTTTGCAACTTTCGGTGGTTAAGTTGTTCCTGAGATTCTTTAGTGAAGAAGATGCCATGGAAATGGAGAGGGAAGTTTATTTGAAGGAACTTGAAGATACTCTAAAGGTTTTTGCAAAGGAGAAAAGTCCATGGCCTGATGGCTGGACAATTGAGTTGTTCCTCCATTTTTTTGATATTATGGGAGATGAACTTCTTAAGATGGTGGAGTTTTCGAGAACTAATGGGTTTATCTATGGAGTTGTGAATTCAACTTTTTTCACTTTAATTCCCAAATGTAACAAGCCCAAAACTTTTGGTGATTATAGACCAATTGCTCTTTGCAACTTGGTGTATAAAATGATTTCAACAATTATTGTTGTTCGCATGAAGCCCACTCTTTCAAATTTTATTTCTGTTGAACAGTTTGACTACCTTCAAGATCGTCAAATACTGGATGCCATTGGGTTATCCCAGGAGATTATGCACACTATTAATAAAAGAAATTCAAAGGCTATACTGCTCAAGATGGATTTGGAGAAGGCTTACGATCGTGTATATTGGGATTTTATGAGATTTATTCTCATTCATATTGGGGTCTCCCCTTTGGTTTTGAAATGGATTATGGCATGTGTGACTTCTACAAACATTGCAGTCTTGATCAATGGTGAGCCATCGGGTTTCTTCAAATTTTCCGGAGGCATTAGGCAAGGCTGCCCTTTATCACCTCTTTTATTCCTGCTTGTCATTGATGGCCTTAGCAGGCTGATCACTAAAGATAAAGATGAAGGAAAAATTAAAGGTATTAAATTCTCTGCTGCCTTATCCATTACACATCTATTGTTTGTTGACAATGTTTTGTTGGTTGGCATTGATTCTCTAAATGAGTGGGATACTTATATGGAACTTATCAAAGTGTTTTGCTCTGCTTTAGGCATGTTGGTTAGTATTTCAAAATCAAGTTTTTATCACTATAAGATTGAAGACAATAATATTGATAGAATTAAATAAATTCTTCCCTACCAGTGTTGCTGCCTCAAGGATGGGTTTAAATACCTTGGCTATTTTCTGAATCCCAATGGATACCTTATAAAGGATTGGCTATGGTTATTGAGGATAATTGAGAACAAAATTAATCAGTGGTCCTACAGACTCTTCTCGATTAGTGGAAGACTTACTCTTCTTAGATCTGTCTTGACGGGAATACCAATATACTGGTTTTCTCTAGCTCGTGTTCCGAGGACTATCATCAACTCTATTAGAAAATTATTTTTCAATTTTCTCTGGTCTGGCAGCGTTGAGAGAGGTAATTTAGTCATGATAAATTGGGAATGCTTGGCATGTCCAGAAAAATGTGGAGGTTGGGGTGTAAAAAAATTGTTTTTTTTCAGCATTGCCCTCAGGTTAAAAAGCTTCTGGAGGGGGTTGTTTGGAAACTCTTTATGGTCGAGAGTTCTCTCTTTAAAATACTTAAAAGGAGATGTTATCAATTGGTTACGCAATCCTTTCAAAAAAACCAAAAATATCTCTCCTTTTTGGGTTGGATTTCTTAAAGTTTACAATTGGATGGTTGCGGATCTTTCTTGGAAAGTTGGGAATGGTACTGTTGTTTTGGTTGGCATTGACCCAATTTTAGGCTTGGGTGAAGATCAAGTTCTCCCAAAGGAAATTCTTACTCATATGCAAGAATTTGAATTGAAGACACTGGATAAAATACGAAACAAGAATCCTACTCAGGCTACTGGATCATATTAGCTCTGTGCTAAGGATCTAGGTTTTTCGGGAACTTTTGCTTATATTTGGGACCGCTATATCATATCACTAAACTCAGCGGGTGTCATATTGTCCTCGGAAAAGGATTCAGTTTTATGGGAAGGGAACTCTGCTACAGGTTTGATTACAACAAAGTCGACATACTTAGCCATTATTAAAAAAAATTGTATCTACCCTCAGCACTAATGGTATCGCCGACTCTGGAAATGGCATCTTCTGCTTAAGTTAAAGTGCTTTTTCTAGACAACACTTATGGGTAGTCTCAAAACCTGGGAGAACCTACTGAAGATTGGATGGATTGGTCCAAGCATCTACCCCCTATGCATAAATTCTTCGGAGACGATACAACATCTGTTTGTGACCTGTTCCTTCACTAGGAATGTTTGCTCAAATATCTGTAATCACCTAAATATGGATATCATCTGGGGTTTCGAATCCTTTGGTAGTTGTTTGCTACATTGGTTCAGGAAAAATAGATCCCAGTAAACAATCCATGCCATCATCTCTTGGGCTCTTTAGATCACCAGAAATGCTGTTATCTTCAATGAGAAGAAGCCAAATTTGCAGGATATATGTTCGATGATTCTACATCTCCATTCTACATATGACAATGCGACCGGGTGGTCTCTAAGTCTCATAAAGTCAGTATTTTCACTATTCCTAACGACCAACTAGTTGCCTTTTTTGATGGTGCTTCCAATCATGGCCTATGTGCAGCAGGGGGAATTATTTTTTTAAGCCAACATCACTTTTTCACTCTACGTCTTTTCTATGGAGAGGGTACAAATATGAAAGCAGAGTTGATGGCGCTATGGACTGCAATAAGAGTGGCCAATCTATTTGGTATTTGCAATCTAAAAGTATTTGGTGACTCAAGAGTCACTATCAAGTGGGCATGCGGTGAATTTTCTCTGAACATTTCCATTCTAATGCACTGGTGTTCTAGGATCAAGGCTGAAATTTGTCAAAGCAAAAATATATCTTTTGAGCACATCTATAGATATCACAACTCTCAGGCTCACAAACTTTCAAAGCTAGCGATGGAAGGAGAAGAAGGGGTCATTGTGTGGGAGGAAATCCTTGATTCTTATCTCATAAACTATGGCCTTTTTACTATTTTTGATGTTTAGCTTATTTACACCATTGAGCAGATATCCAATGTCATACTTTTATGGCATTGAGCCTTGATAAGTGATTTTTGTAAAACACAACCCTTATGTATCTCTCTCCGAGAGGTTTTTTATATAAGTCTGGATTGGAACTGATATTTGACACTGGTTCAATCCACACCAATTTACCGGAGCGGTCATTTTAGTACCACTACTAAAATGACCGCCCTGGAAAATTGTTGTGGAATCTTGGAAAACTCAAAACATTGGTACTAAAATGACTGTCCCGAAAATTGGTGTGAAATCTTGGAAAACTCAAAAAAAAAAAGTTGTAGCAATCGTTGAGACCTTTCCCATGGTACTAAGAGAGCCCAATTCCAAGTTGAGGAGATAAAGTTATCGTAAAAATAGCAATTTTTTTCTCTCTCCTATTTTCTTATTTAAGATACTTTTTTAAATATTATTTATTTTTATTTTTAAAAGATTAATTATATGGTTGTTTTTATTATTTCAAAATTACTCCAATATCATTTTAATTAATGCGAGATTTATATTTTAAATTACTTGGAAGTAATGACATTATACAATATTCTATATTTATTATTTCAAGTATAGTTATCGTATTTTGAGATGAACTTTTCACAATCTCAATCAAAGTGAGATTTATATGGAGTTAGATATTGTCAAATTAAAATATGACACATAAGCATCATTGAATTTATGGGTCCAACTCAACCATAATGGTTGACCAAAATATTGAAATTTTATTGGTTTGAGAAATCTGACTCGTCGCACACTCATCCATGGCACATTTGTTTATAAGGTCCATTTTAGACCCCAAATTTGCTCTAATTGAGAAATTCACATTTTCAAAGCATTTGCACTATTATATCTAATTTTCAAAGCATTTGCACATAGTCACAAGGAAATGCAAATTGCTATGATATTGATCCTTAGAGGGATGGTAAGAAAAATTGAAAGTCCTCCTCATTTTTTCCTTTGAAGTTGACTGTAACCAATTTTGTGTAGTTTTTATTAGGGTTTGTGCATTGATTTGTTTGTTTACTATGAATTTTGGTTGCATCCTAGCAACTTTGTGTTGTTGTTGCTTTCTATATGAGTGTTGCTACGAATCAAGGAAAGAGAGTGTTTCTATGAATCAAGAAGAATAAATAGGTTCTTTCCGATGAAGTATTAATTGAATTTGGTGAGCTAAACTTGCCCTTTTTTGTTCAATTTTTAATATACAAATGGACTTGAATAGGTATATAAGTCAATACAAAAAGGTTTACTTTACAAGAAATTACAAATGGACTGCAAATTTGAATGCTTGGATTATCAACAGTCCATTATCGTTTTTAATGCTTGGATATGAATGGGTTACAATTAATACCTAACTATCCACAAATATTATTGGCTAATTCATTACAGCAGCAGTCCATTCTTGGTTATGGACTACAAATTTGCAATAGCCCATTCTTGTATTTTTCGAAGTGAACATTCAAATGATGAAAAATAAATCAATATAGAAGCAAATTGTATATTCAACATCGGAATACATTCTATGATACATTAAACTCTAGAGGTTCTTTCCTTTTATATGAGTTCTAATTCCTGTTAAATTTCATTAGTATTGAGATGTTATAATAGCCAAGAGTGCAGTGAGAAATTGTAACATCTACATGGCTTAGTTTTATCAATTCAATATGAATTATTATTTTTTATTTCACATTAGTGATTAGTATATCGTTAATTTGTATTTTTATATTTCTCTATTTCATTGATTGAATACATGGATAAATTATTGAGAAATGTTGAACTTCTCGGTCGTCTTAAGAAAGATTTAAAACAACTTTCACTTGTCGATGCATTTTGTATCCCTCGCTCCAATCAACCATGCCACTCTAAAAATGAAGTTTATGATCATCCAATTGAAAACTATGAATCAAATAGTGCAAAGCTTCTTGAAGAGGAACCAACATCAAAGAGGACCAAAAGAGAATTCAAGTACAAATGGAAAACAAGATTTCCATGGGCTTATGTTGTAAAACATTGTAATGGTGTTCAAAGGATGAAGTGTTTGTGGTGTGTAAAATTTAAAAGGAAAACTCTAGTTTGCTAAAGAAATATGATTCGTCAAGTCACTGGTCTAAACATCCATGCAAGATCATAGGCTCATAAATTTGTTTTGCAACTTTTATAAGGGGAAAGCAAACATAGTACTCTTCCAATTACTAAACATGTAGAACTAATGGTAGATGATAAGAATGAGAGAATTATATCAGTGATTGAAAACATGTATTTTATTTTTATGCATGATTTACCTATAGAAGTATATAAGTCAATATGTGACTTGAATATGCATTAAAACACTCCTCATATGTCTCTAATAGATAAATACTCGTCATATACAAATACAACATATGGAAAAGAGTTTTTACAAGCTGCTAAGGAGGTGTATTGGAAAAAGTTTAAAGATGAGATTTCCAACAACTCATTTTACTCAATTTTAGTTGATGAAAGTAATATCCAGACTATGGTGCAACATTTGATCATTTATATTACATATTTGACAAATGAAGGAAGAGGTCAATGTGTTACAAAATTCATACAGTTGCTTCAAATTAGAGATGGAACATCATAGTCTATGTATGATGTCATGACATCTCTTTTAGCAAAAATGGATCTATCCTTGATAAAGTTAGTTGGATTTGGATTTGATGGGGCTTCATCCATGAGGGATATTCGTGAAGGTTTATCTATTAAGCTTCATTGACATGCTCCTGATTTATTAGATATCCACTGCATAGCTCATCGAGAAGCATTGGAAACAAATGATGCTTCATCTTATGTTCAAGAGTTGCAAGCTAGTTTGCAAACAAGTTTATTCATGGCTCGCGAAATATGCTAAAAGAAATGGATAATCAAAAGATATCATGGATTCATTTCAAATCACAAGGTTATAAGTGTTACAAATTCATCACGTTAGGTGGTTGTTTAAAGGAAAAATCATGGAAAGACTTGTTAAACTCATGCCCGCCTTGTTAAGGGACTGGGAGTTGGGGGAGGAAAATTGTATGACTTGGCCACAATATTTCAAGTGCAATTTTGCATCCATTTACTTGTATATGTTCTTATTGACTTAAAGAAGTTGTATCGAAAGTTCAAAGATGATCACATTGAAATTACATCTATTGGAACTACTTTGGATATTACTATTAGCTTGCTTCATAAGTGATTTTTAAGAGGCATATTTGGGGCAGGTGCAATGCACATATCATCTTTTTTAAGTAAACCACAACAATCAACTCTTGAGTCTGTAGATTGCATAGGTATGGTACACACATATGCATTGAGGTTTGATGGTTTTCCCAAGTCACAAACTCACAAAGACTGGGGACACTAGATGATTGCATTATGTTGGAATTTATTTTTGTAATGAAGGTGATTAACTCTCTCAATGCAAGGTTCACATATTTACCTATATTTAATGATGTTAAGTTTTTTAGTCCTCATAATTATTACGAGGATATGGATGATAAATACTTTCAAAAAAGAAGATGGCTAACATGTTTATGTGAGAAATTTAGTGTTGGGGACTCACTTGTTGTGGATAGTGTTAAATGTTTCGGTGAAATGGATGAATTTATTTGTACTATTTATAGATCATACCCAAAAAATCATATGTTTGAAGCAGGGGATCTATGTGGGGGTGAGCATGAATGGTTTAAAGTATTTCCATGTTTGATGTGGCTATGGAAAGTTATTCTTGTTGTTCTAGCTAGCACAACAGTATGTCAAAGATGCTTTTCAAAATTAAGTTTGATAAAAAATAATAATAGATAAAGGCTTTCTCTAGAAACATTGGATATGTTAATGTTTCTCTCTCTCTCACTACACCTCATGCTCTAAACGAGGTAGACTGAAATCCTATTTATGATATATGGAAATACATGAAACCTAGAAAGTCTCTTCCACTAGGATAATATATTCATATCTCTAATAATATAAGATCTAATAATGAGAATAATGAGAATGTAAGTTTCGATTAGAACGCTACAAAACACTTGGTAGAACCACTCATTTATTTGAAGATTTTGTTATGAAAAAATGGAGATTTGGTAGTTACTTTTTGAAAGTTTTTGGGACAAATGTACAGTCCCAAATCTCACCTTCTTAGTCTTTTGGGGGCTATGCTAGTTTTAGGAAAAGAGTTGGGGATAGATGGAATATGATTGGTAAAAACACTCAAGTATACTTTTGTTTTGGGGATAGAATGTACTATTTCATTTTGAAAAGATTTATTTTTTTCTAGGGGAATCAACAACTGGGGTGGTGCACATACTCGTGATACATGGGATCGATTCCTGTCCATTATCACTATACCCCTAGGTGCCCCACAACCGCTCGCAAGCATGGGGCACAGGTAAGACGATGTAATTTTAACTCGTGACCTCTATTTACAACATGTTTCTTCATATCAAGCAAATCACCAATGAGCTACACCCCTACGGGCTATTTTGAAAAGAATTAATACAATTTAAAAGGCTTCTTGTATTTTGTGTTTGTTGTATTTAAAGAATTAATACTGTATTTTTAGGCAACTGTTTTCAAGGGCGGTGAAATTTGGGGTCGTCCTCCCCTTCAAATAATTGCTATATAATAATTGAAAATAATGATGTTATTTAAGATATTCTGTCTCTAGGGAAAATTTGACAATGATACTAGTAAGAAGAGAAAAGAAATGATCAAAACTTGATATTTTGCTTGTTGATAATATATTTTAAAAGTTGAGTTCAACTTTGTTTGTTTTTTCTTTATTTTTGGTTTTAGATTGGTTATTTTTGTAGTTATAAGTTATCTAGCTTTGAAGACTGATAAATCTACATTTATTAATTTTATTTTAATTATAATTTTGATTGAAAATATAATATTTTATTTAACAATTTTAAAACTAAAATTGTTAAATAAAATATTATATTTTTCAATTTTTTTAATTATAATTTTGATTAAAAATATAATATTTTATTTAACCATTTTAAAAAATTAAATATGTGATTAATTTATTTTTTCAATTAAGATTTAAATTTTTGAGGTTTTTTTTATCATGAAAGGATGCATGAATATATATCCTAACTGAAATTAGTATCGGCCCTTCAATGTAAATGTAACTAGGCAAAGTGTTTTAAAAGACTGCACATTTTGAAGATTCTCCAACCTTATATTCAAAATAAAAGTTCCATGGTGGTGGATGATGAGCAAAATGCTAATTCATGTTGACTCGATGCTATTGAAACACACGCTCTTGGATAAATTCAAATATACAACGTTCCAAACTTACGTTGATCTTAACACGTTCACTATGTGAAGTTGGTGGACTTCTTGAGAACCCACTCCTTGTATTTGTTCTACTTTTATTTTAAACAATAAATGCTTTTAGAAAAGTGAAGTGGGTTCATTAACATGATTGATTCTTTTTCCAGTGATATCCAATTATTTTAACTCTAATTTAATACTTTGGACATTGTCAATAGAATAGTGGTTTATTTGGGCTTAATTGTCATGTAATACCCCAATTTTGACCCTTAGGAAATTTTGGCTTTCATGTAAATATTGTATACATGTAATGTATGTTTTCCTAGCGTGAAGCTCAAGGCCAAGGCCCCGCTAGTATATGTTCGGGTTTTATTTAAAATGGACAAGTATTTGATATGTTATTACCCATGTGCTATTAAGCCATGAGATATTGTAAATTGATGTAAATATTTAATATTGAAATAAAATACCAAAACTGGCTATGGGAGCAACGAATGAGAAGGGGCCATGTGTATCCACTAGGGAGTGGTAAGGGGGCTAAGGGATTGAACCATAGGCTGCCATATGTCACCTTGAGAACCCATTTGACTTACCTTGCTGACATTTATTTATGTTGTAAGGAAGTGGTTGAGGAATTCAGTCCATGGCTTCAATGGAGCATGGGCAGCCCAGAAATTCGTATGGTAGAGTATGGGCTCTGTTTTTTTGTAATACAAGCCACTCTACCTCATGGATGTTGCTTCTTCCTCATCCCCATTCGATTGTGAAACTTACCAGCACCATTTTCCATCCAAAAACGAATTGCCAGCAGGGAGAAAAACCAGAAATCGCGACTGTGAGAGAACCCACGTTTTGGAGAGCCAAAAACGCCCAGAATTGGTATTTGACAGTGAAATCCAATGGGGGATCCATAGATATGAACCTTGGGGCGAAATTGAGAGTATTAGATACCCCGAAATCCATTGGAAAACCCAGTTTTTACAGCCCAGAAATGAAGTGACGGGATTGAGTTATTGGATAACAAAACTGTGAGAAATCCAAGCGTGAATGACTGAGCAGAGGTTTGGTTTGCTTGATAAACCCAGTGAAGGCTAGAATCTCAAGGAATTAGCAACTGGACCTTTCTATGCCCACCCTGAAGAGCACTGGAGGGAAGGGACGCCTGAGGGACTGTGCAGCAGAGAAGGGGACCTTCCTTGTGTTGGGTGCGGTAGGTATTGTGGGTGCCATGACTGCTGAGTTCATTTGAGATGCATGTAGCTTTGCGGTTGAGCTCACTGGCTTAGCATCCTCCTCATTTGTCATCTGTATGCTTGATAAACCCAACGGTGTGTTGGCTTAGCATAGCTGATGACCGAAACCATGGTTGTGAGTGAGCCCAGCTAGTTCTTCCTTTGTGGATACACAGCCCAGCTCGGGGGTGATCTCTCAGCTGAAAGAATATAGGCTGGACAGGGATCTATGGCTGGGTGGAACGTTACTCTCACATAGCCAGTTGTTTGGACCGCTTCATCTTCAAGATAAGTGTTCTATGTGTTATAAATTATTTGCATTTTGTGTTCTGCAATATGTTAAATTGCCCATGTTTAATGAAATGAATTGACTATCTTAATTTGGAATCCATGCATGACATTGGAACGAGATTGAGTCTCTATATGTTGAATCATCCTCTGCTGTGATATATGTATATATGTTAGGCATTACTGTTTGTGTGCTTGCTATTATGTTTAATTCGGCTGTGTTTATATTGAGTTGATTTTGCACACAGAAGTTTTTAATTGTTATGAATTTATGAGTAAAGTAATAATATTGGGGCTAAGTCTGCCAAAAGCCCCCGTATGATGGGTAATGTTCTCTCCCCTGCATTTGGAAGGCGGGAGGGGACATTACATGTCATGTTGTTTTTAATGGTAGATGGATTCGAAGATGTGGTTGTTTTTTCTTTTTTTCAATTCGTATAGGAGATAGGAGGCAGCTTATAGGTTCCAATATGTGTATTAATTTACTTCTTACAAAAATATTTCTAAAACTTGATTATACTTTGTTTACTGCTGAATAATTTTATTTATTTATTTATATTTATTTAATTAAATATATTATCTAAAATGCAAATCTTATTAATAGAAAGTGTTTGAAAAAACTATTTTTTATCATTGATAGAAATTAAAATAAATAAAATAAAATAAAAATAGAACATGACTTCCATCTAGCAAATGCAATATCTAAATATTGACTTTCTAGTGGACTGACAAACAATCTGATAATGGATTGGATTGATAGACAATTTGACAGAGTCAAGACAGTGGGACAATGTAGGGTTGACATGCATCCAGAAAAAAACCATAAACCAAGTTTTAGGGGAGCTCGATTTGAATTCATTCCACCATGACAATTTCCTGCTATCTGCTACTGTTGAACTGGGTTCTCCCAGGCTACTTGCAAGTTGCAGCAAGGCCATCTGTTTGTGATTCTAAACATAATCTTACTAATATATAAATGCCTTTTGGTAACTGGGAGTCCCCATATCTGTGGCATGCTATCACAATGTCCAACAAACACATGTTGTTATATACTGCATCAGGAAAACAACCTAACAACGAAACAGTTAGATAGTCCGATAAGGATGACACATAGGTAAGCATTCTTTTAATTTCTTCTCCTAGATATTATATTGAATAGGTCTGAAAGCCGAGCTTGCTTTAGGGGATCTACATACTTATGTCTATTCTCGGTTTGTTAGTTTCTAATGGTTACTTCTTTCATTTTTTTTTGCAATTTGCTAGTTTGAGGATACCGGAACAAGGGAAGTGAGATATGCATGACAGATGGAGTTTATATCAGAAACATCATACAAATTAGCCTCCTATTACATTATTTTAGACGACCATGGTCTACAGATACTAACTTGGTATAGGTTTGTTGCCTATAAACATTACAATCTATAGCAAATCCATCTCGCCCGTGCTAATACCGTTGCTGATGATGATTTCATTCTTAATATCTTTGGTCTTGTATGTTGGGCAGTTTAGTATGTATTATTCTATCCTTGTTTATGTTATTCTGTGTATTCTAGACATAATGGTTCGGTTTCTATCAACAGGCTGGCAAATATTTCACACTAAAAATATACAGTGGCATAGTGAGTATTTGATTTATGGATACAATATTTCATGAAGCACGGAGACAAGGTAGGTTTTCATTTTAAAAATTCGTTTACATGCGGATTTTGGATTTCACAAGAATCCCCTGGAAACCCTCAAGGAAGAAAGGGATAAGGATAAAGCTCCCTTGGCAAATTTAATAAGTTTTTTGTTTTATAGTCGTTTGAATTTGAAAGCTTTGTTGTTTCTTTCGTTCTAGTTCGAGAATTTGGTTGTATTTCATGCAAGTGAGCTCGATCTAGTGGACTCTAAAGCTGCTTTGAAGGTTGTTGTTTTTTCTTTCTTTGAAATTGCCGATTTTGGCATTTTGTTGCTTATTTTAAAGTTTTAACTGGAGAATTTGGTGATATTTCATGTTAGTTAGCTGAAGCCAGTGATCTTTGAAGTTGTTTCGAAGGTTGCCAGTGTTATTTTATTTCAAACCACGTTTTTTGGTGTTCATGCTAGCCTTATTGTTTATTTTAACATTTTACCTCGAGAATTTGGTGATATTTACCATGAATTAGTTGAAGCTAGCAGTCTTTAAATCTGCTTCGAAGGCTACCTTCTTTATTTTCTTTGAAACAGTCGATTTTGGTATTCTCTAGTTTTGTCGTTTATTATAACGTTTTATCTTGAGAAATTGAAATATCAGTTGGCAATATTTCATGTGTTAGATGAAACCAACGATCTTTAAAGCTGTTTCGAAGGTTGCATGTTCTAGTTTATTTGATTTTTTTCCCGTCTGAGCGTGAGTAGGGATATCTATTTCATTTATTTTTTTGGTAAGAAGAAACCTATGAAGATGTGTGATGAGCTATTGAATGAGTAATTACATGGTGGATTTCGTTATATTTGCAGAAACCTTGGAGTGATAGGTGGCAGGGGTTTTCAGGAGGCGAGAAACTGATGATTATGATGCAGAGGATGGCCCCGAAATCCCTCGGCTTTATTGTATGAGAGATTTTAGATTCTCCAAGGGGAAAATGCCTCTTAGAAGATCAAATCTCATGAAATTTTCAAAGGCTTTGAAGAACTTTGGCATCATTCCACATATTCGAGGGAAAAAACACTAAAATGGATAGAAGCATTGCCCAATCCATTGTCAATAAGCAAGCAATACAACTGCCCCTGCTTCCTTTCACTAGAAGAGAAGTTCAAAGTCCCATGCTTCAAGAAATGTTAAAAAAAGAGTTTAGACATGAGAAATTTGATTTGGGTTTGTTCAAGGACAAACAATTCTCTTATCAGCGTTGCATTCTCAGGATATAGATTGAACAAAGTTTATCCCCCTTTATATCCATGGTAGTGGCCCATGTGGGTGACAGCAAAGGGAACATGTCCTTCTGGTCCTAAAAAGTGCAGCATGCTCTTGAAGCAGTTTAATGATGTAGAAAACTCTCTTAATTGAGAGAATGAAATAAAATGATATAAGATGCCAAAGTTTTCATCATTTGTAACTTTGATCTAATTTGATTTTTCAAAGAATCCGAGGGACAGAGTCTACTCAAAATTGACATAGTCCATTATGCATAAAATGTAGATCATAATGAACCTTCATTCCTGTCATTTCTATCAAATTTATGTGGCCAGTGTGGGTGATTGCAAAGGGAACATGTCCCTCTGCTCCTAAAATGAGCAGCATGCTCTTGAAGCAATTTACTCATATAGCAAACTTTTTCTTAATTGAAAGAATCCAATAGAATGATATATGATGTCAAAGTTTTTATCATTTGTAACTCTTATCCAATTTGATTTTTCAGAAGATCTGATTGGTAGAGTCTACTCAGAATTGACATCTTCCATTATGCATAAAATTTGGATCATGATGAAACTTCAATCTTATATATTCTATCAAATTCTGATATCAATATTTTTAGTAGAGAAAGTATTCTTGATGGCTACCAGAGAGAAAGGAGTGACCCCTCTATCTTGCAATGCCATGTAGCTCAGTTGAAGGATACATAATATAAGAAAAATATATCTTGCTAAAAATACATATGTGATTGTTATAATCATAGAGCCATGAATACTCCCAAACTATAATACACTTGATGCATGCTCATGGAAGAAGTGACCACAAGGGTTTTGTAGTGAAAACAAAATGATATCCACAGTGCACTGAAAAGAAATTTGCGCCCAAGTTGGAGCAAACCATAATAAATACGAGCGATGAATCATGGGCATGAACCTAACACGATGGGAATAATGGCGTCGATAAAATATAGTGGTCGTTATTAATGTGAATGGATCTCAACGTCAGATTTTAAACTAGCATTTGCCCCAGGAGGGGCAAAAGGAACGCCGAGAGGAAAAGAGCACAAGGAAATAAAATTAGTTTAGGCAGAGTATGGGAAATAGGGCATACTAGTACCATTGAAACATACAACAAAATCACATTTTAAGTATGAATCTTCAACTAACTAATAGAAGCACATCCAAACATGATGTAAACACTTTCAAAGTAACCTTGAAAGATAACCTGGTGAGGCAACTTAGAATCAAATACAAATAGGAGGTATCTAACACTAGTTCAACAAGAATAGGAGATATCCATATCTTCCTAAAGGCTCTATATCCCTCCTTAAGTCATCCTTCAAAATTCTAATAGTCGTATCGCAGGTTCTCAACCAATCATTTCAAGAATGAAATTGGATCACAACAAACATCATCGAGTCTATATGGGATTGAACTATCTAAATTGTGTCAATTGACGGGAAATTGGAAGTTGCTCTGCACTGAGGTAAGATGTGTACAAGTTGAAAGTAGTGCAATAAACAAAGCACAATCCACTTGGCTATAGCTTCCATTGCATGTATAAAAGTCTCAAGAAACCATTTTCGAGCTTCGACTTGTCCTTTGATGAGCTATGCTTAGATATTGAATACACTTAGAGCCTTTATAATATCAAAAACTACCAAAACAACCTTGTTCACCTACCATATGACGTTATACGATGCAAAACACGTGTCAGTGCATATTAACACACAGCTCCTCTAGATTTACTGTGATCACCAGTTGGAGAGATGTGACTCTACCCCCTACCTCTGGAGAATTATTAAGCTTTGTGGGTAGATTGCTAACAGTTTCAGGAAGCTCGATGCTTTCTTTGGCAGGCGACCAGTTTTACGGTCAATTCATGCTCAATTCAGGATCAAATAAAACCCTGACTATGCTCTTCTTGCTTGAGCAATTGAAGGATTATGAATGATTGGAATCAATAAGAAGGCCATGCAATTCCTCGGCGTAATCCTAACATAACGAGAATCTTGGATATTCCGTTAATGAGAATGTTTACTCCACCCGACGATATGCTTTTTCCACCATCGATCTTAGACAAGATCGATCTCAAGTCTTGATGATCGTTTCTAGTCCCACAACGCTTTGAATTCGACAATATTCGACAAGTCTTGACTCGAACAATCCCGACAGGTTCCGGTTCGACAGGTTTCAACTCGACCAACCCTGACAGGTTCCGGTTCAACAAGTCTCGACAGGTTTCGAGTTCGGCACACCAAGATCGATCTCAAGTCTTGACGATCATTTCTGGTCCCACAACGCTCTGACTTCAACAATCTTCGACAAGTCTTGACTCAAATAATCCTGACAGGTTCCGATTCGACAAGTTTCAACTCGACCAACCCCGACAGGTTCCGGTTCGACAAGTCTCTACAGGTTTCGAGTTTGGCACACATACAACACTTCGACGGATTCGGCAACCTTCGACAGTTTCGTGACATCGACCTTTTGCGTCAATATGTGACTGGCGACTGCTAAGTCTCAGATAATCTTTGTTGAATTGATCAGTGAAACGATCAATTCCTCCTACAATTCGAAGGTTATGGCGACACGAAACCACATAGTTATACACAGAGTAATATGGAGCAAATTTACACTAACCATAGAGTAATATAAAGGCAAAATGCAAGATACCATTTTTTTTTTCTTTTGTAAGTGACTGAGCTTTCGAAGATCACCTGTGGGTAGATGAACACCACCATTTAGTTTAGGTTAGCTCACATAAGAATGCTACAGGCAAGTGAAAAAAAAAAATCTAATGCAAAAGCCAGAAAATAAATACCACTAAGCTATAAACAAGAAGACAAATCCAATTTAAAATTTAAAAAAAATGGCTGAGCATTAAGTCCTACGATATCCATAACAATCTACAGCTAGACAGAAATTACATTCATAAATTGGACATCAACTACCATACAATATTTTTTTTTTAAACCAGAAACGCAACTCATCCCTCAACACAAGCGCATCAAGAGTTGGATGGGCAATGTTCAGATCATTTTGTGCTTCTAAAATATATATATCAATAAAAAGACAGAAACCAAAATTCAATATGTTGATTATGATTCCCCAAATTTAAAATAATGGCATATTTGATACACTTAAAGACATATCTTCTAAACACTAAAATAATTGCAGAACTTGGGAAGCATAAGAAACAAGGGAGAACCTAGGAAACAATCGTGGAGTTGGTTTGGCAAGAATAGGTAGAAGCTGCAGGTCCCAATCATTCTCCATAGAAGGATGATATACTTGACAAAGAAGTTATGTTTCACACGTAGCAATCTCAATCTAACCCAGTAGGTTGAGAGCGTGTTTAGTATCTTAGCGTATTTAGAAATGCCTCCATCTTCTATTCGAACCAAATGTACATAGCTATTTATCTTTAGTTCATGGATATTGTGCAGCGGAGAAGTACTTCAGTATCTTGATTTTATGGAAAGAAATGAGGACAAGAACAACACATGCTCTTGGGAAGGGAATAGAAGCCTTAAAAATTGACCATCATTTGCTTGATGCTTTCCTATATTCTTTGGTAAAAGGAGGATTCTTTGATGCAACAATGGAGATAGTTGAAAAAATAAATAAATAAAGAAATGAAAGTGTTTGTTGATAAATGGAGATGCAAGCAATTTTATATGAAGACTCACAAAAATTGAATTCGTCAAAACTTAAGAAAATGAATTTAGAAAGGTGCAAGCGATTATTGCATTCAAGAGTTGGTTGGGTTTATCATCTTGATTGAAGTAACTTGGTGAGTGCTTACAAGTAGAACAATCAAGAGAAGGATTAACTTGAAGATGGGGATGCTTCATAAGAGTAACTTTTATAACATAATTCACACAGCATGTTCATTATTCAACATGAAAAACGTTATATTTGAAGGATTCATGGAAAATCACATACCCAATTTGGTTATGTAACAACTTTTATAGCAATGGAAAAGCGATTGCCTAACACTGGAGTCCATTAATGTCAAAATTGAACATTCTACACTCCATTGACGAAGATTTTGAATTTAAAAATGGCCTCTTAACCATTACGTTGACTCATATTTACTCTTCGCATATAAAATTTACTTGTGCTGAGGAAAAAGCATGACATTTAATTTTATATTTTTTTTTATTTGAGCATTCAATTGGTTTGACTTGTTATTTTCATATGAACTGGTTTATGATTTTAAAATCTGGTACACTAATATTTTCTCTTCTGAAAAAACTGCAGATATATAAATCAATATTCTTTAAATTTAAACTATACTTTTATTAAACCATTGAATAATCTCAATTTCATCTTTACATTTAAATTTTTATCATTACCCTACTTTATGGTAAAGAGATATATTTTTTATAATAATAATAATTAAATAGTAGATAGACATCTTATTACTATTATGATTAAATAATTCACAAACATTTTATTATATAATAAGTATTAAATAATTCACAAATGGGATGGTGCAAGGTAATGATACCCAATTATGACACGTTAGTTGCAATGACATTTTGGAAAAACAGAACTATTATCATTAAAATCAATTATTAGAGGTACCTACAAAACTTTTTCCGATTAGGTGTAAAAAGATGAAACGTAGAAAAACGGATGACCTTCCGGAATATATAATTTTTATTTATGGAAAAGTGGTATAACCACCCCAAAATGTCATTATTCGAAGATTGGTATGTTTTTTTTTTCTAAAACATAATGCACATGTTTTTTTTGAGCCACTTGTTTGCTATGTAAATTTTCAATTTACAAGAAAAAAAATATGTAGAGGCATAGGCAACAGAAAAATCTTGTGCGGGGCTATTTTTCCAAAATTTTAAAAGTCAATTTTATATTTTTTTTAAATTACCGAAGTTAGTGAAGCCCTAAAACGACATAGTCAAGTTTTAATCCACCATACCATGGTCTAAAAATAATCAAAATGCATTTTTTTGTTTTTAAGGTTGTAGGTATTTTCGTGCTCTTACGTGGGTTCTTTTCCGTTTTCGAAATAGGTAAGCCAATCAAAAGTTATAGGCCAAATAAACGACCTATGTTTTTTACAAATTTGACATGAGTGCTATTTAAAATGAATTAAAAATAGAGAACAACAGCAGATCTATTAAAAAATTATATATTTGGAATCTGCACACAGAGCTCGACAAGTGTGTGCAATTTCATCTGCAGTGCATTCGTGGAGCTTATGCAGAACTAGCTGTGAAAAACAAGAAGTTGCAGCGTTTGATGTTTTCTGTTATAAATCAGGGATAAATCAGACCGAACCTAAAGGTGCAATCCGAAGCTAATTCCAAGCCTGCAAGGGCGCCAAAAACAATTTGAATTCAAACACGCGCGCGTGCAACTACACGCACACGCAAACACGTGCACGCGTAGGTGCGCGCACGCGTTAAGAACAGCGCCCACGCATCCTTGCGCGTACGCGCTATTGTATGCCTTTGTATGGTTTATTTAATTTCCTTTGTCAAGGGGATACATGAAGTTGATGAAGATGTGATGATGAAGAAGATGACGATGATGGAGATGTTGATGAGGAAGGGGAAGATGACAATGATGTTGAAGATGTTGATGATGATGCTGACGATGATGAGATGATGGTGATGGTGATGATGATGATGATGACAATGGTGATGAAGATGATGATGAGGATGATGGTGATGATGATGAGATGATGGTGATGGTGATGGTGATGATGATGATGGCAATGGTGATGAAGATGACGATGAGGATGATGGTGATGATGATGAGGATGAGGATGATGGTGATGAGGATGATGGTGATGAGGATGATGATCATGATGGTGATGAAGATGATCATGATCATGATGAATATGATGATGATGATTATAATCATCATCATCATCACCATCACCATCATCATCAACATCTTCATCATCATTGTCATCTCCCGCTTCCTCATCAACATCTCCACCATCGTCATCTTCATCATCATCATCATCATCTTCATCACCATCCTTATCAACATCAACATCATCTCCATCATCATCATCTTCTTCATCCTCATCACCATCATCATCATCATCTTCATCATCATCATCATTGTCATCATCAACACCGTCATCATCATCGTCCTTCTTCCTCATCTTCATCAACATCTAGGTCATCATCTTCATCGTCAACGTCATCATCATCATCATCCTCATCATCAAAATTGATGGCAATGATGATGAAGATGATGAGTACGATTATCATCATCATGTTCATCATCGTACTCATATTCATCACCATCCACCATCATCATCATCATCATCTTCGTCATCACCCTCTTCTTCATCATCATCATCAACAACATCTTCGTCGTCGTCATCATCATCATCATCAAATGATGACGATACGAAGATGATGATGATGATGATGACGAAGAAGTTGGCGATGACGAGTATGATGAGGATGATGAAGATGGTGATTATGATGACGAAGAAAATGATCATCGTGACCATGATCATATGATGATGATGATGATGACGAATATGATGATTTTGATGATGATGATCATATTCGTCATCATCATCATCATCGTACTCATATTCATCATCATCCAACTCCATCATCATCATCATCATATCATCATCATCATCGTCATCCTCGTCCTCACAATGATGATGATGATGATGGTGATGATGATGATCATGTTGTTGATGATGATGAAGATGATGATGATGATGATGAGAATGATGTGCTGCATATTCGTCATCTTCTTCATCATCATCATCATCATCTCCATTAGTCATCATCATCATCACCATCTTCATCATCATCGTCGTCGTCATCATCATCATCATCATCATCATCATAAGGATGATGGTGATGACGAGTATGATGAGGATGATGAAGATGATTGTTATGATGACTATCATCATCATCATCATCATCATATGATCATCATCCTCATCATCCTCATCATCATCCGCATCCTCACAATGATGATGATGATGATGATGAGGAAGTTGATGATGATGGTCATGTTGATGATGATGATGAAGATGTTGATGATGTGCTGCATATTCCTCGTCTTCTTCATCATCATCATCTCCAAATTAGTCATCATCATCATCGTACTCATATTCATCATCATCCACCATCATCATCAACATCATCATTATCATCATCATATCATCACGACGAAGACGATGATGATGTGTTGCATATTCGTCATCATCTCCAACAACATCTTCGTCATCTTCATCATCATCCTCGTCATCATCATCCTCATGCTCGTCCTCACAATTATGATGATGACGATGATGATGATGACGACGATGATGATCATGCTGTGGATCATGTTGTGGATGATGATGACGTGTTGCATATTCGCCATTATCTTCATTATCAACATCATAATCATCATCATCATCATCATCACCATCATCTCCATTAGTCATCATCGTCATCATCATCATCATCATCAACATCATCATCTTCATCATCATCATCATCATCTTCATCATCATCATCATGACGAAGATGATGATGACGATGAAGATGGTGATGATGATGATGACGATGAAGATGTTGATGATGATGATGATGACTACTGGAGATGATGATGATGTTGATGATGAAGATGATGACGAATATGTTGCACATCATCCTCATCCTCATCATCATCTTCATCATCATCATCTTCTTGATGATGGTGATGATGATGATGAAGATGGCTATGACGAGTATGATGAGGATGATGAAGATGCTGATTATGATGACGAAGACACTGATCATCGTGACCATGATCATATGATGATGATGGTGATGGGGAGGATGATGAAGATGGCGATGATGATGATGGCGATGTGTTGTATATTCGCCATCATCTTCATCGTCAACATCATAATCATCATCATCATCATCATCATCATCATCATCATCATGACGAAGATGATGATGATGATGATGATGATGATGACGATGAAGATGGTGATGATGATGATGACGATGAAGATGGTGATGATGATGATGATGACTACTGGAGATGATGATGATGTTGATGATGAAGATGATGGCGAATATGTTGCACATCATCCTCATCCTCATCATCATCTTCATGATGATGATGATGATGATGATGATGATGAAGATGGCTATGACAAGTATGATGAGGATGATGAAAATGCCGATTATGATGACGAAGACAATGATCATCGTGACCATGATCATATGATGATGATGGTGATGGTGAGGATGATGATGACTAATGAAGATGATGACGACGAATATGATGATTTTGATGATGATCATCATATTCGTCATCATCATCATCATCTTCATCATCATCCACCACCATCATAATCATCATCATATCACCATCATCATCACCATCCTCGTCCTCACAATGATGATGATGATGAAGATGATGACGATGATGATGGTGATGATGATGATCATGTTGTTGATGATGATGATGATGAGGATGATGTGTTGCATATTCGTCATCATCTTCATCATCAACATCATCATCATCATCATCATCATCATCTCCATTAGTCATCATCTTCATCATCATTGTCGTCATCATCATCATCATCTTCATCATCATCGTCGTCATCATCATCATCATCTTCATCATCATCATCATCCGCATGCTCTTCCTCACAATGATGATGATGACAACGATGATGAAGATGATGATGATGATCATGCTATGGATCATGTTGTGGATGATGATGATGTGCTACATATTCGTCATCATCTTCATCGTCAACATCATGATCATCATCAATCATCATGATCATCATCTCCATTAGTCATCATCATCATCATTATCACCATCTTCATCGTCATCATCATCATCATCACCATATTCATCATCATCATGATCTTCATCACCATCGTCATCATCAGCATCATCATCATCATCATCGTACTCATATTCATCATCATCCACCACAATCATCATCATCATCATCATATCATCATCATTATCATCATCCTCGTCCTCACAATGATTTGATGATGAAGATGATGAAGATAATGATGGTGATGATGATGATCATGTTGTTGATGATGATGAATATGATGATGAGGATGAGGATGATGTGCTGCATATTCATCATCATCTTCATCATCAACATCATCGTCAAAATCATCATCATCATCATCTCCATTAGTCATCATCATCATCACCATCTTCATCATCATCATCATCATCTTCGTCATGATCTTCATCATCATCATCATTAGATCATCATGACGAAAAACCTTATTTTATTGCAATTGTGATTCCACTTACAGCAGATGAACACTATTCGTAAAATCTTCCATGATGAGGAGGCCCTCCATGACTACTTGATTAGATCCTTTACATCTCATCATCTTCATCCTACATTGAGACCAGGGATAACAGGTGCCTTAGATTTTGATCAATACAACAATGTAAAGAAGAGTGCTCTGCAGTGATGGGGGGGGGCACAGATGTAGTGGCAGCCACTACAGGTGCAACCACTGGAGATACTGATGAGGATATTGGAAGAGTAGATGCCACAATAGTGGCGGGAAGTGGGGATGATATGGTGGGAGAAGACACGGTGGTATGGGGTGGAGGAGGACCATGTGGACTATGAAACCCTGCCGGATGTAGGATAGAGGGTATCGAACGGAAAGGGCTACGGACAGTGTTGAGGGATGGTGCATGGGAGGGCAGTCCTGCATGGAGGGAGGAGGATGGACAAATGGGAGTTTGTGGACGAAGAGGGGAAGGTGGAAGGAAGGGGGGGCGTGGAGGAATGGGGGAGGATGGATAGACAAGGGGGCGTGGATAAATTGGGGGGGATGTATGGACGTAGGGGGGTGGGCGAGTGGGGGAGGATGGATGGAGGGGGGAATATGGTCGGAGAGGGGGGGATGGACGGAAGGGAGGGGGTGGACGTAGGGAGGGGTCTAGATGAAAGCGAGGGGGGGGACTCATGGGAGAGGGTGGATACACAGGACTAAAATGCGGAGACACAACTGCTGGTGGAACCTACATATACATTTGTAATATCACAATTTAGTAAACAAACAATAAATTAAACCATAGTAAGTCGTAACAAATCAAATTAAAAGCATGCTTATAACTACACATTGTACCTGTGTATATGGTGATGTGCCAGTCCCTGGCGGGGGTGGCTGATAACTGTAGTCACGAAAAACCTGTGGACAACAAAATGCATGCATGTTATGAACATGTTAAACAAGTCATTATCTAGGAAATCAAGATATTCAAAAACATTGTACGAACTATCAACGTGTATGCCATAAATATAAATACTTGAGTAATATAAATGACATAAGCAATAACAAAATTGTTTCTGGTACTGAAAATACCTCCATGTGGGGTGCCGCAATTTCATTTGCAGCTGCCATTGCTACATCCAGGTTGGGAGATTCTACGTTATCCCATCTCGGTGTATCAGCTCTGAATAACTGTACATTGAAATAATAGTTTAACTCAAACAAAAATACTTTCGAAATACTTTACAAGTTATAAAGTGATGATTGAAAACACATTAAAAAAATTGCTGACCTGATCCATATAACAACCCTCGATCGAGCCAGGGCAAGTGTGCCTGCAATGGGGACAAAGATGTGGCATTGTCCCTATCAAACTGGAATTCCCAACATGGCTACCATCAATCATGGGTCTATCATGGCCCTGTCGTGAAGGCCTTGCACCTGGATCTCTATCAAGGTCACCCGACCTCTCCACTGTGGTCGCTGCTACAAAGGAGGTGTGTTTGAGGAGACCACGTGCAACATTCCTCATTGCCACCTCGATCTGATCAAGCTTATGGGGCAACTGAGGTGGCTGGGGAGAGGGGTTGGGGTCGCGCCTCGGAGGTGGTGTCCCTCTCAGTGGGTTCCTCCTGGCAGCAAGTTGATCTTGGGCAGAGCCACGCCCAACACCCTGGAACTCGGTTATGTCAAAATAGTTGACATGTAAACTGAGGCAAAACTCAGCCCACAATTGGCGAAGGAAGTACTGTGGAACCTCCCTATTATTGCAGGGAGGCTTATCGTACACCATGAACCACCTCTGCATCCAATTGGCCCTCCACGGTTGGTAATGACACCAATCCATGCAGACATGTGGCTTTGTAATGTTTGGTAGTTGGCCTGTTTTCGGCTCGGTGAACATACTATATAATTGGGCTTTTGAAATGTTCAAATCTTTTATTGCTTCCTTGGAGATGCCCGTGGAGTAGTACTCCCGCATCCTAGCTCTAAATTGAGTCATGTCTGTCAATTGCTGGTGTGCATGTATGAGGGAGTCGATTGAGTTCTCAATTGACGTGGCAAGATACAATCGAGATGGTTCACCCGAGTTTCTAAGTTCGCGAGAGTGCACTCGCATTTCATTTACATAGTGGTTAATGTCATCTTGTTCAAAATTAGGTTGTGGGTTTTGGTTTTGTTTGGCATTTGGATTGTGTTCACGGTTTTCTTCGGCATTGGGTCCAAGGTTTGGGTTTTCTTGTGTTCCACTGGACTCGAGGTTAACATCTTGTTCACTCATTGTCTCAGTTTACAATCTGCAATAGAAAATTGGTTCATTGTTTTCAAAATTTGAGAATTATTTACAATTAAATAAACAAAAAAAATCAAAAAATTGATACAAAGAATGAATAAAATGAAAACAAAACTTGATATTTACCTATCAATCGCCCTGTTGATGAGTTAGTGGGTGTTGTGGGGTGGTTTTGAAGTTGATTTGGGCAACTTTGGTGGTTCAAGTCATGCGTACGCGGAGGTGCAAGTCGCGCTCGGCCGGCCAATTGAACAATGCGGAAATTGGGCACTGTTTTTTTTTTTTAACAGAGGCGTGTGCACGCCACTGTTGCGCACACGCGCTAGGGACGCGTACGCGCTACATACGCGCACGCGCCTCAGTTCGGTACCAAACCTAGTGGCACGTGCGCGCTTCCTTAGGTGCGTACGCACCACTTTTTTTTTTCCCGCTAGTGCGCCCCCATTGCAACGAAAATGGGGACCATCTTCGTGCGCCCGCCCAAATATTTTATTACGATAATAATTTGAGATTTCAAACTCACGAACTCACAAAGTTGAGTAATTTATTCACAATTGTGTTATGCAAGCTATATTCATTTGGCTCTTTTATAAGTCAAAGTCTTTGAAATTTGAAAGCTAATCTCTTTGAACAATTCTTGAGGTTTTCCTTAGGTTTGGCTCCTTTAAAGGTCAAAGTCTTTGAGATTTAAAGCTAATTTTTTTGAACAATCTTGAGGTTTCCCTTGGGTGAATCTCTTGTGAGAAGATTTGCTGCAATGACTCTTTCAACAACCTGACTAATCTCTTGTGAGAATATTTGTTGACTCTTTCAAAAATTAGTTTAATTGTGGCACTTCATGTATGATATTAATTTTTAAGGCAGTAATGTGTTTTTTTTAAATAGGTCAATACATTTCATGGTGATCTTTCACAATTAAGTGACAATGTTTGTTTTGATGATGTTAAATACTATGTCTTTAGCTTTTGTTTCAATCTTTATTTAAATGAATGTGCATGCCAGTCTTTATATCAGTTTTGGGCAGCTTATTTTTATTATGTTTAATATTTTTCCGGACATCAATTTAATTTTGGAAGTAGATCAATGTTATTAAATAGGATTCCTAATACAGTTGGTCAGATTTATTAAAGGAGGAAGCAATGGAAATTGACATGATCAACATATTTCCGAGGTAATATTCTCATTTTTTTGTTTTGTTTTTATTTCCCTGTTATATGAAAGAAAATTTAACTATGGCACCTTTGTTGAAATGTCTAGATAATGTTTTCTTATGATATTACGTTTACAGTTAGCAAATTTTTTTAAAATAGGTCAACACATTTTATGGTTATCTTTCACAATCAATTACTTTGAGCAACTAGTGCTTTCCTTTTCGTCTTCTGAAAAAATACTGTAGATTTATACATTCTAATGCAGATTCTAATCATCAAATCCACAGTACTTAGGTATCTTCCTAAGACTGTAGATGGTCTTCCCTATATATTATATAATTTAACCACATAGACAAACCTAGTTTGATTATCTCACCAACATCGTAATCTCTCTCAAGAGAAGTTTTTCCTGGTTGGTACCAACTGCCAGAGAATGCATTTCATGTGCATAGGAATTTATGATGATCACGTCTAACATTTGATACTCTGCAAGCCATATTTAAAGAGCAGATTCCTTCAATAAAGGCGCACACTTGTGGACCTTTGAGAAAATGAAAAATAATTAACATATGCATAAAAAACTCTAAGAAAATCTTTTTGAGAAAGTGTGGATATATTGTGGAGTGGAGATTCAATTTTATAAGGTTTTCAATAGGAAATGTGGGGTTCGGTGGCACATAGCCTAGCATTTTCATGGTTAGGCTCATGCATATATAAGATAATGTCAAGAAAATAAAAATAAATGGAGTGATTTAAACTAATAAAATAAAATTACTACACATAATGAATCTAATCAATCTCAAATAAACAGAATGGCGATGGCTATTTCCTATTTCCGTTGACTGATTAATGATGGTTGAGCATTGTTCTTGAGCTGGCTGGGATTATTAGAACCGGGGCTTGCTCTTCTTGCTTTCTATGGGTGTCAATGCATGGTGAGATACAGGTTATCAAAGGTAAACGTTGTATAAGGGGCTTTAGCATTAGACCAAAGGAAGACATGTTATATACAATAAAATCCAGTTTGAGTGCTCACTGAGGTATGATGCCCTCGACCACAAGAAGTATCAAAATTAGTGAACAAGAATGCTGATTGAGTTATTTATGTTCCGTTGGTCAAGTGAAGCAAATACAGCATGAAAGGGAGGCACTCGAACTAAAGGAAGTCAGGGTCCATTGCGCCATTGAAGAAATCCCAGAAGCCAATACAGCCTGAGTCCCAGAAAGCAGAAAAGCCGAAGGTAAACTCAAGGATTCTACTACTTGTTCACTGCAGGCTTACACTATTTTCAGCACGTAATCCCATACAGTGCGGAATAAATGAACATATAATATATAAATTTACATTAACAACGTTGGATCCTACAAGAAGACCTCAGCTTGGAGAAACGACAAATGGCATATTATGCCTATAAAAATGACTAATGTGACCAAAAATCAATGACCGCAATGCATGTATTGAACAGGTGTCTGGTTATTGTTGTCTAGTTTGAAGCCACATTCAAGAAGGGAAGCCTCGTAAGTACTACAGATTGCTGGCGCCTTGACCCCTACGTCGAAGAAGATGCACAAAGCAGGCATGAGGTTTAATTGCCCGTCATCTCCATCTGAGTGTTTGGTTGGGAAATCAAGATGATGTTGGGTATCAGGAAATTGGTGGGTGCCAATGGCAGTAAGAAGAGGCTTGGATTTGGAATAAGGGCCATGGCTTCAATCTCTGCTGCAGTGTTGGCTGCTTTTTTGGGCAGACCCGGGTTTTAATGAAGCGCATCAACAAAACCCCTTGGCGCACTAGCCCTCTCGGCAACGAGCTGCGCAGCAGCTCGAGGTCTCACCCGAAGTGGCTATGGGGGGGCTAAGGAATCAAGTTTCCTTAACTAAGGTGACGCGGAGACTGCAATATTCTCCCTTTCTTCCTTGATGATTCCTCCAAGCGGAACGTCTTACTCTTCCGCAGACTTCTCAGTGCAACAGCGCTGAAGTTCGCACTTACCAGCCTAGCTGCGCGGTGTCTCCGCTTCTGCACACAAGGCAATTAGCCTCTGCGTCGATACTCTATGTATCATTTCTGCTTGCGCGCCCAGCGCAGTAACGCATTCCTCAGTCGCCGCAGCGATAGCGTTCTACAGATTCCTTCGGGACTTAACAATTATAACTACCAAGGAGGCTATGAGATCTTAATTAACATATTCATAAAGATAACGCAATGTTCATGTATACACAGATAGTGAGATAAAACATGCAATCACACAACACAGCATCATAACATGAGAATTATTTAGTCGCCTCCATGGGGAAACCATGTCCACGGGAAGTATATCTTATATTAACTCAAGATGGAAATTACACAATATGCTGCGCACACAGCTGTAGCCTTAGATCTTTCCAGGAAACTCCACGCACACAGCTGGGAGCCCTTCTCTCGATCTAGTCTCTTCTCTACAGAGATTACAATGGTTCAGACGTCGACTCAGATTGTCTGCAGCTCATGGATTATACTCACAGCTATCCAGTTCTAACTCTTGTCTTCTAACAACACAATAGAAGACTAATTAGCTTAGCTTACCTCAAACAGCTAGCTTATGTCTCAACCTCTAATGGCTAGCTATCTAACTTAAGTCTAACTTAAGTCTGTCTAACCTTCTTCCCTTACAATTACACATATATATAGGTGGCCATGACGGTCGCACCTTTACAAAACTGTGGGCCTTTCCCAACAGTATTCCCCAAAAAACCTAACCACGGACATGGCTAGGTGTACTGTAGGCGCCGCTTGCAGTCACGTCGCCGTTTCCTGCAGGTTCCGTGACTTCCGGTGCAGATTGCGGGTATGGGCGCCGCTTCTTCATTCATTGCTCTTTGTCCTTCGCCTTCAATACTTTGGTCCGTTGCTCTTCCTTGATCAGAGCAACCATAACTTATGTACTTAGCCTTAATGAGGGTAGCTGAGCCCTCTACTTCGTCGCTTCATTTATTGTGGTAGCTGAGCTCTCTACTCGGCCACATTCATTCTCCTTTGACGTGTGCGCGCGAGCTCCGCAATTTTCAGTCCGTAATCTGCGCTGAGCTCATCCATCTGGCACCGTACTGCGCACCGTTTACTTCTGCACAAAATTTGGTACTTACTCAAAATTAGCACTTCTTCCCTTCGATACTTAGTGCTTTTTCCTCAAAGTTCGCATCTTTACCATAGCTGCGGCCTAGGCTCCAACAGGCCCCTAACACTTACTTGTGGCTCGTCCTCGAGCCACTCACACTAGCGTGTGGTCGCTTTACTTGCGCATATGCCTTTGCCTGGGTCTCAGCAAATGTTTTCTTCCACTGCGCAATAGTGGAGTCCATTTCATCGACGCATTCCACAGCTGTCTGCACCATTTCTGCAGTGGCTTCTTCTTTGGTTATGCCATCAACCACTTGTTGAGATTCTGCAATTTCTTTGATCTTTGCCTCGACTTGGGCAGCAAGGTCAGCATACTCATCCATAAATGGTTGAATGTTGTTGGTGAGTTTAGCATCTTCATTCCTGAGCTTGTGCAGTTGCTGTTGTACTCTGCGCACTTCACTCATTTTCCTCATTTTTGCTGTGCCTTCTAAGGCCTTAGCTTCTTCAGTCAGAACAGTTAGGGACTGTTCTGCGGCTTGTACCTGTTCCAAGAGACCGACTTTGAAAGGGAGCTTCTCAAGCTCAGTCCAAGCCTCCATAGCTTGGGTCATCAGGGTCTCGGCTTCATCTGCTTTGCTCTTCATTTGTGTGGAAGTTCTGCGCAGCACTTCAAATTGTTCCTGCCTATCATCTGTAAAATGCGCTGCAACACGAGCTTCCAACTCGGCGATCTGCGTTCTATGGTCTTCAGCCATAGCAACTATTTCTTGTTCTAAGGCTTTCGCCCTTCCACCAATAATTTGAAATTTCTCAACCAGAGGAAGGTCTGGTTGAATCTCGCAGGCCGACAGCTCCTGGGCAATTTCATCAATTACATTTCTTATCCCAGTGTCTTGTGCCTCATAAAGTGCCAGTTTCTCAGAGATGTTCTTATGGATTGCCTTCAGCTCTATCTTCTACGATTGCAGTCTTTGGTTTGCATGGAATGTAGAGAGCTCTCTAGCTCTCAACTCAACAGAAACTTTCTCATGCACTAGCTGCAAAGTCTCTATAGGAATTAAAGACAAATTTATTTCAACGGGGCCAACTGCGCTTACCTGCAGTGCGGCCAAAGGATCCGGAAGTGTCATGCTTGTAGGCGGAATGTGCACGACAGTATGCCTCTCTGAAAGTACTTCAACTCGCTCGGTACCTGTGGTTGCTTGTGGCACCTACGAAGTAGATGCTAGCGCATGGGTCTGCGCAACTCTTCCTGCGAGACCTTTTAATTCTACGAACTGTAGGTCCAGAGCACTTCTGATGTGAGTGTGCACGGTCCGCAGCTCGCGAAATTGCTCTTTTAAATACTGGTCGATCCCTGAGGGAATGGTCTCAGGGGGATGTGACATATTCTGCTTCTTGGTCGGTGGTTCTATTGAACCTTCATCACTTCTTTGCTCAGGCGCTTCCTTGCCCTTATCTTTTTCTTGCGCCGCAGGAGGTGGCATCGCAGATGCGATTTCGGCGGCCTCCCTCCATTCATCCGACCAAGACTTGATATTTTCTTCAACATCTTCAGTGGTCATCCTGTAAAGGCCTACGGCCCATTCTTCTTGAATGTCGCAAGGGCGGAGGTAGATTTCATGCAAGTTGGCAGAAAAGACCAACTTCCCTTCATATATTTTTGCTGTCTCCTCACTCAGCCTCGGCATTTCCTGTATGGTATCTTTGAGGAGATGGTAGTATTCACAAAATACAGCGCGGTTCATCTTGCGCTTCGCGGGATTGTTAGAATCCCATAGGTTGACATATCTCATTCCTGCAACCTCTCCTGCGTGGCGCGGAAGGAACTGAGTGTTCGGGGGGTCCTTCCACCCGACGAGAGCACATAAAATTAAAAGCCAAGAAAAATGGAACAACTGACCGGGGTTGTCTTGGACGTTCCGGCAGTCTTCCAAGAAAGAATTGAGGAGGAAGAGAGACCAATTGTACTGTTCTCCCTCCGCAGCTGCGATAGTGAGCTCCACGACAGCTCCAGTAACTTCTTTGGGTCTGCACTTTGTGAGAAGTCTGCCTGCAAGCAGACTTCCTGTAAATCTCAGTGCTTCATCCTCAACGATCGTGAGGTCATAAGCCCGACCTCCTCTTGTCAGTTTGTATTTCTGCACCAATTGTGCAGCCAATTTTCTGTCTTTGTCCTTTCCAACAAAATGAATATTGGGGTCCTTACCAACCTTAGACAGGCCGGTAATGCGATGAACCAAGTCGACATTTAAATCGATTGGCCTCCCCAGCCAAAGGTAACCACCATGGACGCAGGATAGCAGTGCCTTCACAACTGCGTTAACTTCATTGCTACGCCCGAAGTGCGGTAGCTTCAACAAGTTCAACAATCCAGACTTTTCTAAATTTTCTGCGAATTCCTTGGGGACGAATTCATCAACCTTTCTGGTGGGATTGTGGACTACCGTCAGATAGCGATCTAGCACAAACTGAGGATATGTTCTGTAGTCGCCCAAGTTGAAATCGAAAAACTTAACCAGTGGAAGGTGTCCAAGCAGGGACCCTTCTTGTTGCACGCCAGCTGGCAGTGGTGGCAGCGGAATCAGATACTTTGCATTCTTCAGAATATACACCTCTGGTGCATCATCTGGACGCGGTGGAATGTAATTCACCATAGTGGCCAACGGCTCTGGAACGGGCTTGTCCGGCTGCTGCTGCTGAGATGCTCTCGTGCTCGGAGATTTTCTGGGATCAGTCCAACCAGGGTGCGTGTAAGCCGAGGCCGTCATCGGGGTAGTCATGCCAAAATCTAAGCCTCGGCGCAGAAATTGACGAACAACTTCTTCAGTTGACAGGTTCTCCGTCGTGAACCGGTATAGACAATCAAGGACTTGAACAGACAAATGGCGAAACAGCGTAGAATACGAACGCTAAAAACAAAGGAAACAGTCTGCACAACTCGGCTCTGAAAACAATAACTTAGATTCTCAAACAAGACTATGCAACTCGAGAAAAGTAACCCGAAAATATACAAGTGCGGGGTATTTATAGCTAAAGGCAATAGTAAATGCGGGCAAGTGGGGTTACTAGCTGTAGAAGCCTATGCGTGAGTTGACAAGCCTCCTATCCACGTGCTTCCGCGGTGCATTAATTGTGATGGACGGGCTCTGACAGCCTTCCGGGAGAAGCTAAAACTTTCGGCGCCTGACATAAATGAAAATCTTAGGGAGATCAAGCCGACTCTGTCAGAGCGGATACAATTAAATGGCGAACTTATCCTTCATTAATATTCAAGCGGCTATAGGACGACTGTAATTCAAATTTTTCGGCGGGTCATTTCAGCATAGGTAACTGTGCATAGAGGGGTCCACAACAAGAACTCTTCAAGCGGCAACTTTGACACAGGGAACGCCGCAAGAGAGACGGTTCGACAATCCGGAAAAACTTCGCAAGAGCGCAAAAATAGGGTCGCTCAAAACAAACTGTATTGACATGCGCAGATGATTCAAGGAACTGCGCGGGAAGCCGGAGACTGAAAGTGTCTCGCAACTTTCGTGTAGACTGTGATAATGCGATGCCTCTTTCAACTACACTGGACATCTGCACTTCCTCTTGAGCAATGTATTAAGTCGACAGGGCGGAGTTGCCGTCGCGATAAAGCTTGAGCCGACTCCCGTTGATCATTGTAGGTAGCAATTCTCCATTAAGCTTCGCAAGCTGAACTGCTCCTCCTTCTGTTATCTTTGTCACCCGAAAAGGGCCTAACCAATGTACACGAAGCTTGCCTGGAAACTTGATGAATTTACTATCATAGAGGAGTACCACGTCTCCTTCTTCAAAGAGTTTATTCTTAATATGCCTGTCATGCCAAGCTTTTTGTCTTGCCTTCTGTACCTGTTGATGGAATCCGGCTAAAAGTCTGTCTTCTTCTAAGGCAAGCAATTGTGAGAGTCTTTCACTCATAGTATCAGTATCTGCCATTTCTGTAATTTGCGCAATTCTGAGACTGGGAACAATGTATTCCATGGGCATAACTGCTTCTTGTCCATACACCAAACTGAAAGGTGTGTGACGTGTTAATTTCTTGCATGTAGTTCTGTAAGCCCATAATACAGCTGTGACTCTAAGGTCCCAATCATCTCTTTGTTGATTATAGATCTTCGTCAGGGCATTCTTGAGAATATTATTGAATGCCTCCACCGTACCATTAGCCTGAGGGTGGTAGGGTGTACTGTTATGGTGACTAATGTGGAATTCTTCAGTAAGGGCCTCTATAGTGTCATTCAGGAAATGTGTACCTTGATCACTCATGAGAATTAGTGGACATCCAAACCTAGTGATAATGTTCTCAAAAATGAACTACGCGGCAGTGGCAACGTCGCAGTTCTTAACTGGCTTAGCCTCAGCCCATCTGGTGAGGTATTCAGTAGCTGTAATGATGTATCTTGCGCTGGTTCGCTTTCCTGGTGGGTTGATAGGTCCTACAAAATCAATGGCCCATTTATCAAAAGCACGCAGTGTTATCTGGGTTCTTAGCGGCATTTCATCTCTCCTTGAAGGTTTTTCGGTTCGCTGGCACACATCGCAACATTTGCAGAATTCCTTAGTATCCTTGTGCAATGTTGGCCACCAAAGACCTGCGGCTAAGATCTTCTGCACAGTCGACTTTCTTGCGAAATGGCCTCCAGCGGTTCCTGAGTGCGCTTCTGCGATGATGGAGTTCTTCTCATGTGGAAGGATACATCTGCGCAAGACTTCGTCGGGGCCCAGCTTATAAAGCTGGCCTGCTATCAAAGTGAAGTTTGCGGCTTTGACAACAAGTTGCTTCTTCTTCTGAGTTGTAAACTGAACTGGCACTTTCCCGGTAGTGAGAAACTCAAGAATATCATAATAATATTCATCTGCTGCTTGAATAGAAAATAGTTGTGCATCAGGCAGATTGTCCTCCAGATTTGTAGGTTCCTCCCCTGACTCTAGCCTAGATAAGTGGTCAGGTCCTGCATTCAATCTACCTGGCTTTACAATAACCTCAAAATCATACTCCTGGAAGAGCAGTAGCCATCTGCAAATTCTTCCCCCTAACACTGGCTTATTGACCAAGTATTTCAAAGCAGAATGGTCAGTTACATTTTAAAATGTGCGCCCAATAGGTAGTGTCTGAACTTCTGTAGCGCATACACCATAGCTAGTCCTTCTCTTTCTGTAGTGGTGTAGTTCTTCTCAGCTATGGACAGCTTTCTGCTGGAGTAAGCAATGGGGTGATCAATACCTCCTTCTCTCGGTTGTGTAAGCACAACCCCCAATGCTATGGAAGAAGCATCTACATGAACATGAAAGGGTTTTCTCCAGTCTGGGAAAACTAGAATAGGCGTAGTGATCATCTTTTCTTTAAGTGTATCCAAGCTCTATTGGCATTCATCTGTCCATTGGAACTTCGAATCTTTTTTCAGCAATCTTTCCATAGGTGCAGTGATCTTTGCATAACCTTTGATCTTCTGTAGTACCCTGTATGTCCCAATGTAGTGCGCAATTGTTTGACTGAGTTGGGCGCAAGTAAATTAGCAATGATGGAAACCTTCGCAGGATCCATCAGGAGTCCTTGTCTGCATACAATATGACCCAAAAGAATACCAAAAGGAGCACAGAAGATACATTTTTTCAAGTTAAGGGAAATCTGGTACTGTCTACATTTTTCTAGCATCATGCGCAAGTTCCCTATATGGTTCTTTAGTAAACCAAACACAATCCAGTCATCAAAATAGACTTCTAAAAACTTATGAATGAATTCTTTAAATACAGCAACAACGACTCGAGAGAAGATAGCAGGAGCATTTTTAAGACCAAAGGGCATTACCGTATACTGGAATGAGCCCCATTCAGTCGCAAAAGTGGTCTTATGGCGATCTTCGGGATGGATTCTGATCTGATGGTATCCCGAGAAGCCATCAGTGAAGGAGTAAGCCTCTTGTCCTCCAACATTATCAAGCACCTCGTCTGTAAAGGGGGTAGGAAATGGATCATGCGCTGATGCGTCATTCAGTTTGCGCAAGTCCACGCAGATTCTTATTTCACCTTTTGTCTTCTTCTCTTGTACAACCATAGGACTAATCCAATCACTTTCTTCTACTGGCTCAATAATACCTGCTGCGAGCATTTTATCAATTTCTTCTCTAACCTTTTCTTTATATCGCGGGTTCAATCTGTATGGTCGTTGTTTTACTGGCTTGGCGTCTGCTTTCAGAGGTATTCGCATCACTCCTAAATCCCCTAGGATGCCTTTCATTTCTGTGAACTTAGTGGGAAAGATATCTTGGTAGTCACGTAATAAATCTGAAATATGGCCAACAGTTTCATCATCCCAATAATCTCCTATAGAAGCAAACTTGGGTTCGGCTTCTGTACCAATGTTAATCTTTTTGAGCTTGATTTGTTCTGTAATGGCAGGGATATCAAGCTGAGGCCCTTCAACATTGCGCGTCCCTTCTGATTCTGGAATATTGATGTTGTGAGGATCATCCTCCTCTTCTCCAGCGGTGAAATTATAGCATTCCAGGGCATGTTCTATCTGGACAGCCCAATCTGGTTGGGCGTATTGTGGTAATGGACATTGTTCAAATACCTTCTTTTTAATACACTTTAAAGCGTGGTCGATGCTCGGATGTTCTGACTCAAAGCTGAAGGTAAGTTGAAAGCTTTCTATCATAAGAGGCCAAGTGACAGTGCCTCTGTGCAATTCTGTTTCAGTGTACTAGTTCCTTGGAACTGTATCCAATGTGTGGATGAATAGGTGAACCCACTCATCTTCTGGAATATGTGACTATTGCTGAATACATGCTTCGACGTGTGACCTGGGGTCACTCTGTCCATCATATTTTTGCGACACTTCTGTTGTAGTTTCCTGAAATCTGCACAGTATCAATCTGCGACAATATTGCCATGTGTGAATATTCTCTTTATGCGCACCCCACCATCTTGCGGGTGTAGCGCGCAGTGCTACATCTAAAGCTTGTATGCGCTGCTCATCTGGAATCTGTTGTTCATATGTATGTATGAATTCACTTACTTCAGTTAAACCATCAAAAATTGGAGTGTCATTCAATTCTGTGCCAATCCATCAAATGGATTTAGTCATCAGGGTGCAACGCCTTGCAGAAACCTCATGTAAGCGATTCTGCCAGTTTTCCAATCCTGCATCTGAGTCTGATGTGCACAAGCTATCACATCGCCAGCTGATATGGCCGTCTGCTGTGGGATTGATATAGTCACTATGACTAGCAGTCATTTGATACAAACTTTCCATGTGGCGCACTTGTTCTTCTGCTCGAATGGGTTCAATATACCTTGGTCCTTGAATGGGATCAAGCGGTGCAATGACCCTAATCTGGTCATCCTCAAAAGTCATCTGTCTTTTCTTCAAGTTAATGACAGCCAAATTATCAAATGCCCAGTCTATGCCTAAAAGTGCTGGGTATGGTCTACTATCATCCAGAATTTTGATTACTTCAAAATCTGCAGAACTTCTTACTCCCTCAATATCAATAGGTACATTGGGTAATCTTCCCAATGGAGAGACTCGTTGCTGATTCGCAAGTCCTAGCTGGATAGAAGATCTTGTAAGCTGAGGGCTACCCATCTATTCCCATGTCTGCATGGTGAGAACATTAACTTCTGAGCCCAAGTCCAAAATGACTTCGTCCATTTCAAATGCTCCAATTTGCGCTGTGAGCCTCATCTCTTTTCCAGTTCTAGTATGACTTCCAATCTGGTGAACAGCACGCTGCGGTGTATTCATCGAAGCAGATTGTTGACATTTATCCAATAGGTGTTGCAGTTCCATAGTTGCTTTTTCATTGCGCAACAACTTTAATCAGTTTCTCAGGAAAGCATGGACACTGCCTAGTGCATCTTCCTCATCAAGCCTTCCAGATGTAGTGGCGTGTTCCTGCACCAGGTTCTCTTGTCTTAGCACTTGTGATATGGTATCATTATGCGAAATTGCGACAGAACTTGAAGCTCTCGGATCTGAGAAATACTCTTGAGCTTGCTTGAATGCTTCTTTCTACTTCTGCAAGTCGAGCGGGGATGGTTTAATATTAGCGCGGCGCACCCATTGCATCGCTTGCTTTACAGTTCCCATCTCTGGCGCACCAGTGGTTGCTCCACTGCACGTCACTATATTAACTGTAGGGTCTGGTTCTCTTTTTTCTGCTCCAATCAGCTGAATATTCTGATTGACCTGTGGCGTCTTTGCTTGCATCTTAGCCATCAACTGAGGGCATTCTTCAATGATATGGTCATAAGATTTACAGTATCTGCAGATGGTTGTAGGATTTTGGCAATCCCTTGCAAAATGACCTTGCGCTCCGCAATTATAACAAGTGATCTGTCCTCTTCCTCGACCAAAATTTGTTGTGCATCCGCGGCCCCTATAATTTCCTGCTCAGCCGTCGCGAGTTTGGTCATACTGTGGACCTGCTGTGGGTCCTTGTGCCTCTGACTGTACTCTATAAACATCATGTTTTCTTTCCATCATAAGATCATATGCTCTGCAATTGTTCTCATCATGGCCTACTGATTTACAGAAATTGCAATATAGATTCTTTGGAGTTTGTACGTATTTCTGTAACAAGTGGCATTCTTGTGGTCTGTGACCTCTAGTTCTACAGATTTCACACCAAGGCCCCTGAGCCTGTGGGAAAGGGTTAGGTGCTCCAGTTGCAATATATTCTATGAAAACGGGACAATGGTCCTTTGAATCACCTTGCGCTTTACATTTTGTACACCAGATTTCTTCTTTAACTTCCTTGCCTTTCTTAATATCATGCACTTGCAAGGTTAAGTTTGCTAATTGGTTCTGCAACTGCGCAACATCGTTGCTTGTTCCAGCAATTGGCGAAGCTTCTAGTTTCATAGCCATCTCTAGAGCTTGTTCCTGAGTAGTGAGATTCTGTTGCATAAGAGGAAGTCTAATATGTGGAAGCAGCGCAGCAATGAACCATTCCTTATGCTGCTGTGGTGCAAACTCAAAGCTTACTTGATCTATCAAGGCTTTGAACTTCTGGTCAAAGTCCCATACTGACTCTGTAGGTGACTATTTTATGTCTTTGAGCTCTGTTATACACTGTGATTCTGATTTAGGTTTCTTGAATTCTCTAATCATAGCATTTCTTACATCAGCAAGCGTCCTATTCTGTGCTGCTGAGTATTTCATGAACCAAGTTAAGGCTCTTTCTCTTAGTGTGGTTGCTAACTGAACCAGTTTAACAGCATCATCATTAATTTGCTTAATTGTCCAAATGGCTTCACATAGGAACCAGTGCTGCTCAGGGTCTTCTATCCCTGTTCCTCTAAAAGTTGGTAGCTTCATGTCATCACCCATCCTTCTTGCGCTAGGTCGAGGTGGAGGTGCTGTAGTAGTGCCTCCGAGATGGTTAAACAAAGGTGGTACTGAGGTACTAGAAGTACCGTGCGGGCTACTAGAAGGTGTTACTGCGGGGTTATACTGAGCTTCGTCTGGATTTTGCGGTGTAAAAGGGTGATAAGGGATATGAGCACTCCCTTGTCTCTCTATATGGCTTGTTCTAGGAACTTGACTATCTTCTGGGCTAGACTCAAAAGAATGCTGGTCAAGGCCTACTTTATAGCGTTTTCCACTACGAGTGCAACCAATAAGTTCAGGATCACTATCATAATCTGCGGACATTACTTGTCTATGCTATTCATCGGAAGCTATGCATAGTTTTCCTTTTTCATACAGAAGCATTTTAATCCATAAGTTCAAAGAATTTAAGAACTTACCTCTGTGTGCTTGGAAGAAACTCCTCTCAGCTTCGCTGAAACTCTTTCTTGTATCTACTGCAAACTCAGTGATGAAGCCTTCCAGCAGACTGTTCAACCAAAAGTCGACTGCGCGGGACACAGAATTATCTACCCGCTTCAAAATACTGACTAGCGTAGGCGTCCAAGCGATGGGTCGATCAACATGCACAGTGGGTCTAGTATCTTCTAACTTAGCTAGCCATGCATGCAACTCAAGTGCAAATGTAACAAAGAAAATTTTGTGAAGGTCAGTATAAATATACTTCTGCAACCAGTCTTCTGTCTGAAGCCTAGAGATTCTATTTTCTCGTTCAGCGAACTCTTTAGCCTTTAAATCAAACCAGTCTTGAATTTCTTTAGCTGTAGGATTCCAGTAACACATTTGTTAGCTGAGCAAATCTCAAGGCAACAAAACCCTTTGTTGGCTCCTTCTTCCTCTACGTTTCGCATCAATCTCACGCGTCGCCGAAATAACAAGTCTCACAGTAATAAGTCACAAGGCAACGGAACCATTTGTTGGCTCCTTCTTCCTCTACGTTTCGCATCAATCTCGCGCGTCGCCGAAATAACAAGTCTCACAGTAATAAGTCACAAGGAAACGGAACCATTTGTTGGCTGCTTTTTTGGGCATACCCGGGTTTTAATGAAGCGCAGCAACAAAACCCCTTGGCGCACTGGCCCTCTCGGCAACGTGCTGCGCAGCAGCTCGAGGTCTCACCCGAAGTGGCTATGGGGGGGCTAAGGAATCAAGTTTCCTTAACCGAGGTGACACGGAGACTGCAATATTCTCCCTTTCTTCCTTGATGATTCCTCCAAGCGGAACGTCTTACTCTTCCGTAGACTTCTCAGTGCAACAGCGCAGAAGTTCGCACTTACCAGCCTAGCTGCGCGGTGTCTCCGCTTCTGCGCACAAGGAAATTAGCCTCTGCGTCGATACTCTATGTATCGTTTCTGCTTGCGCGCCCAGCGCAGTAACGCATTCCTCAGTCGTCGCAGCGACAGCGTTCTACAGATTCCTTCAGAACTTAACGATTATAACTACCAAGGAGGCTATGAGATCTTACTTAACATATTCATAAAGATAACGCAATGTTCATGTATACACAGATAGTGAGCTAAAACATGCAATCACACAACACAGCATCATAACACGAGAATTATGTAGTCGCCTCCACGGGGAAACCACATCCACGGGAAGTATATCTTATATTAACTCAAGATGGAAATTACACAATATGCTGCGCACACAGCTGTAGCCTTAGATCTTTCCAGGAAACTCCACGCACACAGCTGGGAGCCCTTCTCTCGATCTAGTCTCTTCTCTACAGAGATTACAATGGTTCAGATGTCGACTCAGACTGTCTGCAACTCAGGGATTAGCCTCACAGCTATCCAGTTCTAACTCTTGTCTTCTAACAACACAATAGAAGACTAATTAGCTTAGCTTACCTCAAACAGCTAGCTTATGTCTCAACCTCTAATGGCTAGCTATCTAACTTAAGTCTAACTTAAGTCTGTCTAACCTTCTTCCCTTACAATTACACATATATATAGGTGGCCATGACGGTCGCACCTTTACAAAACTGTGGGCCTTTCCCAACAATATTCCCCCAAAACCCTAACCACAGACATGGCTAGGTGTACTGTAGGCACCGCTTGCAGTCACGTCGTCGTTTCCTGCAGGTTTCGTGACTTCTGGTGCAGATTGCGGGTATGGGCGTCGCTTCTTCATTCATTGCTCTTTGTCCTTCACCTTCAATACTTTGGTTCGTTGCTCTTCCTTGATCAGAGCAACCATAACTTCTGTACTTAGCCTTAATGAGGGTAGCTGAGCCCTCTACTCCGTCGCTTCATTTATTGTGGTAGCTGAGCTCTCTACTCGGCCACATTCATTCTCCTTTGACGTGTGCGCGCGAGCTCCGCAATTTCCGGTCTGTAATCTGCGCTGAGCTCATCCATCTGGCACCGTACTGCGCACCGTTTACTTCTGCACAAAATTTGGTACTTACTCAAAATTAGCACTTCTTCCCTTCGATACTTAGTGCTTTTTCCTCAAAGTTCGCAGCTTTACCGTAGCTGCGGCCTAGGCTCCAACATGCAGACACCGCAACAAAGAGGGCAAAGTTTGAGCAAGAAGGAGGGGTGGACATTCTAGAAGCATTTGCTTCTGCTGTGAGTGCAGGTGAATTTGCGGAGCAGCGAATGGCGGATTCTGTTGTTTCTTGGGCCGTTGGAAATGTAGGCACTTCGAGCACGACAATGTTTCAAAAGAATGGAAATAGCGATGTCGATCAGCTTCCAAAAGAGATACATGAGATGAAAATCAGAGATGACAAATCCGATAATGTTGATGACAAGGTTAATGGCCGCTTTCCCTTTTTTTGCTAAGTCTCTTCAATTTAATGGGATTTATTTGCGTTGTATTTTTGAGGATTTGCAATTGAAGAAGAATCTGTTTATCGTAGGGAGAGAGAGGCAGAATATGTAATTAAAAAACTTGTACAAAGAATAGAAAAAGGTGAAACCCCAGCGCAGCTTCAGATCCTTCCCATTGAAACAGAGATATTTGCTTTCTCTTCCGGAAACAGAGACAAATACCACCTTGCTATGAAGTTCAGGGAATTGGACGATTGTAGAGCAGTGAAGTTCAGGGAATTGGACGATTGTAGAGCAGTTGAAGGTAGGAGGAGCATCGACAGGGTTGTCAGTCTCAGCTTATGTGCACCAAGTTCTTATGAAATTGAGCCAATTATTTCCTCTATATGGAGGAACTGGTCGTCTATGGCTGATTGGGATTGTAACTTGTGAAACATACCTGCGTTGTCAAATATTTCATCTTTCTATCGATAATGATTGGGACCTACAGCTTCTAGCTATTGTTGCAAAACCAAGTCCAGGATTGTTTCCCAGGTTCCCCCTTGTTTCTTATGCTTTCCAAGTTCTCCATTTATTTCAGTATTTATGAGATATGTCTTGAAATGCAACAAATATTCCATTAATTTAGATTTGGGGGATCATAATCAGCATCTTGAAATTAGGTTTCTATTTTTTTTATTGATCTATATATTTCATAAGCACAAAAAGGACCTAAACATTTCCCATCCACCTCTTGATGCACTAATGAGGGCTGAGTTGCCTTGATGTTACAATAATTTCAATATTTATTTAATGGGATTGGTTAATCTTTTGTCGTTTTATTTTCTTGGTTATCATATTTTACGATCCAATTTAACAGAACTATCTACTTCACATTCTAAGCTAAATATTTCGAGAAGCTATCCAGTAAAAAAACACAGATTGGTAAAACAGTTTATATATTTATCTTTATCTTTAAACTAATATTGCATCCAGAATGCGATTTGAAATTTGATAGACATACCTGTGTGTCCAGAATCTGCAGAAGCTGTTGTGCGTAAACAGAAGGCAGAAGGAAATAGGGGAACTGTGACGGACGAACAAAACTGAAGGGAACCGATGTTGTTGTGCCATATCCATGGACGAACGAGGAGCTCTCATGGTAGCGAACGGTTAGAAAACCACCACCGAATCACACGTGCTTCGATTCACCACCTATAACACGTATAACACCATCCACGTGGCAGCATTCCATTCGTTTTAGGCGGCGTAAATATCAATGGTAAAGATCATACAGCTCAATCGGCCCCTTGTCATCATTCATTTTTTTTTTCATATGAAAAAATCTATACTTTATTGAAAGTATATGCGGTACAAAGTAGATACAAGCATCCTTAGGTGGTACAATAGTTCATGATCCATACATACTTGATCATCCAAATATAGTAACCCTTCTAATTTTAAATGGAAAACCGGGATATTCCAATCCCCCGAAAAGTAGTAATAAGAAAAGTAGTAATAAGTAAATGCTAATGTCTCTTGTAACGCAGAATATGGGAAATAAAAAGAAGATTACTGAACTACAAAACATATATCCACAAAAAAAAACAATTAAACTAATGCAAATAAGCTCCAGAAACCCCTGGAAGGAGGGAGGTTACCCTCCTGGATTTCATAGAAAATACGGCCAGCAGTCGCCACAAGTCCACAGTGGGAAAGAGAATCGGCCATGATGTTATGTTCATGGTAGATATGGACTATTGTAGTTTGCGAGCATCTATGAAGAAGTGATAATGTCTGCTCCAGCCAAGATGTAAGGGCCAACGCTCTGATGGAGGCAATAGAGTTTGCCCAATTTACAATTACCATAGAATCTCCAGCAACCTGGAGTAGATGAATGTTAGCCTTTGTAGAAAAAAAATAAGACTAGCCATAGGCCAATCAGTTTCCCTTTGGTATTGGTTCCTTCTCCTCCATGAAATCACAGCTTAATCGTATCCCCATTATGTAACTCAATAAACGCCCCCACGCCACACCGACAAGAAGAACCAATGGCAGCACCGTCGAACCGAGCCCTGTTGCCACAACATAGAAGATTTGGAGATAATGGAATCCGGGTCTTCGGCTTGGAGGGCATGTTCAAAGAACATCCAAAATCCAAAGAAATCAAATGTACATCACGAGCTACTTTACACACCAATGAAGCCTTATTTTCAAAAATAACCTCGTTTCGAGCTTTCCAAATGGTCCAGGCCAATAAACAAGCCAGCAGAACAAGTTGCTTGTTTTGTTTGAAAATACAGTGGAACCATGCTTGAATTGTTAAATCACAGTCAAAATTTATCTTAGAAAATGGATAGCCCAGTGACTTACAGACCTGCAAAGTGAATGGGCAATTAACAAACAGGTGCATTAAAGTTTCACGTCCACCGTAGCAAAGGGAGCATACGCTAGGTCCAATGAAACCACGTTTCAACAGATTTGGCCACACCAGAATTTTATCCTCCAATAGTAGCCATATGAAGTAGCGAACACGTGGAGGGATGCTCCAACGCCACACTGGGACATACCACCAGCAAACAGGCCGCGTCGAGTGCATACTCAGTGCCAGATATTCCAAACTAGCCGAAACCATTCCATTCTCAAAGTTCCAAGACCAAAGTAACTGATCGGTTTCCGGCCTAATTCTGATGTTAGCATGATAAAGACTCGTAATGTAATCTTCCCATTCCGAGGCAAGTGGACCTGTTAGCCCCAATTGTTTGGTGGTGAACCATATATTGAATGACGACCCACTGCATTTGTTTAGTATGTGGTTGAGAAAAATGAAGCCACGGCAATTGAGATGCCATTTTAAGAATGGAGATAGCGTAAATTTGACACGCCCAACGATGATCGGATCAGCTCCAATGATTATATTGCGTCCATCGCCCGGGGACCAGGCCAACCATTTGACAATCACTGGAAGGGAATCGAGCAGTCCCACCCAGATGTTTGATACTCCCTTAGTAGATTTACGACCGCTGTGGATCCAGTTGACAGTAGATAAGTTCCCCAAATATTTATATTTAAGAATATTACCCCAGGTACAGTCCACAGTCAATGCCCTCCACATACATTTAGCCTGAAGTGCAGTAGAGAAGTGAAAAATGTTCTTAATTGCCCATCCTCCCTGAGCATATGGTCTCGCCAGCTTACTCCATTCGACCAAATGTAACTTCTGATGGCCATTGCCAGACCAAATGAATTTGTGAATCATTTTACGAATCATGGATAGGATAGATTTCGGGATCTTACTAAGAGAAAACCAATACACTCCCATATTCTGGAGGACCGATTTTGCAAGAATCATTCGACCCCCAATGGAGAGCCATCTCCATTGCCAATGCAATATGTGAAATTCAAATTTTTTAACCAGCCATCTCCAATCCGCCACTCTATAATTGTTAGGTTTTAAGAAAAAACTCAGATAGCAGGTGCCCTCATTCATTTTAGCAAAAGGGAGCGGAATAACCAATGAGATTTCAGATAATATCGACTCCTCCAGATTAATTTTCAGTAACTTGGATTTATTCTCATTAATCATCATACCTGAAGATTTACAAAATAGGAGCAATACATCCCAAATCCGCGTCCATTCCAGGGCATCAGCCATACCAAAAATCATTATATCATCAACAAAAAATGAATGTGTGATGGAGCAGTTGGAGGATACCTGGATGGCAGAAAATAACTCATCCTCCTTGACTTTGTGAATCATCCTGCTGAGTCCCTCAATCACAACTAAAAAAATGAGTGGGGAAAGGGGGCAACCCTACCTCAGGCCTCTAGAGCAATGAAAGAAATCCGTAGGACTGCCATTGATCAATACAGAATAGCTCATAGACGAAATGCAAGCCATAATCCATCGAATAGCATCCCATGGAATGCCTATCTGAACCAGAGCTAAACGGAGGAAAGACCAATTCACATTATCATAGGCACGCGTAAGATCAAGATGCATAATAAGGCCCTGTAATTTTTTTGAATTCATGCTATGCATTGCCTCTTGAGCCACCCCCATAGCTTCCAAAATCTGACGTCCCTCCAAAAACCCAAACTGCTCCATTGAAAGACCCCTAGATAATACTGGCTTTAACCTGCGGGCAATAGTTTTGGAAATGATTTTATATATCAGGTTGCACAGGGATATAGGCCGAAAATCTATAAATGTAGTGGCATTGGAAGTCTTAGGGATGAGGGTCAAAAAGGTGGAATTGATAGCCCCATCCACCATCCCCCAAACTCGTGATTCCTCCACCGTTTCAAGAATATCAAGACCCATTAAATCGAAGAATTCCAGGAAAATTCCAGCCATCTAGACCCGGACTTTTATCATTCATAAGTATGGACAAATGATAAGTCTCTTGGAACAAGATACGACACTTTCATAAAGGCTTACATTTCATGTAAAAAATCAAAATGAAATATGATTAAGTGAAGAGTTGAATTTTGGTCAATATGGATTGGGCCTTCACTTGACAGATAGTCACTAATCTACCTCATTTTATTTTATTTTTTATTTTTTATTTTGAGTTTTTAAGTTTCAAATACAAATTAGGGTTAATTCAATTCTTGTGATATGCCAATCCTCTTGTGCTCATGCATAAGTCATCAAATCAAGAAAAAATATATTTATTATATTTTGCATAAGTCATCAAATCAAGAAAAAATATATTTATTATATTTTGCAATTACTTGGTGCTATAATGCATGACTCTTTTGTGTTGGGTTTCTTAATACCTTTTTCTTGGATGGTTACACGATTTCTTAACTAATGGTTGATATAGTTGGAATATATTATGGTTTTTGGATACTGAGGTGACTCTTTTGTGTTGGGTTTCTTAATACCTTTTCTGGGATGGTTACACGATTTCTTAACTAATGGTTGATATAGTTGGAATATATTATGGTTTTTCGATAGTGAGGCAAAAACCTTTGGTTATATAACATGATTAAATATTAGTATTTATATTTACCTTCTCACATTCTACATGGTGAAAAGTATGTGATGGTCACAAATATCATTGGAAATTAAATATGGTTTAAAAAAATTATTTATATTTAATTTTTATAAACTTAAATTAGTATTAAAAATTTTGTTAGTATTAAAAATGTTGTTAAACATAGTATAAGATTTGATTAATGTGAATATCATATAGTTTAGATATAAATATGACATAGCGTTCAAGGATTAGCATATATATAAGTGTTAATTTTATATTCTTCCCAACACAAATATGGTGTCATAAAAATACCAACATGACATGTCATTTGAATGTTAGTGTATGCCATTTCAATATTAGTGTATGCATGGGTATTTATATTGTGTCAGGCATTTTAAGTAGAGTGTTGCTTTGATGTTTAGTTATCAATTGGCATTAGTTTGAGGTGTTGGGTGCTAGTTAGGACATCGAAATTTAGGTGTTAATGGGAATCTATGTGAGGCGTTATGTCGCATGTTTGTGTGTTAATGTTGTGCTAGGTTCAATAGTTAAGTGGTGGTGTCATGATGCATGATGAAGGTAGGCTAGTCCTTGATTCAATTGAGGCGAGTGGATAATCAAGTCAATGAAAACTCCAATGAGAATCTTAAATGTATGCAAACAAGTAATGATGTGCATTATTTCCTATACTAATTGTAAGGAATTTTACAATGTGAACCTCGATGCAGTACACAATATAGTTATCTCACAGTTATCTAAAAAGCTTATCTCTTTCTTTTGATCATAAAAAGAGAAACACTATATAACATTGCATATATTTTATTCAAAAAAGTATAAGATAAGTGCAAAGAACTTATGGGTTACCTTTGGAACATAAGAAATATTAGGAAAAAACTGACTTCCAATAATAACTATTCAAGATTTTTTATTTTTTAAATAGAAACTTCTTTCACTTTGTATGCATTTTGAAATAATAGTTTTGATTAGTGATCAAATTATGTTTGTTTTCTTCTTTGGTTTACTACAAAGAAATGTTCAAAACACTTATTTTCCATTGTAAGGATGTATTTCTAATCACATGGATAATCTAGTTCATACATCCATTGTATGTGCTCGTAAATTAGAAAGGGGTATGTATGATCGAAAGTGTTTTCATGTAATGGGTTTTTGCATTTTTTATATTAATTATGTTTCCCCAATTTTCAAAGGTTTCATTGCTATTAGGCACGAATTTGCAACTTAGCTACTATTTTCTATGTTTAATATTTAATTTAATAGTAGTGTAAGTTAAATTATATGTTGGCAGTTCATATTTTTCAAACTTTACACCTTCACAATTTTTAAGATATTTAACCTTTTAAATGTTAACATTTAATATGTATTGATAGGGGTATGGCTTTTATGTTATATATAAATTTACTTGGATTTTATTTTATTTAAAAATAATTTTGAATAGCTTGTTATTTTCTATTTTTATTTTTCTTAAACTAAGGGGTAGGGACTAAGCTTAGTCCCTGCCATTTGAATTGACAAATTGAAACAAGTGAATAAGTCATTCAAGCTAAAATCTAGAGGAGATGTGAAGAACAAATTCTAGGAATTTAACCTATACTGAAGTTTAGAAGACATACCTTCAACACAAGTCATTTAATCACAAGGATTGGTTCATAACCATTTTAACTCCATATATTTAATTGTGTTGAAAGGTATCACAAAAATTGAGATGCAAATATCAATTTTTTGAATACTGAGATTCTAAATGTAGAAAACATTGAAATTGGTACTCTTTTTTACGTCTCTCAACTTTGAATGGATCATAGACATATAAGATTAAGATGGATCAATTCAAATAATAAAGAATATGACTTATTTGACTTTAATTAAAATGCAATAACTCTTATAAGGCAAAGGACCATATCCGTGTATCTTATTTTTCTTTCGAGAATATGGTTCCTCTTATTTTATAAAAAAATATCAAGGTTTGAAGGGTTTTTTAACATTATACTTGAGTTTTGTGTTTTATGATATGGGTTTACTTCTTAGCCTTTTTGAGATGTAATTAGATTGATGCTGACTTTTTATGAAACATTATGATGTGGGTTTAGTTCTTCTTAGCCTTTTTTAGATGTAATTAGATTGTTCTTGACTTTATATGAAATAGAAAAGCTTTCAATCATGCAAAGAATATTAAAAAGAAAAAGTTAATAATCGTAATACAAATATAGTTTTATCTTTTTGAGATGTAATTAGATTGATCTTGACTTTATATGAAATAGAAAAGCTTTCAATCATGCAAAGAATAGTAAAAAGAAAAAGTTAATCGTAATACAAATATACTTTTATGGGTTTAGTCAAAGAATATTAAAAAGAAAAAGTTAATGTAATATATATAGTTTTCATGAGTTTAGTTCTTCTTAACCTTTTTGAGATATAATTAGATTGATCTTGACTTTATCTGAAATAGAAAAGCTCCCATATATATAGAATATAGTAAAGTATTTGTGTTTTAGTTTATATATATTGTTTGATTGATTTTATGTGAAAGAAATATTTTTCTTATATCAGAGAAAGCTTACAAAGGAACAACTCTCCAAGAGTAAGTGTTTATAAATTACTTGAATAGTTAGCTATTAAATAACATAAATTTAATTTGAATTTGGGTTTGAATTTTTTATCAATCTTTCTCTTTTTTGCTTAAATTAAATTGTGGAAGCTGTACAAATACTAAAGCAGAATTACTTACATATTGGTGTTTGTTGATGCTTGCTCAAATGTGTGGTGTCTATGGGCATTGATACTATCAAGATTTATGATGACTATATGATAATTGTATGCTGAGCAAAGAAGGTGTCACTTTTGCAAACAGTTGATCTTCAACGTTACTTTGAAGCTTTTGGAGCATCTACAAAAATGAGAAATCAAGCATATTTTTAGGGAACATAATACTATTAGTAACAGGCTTTCTAAAGAGGCATTAAATACTATGGAAGGTACCTTACATTGCCAAGATTACATTGAAGATCAATTATCAAGGGTTTCTTCATTTTATTTTATTTTATGAATGCATCTCTACACTGTATGGCCATTGGTTTGGCTTCAGTGTGTTTTCTTTTGTAAGAAAATATTTGATTTTGAAAGACTATTTATTCAATCAGTAATTACTGAGAAATGTTGATGGTTTATATGTACGTTTTTTATTCATGAATATAAAAAATATCGTTTTTTTTTTCTGCTTGAAAACCTCTCTCTCTTTCTATATATATATATACTTTGTAAGGCGTTTTCTCTTTGGTAGATACTATGTTTTTTAGGCCTAAGGAAGATCCAGAGCTCTTGGACCATTGGTAGCCGTACTATGTATCATCTCTTCCCTGAATTCAATTCTCTGGTTTGTATACATTGACGTTGACGTTGACAGGTGAAAACTTATTATATCACCATAAGGTGTTTCCCTTATGGAATCAATCTACCAGTTCTGCGTCGTGGAGACCCCATGTACATTGGATGTGTTAGACGACCATCCACCTATCTTGGACCATTGATGGTTTCAGTCGCAGCCGCTACAATGTCTTCTCACCGGCCCACTCCCCCTGCATGCTCAGGTTGAGGTGGCTACTTTGGAAATTCAGGGTTAACAATGATAAAATGACACTTTGAAGATGTGAGAACCAAATTCGTTGGATATGCAGACCATTTTAGAGATGCTCAAATCTAAGCTTAAAGAAGCTAGAGCATCTAGATCGAAGGCTGCCATGATAACTCGTAAAGCTAACATTGATCTTGACAAAGCCATGTCGAGGATTGTGAAAGCAAAAGATGAGGAGAATAGAGTACTAGGGTCATTGAGAGCAGTAACCGCAAAGTTTGAAGAAACAAAGGATAGATCGTGTTAGTTTCCACTGTCATAATGCCTTCTCGCTTTGCTGCCCTGCTACCACTGCACACTAAGGTTATAACTTAGGTTGAGGCGGCTAATTTGGAAATTCAAGGTTTGCAGCTAGAAATCCACACTTTGAAGATGTCTGAAGCAAATTTGTTGGATATGCATGCCCTTTTGGAGATGCTCATATCTAAGCTTAAAGAAGCCAGGGCATCTAAATCTACGTCTTCCATGATAGCTCGTGAAGCTAATTTTGATCTAGAGGGAGCCAAAGAAAATTGAGAGAGAAAAAGCTAAGCAAAATAGAACACTGGAGTCCCTCAAAGCAGTCGTTACAGATCTTGAAGAAACAAAGGTTGATTTGGAAAAGGCAAAATCTAATTTGGTTTCACTTACATAAATTATGTAACCCTTGAATGTTGAGCTTGAAAGAACCAGATCGGAGTTGGTTGAAGTACAAAAGAGGATTTCAAAAGAAGCTGAAGGAGAAGAAAATAATAAGAAAACAATGGAAAATATGGAATTCCATCTCCACCAAACTACTACAGAAGATGGGCAAGCTAAAATTGAACTAGAGACTACTTATGAAGAGATGCAGAGTGCAAGACTATAAAGTGAGCAATTGAGGGCTGCTTTGGAAGCTACCGAGAGAAAATTTGAATCAATGTCGCGTGAGGCTACATTGGATGCATAGCATGCCAAAGAAGCCATTGAGACCTTCATTCTCTACTTCAGTTCTACTGTAGTTCCTCCCTTTTGACGATTATAGATCCTTTTTGACGATTATAGGTAGGCATACTTAAGAATTAACAAACAATTGCTTGCATGGATGTCGAGTTATCTATTGAAAGTGAAAATTTTGTACATATGTTTGAGTTCACTAAAAGTGAAACTAATTTGCCTTAATTCATTTATCAAACATGTTAGTGTTTACATGATAGGTTTGTATATTCATACAAACTTGTGTTTAGCTGGACTTAACAATGAAGTTGTAGTTCCTTCAGCATGCTCTCTTACCATGATCATGTGCGACACAACTCTTTACCAGGTTTTAGGAAGCTCTGTGTTTAATGTTCTAGCACCACAACTCTTTACCAGGTTTTACGAAGCTCTCTGTTTAATGTTCTAGCACCATCATATTTATATTAGTTTTCTTCATCATAGCAATATTTATTCCATTTGTTTCATAAAACACATGAATCTAATGTTTGCCGCAGGCTAATATTTTTGATTGGATGATCCTAAGATCCATGGTGTATATTTGCTAAATAGTATGGTTTCTCAAATTCTACTTCCACCTATGAAGCCATGCACAGGCCTAGAGTCATCCATGTATGAAATTCGTGCTCTTACTCCACCTACTTTTGACGCTATACCAAGTTTATCGTTGATGATTGTTGATATACGTTGGCTTTCAGATTGGGTTGTGTCATTCAGAAATAGCACTACCGAAAAGAATTTATGTTCTCTACTTGCCATTTAACTAAATTTTAAATGTTGGATATAAAAATGATGGCATAAGAATTATTCCAGGGCTAGAAGAATACTTCATTTCATTTCAGTCTTGCTTGGCAACGAACGACATATCATGTATTGATCACTCCAAACAATTTGACATCTTCTCTTGATTGTGTAAATAGTTAGAGGTTCAGAAAAACATTTATAATTTTTCAGACTGTGTAAATGTAAATGTTTCCATGTATAATGGTCCAATTATTAGTGCAAACATTTTCTAAATCCCCCTTAAAAAATCTACCATTGTGATTGCGATTGCCTTCAACATGTGTGTTGGGCCTAAGTGTTCATGTATTGGTCATTATAGTGTTATTGGGTTATTTGTAATGGTCATTAACTTATGGTATAAATAAGAATGTTCGATGGTTTATATTCATTCATCATTGTAATCTTGAGAAACATGTTATCATTTTACATAATTTATATTGACTCACAACTAATAAAAAATAAAAAGTAATTAAAAAATCATATTAAAAAATAAAATAAATTTTATAAATGTAATTTCTTTTTAAATTTTAAACTTTATATATTAATAAAAAAATTACACCTCAAAATATTAAATTTGGATCTTCTCTGTACCCAATGTTACATAACAATCTATTACAACATACAATACATAACATTCTATTACAATATACAATAGCACCTCGCCTACAATTATTATATACTATTTATTTATTTATTAAACATGGAGACTTCATCTTATTATTATTATCATAGGAATTCGAACAAATGACAAGTAAACTCCTCAGAATACTACCAGAGGAATAAATTCCGCCATTTAAACAAATGATGATGGCGGTTACGCAGCACTAGTAACAAGCAAAACAATGAATGAATCTCATGAGGAGATGGAATTATTTAAATGTCGACGAGGTAATAAGCAGCGCTTAGATTAGCTGTTGATGACCCTGCAGTTGTGGCGGATTTCTCCTTGGTTGCCAGTCAATACGCTAATCTTTCCCATCTTAACCATGGCTGCACCAAAACTTCGCTGCCACCTGCGCAGGTTATATCGCCCGGAGTTTGCATTGACCACATTGTTGGTATTTGGATCTGTAAGCAGCGTTGCATCTGAGGTAAACAAACCGCGGTTCCTTTTAAGGCCGTCGTAGTAGAGATTGTCGAGCGTGTTGGGCGTAACAATATCCAAGGCCACGGTATTTTTCATGTTATTGGGGCTTCCGTGAGGACACTGTGCTTTCAGTAGCTTCGCATAATACTGATCCAGAGATGGGTCCGTCTCAAAAGTGGTGTTGAAGTTGTAGAGCCTGTTCACGATTGAAGAGCAATGAGACACGCCAATTGTGTGCGCTCCCGCACATACGGAGGGATTCACATTACAAATTACAAATTACAATGATAGAATATTCATATAACAATATCGTTTAAAAACTCATGCCATTTTTACCAACATAAATACGACGTACCCGAAAGTATAACCATCTCTTGCTGTGATAGACCTTTGGCCGCAAAGATTTGGGTTAGCTGGCTTACATTGAAAAATGGAGGCGGTAGATTTCCCACGATATCTGAAGCTCGTGAAATTTTTCCATCCCTTCGTCCAGCCGGAACATCCCAACTAAGACGATAATTATATGGAGATGCCTGCCCACAAGTATGAAACATATATAATTATTTCTCTAAATTAGATTTGAAGATAGATTTAAACGAATAAGAAGAATATAAATACCAGCTTTGCGCTATCTCTAGCAGCAAATGCGAGGATATCTGCACAAGAAACTGTGTTTGGGCAGATGGCCTCTAATCTTGATTTGGCTGTGTCAATCACATCAAATCCGCGAAGACTCGGATTGTTAGCTGAACTATCTTTCTCCGCAGTGTTATTCGCAGTGGAGTCTATGAGAACAGATCCATCGCATCCCTGAAAGCCAACAGATTTCAAAATGAACCCACTTATATCACTTACTGTACTTGTGTTTGCAATATTGGAATTGAGTTACAGATTGGGAGGAGAACTAGTTAATGATAATATATAAGTACTAGCACAAGCAGGAGAAAATGCTGATATAGAAATATTCTAAATTGTAAGTATGGACTATGGATATGATGGATTGAATATTGCATACCCGGACGAAACAATCGTGGAAATGCATTCGAATGAGTCCAGGAGCAATTCCAGCATTTTTTAAGAATCCATTTCTCACCGTCTCAAACACAATGGATTCTGCAGCTGGACAAGTCCAACGGTAGAAACCCACTTTAAGAGAATCCCCCACCGTGGGATTTGCAAGGTTAAGACCCCGCAGTACTGATTCACTAACAACGTCTCCAAGCTGATCCAGGCTTAGTGCAACAGCAGCCAAGGACCAAAGTAATACGGCAACGAGGGTCGATTTACGGAGCTGATGATCCACCTTCGCCATTGCCGTTTCAGGAGAGTAGCACAGAGAATGTTGAGAAACAGAAATTAGCATACGAATTTGAATTTGAAGTATGTATTTATAGATGATCGGTTTGTTGTGGAGGACCAATTCTTAATGGGCGAATTATCATGAAAATATAATAGGCACGAACTTGTCTTCGTAAGAGAATATGTTTTCCATTTTTTATCAGATAGAACGTGATCATCGCATGTTCGTTTGTACAGCTACTCTACAATGGGAAGGAAAGATATAACGTGGGAAGCTCGTTCTGATTATGATAATGATATTATCAACTTGCACTTTATATATTTTTGTTCAAATGTCAACTACTCTATAATAATAAGTGCTACATGCTTTGCATTCGATTTTCAAGTCTTATATGTTAGCTAAGATCATAATACGATTTATGATTTGTTGGTGTTTATAAGGATTTTTTTTGTCAAGGTTTCATTTCTGTATATGGATTTTTGGTGAACTTATCTCATGGTTTAACTGCAGAATATATTATATGAACTTGTTCTTTAACTGCGAACTTCAATTAAGGATGATTTTCACTTTCTATTAACTTCCTATGATTTTGTTATTGTTGAGAAATGACCAAATTTTGTTTTACTTTACTTGTGAATAGATGTAATAGCACTGCTATACAGACAACAATAAGCACCCGTCAATGCATTTAATGCTACGGCTGTTTATTGTCTGATTTAACCTTACATTAACATGAAATCAAAGTGAGAACAACGCCACTTAGTCACTTGAGATGGATTTGTTGTAGTTGTAATATATGGAGTACATATGGTAAGATGTGTTTACTTCAAAAAGGTTATAGGTTCAACTATAAAGGAATATAATATGTACATTTTGTAAATTTGAGTAGTTAAATGGTCTATGAATATTCAACTTGAATAGATACTCCTAAGAAATTATCTTATTTTAAAAATGGCCACTACTTTCAGTAACATACATTTAGTTTAAAAATAGAAAACACTTAAATTAATATATGAAAAAGATATTAAAAATAATATAAATTAATTTTTTATTTATAATTATTATAAATTAGTAAATTATGGAAATGTTTTTTTTTATGGAAGTAGTTATTCACTGTAATGTTGAAAATGAATAATATATAATATATGAATAATAAACAATATATTTAAGATTATCTTAAAAAAATGTTATTTAGCATTGATTTTGTATCATGGTTTTTTTTAATATGATTTATGCTAAAAATGATGATTTATTTTTTACAAGATTAATATTATAGAAAAATATTTTTATAGAAGGATAAACTCATGGAAGAATGTCAAATATTACAATAACAATCTTTGTAAAATGACTTCATCCTTATTTATAATTATATACAAAACCCTATCAATCTTAATAGCCATTCATTAGTGAGCCTTATCTAATAATAATTATCATTGTGAACCCAAAACACATTAAATTAAGTGGTCACCATATCTATACTTATATTAACTCTAAAAAATTCTTACCATACCTAATGTACACGTTTAGGCAAAGTTAGATATGAATCTACACTTTCCATCTTGTTTGAGGTAGAAACATGGTAGCAACAAGAAGACCATAATACCATAAGAGGGGAAGAGGAAAGATTTGACCTTCTCATGTCCTTTGGAAATATTTGTTTTCTTCCTCGTGCTTCATGACAAGTTGTCCCCAATATTCGACTTGGATGTGTGGACTAAGTCCAAGTGACATGTCTTTAAGAATAGAGCGAATCTTATGCAAGAAAAGTTCTTCCATTGTCTTTTCTATGCATTATATCATTGTTGACATGGATAGTAGGAAAGCCACCATGTTATGAGATGTAGTGTTTACTGATAGAACCAACCTAACTCATATTCATATCTATATATCTCAATGTATTTGCTTAACAATTAATCATAATTAACTTGTCATATTAGTTTACAACCTTAATTCATTAATTAAGATTAGACCACTATAGATCCATCTTAAACCCTAATTTATTAAGCACTTATAGAGATCCAATTTCTTGAGGTGTAATTTTTTTTAATCTTAAAGTCAAGAAAAAAAATTAATTACTCTTCATATTTATTTTTTTTATGAGCCCACATGGATTTTTTAATTATTTTTCATAATTTTTTATTTTATGAGCGACATGAATTTTTGTAATTACTTTTTATTTTGGTAATATAAGTTATGTTACACTGTTACCTTACTTTAAGTGACAACATCTCCCCCCATAATGGGTTGTAAAGCAACGCTCCTGCAATTAAAATGATTATAAAACTATAAAATGAAACCATATAGAAAATCCATCAATACATATCTATAAACAACTTTTGAAAAAAGAAAACAAAAAAACATGGCCAATTGTAGAATCTATAAAAAAATAAGAAGCATCCAAGAATTCCAAGCACTAATTAGACATATATGGAAGTCAACACATTATTCATTTTTATCATAAAATTCATTTTAGATGTTAAATGAATATGTTCCACTATGTTATTTTAGATATTACTTGAATAGTTAAATACAATGGATTAGTCTTCTTCTCATGATGTAAGGTTTTTTTTCTTTCTCTGAATTATATATTTTATTTTATATATTTTTAAATAAAATTTAAATCATTATTCGTTTATTTTCAATTTCATTTTATACATTTTACAATTTTTCTATAACAAAACATTCATATTTATATTTAGAATCATTATCCATAACAAACAATCAATTGAATGGTTCTATTCCTCCATAAGTTAGATGGTTCCAATATGGTTATTTTCCTCCGCAAGTTGGTGGAATTGATAGCTTTAGGACTTTGAATCTTAGTAAAAACTAGTTTACAAAAAGTACACCAATTGAAATCAATAAGTTGCTTGAGTTGATCCACCTTAACCTTTCTCTCAACAATTAATTATAAAAATATTAACAAACTTATTGCCTTTCTCTTAACTAATTAATTATGAAAATACTAACAACCTTATTGCCGGCTTGCTTGAAATCATTTAATGTATTTTATAATGACTCATCTAGTTATATCTCGAATATTTGAGAAGGTTTTCTATCTCATTACCGATTATCTATCTCATTACCTCTAGAAAATGTCGATTTGATTAAAGGAATAGTGTACTATCCCTAATCATTCCTCAAAGGGAATGACCAACTCAATGATTTGTTAGTTTATGGATTCTCAAAGCTTATATCTAGAAAATATCGTCGATTTGATTAAAAAGATAGTGCACCATGATTTGTTAGTTTATGATTCTAAAAAGCTTTGTTAGTTTGTGGCCTTTTTAGCATACTTAGTCTTGTCCATCTTTTCACCTTGAAGGGAAATTCTTAGTTATTTTTTCATGAATTTCTGGGAATCTTGCAATATATTCTAAAACAAATTTGTAGATCATTGAAAAGAGAAATTGATATCAAGGTTGTACAACTATAATGTACATGGGATTTTCTCTGGTTTAAAGTTACAAAAGATAAGATCATATAAAACATTTTTATTAATGTGTAATAAATGATCAAAATATAGGTTAATGAGATAATAAAATGTAATTAGTGATATTAATAGTTTAGAAGACATAATTAAAGCATTTATGAAACCCTAAATTTAGTAATTGCATTTCGCAAATTTAACAATAATAATAAATATAGTGGTTTTAATGATCAATGCAAGATATTATGGCTCTAAGTGACTTCAAAATATGTATTATATATGTCATAAGACAACCCATTTTTTCCAAGGAAACATTGTGGGAAAACTCTTAGGAACTTGTATTCATGAATGCACCCAATATAAACTCATCGGTGTTGAATATGATGCTTGTCCTAGTAGGTACATCAAGTTAGGCATGCAAGAGAGGTAATTGTCCTAAGAAATTGGCTTTGAAACCTCTCACATGAAACTCAATTAAATTCACCATTGAACTAGCCTACCAAACTATAAGACAACTATGTTCTATATAATATGCATATTATTTTATGTACACGTCTAGCTAATGAATAATAGACCTAGAATCAAAATCTTTATCTTTTTACCTAAGATGGATAAGGATTAGTTAAGGCCTATTTTGGGAACCCTTGAGATCAAGTTATTTTCCCATTAATTGGTATATTATAATAGATTCATCTTAATCTAATATTTATTAAACATTGAGAGGAATAGAAAATGAATTGAGGCTTAAAAGAATTAATATTAAGATGAATTTATGCTAATTTATTGATTATGATATATATTTTCTCACCTTAAGATACTTAATGCTTGATTTTTTTGTTTCTTTTTCACATTACAAACCTCAATTTTGTTTTCATTTTGGTTTAATTATTATGCACAAACATTGTAAATATCATCCATACGCATATATAAACTACACTTTGCTTCTATTGATACAAATAAGTGGTATTTAAATTTTTAAAATCAAAGTAAAATTATGCATATTATTCCATGACTACAAGGTAGTGTGAGGTCAAAATTAATTCTTTATTGTTGTGTCACTATCACCTCAAGACCCATTTTTTACTAGAGAACAATACTCAATTTTGAGCTCAAACCATTAACCCGAAGACATTTAGTTTAAGGATGAATTTGAAAGTTGCTAAGAGGCATGAGAGTTTTGAGAAATCCATAATAGGATTTTGGATACTCCTGTAAACACGTGACTTTCCTATTAGTACTTCAAAGACAACAAGTTCTTTCTTTGCATCACTTTGAAGTTGTTTGATTCTATTAAGGCTTTTCACTATGTTTTATAGTGGCCCTTGTTGAGACATTTGTTTTGTTAGAAATAAATGGTCATGATCTTGATGTTTGTGAGTTATACATATTTGTTGTTATTAGCATTTGTGACGAGACAAAATCATACCTTAGAAAAGCATACTTGCATGTAGATATATATTAGTAATAGAGGTAAAAATTTAGATAGATTCTTGTAGATTGTAAAAGTATATTTTGTTTTATCCACTAATATCCAAATGTATGTAGGCTAATAAAATGTACTGTGCATGTCAATATGGTTTCCATGTAAGTAAGAGTTACCAAATTGTTAAAGGAGAGTTAGCAAATTGTTAAGGAATTGTCGGTAATTGATTCTTAGCCTACAAGAACAAATGATATTCAACATATAAACTTTTTGTAGGAGCTTGTTTCCATATATGAAAAGAAAAAAACTGCACCTTGGAGAATAACTTCAGTTTAACTTGAACTCTAAAATTTTGTGAACTCTATATATATTAACATTTTGTAATTTTACATGATAGGTTTAACATTTAAAAAAATAGAATTCTAAGTAATACTTAAAAGTCTGCAAATTGTCAAAATAAAGAATAATAACCCGACAACATGTTCTAGGTAATGTGATCGATGTTATTGTAATAAACAAATACTTAGGAATCTACTACTTTCAAATCAATCTAGAAATGAATATTGCCCCAAATATGATGCTATTAAACCAAGTTTTAAATTTCATTTCAAAATATTTTTCAAATATGAAGTAGCGTTTTATTATTTTCATATTAAGTAGAAATACTAGACAATCATGGATGTTTAGTGTGATCTCTTTAGAAGGACTGGCATCAAATTACATAAGCTACTAAGAAAAGAGTGCTGCCACAAAAAATATGCCAATTGAAAACGTACCTATTTCTAATGCATGTTTAAGTAATTCATAGGTTTAAAAGGTAGTGTGTGTTTTGAAGACATGAAAATTGAAATACATAATCCATATCTTAAATATTACGATAGCCATGCTAATATATGTTGTCACTTACTTATTATTGTTTACATTTCCAAATTCCAATATATTTTATTCAATTGTCAAGACCAGCATTATCGCCAAGAAGTTGAGGAAAGGAAATGATGAGAGGAAGAAGACATATGAAGGTGGCAATGGAGGATGTAGTCTTGAGAGAATTGCATTGAAAGAAAAGAATTACTTGGTCCTATTTAAATATTCAAACATTATATAAGAGGGGAAACATGAATTACAAGGTCATCTAGTAGAAGAGATTAGAGAATACTTTGCTAAGTGGATTTATGGAGGAGTAAGGATTAAAGAAGTCGGGGAAGAAAAATGAAAGATGTGGTATAAAATTGGTCAAAATGCCATGGGATGAAAAATGAAAGGGCTATATACATTTTATATGGGAAAATCAGTTTGACGGTAAAACAATTATTTGCAAACTTTGGAGTTTTCTTTGTAAAAATATAAAAATTATTGTTGGAATTCATGAATATCTAGTGCATTTGTTGAAGCATGCCTCGGACAATCATTTCTATGGCGTACTTAAGAGAACTAATCCAAAGGAAAAGAAAAAATTAGATATTTAGAGAAAGTAAAGGCCTTGAGGAGCAAGTTTCGACTCTATTAAGGTGATGTTGTAGCAATTATAAAAGTTAAAGATGACATTCATAGAAATCATTATTTTTTCAAGAGGAGCTATAATTAAAGATTATGGAGATGTAGTATACAAGGACGTGGAAAAAATAATTATAATTAAAAGGACGAGAAATTAACCATTAATTTTGTTTAGAATCCTCATCTATATGACAAAAACTAGTTTCTCTCTCTTTTTTTAAACGTTTGCGCTATTATAATGAGATGTTGTTATTGTTAGGCTCTTAATGTAGGTAAGTAAAATACTTCAATCACTCATCTTCATATATGCATGTCCCATATAGTCATTTTTCTTTGGTACTAGAGAATATGATAATGGAGATAAAACCTCCTATATTATAAATTTTTTCTTTCTCATTCATAAAATACTTAGTTATTGGATATGTAGTAATCTTATCCTCATCTTTATCCCTAGCTCACATAAATCATGGTTGCACTTCAGTTCCTTTTGTTGAGATATTGTAACTTCAAAGAATATTCTATTTGTACTTTATTAGTATTTATTCGTAGATGTTTTATTCCTCTGTTGGGATGTTATTATTATATTTAATAATGTAAATTCATTGAGGTAAATCCTCCCTTGTAAGTCGGGGCAATAGATACCCTAAGAGTCATTTGTAATGGGGTGTTTAAGTCCCCTAAAGGGGTCAGACCAGTCAGTAAAGAGAATAAAATATTCAGGCCAACCTGTCAAGTGAAAAAGTCAAGTGAATGTAAAGTATAAATAGAGGAGGTAATTCGCTTTGGGATTTGTAATGCACCCGCAACATTTATGAGGGTGATGAATGATTTTTTTAGGCCCTTCATTGATGAATTTTTCATAGTCTACTTAGATGATATTTTGATTTTCAGTCGTACTTGGGAAGAACATGTCAAGCATGTGAAATAATTTTTGGATGTACTTGTAAGGGAAAAATTGTACTTAAAGATGTCCAAATGTGAGTTTGGGAAGAAATCTTTGGTGTATCTATGTTACATTGTAGGGGGTGGTGAACTGAGAATTGATCCCTCTAAAGTAGAGGTCATTGTGAATTGGCCCAAGCCAATAATATAACCAAGGTAAGAATCTTTTTGGGAGCAGCCGAATACTGGAGGAATTTTATTGCTAACTTCTCCTTCATAGCTTCTCTATTACATGCTTTGGCAGGTATGAACAGAGTCTTTCAGTGGGAAGGAAAAGCACATAAAGCCTTCGACACTCTGGAAAAAAAAATCAGTACAGCTCCTGTACTTGCACTGTCATATCTACAACGGCCATTTGAGATAGAGACTGATGCTAGTGGTTATGCCATGGGGGCAGTCTTAATGCAACTTAAAAAACCAATATGCTATCATTCTAAAACATTTTCCAACGCAATAATTAACAATCCAAACTAAGATAAAGAATTGTATGCATTAGTACAAAATGTGAAGAAGTGGAAACATTACCTAATGGGTAAAGAAACAATTATACATACTGATCATCAACCACTACAATATCTTCAATCTCAAACTAAGCTACAACAATCAAGACATTTCAGGTGGATGGGTTTTCTACAACAATTTCATTTGATCATTAAGTATAAGAAAGGTATTCATAACAAAGTTGCAGATGTGTTATCAATACCTCCAACAAATGCTTCTATTGTTATTAAACAAAGTCCTTTGGTACATTCAAGTTATGTTGAACAATATACTAAGGATGAAGATTACAAAGAATTATATGAATCACTAAAACATGGCTCTCAAAATGAAGAATTGAATTATCATATTCATTACAAGTTCTTGTATCATCTTGGAAAAATCTGTATTCCACAAAGTGAAAGAGTACATGTGATAAGAGAAGCTCACAATTCTCTCATTTCAGGGAACTTTGGTGTAGGAAAAATTGTAGCACAATTAAAAAGAAAATTCTTTTGGCCTCGAATGGATGATACAGTGTCCAAGTATGTAAAACGATGTGTTATGTGTGCAACAAGTAATCCAAGTAACAGAAAGTTAGGCTTGTACACTCCACTTCTTGTTCCTTCCCGTCCATGGGAAAGTGTTTCAATGGACTTTGTAGGAGGATTACCAATGTATAGAAAGGGACATGATTTATTATATGTTGTTGTGGATAGATTCAGTAAAATGTGCATTCTAATTCCTTGTAAAAAGTAGATCACTGCTGAGTTGACTGCTCATTTGTTCTTCCAACATGTATGGGTCCATTTTGGATTACCTACTTCTATTATATATGATCGAGATTCTCGCTTCCTTGGGAAATTTTGGTCATCTCTATGGGAACTTATGGACACAAAGTTAAATAAAAGCACAACATTTCATCCACAAACTGACGAAAAAATTTAAGTGGTCAATCGGACAGTAGTACATCTTCTTCGATGGTATTGTGCCAAGCATCCTAAGCTTTGGGATGAACAGTTGCATTATGTTCAACATGCCTACAACAGAGCTATGCACTCTTCAACACAAAGGTCTCCTTTCGAGACATGTTTTGGATATTTTCCAAAGTATCCCTTAGACTTTGTTTATGGCAAAGATTCAGTGGGATATGGTCAAATTGATGCGGATAAAGCTTTGAAGTTTATTCAGTAGATCCAGTTAATACATCAAGCAATACAAGAGCAGTTGGAATCAAGTCAGGCCAAGTATAAAGAAAGACATGACACACATCCGGTGGATCATCATTTTCAAATTGGGTATCGACTATGGCTTCATATAAGCAAAGACCGACTCCAAGGTGAAGGTAGAAAGTTGAAACCAATTAGGTATGGACCTTTTGCAATTTTGGATCAAGTTGGAAATCATGCTTTTCGGTTAGATTTGCCTCCTTATATGAAAATGTATTCTGTTGTTAATGTGGAAAACTTAAAAATGTGAGCCTCCTATGATTGTGGACCAAGATGAACAGGTTCAAGTACCTTATGTTTATGAGTTTTCTCCTGAATATCTCAATGAACTTCAGGAAAATGTTATACTTTATAAGAAGGTTAGATCTTCACGAAGAGGTGACGTGAAATTTCTTCATGTGGGGATTAAAGGAATGCATCCAAGCAAATCACGGTGGCTAGAGACCGGAAGAGTGATGGATTTGTACACTCAGCTATTTTCTGAACGATTCCATGCTTTTGGTGGCCCAAAAGCTTCCCAGTGGGAAGGTTTGATCCAGGAGGATCTCCAAGATCGATTAAAATGAAAATATTCAAAAGATGAAAATAATATTACATATGCGTACAGATTGCCAGGATATTTTCGGAAACGTTCATTTCGCGTGAAATGACCTCCCGAGGTGAAAGTTATTGAGTTTAGAAAATGCGAAAAAAAGGCCAAAAAAAGGGGTAAAAATGGTAAAAAATGGCCAATAATAGGTTTCCATGTGGACAAGTTTGATGACATGGCATATTAGGTGGACTAATTAGGGTTTGGCATGTGGTATCTTTTTTGGTATATGTTGTACCATTCTAAAAAAAATGTGGAGGTCATGGGGATCGAACCCATGACCTTAAGGTCTGCAAAAGTCTCCACAGAGCCCGCTTAGCTAGGACTCCCGCATGTGTTTCTTAACACTATAAGGAAAATATTGTATTTAAATTTAATCAACTTTTGAGTTGGAAAAAAGGATGGGATCGAGGGTGTAGCCCTTAATCCCTTGGCCAACACCGACGCCATATATGATACAGTGGAGCCAACAAACAACGCATACAATGGAGTAACAAGACATCACATCAACGAAACGGTCCAACAAAGCACTGCCAACAAACCAAACGATCCAACAAAAATTCCACCGTAATGCCACATAACTAAACCACCAAACAAATATAGCAACAAGTTTACGTTGAAAGAGTAGAGGCCCGCGGGTTTGACCCGGAGACCTTTGCCCCAAAAGCATAGCGCTTTACTACAGGGGAAAATCCCATCCATTGGATGTCTTGTGGCCATTATTGGTTAAGAATTGAAAGGTGGAGATCGGTGCCAAAAAGGGGTGCTTGTCCCTCTAATTCATGCCCAAATTTGTATAAAAACCTCCAATATAACCACAATTTCCAACGTGAACACAAAGCACAATTTACACAGATCCCAACAAGAAGTATGGGAATAGATCCCAAGGGAAGTATAGGCCATTAATGGGCACTATTCTCGAGGTGGGAAATCCGTACAGTCCATACAGTTGCAGGGAGAGTTTGTCTCGTTTTGCATGCCAAACGAGACCTCGAGAAAACATAGTCAAGTTTATACTCATTTTAATCAAAATTTTGAGAGGAACATAGTGGTGTAGTCTATTTTTGGGTTTGATTGACAGAACTCATGTATGTAAGTTTTTGAAGACTTAATAAGAACGACCTTCTCATTGGAAGTGGCCCGGAGACGTAGCCCAAGTAGGGTGAAATCTGTTATCATATGTTGTATGCAAATTTTTGGTTTGCATAATTTTTCATTTTCTTATGTGTATGATTTAAGCATTTAAAATTCATCTTTTAAAGCCTTTTTATGAGAATTTACATGCAAATTTCACATGCAATTTTATGGTTAAAAAGATCCTGAAAGTTTTTTAGATCGATTTTACTTTCTGAAGTTTTCTGAAGGTTTCTGTAGGTTTTTAATGGTCTATAGAATCCATCCCAAGTCCAAAATCAGAGATTCGGGAGCCTTAGAGGCTGATTGTGTTTGTATATTTCAAGACTAGCTCATTGGGCATGAACTCATGACTAGGTTTGTAGTAACTTTAATGAAATAGCCTCTAGTTATCTATTTTCTATTCTACAAGTCATTACAGGTCCTTAATACATTAATGAATCCACTCCAAGCGTCATAATGAGTTTTCGTGACCCTCTCTTCTTGCTTGGAAGAGCCTGGAAACAGTATATTGAGCAATCCATCCAAGCTCTTTTTCTCCCTTTGCCTTTAAACACTGCCAGAACCTCCCAAAAACTTTGTAAAACTTGTCTTGCAGTATATTAGGGGGTTATGACCTATTATCCACCTTTGTTTGATGCCAAGTGTGATTGAAAGAGTTCAGTAGGCATATGTCGGTGTGCCCAAGTAGCCTTGGAGTAGACTTCAACCCGACTGATGTTCAAAACATAAATGGCCCCAATACATTGTGCTTAGAACTTAGAAGTTGGCCTTGACTCTGTTTTCCTTTCTACTGCACACTTCCCAGTACATTTGGCAGATCCAGAAGTGACCATCAATCAAGATTGGGGTGGGTGAATCATTGACCAAGACTAGTTTCATCTTAACTAGTTTTGAAGACTAGTTTTTGTTATGCAATTTTCTAATTTCGAAGTTTGATATTGAGATAATATCATCCGATATCAGGTTAGGGATATTACAAGGGACCTGAATAGACGAAATGCATCATTGTATATTTCTCTCATGTTGATATTCCATTATGGTCATAGTAAGTGAGCAATTGTTAAGGGTAAAAGGTATCCCACGGAGGAGCATTGTTGACAACCAATGAAGTGATAAATTGATAGGTGACACATAAAGAATTTTTTTGTACAAATGAGACAAGCATAATAAATAAGAGAGAACATAGGTTATATTTGCGTGATAATATGAGACCACATGCCTTCATGAGAAGTCCATGTGTATTAAGGAATATGAAAAGGTTACAAAACTTAGGATAGGTGAGAAACATTAAAATAATATTATTTTTTCTCTTATCCCCTTAAGCCACCCTTCTTCCCCTCTTTTGGACTCATGGCCCTCTTTCTTTCTTTCAATTGAAGCCTTTAGTGGTATTTATATTATGTTTCAATTAGCATGTTTACAAAGGCAATGGATATTACTTACTTAATCCATATATGTCTATATTATAACCATTTTATCATTGCATATACTTTCATAATCTAAAAGTCAAAAGCAATTTATTACATATTATTTTCCCTTCCCCTTTGTCAATATTGTAATACCTTCTACCTATGGTAAATCATTATTTTGAATCAAATTACCCTCCAATTGCTATAGATGTTGGTGACATATCACTTCTTATCCAGTGAGTGAAAGATAAACCACCACTATATCAACATCAACCAAATGGGACCATTCACATTTAGAAGTGCGACCATGATTATGGTTTTTATTTATGAGTTAAAGGTTCCAAGCTATATATTAGTCAAGCATGAACACACAAATGTTATTGTCCTCAAACATTATGACATCCATGCTATATGAATATAGACAATGAGGGAAATACCCTATTCACATTAAATTTTTCAAACATGATTAGAGTAGCTGAGGAAGACCAAGCTTTTGAGTATTTGAGCTATCACTCCATACTATGGATGGGAAAAGAAAATTCTCTTGATTGACCATGAAGGGGAAGTGTTATTCACATTCCAACATACTAATTCAATTATGGATTGATGTATATGTTAAATAATCTCAATGGTTATTTCATGCTTTTTAACCACGGGAATCAAAAACTTGTCAGGATTACCTAGGCAAGGCCCAAGTTCAAATCCAAGAACTGCCACTATACCCCAAGAATATATCCAAGAGCCTACAAACCATATATACCAATAACTCATGACTTATCAAGGGATAAGACTTCTTAGTGGCACGCTCAATATGGGGTCCCACTCATTGATGGCACCTACTTTTCTAGCCTTATCACAACAGGCCAATGTCTCATTGGTGATTTGAACCTGGGTGGGGAGACTGTGAAAGTTACCTCCTCACCATTCAAGCTATAGGAACCTCAAATCCAATGGTTATTTAATTTTAACATCCTAACATTTTACAGATAAAGGAACCATTCCCACTAATACTTATAAATGTTACTAAATCACCCATTGTTGATTTATTTTGCATGAATAAAATGCATAATTTGAGAAGGGGGTTAGGGCATGTGCTATTTGCTATTTATTATTACATTTAAACTCATTTTAAAATAAATAAATGTTATATACAAGAGTAAAAACAAAAACAAATGTGTAGTTACTAACAATAAATATCAAAATAAAAAATCTAATTTAAATAATTTCATTTTTTAAGTCTAACATGCAGAGGATTTCCAATAATAGGAGAAATAATAACTGGAAAGTAATGTTTATACTTAGATATTACAAATCCCAACATAATATTCCACCCATGATCAATCATTCTATGTTGTGTTTCATCCCAAAATCAAACATGATCAAAAGCCACAAGCACCAAAGCAATAGTTTAAAAGATTAACATCCAAAGCAAGGCCATAATTTTCTTTAGAAATTTTACTATTCGCAACACAAACATATGGTTACTATATTTACTAATGAGATTGAATCAATAAATTTTGCATAGTTTTAATGGTTTCCCACCCCTTAATAGAAATCCAAGGCCTTGATAATTAGTGTAAGATTCAATGTTGGATAAGAAAAAGGAACTTAAGTGCAACAATGATTTATGTGAGCTAGGGATAAAGATGAAGATAAGATTACTAAATATCCGATAACTAAGTATTTTATGAATAAGAAAGCAAAACTTTATAATATAGGAGGTTTTATCTCCATTATCATCTTCTCTAGTACCAAAGAACAATGACTATATGGGACATGCATATATGAAGATGAGTGATTGAAGTATTTTACTTACCTACATTAAGAACCTAACAATAACAACATCTCATTATAATAGTGCAAAGGTTTAAAAAAAAGAGATAGAAACTAGTTTTTGTCATATAGATGAGGATTCTAAACAAAATTAATGGTTCATTTCTCATTTTTTTAATTATAATTATTTTTTCCAGGTGCCTATATATTACATCTCCATAATCTTTATTAACTTTTATAATTGCTACAACATCACCTTAATAGAGTCTAAACTTGCTCCTCACAGCCTTTACGTTCTCTAAAAGATTTAATTTTGTCTTTTCCTTCGAATTAGTTCTCTTAAGTACCTCATAGAAATGATTGTATGGGACATGCTTCAACAAATGCACTAGATATTCATGAATTCTAACAATAATTTTTATATTTTTTTCTACAAAGAAAACCTTAAAGGCTACAAACTAACAAAGCTTTTTAGAATCATAAATTAATAAATCATAGTGCACTATTATTGCGTCAAGAGAGGCGCTTTACAGTAAAAAAATAATACAAAGTTAACAAAAAAATAATAATACAAAGTAAAAGGTAATAAATATTATGTCGGTCATAAACAAAAAAGAATAATACAAAGTAAAAAGTAAATATGAGACTTAAACTAAAAACTTTAGAGCTTAATATTAGGTGGTAAATATTATGTAGACCATAAACAAAAAAGAATAATACAAAGTAAAAAGTAAATATGAGACTTAAACTAGAGACTTTATTTTTTACTTTTAATATAAAGTAAAAAGTAAAAATGATACTTTAGAGTGTTTGTCGTAACAAACAAAAAATAATAATACAAAGTAAAAAGTAATAAATATTATGTCCGTCATAAACAAAAAATAATAATACAAAGTAAAAAGTAAATAGACTTTAGAGCTTAGGATTAAGTGGCTCAGGGATTGCACTCAAGGAGCTATTCAAAGAGAAGTTTGCACCTCGGAGATTTGATCCCTCTCGGTCCTTGATAAAGCCTAAGATTTGGATCTAGACTGATTTTAATCAAATCAACAATAATTTCTAGATATAAGCTTTTAACAAATCGTTGAATTAGTCATTCCCTTCGAAGAATGATCAGGGACAGTGCACTATTCCTTTAATCAAATCGGCATTTTCTAGAGGTAATGAGATAGATATCAAATCGACATATTCTAGAGGTAATGAGATAGGGAACCTTCTCAAATATTCGAGATATAACTTGACCAGTCATTATAAAATACATTAAATGATTTCAAGCAAGCCGGCAATAAGGTTGTTAGTATTTTCATAATTAATTAATTGAGAGAAAGGCAAAATGTTGTTAGTATTTTTATAATTAATTGTTGAGAGAAAGGTTAATTGTTAGTATTATTTATATAATTATAAATAAGGATGAAGTCTTTTTGTTATTGTAATATTTGGCATTTTTCTATGAGTTTATTCTTTTATAAAGTATTTTTTTATAATATTAATTTTGTAAAAAATAAATCCTCATTTTTAATATAAGTCAAAAAAAATCATGATGGAAAGCTAATGTTAAATAACATTTTTTAAAATAATCTTAAATATATTAAATTTATTATTTATTTTCAGTATTACAATAATAATCACTTCTATTAAAAAAAAACATTTCCACAATTCACTGATTTATAATAATTATAAATAAAAAATTGATTTATATTATTTTTAATATCCTTTCTCATATATTAATTTAATTGTTTTCTATTTAAACTATTGAAAATAGTGGCCATTTTTAAAATAAAATAATCTTAATATTTCTTGGGAATACCTATTTAAATTAAATATCCATAAACTATTTAATCACTAAAGTTTACAAAATATACATAATATATCCTTTTATAGTTGAACCTATAACCTTTTTGAAGTAAACACATCTTACCATATATACCCCATATATTACAACTACAACAAATCCATCTCAAGTGACTAAGTGGCCATGGAGAGATTCCCAACAACGTCTATTGGCTTAGAAGTTCTATAAATTCTATTTGGGTGGACATGGCTTTGTCCTCACTTTGATTTCATGTTAATGTAAGGTTAAATCAGACAATAAACACTTCGGAGATGTGAGTCGTTGGATTGTTCTTTGCATTAGATTTAATGGTTCATATCCCCACAGCCGTAATATTATTAAATGCACTTAGGGCTGCTTATTGTTGGCTATATAGCAGTGCCATTACATCTATTCATAAGTAAAATAAAATTTGGTCATTTCTCAACAATAACAAAATCATAGAAAGTTAATACAAAGTGAGAATCATCCTTAATTGAAGTTCGCAGTTAAACTATGGAACAAGTTCATATAATATCTGCAGTTAAACCATGAAATAAGTTCACCATACATCGATATACAGAAATGAAACGTTCATCTCAGAGAAAAAAAATATATATCTTATAAACACCAACAAATCATAAATCGTATTATGATCTTAGATAATATAATACTTGAAAATCGAATGCAAAGCATGTAGCACTTATTATTATACAGTGGTTGACATTATTATGATCGTCTTAGTTGGGATGTTCCGGCTGGACGAAGGGATGGAAAAATTTCACGAGCTTCAGATATTGTGGGAAATCTCCCGCCCCCATTTTTCAATGTAAGCCAGCTAACCCAAATCTTTGCGGCCAAAGGTCTATCACAGCAAGAGATGGTTATACTTTCGGGTACGTCGTATTTATGTTGGTAAAAATGGCATGAGTTTTTAAAAGATATTGTTATATGAATATTCTATCATTGTAATTTGTAATTTGTAATGTGAATGCATGCAGGAGCGCACACAATTGGCGTGTCTCATTGCTCTTCAATCGTGAACAGGCTCTACAACTTCAACACCACTTTTGAGACGGACCCATCTCTGGATCAGTATTATGCGAAGCTACTGAAAGCACAGTGTCCTCAGGGAAGCCCCAATAACATGAAAAATACCGTGGCCTTGGATATTGTTACGCCCAACACGCTCGACAATCTCTACTACGACGGCCTTAAGAGGAAGCGCGGTTTGTTTACCTCAGATGCAACGCTGCTTACAGATCCAAACACCAACAATGTGGTCAATGCAAACTCCGGGCGATATAACCTGCGCAGGTGGCAGCAAAGTTTTGGTGCAGCCATGGTTAAGATGGGAAAGATTAGCGTATTGACTGGCAACCAGGGACAAATCCGCCACAACTGCAGGGTCATCAACAGCTAATCTAAGCGCTGCTTATTACCTCTTTCAGATTTAAATAATTCCATCTCCTCATGAGATTCATTCATTGTTTTGCTTGCTACTAGTGCTGCGTAACCGCCATCATCCATGGTAGTATTCTACGGAGTTTTGCTGCTTATTTGTTTAAATTCCTCGGATAATGATAATAAAGTCTCCGGGTTTGAATTACGGTAGAAAATAAAAGTACATTATAAATCATTTTTCTTATTGACAATATTAGTACATGACAGCACTGGAGCAACTATACTTTTTATTTAAAGATGCCCATAAAGATATAAAAATAATGAAGTAAAATAAAATGGAATATAAATTTGGAAATCAAATGATATAATTGAATAATGAGTTAGCCCTAAGAGTTAGCTCGATCGGTTGAGTTCTCGACAGTTAGGCCTCCCAGCATGCGAGGTCATAGGATCCATCCTCATAGACCCTCTTGGGGTTAGGCACGCAGCGGCCGCAGGGTGGAAACCCCTTCGGGGCGTAGCGGTCGGCTAAGCCGATTAAAGTGAACCACATGGAAAAAATAAAAATTAAAATTAAAAAAAAAATTAAAAAAAAAAAAAATTGAATAATGAGTTACAGTAGATTGACATATTTTTGTTCATAATTGAAACTTCTTTTTTTACAAATTATAAAAAGAAATACTTAGATGGTCAATGTTCAGAGAATTTGTTATCTTTCAAATCTATTATTTATTTTTATATCTATTATTTATTTTTATGTTAAATTTTTTTATAATATATTGATGATGATAATTTTTTATAATATATTGATGATCATGATCATGATTAAGTTCAATGAGACTATTATAAAAAGTTTAAAAAGAAGTTTTCCAAGATTATTATAGTTTTGGCAAGTTATGAAGTTAAAAAGGTTTGTATTGTAGCAAATACTATGAAACTCATATCTAATGTGGGTGTAAGCAGGACACTCAAAGAGAAAGTGACTCACAAAGCTGGCAATGTTCATTTTCTTATTTGAACTAGTTACGATCAAGAGATAATTCTGATCTTCGACTGCTATTTGTCTTTAAACTTAGAGGAAATAATATTTTTGACATTATCGATATTCTGCAAAGTGTCATTTTCATCAATGTTCCAATGGTCTAACCAAGCCATTGTATCTTTACACCAACTTCGCTTGAGGCATAATTGGTTTTGACTTGAATTTAAAGCAATGTTAGGAAGTCTCTCTTTTTTTCATGTTATTTATCTTGTGCTTGTACATCATGTACCTAGTCATAGCCATGCTCTCAATGTGGGAAAGACCCACTTCTAAGAGGAGAATAGGATAAGGGGTGTTGCTTTTAATTTTGAGGTTATAAATTATAAACGGCTTCTAGATTTGCTCAATCTTTCTCCAATATTCTCTAGAATGTTGCACCCCCATACTTCACAACCGTATAAAATAACGAGGATGACAAGAGTTTCAAAGAGGAACTTATTTTTATCCCACGTGACCAAGGTTGTTGATTTACAATTATTTTCAAGACCAAAATAAGCTTCCCATCCTCCATTAATCATTTTCTCAATGTTGTGGTTTCAATTGAGCTTGTAATGAATATCAATTCTCCTTTGTCTTGTAAGTGCTAATAGCCATATCGTGTTAGAGAGAAATCCGTATTACAAAGACCTTAAACTTAAAGTTTTGGTAAAAAATAATTATTAAATTTACATTTTAATTATAATGAATAATTTTTTTAATTAAAAATAATGATACATTAATGTATAATATAACCATAAAACATTAATGATTGCATAATTATGGTTTTTTTATTAAAAAATTAAAGTTAATGAAATATTTATGAATTTTCAATACAACATAAAATAAAGAAAAACATTTAAAATTGTTGAGATGGCAATATTAAATTATAAATAGGAAAATTTGTATAATTATATTAACATGAAATTTTGTGATGATGATATTTTTTCACGATATAATGTGTCTCAAAGGGAGTGTGCACTTAAATAAAGATTTTTTTTTTAATTTAAAATTAAATAAAAAGATTACAATAATTTTTTTAAATTTATCAATAGTATATTTTTTAATTGTTTTCTATTATTTTTAAATTAATAAATTTATCAATATTTAGTTTTTTCTTGCTTTCTTTTCTTTATTTGTGGTAAACTTTAGCTTTACATTTTTTTTAAAAAATATTTAATCATATTATGAACATGTAAAAATATTTAATCATATTATGAACATGTATGATGCTAATCTAATGGATTATGGGAAAAATCATGAGTGGCTTCTTATGTTGAACAAGCCTATCTAGGAAGTTGTGGTCTAGTGCATGGTCATGTTTAATGAACTCAATTAGAGATGAGGGTGAGTAGGAAGAGGTGAATTTCACTCTTGGTGACATAATAATTTGAAAAAGAATAAACCAAAATAAGAGTATTAGAATAAAAGTTGGGAATAGAAAATGGCACATTTATTGAAGACCTCTCACAAGGTAAAGATGACACAAACATCGAATTAGGCACATAGGATGAGAGAACTTCATCAAGCTTGACATCTCTCCTAATAATAATTTATGTTGAATTTGGCTGAAAAATTATATAACCTTTTACATCTTCAAAGTGTCAAACAAAAAATCACTTCTCACTCTTAGGTTGTAATGCTTTCTTTTTTTCATCAAGAATGTGAGCCCATGCTTCACTACCAAATACACAAAAGTGGCTTACATAATATTTAATGTTACTCCATGCTCCTTCTAATGTTATATGTTTTAAATCCTTTGTGGGAGTGTGATTAATTATGTAATTTGCATCATTAATGGCTTCCTCCCAAAAATTAGGGCTTAATCCTTTAGATTGAATCATACAATTTGTCATTGTTTTCAATATGTGATTCTTTTTCTCTCAGTAACATTGTTTTGTTGTTGTGTGCATGGAATAGTATGTTGCATATAAATGTTTTGTACGGTAAGTAAGTTGTAAATTTGTTGTTGACATGTTTTTAGTTGTTCAAGTAACTTCTTAAATTGATGTCCATATTGTCTTTCTACAAAAGTCTTGTATGCCAAAAACATATAAAAAACTTCATTTTTAAATTTGAATAAATAAACTCAATTGTGTATGGAGAAATCGTTAATAAAAGTTACAAAGTACTTTAACCATAAAAGAAAAAGAAAGCTAACCACAAAAATTAATGTGAACAAGATACAAAGAGGAAAAGATATGTCAATAGCAATGTCGGTCAAAATTATCCCAATGAGCCTCCCCTCCCCTCTCCTCCCCAAAATTATCCCAATGAGCCTCCCCTCCCCTCCCCTCCCTTTTTTTTTTTTAAGTTTGACTTCATTTTTATTGTATTTTATTAATGTTTTAATTTTTTTACAATGTTTTTTCCCTCCCCTCTTTTTATTTTTTTTAAGTTTGACTTTATTTTTATTGTATTTTATTAATGTTTTAATTTTTTTACAATGTTTTTAAAATTTTTATTTTTTATTTTTTTCATAATGCTTTAATTTTTTTATAATGTTTTATTTTTTATTTATAGTGTTTTAATTTTTTTGTTTTTATAATTTTTTATGTTTTACTTTATTTTTATTATATTTTATAATGTTTTAATTTTTAATGCTTTATTTTATTTTTTAGTATTTTGAAGGATAAATGTTTTTATGTTTATTTTAAAATTTTATTTTATTTTCAAAATGTTTTTTATCAATTATATATATAGCGGTTTCCAAATGCTTGCAATTTTAACATGGTGCAAGAAAGTGATGTTACTGGCAACATTTGTTTTCGATTTGGGAGTTGATTTTGATGTTTTTGATTTGGGAGTTGATTTTGATATTTTCATTTTAACGGTCTCGGTTGTTAGAGTCACGTTTCCAAACAAATTGTAATTTTAGCCCTAGAAAGAAAATGAGGGTTTCATGGTCATTCTAAGTGATTTTGGGAGCATAATTTCAAGGTTTTCAATACAGTGACACAGATTGATAAGCCCAAGGCTTCAAGCAAGATGTAATTTTAACTTCGAATAAAAACAAGAGTGATTCTAGGAGAACAATATTTTTATTCAGGGGTCAGTTTACAATTTTGATTTCAATGGCATCGATCATGGTCGACTAGGGTTTAAAAAATATTGTAATTTTAGCCTCGAAAAAAAGGTGCTACTAGAAGCAACACTTTTCGATTTGGGGGTTAAAATAGCGACTAAATGTAGTCTATAAAAAAATGAAAAACTCTAGAGAGTTCTCGTCAAGTTGTATAATGTGTTTTAAGTGTATTATAGAGCCATTGTGTACAATTTAAATGTGATTCACTGGTGCCTTCCATTTATATAACTTCCTGGTGCATTCTATATGTATCATAGCATCAGTGCATACAATTTAAATATGATTAATAGCACTGGGGGTTATTATTATAGGTAACGCACTTGTGCAAATTGTTAATAAATGTGCACCATTGACAATAGTTCACAAATACACATCGATGACCTTGTTATCATGCACACCATACCTTCATGTAAATTTAACGATATTTTTGGGCGTTGAAGCATTTGTAATAATTAACAAAATTGGTGCTATTATATCTATAGCACCAATGCATATTATTGTTTGAGCACTGCTCTTTGGTGGGTTTATAATAAATGCAAGCATTAGTGCACTTAATACCTTACAAGGAATCTGCCCACACGGGTGTGGCTCATTGGCGGTTCAGTTGTTATGAAGTCACGGTTGTAAATGGAAGTCACGAGTTCAAATCACACCCGGCTGTACCCGTGTTCCATGCTTACGGGGTGTGTGGGGCACTTGGGGGTATAGTGGTAGCGGGATTGGATCCCTGGACCCCATGTCACGCGAATACCAACCCATTCTCCAGTTGTCGATTCCCCTAGTTACAAAAAAAAAATAATAACCTTAAAAGGCATCGATGCATATTGATGCACACTGTAAAAAACATCATGAAGTAAAGATCATCCAAAAATCAAATAATTTTTATATTAATATTGATATTTGTATTTTAATTATTGCGCTTCAAGATAATGATCATATTAATGTGTTATACCATCTCATTACGTCCATATATTTAATTAGCGATGTAACATTCTACAACACTAAACAATGCAATAGAATAAGAAACCTAGTTTATTATATATGAATAATAGAACCTTCATCATACAAAATGGGACAATATAAAGGTCCACAATAATCGAAATGTCAATATGTAATTGTTACACTTATTGGTAACTTGTGGTCATCCAATTAAAACATATGTTTAGTACATTAAACAAAATGTTTAGATTTCACAAACATTCATTTCAAAACATGCGATTTGCATTAACATTCAATTATATTGAATGTCGTTCTTCACTCGAATGGTTGCCAATGCTCGAATTGCTTGCATGTCTCATGTCTTTATCATTTGTAGGTGATATTGTACTTGAGTTATATGGTTGAATGTTTTGTGGAATGGCTTCATTTCATTCATTTTATTCGTGTTCCATCTACAAACATAGAAATAAAATGTAATGAGTATATCTAAATTTATATATAATACAAATTAGTATGTAAATCGAAAAGCATACCATAGCAAGAATTGATTCATAAATAATCCACATTCTTTCATAGGCATATCTCATGCCATCTCTCAACAACTCTTTTATTGGCTTCTCTCCATACTTTGTTTCATGCAAGTGTTATACGCCATAAAAATTCATAGATTTAATATAAAGGTTTCTTGTTGATCCATTAATTATAAAATGTGGGAAATAAAACGACATATTTACTTACAAATTGCACAATTAACTTTTGATACTCTAACATATATTCACAACCCATACTTAACCCAATGTCAATCATTTCTTTTGATGTCTCTTCTTTGTATGTTAGCACATATTATAAAACATCCAAGGACATATGTAAATTAATTAAAATATAAAAATCACAAAAAATAAGAAATGTTATGTAAGGAAAACACAAGTACTTATAAACTATGTGATCAACCATTTTCTTCCTTATCATCATGTCTTATGTGTTGAATGGGTTTCATTTTCTTTTCTTTTCTACAACAAAACAATTGAAAATCAGTATTTCATGCAACAATTAAATTCTATGTACATAAAATAAAAAAATCAATGATTGCATACACTTGATGAATGGTACTGTTGAGATGGCCCCTCCTACAATGCAATTATGTTCACTTCATTAAGCATATCCTTGTATACATTTTTGGACATCCCTATTGGCATGTTTCGAATATCACATCGCTCATCATTTGGAATTTTCATAATCTTTCTTAAAAAACAAAAAAGTAAAGGAAAAAACTATTTATATTGATATGAAAGTAAATATAGTCGAAATATTAATGTCATAACTTTTTGTAGTAGTATATGCATATTATAAGAAAAGATGTTTATGAACAATACTTTTTTAAATGATTATTTTTTGTTATTGTATATTTTTCTTATTGCAGGTCTAACAAGCCTCATTGACCATTGCTCTAGAAACACTTGTTGTAGTTTATATATAATCGTACTCTTGGACTCATTGGATTGGTTTTTGTATTGTAAATGGAAAGTATGTCTATACATTCTTTCCACTATAGTTTTATAATAAAAAAAATCCATTTTCAATAACTTCCAACACCAATCTAGATGAATTAAGGACCAATTCATCATCATTTACATTCTTCATAATTGTTAGATTGTTAGGGTGTCATTCCCTTCCCTCATTGTCAGTCTCTACACAACATTCAACAAATGTGAAATAGGTTTTTTGAAACATGTTAGATTTCCTAAGAAGTACATTAATTAATACTACAAATTCAAAGAAAAAATTCATGTTGATTACCTTTTGATTCACCTAACTCATCTCTTTGCGACATTTCAATCAAGGTTTTATGCTATTTTGAACTTAGATTGCAAACAATTTTATCTAGTTTCTTCAAGTATTTTCTCTACATGACACCCATTTACCAATACGTATCATTTAAATGTAGAGATAATTAAAACATATTAGTTTTATACTAAAATTTAAAAAAACTTGCCTTGCTCTCTTTTTGGGATGTTTTCCCATCATTCTCGTTGCAACAAGTAGTTTTCCTTTAACTTGTATCAAACATCTTCTATCAATAGACATCTTGTATCATGAAATAGAAAAACTATGAAATGTTTTACAAATAAAGTAAATAATTTGTGCTAAAAATGTTAAAAATGTTTTCCAGTTTAATGGTGCGCATTATTCAAGAATATACACTTATGCACCGTACATAGTAATATGCATCGATAAAAGTGTACACAAGAATTACATCGGTGTGTTATACATTAATAAGAGCACCAGTGTGTACCAGTGTGTACTATTTGTATATTTTACATCATATGACCTATAAAAAAATTACAATTAAACCTAAAGTCATTCCTTTCTTAAAATTCCACATGTTGATTTTAAACTATAGAGTGCACACTGAAAACCGCAAAACTGTTTTTCAAAAAACTACTGACAGGGACAGATTTTTGTTAGAAAAACATAAAAAGGGATTTAACATAAATGCTCATCTTGTGCGTTGTGGACGTAACGCGCAATAGGATGGCATCTATGATATTCACAAATCTCTTTCAGTTGATGCACAAAAAAAAAGATCTGCCCGCTCACACATTCACCTTCGAGAGCAACAATTTCGCCCGGATAGCATCTCCTTCACGGCAATGGTTTTCCACAGGTTTCCTATGCGGCCTCCTCACTGCCTGCAACTCATTCTCCCGTGGGTGAATTTCCAACTGCTCTTCTATGATATGGCCACTCTCTCTTTGCTTGATATGCCTTGCCTCCTCTGTACATTGCTTCAATCTAGACTTAGATTGCAATTTCCTTAGTTATCCATGCGGACTCTCTTCCTCGGCAGGTAAGTAAATCGAGCAAACACTCTGAAACTAGATCCATCGCAAATTCGAAGATGTATTCACATGAATTTATGGTACATATTTGCACAGCATGATTGTCTCAACGACGATGGATCTCCTCGATGAATGCAACAGCATCGGAAATAAAATAAAATAAAAACAAATCAAGAAATAGATCTGATAGATCCAATCATTTAAACAATAGGTCACCATTCCATATAGCATATCTACACTTTAACGAGTTGATCTGCGTTTTCTCCTTGTCTTAAGCAATAGATCTGACCACTTTCATCATGTATCTGCAGGCAGTCTCATCTACACATGACATCAACCTGGATCTGATACCACTGTTAACAATAAAAGTATGTGAGAGAAAAATAAACATAAATAATAACAAACATAATAGTAACACAATATTTATCCTGGAAAACCTTGTAGAGAAAAACCAGCCATCAATAATAGATCTATTATTGGTTGTTGGCCAAACTAGGCTAAGGTTGCTAAGATCATCTCTCCTGCTCGCATTGGCACCTTACAATGGAGGAATCCAACCCTATAAATAGGGTTTTTTTACATGCAAATACAACTAACAAGAAACCACAGGCTACCAAAATCGTGTGCTTGAAACCACTTACATCCTTGTTCATTCCCGACTCAAGGTTAACCTTAACAATTTTGGGATCTAATGGAATAAGTGGTCCCATTGCAATAGATTCCCAACTCCTCATATATATCCATGCATAAAGCTATTAAATTTCTAATGCTTAGAAAAAAATCAGTGTGAAATAAATAAGAGAGTAAACCCCTAATGCAAAACTTTGTAACAACATAAAAGAGAAGGAAGCAACAAGAGAGCTAGGGTTTCCAACATTGATGGTAACTAAAAAACCTTTTTTTAGAATGATATATAAATATGAATAGGAACATAAATAAATAATAAATTATTTTGAAACAATTAGGGGAAAAAATGCGATGAACAGCAATAACATACATACCTTGAATATCTCCTATGCATAGTTGTATATGATCCACAGCCCCTTACAAATTTGGTTGTTCAAAAAAAATGAGCCATTCCAAAGCCTTCCCTAGTAAATTTATCGTATAAAAGTAAAGTGCATAAGCGTGCTAAACTATGATAAGCACCAAAAAGAAACATCTGCAACAACTTCCACAAAACAAAATATCAGCTAAGTTTTAAAAGCAAATATTTCCTTTTGTATTAAATGTTATTTTATATTAAAGCGATGTGCTTTTACATATGGGGTGCACCAGTGCACTTTAATACTTTAGGCAAACGAATATCTGAATTAAAATAAAATAAAGTAAAAGGGACATTCATTTTCATCAATTAACTAAAATATCTAATAATAAAATGAGCGGAAATTTCATTTTCTAAAAGTAAATTTAGAATAGAAACCATAATCACTAAATTTTCATTATTTTGCCAAAAGATTAAGGGGATTCTTATACAAGATAGATTTACTAGGGAAGACCTTAAAATATCCATTTCTTATGAAGATCCAAAGTTGTAAGGGATTGTAGGTCACATGCAAATCTGCAAAGGAGAAATTCCAGGTATGTAACTTCTTACTATTCATCTCAATTTTGTACTTAATTATTTAAAAAAACCATTATATGTTCCTATTAATATTTACAATGCATTCTTAAGAAAATAAAAAGTTTCCATAGTTATCCTCAATGTTGAAAACCCTAGCTTTCTTGTTGCTTCCCCTCTATTTTATGTGGTTGCAAAATTTAGCATTACGGTTTTACCCTCTCTATTATTTTATAATGAGACTATTTTATTGGAACTGGATTTCCTAATGGGTTTGCATATCTATACATGGGCAATTGGGCATCTATTGCAATGGGACCACTTATTGCATTGGATCTTAAAACTTGTCCCTATCAATTTATAATAAAAAAATTGCTTGTACTATAATCTGTGCATACTATAAAATATAACACACCGATGTTCTTTCAATAAAGTGCATTGCTTTCAATTTAGTTCATTTCAAAAAATATTACCCGTGTATCGATCTGTATACATGTGTATGATGCACCAGTGCATATACCTATACAATACACACGGATCAACCTGAAAACATTTTTAGCTTGAAATCGTTTACTTTATTCGTAAAACATATTTCATAGTTACTCCATTTTATGATGGGGGGTATTTATGATAGAATATGTGTGATAGAATTTTAAGTGAAAAGACTCGTTGCAATGAACATGATGGGAGCACGTCCCAAAAAGAGAACAGGGAAATTTCTTTGAAATTTTAGTATAATACTAATATATTTGAATTGTCTCTAAGTTTAAATGATATGTATTGGTTAATGTGTGTCATGCAAAGCAAAAACTTGAAGAAACTCGATAAGATTGTTTGCAATCGTAATGCAAAAGAGTGTAAAACCTTGATAGAAATGTTGAAACGAGATGAATTAGGTGAATGAAAAGGTAATCAACATAAAGTTTATCTTTGAAGTTTTAGTAATAATGTACTTATTAGGAATAGTCACTAACTTATTTCAAACATTGTATTTCACATTTGTTGAATCTTGTGCAAGGACTGACAATCAGGGAAGGAAATGGCTTACTATGAAGAAAAAAATTATGAAGGACATAAATGATGTTGAATTGGTCCTTAGTTCATCAAGAATGGTGTTGGATATTAATGAAAATGGGAAAAACCTTTACATAACTATGAAGGATATAATAGAAAAAAAAAATTATAAACGTAGATTCCACTTATAGTACAAAAGTCAATCAATAACTCAAAAAATCAAATTATATATAAACAACAACAATCATTTCAAGAGTAATGGTCAATGAGACATGTCGAGCTTGCCATACAGAACAAACATACAAAAAGAAAAAAGAAACATTTAAAAAGCATTATTCCTAAACATGTTTTTCTATAATATGTATATAAGACTACAAAAAGTTACGAAATTAATATTTTGGCTATATTTACTTTCATATCAATATATATAGAAAAAATGGAACTTTTCATTTTTTTAAGAGGCTTATGAAAATTCCAAAGGACAAATAAGATGATATATGAAGCATGTTGATAAGGATGTCCAAAAAAGTGTACAAGGAGATGGTCAAAGAAATGAAGATAAGTGCATCGCAGGAGGATCCATCTCAACAACAACATGCATCAAATGTAAGTAATCATTATTTTTTTATTTTACGTACATTTAATATCAATATTGCATGAAAAGTAATTTTCACTTTTTTTTTTGCATAAAATAGAAGAAAATGGAACCCATTCATCACATAAGACAGACAAGGAAAAAAATGGTCAATGGCAGGTTGTAAATATAACTTGTGTTTTCCTTGCTTAAGATTTCATAATTGTTGTGAGATTTATATTTTAATAAATTTACACTCGTCCTTGGATGTCTTCTAATAGGTGCTAACATATAAAAAGAGTCATCCAAAGAATTGATTAGCATTGGGTTAAGTATGGTTTGTGAGTATATGTTGCAGTGTGAAAAATTTATTTGCAATTTGTAAGTATAAGCTATGTTGTTTTACTTCCATCATTATATAATTAATGGAATAACAAAAAATCTTTATATTAATTGTGTCAAATGCTTTGTCATGGTGTATAAATCTTGTATGAAACAAAGTATGGAGTGGAGAAAGCATAAGAGTCATTGCAAGATGGCATGAATAATGGATTTGAAAGAATGTGTATTGTTTATGAATCACTTTTTACTATTATGCACATTTTTATTTTCAAAATCATGTATATTATATTATAAATGTAGATATTCTCATTACACTTTATTTCTATGTTTGTAAATGGAAAATGAAAAGGAGGAATAAAATCAAGTCAGACAATAAAACATTCAATCAATAACCAAAGTACAATATCGCCTACAGGTGATGATAAAATGAGGCCTGCAAGTAGCTCGAGCAATGACACCAATTCAAGTTAAGAATGATGATCAATATAATTGAATCTTCTCGCAAGTTGTATGTTTTAAAATGTTTGTCTATGAAAATAAGACATTTTGTTTAATGTATTAGACATATTGTCCCAATTAGATGACCACAAGTTACACATAAGTGTAACAATTATATATTGACATTTGATTATTGTGGACCTTTATATTGTCCCATTTTGTATGACAAAGGGTTTTTTATTCATATATAATAAAATGGGTTTTGTATTCTATTGCATTGTCCAATGTTGTAAAATGTTACATTGTTGATTAAATATATGGATGATTGAAAATTACAATGAAAATATGTGTAATATGATGGTATGACACACTAATAATATAAATATATCCATATGCAATAGCTAAAATTCAAATATCACTCTCAATTTTTTGAGGTTTTTGGAGTTGCGTGCTTGGATCTGCACCTTTGAGCTTGGCTGCAAGTGTTTGAGGACCTGGAGAAGGGATCCAAGTAGCTCTGTTGTTCGGACCTGGAGGTGCTGGAGTCGAGCAGCTTTGCTGGTGTTTATCAGAGTTCATAGTTTGTGGAGCAGAGAATGGTTCTTGGAGCGTTTTTTCAAATTTTTGAGGTTTCGGGAGTTGCGTGCTTGGATATGCACCTTTGAGCTTATCTACGAGCGTTTGAGGACCTAGATAAGGGAGTCGAGCAGCTCTGTTGATTGGACCTAGAGGTGCTGGAGCCGAGTAGCTTTGCTGGTGTTTATCAGAGTTTAGAGTTTGTGGAGTAGAACTGTCTTGGAGTTGCATCTTTGAAGCATGTCTGCGAGGTGATTTAGGTTCTTGAGAAGGGAGTCGAGCAGCGTTGTTGTTGTTTTGATCGGACCTGGAGGTGCTGGATTCGAGCAACTTAGCTGGTGATTTGATCAAAGACCTGAGTTTGTGGAGCAGAGCAGTTTTCTTGGGTCGATATTCTTGATATTGAAATTTCTTGGATAGGTATTCTGTGTTTCTTGGAGTTTCCTTCTATGTGGGAGAAAGGAAGCTTTGTGGGAACACATATCTGTGGAAGATTTTTGAATTTTTGGAAGGTTCTAATAATTTTTCTGGACTAAAACTGAGGCATTGAAGTTGTTGTAGCGTATTATGGGGTATGGATAACTGAACTATCATTGGGTATTCATCATGGGGCCAGAGGCGGGTTTGGATCCTCCTTCAACACCTCCTGAGATAATTGCTTTCAGGAAACTGGTTGCAATTAGTAACAAGAGAAAACAGTGTGATGATCCACAGAAGTTTGTAAGAAAACTTGACAACATTCCCACAGTAGCCTCACCGGAAGCTGAATCTTGTAGATCTGCCTTGAATCTTGCAGAATGGGGATTAATAGGACAATTTACGGGATTGTGGCCCTCTCCCAAAGCAGTTGAGGCATGGGTTCAACGAAATTGGAGACCTCTCACCTCGGATGGTATCAGAAGTTACATGGTGGGGAAAGGTTTTTTTGTAATTGTCTTTGACAGTGCAGAAGATAGACATCTCATTTTTTTGAATGGTCCGTATTTTATGGGCCCTTAGGGCTTGCATTTGAACAATTAGACTCCAGATTTTGATCCTACTCGGGATGTTCCATCGGTGGTTCCGGTTTGGGTGCACCTACCCCACCTTCCACTTCATTGTTGGAATCTGAAGTCATTAGAATCAATCGGAAACACCCTAGGTAAATTCATTGATCAAGCAGATAGAAAGGATTAATATTCTTGTGCAAGAATTTGCGTAGAGGTTGATTTGGAAACTGGTCTCCCGGAAGCCATTAAACTAACAATAGGAGACTGGACACATATCCAAGCCCTGGATTATGAACAACTACCCTTTAAATGCAGATTCTGTTATGGATACGGCCATTTTGCGAGGGATTGCAAAAAGAGGAATGAAGAAGAGGAGGCAAAAAATAAAGTGGAGCAGTGGTCTCAAGTGCAGAAAACAAATAAGATAATGCAAAACAATAGTCTAAAAGGGAAAGAGATACCGAAAGGGAATAAAGCATCTTCAGCAGGGCAGCAGCAAGGTGAAGGAATCACAACTACATTAAATCCAAGGGAAGAAAACACAGTATCAATAGTTCCAGCAGCTATCAAAAACTCCTTTGCAACACTCAGCAATTTGGAAGACATGCCAGAATCAGCAAATATGGAGACCGAACAGCAGACCGCCTCTTTAGAAGGGGAAAAAGAAAACATAGATATTCTTACACCTCTAGCTCACTCCCCTAGTGGCACCTCCTCCCCACACTCCTATGCCGAAATGGCAAGGAAGAAGCCTTTGGAAAACTCTAGCTCATCGAAAGATGAGACATTCGAGAAACCTATGAAAAGAGCAGGAAGAAAATCTCTCAAAGATGCAAGAGAGGAAGAAGGTGAGAGACAAAAAATGCAAGGAAACCAATCTACCATTGAAATGTCCATTGGAAGAAAAACCAGAACAAGAGTAGGCAAGGGAGGCCCTACTCCTCCTCTTCTTGGTAAATAATGCGACTAGTCTCTTGGAACTGTAGAGGCTTGGGAAGTCCTCAGAAGTCTGAAGCAATTAAAGACCTGCTGAAAATAGAAAGTCCTGAGATTCTCATGCTCCAGGAGACCAAAATTGATGGGGATTCCCTCCTAGCTCTCAGCAATCAGAAGTGGAAGAAAAATGATGGAAAGGCAGTTAGTGCTAGGGGTACCTCAGGAGGGCTGGCAACCCTATGGTCGGAAGATCGGTTTCATTTGGTTAACTCTTTTGAGACCCAGCATTGGATATTCACTAAAATCAGTCATAATGCAAGTAAGCTTACCTTATCCCTGTTTAATCTTTACGTGCCGGGTCTATATTCTGAGAAGAAAGAATGCTGGCATTCTTTAGCTAATTTTTTAAAAACTCATCCTCTAAATAACATCATAGTTGCTGGAGATTTAAACTTAATTCTAGAACCAAAGGAAAAAAGAGGAGGAAACAGCACCAGGGACCCACTGCAACCCATTGTGGAGGAGTTAATTCAACAGTGGGACCTTCTCGACTTTAAGCCTAAGAAAGGAATTTACACGTGGACAAATAATAGAATTGGGACAGAGCACATCTCAGCCCGCTTGGATAGATTTCTTGTACAGAGCATGCTCTTACTCGAAAAGAATCTTATTTCATCCAAAATTCTACCTAAGCTTACTTCAGATCATAAGCCCATCTTTCTCATGTTGGAAGAGGAAGAAAACTTGGGCCCCATTCCGTTCAAATTTAACCTGCTCTGGATAGATAAGGATGGTTTTATGGAAATAGTCTTGAAGGCTTGGACAAAACCTGTTACTGGTTCACCTTGTTTTGTTTTGGAGCAGAAACTAAAAGCAACTAAATATGCATTGAAGGATTGGATAAAAAATCCCATTATTACCCCTGCTAGTTATAGAAAACAAGTTGTTCAGAACTTATTAGATCTGCAAATGGATATGGAAAGCAAGGTTATTAACATTTCTGATTTCGAGAAAGAACAGGCTGCCCAACAAACTTCCTTTCACTCCTTTTGACAGGAAGAGGAATACTAGAGATTGAAGTCTAGAATTTTGTGGTTGAAATCGGGGGATCGGAACACCTCCTTTTTCCATAGACAATTTAGAGCATGCCTCTCTCGGAATCATATCTCTGAAATCAGCTTGGATGAAGGAACAGTTCTTAAAGGAAAGGTGATTAATGGGGCTACTGATATTCATTTTCATAATATCTTTAAAGAAGAAGGGATAGAAAGTGAGGAGGCTATGAATGACTTTCTCTCTCACATTCCCTCTCTTGTCAACATTGAAGATAATCTCAGTCTCATGAGACCATACACTGAGGAAGAGATCAGCAATGTTATCTGGGATATGGAGCCAGACAGAGCTCCTGGACCAGATGGGTTTTCTTTTCACTTTTATAGAATTTGTTGGAATATCATCAAGAAATATCTACTAAGAATTATCAGAGCTTTTCAACTTAAGGCCAAGGCTGGAGGTAGCACAAATTCCACCTTTCTTGCCTTAATTCCTAAAGAGGTGAACCCGAGGTCCTTTGACCGCTTCAGGCCTATTTCCCTGTGCAACTCATCCTACAAAATCCTTTCCAAACTATTGGCTAATAGGATCAAGCCTTTGTTAGACAAACTTATCTCTCCTTTTCAGAGTGGTTTTGTCAAAGAGAGACATATTTTGGACAATGTTATCTTGGTCCATGAAGCTATGCACTCTTGTTAACGACGGAAGGAGAAAGGGACGCTTATAAAGCTTGACATGGCCAATGCTTTTGATCGGGTAAAACTTTCTTTTTTGTTCAAAGTTCTGCTTGCTTTTGGATTTAGTATGGATTTTGTTAATCTGATCAAAGCTTGTATTGAAAAGCCGTCGATAGCTCCTTTAGTCAATGGCAGGCTGACTAACTACTTTCAAGCCACGAGAGGTTTATGGCAAGGATGCCCTCTATCCCCTTTTTGTATATTCTTATGGAAGACTCTCTGAGCAGGAAGTTGATTGTTGAAAAGCTCATTGGGAATACCCCTGGCATCAGGCCGATGAATGGTCTTGACTCCATCAATCATGCTTTTTTTGTAGATGACTCCTTGCTGCTGGGAGGAGCTTCAATAAAAATTGCAAAGGTTTATAAAGATATTGTGAATAATTTCTATAATATTTCAGGAGCCAAGGTTAACAAAAGGAAAAGCGCAGTCTATGGATGGAATTTGGACCAACAATCAGTTCTTCCAATTGCTCAATTCTTGGGGTTCATGGGTTATGTCAAGTGGGAAAAAATAACTTACCTTGGCCTTCCTCTTACTCTGGGAGCTAATAAGGCTACCCTTTGGCATGGAATTCTTAGTAAAATCAGGTCTAAATTAACAGCTTGGGGAGGCCAGCGGCTCAACTACGCTGGGAAGCTCATTATGATAAAATCAGTTTTATCTTCAAACCTTATCTATCAGGTGTCTTTTCTCTTGGCCCCTAAGCTGATAACAGTTCAGATTTCAAAATTGATAAGGGTGTTTCTGTGGAGAGGAGGAAAAGTAAATGAGAGAAAATACCATCTGGTCAACTGGGAAATCATCAAGCGTCCTCTGAGGGAAGGAGGTTTACAGGTAAGAGATCCAGCAATGGCTAATCTAGCTCTTGGAGGAAAAATTCTCTGGAAACTTTACAATAAATGTAAGCACCTTGTCAGTCAAGTCTTGAAAAAAAAATATTTGGAGGGAGTTGCTTTAAGGAATTTGCAGCCTGATAAAACTCCCAAAGGCACGATGCTATGGAATTTATGTAGGCAAGGTATGAGTTTCTTCCAGCAAAGGCTTTATCGAGTTCCTGGCAATGGTTTCAAAATGAGCATTTGGGAGGATTGCATCATGGGAAACCCTCCACTCGCCCTCTTTGCTGATCTTAGGGAGATACGATTGTGGCTTTCTCAGAACGGTGTTAACACGTTGGCAGATATCTCGGATTGGGACTCTGCTGGGAAGTGGAATTCATGGACTCTGCCCAGACCTCCTGCGAATTTACAGAATCAAATTCTTCCTTTTTTTAATGCGCTGACTGGTCTAGCACCTATTCACCGGCAATTGCAAGACAATTGGGGTTGGCGTAAGACAGGATCATATACGGTTTCCCACGGTTATGAAGCTACCCAGCCGATCCAACCATTGATATATCCCCCTGCATTCTGGAATCTGGTGTGGGACACATATGGTCTACCTAAAGTTAATTTTTTTACATGGATTTTAGTTCATAGGAAAGCTTTAACTGGAGAAAACTTGATGAAAAAAGGAATTGCAGGCCCTCATCGATTCCCACTGTGCTGCATGGCGATAGAAAATCTGGACCATATTTTTGTTAACTGTCCTTTCTCGCAAGAAGTATGGAGAAATTCTTTTCTTGGCCTCAATGTTAATGCTCCCTATCAGATCTCTATTTTTATTCGTCTATCAACGTGGAAAACCAGGTATCCTCATTCTCATAAAAATAATTCCACTTGGATCAGAATTTGGCAAGCCCTCCCTAAGTACGTTTTCTGGAAGATTTGGCTGGCGAGAAATAACCAGATTTTCAACAATTTCAAAACCACTCCTTTGATGGTTGCTGCTACGGCTAAGGCTCTTCTGCAGGAGGCAACAGTGCATCATCCTTCTTTCAATGATAATTCCATGCTTCCTGAAGAAAAGAAGTGGTTTGGTACATTTATGTATAGGGATAGAGGAAAGTGTTCAGTTCTTCCCTTTAATAATCCAGGATGGCACCTAAGAGACACAGATGCAGAATTTCATGGATGGTGGAGAATTCAGGGTAAAGCCACGGTTTTCTTTGATGGGGCTTCAAAGGAAATCCTGGCATTGCAGGAGCTGGTGGGATCATCTATCCTCAGGATGGACTATGAAAAGATAGTTTTTGCTAGGGCCTAGGATTGAGAACCAATAATCACGCATAAATTTTTGGGATGTTACAAGCTTGTCTGATTGCCCAAGATATTGGCTACAAAGACATACAAGTTTTTGGAGATTCTGAAATATTGATAAAAATCCTAAATACAGATGATAAATTTAACAATTATTTGCTCAATAAGAGTTTGCTAAGGCTACGATATGTTCTTCGTGAGTTCACTTCTGCCAGGTTTTATCACATTTTGAGAGGACCAAATAAAGAAGTGGATGCTAAAGCAAATAAGGGCTGCCTTTTTTGTCAAGGAATGTACAACAGGAATGATGAAACGCCATATTGGATCCCTATTCCTTAGTGAAGTTTATTTCTTCTAGTTATTCTACTAGATGTGGATAAGATGTAACTGAGCCAAGTGGAGTGGTGAAATGTTGTAAATTTTGGTTGTTAAGCTTCGGCCAACCGTTTTCCAAATTCAATAAATATAATCGTTTTAGTTTTAAAAAAAAAATTAAATATCACTATTTTTATAAAAATTATTTGAATTTTTTTATGATTAATTGAAAATTTTAAAAAATAATAATTAATAATTACAATAGACATATTTATGCATTGTATTTTGTTTACCTCACTGATTGGTGTGGTGCATATGTAAATCATTAACGATGCAGTGCTTTTTTTACATTGTGAGAAATTATGCATTGGTACTTTTTTATCAAATAAACAATACATGTGTTTTTTATTAGCTAAACGGCATCAATGCTTCTTGTTGTCATCAATGCACTAGTAAAATGGTGCTTAAGTCAGAATCAGCATTGGTGCTTTATATATAGGATTCACACTAGTGTTGTTATGTATAGGAAGTGCACTGAAGTCCACATAAAATGGAAATCCAATGGGCATTTTTAGCATCGTTAAATCTACAAGACATTGTCACATGAAGATAGTAATATAAGCATCGATGTGTATTTGTGAATATGTAATTCCCGCCTTTGACTAAGTTGAATGATTATATTTTGAGGGCACTTGTATTGAAGTGACCCGACAAAATAAACTTGAAAAATGTTTTGTATTTTGTTATTGGATAAAAATTGTTGAATGACCAGCAACTGATGATTATGTTTGGTATATTGAGAAATTTGAAATAAAGTTTATGTTTTGAATAAATGAAAATGATGCTTTCTTATTCCGTAGATGTGAATAAATGTTGCTTGTTTATTAGCAATGAATAAATATGAATAAAGCACAATTATATTTTATATTTTCCAATGCTACTAATGTGCATTTTGAGTGTGTGCAGTGGCAAGTAAAATGACTTACCGACTGACTCTCAAATGGAAATAAAGGGGATCGTAAACAACGGGAAAAGATACATAAGAGTGCGACGATTGATTGTCGACTCTTAAATAGCATTCCACACACAAAGAAATCCCTATCCGCTTTACACGGGTAGCGTGTGTCGTACGGGCAGGCCATAACAATTTGGTTGCGTATGACGAATTTGAGGGGCATGCAATAACAACGACCTTATTCCTCAGCCGCCATTAGTCTCACATATAATGTAGCATAAGGATTAAGGTAACAACTCCTAGTTGCTACATCACATTCTCCACACAAGGACAAGAACAACTTGGTTGTCAGAAGGACCCGTGGATGTGGTACCTAGACAACGACGAAAAGTGAATTATGTGCATGCTTGCACTAACACATAGATATGCATTTAAATTATTCATGCATTAAAGTTTAAAATTGAGAATAATTAAATGGAAAAATATTTAAATTTGAGCAAACTTATATGGAAGATATTTTGAAATAGACTTCATGTGCACCCATTGATTTACGGAGATATGCATTAAATAAAAATATCAAGAATACGTAAATAAATGATATCTAGATTTGGGGAAAATTTAGATTGGGAGATATTTTGAGTTAAACTCCAGTTGCACCCACTAATTTGGGGATTGGGATTCTAGGATAAAGGGGCAAATAAGAGTAAATTTTGGAACTTATGTGCACCCTCATGTGAAGGTGACACATGGTTGAAGGAGACATAATATTGAAATAAATTAATAAAAGAATTATTTGTGCATGGAACGACACATGTTGTCTAAGATCTTTCTATTTAAGAAAGAAGGAATGGAGAGGCAAAACACCTTTTGCTCCCTAATGCTGGATGGATTTCGTAATGAAAGTTTGGGAAGCCGTGTGTCTATGTGAGTTTGGCTTGAGAAATACCTTGGTGATTGGGAGGTCATGACTGGGTATTTGAGGCTTGTGTGTTATTCTTTGCGACCCCCATTAGCTTGGGGGACTGGGAGGAAGAATACTACTCCCAGTGTGGTCGGGAGGTAAACCGAGTCAATCGATATTTTCATCAAGAGTTTTGATTGAATTGGAGCAACAACCATTTCGACATTACCATCAAGCGCTGGATCGACCATCTGTTACAGGTTTTTCTTGTTTCAATTTTTATGTAAATACATGCAAACAATAATTTTATTTGGGTGAATTCAAGCGGACAATCCGCAAAAATAATCATATCGATCTATATTGAATATGTGCAGTAGATTTTACCCAAAGTTGTCCAGCAAATTCGCAATGTATATTCTTTGTTTTATGATTTATGTATTGAATGAACTTTATCATATTTATCTTTGTGAAATTCTAATCACAGCAAGATCTACTAGCTAAATAATTCCTCACAAATCAAGAATTTGGCTAAGTATGCATGAAAACAATGTAAAAAAAGCACAATATACACAACAAATGTTGCAAATAGCTGGAAATTCTATTACAGTCCAACCCAAAAATGAGTTGTGAACACCATTATATTGCATTTGGGAAAATCGTGAGCCTTTGGAGGCATTCAAATGAGCTACAAGTGGCTAGCTTACATTGGACCTAAATCCCCCCTAAGTTGACCAATAGTCTCCCAAATCACCTCAAACTGTCACGAATTTCTAATATGAACATTGGGATGGCATGGGAGGAAATTAATGATGGTATCACATGAGTGGTGGAGAAATTGGTGGAGTGGAGGTGGCCTAGAATAGGCCAAAACTGCCAAAAATGAGGTAAAATGACCACATTCAATGCGTAGGCGCCTCAAGTCAAACCCAAATCCACAAAACAGAGGATAAGGGCGTGCCTCAGGTAATTAGTGGCAATAAATGAGGGTGGTGCCCATAAATGAGGGCGCATTAATCACATATTGACCAAAAATGGGTGCCAAGGTAGTGGAATTGGTCATTAATAGCCTAACAACCTAGATAAACATCATTATCCTTGCTTGAACCAGTAGTCATTAATTAAACATCATGAGACTATGGTCCTAGGTGTAATAATGTTCTAACACCCCCCTTAAGCTAGACTTATGTATCCAAAATAAAATGAGGCCTTGGCAACTAAGGCTCAAATCACCTCTTACAATTTTTATTAGTCCATGTAACCAAGGTAAGGAGGAAAACCACATGGGAATAAAACCTCCCCTCAAATATGGACATGAAACAAAATATGAAAAATATATCAATATCCACCATGCATAACCCACCCCAAGGAGTGATCTAAGGTAGGTGAAGGTCTTCTCTGTAAAAATCTTGGTGAAGATATCAACAGTTTGCTCAGAAGATGGGCAATACTGCAAGTCAATAATCTGATCATGCACTAAGCTCTTGATGTAGTGCATCTGTATCTTTATGTGCTTGGTCCTCTTTCTCTATACTGGATCAGTGGAGATCTTGATTGATCTTTTATTGTCACACCAAATGACTGTGGGTGAATCAAATGCAAATCCAAACTCCCCAAGAATACCTGCAACCATACACATTGTGTGGTTGCATTCACTGCTCCCTTGTTCTCGGCCTCAAAGGAAGGGAAACTTAGCAGCCTTACATTCATCCATTCTGAACTTTTGTAGCAGATTTGAATCATATTTTGATTGTGAAACTTTGATCTCTGCACTAGATTTATCAATCTCCAAACCAATAAATTGTTTCAACAATCCTAGATCAGACATGGAAAATGCACTATGTAATGTAGCTTTAACTAAGCCTATGTCTTCAACACAACTACCAATGATCAATAGGTCATCAACATACAATACAATGATCAAAATAGAGTCACTAAAATGTTGCATATAGACATTTGGATTAGATTTTCATATTTCAAAACCTTGAGATAGAAGAAAGTTGTCCATCTTGGCATACCAAGCTATAGGAGCTTGCTTGAGACCATAGAGGGACTTCTTCAACCTGCAAACAAGTAAAGGATCTTGAATGAAACCTTCAGGATGTTGCATATAGATCTCCTCATGAAGGTCACCATGAAGAAAATCACTCTTCACATCCATATGATGAACCTCCCATCGCCTGGATGCAACAATGGCCAAAAATAGCCTGATTGATTCCACTAGATTGCTCTAGTGGATTCAAGATAATGGCCCCAAGGAATTTTGTGGTTTCTCCACTGCTTCTGATGCACCTCTGAAGCAGTTTGGTTCGACTGAAAGCTACAAGAGTTCTGATTACATGTGAAATTCTAATCAGAGCAGGATCTACTAGCTAAAGTATTCCTCACAAATCAAGAATTTGGCTAAGTATGCATGAAAACAATGTAAAAGAAGCACAATATACAAAACAAATGCTTCAAATAGTTGGTAATTATATTACAGTCCAACCCAAAAATGATTTTTTAACACCATTATATTTTGGGAAAAATCGTGAGCTTTTGGAGCCATTTGAATGAGCTACAAGTGGCTAGCTTACATTGGACCTCAATTCCCCCTAGGTTAACCAATAGTCTCCCAAATCACCTCAAACTGTCACAAATTTCTAATATAAACATTGGTATGGCATGGGAGGACATTAATGATGGTATCACAGGAGTAGTGGAGAAAGTGGTGGAGTGGAGGTGGCCTAGGATATTCCAAAACTGCCAAAAAGGAGGCAAAATTACCACATTCAATGCATAGGCGACTCAAGTCAAACCCAGAAGAAGTCATTAATTAAACATCATGAGACTATGGTCCTAGGTGTAATAATATTCTAACACTCTTGAATTTGGTAAATATAGGGTTGAAGTTTTATATATTGTATATGTGTGCTATACATATTTTTGGGTTAATCAGTACAGGCGATCAATAGATTCCACTTGAGTTTACCGAGTAATTGTATTACTGTTTTAGTTTGAACATATGCAAAAATTATGTGATAGGAAAAACGATTTGATAGGTCACTTCTATTTCCATCCAAATATATGTAATAGCCTATCTCAAGGATTTCCCAGATTGGGCAATTCACTAGAATAGGAAAATTGTATTAATATTTAGTTTCCAAAATATGTAATGTGTATTAATTAAGAATACGCGGACTGAAGGATTTGTTGATCCAGATGGATATAGGTGGCCACCCACCTATTCCACTAGATCAAAACAATTTCTATTTTGGCAGTTTTCATGTAATTTTTCGACAATTTTTTGGGTCCCGAACTTCCGGGGCCGTTTTGAGGCCCTAAACAATGTTTTTGGAGATTTGAGGAGCCGTAGGTCACAAAAAGCATCCATTGTCCCCTAGTCAAAAATTGTATAGCTTGGATAGACCTTTCCAACGGTTTATCGAGTGCCCCAAAGGGAGATTGTATGCAAAAGTTATAACCCTGGGAAGTTGACTATTCAACTAACCACCTTGGGGCCGTAAACTTTATGACGGTTCATCTTCTAGGGTTAGGTTTTTGGATGTTTAGGGTTCTTTCCGTCATGCTTATAATAAATAGGCTCTTTCGGCCTCTTCTTGTACTCATCTTGTCATGAATGATCGTAGCTGCCACATCTCTTCTTGGATATATAGCTACCACCATTCTAGTTGCTTTTATTTTACAGTTTGTTCTATTTCCTTCATTTAATAAAATATGAGTTTATTGTATCGTTGTGTTTCTTGCCATATATCTATGTATGTGAATATATATGCTCTTTCACTTCATTCTCACATAAATCCAGATCAGTGGTATCATAGCCTTTCGCTCTTGTGATTTCTCAATGCATGTCCCCGACGAGATCTGAGTATCGAGAGTTGGGTCTCGAACTAGTTGAGCTTGGGGAAAACCCTCCTCGTCGACCCAAGCAGGATCCCATGGCGGGAGAAGAAAAGAGAGATGATGGAGCAGGAGATATTATTAAGTTGTTTCTTGAGGAAGCCCTCGCGCGATAGAGGAACGAGATGATAGATAATTTCGCACATATCCTTCAAAGAATGTTGACGGCGGCGGATGCATCTTCAACAAGCAGTTGTTTCGGGGGTGCTACTTCCTTCAAGGTACAAGTTAACTTTGACATTCCCCTATTTGAAGGAAAGATATATGTAGACGCTTTAGAGAAATGGTTAAATCTATTAGAGGTTACTTCTCTATTCAAAAATTTTCCTATAGTGAAAAGATCACATTTGTGCTCCTTAAGCCCCTTCCCCATATTAAATACTAGTGGGATGGGTATTGTGTGATGCATGCAAGACATGAGTCTGAACTATTCAGGATAGACCCCACTTGGGCGGCTTTTTTTTATACCGTCAAGGAAGAATTATACCATGTCGGAAACTATGATGACCAGTACACCAAATGGACAACTTTGCGCCAGGAAAGAGACCAAACCGTGCGAGAGATTACCAACATGTTCCATACCTTGTGCACCAAGCTGGGTATTCGAGACTATGAACGACACTTGGTCCTAAAGTACCGCAGTGGCCTGCACAGGTACATTTAGACAAAGATAGATTTCCTAGACATATCCTTATTAGGAGCGGCTTATAGATACGTCATGAAGATCGAGCAGAAGTTTAAACAAAAGAATAAGTAGGATTTTGGGTTTGCAAATCAGCAGTAGAAGCCTGGAAAAGGTGGCCCTAATTCACAAAGCAAAGGATAGAGAAAGGATAGCTAAAGCCTCGAAAACCATCCCAAGCCACAGGCAAAGAAGGGTAATGGGAAATCAAAGAAGGACACTGGAAAGTGGTGTGAATTCCAAAAGAGCCCTTGGTGCAACACTGATGAGTGCCGCTCAAAACAATCCTTGTTGGCCGAAACAAAATCTCCAGATCCATGCTCTGACTCAAAACCTGATGGAGAGAAATAAAAGAGAAAGTAGATCATTGACACGGAACCTAGTGCCACCATCGCAACTACAAATATTCAACCAGAAGAGTTAGAGGAGCCAGAGGAAGGGGAGCGCCTCTTCCATTCACAACTGTGGGTGCAAGGAACTCCGCTACACTTCATTGTTGATAGTGGTATCTAGAAAAAACTCATCTCGGATGAGGTCGTCAAAATATTGAACCTTCTGATGGTTCCACATCCCCAACCATACAACATCGGTTGGTTGAGCCAGGGATGAGACATCCGCATTAGTCAACAGTACTGCCTTTCCTACGGGATCAAGCCCTTCAAAGATGAGGTAATGTGTGATGTTTCCCTGCTTGAAGTTTGTGATGTTCTTTTAGGACAACCATATATGTGTAAACATCATGTTGTGTGTGAGTCTAGACCTCGTAGTGTCATTATTACTTTGGGAAAGAAACTCTACAGGATACCAGAGACACTTCCCACCACTAGAGTGTCCCTCATCACAGCTAAGCAGTGCAAGAAGGTAATCTACCAGACATGTAAATTCATCCTCTTCGTGGTTCATTCTGAAGGTGAACGAAAGATTGTAGCAACATCCACCACCTCCATGCAGAACCCCTCTATGCAGCAGAATCAGGTGGACAAGATCGTGGAAGCATACAAAGGCATCTTCACCAACTGATAGGTATCCTTAGTGCCATTAGGGCTACTCAGGTATCCTTAATGGCACTTCAGCAACTAAGTGTGAGCAATAATCCCTTAAGATAACTCCAATATCTCCCCAGGTTAAGTGTATTGCCCTCCTTTTCTCATGTAATTTCTTCAATGGTAGGTTCAATGTGTTCCAATATCCCATTGTCAAGACAATAGGGCAATTGTTTCATGTACAATTCATAACTAGGCTTACGTGTATGTCTTCTGGTTGCTCACTATCATACCCATGATCCCAACGATCATAGCTACCCATGTTGGGAAAATCCATACAGAGGAAATGATTCTGACACAATGCTTCACATTTAAGGGTATAATCCTCGATACATATCTGTAGGAGTGCGACTGACAGAAAGACACTACAAAATATAGAACATATTTTGAAATTGGTGGAAGCATGCTTCAATTCTCCTGGACGAAATCATACAATATTCCACAATCCAAGTTAGATATCCAAAGTCTAAAGATACCCTATCAAAATATTCCCACTGCAGCATAGGTTGAATATGGGCATCTCATGCCATTAAAGGACCAGGAATCGCATGAGAATGGATAGGCACACGATCCGCAACTATTCGCATACCATGTGATTCACCATTAAAAATCCTTATGTAGTCACGCAAGTTTAAAAATGAAATGTATGGACTGGGCACACTTTAGGCTCCCAGCTAATACCTAGCTGACAGGTATTTTTCCTTGAAACACTTGTTAAATCTCTCCCATTTGATCCTCTTTTCACTTGCATGAGGTGCTCCCACCAAATTGAAGCTCTGCCATTTAGATTGTAAATGGAAATTCTGGCCTTTTCATTTCCTGAGTAGTCATGAATCCTAAAATACTTCTTCATCCCAAGAAGCCATGCCTATGCCTCTTGGCCAGTCTTACCTTCTCTATCAAATGTGGGAGGCCTTGCCTTCCTAAATTCTCCCTGTGGCATTCCTTTGGATTTCTTTCTTCCTTCAAATATGCTAGAGGTATGCCTCGGGCTTCTTCGAGGGCCTCTTGAGTCACACGACCTGCTGGAAGAAGATATTGAGGAGGGTTTGCTGCACTTTTTGCTCACATAACTCTTTCTTGGGCTTGGAGTCCTCTTCCTAGAACGACCTCTAGAGTGACTCTCTGCACCCCTTCCTTCTTTACCTACATTGCTTAGGTTGGACCCAAGGTTTACCCTCTGCTGCATATCAGTGAGGCTCTGCAAAATAGCAGCATTGAGTTGATTTTGTTCTTCGTGAGCCTTCATCAACCTTTCATTAAAGCTTATCATGGTTTCGACCAAATTCTGAGGAGTTATTTGCTCCCTTATCCCATTGGATTTAGTCTCTGCATGATCTTCTTGCACATTTTCTCCTAGCACATTTTCATCGTGCTCGTAAGGATCCTGGGCGTCATTCATGGTCACCATTTTTCCTTTGGAGATTCCTTTCCCCAACCTGTTGCTCTCTGCTACAACTATTCAAATGTTATCAGCTGCAAACACTGTGCATTATAGAGACGTTTATTATACATCATAGGAACACATATAAAACATAAAACATCCATATTTAACAGAAATAAACTCATGGAATAATTCATATATCTATTATGCCTTCTACTTTTTCCCAAGCAGCCCCAGTGCTGCAACCTTCGGCTCTAATACCACTTGTCACATCCTCGATCCCCTCAATGTCCTTTAGAGTGATGGGGGAACAACCTAATAATTTTTTTTTCAAGCTTATCCGAAACTCTGCCCTTTTTACACATCCACAATGTCTTCAGTCCGCAATTCCGCAATACGCGATCCACAAGTCAGAAGTCGGATTGTCAGAATGCTTAATACACAGCGTTGAAGAAAATACGACCCCGACTTCCGCATTCCGCAGCGCGGGAGTCAGAAAGTCAAAACGCCATAATACTCGGCGTTGAAGAAAATACGACCCCGACTTCCGCATTCCGCAATGCGGGAGTCAGAAAGTCGGAACGCCGCAATACCCGGCGTTGAAGAAAATACGACCCCGACTTCCGCATTCCGCAGTGCGGGAGTCAAAAAGTCGGAATGCCAAAATACCCGACGTCGAAGAAAATATGACCCCGACTTCCACATTTCGTAGTGCAGGAGTCGGAAAGTCGAAACGCCATAATACCCAGCGTTGAAGAAAATGCGCCCCCAACTTCCACATTCCGTAGTGCGGGAGTTGGAAGGTCAGAATGCCAAAATACCCGGCGTTGAAGAAAATGCGCCACTGACTTCTGCATTCCGCAGTGCGGGAGTCGGTAGGTCGGAACGCCAAAATGCCCGGCGTTGAAGAAAATGCATCCCCGACTTCCGCATTCTGCAGTGCAGTAGTCGAAAGGTTAGAACATCAAAATACCCAGCATTGAATAAAATGCGCCCCCGACTTCCGCATTCCGCAATGTGTGTTTGGAAATTCAAAAGTTGGTCATACCCCTGTTACTACCAACTTCTCATGTTGATAACTTCTTCATCCTAAGTCTATTTCTGGAAAACTCGGTATAGTTGGAAAGCTCTCGGCGATATCTATGCAACGGTGTGATCCTCCGCCACATCTGAGAAATCTGACCTTGCCACTCTTCCATCCAAAATGCTGCCCTAAACTCCATCAAAGCCTCTTTGCCCCATTGTCAAGAGCCCTGGAATCACCCTGTCATGGCCCCTCCCTTCATCTAACCAAAAAGGGGGCATGAACACATTAGGGGTGTCTAATCCATCCCCCAAGCTCATATGATGAAGTGAAAACCTTCTAAGGGTGTGTGCAATGCATAGTAAACATACATAGTGGAATTAAATCTAGTTAATGCATCTACATCATGCAAGACTAACAACATATTAACACAAGCAAAATCATGAAACAAACAACAAATGAGCCATCCTCATGATTAGGCTCATACACAGTCTTCCCACTGATTAATTCCCTATGATCATTTCATTCAGAATGACTTGAATTAACAAATAAACACAACATAGGAAGTAGCATCATTTAGACCACAGAGAACACTTATCTTATAAGATGAAACTGTCCAAGCAACTGGTTATGTGAGAGCAACGTTCCACCCAACCATAGGGCTCTGTCCAACCTATATTCTTTCAGCTAAGAGACCACCCCCGAGCTAGGCTGTGTATCCACTAAGGAGGAACTAAACAGTCTCACTCACAGCCATGGGTTCACACAACAAACATGTTAAGCCAACACACAGTTGGGTTTATCAATCATTTAAGGAATAATGGAGGAGGATGCTAAGCCAATGAGCTTAGCCTCAGAGCTACAAGCCTCTCAATTCTTACTCAAACAGTCTTAGCACCCACAATACCTACCACACCCAACACAAGGAAGGTCCCCTTCTCTGCTGCATAGTCCCTCAAATGCCCCTTCCCTCCAGTGCTCTTCAGGGTGGGCATAGAAAGGTCCAAGCTACTGATTCCTTGAGACTCTGGCCTTCGTTGCGTTTATCAAGCAACCCTACCTTCTGTCATATTCCTTCTCTGTCATTCCCACTTGGGTTTTCTCAATTTCTATGGCCAAAGCGACTTTGTCCCGCAGTTGGGTTCTCGGCTATCAACTCAGGGTTTTCTCATAGGTTTCTGAGCATCTCACACTCTATAAATTTTCCCTAGGGTTTAGGCCGACGGATCCCCTGCAGGATTGAACTTCCCACACAAATTTCTAGGTGAATTCGGCACTCTAAATCGGGGTTTTCACATAATCGTGATTTTTCCTTCTCCTTTCACTGCTCAACTTCGTCCTGCTCTCAACTTCCTTCGCTAGTAAAAAAAATTATCGAATGGGGATGAGAGGAAACGAATTCCTGGGAGCAGGGTGACTTGTGGATCAAGGAAAACAGAGCCCCATACCTTGCCATTCGAAATTTTGGGGTTTCCCACACTCCATCAACCTCATGAACAATTTCCTTCAACCACTTCCTGCAATAGAATTAAATGTCGGCAAGGAAGGTCAAAGGGGTTCTAAATATTGCATTTGGAAGCCTATGGTTCAATCCCACAACCCCTTCACCTCTCCCTGGTGGATACACATGGCCCCCTCTTATTAGTTTCCTCCATAGCCATTTTTTTTTGTATTTTTTTTGCAATGTTAATATTTACATCATTTGAATGTCCCATGGCTTAATAGCACATGGATAATAGAATATCTAATACTTGCCTTTTACATAAAAACCTAGCATCCACTAGCAGGGCCTTGGCCTTGAGCTCCACGCTAGGAAAACATACATCGCATGTATACAATATTTACATTGAAGGCCAAATATGTCCTAAGGGTCAAAATGGGGGTATTACAGGTTCCTGGTTCGAGTGGGAGCAATGGAGAAAGAAAGAAAGTTTAGGGTCGAAAAATTTAATGACCAAAGCTACTAGCTATGGAAGATGCAAATGGAGGACTATCTATATTAGAAGGATCTTTTCCTACCATTGAACAGAAAATCAAAAGAAGTTGTCGACTACGAAGGATGAAGAATGGGAGGTTCTTGATAGAAAGGCACTAGGAACCATATACGGTTGTGCCTCGAAGTGTCATTGGCTTTCAACATTTCAAAAGAAAAGACAATAGAGGATTTGATGAAGGCATTAGCTAAATTGTATGAAAAACCCTTGGCCTCCAACAAGGTCTTTCTTATGAAGCAATTATTTAATATGAAGATGTCAGAAGGTGGGTTTATTGTTGATCATTTAAATGCATTCAATATTGTCACCAATCAGTTAAGTTCTGTAGGAATGAACTTTGATGATGAGGTTAGGGATCTTTTGATTTTGTGCTCATTTCCAGAAAGCTTGAACGACTTGGTCATGGTTGTAAGTAACTGTATATCATGTTTAAACACTCTAAAGTTTGATGATGTTGTTGGTGTTATCCCTAGTTAGGAAATGTTGTAGAAAAGAGCAGGTGAGACATCAGGTAATACTTTGACTATGGAGAATAGGGAAAGACAAAGAGAGAGAGGAAAGATCCTAGGGAATCGTGGGAAGTTTAAGAATGGCATATCCAAATCTAGACTAGGGAAGTTGAAGTGTAGGCATTGCGGGAAGAAAGGACATTTGAAGAAATATTGTAGATCTCTAAAGAAACAAGGAGATGGACAACATGAGAATAACCAAGAAGCAAATGTAGCAGGTGATGTGTTACAAGATGCTGTGATCCTTTCATTAGATAATAATATCGATTCCTGGTTATTAGACTTGGGGGCTTCATTTCATGCCATGCCCCATAGGAAATATTTTCAAGATTATGTTCAAGGTGATTTTGGATAGGTTTATTTGGGTGATGACGAACCATGTAAAATCTTTGGAAATGGTAAGATACAATTAAAGTTAAAGAATGGAAACCAATGGTTGCTGAAAGAGGTAAGGAACATTCCTACTTTGAGAAGAAATCTAATTTCAACAGGGCAGTTGGGAAGTGAAGGTTATATATCCACATTATCAGAAAATGGGTGGTAGGTCACTAAAGGATCACTGGTATAGCGAAAGGAGAAAAGGTAGGTATATTGTATTTATGTATTGGTAATGCTAACTCTTCTATCTCTTTAGCTCCTACATGAGTGGATACAACTTTGTGGCATCATAGGCTTGGGCACATGAGTGAGAAGGGGATGCAAATTCTCCACGCAAGCAAGTTGTTGCCATATTTGAAGCAGGTTGATTTTGTTTTATATGAACACTATGTTGATGGGAAATAGAAAAGAGTCATATTTCTATGAGTTGGAAAGAAAACGAAGAGTGAAAAGTTAGAGCTTGTGCATACAGATGTATGGGGACTGACTTAGGTATCATCTCTTGGTGGCTCTCATTATTTTGTTACTTTTATTGATGATGCAACTAGAAAAAGTTGGGTTTATTGCGTTCGACAAAAATATGATTTTTTGATATTTTTAAAAAATGGAGAGCTTTGGTTGAGAATGAGATAGGAAAAATGTTGAAGTGTATCATATCAGATAATGGAGGGGAATACTTCAACAAGGAGTTTGATAGTTACTATTCATACCATGGGATTTGTAGAGAGAATATAGTTCTAGGAACACCACAAGAAAATGGTGTGTCAGAAAGGATAAACGAGACAATCATGGAGTGTGTAAGGAGTATGATATTGCATGCAGAATTGCTCTTACAATTTTGGGCATATGTTGTAGATACTCGTGTTTACTTAATAAATAGAGGGCCTTCAATCTCCTTGGTTCGGTGCTTCTCAAGTGAAATTGAAATGACAATTGTCAAGGAGAGGCACCAAGGCCGTGCGCAATCCTATAAAGAGCATTGGTGTAATGTGCCCTTTGGACACATGTGCAATGAATCATGAGAGCGTAGTTCAGGTAAATGCAAATCAGGGGAGGTGGGGCTAATGCCAATGCTAGATACATCACCTCTCAATTCTCTAGGAATGATCTGCGTAACTACGGTGCTAAAGAAGTCACCTCAAGGTTGGATTTCAATATTCAACTATTGTCAGCTCTACAACTAAACCTCGTAGCCATTGATAGCCCAGGATATGGTAGAAGCGCTAAAGAAAAGCGAACTTTGAAGGCCAATCAGTATTATCTTAATTCAGATTTTGTAATATGCTGCCACTAGATAATAAGAAAGGGGAAACAAAGAAACATGTTGCCAACACCATGAACAACAAGATATTGTAAGATGTCATGAAACAATGTGGTTTTCTGCTATACAGGCTCATCAAACACAAGCATGGTTGGCATTGGTCGATGACTAACATTGGCTATGATCCTATATGCATTAGCTTGATAGGAAAGCTACATGGATGTGATGTGTGAAGACGAAGTGTTTATTTGCATATGTTGTCCATGGATCGAGCTACAAAAATATTGATATTTGATGCATATAAACTTGTGAGAGCACGAAGAGGTCGTTGGACAGTGATGGAGGAGCTTGTGGAAAATAGACATTGGTAGAATGAAGGCTATAATTTGGTTGCATGAAACGTGTGCATATTAGAATGAATATGAAAGGGAATTTCACATATTGCAAGTGGAGCTTTGACGAAAGAAGCACACAGAAAAATAGATGAAGAATTGATTGGCACGCACTGTAATAAGCACTTGTATAAGAATTTGAATTGATTACAATGTAAATTCCATATGTAGACCTAGGTGTTTAAGGGGGCATGCTAGATTCCCGCCAATTAAAACTTTGAGGGGGGGTGGTGATTACCCCAAGTCAATTTTAAAGGAGGGAATGTTAGGATAAACTAGACCCAGTAAAAGAGTTAAGATGTGTCTACAATTGGTGGTTTACAGGCCCATGGTTTTGGGTGTCCCATGGTATTTTCCCATGGTATTATTTGTGATGAATCCTTCTTAAGGGTTTGGATAAGTCCATTATAAAGTGCCAAAGAAAGCTGGTGTTTGCTTAAGTGTGGTTGATGATGGCTGGATTGGCCATGCCTTGGTCGGATTAACTAAGGGAAATAGATCTATTGTTTGTTGGTTTTCCCAGTTTGGGTTTCCAGTGTAGAATCTTCTTTGTCATTGTATGTGTTTGCTTGTTCTCATGTGTTCTTAATCCTAACAGTCAATGGGATAGGTAAACTCGACCTAGCAGAGTTTTTCTATCTCCCCTTTGATATTTGGTGCTTTGGATGGATGTATCGGTCGTTGCTTTTAGCATATTCGTGGAGTGTTAGGACATGTGTTGATATTGTGTTTGATGATGGTGGGGTTGATTCCTGACATTTCTAAATATGGCTAGGAAAAGATATACCCAAAATCTAGGAATAATGCTTTATAAGTTATGGATTTTGATTGAGAACATGAGGCTCCAAGTATAATGTTCTTAGAAACATTGGGTCGAGTGACAGAAATATCCACCTTAATGGTTGGTGAAATGTTGTCCATGTTACCTTCCTCAAAATAATTTGGTGTTGGAATGGGCTTTGTAAACCAGTTGGCATCGTCAAGTGGGATAAAATCCTTGGTTTTTTACGACATATTGTTCAACCATCTTGTTATGAGGCATAAAGTAGGAATGATGATGTATGTCGTCCCAAGGTGTCGCAAGGGTGGTCATAAATTCTAGGATTTCTTCGTTTGAATGGAAGAGGTGGTCAAGGAATTTACTAGGAATGTGGGAATTGCTAATCCATCAATCGAGAACAACACATGTGCGTGATGTATCTATAGAACTATACATTCCCATGCATTTGGAGAATGGATGTGATGGATTAGTCTCGATTGATTGATTATCAATGCCTATCGATTATGATTGATTTCCATGAGTTGTAGATGCAGGTGACGACGCGATGTAAAACATCTCAACATAACTTATCATGTTAAGTGACAGGGGAAATATCTCTTCTCGAGGTAAAACAAGGAGGTTTGTCGAAGGAGAAGAGATGTTGTGAGTTTTTCGTAACTATTATAGGTGATCTACTTGTTATGCTTGTATAGTTCAACCTTTGAACAAGAAGTGTGTCAACAACCCACAAGAATGACATGGTCGATGGTGCATGACGTGATCAATGTTTGAGCGAGAGAGGGGGGATGGGTGGCTCACCTATCAGGACTATATCCATATTAGGGGGTAAGATATGACTGCTTTTCTCACATACTAAACATGATTGTGTCTTGAATGTCTCAATTATCATCGAGACAAAGTTATATGCGACATACTCTGTGGGGGATATATGTGATGCGTTGGTGGGGGGCGAGGGTTAGCGTATAACAATGGGAGTGGATCAGAACCATGAGAGGTATGGGAAATGGTGAGTGTAATGACCTAAGTGTGAACATATCACACACACATGAATCGTGAGTAATGATTTGTGCTTTGGTTTGGGGGGATCTACTTGAGGAGTAGAGAGCATGCCTCCTACTGAGGAGTTCAAAATGAGAGCAATGATTTTGGGCAGGGGTATCAGGTTCCTAAGCTTAGGCATGGTTGGGAACATGTTAGTGGGGTCACCTGTAAGGCCATATAATGCGCATAGAGGAGGAACTCGTGTAAGGTGTTTACTAGGTGAAGTTGTGACTTTAATGGCCTTGGATTTGGTGCCCCCAGTTACCTATAGTCGTGATGAACCTTCTTTGAACAATGGTTTTGTTAAGGTAGGGAAAACCTTCCATGGGATATCAGACGGCGAGGCATTAGTATAAATGAGAGGTCTAAACTTAATGCGGGTGTATGCTTTTGTGGTAAACTTCTAGATATGGTGAAGTCAAGTAACATATGGGGATATCAAGGCTAAGACCTGGCAATGTGAGAGTAGCCATGATAGGTGCACCTTAGGTGCTAAGAGGGGGAAAGAGAAAAGGAAATTATATGATGGGCGTGACCGAAGGAGGGGAAGGAGTGGTTCCTTCTTTAGGATGGTTCTGGGTATCAGATGATGAAATAGAGGTTGAAGTAGAGGAAGGTGGTTGATATGTGGAGGTGAACACAATACACTTAAGGTAATCAATTGATGAGAAAATGACGGGTGGTGGTCCTATGTATGCCCCCAACAACGAGGAGTCTTTATAGATTCTAGGTCCTATCTCACTAAGTGATATATGCTTTTATTATCCTACTATAAGCAATATATTATCAACATTGAGTTGGTCTAGAATGACCACTTTCCCATTGGGGGGAACATCATCATGCATAAGAATGAGTAGGAGGTCACCTTAATGGCATACATATGACTATGAACAAGGAGGATATTATAGTCAAGCTAAGCGTTACTGACTTCTACATTGAGAAGGACCATTCCCCCCTAGCTCGATAGGGACATTCTGGTAGAGGCCCTTAAGGTTGCAAGGGATGTCCATTGTAGGCTGGGAGAGTGATTGTAGAATGGAAGAGATCCAGAGATCCAAGTCGCTTGTAGACATTTGTTGACATGATGTAAGTGGACACACCTTCACCAATGATGCATCGATGAATGATGATGTTCTTAAAAGTGATGGGGATTTGAAATGCCATGGACGAGTTGGATCAAAGGTCATTACCAAAGGGGGGTTACCCAATGATTGTATCAAAGGTCGTTAGGCGTGATTTGGATGGTTCTATGGTGCCTAATGATGATAATAGTGCATTCTTATAGGAAAGGAAAGACTGACGAGTTTTGAGGGTAGACATGGCGGCGACAAAATGGGTTAAATCATCTATGATTTTGTAGTTGTGTGCATCTCTCACATTAGGGTTGTGAGTTGTACGTTGCTGAGGTGGTTTTGGTACTTGTGGGGTAGGGTCAATACTAGGGTGTGGAATCTAAAGCGACCTGCTAGTGGAAGTTGGGGCATCCTCACATTGTGTGGGCAATTTTTATGTCATGTCATAGGATTGGTTGTGGCTTTGAAGATGAATATATACATAATTCATGTAGATGTTTTGGTAAGAGACCTATCCTACCAGGGGAGGGTTAGGTGGTTGTTGAGACTCTTATTGGTGTGAAACAACTCCTTGATTGGCAAAGGGGTTTTGTAAGAAAACTTGCTGAGGTATGATGATGTTATTTCCTTGATGAGGGTTCACACCGGCCTGAATTTTTTCCCCCATTATCTTCTAACACTCAAGAATTTTCGAGCAATGGTGGGTAAGTGGTTTGGCCTCGAATAGTCAAATGTTTCCTCCACAAAGATCTAGGTGGCTTGATGTGGTGAGCAAAAACAACATGACCTCAAGTTTATCATCCTTGGGCACCACGTCTTCTTATCGGGTTTCATCACACTTGGTATAATAGGATTTGAAGCTCCCTAAAAGACAATAACTATTGTTTCATGTGAGAAAGGTTGAGGGGCATTATTTGGATGCCTAGCCCAACAATCCTAACTTAGAATATAATTTATTTTATGACCTCTTGGTAGAGGAATTAAGTCACTTTAGGATTAAGTTGTTGATTGATTTTTAAAAGAGTCTAATATTTTAATTAATGTGTGAAAAGGGAGGTATTTCAAACCTCTCAATTTTTGTGATTCATTAAGATCATTTTATGAGTGTAAGATGAAGAACATACTTTACAAAGAAGAGTCTTTAGGGCCCTTTTGTGTATGCTTCAAGTGGTGAAACACATGTGTTGTAAAAAAGTGCTTCAAAATAAACTTGCAATTGAACTTGGAAGAATAAACATAGAGGATGTGAACAGAAATGGGTTATGACTCCTTCTAATTTAATTTCCCAAGTGTGATTTGGATGATTGCAAGAAATACCTTTTTAAAGAAAATGTGCCCAAGGAGGCATTTCGCTTTTTGAGTCCTTTATGATTCACCAAGATCGCCTTACGCGTTCAAGGTAAAGAGAATATCAAGTTTCAAAGAGTTTTTAGGTCCCTTGTTTGTGTGAAGAGTGGACTAAACTAGATTGCTACGAAAAAAAAAATATGCAAGCAACAAAAAGGTTAAGCTAATGCAAGTTTACACAAATTTCTTAGACTAATAGTTCCTTTTAACTTTGCAAGCAATAAAGGCATTCCGCAATCTACTCTAGTGTAGGCTATAAGGTCATTGGTAACCTTAAATCCCAATACCTAGAAAAAAAGTTTGTAAATTGATTTTGCCCCCTAATTTAAAACTAAGTGATTTAATGACGAAGGAAGTAAAATTATTTTCTGGTTATTTTGTTAATTCCTTAAAATGTGTGAGAAACCATGTGGACTACAATTGTGAAGAAAGCAATCTATTTACAACTAATTCTATTGTAAAATATCTATCACGGTAGGATCTAGCTACTATAGATACCTCACAATTGAAATATTTAACTTATTATGCAAGAAACAAGTGCATAAACGATTCTGGAAAAGAAATGATCAAAACCAGTTATAAATGATAAAAAAGCAGTAAATAAATGATCAAAAACCAGAAACACAAATGATCAAATATCATAGTTTATTAATTGTCCAACCCAACAATGAGTTTGGATCATCCTTATCCTTATATAAGAATAGGAATAAATTGAATGCCTTAGAGGCTATGACATATGGCTAGCTTACATTGGACCTCAATCCCCCCTAGGTTGACCAAAAGGCTCCCAAATTATCCCAAACAGTTACAAATTGTCCATGTGAACATTGGGTGAGCATGGGAACACATCAATGAGGCTCACAAATGTGAAGGAGATGATTGGGTGGTGGTTAGGTATCCAAAGAGAGGCCAAAACAGCTAGAAATGGGCCAAAATGACTAGATTCAGTGCATGGGCGCCTAAGTCAAAGACAGTTTCCCTAAAACAAGGAAAGAGGGTGCCTTTGCTCAGCATGTGGTAATAAATGTTGGAGGTGTCCATAATTGGGGCGCCAACAACTATATTTGACCAATTTTGGCCCATACTCTAGGATCTTTACTGAGAGAATAACATATACAGTATATCAATGCATGACAATCACAATAAGCATGACAAGCATCACAAGAATCAAAAGCATGAGAGACAAGAGACACAGAGTTTCCGTGGGGAAAACCCTAAGGTAAAAAACCCCACAACTTCCTCAGAGATAGAGAGAGCAATGGCTCAACCAAAGTACAACCAAAATACACTGAGATAGTCTCCTAGTAGCAGATGATCCTCCTCCTCACTAGTGCGCCACTTTCTAAGTGAGAGTGAGTTACTTTTTCGAATGAATAAAATAGAGATCTCCGATCTCTATTTATACTAACCTTTTTGCCCAGTGACCTTATGGGGCCGACTTGTCTAGCTAGGTACATCCACATTATAATATATATAATTCAGGGCCGACCCCACATGGTGGTCTAATAACCCATCGGCAAGTACACACACTTGGGACACATGTCAATCCACATGACGACACTTCCTTATAGAGGAATGACGACACAGATGAAATACATTCCAAAGTTACATATACATCAACAGGTGAATCAAACACAAATCCAAACTCTCCAAGTATGCCTTGCAACCACACACATTGTGTAGCTGTATTCACTGCTCCCCTGTATTCGGCCTCAGCTGAAGATAAGGAGATGGTGTGTTGCTTATTACTTGACCAGCAAATGGGACCATGTGCAACCATAAACACATAACCAGAATTAGACTTCTGATCAAAACTATCACCAGCCCAATCAGAATCAGTAAAACCAACTAGTTCAAGAGATGAACCAACTTCATAGTGGATGCCAAAATGTTTAGTACCCTGTACATAATGTAGGATCCTCTTGGATGCCTTCCAATGGAACTCATGAGGCTCTTGCATGTGCCTTGCAATAGCCCCAACATCATAATACAAATATGTTCGAGAGTGAGTGAGATACAACAAGCTCCCAACTAGTTGTCTATATAGTGAGCTATCAACTAGTGGTGAAGAACCCCAATCAGTAAGCTTAACTCCATAAAATCCGTGAGATGTAGAACAGTTGGTGGTGGGGTATGGTTAAGACGCCCCCTAAGCGGAAAGGTCGTCCGTTCTAATCCCGTGGATACCAAAAAATCCAACCATGTTAAGGGTTGGTGCGGTCCAAGCCGGGTGCGATCCCCGAGGATTTTGACGGCTTAGATGCCCCTAGTTCGTGGTAACTTAGCCAAAGGAAAACTTGCTAGCCAAGGAGGTTCCACCACTTTTCCAACAACAACAAAAAAATCTTAACTCCATAAAGGAATGGGAATTTTGCAGACTTACATTTAGCCATCTTGAACTTCTGCAGCAGATTTGAAGCATATCTTGTTTGAGAAACAGAGATCCCATCCACAGTTTGATCAATTTCCAAACCCAAAAATTGTTTCAACAATCCTAGATCGGTCATGGCAAATGCATTGTGCAATGCAAGCTTAACTGAACCCAATTCTTTGGTGCAACTACCAGTGATCAAAATATCATCAACATACAGTATTATAATCAATATCAGGTCACCAACATGCTGCATATAGACATTAGGATCAGACTTACATCTCTCAAAGTTTTGTGACAACAGAAAATTGTCCATGTTGGAATACCAAGCTCTAGGAGCTTGCTTGAGACCATAGAGAGACTTCTTCAACCTGCACACAAGTGTATGATCTGAAATGAAGCCTTCATGCCAATACATATAGATCTCCTCATCAAGATCCCCATGAATAAATGCACTCTTCACATCCATGTGATGAACCTCCCATTGCTTGGAAGCTGCAATGGCTAAAACTAGCCTGATTGAGTCCATCTTTGCCATCGGTGCAAATGTCTCTGTATATTCCACTCCATGGACTTGATAGAATCCTTTACCCTCCAACCTGACCTTATACTTCAGATCAGATCCATCAGATGTCATTTTGGTTCTATAAACCCATTTACATTGCACTAGTTTCCTCTTGGGAGGAAGAGGGACCAAATCCCATGTTTCATTGTCATGGAGGGAGTTCATCTCTTATTGCATGGTTGTTTTCCATCTCGGGTCCTTTGAATCTTCTGAATATGATCGAGGATCGGATCCAACCATAAGAAAACATCTACCATGCAAATCTAGATCACAAGATGCAAAAGCATTGTGAAATTGAGATCTAGTTTTCCTAGGATCTTGAGGATCTCTTGCAAGCTTACCAGTAGCTTGTATGGTTTTCTCAGCCCACTTGGGCCTTGATGGAGGGTCATGATTAGAATCCATGTCATCATAATCATCATAAATATCAGAAAACAAACCATCACTTACATCATCATCAAGAAGAGAATATGAGCATTCCCCTTCACCTTGTTCTGCAGCATGCATGGGCTCTTCTTCTTTGAACTGAACACTTCTTTCAATGAATGTTTTGTGAGATGAGGTATCAAAGAGATTGTATCCCTTTGTGTCTTCTGCATATCCAACCATGATGGACTCCTTTCTTTGTGGCTGCAATTCCTTTCTCTTCTCTGGAGGGATCATAGCCCAAGCTTTTGAGCCAAACACCCTGAAATGAGAAACATTGGGCTTGTGGCCCATCTAAGCCTCATATGGAGTCATTGCTTCCAAGGATTTATGTGGTGCTCTGTTCTGAACATATGCAGCACAATTAATAGCTTCATCTCGTAGCTTAGGAGACAAGGACTTAGCCTCCATCATGCATGTGGCCATCTCCTTCAATGCTCTATTCTTGCGCTCTGCAACACCATTTTGTTGAGGTGTGTAGGGCACAGAATGTTGCATTTGGATGCCATACTCTTCATAGAGTTGCTGCATGTCCTTATTGACATACTCCTTTCCACTATCATTCCTCAAGACTTTCATATTCCTCCCACTAAAGTTCTCCACATAGTTTTTGAAAACTTTGAAACATTGAAAAACTTCATATTTTTGCTTGAGAAAATACAACCAACAATACCTTGAGAAATCATCAATGAAGGTAGGCACATACTTTGAGCTGCCAGAGGAGGGAGTGGGAAGAGGACCAATCATATCTAAATGCACTAAACCAAGAGGTTCAACAACTCTCATTTCCTTCCCTTTCTCATACTTCTTCTCAGCATGCTTCCCAACAACGCACCCTTTGCAAGTGCCATTGGAAATCTAATTGTTGGAAGCCCTTCAACCATCTCTTCTTTGCTCAAATATTGAAGGTATCTGTAGTTGAGGTGTCCAAACCTCTCATTCCATAGCTTGCTGACTTCATTACCATGTGACAGAAGTGCATTTGGAAAAGAGTACCTAAGAAAATGAGAGAACTTGTACATTCTCGAATCATGATCTGCAACACCCACTACTACAACTTTGCCTGTCGAAACTTCTGAGATCTCCGCATCATCTTGGGTGAAGATCACTTTCTTGGCTGAACCAGTATGGTTCATTTGGTATACAGAGAGTAATTTTGCTACAAGATCAGGCACATACAGTACATTACTGAAGTACCCATTTTCCAGTGAGATTTTCCCAATGCCTTTAGCAGGGATTTCTGAGTCATCTCCCATGAGAATGGAAGAACCACTCTATGGAGCAAGAGTACAGAATGAATCTCTTGAAGAATCCATGTGCCTTGAGGCACCTAAATCTATTATGAAAGAAGAGGACTCTAAGGTACTAGCCATCAATGCATGGCACCTCTCCTTGTCTTCAGAAACACCCTCTTTCTTTTTCGAACTTTTTGGAAGAGGAATGTTGTTTCTATGTAGGAGATGGGTCATCATGTCAATGGTTTTCTTCATGCATGGAATCTCAGGGTGCCAACCCTTTTGAAAGTAGGATCATTTTCTCTTATCCTTCTTCTTTCCCTTGTCTTTGACAGGATTCGAACCCCCATCAGAAGATTTGGGTCTCTCCTTGTCTTTCTTCGTCTCTTGTGGTTTCGAACCCTTGGGATTTTGCTTTCCTCTAACTTGTTTCGAATCTCCAGTAGCAAGGACTTGATATTTTTTCTCAATGGAACCCATCAAGACCAAATTATCTTGCTCTTGAGTTAACATCTCCATGAAATCAACTAAAGATGGCATCTTCCAATTGCGAACTGTAAGTTTTGTCGAGTGAAATGTAAAGACAAAAACTGAATAATCAGGACCCAACTTCGAAATGATGGACAAAACCAATTGTTCTTCTTTCTTGTCAATGCCACACTGTTTGATTTGCAATACCAAGCTCTTGAACTTGGTGAAGAAGTCTTGGATGGAATCGAAGTTGCTTGAGCTCAGTGATATTAGCTCATTTTCAAGTTGATGGTGCCTCATCTCATCAGTCTTACCAAACAAAGACTCAAGCTTGAGCCATACTTCATTTGGTGTAGCTAGACTTTCAACATGAAACAAGAGATCTCTTGAAATACTGAGACAAAGCATTCCAAATGCTTCATCCATTATGTTGAATAACTTCGACTTCTCTACAACAGAGTTCAGCTCAACCTCAATACCCATGGCGATCCTAAAGAGACCCTTGGATCTCAATTGAATAACCATATCATCCTTCCATTCGAAATAGTTGAATGGAGTGAGCAAATTTGGATGAGTTTGCTCCATCTTCTATTGCTTGCGCACTTGGTGACGAAGGTGCACTGTAAACCTGCAATAAAAACTCTCAACACTCAGGAGGGGATCTACACTAACATATTTGAACCATGTTTGATAGTGGGTACATTCGGGAGAGCATCACACCTTGGATAGACTCCAATGGATTTCTCTAATGGCTTCAATGCAATAGTTCCATGGACTTCTGTGGTTTCTCCACTGGTTTTGGCACACCACTAAAACAGTCTCTTGGTTCGAATAATAGCTCCAAGAGCTCTGATACCATGTAAACTCTCTATCACAGTAGAATCTAGCTACTATAGATACCTCACAATTGAAATATTTAACTTATTATGTAAGAAACAAGTGCATAAACAATTATGGAAAAACAAATGATCAAAAACCAATAAATAAATTATCAAAAACCAGAAACACAAATGATCAAATATCAGAGTTTATTAACTGTCCAACCCAACAATGAATTTGGACCATCCTTATATAACAATAGGAAGAAATTGAATGCCTTAGAGGCTATGACATGTGGCTAGCTTACATTGGACCTTAATCCCCCCTAAATTGACCAAAAGGCTCCCAAATTATCCCAAACAGTTACGAATTGTCCATGTGGATGTTGGGTGAGCATGGGAACACATCAATGAGGCTCACACATGTGAAGGAGATGATTGGGTGCTGGTTAGGTGCTAAAATGGGCCAAAATGACTAGATTTAGTGCATGGGCGCCTAAGTCAAAGACAGTTTCCCTAAGACAGGGAAAGAGAGCGCCTTTGCTTAGAATTTGGTAATAAATGCTGGAGGTGGCCATAATTAGGGCACCAACAACTATATTTGACCAATTTTAGCCCATGCTTTGGTGGATAAGTCACTATTTGGCCTAACTAACTCCTAACAACCTTCTAACAGCCTCCTAACAACCTTGGATTGTAATTATTAACCTGTTTTGGACAAATTAATCAACAATGTGATTTATGACTAAGGTCCTAAGGTGTAATAATGTTCTAACATCTATTACATTCATGCGAGTCTCAATGCTCACATTCACAAGACCATGTGACTTGAGATTTAATGGTTCTATGTGGAAAAGTGGCACAGAAAAACACAATGCAACATGAGTGGTAGTGCAAGATCAGGGTTAAAAGGATCACAAGATAAGGCAATGCGATCGAATAAAAAGAGGGGTTGAGTGACAATGTGATTGTCGAAGGATTGACCTCGTGGACTTGCTTGGAACAAACGTTGGGAACCGTGGAGGATGGAAAATTAGAAAAAAATTGGTTTTTGGCCTGCAAAAATCATTGGTTAGTGATATGAACAACAAGAGTATGACCCTACAACAAGCCCCAAGTTAGCAACAAGAAAGTAGAAGACCTATAGTTGATAAAAGACATAAAGTAGAGTTGCCAATATTGTTGTCGAAAAAATGGCTCAATGGTGAGCTAAATATCCTTTCCTTGTAAGTCGCAACCAAGAAACAGTACATGAGTGGGTTAGTAAGACCAATATAATGGCATTGAAGATATAAAATAAATAAAAACACACAGAATAGCTACTTCTAAGATTAAACTTACAAAATTGACATGAAAAACACAATTAAGAGATGAGCTTCGACCAAATGTTTACTGTCCAATGGAAAAGCTTTGAATACAATAGTATCACATTGAGGAATATAGCTTCCAAGAGGCAAGCACCAATATTTTTAGGAGGGTCCTTTGAATTCTCTCTAATTGCTCACTAACTTGGAATGGTGAAGGAAAACACTTGCTCCTTGAGGAAGAAGTCGAGGGAGCTTGAGATGCTAATGAATGGTAAGAATTTGGATGGAGGAGATGTTTTCCAATAAAATTCTTGCAAGATAACCTTGCTATGGATTTTCTTATGGAAGGAATTCCCATGGCTTCCTTTTATAGTCAATTTGGAGGTCTTCAAAGAACTAGTTCACAATGTGAATGCTCTTCTTTATGAAGTGGCTTGCAAGTACAAAGATGGGGCTATTGAATGCTCAAGTACCTGATAGAAGACAATTCAAATCTCTTTGCATCTCAAAATGCAGTCGAGGAGCCTTGGATGTGCCACATAATTTATTATCCCACACGTATGAAAATCCACACAGGTTATAAATGGTTTTCCATGCAATGTCATTCGAGCTCCCTTTGTATGAGGTCGCACAGGTCAGCAAAAGTTTGACTATGTTAGAACAACTTTATTCCATGTGTTGTTTTTTATAAATGGAAGCTTTGTGAGTTGCATGTTGTATATTGATCATGTATTTCAACAACGAATTATGAAATGCCACATGTGTGCAAAATTCAAGTGATAACAATGGATGAATTAAGCTTAAAGTGCTATAGGGACAATTAAACTTGAGGCCTCTGTGGTCTCTATGCATGTTGAGGTATGAGGTGTGCTACACAATAGGTGAACAAATTTCCTTAGATGAACTGTATAAATATAGGTATCGTCTCATATAGAGGAAGGTAGGAACAATACATAATGTTAACCACAAGAAAATCAATTACAACATAATTAAAAACTATTATTTTATCATAAAGTAGACTCTCAAAGCATTGGGATCTTTCTTCAATGTCTCCATCTCAACACTTTTAATTCCCAGGTAATGCTCATATTCTTCATGGCAAGTTGTTTGATTTTTTAGCATCGACCTCTTTTGTTCCTTGTCCACTAAATATTTCATTTAATAGGTTTTTGGACACAACTTATAAGTTTCTTGGTCTCTACATTGGAAATGATGTTTTTTTTCCTCGAATTATGTGGAAAATGACAATTTCAAAATGCTAGAAGGCATGTATTTTGTCACTACCACTATTGATATGAGTTGTTTGGGAGGGCTATATGCCCAACATTTTAAGGCTTGTTTTGACCCCTTGGAATGACATATGGTAGGATCCTTTTAAAATTTTGGAATAAAACCAAAACAACCTATGACAACTTTTGGGGGATACATCGACTAGGTTTCATTAGCCAAAGTAAATTATAATTTGACTCCTAAGGCTCACATTAAAATTTGAAGTTCCATGTAATACTATCTGAAATTTTACATCTAAAGGGTATAATGTCATATAGTTGTATTTTAAAGATAAAGATGTGATGCCATTGAAATTTCCAAAATAAGCATGCTTTTTTTTTCCTTGGAAAAAAAGACGCAATATATTAATTAATAGATCACATTTTACAGAGATCAAAAGAGATCTTACAAGAGTAAATACCCTCAAAAGACACATGACCCTCATGAAGAGTATGGTCCATTACATAACCTCTACTAGTTCCAAAGAGGAGTAGTCTTAAAAATGTGTCCTAAAAACATAACAAGTAGGTAATCCATATACAACATACACCCGCATATTCATGCTATATGTAGAGAGTAGAGAAACTGCCCTCTTGAAATCATAACCCCATTAAACTGGGTATAAGTCTATATCATAAGTGGCTTCATCATGATCATATTTGTCCCATCTGGACCAGTATTCGCTCATCAGCTGGAGACCCATCTTAGAAAGGGAATTTGCAAGGCCATTCCTTTCCTTAAAAATATGAGACAATACAACCTCCTAGAAATTGAGCCGTAACCTTTGATTCTCTTCAAAAATAAGAATCAGTTGAATGATTTTTGGAGGTCTATTTTCCTTATACCATTCGATGACCAGTATAGAGTCACCGAAAACTTGAAGTTTTGGGACCCTATGTTGGATAGCTAAAATCAGAATTAACTTGAGTGCGAAATTTTTTACACGATTATTTGAGTTGAGTCCCACCCCTGCAACAAATTGATAGAAAATATGGTCATTAATATGCAAAACATCACTTGCTCCACCTATAGGAGGGTTCCCTTGGGAGGCCCCATCAAAATAACACCAAGGATAAGACTTGTCAAAATATTCCACTACAATGATCCTACCAGGTTTGGGGAGAACCAATTGGGGAAACTGATTCAAAATAGCAAGGCTATTAGTAGCTACAAACATAGGATGAATAAAATGCTCCTCGAATATAGCTTGGTTTCTCGCAATCCTACACCCCAGATAGAAAACACAGGCAAAGAAAGAAAATATTTGTGAGTCGTGATAGTGATCCATTGAGTGAGAGCTTCATCCAAAGAGCTGCCAGATTAGACAAAATGAGTTCTATTGGTCATGATAGCATGGTCCCGCATTCTCGATATAAAGGTACATAAATAAATAAATGATCAATACTTTCATCGCCATATTTGCAAAGAGGGAATTTACCAGGCCCTTGCCATATATTCTTTTTTCAACAAATCCTATAACATTTTTTTTTTTGTATTAGGGAAATCGAAAACTGAGATGGGGCTGGTACTCACGTGACACGGAGTTCAGGGGTTCAATCCCTTCTCCTAGCCCTATACCCATAGGTGCAACCACTGAGGTAGCCACAATGGAGCACATGTTATATGGGGTTTGAACCAGTGACCTCTTAGAAGGCTTACATGAGCTTTGTCGACTGGTCTACACCCTGACAGGATTTTTTTAGGAGGACATGGGGGTGGGATTTGATCCACTTCCATGTCCACAGTTCACGAGATCATTTGATACAATCTCTCTGGGTGGAACCACACGTTCGACCACTACCTCAAGGTGCCCCCATGACTCCAAGCTCGACCCTCATTGAAACTGAACCTTGCCCACTGGTGAAAAATCCTCTCTCTTCACCAATGGATCTAACCCCTTTGGGATAAATGTTAGGAGGACATGGGGGTGGGATTTGATCCACTTATGTGTCCACGTGTCACGATATCCTTTAATATAATCTCTCTGGGTGAAAGCAGACATTTTACCACTAACTCAAAGTACCCCATGGCTCCAAGCTCAACCCTCATTGGAATGGAACCTTACCCACTGATGAGAAACTCCTCGCTCTTCACCAATGGATACAACCCCCTTGGGATCAAATGTTAGGAGGACATGGGGGTGGTATTTGATCCACATATGTGTCCACATATCATGAGATCATTTAATACAATCTCTCTGGATGGAACCACACGTTCGACCACTACCTCAAGGTGCGCTCATGGCTCCAGGATCAGCCCTCATTAGAATTGAACCTTTCCCACTAGTGAAAAAATCCTCGATCTTCACTAATGGATCCAACCCCTTTGGGCCAAGAAAATTTTTTTATTTGACAGAGCAAGCCATAAAAATAGGTTTCACTTCAATTGAAATTTGAATTTCCATATGTAACTATACCATCAGAGAGGTTCCGGAAGTCCTCTTCCTCTCTAACAAAAAAGTAACCAAGCGTCGGGGAGTAGTATCCCCCATAAAGGTTTTTTGACCAAATCATAGAATCGTCACAGTCCTTGAGTCGAATATGACTATCCTTTGGATATTTTATGAATTTCCCCCTGGTTTGTTTGTCTGCTTCTGCCTCAAGTCCCAAATCATTAGCCTTTAACCATTCCTAAGAAATCAAAGAAGTATTAACTGGATCCCTAATATGAGAAGTAGATGTGTACCCTTGATCTCTTAACCTTACCACCAAATCCATTGGTAGCCTGGAATCATTACCACCGTTGATACAAGGTTCTTTACCTAGTCTAACACTGCAACCATTGCCAATCTGCCAAACAAGCTAGTCCCTGATGACCTAAAAAGACTTTAGAGTCGCTTTCTACATATTAGAAACATGTCTATGATTTGTCTTCAATCCTGAACCATTCCTCAACTATTAAGGGAGCAATATATTTTGAATAAACAACCTGTGCCCAAAAATCTTCAGCTTTTAGGATTTGCCATACACCCTTGGCTTTAAGGGCCTTAGCAAAACAGTTAGGATCCTTAAAGCCCCAACCACCCATCTCATTTGGTCTAGCAAGAAGATGCCAAGCACACCAATGAAAAGTAGCACCATCCATACAACTACTCCATAAAAAATTATAGTAGAGCTTCCAGATATGGTCCAAAATGCCCATAGGAATGAACGCCATAGAAGTCCAATAGACAAGTATTACTTCCAAAACAAATTTGATTAGGATCATTATGCCCCGTCTATTAAGCCACTTGTTACACCAAAGGTTAAGTCTTCCTTCAACCTCCCTAATGAGCCAATCCCAATATTTCAACTGATTGTCATTTGCTTTAAGGATGAAACCCAAGTATCTCAGGCAAGCTCCAAGTCAACAACATGAAAGGACAACTGATTGAAAATCTAGTCAAGATCAACCTGATCTATAGTCATAAAGGAAATAGAAGATTTCTTGACATTATATTCCATACCTGTAGCCTCCCCAAACATCCTGAGAAGATTCTGAAGAAGTATTACTTCACACTTGGATCCTCTAGAAAAAAGAAGGATATCATCAACAACAAAAAAGATGTGTAATATGTAGTAATCCACCAGCAGAGATGCCTTGTAAAGAATCCCTTTGCTTCGCTTGTAAGATTAACTGACAAAGGCCTTCAACCACCAAAATGAAAATAATGGGGGCTAGAGGGAATCCCTACCTAAGGCCCCTGGTAGGTCTGAAAAAATGTGAAGCAAAACTATTAATGAGCACAATGAAGGAGACCAAAGCAACACAAGACATCACCTAGTTGAAAAATTGCACATCAAAACCAACCTATAGTAGGACAAGACTCAAGTACAACCAATTTACTCTATCATATGCCTTTGAAATATCAACCTTGATGATCATGGTTGGAGAGTGTTTGGTCTTAACCATGTGAATGATCTCTTGAGCAATACCAATCGCATCATGTATTTACCTTCCCGAATGGAAAGCAAACTATTCCTGAGAGATAGCCACAAAGAGAATACCTTTAATCATGTTGGCTATAATTTTAGGAATAATCTTATAGAGAAAATTACATAATGAAATAGGATGGAATTCCTCCATATGCATAGGCTTATCAGATTTGGGGATGAGGGCTATAAACGTGGCATTGAAAGCAACTAAAATCCAACCATTTTCTCTTGAATCCTCTATAACCCTTAATAGATCCTCTTTAAAAACATCCAGGTAAGTTGTGAAAAGTTATGAGGTCCATCCATCAGGACCGGGACTCTTGTCCCTTTGCATATAAGATAGAGATTCCCTTAGCTCTGCTGAGGAAACGTGTTCCTGCAAGATGATATTTTGATCTTCATTTATGAAAGAGGGGTATAAAGAGACAACCCTCAACATCCGATCAATATTAGCTCTCTGATATTCCTGGAAAAGTGTTTAAAATGATTGACGCCCTAGCTCTGAGAGGTCTGTGTGGCCACCAATCTCCATTCCAAGATCATTTTGTAAGTGACAAATGGTATTATAATTTTTCCAATGGTTTGTAAAATTATGGAAAAGCTTTGTATTCTCATCACCGCTCTTAAGCCAAATAGTCTTGCTCTTGAGTCGCCATTGAGCCTCTTTTTCTAGCAAAATCTTATACTTCTTGGACTCTAAGACTTGAATATATACTTTTTTTATCAGGGGACCTAAATCCTTCGAGACTTTGTGAGTAGTACATATCCAACTCATTTTCAATATTAGAAATTTCCTGTTGCAATACGAGTCTCCTATCAAGAGCCCAATTCATATTTTTCACTTTGAGATTCTTCAGGTTATTTAAAAATTGCAGAGCAACAGATTCCTTAATAGAGCCATCAAATGGAGTCCAAGAATCTTTAACCAGCTTGGAATAATTGTCCTCCTCCAAGTAGGTGAAGCAAAATTTAAAAGGGATAGGAGGATTTGAGGGACCCATAACAAGTTCTAATAGGATGGGAAAATGATCAGATTCTCCTCCATAAGTCACCCATTTTTAAATGAAAGAAGCAACATTTATAGTGCCTTCATTCACCAAAAATTTGTCTAATCTTCTAGCAATACAATCAACACCGGATCTCATATTCTGCCAGGTAGGGAGGAGTTTATTGGGGACATTATCAAATAGAGAGTTATCATCCAACTTTCTGATAAAGAAATCAGTTAAAGGATCCTTAATATATTATTGTCCCCAAATTTCAACTTCTCCTAATAAGAAGTTCAAATCACCCCTGATGATAACCCTTTCTTGTTTGATGATCCCTCGGCTGAAGAAAGAGTCCCAAAAATTCATCATGTTCTGATATGGACCGTAGATATTAATCATAGTGATAGCATTCCCGAATTCTTGAGAAAACAAAGAGACTCCCAGGCCATACTGAAAAGCCCACATGTTTAAGCAAAGGAAAGCTCAAGTAGACCATCTAGTGATCACACCCCAAGACTTGCCAAGAGATCAATACAGGAAAAATCCCATCCAAGAAGAAGGGAACACATGATAGATAAAATGACATCCCCAGTAGCAATTGATTCTTGTAGAAAAAGAACTTCAGGTTTCAATAAATACACCTTTCTCTTGAGGCTTAACTTATTGGAGGGCATCCCCAAACTTCAACAAGTGAAGGAGAGAACTATCATTGACGAACCTGGCAGGGGTTGCATGCTCTAAGTGTGCCATAGATGGTTTTTTATCGACTAGCAAGAGCAGATCTATGACCTTTAAGACTAGCAAGAGTAGATCTACAACCCCTAAGCATGTGAGCTGGATGGGTAGACTGGTAAATACCATAGCCAAATCCCCCATGTAAACCTGCTACTGCCTCAGGATGAGGCCTGAAGAAATACCTAGAGCCCCCCAGAGACGGAGACGATTGAAAAATAGGATCATCCTCTAAGAGCTCTTCTAACTGCGGTAAATTACCACATAAATCCACTCTTGGAGTAACAAGTTCAAGAGGGGTTCCCTTCGATACCTTAAACCCTATGCCATTCTCGAACATAGGAGACTTACTCGCAACTAGCAGAAACAAAGATAAAAAAAATAGGTAGGAGGTGTAGGCTTAAAGGAAGTAGTATTAAAGTCCACTAAAGCTGAAATGAAGGAGGCCAAAGGGTAATACAGGATCGAAGGAACTATAGACGACATAGGATCTTCAGATAAAAAGGATAAATTCTCTAAAAAATCCCAAGGAGTTACGGACAGGAGAGAAACCGATGGGAGGCCAAGATCAGATAGAGGGCACGAACTTCTAAATGGTGAAAGGGAGGGAGAAAAACCCCATGGGAAGGAGAAATATGCACTTGGAGAATCAAGAAAAAAAGGGACAAAGACAACCCATAAACCTCTTTCACCATATTGATTTTCCATTAGGGAGGATACTTCGACAGCCTGGTCCTGTTGTTTCTTTAGAAGCTCAGATTGTAGAGTCGACACGACAGACTCGAATAACTGATATGCTCTGTCGATAGGAGATGTCGTGTCGGGACTTGATGGAAGTGAAATGACTTGCTGGGCTAAGTGTTCACACTTAGCGAGAAACACATTCCTTTCTTCTTGTAGCTGGTGTATCTGGTCTTCTGTCTCCTATCGGCGATGTCTCTGCTCCCTGAAGACTGCATCTTTAATTAAATCAAGCTCTTCTTGAGATGCCAACTGTGGCTGATAAATGGCAGTAGCTCCAAACTAATCCAAGTAAACTGAGAGGGTGTTTTCCGATTGGATTTGCTGCACTTGTTGCTTTTGCTTTTGCTGTTGAAGTTCTCTTTCTTTGTGCTTCTTGTCTTTGTGTTTCTTTCTGTGGCTTTTCTCTTGAAATTTTTCTTTATTTGTAGCTAACTGCTCTGGCCCTTTTTCCTTGTCGGCTGTTGCTGAATGAGTTTCTGCAACTGCTTGTATGTTAGCAACAATTTGTTTTGTCGGTATCTGTGTGATTTGCTCTGCATCTGTGGTAACTGGAACTTCGTGCCCAAGTGTTTAAGCACTTACTGGAATATCTGTTGGTGTGATGGATATGTCTTCTTTGTTTGCACTAGTATCTTGTAAGGTGGCTTGTGGAGGTGTTTCTGTCGTATCAACTTCAATATCTTGATTTGTAGCTGCTTCATTGTCTTGAACTGTGGCATCTTCAATTGCTTTTGTCGCTATTGCTTCTTCATTTTGCTGGTGTATCATAGGACTGGATTTGGATCCGTCGGCAAGGAGACTCGACTGACTTGTCGGGATAGATGGAGATTCAATTTCTATCGTAAGTAGACTCGACGGGATGGTACTGCCAGACGGACCCTGACCGACTAGACTTGACTCAATTTCTGGGATTGAAAACTCATTTTGACGACTAACAACTTCTGGAACATTTTCGACTTGGTCGACTTCGGGGTGAGGTTGACTCAAATCCTGCTCTAAATGTTCAACTGAAAGGAGGGTATAGGTGGATGTTTCTTGTGCAGAAATTATACCTACTGGGTTAGAGTTTCTTTTAAGATGAGTCGTCTTGTAACTGACAACTTCTGCGATTGTAGACTGTGAAGGTAAACTAGTGTTGGTTCTAACAATGTCAGGGGGAGCCAAATTAAGCGAAGCGTTTGGTGTGGCAAAGATTAGCTGCTGAGTAAGTACTTCTCGCCAATTGGGAAAGAAAACTGGAAGGTTGGTGAGGAGTTGACCCAGGTCAGCATCTGTTTGGCTAATAGGAGCAGGGAGTGCTAAAGGAGTAGTATATTCTTTTTTTATGGTCGGGGACGAAGGTTGAGTGGTAGTAGTCAGGTCAACATGAGGCTTGACCGGTATTTTGGGTTTCTTGACAGAAATTCTGGGAGTCTTTCGCTGGTCTGTGTCTAAGAATTTCTTAAACTGCTCCTCTACTAGCAACTTATTCTGGGCTGCATCTGCGAGTATTTGAGTGGCACTATCATATAGTTCAATTTCGTCTTCCTCCGTTGGTTCTTGAAAAGCTACTTTCCTTTTTCCCTTCCCTTATGTCGGTACCACCTTGTTCTGTCGTGCTGTAAGCAGGTCACCTGCTACCCTTTGGATATTTTCGTCTGTCAAGAGATGCTATAGATTGTCAGACTCTGTATTGTTGTTTGAATGCTCCGCAGCTTCTGTTGAATCTTCATGTGGAGTAAGTGTGAGTGCCAGTACATTGGGTTCAGGTACAGGTTCAGGCTGATAAGTGAAAGTGTTCACATATAACCGACTTTCATACACTTCTTCCTTTTCTGCGTCTGTCAACGACTCGACACTAGTGAAGTCGAATTTTCTTGCTTGAGGAGGAATTACCAATATTTCATTTGATTGTCGACCTAACTCCGTCAAAATTTCATCTACTGATGGATAGTAGTCGAGGGGCTTTGCTTTACCTACTGCTCCTTGCAGATACCATATCGTTGTATGATCCAAAGAAAGTTGGATGTGTACTATCGGAGGTAAACTCCGTCGAATGTTCTAAGGTACTCTCCATCTTGTCACCTTTGTTTTGAAATCTATAAACCATGCTTCCAACCAGAGTTTAACTGTCGTTGGTCCATGTCGATTTGTTCCTGGTGAGAAGGAACGAAAATTCTCCATAAGGACATTTCGCTCTCGAGCAAAATCCTTATTTCCTCGCGGCCGGATGTGGGTCATGGAAATCCATATAATTACATATGGATATCGGACGCCCGTCCCTTCCTCTTGGCACTTATAGCATGTGTGTTTGATTATGTCGACCAAGAAGTCTGCCCACTTGTAAACTTTGCCGCGCATTGCCATATTTTTAACAGCTTCTAGCATGTCGGTTTTCAAGTCGGACCCTCTTCCTGTTCGTGATAATTCATGCGACACGATTTTAGCAGCAGTTTTGTAATTGGAATATCTGATCTGGCTCACGGCCAAACTGCGTGAGTTCTTTCTAGCAGCGGTAGTTACAAATTCGTCGACCAGATCCGCACTTGAACTTATCGGCACAGCATCTCCTTTGTGGGACAGACCGATGATTTTGTGCATAAGTGCTCCATTAATTTCGACTAGAATGTCAAAATAGAACTTACCATTGTGATAATGGCTAACAATGAACTGTGCAATAATTTCTTTGAGCCCTCTGAAACTTTCCAAAAGGGGTGCCTTCATATAATGTAAGATTGTAGCAGTCTGCAGCCGCTGTGCTTCTTCCCTCTAGTGGCTGTCTGATTCCTTCCCCCAATCTTCAATCTCCCTCCAGGCTCTCTTCCAACTTGTTTCCACAACTTTCGCATTCTGAATCATTTGCAGTCTTGTTTCCAAAGGGGATTGTTCTTTTTCCAGCTCTCTGACCGTTGTCGGAGCAACCCTGGTTGTCATTAGGGTTTTCCTTGGGGCCATGGTGGATTCAGGGTTTGAGAATGCGAAATTTGCTTCAATAGGGTCAAGGAGCTCTATATCTTGGAGTTCAAGTTCTCGGCAAAAGAGTGCCCAAGAATCCTCGAGCCCGAGATTTATGGTGGAGCTGCTTGGCACGGGTGAACAGGACGTAGAGGCTTGTATTAATGGTTGATTTGACGAAGGTATTAAATTAAGCTGATAGGCTATCGACGCCCTGTTAGGTGCATTACTTATGGCGTCGTGACTACTTTTGTCATTTACTTCTTTACCATCATGATGCTGCGACACCTCGCTTGTTGTGTCATGTCGGCGAACTTCTCTAGGTGGGTTTTGTCGGTTTGTGCTCCATTGTTTCTGTCATGTCTGGTTTTCCTCAGCAACTCGTTGACGTTCTTATCGATGTCTATAATACCGACAGTTATGTGTCATGCTTTTCTCTTTGCTTTTTCCATCCTTACTCTGCCAATCTCTCGTCATTCTGCTTTTGACATGCCTTGTTGTTTGCTTGATTGCTATAGTACTTTCTCTCATTCGGTTATTTCTAACCTTTTTTTTTTAATAGAGAATATTCACGACTTATACCGTTTAAGTCGAGCGCCATTTACCACTTTCTTGAAAACACTACCTTGTAACGTTTTCAGTCAGACTGATCTGTTGGGATTTATCATTTCGACAATATAGGGCCCCATCCACTCTATATGAAACTTCTTTGGTTTCCCTTTTACATGACTATTATAGAGTAGTGCCAAGTCTCCAACTGTCAGATTCTTTTGTTTGATATTTCTGTCATGCCAAGCTTTCTGTTGTTGTTTTTGGACTTGTTGATGTTCTATTTCCATCTGTCGACTTTCATCCAGTTTCGATAGTTATAATAGTCGTTCTTGTCGTGCATCTTTGACATCAATGTGCAATACTGCTGCAATAGTCGATGCTTGTCGTAAAAAATGCAATGGGACGACTGCTTCTTGTCCATAGACAAGTGAAAAAGGTGTTTGTCCTGTCGTTCTTTTGTACGTTGTTCTATATTCCCAAATAACATCAGGTACTTTATCATCCCAGTCGTCCTTTTCCATTCTGCATATTTTTGTCAGTCCTCTTGTGAGTGTTTTATTGAATGATTCTATGGCGGCTTTAGATTGAGGATGGTATGTTATGCTTATTATGTGATCAACTGCAAATTCCTTAGTAAGTGCTTCAATGGTTTTGCAAACAAAATGCGTACCTTGGTCACTTATCAATGTTAATGGACATCCAAAAAGTGTTATGATATTTTCATAGATAAACTTTGCAGTGACTTCGCTTGAACATGTTTCGATCGGCTTTGCTTTTGCCCACTTGGTGACATATTCCACAGCAGTGATAAGATATCGTTCACCTGTCTGTCTGCCAATTACTCCGAATGGTCCAATAAAATCAATCACCCAAATTTCAAACGTTCAGCTAGGGTTAATTGGAACCAAAGGTATTTCTGTTATGGGCAGTGGTCGACCCATACTCTGACATCCATCACACTTAGATACAAACTCTCGATAGTCTTTATGAACTATCGACCACCAAAGTCCGGCTTGCAGAATCTTCCTTGTTGTTATGTCTGCATGATAATGTCCTCCTGTCGGTCCAAATTGAGCTTCTAAAAGTATATTCTGTCGTTCATGCTCAAGTGCACACTGACGTAATATATCATCCAAGCCAAGTTTATAGAGGAATCTGTTGATCAAAGTGTAAGGTGCTTCTTTCATAGCAAGGATCTTCCTCTTTTTCTCAGTCATTCCTTCAGGAGCTTGTCCATCCTTGAGAATTTGTGCAATTTCTGCAAGTTCTAAAGGGACTGCTTCAATACGAAACAAATGTGCATCCGGAAAATCATCTTCGATTCCTGTCGGCTCCTCTCCAGTGTCGACTCTCAACAGGTGGTCTGGCCCGACATTAGCCTTTCCGAGTGAGATAATTACCTTGAATTCAAATTCCTAAAATAGTAGAAGCTAGCAACACAACCTCCCATGGTGCAATGGTTTATTGACTAAGTATTTTAAAGCTTGATGATCTGTATAAAATACGAAAGGATTAGCCAATAAATAATGACGGTATTTCTGCAGTGCAAATACTATACCTAATGCTTCTCTTTCCATCGTGGAGTAATTTATTTCAGCCTTGTTCAACTTCCAACTGCTGAATGCATTAGGATAATCCATTCCATCTTCTCCTGGTTGTGTTAAAATAGCGCCGACTGCTATTCCAAACGCATCAATATGCACATGAAATTTTACCGACCAGTTTGGAAATCGGAGGATAGGTGCTTCGACCATTTTTCTCTTCAAGGTATTGAATGAAACATCACATTCCTCCATCCACCTGCAATCTTGATCTTCTTTTAACAACTCTTCTGATTCCCAGGTAATGCTCATATTCTTCATGGCAAGTTGTTTGATTTTTTAGCATCGACCTCTTTTGTTCCTTGTCCACTAAATATTTAATTTAATAGGTTTCCGGACACAACTTTTAAGTTTCTTGGTCTCTACATTGGAAATAATGTTTTTTTTTGCCTCGAATTATGTGGAAATGACAATTTCAAAATGCTAGAAATCATGTATTTTGTCACTCCTACTCTTGATAGGAGTTGTTTGAGAGGGCTATATGCCCAACATTTTAAGGCTTGTTTTGACCCCTTGGAATGACATATGGTAGGATCCTTTTAAAATTTTGGAATAAAACCAAAAAAACCTATGACAACTTTTGGGGGATACATCGACTAGGTTTCATTAGCCAAAGTAAATTATAATTGGACTCCTAAGGCTCACATTAAAATTTGAAATACCATGTAACACTATCTGAAATTTTACATTCTAAAGGGTATAATGTCACATAGTTGTATTCTAAAGATAAAAATGTGATGCCATTGAAATTTCCAAAATAAGCGTGTGTTTTTTTCCTTGGAAAAAAAGCCACAATATATTAATTAATAGATCACATTTTACAGAGATCAAACGAGATCTTACAAGAGTAAATACCATCAAAAGACACATGACCCTCATGAGGAGTATGGTCCATTACATAACCTCTACTTGTTCCAAAGAGGAGCAGTCTTAAAAATGTCTCCTAAAAACATAACAAGTAGGTAATCCATATACAACATACACCCGCATATTCATGCTATATGCAAAGAGTAGAGAAACTACCCTCTAGAAATCATAACCCCATTAAACTAGGTATAAGTCTGGATCATAAGTGGCTTCACCATGATCATATTTGTCCCATTTGGACCAGTATTCGCCCATCAGCTGGAGACCCATCTTAGAAAGGGAATTTGCAAGGCCATTCCTTTCCTTAAAAATACGAGACAATACAACCTCTTAGAACTTGAGCCGTAACCTTTGATTCTCTTAAAAAATAAGAATCAGGTGGATGTTTTTTGGAGGTCTATTTTCCTTATACCATTCGATGACCAATTTAGAGTTACCGAAACTTGAAGTTTCGGTGTTGGATAGCTAAAATCGGAATTAACTTGAGTGCGAAAATTTCTACATGATTATTTGAGCTGAGTCCCACCCCTGCAACAAATTGACAGCAAATATGGTCATTAATATGCAAAACATCGCCTGCTCCACCTGTAGGAGGGTGCCCCGTCAAAATAACACCAAGGATAAGACTTGTCAAAATATTCCACTACAATGATCCTACCAGGTTTGGGGAGAACCAATTGGGGAAACATATTCAAAATAACAAGGCTATTAGTAGCTACAAACATAGGATGAATAAAATGCTCCTCGAATATAGCTTGGTTTCTCGCAGTCCATACACCCTAGATAAAAAACACAGGCAAAGCAAGAAAATATTTGTGAGCCGTGATATTGATCCATTAAGTGAGAGCTTCATCCAAAGAGTTCCCAGACTAGACAAAATGAGTTCTATTGGTCATGATAGCATGGTACCGCATTCTGGATATAAAGGTACATAAATAAATAAATGATCAATACTTTCATCGCCATATTTGCAAAGAGGACATTTACCAGGCCCTTGCCATATATTCTTTTTTCAACAAATCCTATAACATTTTTTTTGTATTAGGGAAATCGACAACTGGGATCGGGTTGGTACTCACGTGACATGGGGTTTAGGGGTTCAATCCCTTCTCCTACCACTATACCCATAGGTGCAACCACTGAGCTCGCCAAAATGGAGCACAGGTTATATGGGGTTTGAACCAGTGACCTCTTAGAAGGCTTACATGAGCTTTGTCGACTGGTCTACACCCTGACAGGATTTTTTTAGGAGGACATGGGGGTGGGATTTGATCCACTTCCATGTCCACGGGTCACAAGATAATTTGATACAATCTCTCTGGTTGGAACCACACGTTCGACCACTACCTCAAGGTGCCCCCATGACTCCAGGCTCGACCCTCATTGAAATAGAACCTTTCCCACTAGTGAAAAATCCTCTCTCTTCACCAATGGATCTAACCCCTTTGGGATAAATGTTAGGAGGAAATGGGGGTGGGATTTGATCCACTTATGTGTCCACGTGTCACGAGATCCTTTAATACAATCTCTCTGGGTGAAACCACACATTTTACCACTAACTCAAGGTGCCCCCATGGCTCCAGGCTCATCCCTCATTGGAATGGAACCTTACCCACTGGTGAGAAACTCCTCGCTCTTCACCAATGGATCCAACCCCTTTGGAATCAAATGTTAGGAGTACATGGGGGTGGTATTTGATCCACTTATGTGTCCGCGGATCACGAGATCATTTAATACAATCTCTCTGGGTGGAACCACATGTTCGACCACTACCTCAAGGTGCGCCCATGGCTCTAGGATCAGCCCTCATTGGAATTGAACCTTGCCCACTAGTGAAAAAATCCTCACTCTTCACTAATGGATCCAACCCCTTTGGGCCCAAAACAAAATTTTATTTGACAGAGCAAGCCATAAAAATAGGTTTCACTTCAGTTGAAATTTGAATTTCCATATGTAACTATGCCACCAGAGAGGTTCCGGAAATTCCTCTTCCTCTCCAACAACAAAGTAACCAGGCTTCGGGGAGTAGCATCCCCCATAAAGGTTTTTTGACCAAATCATAGAATTGTCACAGTCCTTGAGTCGAATATGACTATCCTTTGGATATTTTATGAATTTCCCCTAGGTTTGTTTGTCTGCTTTAGCCTCAAGTCCCAAATCATTAGCCTTTAACCATTCCTAAGAAATCAAATAAGTATTAACTAGATCCCTAATATGAGAAATAGACATGTACCCTTGATCTCTTAACCTTACCACCAAATCCATTGGTAGCCTGGAATCATTACCACCATTGATACAAGGTTCTTTACCTAGTCTAACACTGCAACCGTGCCAATCTACCAAACAAGCTAGTCCCTGATGACCTCAAAAGCCTTCGGAGTCGCTTTCTACATATTAGAAACATGTCTATTATTTGTCTTCAATCCTGAACTATTCCTCATCTTTTAAAGGAGCAATATCTTTTGAATAAACAACTTGTGCCCAAAAATCTTCAGCTTTTAGGATGTGCCATACACCCTTGGCCATAAGGGCCTTAACGAAACAGTTAGGATCCTTAAAGCCCCAACCACCCATCTCATTTGGTCTAGCAAGAAGATGCCAAGCACACCAATGAAAAGTAGCACCATCCATACAACCACTCCATAAAAAATTATAGCAGAGCTTCCAGATATGATCCAAAATGCCCACAAGAATGAACGCCATATAAGTCCAATAGACAAGTACTGCTTCCAAAACAAATTTGATTAGGATCATTATGCCCCGTCTATTAAACCACTTGTTACACCAAAGTTTAAGTCTTCCTTCAACCTCCCCAATGAGCCAAGCCCAATATTTCAACTGATAGTCATTTGGTTTAAGGATGACACCCAAATATCTCAGGAAAGCTCCAAGTCGACAACATGAAAGGACAACTGATTGCAAATCTAGTCAAGATCAACCTGATCTACAGTCATAAAGGAAATAAAAGATTTCTTGACATTATATTCCATACTTGTAGCCTCTCCAAACATCCTAAGAAGATTCTGAAGAAGTATTACTTCACACCTGGATCCTCTAGAAAAAAGAAGGATATCATCAATAAAGAAAATATGTGTAATATGTAGTAATCCACCAGTAGAGATGCCTTGTAAAGAATCCCTTTGCTTCGCTTGTAAGATTAACTGACAAAGGTCTTCAACCACCAAAATGAAAATAAGGGGGGCTAGAGGGAATCCCTACCTAAGGCCCCTGGTAGGTCTGAAAAAATGTGAAGCATAACCATTAATGAGCACAATGAAGGAGACCAAAGCAACACAAGACATCACCCAGTTGAAAAACTGTACATCAAAACCAACCTGTAGTAGGACAAGACTCAAGTACAACCAATTTACTCTATCATATGCCTTTGACATATCAACCTTGACGATCATGGTTGGAGAGTGTTTGGTCTTAACCATGTGAATGATCTCTTGAGCAATACCAATCGCATCATGTATTTGCCTTCCCGAAAGGAAAGCAAACTATTCCTGAGAGATAGCCATAAAGAGAATACCTTTAATCATGTTGGCTATAATTTTAGGAATAAGCTTATAGAGACAATTGCATAATGAAATATTGTGGAATTCCTCCACATGCATAGGCTTATCAGATTTGGGGATGAGGGCTATAAAAGTGGCGTTGAAAGAAACTAAAATCCAACCATTTTCTCTTGATTCCTCTATAACCCTTAACATATCCTCTTCAAAAACATCCAGGTAAGTTGTGAAAAATTATGAGGTCCATCCATCAGGATCGGGACTCTTGTCCCTTTGCATATAAGATAGAGATTCCCTTAGCTCTGCTCAGGAAACGGGTTCCTGTAGGATGATATTTTGATCTTCATTTATGAAAGAGGGGTATAAAGAGACAACCCTCAACATCCAATCAATATTCACTCTCTGATCTTCCTAGAAAAGATGTTTAAAATGATTGACGCCCCAACTTTGAGAGGTTCCTATGTTCACTAATCTACATTCCAAGAACATTTTGTAAGTGCCAAATGGTATTATAATTTTTCCGATGGTTTGTAAAATTATGGAAAAGCTTTGTATTCTCATCACCACTCTTAAGCCAGATAGTCTTGCTCTTGAGTCGCCATTGGGCCTCTTTTTCCGGCAAAATCTTATATTTCTTGGACTCTAAGCCTTGAATATATATTTTTTTATCAGGGGATCTAAAGCCTTCGAGACTTTGTGAGTAGTACATATCCAGCTCATTTTCAATATCAGAAATTTCCTGTTGCAATACGAGTCTCCTATCAAGAGCCCAATTCATATTTTTCACTTTGAGATTCTTCAAGTTATTTAAAAATGGCAAAGCAACAAATTCCTTAATAGAGCCATCAAATGGAGTCCAAGAATCTTTAATCGACTTGGAATAATTGTCCTCCTCCAAGTAGGTGGAGCAAAATTTAAAAGGGATAGGAGGATTTGAGGGACCCATAACAAGTTCTAATAGGATGGGAAAATGATCAGATTCTCCTCCAGAAGTCACCCATTGTTAAATGCAAGAAGCAACATTTATAGTGCCTTCATTCACCAAAAATCTGTCTAATCTTCTAGCAATACAATCAACACCGGATCTCATATTCTGCCAGGTAGGGCGGAGTTTATTAGGGACATTATCAAATAGAGAGTTATCATCCAACTTTTTGATAAATAAATTAGTTAAAGGATCCTTAATATATTACTGTCCCCAAATTTCAACTTCTCCTAATAAGAAGTTCAAATCACCCCTGATGACAACCCTTTCTTTTTTTATGATCCCTCGGCTGAAGAAAGAGTCCCAAAAATTCATCCTCTTCTGATATGGACCGTAGATATTAATCATAGTGAAAGCATTCCCGAATTCTTGAGAAAATAAAGAGACTCGCAGGCCATACTGAAAAGCCCACATGTTTAAGCAAAGGAAAGATCAAGTAGACCATCTAGTGATCACACCCCCAGACTTGCCAAGAACATCAATACAGGAAAAATCCCATCCAGGAAGAAGGGAACACACGATAGATAAAATGACATCCTCAATAACAATTGATTCTTGTAGAAAAAGAACTTCAGGTTTCAATAAATACACCTTTCTCTTGAGGCTTAACTTATTGGAGGGCATCCCCAAACCTCAACAATTGAAGGAGAGAACTATCATTGACGAACCTGGCAGGGATTGCATGCTCTAAGTGTCCCGTAGATGGTTTTTTATCGACTAACAAGAGCAAATCTATGACCGTTAAGACTAGCAAGAGCAGATCTACAACCCCTAAGCGTGTGAACTGGAGGGGTAGACTGGTAAATACCACAGCCAAATCCCCCATGTAAACCTGCTACTGCCTTAGGATGAGGCCTGAAGAAATACCTGGAGCCCCCCAAAGATGGAGATGATTGAAAAATAGGATCATCCTCTAAGAGCTCTTATAACTGAGGTAAATTACCACAGAAATCCACTCTCGAAGGAGTAACAAGTTCAAGAGGGGTTCCCTTCGAGACCTTAAACCCTATGCCATTCTCAAACATAGGAGACTTACTCACAACTAGCAGAAACAAAGATAAAAAAAGAGGTAGGAGGTGCAGGCTTAAAGGAAGTAGTATTAAAGTCCACTAAAGCTGAAATGAAGGAGGCCAAAGGGTAATACAGGCTCGAAGGAACAATAGATGACATAGGATCTTCAAATAAAAAGGATAAATTCTCTAAAAATCCCAAGGAGTTCCGGACAAGGGAGAAACCGAAGGTAGGCCAAGATCAGATAGACGACACGAACTTCTAAATGGTGAAAGGGAGGGAGAAAAACCCCATGGGAAGGAGAAATATGCACTTGGAGAATCAACAAAAAAAGGGACAAAGACAACCCATAAACCTCTTTGGCCCTAGGTGTAGTCGATCTGTTCATGAAATGGCCTATGGGCACAGGCCTCCAAAGGCTAGGGGGGTTGGAAACAAGTAACAGAGCCAAAAAAAGTTCCAACTGATAAATAAGGAGGAGACAGTAGGCTAGACATAGCTTTAAAAATAGATAACTGGGACATATCTTTGGCCATTGAAACCCAAGAAAGAGGCGCTTCCTCTTCAACCACCTGCTTCCCCTGCTCTGGCAGTGAAACATCTGAACCAATAAACTCCAAAGAATAAACTAGGAGGGATATCTTCTAAAGGGGTTAAACATTCCTCATGGGTCGAGGAGACCGACCCCAAATATGTATTCCTTTTCAACTTAGAGGAAACACAAAACCCTTCTTTCTGATGGAAATTCCCACACAAACCCTTGAAAGACATATGGCAGTCTTTAACAACATGGCCATGAGCATGGCATCTTAAACAACGAAAAGGAATCCCAACATAGTCCAGGACCTGAATGGAAGAATACTCACCTACAGTAAGAGTAATCTCCCCAAGAAGGTCGTCTCTTGTGTCAATGCCAACAAAAATGTGGCCAAGAGACATGTTGGATGAAACCCTGAAACTGTAGTCAACATCCACAAAATCCTCGAGAAAATCCCCAATGCTTCGAAATGCAGTCGATCTCCATAACTCCATGGGAAGCCCTGGAAGTTTAACCCACAATGCATGCACAAAGAGCTTCTCCTTAAAAGCATCAAAGCATGTAGACCATTTCTTCAACATGAAGGGTTCATGTCCCCATAGCTAGTTTCCTGATAACAACACAAAAGCATCACGACCAGAGTCAATGAAAATCACCTTCTAGCCTCTCGCTAAGGAGACGATCCTTGGACAATAACCCAATAAGTGCTTCCAAATCCTAGAGGCACATTCTTTGAAATGGGATAAACTCATGTTTTCCCCCATAAACTTGCAGACTAACACCGGGTCAGAGAAGATTTGAACGTCCACCATATCCATATCCACTCCGAGGTCTAGTCTTCATTGAGAAGATTTCAATTTCAGAACCCGCAATTTCCTCACAGAAACTTTGGAAGTTGTCGGAGGGTTTCCCACATGCAAATATTGGCAGCTCGACTTTGGAATAGGGCCTTCATCACATATAGGAGATATGTTCTGAAAATTACAGGGGGACACAGAAGCCGAAGAATGATAAATCTCAGGCAAGCCAAACCCTAAAGGAGGGTCATGAGAATAAACTGTCAAAATGGAAACAAGAGGAAAATGCGTCGAAACCACATTATGAGGAATGCTCTTTGACTTCGGCGAGCACAAAGAAGTCTCTTAAGAAAGTTAGCCATAATGAGCCAAATGGGAGGAGCCCATGGGGCCCCACTCCGAACAAATATCAACAACGCTGTACCTTGAAGAGAGTTAGCCAAATCAGAGTGAAAGATGACAAGATGGGAGTCAAGGATTGCAGACATACAAATATATAGACCATAAGATACATGGAAGGAATCTTGAAGGAGTTAGGCCACATGGTAGTTAAGCACAAAATAAACGTGCTTGTTTAAATTTTGCATCTATTTTTTTGAAATTTAAATGGTTTGAAGTTACTTCGAGGTCATATTAAAAATAAATATAAGAAAAGGTTGAAATTTTCCAAAATACAAGTGCCTGTTAGTATGAAGTCAAATAAACATCCATATTTTCAAAATATAAATGCTCTGAAGACATGCCATCCCAAGGTCATATGAAAATTATATAAAGAGATACAAAATTTCAATTTTTGAGGGTTTAATCTTTACCAGAGAGGTCAAATAAAAGAACAGTTGCAGGCACAAACAAAGACATTAAGATTGAGTTCAAGACTGTTTTGATTACCGTGAGCAGGGAATAACAAAAGTCGAAGATCAACGAGTTTGAACAATGTCACTGAGAAAAGTGTCTAGTCAGGGAATTTAATTCTCAAAGCAAGCTTAGAGATCGATGTGCTGGTGGTGCATGTGCTGAAGGTGGGGTGCCTTTGGGACCATTTTTCGATAGCCCAACTAATGACCACATTGATGCCCTAAGGGTCAGGGGCATGAGAATTCCTCGTGGGAATGCACATGTATGGAAGATTTACCACATATGGCTTTTGGGCAATTCACAAGACTGCCTCGCCCATTGGAACATTAGAGGCAAAAGAGGGCCAACCCCTACATATCACTACAAAGCCATTTAGTTGTGCAAACACTCCTTCCATTTTAATCTTCCTACAACCATATGCATGCAAACCGAAATCAAATCAGGGTATTGACCACCATGATAAACTTCTGCGTGTGTTTAGGGTTTCTAGAAACACTTAGAAGTACGAAAGACTTGGTTCAAGCTTTGGGTTTTGTTTAGGGTTTTTGGAAACCATTGAGAAGTAGAAGACCCTCATGAATTGACCTTAAGGGCATGTGAGATTAATAGTGGAAACCTTGTGGATGGGCATCGTAGGCAAATTGACATAAAAGGTGGCTTAGCGAAGGCGATGTATCAATGGCCATAATGGTTTGAAAGGTTGTTTTGACAAATCGACAATGCTTGCTTAGAAACTATCCCATCTGAAGACATAAAATCTATTGTAAAACGACACCTTACAACATTTAATTAATAATTACATTTCATAATCGATGTGATTATTCTCAATAAATTTAAAGTGATTTTAAAAATCTATAAAAATATTACTAAGTAAAACTTAGATGATTATAAATGTTTCAAATAATATAAATTAAGCTGTAATTTTTTTATTATTTAAAATGAATATAAAAGTTACATAAATATAAACATATACAAATATAATTTTAATCATTATTGTTAAAATATTTATATTTACAATCTAACAACATTTTTATATCTATATAATATGATTATTATTATTTTTAATATACAATTTCAAATAATACAAATGACTAAGCACTTTCTAAGACCAAATCACTTTTATAACACCAAAAGATATCACCCATCCACCGTTACACCTAAGCAAGAGTAAAACATGTATGGGCCGATCATGAGTATACGTGCCATTATTACAATTGGCTGTCTTAACATAATGAGAAATATAATTATTTTAAAAGGTGGACCTTAAAAGTTGGTGTGACGAAGCTATTTTCAACAAGTTTGAAAAAAAATAATTTATTTTCAACAAGTGGACATTAAAAGTTGATGAGAGTGCATTACAGCTGTACCTTAAAATACAAGAAGTTGATGTGAAGAGGGTATATATATATATACACGAGATTGTGTTAAAAGTAGTTAAGGTGTATTCAAATTGCAGTAAAGCTTGAGTCTTAATATTGAAGAAAATTTATAATGATAATAAATTAAATTATAAAATATTATAAAAATTAAGAATAATAAAATATTTTAATTTAATTTTTTTAATATAAAGATTTAGTATATTTATAATTACAATTTCAAGTAAAAACAAAATTATTTTAATATAGTAAATTATATATATATATATATATATATATATTACAAATTAAATATAGACTTCATGTTTTATAATATTTAAAAATATCTTATAGGGTTGGTAGGTGCGGGAGGAGTCCTTTCTGACTCTGAAGGAAGCAAGGCGAAAGACTATGTTTGGGGAATAGGTAAAAGATCTAATAGTGGAGCTGAATGGCTAACCCTGATCAAGGGTCTGGAACTAGCAAAAAATGACGGAATTGAGGACCTCATCGTCTTCGGTGATTCTATGTTGATCATCAGGGAAGCCAAAAGCTTATCCATGAGCAGAAAGACCCCTGTCACCAAGATGCACCACCTGTTGAACAACATCGTCAAGGAATACAAAACAATCAATTTCCTACATCCCTTGAGATCTAACAACCAGTACGCGGACAAGATGGCCAACATGGGAGTTAGATTGGAGTGTGGGGTTTTGGTTTGCGACCAACAATCTCACGAGTATGCTTGGGTTCTGTAACTTGTTCATTCTTTGACCCTTATGAATAACCACAACACCTCCTCAAACACTTCGAAGTGGCAACGTTGGTTGCCTAAAAACACAAGTTTACACTATACTCGAAATGGTATTCCACATTACAACTTCATCTTATTCCTTGATGCCACCTCATGCGTCCTCTCGACGGCTCCAGACCTCCTCGCACGCTTAACCCACATGGCCTCCATGCAGGGTTTGATATCAACTAAGTCTCGAGGCATCTTTGGCTTTAAGGAGGGAGGGGAATTCATCATACCATCATTCGACCTCGTTGTCTGGGGCATTTGCAAGAACAGAGGCAAGCTCGCAGTTTGGTGCATTCGCAATAACAGAGGCAGAACAATGTTCAGTGGCAAGAGCAATCTCGGCTGCAAGGATCCTCCTAGCTATGTTATCATGGAGGAAGATTCCCCTGCTCCTAGTCTTTCAACACTCCAATGTATTCTCTGCAGGAAAAAATAGCATCCCATGGAGGGATAAGCTATGAAGCCCTGAAGAATCCTCAACCAAATGAAGCTGGTCAGGTCAGGACTAAGGAAGGAACGAGCATGAAACAACGCAACACGACAAATCCTTGCAAGGCAAGCTTTCTTGGGAAAGAAATCAATGCTCTCTCCGGTAAGATGAATGATGATGGCAATAGTTCTACGACAGGGTTCTCCAGTTTTCTAGTTGAGGTTCAAACATACCTTAAAGATTTGGAAGCACAAATCCGAACCCTTCGGGGGGAGAATTACGAGCTCAAGCATGCCTTCACTCATCTATTCTCTCTAGTTCAAACTACCAATGCTGAAGTTCAAAGTAGCAGTACCAAGATCTCTGGCCAGGTTAATAGCTTGGATGAAAATTTCGAAAAAGGGCGTCAATATGGAAGCAAGGATCACTGCAGTTCATAGCAGCGCCAAGGTGGTGGAGGGTAAGATCGTCAGCATGCGCGCAGAAATAAAAAACCTATCCAAGGATATCAAAGGAGTCACAGGAAGAACTAGTGTGGAGTCCGCTCATCTTTAGTTCGAACTTTGCTCTCAACTCTTATGCCTCAGTTTCGGGTTATAATTTTTTTGTCAGTTTTTAAGTCTATTCTGTCAAGCAATGGGATATCTCAGAAGTATAGGCTAGATGATAGTTTGGATCCTTTTTGTACTTATCCACGGGTTAAGCAATGCTCTGTTCTTTCGTTTTGTTATTAGGCCAGTTTGTCAGGAGCTACAAGCTTCATAGAATAGGATTTTATCATGAATATTCCAGAATGTCATAAATCAAGCAGGCTATGATGTCTCTTATTCTCCATAGAGAGCATTTTCGCTGTAATATTTTGTAACATCTGTTCTATCTTTTATATAAAAGTCCTTTGCTCGTTTCTATTAAAAAAAAACATTTAAAAATATCCTATTTCTTTCCAGATTTGAATTTGTGATTATTTAAGAGGAAATACATGTTGCATTTTTAAGGAAAATTCACGAAATACTTTCCTTAATTTTAAAGAAGGTAGTCAAGATAGTTTAAGGTGAATACTAAAACATTGCCTCACAAAGTTTTTAGGATTTGTACTTGTGACCTTTTAGAAGGAGACACATATTGCACTTTTAGGAAAACTCATCGAAGACTACTTTAAAGATGGTACTCAAGTTAAATTTTTAATAATTACACCAATATGTGTTTATATCTTATTACACCAATTTGTGTTTATACCTTAGAATTTGGGTGGACTACCATCTATGTGATTACAACTAAACATGGAGAATAAGTAATAGAAAACTTGTTCATGGCACTTAAGTGGGTGTGCTAGTTAAGGTTTTTTAATAATTAATTAATAATTGCTTACTAGTTTATTTTTTATTTGTTTTTAAGTTAAAAACAAATTTTTAATTTTTAGTTTTTAGTTTTTTTAATAATAATTAGTAATTGATTGTTGGTTTTAGTTGTTTTAAATTTTTTTTTTTTTTTGTTTTTATTTTTTAATAATCACTTGTTATAATCATACATTGATAATTTTGTACATATTAATAATAAAACTAATTAGTTAAAATTTTAAAATTTAGTAATTAGTAGATACATTTAAAGTATATAGAAGCTAAAGTACATTGCATTTAAAAAATGAGAGGATATGTAATAATAAGGAGAGACACTTGTATACTTATTATTAATAACACAATGTATAAAAATGATAATATTTATTATTATTTATGAAACCTCTAATATAAAAACCACATGTCAAGTTAGGAAAAAAAATTGAATTTTTAAAATTTAAATTAATATTTTGTTTAAACAATTTCACAATCCAACGGAGTAATTTGTCATTTCATTGCTTTTAACTCATTGTAAAATATAAATAACAAATTTTAAAAATTCTACAAAATAATTTATATTTTCAAAATATTAAATTTAATGTATAAATATTATAAAACTTTGGAAAATATTATAAAAAATAAACTTATTTATGATGAACTAATCACTATAATAGTAATTTTTACTTTTAATGTTGGATGCTTATACATTTTTATTTAATTATTATATATATAAATAATTTATTTTAAATATAATATATTTTTTAAAAATTTCCTTTTCGATAAAATTCATGGTTGAAAATTGTATTTTAGTTTTAATATAATATTAATTTTTTCTTAAAATTTATTTTGTGATGAAATTCATGTTTTCATACTTCATTGTTATTATAGTTGAGTACTACCCGAATTTTGGTATATAGAACAAATGCCCTTTTCCTCTCGACGAATCTGACTGAATAATTTTTTTGTTAAAAAGTTTTTGGTTCCTTACAATCTTTTTTCCAAGAATAAGAGGGTAGACTAGGGTTTAGGAAATATATTTTACTTCTAAGATGCATATATGATGCAATGGAAATAAATAAAATGAAAAAAGATGGTACAAGGCGGCGTGTCTAGGCAGCGAAGAGCACGCCAACTACCCATGATAGTGCAATGGGGTTGGTGATGGTGTTAGTGGGCGTGTTGGGTATGAGTTGATAGCGACGTTGTAACGCCAATAATAGCTTAGTCGTAGATTTAGAAAAACATATTTGAATACAGAACAATAAGAATAGAACGACTGAATCGATCGCTTAAATATTTGTGCATCGGCGAATCCGAGGGACTCAGAATAGTCTTTGCAGAGGAAGGAAGGAAGGGTTCGAGGGGAAGATCAGGTGCGATCATGGCATCGAGGGGAGCCTGGTGGGCTTCACGATCTGCTGCATCTCTTCTAAGAATGAAAAGTACCTGCGTCGGATCTCGGCCGCCTTTCAGATTTCCTTTCTCTTATTCCCGGGGGTTCGCTTCTGGTAATCACAATGCCTCGTTTTCTTTGGCATGCTTCTCAATTCCTCCTCCTGTACTGCATTTTCCACCCACCAAGTACTAATGGCATATAAACAAGTCATATTAAAAACACAAAGATGGAGACTTTGCCCCTGATATCAGTATATATTGTTTTTCTAAAAATATCATCGAAAAGGTTTATACCGTTAGATTTTTCCGACCATTTATTGATTTTTTTCCGGAGGATATGTATTTTTTTGAAGTCTTTGAAACAAAAGAATGTAAACCTATCGATTAAATACTGTGCTTCTCCTCGCCCCCCTAGAACATGTTTCTCCAACTGCATGAAATAGCTACTGGGTTTTTATCTACTTATATGCTGGGTTTCTGGGCTTTTGCCTTAGAATGCAATTGAGATATTTTGAAACAGCTTATTGTGATGCATTCTGTTTAAATTGTCAATAAGTGAGTGACTGTTGACACGACATATTTTTGTTCAATGCATCTAACCGCCCTGCCGCAAACCTGTGTTGCTTTTGGATCGAGATTTGTAAACCCAATCATGAAAGTTGCATTCAATAGCTTCAGTATCTATACAAAATTTTGCATTATGCAAGTTGAATGGCTGTTTGAGTATCATCCTATCAGCCCCACAAAGATCATCCGTCTTTGTACTACTCCAGGGAGACAGAAACGATTGAGGAGTCTCCTTGTAGAGCATCTTAAATCAGTTATCTAGCTGATTACTCTTAAGCACTACCTCCAGGTGTAACTTTCTGGGAGTTAAGCAAAGTGCTACCCAGTCCTGGTGGGGGAGATGTTAATTTGTGTATGTGTGTTTGTAACTTTAATAAAAAGATCCATCTTAATCCCAGATCTGAGATGGATCAGGAAGAAATTGGTGTACAAACTTCTAGGTGCTTAAAAAGTCCGGGTTCAGTTAAGGTGGATCTACTTTGGTTGCCTTTCTTATTAATATGGTCGGTTTTTTCCACTTTTACTTTATGGACCTCAACTTTTCTTTCATTTTAGTTTATTAGCATTACGTTATGATTACAAACCTCTCCAAAAAAAGAGGATTACACACCTCACCCAAAAAAAGAAGAGGATCTATGCTAGTTGTATTGTGACCTTGTCAACTTATTACTATCTTTTTATCCTGTCAGATATAAGAGAGGTTTCTAACATGCTTCCTTATTGTTCTTTTCAATATCTAGATATATGTAAGCCAGTCCCATTTACTGGTTTTGGTCTTTCTTTGGGCATCCATGAGGTTTCTCGTCATTTCTTCTTCCAAAAACATAGATACAAGATTATTGCATGTTACAGGAAGGACTAGCGGGTTTTAAATACTTCGTTGCTAGTCACTTGTGAATGACTGGAGCAAGTGTATGTTGTTTCTCTCTTCTAGAGATACCATGATTTCCGACTCACCATTAGTCAGGAAGTTTTTGTTGTAGTTGTTAATTTTCATGGTTGTTGACATCGGAAATCCCCACACTGCCTCTAATAGGAGGTGGCAAAACAAATTTGCATCAATGGTCAACATCCCTGCTTTTCAGTTTGTTTTATTGCTTTTTTTTTTGCTGCTATAATCTTGATTTTCATAACGTTTCATTCAATATGCACTATGAAATATGATTGAATTTTTCTTTGGTTTTGGACATTCTTTAGCAAATCGACCTAATACCTGTAAAACATTTTCGTCTGGGTTCCACTGGGTTAAAATTCAAGTGTCAGAGTGATCTAAGGCATTTAATGGGCTGCTAGAATGAATCAAATATGAATCTGACTTCTAACAAGAAAATTGGGCATTTATGAAGAAGGGTCTTTATGCCAAACTTGTGTTAATAACTATGTTACCAAAAACAAGTAAAGGGACAGATATCAGCAACAGAAAGAGAGGTGAGGGACAAAGTGTTCAAGAACAAGAAAACCACCCCGCCCCTGCCATACATTGTTGAGGTTCACAAGAGAGATAAGATAAGATAAGATAATTATATTAATGTTCAATAAATGACCACAAAAGTAGGTCAATGGGACTGTATGGTAACAAGATGTCAATACAAAGTGGAAGTGCTAATACAAAGAGAAAGCGTTGAATGGAACCAACCAGCAAACCCTAATTCTGCATTAAATATAGATAAACCAGCACAGCTGCATTAGAGAGAGAAAGCACATGTGTGATAGAGGAACATAATCAAGAGCAAGTGTACTAGGAAGAAAAACAACCATGAACAATAGAGCCCAACATTTTATGGTGCCTTATGCTAAACCATCCTTAGAAAGAATGAATGAATGATCACAAGATAATGAATTACAAATGAGAGTTGTGTACATATACACAACTCAAGAGTAGGGCATTTTCCTCAAGAGTGTTTATGGGCCCACATTGACTAGGCCAGCCTTAACCAAAACTAGAAATACAATAAATGAATGTTGTCTATGTTGGGCTTAACCACTTGTACAATTACATACTGTAATGATTACAATATGACAACGAATGAGGCTGAAAGTGAAGCTTACACCATTCTCAGCATGCCTTATTTAAGCTGAATAGAGGACCATGGAGAAAAATGCTGAAATACAAATGAGAGTGGTTTTATAGATACCCGACACAATATAGTGTTGGTTATTGCTACAATATAATTGAGAGTAGGTTTGTGGATACCCAATTCAATATATGGTTGGCCATCGCCTAATACAAATGAGAGTAGGTTTATGTATACCTATCTCAACACAAGTGAGAGTGGGTTTATGGATACCCAACTCAAAATGAATAACATTGGGTTTTTTGATACCCAATTGAATATAAGGTAGGCCTTAGTAAAAAGTAGGAGTAGGTTTATAAATATTTAGTGCAATAAAGGTCCACCTTAGCCAAAAAATGAAGATTACATCCACTAAAGGTTCACCTTAGCCAAAAAATGAAGATTACATACCTATATTCAACATACCCCCTTAATTTAAGGAGGAGGTTATGGAGAGAAGGCATTGCATCACAAGATAATACCTCCTTAAAGATGAAGTCATTACATACAACTCAAGAGTAGGGCGTTTTCCCCAAGAGGGGGTTATGGGCCCACATTGAAATTTATGGAGACATATCTTGAACATTAGGATAGAGGCTTTTCTCCAGGTACATCCACAAGCACTTGCTTCAAAGAAGGGCAGTGATTTGATCTGCCTTGATATCATAATTAGCAAGTCAGCCCCATTTAATTAAACAAACATCTATTGTAAGTCTATAGGGACAACAACAACAAAGAAGAAGCCTCCATAAAGCCTTAAGAAGTTTGGCATTTATAAATGTTAGATTTTTGGGTTACTTCAAAAGTACTTACATTATGTTGGGGGTGCTTCATGAGATTTGGGGTACATGGTTTATGTTCATCCCCTGGATGGGCTGAGATGGATTGTAGCACGAGAGATGGTCCGTGATGGATATGCACATTTGAGATAGCTTGCTTAGTGGATGCTTGACCTTAGTTGATTGCTAGCTCAGTGTTCTGCGTTTGGGCAGTTGAGATCTCTTGCCAAGATGATGGACGCACTTAATGATGGCCACATGGAGGATTCACTTGGTGGGAGAATCCACTATAGGGGATGTGGGGTATTGTGCATCATGGAGGAGGGCTTCAAGCCCTAGATGGCATGTGGTAGCTTGGATTCCTATTCAGAGGGTTGTAGATATCTTGGGAATACTTGGGGCTTCAACAATGTTCTTGCAGGGGGTAGTTGACCTAGTGAAGTACTTTGCTTTGGAGGATAAATGGAGTCCGTGGAGGCTTGGGATGGCATAATGTGGACTTTCCTTGTGTAGCTACATCACCTTGGAGTCCTTATTGTGCACGACATCATTATTGGAGCATGACACTTGTACTCTAGAGTGGAGGTCTCACTTGTGTGGCCTATAAGGGCTCATGTAAGTTGCTTGTAAGGACTTGTGCCCACATAGTATTGTTGGCCTCCCTTATCTCTCATATAAATATAGGAAGGAGAGAGTCTTTCATTCATATGACTTGCATGTTCATTTTTTCTCTTTTGAACATAGATATCACCTAGAAGAGGAGAGCACTTGTCCTATCTCTCAAGGTCTTCACATGTACTCGTTTCTTTCTCTCTCTCTCTCTCTTTGTATTGGGTGCTAGGGTTTCTTGGTCTCTTTGGAGTTCCTTCGAGCATCTTGGAGTTATGGGGTTAGGGATTTATTTTTGGAGATTGGAGACTAGGGTTTCGGGAGAAAACCTTAGGGTGGTCTTGTGAAGAAGAGAATAGGAGGACATCTTGCCTTGGAGATAGTGTTGGAGGTATTCTTGCACTTGTTCTTCTTGGTGGAGCTAGGGTTTGATGATTTACCCTAGATAGGACATTTTGCATGGTTGGATTTTGTAGCGTTGAGAGGAGGCTATGGTATGTACTTCATCATTAAGCTTATATATGGAGTTTCCAGATATCATGTGTCAATTTCAAATTTGATTTTCAGCTACACTTGTTCTTCATATTTTGCTATTTACATCTATTTATGATCTTGCTGATTGGACATAAGTAAAATGGCAAATCATCTAGTGATTTGACATCTAAAGAAAAATATAAAGGGGCTGATTTTATTGCTGTTATTTTTGCTATAAAAGTACCTTTTCAGATCTAAATATTGATTGATAAGTTGCCCTAGAAGGGCTGAAAACTTATCTCATTGGTTGGTGTCTTTTCTCGTTAATTGATGGGAAGTTTAGGAAGTTTAGGACTGTTTGAAAGTGAATTATTGTACTCCTTCCATTGCTGTTTTGTACTTTAATTTACAACAGTGATAGGGCAAACATTTTTGGAATTAAGATCCGAGGAACCTTCTAGAAAGAATGTGAAATTTCTGAACTGCATTGAAGTGTCATTCTAGTGAAATTTCCAACAATATACCCAAGAGAGAGAGGTCTCAACTTCTTTGGCAAAATCTGCAGTGTGCTGGCCTTGAAGAAGGGTTTAGATACTAGGAAAAACAGGATGAAACCCTAGAAAAAGAGGCACTAGCATTGAATTAGGGTTTATACCCTAGGAAACCTTTGACAAGGGGCAACGACCTTAAAAGAGGGTTTAAACACTAAGAAACCCTAGAAAAAAGAGAGTCCAAAAACCCTTGTTTTGCAATTGCGGAGAAGCCCTAAGTGATGACACTAGCCACAAATCTTTCGATCAACTGCTGAAGTGAGCCCTTGAAAGAGGGTTAAAACCTAAGTTGTAGGAAACTTGGGTCTAGCACCCATTTCACCCTCGGAAACTCGCTGAAACTTGGAAACCTGTATGGTACTTGACGGAAACGAGTTTCTGTTTGTATGAAACACGTTTCCTAAATGGGAAACGCGTCCGTCACTTTAAAAAACCAGCTTGTAAAGTCTCTTTCCACCCACGGATTTCAGTAATTAAGGGTTAATACATTAAATTTTAAAATAAAATTTAATTATAGATGCTTCTAATTAGGTTGAAGAAAGTTATAAAGAGAACATCACTTCATTCTCTCCTCACACAAGCGACTTCAGCACTTGGGTCCCAGAATATAGCAATAGGCCTTGCACAGATTGGGATGTCGAGTCAAAATTTGCTGACTTGGACATCTCTCTTGCTCCACTAAGTTGAGGAACCTAGAAGTGGAATTGGAAGTACTTCTTCCACTCTACATTCTGCTGCTGAGCGTGCTTCTTGTTCTATTTTTGAGGAAGACTATGAAGATGAGGATGACTATTAGTATGAGCTCATGTTTTACTTTTATTTCTCTGTTAGTATGCTCATTGATCACAGTTTGATACATTGTACTTGTAGCCTCGTACATAAAGGCTAATTTTGGATATAAAGTATATAGCCTCATTTATAAAGGTTGTTTTTGGATATTACTACTTGCATGAATGAAATGATATAGACTTGGGTTCATGAGTAAAATGTGATGTTACATGTATGATTTAAATTTTGTTTGTATCATTTAACATTTATCACTTGCAATGTTGTTTGTAGCTAAATGTAATTAATAATTTATGGTTTATGTTTTATAATAATTTTGTCCTTGTTCATATATATATATATATATATATATATATATTGTGTTTCCCCGTTTCCAAAATTTGGGAGGGTCGTGTTTCCAACGTTTCCTCGTTTCCCTGTTTCGTCCCCGTTTCCCCGTTTCGTGCAACCTAGGTTAAAACCGTAACAAACCCTTAAAAAGAGATGATCCAAAACCCCTAGTTTCGTAGCCAAAGGTGTTTGGATCAACTGTTGAAAAGCTGCAGTAAAAGGATGATTTGAAACCTTGGATTTGCAGTTGCAAAATTAGTGATGCCACCAACAAATAGTCTGGGATCAATAATTCAAAATCTGTAGGGAAAAGATGATTTGAAACCCTGGTTCCGTAGTCACAAAATTAGTGGTCACCAGTTATGTCACAAGGTTTGCCAAATTTGACAAACTTCAACCAAGAGACTAAATTCGTTTAAGTTTGACCCATCCTTTGTTTAGGTTTGAGCTGGTCATTGAGATTCATGAAAAAATCGAGGTACTATTTAGGGGTATATATTCCTGTCATTTACGATTTTTTTATCTCCCCAAACAATTGAAATTCTACCATTTGAAATTGTGTTAGGTCTAATTCCTACGGGCACACTTTCGTCGAATTCATTTTGGCATATTTACAATTGCGATGCCTAGGAAATTATGAATGCGTGTTGTATAACATCACCTATTTCTATAGGCGACAGATGCGGGCTGCAATGAACACTTCTTGCTGCGAGTTCTAACTTCATAGCTCAATAAATACTGCGGTTTACTATATCCATAAAAACAATGCACGTGGTAAAATATAATTTATCTATGTTGCACAAGTTTCTAGAACGCGGGAACGTAGGGAACATGGGTATGAGTATCGGATATGTCTAGAAGTTTCCCCCAAATTTCCAGGAAACGATAGGTTGGGAACGACAATAATATATATTAAAAATTTTAAAAGTAAAATAATTAAAAAAACATGAGAACCAGATGACTTAGCACAAACCAGATGACTTAGCTTATTCCTTATATTACGGTTGTAACTAGAACCTCTTAATAGATGGAAATGGCAATAAAATGAAGATTACCATCCACGTCGTTGATTATATAAGATAGACTCTTTCTAAAGTGGAAACTTTTAGAAGTTATTGTCCCTATATTTGTGGCTATATGTAGAGTAAGTTTTCAGTTGTGTCAACCTACGTTGTTGGGAGCGCGGAGCGGAGCGGGAGCAAAAAACGAAATTTTCAAAAGCTTCCGTTTCGGGAGCGTTTTTTATATAATATATATTTTAATATATTTTGATGCATATATATTAAAAAAACATGTATTATGCCAAATTAGCTATAGAAAACATGAAAACATAGATATTCATATAACCATTTAGTACACATTGATATAACATCAATCATCTAGGAGCTATAACTTATAACATTGTCATTAAATGATCATAATCAAATCATCAATGATCAATCATCAACAACATCAACCTTCAAATTTCAACATATAATATTTGCCATCAAACTAGGCCATAATGTTTACAAAATAGGCCAAAATAAACACGAAAATGAAATACAAAGTACTATGAATCTATGATACTATCTACTAAGCTTTCCGCTTGCCACGAGAAACTTCCAATTTCTTTTCTCGTGGTCTAGGTGGAATAGGAGCTGTTGGAAGTGATTATGGAACATGAGAAGAAGATGAATGGCCCCCACGGGCTGTTGGACGTTGTGAAGCTAAAGGCAAAACCCCTGCATCCGGAAAGCTGCTGCTGCATGGGGGTGGCATCTCTGTACGGGTACTTGTAGTATGAATTGGATCATCATGATCACCCAATAGTTTAGCCTCCAAGCGCTCTAATGCTATGGCTCCATCCTCCACATTAGCCTCCTCTGGATTGTTGTCCCAAGTAAAAAATGTTCTATCATTCTTGGCCGCCTCACAATATTGGGACAACAACCTCAAGTTGTAGTGCACATAAACCAAGCTTTCTTCACATTCTACATTTAGACTGTTTCTCTTTACTCTATGGATGAAGTTGTAGGTGCTCCAACACCTCTCTGCAGAAGAGCTATTAACAACCTGTGAAAGCACCCTCACCGCCAATTTATGCAAATATGTGGCTCCAGATCCATACATGTTCCACCAATGGATAGGATCCAATCTATCTCGATCTTTGGTTGCATGCAAGGCACCAAAGGCTCCATGCTCACCGATGTATTCGCTCAATTCACTCCGTACTTGAGCACACTCATCCTCATCAGGGACCAACTTGTCTAATGCAAGCATATACCCATTTTGCACCTCTGGATCTGTGTGGGGTTTTTTCCTAACTCCACCCCCAGGTGCAGGTTGGGCCAACCAAATTGGAGAATAGTATTTTGGGGTAAGGACATATGCAAGGGCATGGAGTGGAATATTTAGATTATCCCACCTTTTGACCACATGTTTATGAATATGGTCATACAAGATTGCATCTCTTTGCTCAACAATGTCTTTGATTTGACCAAACATGCTATCCATCTGCTCATATACCTCCCCAATCACCGGCTGATCTGTATTTGCAAAACGAATCATGTTATAAAATGGCTTGGTGATCTGCAGAACATACTTAACCTGTGACCAGAAATGACCTTCAAGAACGGTGTCCTCCACCTCCTGAAAGTCATGTCTATCAGCTGTGCTTGCACATCTATCTTTTAATTCTTGCCATGGATCACTTGAGACCATATTAGCCAATGCCTCTCTTACCTTCAAAAACCTCCTAAAGGTGAGGTAGTAGCTAGCAAATCTAGTCTTTGCAATCTTCAATAGCTTCAACCTAGAGTGATTGCGAAAAATGTGGTGGGCCATGCTATGATTGGTAATAAATTTGATCATTTTCTTACCTCTCTTGTACAAGGCACCAATCCATCGGTAATTAGGGTCCTTCATCTTAACAATATCATGCATCAAAAGGTTCAATGTGTGAACCAAACACCTTGACCAAAATATGTTGGGATACGTATCCTCAATGATTGCTCCTGTTGCCTTACAATTAACAGCATTATCAGTGATGACTTGAATGACATTGTATGGCCCAATCTCCTGAATGGTTTTAAGTAAAGGTTGTGCAATATTAATATTGGTCTTGTAGCGATCTGAGTAGTCATGGGATGAAAGGAAGATCGCACCGCTAGCAAAAATGCCAAGAATATTTATCAATGGCTTGCCTTTAACATTTGTCCACGCATCAGATACAATAGATACCCCATAGTTGGACCAATCATTTGTAAACTTTCCAAAAGCACCATTGATTTTGGCTCTTTCCTTGTCAAGTCCCACGGTTCTAGCTTTGTCATACCCAGGGCTTCTGTATTCTTGAGGGGCACCATTGATGGCTTGTACCATTTCATGCCAATAGGGTGAGCGAAGAACATTGAATGGCACACCACATGCATAGAGAAACCTATAAACTTTTGAATCCACATCATCTCTACAACCTTGGTCAAGGAAATCCGATAATGTTCTTCGCATAGGCGAGATTCCATGGGGAGATGAGGGTCCTGATCAAGCCGATGATGATCCAGATCCACTACCAAACATTCTCTGTGAGGATTCAGATTCAACCCTTGATCTCTTGGAATTGTTTTGAGCGGCCTCTTCTTCCATCTTGTATTTGCTTCTCTCTTTAGTTGCCACTTCGTCACAAGTTTTGACTCCAGTAGCCTTACCTTGATCGCATGGCATAATCCCACACAAATGCTTTCTCACCCGGGTATATGAACCTGTGTAAGTTTTATTACAATGGGGGCATATAAACTTTGTGGTTCCACCCCCTCTCCCTCCTCCAAGCCTTGTCACATACTTCCACAAAGGTGTTGTGTCTTTTTGTTTTTGCCCTTGATCACTCTCATTCTCATCATCATCACCCTCTTCCCCTTCCTCCTCTTCTCCACGGTATGTGTCACTCTCTACCTCTTCCCCCTCATCACTACCACCACCATATCTACTTCCCAACACCATCATAATGAGAAGAAGTGGAATGAAAAGCCAAAACCACATACCCATCATGTTTCTTGATTCAAGATGAGAGTCACTTGTTGCCTGCAATAGAATTTTGGAGAAGAAGAAATTGGAAAGAGTAGGAGAAGAGAACATTGCAAGGTTTAAATTTTTTAACATAGTGAATTTTTTTTAAAAAACAAACAAAGATTGAGTTTTTAGAGCCTACCTTTTAGCTCTTCAATGGTGGTTGAATGTCTCTATGGAAGCTTCAATCTCCCTTGTAAGCTCTCCCAAATAGAAGCCTTCAATCTCCCCTTCAATCTCCCCTCCAAGCTCCCACAAATTTGCTCTCAAACAACTAGCAAACCCACTCAAAGCTCAAAGCCCTAGCAAGAGAAGTGAAATCAATGAAATGAGTAATGGAATGAGTCCAAATGAAGTCCAATACCCTTTATTTGCCCATCCCAAAAAAAAAAAAAAAAATGCAAAAATTCTTCATGAAGTCCGCCAATCCCACGGAATCGGTCAATGAGCGATTTTTTTTGCCCGGAATCGCTCAGGGATTGATTCGGAATCGTCGATTCCGGATCGATTCCTCATTGATCCCTGGAAAACCAGGGATCATTTTTTTGCCCCTGGAGTCGTGAATTACCAAATCTCTCTCGGGAGGAATCGATGAGGAATCACGATTCCGAGATCGATTCCTCATCGATTCCTCCCAGATCGCGAATTGGGAGTGAAGCAACAGGGGGTAGAGCGATTCCCAGCTGCTTAGGGGTGGCCAGTCCCTTGAGAAGACCATCTAGTTCAACCATCTCGAAGACCTAGGAGAGAAGGACATCACACATCATCATCTTGGTCCACTGACCAAGATCCACCTGGTCAATTGACCAGGTATGTTGCTGCATGAACTACTTGGTCCTCGTGACCAAGAATCTGCCCGGTCCCAAACCAGGAGGTCTCTGTCTCAACCTGTAGGACTTGCTTGGTTTTCGTGACCAAGAAACTGTTTGGTCCCAGACTAGAATACCCTAGAGACAAATAGGGGCCCTAGCCACATGCTAGGGACTTTGCCATGTCATCAACTTGCTTGGTCCTCGACCAAGAATCCCAGGAGACAGCTGGGGGACCTAGGGTACCTTCTAGGGTCTTACTCTTTACTCTGCCTGGTTAACTTGACCAAGAACCCTAGTTATTAGTTAACTGACTAGGGTACCATCCTCTCTGAGAATGGGTCTCGCAGCTGCACTAACTTTAACACATTCATGGTGGGCTTATGTATGGGTGGGCAAGCTGTTTATTTATACATATATAGTAGATCCAGAGTGTACGTCTATTTCTATAGTATCCAAAAGGGTCACTTGTATGCAGGTGCAGAACTAAGATTGTCTCTGCATTCATGTGTTGATACAAATCATTGATGAAAAATCGGTATCTTTAGAAAATCACAGATGATCTGGAAAATGGGATGTCGGCAACATCAGTGAAAAAATTGGCAAATTGTGGCAAGCATTAAAAAATACAAAAATTCATTTTTTGAAAAATATAAACAAACAACAAAATCACATAACCACATTAGCACAGATATGAAAAAACATTGATATATAAGATGCATAGAATGCCAAATGATAAATCAAAGATCAGTTGGAAATACTGAATCTTGGTAGTTGGTAGCTGTCCATTTAATACTACAAAATCACATCATATATACAATAAATATTAAATGCATTTGATCATCATTATACCCCTTTTATGGGCAAAGGTATTGGTTTTCCCTCTCATAGAAGCATCCCTGTGGCTGGAGATGGATGGCCATTGGTGGATGTCTCTCTCTATGTAGAAGGTGGTATTGAGGCTGGCACATCAGCCTCAGGACTCTCAGTCTCTTCCTCCTCCCCAATGGTTGTGGGTCTTCATCACCTGCCCCTGCTCTTTGTCATGTAACCGATCAGGCACCTCCTTCATAAGAAGCAACAGGTCTCTCTGTCTCCACCATGCGCATCTCCTTCAGCCTCAGGACTCTCAGTCTCTTCCTCCTACCCAATGGTTGTGGGTCTTCATCACCTGCCCCTGCTCTTTGTCATGTAACCAATCAGGCACCTCCTTCATAAGAGGCAACAGGTCTCTCTGTCTCCATCATGCACATCTCTCTCTCTCTCTCTCTCTCTCTCTCTCTATATATATATATATATATATGAAATAGAGTCATCATGTACATCAATGTAAATCCAAACTATGAGATCAAATATGCAAAGTTTGCTCATGTATATAGCATGCAAAGGCGAATAGAGAAAAATGGCACTAAGTGCGATACGTATTCGAAACAAAATACATTAAAGCTCTAAATGTTTAATGGCCTCTAGAGTTCAAAAAACATCATGCTACAAGCCTACAACAAATAGCTACATATCATCAAAATCATCCCCTATATTGGATCCTCATCAAAGTACCCTCTATCTCCTCCTCTATCCTTTGTCTTGATCCTCCAAGGACATGTGTATTACTGCTTGGTGCTACTTGTGGATCAAGTCCATCCACCCTGTTGTTTTTCAAGTCAACAGTCTCCAGTTTTGATGAAATTGGCTAACCATACATTAAAATGAGGTAGAAAACCTAACATGCCTAGTTAGTGGTTTTGGCTCGAGTGAAGGGTTCATTTTTACTAAGGTCATGGAAAATGGGTTCAATAGTGAACACTGCCAACAATGGTGTACATAGAGGGTTTGGTGCTCTTGATTAAATGCCAATCCCATACCCTCATACATGATAGAATCCAGTCTTGAAATGTTGCAAACCCACCAATCCTGAAATGTTGAAACACTGAAACCGTCAAGTCTGCTGAATTCTCAATGGGATATGAAATTTTACTTTCTTCATATGATGTTTGATGAGGTTGGAACCACTTTCAAACATCCTGGAATTATTAATAATTTAATGGTAATGTTAAAAACTTAAGTAAAAGGATAGAAAAGGAAAGATAAAGGAGAACGCTAACTTTTGTTCTAATAATTTAATATTGCCAGTTATGGATTCAAACAAAAACTAAAGTTGGAGAAATGACCTAAAGAAATCAAATTTTGAGCTTATGTTGTCCTTTTTTCACCGGCTTCATGATATATGGTGATTTCTAAGGGCGATTTTTGTATAGGGTTTGTAATTGTGATTTTTTGACCATTTTTTATCCATGATACAAATAGATACATATATACATTCACACTGTTAATGTTTATTTAATTTCTTACCCAACAAGCATGGTGAAGGGCCATGCAAATGACTGTTTATCTTGCTGTTTTGATATAAGACAGTGTATAAGATAAGGGTTTTGCAATGACTTTAGCTGGTTTGCCTTTCCCATCTAAATCAATGTATACAGTTCATTTTCTCCTTTCAATAATTTTATGTATACTGTTGGTTGATGGCTATTAGCTTTAGGAGAAAAAGAAAGACAGAAATAATATGTATGTTAATGTTCTAGGTGATCTATGACATCAATATGATCATCAAATACATCATGTGCAAAAGCTTAAGGGCAGTCCATAAGGCATCTGGGGACTTAACCAAATACAAAATCAATGCATAAACTCAACAATGAACTGTAGTACAAATCTCAAACAAAAGATGCTACTAAGTAACATACAACTGTCCTGGGGTGGCAGGTGCGGGTGGGGTGATATTTTCCCCAGTATGAAATATAAGAACCCAGTTTTCATGGAGCATTGGAATTGCAACAAATAATCATGCAGAAGCCTCTGCCCTTCTCAAAGGTCTTCAAATAGCTAAACAACAGGGGATTGACTCTCTCATAATCTTGGGAGATTCAAAACTAGTTATAAATCATCTAAGATTGAAGACCTTGCCAAAGGATATGAAACTGAGAGCCATCACCCTGAGGATCCATTAGGAGATGCTCACTTATCAGTTATCACAATATTTCTCCCTTCCACATTCTCAGATCTAACAACTCTATTATGGATACGCAAGCCAGTTTGGCCATCAGAGACCTAGTCGATTCCCTCAAAATCAATGGTCATGTTTCTTCGCACCCATACCTTGATCAGTGTATGAATACAAGCTTCAGCCATTTTAAGAAACCCAAAGGTGTCTATAGTGTGGAATCACCACAAGAGAACAGTCGAAGAACCTCACCCAAAGGAATCAAGAGTATAAATCCCACGTGCAAATTAGTTGGCATCGTTGGATTTAGGAGCATGGCATTAAGTTCCCCCCCCTCGCATCATGAGCAGTCACCTGTCAGCACAAGCACTGTGTACGACATGGATCATTTCAATCCCTCCCCAAGTAACTCCCTCGTGCCCAGCTCTTGGGAGAATGTAGGATGGCGTAAGAATCTCAAGGCGCCGCAGGCATTAGCTATAGCTGGACAAGGTGTGAACTGTACTCCCTCTCCATGTCGCTGGAAGGGAATGTGTGAGCACACTGGGCATTTAATGGATAAGACGGAGGAACTGATCCAAAGGAGATCGCAATCAGCCAGCACGAGCAGAAGACAAGGTGATAGGAAATATGAAGAGAAGCATAAGTATAAGGAGTCTCATAGGGAATTCGCGAGGATTCAGAGCAGATTGTATTCATATCAATCTTACTTCTCCACTACTGGTCTGGCAAGAGTTATGGCAAAGAGAAACAGAGGGAATGCCCGTTGGAGACTAGTGGAGCAGGAAGAAGAGAAGACCGAGCTAGAAGCCACAGTGCAATCCCTCCAAATTCAGGTCCAAGGCCTGTCTGTTCAAGTCGGGAATTCCTTGGGATCCAAGCTGAGCAAAAGTATGAGTAGCAGCGTTTGCAAGACGAATGCTACGTGCTCGGGTCTGCACAACAGGATGCCCCCCAGGCCCACAGAGCAAGAAGATTGGGATCACTCAGCAGAAGAGTTGTCCTCTGGTCCTATTCGAAATGTCCCTGACCTCAACCAGCCTCCTCCTGATGCAGCAGACCCCCAGCAGAGGCAGAGGATGAACTTGTGAGAGATGAAGTCGAGCAAACTGAGGACGAATCCGACAGAAAAGTCATGCCTATACAGTAGATTTAATGAACTGTTTTTGTTTTTTGGTTCTAGGTATCTTTTATTGCACCAAGTCTCGGTGCTCTACAGCCCAGTATGGGGGAGATGTTGTACCGTTTGTTCTTAACAAAATAATTAGAAAATTATTAAAAAAATTCATGTCGGCTCATAAAATAAAAAATTATGGAAATTATTTAAAAAAAATCCATGTTGGCTCATAAAGTAAAATATTATGAAAAGTAATTAAAAAATCGATGTTCGTTTATAAAATAAAAACATAAAACTTAAACCCGGATCTATCAATCAAGAGAGATCAAATTTCTTGAGTTTAAATTTAAAAAAAGAAATACACCTCAAGAAATTGGATCCCTCTCGGTGCTTGATAGATATGGGTTTAAGATGGATCTATGCTGGTAGACTGTATTCTGAAGTTGATTGGAAAAGGATATATAAACATAAGCCGGACGTAGAACTCCATAAAAGTTCAGGCATTTTGCAGAATCTCATAGAGGCATGTAATGGTCCAACTATGAACTCTTGATCCTTTTTGTACTCTCTGCAAGTCTCTTGCAGCGATTTTAATACAATAGTTTACCAGTTTTATTGGAAAAAAAGTAACATACAACTGTCAAAACATAAACACCTCCTTGCTAGGAATTACAAAATGCCTGAAAACCTGTTTGACGGTGTCATCTGGACAAGCATTGGCAATGGGGTATCTTGTGCAATCATTCAGAATCGAGTGGCTTCTGCAGAGGAAGCTGTATCTCTCTTAGCGTCCAAAGTTGACCTCCCATTTGGAGTTGAGAAGGTACTAATGTGATTCGTACAATTGGTGAACATCATTATATTGGCAATTTAGTAAGGAATTCTTCTACCTGTGTAACTTGTTTCTTCATCTGCACCGAGGACTGGCAGCCCCACGTGTATCTGCTGACTCCAAGTTCTCTATATTAATCCAAAGGAGGTAGAAGTGGACTATTTGAAGTTGGAAGTGATATGGCGCCTAGATGTAATATTTTCATCTATCAGGTGTTGTCCGTGTAAGGATTAGGCAGAACTTTAAGAATATTATTTCATTTCTCTCCTCTTCACTTGGAAATTGAATTGAAGCATTAACTGTGCAAAACAAAGGTAACTCTTTTTATTTTGTTGAAATAAATTTTCTTCCAAGTCGGAAATATAAGAATGGTAGTACTTGACTGATGAGGGCTTCCTGTTTTTACAAAAGCTATAATTGGAATGCATGCACAAGACTCTAAGTTCAAGCTAGACATTGAGTTTGTGTAGACACCTCCATTGCATAGACTAAAACATTAAGCTCGACTGATAAGGATGTCATGGGGTTGAGTCTTGACCTTAGAGTGATGTCTTTGTATCACTCAGAGAAAGTAGAATGTAGGTACAGGAAATGTTCTGACTTTGTATCAGGGCAATGTAAGTGTGGTTGTTGAAGTATCCCTTTTCTATTAAGAATCAAATTCAGGTAAAAACTGGAAGCATTTATGCAGAAAAATAAGGCATGAAGTGACTTTGTGCAAAGTGTCGTAGACAGTTATCATTCTTGTAGTAAGTCTAGTTCATGGATTGGTTTACAGAGCAAAGACGTGTTGTCCTCAATTTATATTGAAATTCAAATTACCTGCTGTCACTATATTTGCTTATTTCATTTGTTTGCTTGTTATAATACTTTTAACACATTTATTGTATATTTGTTTATCTTAAACACAAGTAATTGTTTTCAGTAAACACAAGTAATTGTTTTCAGTAAAGCATACAAGATGGCTTATTTTACATTTCAGCAAATTCAGATTTCTGATTTTAGGTATTTAATATCAATTTTTGCAGTTATCAAGGACTTCAAATATACTGATTCACATGAGTGGGTCAAAGTTGATGGCCCTCTTGCTGTTATTGGAATAACTGACCATGCTCAGGTTGGTAATAAGTAGGGTCAGTATGTCTATGTTTTAGGATTTAGATCTATTAATGTAGTATGAAGAGAATGCAGGATCTGACTTGGCATGTTATATTTTAAAGCATCTACTTTTTGACTCTGGGCATTTTGTTTGTGTAATGAATGATAACTCTGATAGCAGCATGCTTGTTGTGATTCATTAACAGTGCTGCTATTCTGTAGATTTTGCTAAGTTTAATTGTGTGCAGAGACCCAAGACTTGAGAGTTAAATTTGCTTATTATTTTCTCTGGAGCGCACTTACTGTTATGGTTCTCTGAGATTATTTGGTATAATTTTCTATATTTGCTTTATTCTTCAAGTTTGATTATTGCAGGAGCATCTGGGAGATGTAGTGTTTGTTGAACTACCAGATGTGGGAGCTACTGTTTCAAAAGGGGGCACTCTTGGTGCTGTAGAAAGTGTGAAATCAACCAGTGATGTATTCTCGCCAGTTTCTGGGGAAGTTGCTGAAGTCAACTCTGAGCTTAACAGCTCTCCGGGTTTGGTAAGGTCTTACATTCCTGCAGTCTTTATGTTCAACAGCGACCAACTTTGCGTTGTTTTAATATCTATGTCAGAATATTTATTTTTCCTTTAATATGAGTAATTATTAAAGTATTATTCAGCTGATGCACAGCAGGTTTTAAGTAATGGGCTTTCGTTTTTGGGTCAGAGTTTGCCCCACAAGTTATCCAGTATGTATTAGATTTACCCATTCGGGTAGATCCACATGTAATCCTAGTTGAGTTGGTGTTCTACTCCAAACATTCAAACCAAGCTTACATCGGTCTTTGACTAAGTTACCAGGATTTGGATATGGATATGGATTTGGATTCAGATCTGTCAACTTTTTGAAAAGCCAAGATCGGGATATTGCGTGGAAATGTTAGGTACAAATGATATAAAAATATTTTTATCAAGTTTTAAAAATAAAATTTATATAAAAATTAAAAAATATATATTTTTAATAATATAATTTAAATATATAATACTTGTATAAAATAATTGATATATAATGCTTATAAAAAATAACTAATTGAACACATTACATAGTTATAAAGGACTACGTAGGTTATGATTCCAGAGAATGATATATATATGTGTGTGTGGGGCTTGTTACATAAGTTAGTTGATGTTGATTAAGCCCCTTCATATCAACAACCGAAATCGTATAAACAACACTGACAGCTTACTTTTACTTTATAACTTTAAAGTTCATCAACAGCACGATATAAGGTGAGTGCTGTTATTGTAACTATATACTGCCAAAATCGTGGCACAAAATATACAATCTAAACGTGGCACAGATATAACACTATACAGCCAAAATCATGGCTCAACAAAAGTCATAATGTAAATTTATTATTTTAAATATCTTTACAGCTTCTAACACCACGTCGCAGAGCCCATCCATCCTTTCCAGCAAACTCTCGCCTTTCTCTTCCAAAGTAATAAGTGCAAACCTGTTATTATTTTGATTGTTACGGCACTGTGGATTCCATTAGATTATTCATGGGCTCTACACTCGACGGTACGGTTGAATGATTATTGAAGTCGTTGTTTACATTTTTTAACCCTCTTTGAAGTTTGGAGCAGATCCTGTTGTGGACCCGGATCCAAATCTGCACCCGATCCGGTAGATCCGCTGATCCATTGCCCAGGATGGATGGATTCAGTAACACAGATGTTTGATTAATATTTCATGTGCTCCCAATTCCCTGATACACGGTTGTCCCTTAGGTTGTTCCATCTCACACAGGGACCAAATGAGGTAGAATGCCACAGGGGGGTTCATTGTCCACTAGTGCTGTGGCATCCTTTATTAGAATTTTTCCAAAAAAGCACAAGTCGGGTCTCAAGAGGGAACTGATCTCCTTCCTCAGCCAAGCTGTCCTCCGGACTCATACAATGTAAATACAGTGATTATAATCTGCCTTCTGGTTATGCAGGGAGAATGAGAATGAGAATGGAGAGAAAAATAAGGGGAAGAAGAAGAATAGTTGCTTGCTTCTGCAGAAAGAGTGGTGCTCTAGACAGATCTTCAGTTTTTGATGGCTTCTTTGTTCTATTTTGCCCTGCTTTGTTGTTGATTTGAACTTCTGATCCTCGTAATGAGAAAAAATATCTCTATTATAGACTGCTGGGAGAGAAACATGAACCCTAGAATGAGGTTAGAATATTTTCTTATTCCACCAATGAGAGTGCTTCCTTTGTGCTTTTGTGAGATTCTGTTAGAGGATCATCTTCTATTCAACTAGCTTAGCCTCCTGCCAAAATCGTGGCCAAATTTGGGGCTGATTTGGTGAAGCTGTGATTTTCTCATTTTAGCTGTAGCAACTTTCTTGCCAACCTATTACAATTTCTAATTCGTTGACTGTCTGAATTAGTCACAAATTTGGTTCTTTGTATCTACGCTGTTGGGAGTGGGGAGCGGAGAGAAAAGCAAAATTTTCAAAAAGCTCCCGTTTTGGGAGCCTTTTTTATATAGTATATATTTTAATATATTTTGATGGATTTATATCTAAAAAACATGTAGGATGTTGAATTAGCTATAGAAAACATGGATTAAACCATATAACGTTAATCATTTACTAGTTATAACTTGTAACATTGTTATCAAATGATCAACCGTGACAGCTTTTATAGGAGCTTGGCAAAGAAGGGAGGTACCATAAAATTGTCATCAAATGATCAACCTATTATAGGAGCTTTTAGTATAGGAGAGGTAGGGAGCGCCTCGGAAGTTTGCTCCCAAAATTGGGAGCGGGCTTCGGAAGAGAATGAGCTTTGAGAGCGGGAGCGGGGGGGGGGAGGGGGTGCTTCCCCACAGCGGAGCTCTGGAGTCTGTATGCCAAGTATCAATGCTTATTTGGTCTTATTTTGGCCTTCAAAATATGGCATAGCAGCACTTTGCAGTGGGAAGGAATAGAACTCAGCGCCTCCATTGGCCTTTTATAAAACTCCATTGCACTTTTTAATTTAGCAAAAGACCCACATACACTCTACAATTGGCACTAAGCTCATTTTTAAATAAACTCTATTAACACAAATCTTTTTGAATGATAGTGCAAAATGGGGATAGGTCTGTGTGCTTTGTTTGATAGGTATGGGGGATTAAAATAATATTGTTTTAATGCCCCAAAGGGACCCGCCACCCATACCTATGTGGATAGTAATTTCTTCATAATGTCAAAACTTCCTAACATATGCTTATACCTCCACCTAAACGTTATAATAGAATGCAACCCACTTCTACCATCACGTGCGTGTGAGGAGGATGATGTGCGCCCACCATTCTTTTAACCAAGGAGTGTTAGCTTTTGGGCTTACTCCGAAAGTGTTTACAGTGTACACTATGCTTGGGGGGTGCTTCATGAGATGTGGGTGCATGGTGGTTAGCCTTTGATTGATCCGTGATGGTCTTGCACATTGGAGGTGGCTTACAGCATTGGTTGCTAGACCTCATATGGATGCTTGAGGACATCACCTCATATGGATGCTTGAGGACATCACCTATTGTCACCACGACAGTCATCTTCCTTACTTTAGGCTGGCTCTTCTCTAGCACAAGGGGTATTCCCTAATAAGACTAAAAGTCTGTCCTTGCAAAGCTTGATATAAAAATCAGATATGTATAATGTAGATACTTTTAGATTTAGGGAGTAAAGTGATTGTGGACTGTCAAATCTAGTGTCTATCCATTGGGCAACGGAGTCAACATCAGAGAGAAAGAAGGCTTGAGTATGATGCAGAAGACGTAAGACATGCAGTAATGTGCTACAATTAGTTCAAAAAAGATATTCAAATTGTGCAAGTATAAGCGAGGGTTCTTATGTAAGATCCACCATCACAACCATGAGATTACTGCCAAGTAATAATATGCAACCATGAACAATAAAGAAATCAACACATATGAAACCCTAGATGAAGTAGATTGTGTATAGCAACCTTCTAATTAAATGATCAGCCAACAACATATCATATCTTCAAATCTGATTTCTCCATGAGATCAAGGGGCCATAACATAACGGTGACTGCACTTAATCTTCTTTCTTAGTTACAATAGACTTCAAAATTGAATGAACAGCTATAACCAGAAAATTCCAGCAGCAAAATTCTTCATTTATCCAAGGTTACATCAAGAGTTAGGGAGGATTTTACCTCAGCCCTAACATCCTCTTATTGGACCAATAATGCCCTTCTACAAAGATTATTTCAGCCCTAGTCGTCCATGTAAGAGAAAGGAGCAATGGAGAGCTAAGCTTAGAGGGGAAATCCTATTCATCCAACCATGCCTTGCAAATGAGATCTCTCATCCTTTTCTAGAGTTCCTTCTAGAAGCCTCCTTCAAGTTAAGTGCTCCTCATTAAGGGTGAAAAGAAGCAGAAAATAGGGTTTGAATAAGTACTTGCTGCCACATGTTTGCTTCCCATGGAGGGTGCTCCTGAAATTAGGGTGTTTGACCTTGTTCATAGGTTTATGTGCCACATGTCTCATTTCTAGCTTGGTTGCTCCATTAGAAATGGTCAAATGTGGCCAAGGTTTTGACGCGGCAGATTTGAAATTACCATAACCCCCTCAATATTGATCAAAATCTCTATTATGACCACAATTTTGAAATACCACAGCCACGGGACATCTATTGCCAGTGGTCTGGCAATAGTCTGGGGACTTTGTTGAAAGATGCTTCCCATGGAGGGTGCTCCTGAAAGCAGGGTCTTGACCTTGTTCATAGGTTTATGTTCCATGTGTCTCATTTCTAGCTTGGTCGCTCCATTAGAAATGGTCAAATGTGGCCAAGGTTTTGAGGCGGCAGATTTGAAATTGCAATAACTCCCTCAATATGGATCAAAATCTCTATTATGACCACAATTTTGAAATACTGCAGCTACACTACATCTATTGCCATTGGTTTGGCAATAGTTTGGGCCTTGGGGACTTTGTTGAAAGTTACGTACTCTTCTTTGGAAAGAGGACATAAAGGAGGTGTTCAAAATGTTTCTCAATGGAATGCTCGTCACAAATGTCCTTTATGCCACATGTGATATAAGTGCCAAGTGTCGTCTTCTTAACTAGGGTGTTCCTCTTCTTTTGTACATGTGACCATTGAATATGTCATGAAAACCCTCCAAAGTCTCCTTAGATGATGAGTCATGCCTCCAAGTATGTAGAAATGCCTCACATAATGTGAGATACCTAATTGGCGAGCAATGCTTCCAAATATGTAACTTTGCCTTGAAAATTGTGAAGATGCTTAAAGTTCCTCTATCAGAGAAATATACATAAACTTGTGTAGCAAAATCCACAAACAGTAAACTGATGCCACATCGGCAATAGTGCCACCAAATATGTGAACTTAGCAATGAAGCATTCCTCAAAAGACGTAAACATCCTTCCATTATGTAAAAGAAAAGGCAAACAAATGGATCTTCATCGCCACCTCTCCATGGATGATCAACAAGGTGATGCTCAAACAAATGACTCATACCATGCTACAAAGTTCATATACACTGGTGCAATGCTGATTAAAAGAATGCCTCTGAAAATGCAAATTAGATTTGCATTTTCAGTCGGGAATAGGGAGGATCGGCACAGAAGGAGGAGAGGACGACATGGTCCGCTAAAGGAATAGGGGTAACCGAAAACTAGCGGATATACACTGATGCAGGAGTAGGCTTTGATTGGCTAGCCACTAGAACATAGTCAACTGCACTAGCACCTGCATTGTGCTGGAAGCAGGTTAATATGCTAGAAGCCGAGAAACACGAGAGGCCATTTGGGATCAACAACTGATGGACTTACCAAGGTGCAAGGGATTTCTATGGGATGTAGAAAAAGCTCCAAACCCATTATTCGACACCTTGTGTAAATTCATTGAAATCAAGGTTATCTCTTGGAGACAGAGCATACTCAGACCTATCATGAAGTAGAACTTGCTGGTGCTTGGTATGGCCATAAAAATCCCCAGAAGGATGGTATATCCCACAGTTGAAATCTTAACAATATTATAATACTAGTCTAGCTATGGGTTCCTATCTAGATCTCTGCGTCGAACAAAGTTTGATGATGTAGGGGGAAATAACATACTGCAATGTAAATGTCTTCGGGGAGGAGGGACATGCCACTAATCCAAACCCACATGTATTAAGCAGAGTTGTCTATAGGCATCATGGTGACTCTACCTAGAGAGATTCTCGATTATAATAAGACATGACTCTTGAACCTCAGAATCCACTAGAACTTTGGGTTTCCAATCCACAGATTAAAAAGCAATAATAGCATGGGTACTCCTATATAGTTTGAAGTTTGAAAAAGGGTTGTGTGGGTCTTGGTAAAAAAGAGAATATATGAGGGCCTAAGCGCATGGTAAAATGAGCCGGGTGAGGATGAAAAGGTCCCTTTGTAGTTCCAACTTCCAACACCCAACGAAAAGCTTCGTGACATTGGTCATGCCTTGATGGGGACATCATTTACTAGGTCTAGGGTGTGTCCACCTCGAGGGGGGAGGTGATTCACCGTGAATCACAACTCTGAGATCCCGAATAACTGTTCATTTCCCTGCTGTTCGTGTTGCTGCCACCTGTTCCCGGGACTGTCTGAACTCAGCCACCTGGGATCTCGTGAGATTGACATCAAGAATTATCCTGTGGGGGAGAGAAGATTCACCACTTGGCCCGTAGGGCCTGCAGTTGATCCCAATGGTCCCGGATCATAGAAATATGGTGGAGTCTAAACCAAACCATTTACTCTCTAGATGTAGGTTTGGCTGATATAGGGTGTCACAAAGAAAAAAGGTTGTTGAAGGTGATGGGGAAAGGCTCCTCACCTTGAGTTTCAGCTCATGACCTACTTGGTACATTCATCCATGAGTTTGGCCTGAATAACCTCTTCGAGTTCCACATGAGGGGCAGGGGTAATGTCCTTACCCTTAAAAACCTGAACCCAAGAACTAAGCTAGGTCTCGGTTTTTTGTTTGAAGAATGCATGCTGAGATCTGAATTATTCTAGTTTATTCTTAAGGTCTAGGGTTTCATTATGAAGTGAGTCACTCGAGAGGTGAAGGGATTCCTGCGTTTTGTTTTCCGCTAGTGTTTGTTTGAGGATAAGAATCTCAAATTGAACTTCAAGTGACCCATGTTCGATTCTGTGATAACAACCCAACCGGAGCAATCACAGACCACAGACACTTCTGTAAATGCAGATCCATATAGCTAATCCAAGAGAATTTTGTGAGAGAGACATAACTAGCACAGACACTGCAATATTGTATATGCAGATATATCGTACACAAAGACAGGGCGTTTTTTAGGGCATTAGAATCATACACAAAGACAGGGCATTTTTTAGGGCATTAGATCAAGTTTTAGAGAAGACAAATTTTCAGACTTGGACACAGAGGCAGTGTTAAATTTTGACGTAATCCATTTTTTAGAAGTTTCACACTCGAGGTTTTTGTTTCCTTTTCTAAAAACAGAAGCCCCTTGGGGAAATTTAGTGGACATAAGACAAACTTTTGGGGATAGTCTGTGGCACTGGACCCAAATAATTGTTTTCATGATTATAATTGGATCATAATCCTTTTGCCCAAATTTTTTGCTCAAATCGAAACTAGATCAGAACTGTTTGTAGTACCTGTAAATGATGCAATGGAATAAAAATACAGAAAATATTCAGAACTTTATAATAAAAAATATATTCTTGTATATCAATGTAGACCCAAACTATTAGCAACCAAGTATGCATTTATATTGCATTGAAGGGTGCGAATAGCAAAATTATATCGAGATATAAGCTCTATGAAATTATTGGGAAATTATTGGGAGGAGAATCATTTTTATTTATTTTATTTTATTGTTATGTATGAGAAAAATCTTATTGGGAAATCCAAGGGATGCTTTTTTGATGTCTTTTCTAGTAAATCTGTTGGTGTAGATTAGTGCGTCTCACCCAAAGGGATTTGGTCTGGGCACTTGTTACCATGGAACTAACCAAAATGCTTTACAACATTGACACCAACTGATTGATCTAACCCCTTAGACTAAGGTGAAGAAAATCTATGAAAAAATAGACACTAACTGATTGAGCTAACCCCTTAGACTAAGGCGAAGAACATCTATAAAAAAATAAAATGACTTTAGAGAAAAAGAGACCATTTGAGACCCATATGCAAAGGTTTCTGGACCATGAACGTTGGACCACCATGGTTCCTAAGGAGTTAGCCTAAGATCTCAAACCCCCTTTCATTCATCTTTTTCCTTGAGTGCAAAGGTGTCCATTGTCATCAGTTTGTCTTCTTTCTGGAGATAGCTCTATTTGCTAGCCAACCTACTAACTGATTTAAGGTTCTCTTTACATGGGCAAATTTGTATCTTTCACAATTCTCTAAGGCCGTGACTTTGTAAGAAAATAGGTTGCACAAAGGTTGAGAGATAAAGACATATTTTATTAATTAAGTTCAATTTTACATCTTTGACACTCACATGGTTCATCATAGCTTATATAGCACCCTATGTGGTTAAATCACCTGACCTTTAATATCAAAATTGAATATTACCTTAGAAAATACCATATAAAGTGACATAAGTACTAAAGTATCCTAATGGCACTTCATTTTGTTACACCTCTCTCAAGTGAGATAAGTATTGATGTCTTGGAGGAGGTCCAACGCAGCTACACCATACTATCCAATGACATGCTTAAGGATAAATTGGGAGGAGAACCACATTTATGAGAGAATAAAATGAGTTTTGAGAAAAGGAGACCCTTTTAAGACACACTCATGCAAAGGTTTCTAAAACATAAAGGGGAGGGGAGGGGGTGGTTAGAACTTATATTAAGATCTAAAGCCGCCTTCCATTTATCTTTCTAGTGCAAAGGTGTCCAACTTCATTAGTTTGTCTTCTTTCCTTGGACAGCACTATTTTCTACCCAAACTGATTTGAGATTCTTTATATGTGGGCGAGCTTGTGTCTTTCACAATTCTCCAAGGATGTGATCCTATAGGAAAAATAGGACGCACAAAAAGTGGAGAGAGAAGAAAAATATTTTCTTTAATTAAGTTGTAATGTTAGATCTCTAACACACATAAGTCATCAAACATAACTTAAATCGCACAATTCATCAAACATAACTTATATAGCACCCATAGTTGGTTTAACCACATAACCTTTAACATTAACATTTAATATCGAATTGGTCACATAATGATAATAATATATAAAGTGACACAAGTATAATATATAGAGTGACACAAGTATTGCTGTCTCCTAATCACACTTTATATTGAGGGTAACCTCTCTAACACCCTGCTTACTTTAATCCTCCGCCACCAAATATAAAATAGCACTAGTAATTTTACTAATAGAAAACTTTAAAATTTTACAACTCAATAATTTTTCAGAATTTTGCAAAAGCTATTGATGTGGAAATCACATACGGGCTAAGTCACATGAGGACACATAAATACGAGTATTTGATAGAGGAAACAACAACCTTGGAAATAGGACACTAGGACATAGTTATATATATATATATATATAAAGACGATCCGATTTTTTTAGAAACTATAACATTTACAAAACACTTAAAATTCCTTCAAATCTTGATTTTACCTTTTATTTGCACAATGAGAGACTCTAATGGCTTTTTCCCTACAACTAAAAGTGAGAAAACACATTGAAAAAATCTTTTTAGAGGGACATGTCCAGGGCACGTGTTGGATATGTGTTTGTCACGTGTCTTGTTTCAGGACACGTCTAGTGCATGTGTCCTAGCATATCCGTGTTTGATATGTGAAATACGGACATGAAGCCCCTAAGCGCTGTGTCCTGTTTCATAGCATATGGGTTAACAACTTAACGTCTATCCGTTTGTCACCGGGTGGTGCTCATATTTTTTTAGAAGAATTTTCTTGGCACATGAAGTATCTTCAATGCAACAACTGCATCTCTACAAAACCCATCATTGATATTCCATTAGGTTGCTATTACCCTCATTTTGATGTTGAAGGTAGAAATCACCTAGGCAACTGTACACATTAACATCACCCTCATTGGTTGCCTCCTAGTGAACCAACGAACAAAACACATACACCTCCTTTCTTTTTTAAAGTTTCTTTAACTTTTTAGAAATTTTATATAACCTACCATACTGTACTCTTTCCACATCTTTTGCAGCTTCATTATTGTTGTTGTAATTGTAACTTCAGAAGATATTCCCTTGTATTTTATGTTGTTATTATTATTTATTTTATTTTTACCTCCAACGGCGATGTTTTTCCCTCCGGTCGGAGATGTCATTATTACATTTGGTCATGTAAAGTCATTGAGGTAAAACCTCCATTGTAAGTCGGGGCAATAGATCCCCTAGAGTCAATTGTATTAGGGTTATTGAGTCTCCTAGAGAAGTCGGCCCAATCAGGTTTAGCTGGGGCCGACCTAGCTAGTGAAAAGGTCAAGTGAAAAGTAAAGTATAAATAGAGAGCTGGGCTCTCTCATTTAGACACACACTCACTCACTCAAGTTCACATTAGTGAGAGAGAGAAGACAAGTTCGCTTAGGAGAAAAGAGAGAGAGCTACAGAAGACTATCTTGTTTTTGGGTTTTCCATTTTGTGATTGTATTGGTGACTATTCTATCTCTGAGGAAGTTGCGGGGTTTTCTCCTTTATGGTTTCCCTGAGGAAAATCTTTGTGTCTCTTGTGTTATGCTGTGCATGTTATTCTTTTAGTTAAGATCCTAGATAATATTGATTAAAAGTAGAAAAACTAACAATTATGATCCCCCAAGGATGGGTGGAGTGTCCACTCGAAACGTCAGGCGTTTCTTAAACTCCACCACAGTGAAATTCTAGAAGCTTTAACACAATGTCTTACCACTATGAAAACCTCCATACTAAGATTTTAAACCTCTATGGAGAGGAATGTCTAAAAGAGACTCGAATATTCGAGAAGCTTAGAACCAAAATGAAGAAAAGGGTGGTAGACCTCACCTTGCTCAAGCGTTGTAGAGACTCAACAATTCTTCCATCTTTTACGAGAATCAAGCATCATATCCATGGATCGCCACATCAACGAATCTTCTCTAGAGCCAATCAAGCAATTCTTTGAGCCGAAATTCACTATACTTGCTCAGCCTTAGCTTGTCTCTGTTCCTAGGTATTTACCCTCCATCTGAAGCTCTCTTCAGTTTTAAATAATGATCTTTGGCTCACATTGGATTCTAGATCTTTTATTTCTGCTCATTATGTGTTTTATCTTGCTCCAGCCATCCAAAAACGTAAGTTTCACAACCTTTGCCCTCCTCACAATCCCCTCGATCTTTTTCAATTATTTTCCCTACTTCCCCCTCCATTTCCAGTTATCTCGACAGACATCGTCCGCAGTCTCCTATCCCCTTCGTTGTCTCTTCTTCCCCAACACCTTGTCACCGTTCGTCCTTCTATCATTTGGAGTCACCTTTTGAAGCCGTTTTTGTATCCCCCTCTACTCCCATCATTCCTTCTCATCTGTGCACAAGGTTATCTCGATTGCAGGTCCCAAACTTTGAGTCTCAAACATCAGTGTTTTTGAGTCTAAACCATTCTTCTCCTCTAATTGTCTCTCCTATCTCCTCTCATCCTCCACCTTCTGCGCACTCCCCCGCTGCTTCGCTGCTCTAGGCTTCATATTCCCCCCCTACCCCCTCGCTTAAGACTCCGTTCTACTCCTCTTTCGCACCCTCCTTCTACCTCACCGCCCAGATCTTATCATCTCCCTCTTTGCCTTCACCTTCTATGCTCTTCGTCTCGTATGTGCTTTCATCCTCTACCTCGCATCTCCAAGCTACGTTTTCGCCCTCTACCTCGCTTCTCCAAGATGCACCATCTCCCTCTGTGCACTTAGCCTCTACCTCTCCTCCTCACGCTGCTTTCCACCCCTCTTCCTCGCACTCTCCTTCTGCTCCTACCTCAACACTCTAGATTGCGTCTTCTACCCGTGCGCACTCATATTCTACCTTCCTGCTCCTGCTCTCGTTGTCCTCCGCTTATGCGCCCTTCCCCTCTACCTCCCCTCTCTAGGTTGCATCACTGCCCTCCTCACTCTCCACCTTAGCCAATCCTCAGGCTCCACGTTTACATCTTGATGTTTACTCCCCCTCTCCTAACAACCCTTTCTCAAAACCTAATTCCCTCATCCAAGCGAACTCACATCAACAAGCCATCCCGAAATCGCTTCCCACATCCCACCCTTGTCATTCAAATTCCCTCACTCTTTCTCATCCCTTCTCCCTCGCCAAATTAACTTGGTGTCTTCCGTGGTTAACCTCTCATCCCTAATCCTTGATTCTCCCTCCCTTATTCTATTACAAAAAGGATCTAATCTTGCTATTGTCCCTTATTGAATTCCTTTTCAAGACATTCTTTGTTCCATCGAATCCATCAGTAATTTTTTTCCCCACCCATGAAGCCGAAGAGATTAGGCAAGAGTGCTCCCGGATTCTTAAATCTGCCAAGCTACTCAAATCGAATTTGTCCAAGGATGAATTCTCGACCCTTAGAAGGTTTAATGCTAACAATGACAGTTATCCTCAAAGCAAATAAATGTAACACCACGGTCATCATGAATTCCTCTGATTATGAGGCCAAAATGCATGACCTTTTATCCTCCTATTCATATAAACCCCTCCGTAAAAATCCCATTAACAAAATCTGCTCTCTTGTAACTAATGCTATTAAAGCCTCTTCTTTAGACCCTTCAGTGAAAAAGCGAATTTTGTCGCACAACCCCCTTCCTCCCAAGATCTATGGACAACCAAAAATTCAAAAGAAAGACAACCCTCTTAGACCCATTGTCAGCGTTATAGGACCCCCTATCCAAATTCCTAGCAGACAAACTTCAACCCTTTGTAGGACAAATCCCTTCTTTAATTAAAGACTCTTCTGATTTTATTCATAAAATTTAGAATTTCCACCTTGATGAACATGACCTTTTAGTTAGTTTTGATGTAGTATCCTTCTCACCAAAATTCCTGTCTTGAAAGTCCTCGACATCATTGCCATCCTTGTTGACATCGAAACCCTTAACCTCATCCACCTTTGCCTCACCCCCACCTTCCTTTGCTTTAGAGATACTTTTTGTTGCCGCTGAGATTGCACACTTGGGGGGAAGCGTAACATAAATCTTTCGAAGCTGCTTGGTGTGGCCTTGGGGGCAAGCAAAGAGTCAGGTGCTGTCACTTGATCCCGACTCCTCCGTTTAGTAAAACTCCTAATGAAGACAAGGGGGTAGACCCTAGTAAAAAAAAGGTTTGCTAAGGATTTTTAAAGTTTAAGTTTGATGTGATTAGAATGGATGTTGTTTTAGGAGTTTTTGATTTGAGACAAATTGGAACCAAGTCTTTGATTTATGCAATATTAAACCAAGTTTTCATTCGCCAAATTAAATCAATGGCACATGCACAACATATAAATAAACGACAACAATAGCTTTGCCAACTTAATAAAAATAACTCCACAACATGATATCGTAAGATGAACAACAATTCGAGATAGATAAAAAGCAAAGAGTTGAACAATTGTTGCTGATGAAAGACCAGTGCTAATGGAGTCACTGTCTATTGGAGTGCTAAAAGGACTGTTGTGCGAATGATTCTTGGTTTATTTTATTATAGATTTTGAAAGATGAGGTTGATTTATTGTGGGATGGGGGGATTCCTGATATACCTCGCGGTACAGGGAATATGATCTAGGTGGCTTCGTACAAGGACGTGTGGGATGGAATGGAGTCTCGAGAGCGGTGTTCAACACTACACCAACAAGGGTGTAGTCTAACTGTGCTTTGAGGTCGCCTCCCAGTTGTTCTCGCTTCCTTAGTCGAAATTTCCTCACTTTCGACCACTATCAAGGAAACGCCTGATTTTCGTTGGTTTGCGGGACTTGATTTTATTAATGAGTGGATTAATTAAAATGTGAAAATTTGATAAGTGCGAAACAACCGTTTTTGATATCCCAAAGCTCAGACTAGCTTGCGATGGGTAGAGCATACATGATGTTTGCAAAATGTTAATTCCAATTTTATTTGACTCTCCAACAGAGAGCACTCTTGATTCGCTAAACGCGAGATTCAAGAGATTTTGAGAAGTCTTAAGACTCACAAAAATTGTAAATGCAAAGTAAAAAACTTGAAATGATCTAAATTCTACCCAAGAATCTCTTTCAGGTCCAGGACCGTACTCGGGGGAGCAAGGGGGTTAGTAAAAAAGAAAAAGTAAACTCTCTGACAGAGAGCACTCTTGATCCGCAAATGGCGAGATTCAAGAGATTTTGATGCTTTTAAAACTTTATCAAAAAGAAAGATGCAAAAATTTAATTAAGCAAAACTAGCTAACTTGCAAAAAGGAAACTTTTGATGATTTTGAAATTTATAAAACAAAAGGTAAACTCTTTAAACTAAGCAAACGAAAACTTTTTGTGAACAAAACTTTTAAGTAAATAAAACTAATCTAACATGTTAGTATTCTAGTTTTGTGCATGTAAAAAGCAAAATAAATAGAAAGATACGAGCTTCCCCCAAAAGGGGGGAAGAAGGGTGTGGGAGCCGTAATCCCACTTGCTTTTTATTAAATTTTATTATAAAAATTATGAACAACTCTTCGATAGAGAGTGCTCTTGATCCACTTAAATTGTGAGATTCAAAAGACTTTAGGCCTTTCAAGAATGCAAAGGGATAGCAAGGGTTTGAAGAGGAAAGATATTTTATGAGTTTATGCTCCAAAAGGGCCTTCTTTCCTTGCTTTCCTGTAAAACAACCAAGAAAAACCAGCAAACAAAAAGATTTGTTAATGCATTAGTACATGAATATACATTAAAATTTTTACACTTTAGTACTTGAAAAAAAATATTCAAAGATTGCTACAAGTACTTTAATGGAAACTAGATCTAACTTATGAATAACTTGAAACTTTTTTTAGATTTAGTATTAAAGCAAATAGAATCTATAGAATAAGCACTTTTAGATCTAGATCTACTTGCTTTGTAAACAAAATAAGGGAAAAGAGTTTGATTTTGATTTTAAAGAGAAAAAAGAAGGATTCAAACTCAAGCTTGATTATTGAACAAGGAGAATTAGACCCAAAATATTTCTTTTGTGAAGCCAAACAAGATGCAGTTGAACTCAAGCCTGTCTTCACGCTTGGTGAACCTGCAAATCTACAAAAAACCTCAAAGCAAGGGAGATCAAATCTAGTGTGCTAAATAAACAAAGATTGAATAAACATCAGTATAACTTACTACAGTTTGTTCATTCAAATCTTGGAAAACCTCACACAAGCAAACAAATTGAAGCCTTCAAATGCTTACTCTATGGACTAGAATGATAGTCTTCTAAGCTAGATACTAGATCACTACACTTGCATAAGAAGGAAAGAGATCATAAGGGTATCACCTCAACAATTAAATCATGCATTCACCATAAGAATCCTTGCACACATGGACCTCCAAAGTCTCAACTTTTATTCCAAAATGATAAACAAATACATTACAAAACTAAGTAGAGGTTCCTTGCATCCATCCCTTGAGCAATGGAGCAAGCCTCGCTTAAATAGCAACCCAAGAGAAAGGGGAGCGCATGAGTTAGGGTGAGAGAGGGGTGCACATCCCTTTGAAAGAGGAGCTAATTACTCGTTGAACAAGATGTTAACTAACGCTTTGGTTGTTGTGATTGAAGATGAGCTGGCTTACACCTCATGAGAGGGGCGCCCCTCTTTACATTGGAAACAACTCCAACCAAGCGAGCTGCCATACATGGGGAGTGACGCCCACGTGAAGGAGAAAAGTGTACATTAAGTTTAATACATTCACCACTTTAATGTTTTGATTTTTAAACCATGTGACTAATGCTCTTAACATGATCGCCCTTAGAAACCACATGTCACCTTTTCCAAATGTTTTTTTAATTATTTTTTGGATTTTCCAACTTTTGTCTTTTGTGCAATTTGTAGCACACTTAGCATTTAAATGCCGTTTTGTAGCATCTTTAAGGAAAATTGCCACAAATGACAATTTAGTTGCCCGAAACCCAGGAAAAGTGGGTCCTAGGTTAAAGAGGATGCTCTGAGCGTGAAAACGAGCATCCCCATGCCAAATTCCGCCTCCAGACCATGCTTTTATTACACTTTGAATTTTAACAATTAAACCATTAAAAATGGTCTAATTTTACGGAAAAAAAATATTTTTATCGGAATTGACTCAAACTCCTAGGGGACCTAGTGCATGTCCATACGAATTATTATTGATGGCTAGCATGTGAAAATTACATAGACACATAGACTTTAATAACCTCCCTAGGTTCGACCACCACGGTAAATACTCCAGCTTTGGAGGTGTGAGTGAAAAAATCAGGAATTATACGCCACTGAAACGCAACGCATAATTCCTAAGGAAAAAACACTCTAGACTATCCCCCTAATAGCCAAACCTAAGGTAGGCCAAGTCTTTTAAAAAATGACCATGCTTAGACCAACTTATTACAATTCCCCCAAGGGGGTCTGGACATGCAATTATTACAAAGGGGCCAAAATTGGCCCTAAAAAAGTCTTCTGAACTTCTGAACACTGACGATGAACACTTGATATGTTCATGAAACTGGCGGCTCACAAGAAGTCCAACTATGGTACAAAATAGTTGGTAACACTTTCGACAAACAAATTGAAGGCACAACTATGGGATCTTGCTTATCTCCAGTTGTCACCAATATATTCATGGAACATTTTGAAATCCAAGCCCTTAAAAATTTCCCTTTAAAACCTAAATGTTGGGTTCGGTTTGTTGATGACACTTTCGTCATTTGGCCACATGGCCTTTCCACTCTGAACAACTTCCTTGATCACTTGAACAATATCTCTCTTGTCATATTGTTCACCATGGAAATCCAACACAACAATTCTTTACCTTTTCTTAATGTTCTGGTCACCCAGTAGCCAAATAGTTCCCTTTCTCATAAAGTTTATCGTAAAAAGACCCACATTGATAGATACCTTCATGCCCAATCCCATCACCACCCAGCTCAGAAGTCTGCAGTTCTCCAAACCCTAAACACCAGAGCTATCTACATATCTGACACACATCATCTAAGCAAAGAAAGGTCCCACCTTACCAATGCCCTTTTAGCCAATGGTTATCTGCTTAAACTTGTAAATAAATCCTTTCATTTTGTCCTTAACCCTAAACCTAAGTTCAAATCTCTCCAGACCCTCCCTAACCAACCATTAATTTCTCTCCCGTACATCTTTGGCATCACTGATTGCATCTCAAGACTCCTAAAAAGAAAGAACATAAAAGCCACTTTAAAACCCTTAAACAATTGTGTAGGGGTGTAAAAGACAAATCCAACCCTCTCCTTTCCCAGGGTGTCTATAATTTCCCTGCTCCCGTGGAAAATCCTATATTGGCCAGAGTGGACGTTCCATCCACACTTGTCTCAAAGATCATATTGCTCATGTGAATCATAATCGCATCAATAAATCAGCCATAGCCGACTACTCTTTCAAATCTAAACACCATATCTATTTCGACCAAACCAAAATTCTTGCTTCTACCTCTCACTACTCCTCACTCCTTATAATGTTAAATTTTCATCAAGTTAGGGTTATATGCAGAAGAATAATAAATCAATATACTTTAATGCAGAAATACATTTAATAAACATTTACAAACATTGAATGCAGTAGTAAAATCTAACATAACATAATTTTCATCTCTTTCAACTTCACACTTTTAGCACTATCAGGTCGGTCACTGTGTTAAGGTAATTTTAACACTACCAGTTAGATCACTGTGCTGAATTAAACTTCAGTAACATGTAATGTAAATATATAAATTGATCACATAATAATTAAAGAGATATAGCTGAAGATACTTACCTGGGTGTGAAACCCTTCCTATAAGAATACTCAGAAGAGTTACTTTCAGTAAAAGATTGAGCCTCAAAGAGGCCAGTCAGATCTGGGAACTAGCAGACCCTAAGAGGGTAGTACAAACCAGAGAGAGAGAGATGAAAGGTCGAAGACAAAAGTCAATGACGGTCAAAACACAATTACAGTCTCATTATAACAGAGTCAACAAATAAATATGGTTTCAACAAATTCTCAGCACAGAAAACAGATCTCAATAATATAGATCTTGTTAGAGGCAAGTCTCAGTAGTAACTGATCATAAACAGGTCTAGAAACCCATGATCTCCATAGGTGTACACACAGTAGGATATATTAGATCCTAGGGCCTTATGGCCTTCACAACAAAGTAACTAGTAGGCAGATCGTGGACCAGAAAAGAACTTATGGCTGAGTTTAGAGTCACGACCTCACTACAACCAGAGATATAGTAGATCAGATGTCATCAACAGCAAAACAAAGCCCAACCAAAGCTACAGTAGGCAGATCGGGTTCCAAACAGACCACAACCAAAAAACCAAGTCTTAGACAAACCACAGAAGAGTAGATCGAGCCTCTTATCAGGTATATCAGACCTGATAAAAAACCAAATAAGTAGATCAAGCTTCAAGTAATCTTTAGCAAATAGAAAAGACCTCAGTTGAGCAGATCGGAACCCTTAAACAATAGATCGAACCCTTGTTAGGCTTTAGGAAGCAGATCGGATTCCATCAGTAACATATCAGACTTCAATAAGAAATCAAAAACCAGGCCAATAGCAAATTAGGGTCTCATGGATTAGCAGGGAGCTGCCAATAACCTTGATGTCAGCCCTAACAAGCAGAACTGGGATGAGTGGTGAGCTTCAACAATAATGTGACCTCAACAGTTAAGAAAAAGCAGCAGTAATAAACTCCAAAAGACCCTTGATGTCAAGCAGCAGAGAGCTGAGATAAGAATGTTATGTATCTTCTTACTAAATGAGGAAAAAAAAATCTCAATAAATAGGAGCATAGATCTTCTAGAAAGTTTAATAATTTAATCCTTTAAATTAGGGCTCCATAAATTTAGGGAAGAATCAAAAGATAAAAAGAATAAAACATAAAAATAATAAAAGATAAAAAAATAAAATATAAAAATATAAAATATAAAATAAGAAAAAAAAAAAAGATAAAAAAAAATAAAAATAAAAATAAAAAATAAATAAAAAAATAAAATAAAAAATATAAACTATGGTCATGTACCAAATAAGTGGGTACAAGACTAATAACCAAGGGTATGTTCCAAAAGTGGACAAACACCCATAATACCCTATAAGACCAAAACATTAACAAGGTGGTAAAAAAAAAACAAAAAAACTCAAGGTGGGTAAATGATCCCAATAACCACAAGTCAAAGACAAGGTACCCCAAGACCAATAAAATCAAGGTGTAAGGGTCAAAAGTAAACCAACCAAGGTGGAGAAGGTACAACCAATCATCTCTCTCTCAATTGTACAAATGTTCCATATAACCTGAAAGTTCATCATCACTGTATGAGGAAGGGTTCACACAGATGATGTGATCATGTGGTCCTCTCAACTGCTCCTTAGGTCAAATGTTAGTAGCTTCCACAAGGGGTGGCCAGTCCCTTGAGAAGACCAACTAACTCATCCATCTAAAAGACCTAGGAGAAGAGGACATCACACATCATAATCTTGGTAATTGACCAAGTGCCTCCATTCTCAAGGAATGGCTTCTCCGCAGTCCTAGACTGGGACATGTTGATCAACCATCCGGTCCATGACCAGGTTCTCCATTCTCCTAGAGAATGCTCCTCAGCCTCAAGTTGAGCATTCAGTCCTAGATTGAATGTTGATCAACCATTTGCAGGACCTAGGATGTCTCTGTCTCAACCTGTAGGATCTGCTTGGTCCTTGTGACCAAGAAACTGTCTGGTTCTAGACCAGAATACCCTAGAGACAAATAGGGGCCCTAGTCACATGCTAGGGACTTTGCCATGGCATCAACCTGCTTGGTCCTCGACCAAGAACCCCAGGAGACAGCTGGGGGCCCTAGGGTACCTTCTAGGGTCTTACTCATTCTCTGCCTGTTTAACTTGACCAGGAACCCTAGTCAACTGACTAGGGTACCATTCTCTCTGAGAATGGGTCTCGCAGCTGCACTAAAAAATCAACACTCCCTCTCAGCAAGAGAGGCATTCTCAGCAACACTAAGCTTGTCAAAGACAGAGGCTTATTCAACACAGCTGACAATTGCACCATGTCCTTGTCATGGTGAAACAACCTGTCATAGAGTGCAGGATGTTCTGAAAGCTTCAAGGAGCTTTGAATGTCAGCAAATACTTTGATCTTATAGATCCAATTTGAAGTTATACCTGACTTCCCTTGTTGTCTGAGAATTACTTTCCATATATCATTATCCATTTTCAATTGAATAGCATCTTTCCAAACCTGAGGTTTGGCTGACGCCACATTAGTGGATGAACTTGAATCAGTGACATGGCTCCTACTGGAGCAAACTTGGAACCTCTCAATGGATTCCTTAGTGAGATCAAATGAAGGCATCTTGGCCTTCTCCCTCTGCTTCTCTGAACGACAAGTCTTATGAGCTTCTAAATTTGAGCCATTTAAGGACTCCCTCTTGATCTCTGAAACTTGACAAGGGTGATTAAATAGAGATTTAACAACATATCCTGGGACTCTATAAAGGTCCCCCTCACGGATACCAATCCCAAAAGCCGAGCTTAAATTTTCACCTTTAGCCCATACTAAAACCTTTCCTTCGGAGAAGGCTACCGAGAACCCCTTGTCTTCTAACTTTGCCACTGAAAGAACGTTCCTCCTTAAACCAGGAACAAATAAAATTTCCTCAACATGAAGTAACGTACCTGAATCAAGCTTCAAGGTAGTTGAGCCAACTCCTTTTATTTCAAAGGTATTTCTATTGCCCATCTCCACTTTTGCATTAAACTTCTTGGCCTTGTAACCTACAAGTGCCTGTTTGTATCCAGTCATATGCTTGGTGGCCCCACTGTCAATCCACCATGAGTCTGATGAGTGGGAGATGGAGCTTGAGACTGCTGAAATCAAGTAATACTCTCTTTGATTTTTTTCTTTGGTCTATTTAAATTTCTTTTGTTGAGGCTCTTCTTCTTCTTCTGTAGCAGTTGAAGCATGATGCTTCCCTTTATGCCAATTCTTGTTAGGAGGATTTCTACAAACATTTGCATAATGACCAATCTTGTTACATTTAAAACATCTTACTTTTGACTTGAAAGAGTGCTTACCTTAAGGTCTCCTACCTTTGTTCTGGTGTTGAGGGAGATTTCTTTCTTTCTTTGTCTTGGCAGTAAGAGCAAGGTTCTTTTCAGCTGGGGTTCTTGATCTACTCTGGATTCTGCCTTCTTCTTCTAGGCAATCATGCCACAACCTATCAAAGTTTGGTTGTGATTCTCTTCCATTTACTGCTGAAAGGAATGTCTGCCAAGATGTAGGGAGACCATCTACCACTGTTTGTACAAGATCATCATCATCTACTTCAACTCCAATTGCCATGAGTTGATCCTTTAACTGAGCAATCTTAGAGAAGAAGGAAGCAACCGATTCTTTATCCTCCATCTTTAATGAACGAAGTTGCTTCTTCAAGACCCTCTTCTGAGTAGGTGCCTTCTTCTCATAAAGATTAGATAGGGCATCAAAACATTCCTTAGCTATCCTTAGAGGAGCTATTATAGGCATCAAATTATCTTTGACTGAGTCAAAGATCACCCTCTTTGCTTTAGCTTGCTTCTTCTTAAATGTTGCTCTTCCTTGAGCTGTTGTGGGTTCTTCCACAACATTAGTGATTAATTCATCCAAGTCACTTTCCTCCAAAATATTTAATACCCTAGCCTTCCATGCATTAAAGTTTGAGGCTCCTTCAAGCCTATCTTTTGCCTTTATTGAGTTAGAAGCCATCTCAAACCCTTATAGTCAACTTGTCAAGTACACTTGTAAACTTGTGGTCAAGTTGAATAGGGCACAAACCCTTACCTTAGGATCTATGTAGATTCTGTTGGCCTGCAAAACAGAGTTAGCTACAAGACATAAGCTCTGATACCATGTTAAATTTTCATCAAGTTAGGGTTATATGCAGAAGAATAATAAATCAATATACTTTAATGCAGAAATACATTTAATAAACATTTACAAACATTGAATGCAGTAGTAAAATCTAACATAGCATAATTTTCATCTCTTTCAACTTCACACTTTTAGCACTATCAGGTCGGTCACTGTGTTAAGGTAATTTTAACACTACCAGTTAGATCACTGTGCTGAATTAAACTTCAGTAACATGTAATGTAAATATATAAATTGATCACATAATAATTAAAGAGATATCGCTGAAGATACTTACCTGGGTGTGAAACCCTTCCTATAAGAATACTCAGAAGAGTTACTTTCAGTAAAAGACTGAGCCTCAAAGAGGCCAGTTAGATCTGGGAACTAGCAGACCGTAAGAGGGTAGTACAAACCAGAGAGAGAGAGATTAAAGGTCGAAGACAAAAGTCAATGACGGTCAAAACACAATTACAGTCTCATCATAACAGAGTCAACAAATAAATATGGTTTCAACAAATTCTCAGCACAGAAAACAGATCTCAATAATATAGATCTTGTTAGAGGCAAGTCTCAGTAGTAACTGATCATAAACAGGTCTAGAAACCCATGATCTCCATAGGTGTACACACAGTAGGATATATTAGATCCTAGGGCCTTATGGCCTTCACAACAAAGTAACTAGTAGGCAGATCGTGGACCAGAAAAGAACTTATGGCTGAGTTTAGAGTCACGACCTCACTACAACCAGAGATATAGTAGATCAGACGTCATCAACAGCAAAACAAAGCCCAACCAAAGCTACAGTAGGCAGATCGGGTTCCAAACAGACCACAACCAAAAAACCAAGTCTTAGACAAACCACAGAAAAGTAGATCGAGCCTCTTATCAAGTATATCAGACCTAATAAAAAACCAAATAAGTAGATCAAGCTTCAAGTAATCTTTAGCAAATAGAAAAGACCTCAGTTGAGCAGATCGGAACCCTTAAACAATAGATCGAACCCCTGTTAGGCTTTAGGAAGCAGATCGGATTCCATCAGTAACATATCAGACTTCAATAAGAAATAAAAAACCAGGCCAATAGCAAATTAGGTTCTCACGGATTAGAAGGGAGCTGCCAATAACCTTGATGTCAGCCCTAACAAGCAGAACGGGGATGAGTGGTGAGCTTCAACAATAGTGTGACCTCAACAGTTAAGAAAAAGCAGCAGCAATAAACTCCAAAAGACCCTTGACGTCAAGCAGCAGAGAGCTGAGATAAAAATGTTATGTATCTTCTTACCAAATGAGGAAAAAAAAAATCTCAATAAATAGGAGCATAGATCTTCTAGAAAGTTTAATAATTTAATCCTTTAAATTAGGGCTCCATAAATTTAGGGAAGAATCAAAAGATAAAAAGAATAAAACATAAAAATAATAAAAGACAAAAAAAAATAAAATATAAAAATATAAAATATAAAATAAGAAAAAAATAAAAAATAAAATAAAAGATAAAAAAGATAAAAAAAATAAAAATATAAAAAAAAAAATAAAAATATAAACTATGGTCATGTACCAAATAAGTGGGTACAAGACTAATAACCAAGGGTATGTTCCAAAAGTGGACAAACACCCATAATACCCTATAAGACCAAAACATTAACAAGGTGGTAAAAATAAAAAAAATAACTCAAGGTGGGTAAATGATCCCAATAACCACAAGTCAAAGACAAGGTACCCCAAGACCAATAAAATCAAGGTGTAAGGGTCAAAAGTAAACCAACCAAGGTGGAGAAGGTACAACCAATCATCTCTCTCTCAAATGTACAAATGTTCCATATAACCTGAAAGTTCATCATCACTGTATGAGGAAGGGTTCACACAGATGATGTGATCATGTGGTCCTCTCAACTGCTCCTTAGGTCAAATGTTAGTAGCTTCCACAAGGGGTGGCCAGTCCCTTGAGAAGACCAACTAACTCATCCATCTAAAAGACCTAGGAGAAGAGGACATCACACATCATAATCTTGGTAATTGACCAAGTGCCTCCATTCTCAAGGAATGGCTTCTCCGCAGTCCTAGACTGAGACATGTTGATCAACCATCCAGTCCATGACCAGGTTCTCCATTCTCCTAGAGAATGGTCCTCAGCCTCAAGCTGAGCATTCAGTCCTAGACTGAATGTTGATCAATTATCTCCAGGACCTAGGATGTCTTTGTCTCAACTTGCAGGATCTGCTTGGTCCTCGTGACCAAGAAAATGTCTGGTTCTAGACCAGAATACCCTAGAGACAAATAGGGGCCCTAGTCACATGCTAGGGACTTTGCCATGGCATCAACCTGCTTGGTCCTCGACCAAGAACCCCAAGAGACAGCTGGGGGCCCTAGGGTACCTTCTAGGGTCTTACTCATACTTTGCCTGGTTAACTTGACCAGGAACCCTAGTCAACTGACTAGGGTACCATTCTCTCTGAGAATGGGTCTCGCAGCTGCACTAAAAAATCAACATATAAGAGAAGCTCTTGAGATTGAAAAGAATTCCAATAACTTTAATGGAGAAGACGGCTACTCGCTTAGTCAGTCTTGGAAACCTCTAATTCATCAATTAAACCGATTGTTTTTTCCATTATTTCTCCTTTTAATCTCCTTTACCGGTTTTTATCCCTTCCTTTATCAATGCCTTTCTCATCTCCTCTTGGTCTTATTCTTTTTCTTTGATTCCCTGGCTTAACCCCTAAATTCATCCATTGTTATCCTCTTCCCTTTTCATAGATTCATTTAATTAATTAATTAATTTTCCTCACGTTTCTAATTTCTTTCCTATTGTTTCCCTTTATTCCATTTTTTATTACACCCTCCAGCTTATTCCCCCTTCGTCTTCTTTGATCTTAATTCTTTAAAAAATTAACCTCCCTTTACCTGTATATTCGGTCTTTCAATTAATTTTGTTTAACCTAACTTTGACCTTTTTAATTTTATATTCTCATTCTAATTTATTATCTCCTTGTCTCACCACGTTTTATAAAATCCTTTAAATTAATATTTCTCAACATACACCTAGGTCTCTTCGAATTGAACCCCTATATTTATCCCTATTAATATTAATAATTTTCTCCAACTTAATTATAAATTAATTTTTCATCAACATTTATTATTGCCCATAGTTTAATTATATATATATATATATAAATTTATAATACTTGTAATTATAATTAACCCTAGAATTTCTTACCGTAGTTTAGTTACTTTTGAAAGTCGACCCCCTTTTTTTGACTTCTAACCTATTTCTGCATCAAATCTTTAATTAAAATGTCTCTCCTTATCCTTCATCCATTTATGCTTTCCTCAAATCGTCTCTCTAGTTTCACCATAACCCTAAAGGATAATCCTACTTCTCTGTATATATAACCTGCCATATTGCACTCTTTTCCACATCTTTTGCAGCTTCATCATGATCACCTGAGGATGGGTGGAGTGTCCACTTGAAATGTCGGGCATTTCTTAAACTCCACCACAGTGAAATTCTAGAAGCTTTAATACAATGTCTTACCACCGTGAAAACCTCCATACCAAAATTTTATGTAATGTTTGTATTATTTCACTCTTAAGATTCTGCACAAATTTTTGGAGAACACATTTTACAAATTCTTTTGGAACCAAATCATGTGCAATTATGTGGCAACCAAATTCACATGACACGGTGACACAGGATACAGAGGACACGTGGATACGAGTATCTGACATGGGACACGGCGACCCCAGAAATAAGACAAGGGGGACATATATATATATATATATAATTTATATATATTAAAAAAATTAACATATAGATCCAATCTTTTTAAAGACTAGAATATTTACAGAATATTGATACATCATACAATTATACAAGTTAGAAACTTACAACTAGTTACTACATCAATTACAACTAGTTACTACATCAATCATTCAATGATGAATCATGATCAAGCACACAAGAATAATAGAAGTTTAGAACCATAAATTCCAGATTTCTCATCAAGTTCAAAATCAAAACATATTACATAGATATCAAGAATGCCACTGGCAAATACAAAATAGGGAAGAATCTCATAGCTGGTCAGTGGTACTGACCACTGTCAATAGTCCTCCATGGCAAAATCACCATCAGTGTCACTGCTCTTTCCTCCATCCTCCTCTGTACCCAATCCAAGATCTGCTGCTGAATCTGCGTGCTCCTTTTTTAGGAGGACACATGTCCTTAATACGGGACACATGCCCTGACATGTTAGGGCACATGCCCAACATGTGTCCTGTGTTTTAGGACACTTTAAAAACTTAAAACCCGTGTCCTAAAATCGAGACACATACCCTGACACGTTAGGGCATGTGTTTGACATGTGCCCAAAACGTGTCCTGTGTTTTAGGACATGTTAAAACTTAAAACCTGTGTCCGACATGTGTCCGGGCATTTCCTGTGCCTGACACATCTGATATGGACACAGGGCCCTAAAAGGGCATGTTCTGTTACTTAGGTGGCGGCAACCAATCAAAACAATACACACCTTTTTCTTAATTTTTTTTTATAATGTCTGTATTCTTTTACTGTTATATTCTGCACAATTTTTTGCCAGACACATTTTGCATTTTCTTTTGAAACAAATCTTGTGCAATTATGTAACAAGATACAAATATGCTGAAATAATGTCGACATTATTATACACTAGCCAAATACATTGTCTAAGAGCCGCCCAATTCAGGTTTTCATGGGTGGATGCTAAATTGCTAATCATTCACTTTATTGGTTAGAACAATCCGTCTGCTTAAGTTGGACATCTGCAATGAGAATTTTCAGTCTAGAATCTAGATTCATCCAGATTTGCAGTCTACCTCTATACACTTAGCACATATACTGATTATATGATCCATTGAGGGCCAGGAGATACTGTGTACATTCTATGAATCTATAGTAAACATGACACAGGTCAATTATCAATTCATGATTGTTAATTTGGTGTTTACTTGTTAACCTCTAGAACCATTAGATTATTGCTCATTCAAACAGTAATATCTAGTTACATGTCACAAGCATGCAAACTATATAAAAAGTTAAAACATAGTTCATTTACCATAAGCCACAATCGTTTGGTGTTTTTCTTTAGCCAATTTGCGTGCAGTGTCATATTTGCATTAGTTGAGCAAGTTCCTCCTACCTAGATTGATACATAAACTAGCATAAATCTGGCATAGTTTTTAAATTTTAAGTTGCTTGCCATGCTCTTGAATTTCTTGTAATACATATGATTCATGAACTACCATCCTTTTCCAAATTTTTTAGGGGTGATAATTGTGGACTTCGTTTCAGATTAATGGAAGCCCATTTGAGGGTGGATGGATGGTAAAAGTACGGATGGATGACCCTGCAGACGTGGACTCGTTGTTGGATGCAGATCAATATACAACAGTCTGTGAAAAGGAGGATTCTAGTCATTAAGCATCAACTTCTCTCTTTGAGGAAGCATAATGATTTTTTAAATCCTTGATGCATTGTTTCAGTAGGTTAGAGTTCAGAGTTTTATTTCTATCTTTTGATGACACTTTTAAGGGAATATAATTATCACTGCTTCTGCAGCTCAAGCTGTGTTCTTCAATCAAAGAATATAGATCTGAAGAATGTCTTTCTTAGAGAAAATATAGAGCTACTTTTCTAGAGGCAGCCATCATGCTTGTGTTAGGGATCTGTTGATGCATATATGGTTTTGTTCTGTGGCAGCTGTTCTTAGCATCAATGTTTATGAACAATACTGCCAAAAATGAGCTTGAACATGAGACTTGGCAAATGTTTACCAATGATCTAGGACATGCTTAACAGATTTTTAAGATTTAGACAATGTTTCTGAGATTGCCTAGAAAGCTAAGTGGCAATATTTATAGAGGAAGATATTGCATTAACTTTAGAAATCTTGCAAAGAAAATGTTTCAAGTGGATATACGTGTTTATTTTTTCCTTCAAGTGCAAATAAATGCACAAGAAACGTTTTGAAGCCATAGTCTCTTGATTTGAATATGTGATGGTCCAGATGTTTTTCTGATATATTGACTACTTTTACCATTTTTTTTTGTTTTTTGTTTTTAAATCGTAATGTTTACTCAACATTTTCACAGAATGCTGTGATATATTTCATTTGCATTTTGTTATCTCATGTATAGATCTAATATGACAGCTTGGGATGGATGTAATGAAAGAGTGCAATTTGGTTAATGGAAATAGCTGCATATAGAAACGTTGATTAGGTTCACAATCAGTTTACATCTACATATTTTTATGAAATGCATTTGGGTCATGTTTGGTAAGGTGGTAAGGTATAACCTTGGGATGGAAATATAAATGAATGTAAATAATCTTAAATCATAAAATAAAGCGAAATGTCACAAAGATCAATAGATAGAATTCGATTAAATACCTTCCAGAATTGCAATCTAGGGTCTCTATATGTAACGTTTTCATTTTCTATCTGTTATGTTGTAATTCTGTTAGATTTCCTAGAGCAGGATCTATTACATATTTAAGCGCGCTAAGGATCCATCACGGGATACATCTTGGATCGATATCCTAGGAAGATCTTGAATTTTAAATCTGATCGTTGTCAAAGTCCTGATGGAAGTGAGGCACCAGATTTAGAATGTTCTGATATCTGTGGCTGGGATAGTGTCATACTTCCCATGGCTCAACAATGTCTAGGTGCACTTATTCCGAGATTATGTCTACAACTCTTTTTGGGTCTTTGTAACCCATATTAAGCATACACTTGCACATACAATGGGGTTCAAGACCTTGGATGATATCGTCAGGAAAATTTATATCTAAATACATTTGATCAAGGCAACCCACAGAATTCACCTTTCAATTTGGAGACTCAGATTCAATTCTGAGTCTAGACTAATATGCCGCTCATATGGATGATAAAATATTTTCAATTTTCATCTCTTAAGTCTAGTTTAGTGAGCTTAGTTCAATATCCCACTGTTGTATAGGAGAACATTTTCAACCCTCTTTAAAGAAAATGTACAAGGTAATTGTTCCTTTCCCATGGCAATTTTTTTTTCAATGTGGTTCAAGGTCCTAGAGCTCGCTACGTCCACGGATCCAAGCCAAGGGGGTCCACCCGAAGGGGCCTCATACCGTTGGATTACTTATGCCTAACCCCGAAGGGCTCAAAGAATTGAACCCCTGACCTCGACCTTGTGCCGTCTTGGTCCCGGAAGATCCAACCAACTAACCAACAAGAGAGATTACTGTAATACCTAAGCACACGAACAAGAAAAACATGCTAGAGGAAGATTGCCCTTAGGCCTTTATCAAATACTAACTTGAGTGAATAAGTTATAAATGAGTGTGCATTATTTATATACCTCCTTTAGGGTTTAGGGTGTTAGCCCTAAGAGGGTGATCGCTGTAATACCTAAGCACATAAACAAGAGGAGCACTTGACGAAGATTTCCCTTAGGCCTTTATCAAATAAATCTTGAGTCAATAAATTATAAATGAGTGCTCTTTATCTATATACCTCCTTTTAGGGTTTAGAGTCTTAGCCCTAAGAGGGTGACTAGGCCAACTTAATCAAATATAGAAAAGTACAATAAAGTGTGTTAATATTACCCTTATATAGGCTGAATAAAGCCACCAATACATCAAATAGAGGGTTGACATGTGGCCTCAAGTGAAGATTAACCATATTTTGAACATCCCTCATGCTTATTATGTTGAATGAGGGGCTACAAAGAAGGTATTACATCCACAATTTATCACAATATGGATCACAATATGCCCTTGTAAGACTGAGTTGGGGGTCATCAAAAGCCATATCACTCATAGAGAAAACCTTTATGATCTTCAGTGGGATTGATCACGCTAAAAAGAGTCTTCAACAATGCATCTTATTATTTGTCAAGATGTGGAGTGCCCGTTGAAACAAGGTCTTGTAGTGGGGTGACTTTGATCATTGTGTGGAAGGACTTGCAAGAAAATTGAAAACCTTAGTGAGAGTTGTTAAACTATAAGTCCCTATGCAATCACAAAGTCCTAGATCACCTCTATTGTGAGTTATTATCATGATTGTTAAAAAGTTAACTAGGGAAGTTATTCTCTGGAGAGCCTGGAAAGTTTTGCATGCTTAGATGCATGCAAAAGTGAGTTTTGCATGCTTAGATGCATGCAAAAGTGAGTTTTGCATGCACCCACTTTAGGTTTTTGGTATACCTAATTTAACAATGAGTTGATATAATGAGATAGAAGGTGTCTGACAGAGTTACCAAGCCAACTGATTGGAGATAGATCTAGTTGATAGGTGGGCGAATTTCCTAAGGAAGGAGGGCACATTCTTTGAGGAGAGAGAAGCTTGTATTGCTTGCAGTTGATTGATTGAGTAGCTAAGACTTTCAGAGTATCCTTGTCTTAGTGATTGAGAAAGGTCCGTGATGATCAGAGCTCAAATATGTTGAGATCTGATTCCGTACGAGCATTTATCTTGAGGGAGGGCGCATTTATCCATTCAGAGGAGGACGTATTCAACAATTGGGCTTCTTTTGTAGCAGAGCAAATCAGAGCAGAGAAGTGGGAGAGGCAGTGCAGTCAGAGCTACCTGTAGACATACTCAGATCTAGATTGACAGCTAGGTCACATTTCCCCAGTGCATGCATCGGCTCATGCATGTAGATCTAGGATCTTGATCCAGCGAGGATTGAGTGTTACATCTGAGGTAACATTGTATGTACTTGTTTGTTTCATATATTGCTTTGGGCTTGAGATAGAAGAAAGCCCCACAGGTTGCTGGTTTTCCTTGGTTGGGGTTTCTAGGGTATATTCAGTGTTATGTGTGTGATTGATTGAGTTCTCAGTATTTAAGTTGTAAAGAGATCTATAGCATTTGATTATTAAGTCTTTAGAGTATTACCGATTTACAGAGACTCAAACCACTTGAGATCTCAGGGCTATCCAGAGGGAGTAGTGATCTTTGGATAAAATTTACATGGTATTAGAGCCCTGGTAAGGGTCAGGGAGAGCAATCACACTCAGATCTGCAAGATGTTTACCAGATTTGTTCGGTGATCTTATTTGGGCTTCATATTTGCAGTTGCAGGAGTTAGATCTGTGCCTTCAGATCACCGTGACCACAAGTATGAGGGATGATCAATTTGTTTGCACCTCTTGCTCCTCTATTGATATAGATGAGCATTCTACTGACGAGATTGACAGAGAGATGGCTCTTAACACTTGTCAATCTTTAAGTGCTTCCATTTCTAGTGTATGGTACATAGACAGCAGAGCCTCTAGCCATATGACAGGTGTTCGTGGGTACTTTACAGATCTGGCCGAGGATGGGCTAGATCTTGAGATTGTACTTGGAGACAATTCTACTATCAAAGCAGTAGGATGAGGAATAATGTCCTTTCAAAGAGAATCATGAGTCTATGAGAGTTCGTGATGTTCTATATGTCCCAGGTCTAAAGAAGAACTTGATCTCTGTGTCTACTAGTGAAGACCAGGGATTATGGGTGATGTTCAGAGATGGAAATGTTCTAGTTCATCCTCAGGGATCCAGCGATACCTCAGCTGTGAGGATTGGAGTTGTAAATCTTTGATTCAGAGATCACTACTCCCTTTGGATCACCCTGAGAACTCAAGCAATTTGAGCCTCGATATCAATACATACTCATATAAATATAAACTCAAAAGCTAGATCTCTTTACCAAACTGAAACATACATGCAATCACACATAAACACCAAATATACGCTGGAAACCCCAACCAGGGAAAACCAACAATCTGTGGGGATATCTTCTCTTTCGAGCCCGGAGCATATATATAAATAGACAAGTACAATACAGGATTACCTCAAAGGTAACTCAATCCCTGAGCTAGATAGACTCTATATCTGCATGCATCCGCTGATGCATGTACTGGAAGAGTAATCCCTAACTGGTAAACTAGATCCGAGTGTCTCTGCAGGTGCCTCTGACTGATCTGCCTCTTTGTATCACACTGCTATAATATGCTCTCTCTGAAGACTGCCCTCTGAAGAATGCGACCTCCACTGCATGTAGAAGTGCGCCCTCCCCTCTGGATGTCTGATGCTCGTACCGGATCGGATCTCAACAGATTTGAGCTCTGATCGTCCCTAACCTTCCTCGAATGCTGAGGCAAGGCTATCTTGGAAGTCTCAGATTCTGAATTGGTCAACCGGGCTCCGAATGAGCTCCTCCCTCCTTGTGAAATGCACCCTCCTCCAAGGGAACACCTCCTCCTCTAAACTGGGCAGAATGCTGTTTGATGGATTGTCTCAATGGACAGACCTGGGTGCCTAGTGACTCTGGAGCTGAAGGTCATTGATCCAGCTCAGATCTACCTTCCTAGCTCCTGCAGCAGCGCCTCTCTATCTCAGAAAGTCGCCCTGCATGCACAACTGCGCCCTCCTCTCTCTAGCACTATCACTCTTTGATAATACAACCGAGCAACCTCAAATGGGGACCCCCTGCCTCTATAAATAATCTCACCGATGAATTAGGTTTACCAAAACCCTAATTCTTGGTGCATGCAAAAGTCACTTTTGCTTGCATCTAACAATCGCTGACAGGTCATGCAAAACTCATGCATGCAAAGGTCAAATCACCCCGAAAGTTCTGCATGCAGCCACCACTGGGCCCATGCCACTGAGTAGAGTGCATCTCACCCTCTACTCCATCTTGATGCCTATACTGCTAATGTACTTCCATGCAAGGTATCTAAATCATGGAGGACATCCTGAAGTTACCATAATCTAACAGGAGTCCACAACGAAAAACTGTATAGGCTTAACTTTCAGCTTCATCATGCCCCGAGTCATAATAGCCGAGATGATGATTGTGACACTTGTGAGCTTTGGCACACAAGGATGGCTCATCTACACCATCCTTCCCTGAAGATTATGAGGGAGATTGTGACAGGAGTGCCTGAGTTTAGCACATAGCACAATGATGTGTGCAAAGGGTGTGCTCTCGGGAAGTACGTCAAGACTGTTTTTCGCATGAGTGACAACAGATCTATAGGAGCACTTGATTTGATTCATTTTGACCTCTGTGGTCCGATGTCCACTACATCCTTGAAAGGCTACAAGTACTATGTATCCTTCATTGATGACCACTCCAGGAAGACCTGGATTTATTTTTTAAAGAGTAAAGAATCAAAAGAAGTATTACAGAAGTTTCAAGAGTTCAAGGCACTTGTGGAAAATCAGACAGACAGAAAGACCAAGATCTTTAGATCTGATAATGGGGGTGAGAATACCTCCAAAGAGTTCAATGAGTTTGCATCCAGGAGGTCATCAAGAGGCAGTGTGCCCTATACACCTCAACAGAATGGGGTTGATGAGAGGAAAAACAAGGCTATTGTTGGTGCTGCTAGATCTATGTTGCACGACCAGGATTTGCCATTTTTTCTTTGGGCTGAGGCATGTAACACTACAACTTATATACAAAACAAGAGTCATAAAGTTTTGGGGGACAAAACTCCAAAAGAGGCTTTCTCTGGAAAGAAACCCGAAGTTGGGCATTTCAGGATTTTTGGATGCCTTACCTACTCACATGTTCCCTCAGAGAAAATGACAAAGTTGGAACCTACATCCGAGAGGGGAATTCTTGTTGGATATGATGAGACTTCGAAAGCCTATCACATTTACATTCCTGCTCTTAAGAAGACTGTTGTGAGGCAGGATGTGAAATTTGAGGAGGATCGGGGTTTCCGAAAGTCATGTGAGTCAGAAAAGGGAAAACAATAGATTGCTACATCTCTGGATGACACAGGTCAGAGTGCTATTCCACAACCAAGAGGGTCCCAAGTATTTGGAGTGACAAATTCCTAGATTACAGGTTCCATAGGCACAGGAGCAGGAACTAGCATAGGAACTCATGTTGGTGATAAACCAGGATCAGTGTCCCAGATTATAGGTTCTTGGGCTACAGGATCGACGACTGCGAGTACCTCTACTAGGGGCATTCATTCTCATACAGGTGATTGGGACGAGGATGAGGAGTTCTCCTCTCAGGATGCCACTTCAAGGAAGAGGAACCCCAAGTGGCTTCAAGATACCTTGAAGGAAGCACGGGCAGAGGGAACTCCTAAGAAGAGTGTAAGAGAGAGGAAGGCACCATAGAGATTTTGCAGTTACTTAGCTTTGGTAAGCAGTATCAGTGAGTCAGAGCCATCCTTATATGAGCAAGCAGTAGGTGAGCAGGCCTGGAGAGATGCCATGTTGGAAGAGTATGCTTCCATCACGAAGAATGATGTCTGGGAAGTTGTGCCCATACCAGAGGGAAAATCAGTAGTTACCTCCAGATGGCTCTATAAGATTAAATATGCCGCAAATGGCAGCATTGAGAAATACAAAGCCAAATTTGTGGCTAGAGGGTTCTCACAGATAGAGGGAGTTGACTATGATGAGACATTCGCTCCGGTGGCCAAATATTCTTCCATTAGGACTGATATCTCTGTAGCAGCAGAGCTGGGATGGAAGATTCACCAGATGGATGTCAAGACAACTTTTCTCAATGGACTCATAGAGGAGGAGGCTTACATTGAGCAACCAGAGGGCTTTGAGATACTTGAGAGAGAGTCTCATGTATGTAGACTAAAGAAAGCTCTATACGGTTGGAAGCAAGCACCTAGAGCTTGGTATTCTAGGATAGATACCTACTTGCAACAGTTAGGCTTTCAGAAGAGTGAAGCTGATCCCAATCTTTACTTCATCGTAGTGAATGGGAATCCTCTTATTCTTGTGTTATATGTAGATGACCTATTCATTACAGGGGTAGAAAAATTTATCAGTGGTTGCAAGAAGGACCTTGCTTCTGAGTTTGAAATGAAGGACATAGGATTGATGCACTACTTCTTAAGCATGGAGGTCTGGCAGAAGGATGGGCATATCTTCCTTAGTCAGGGAAAGTATGTAATGGACATACTAAAGAGATTTCAGATGCAAGATTGCAAGCCCATGACTACTCCTATGACAACCAACTGGAAGAAGCAAGTGGCTTCTGAGAGTAAGTTGGTTGATCCCACCAGGTACCGACAACTCATCGGTTTCTTGATGTACTTGGTCAACACCAGGCTAGAATTGAGTTTTGCTTTCAACACCTTAAGTCAGTACATGGTAGAACCTAGAGATGTATATTGGGTGGCAGCAAAGCATGTTCTGAGGTACATCAATGGAACAACAGAGTATGGGATGAATTATGTAAGGCAAGGGGAGTACAGCTAGTTGGCTTTACTAATGCAGATTGGGAAGGTAGTGCAGGTGACGGGAAAAGCACCTCCGGGTGTTGTTTCAGCTTGGGTCTGACAGTCGTGTCGTTATTCAACAGGTTACAAAAGTCTGTAGCATTGAGTTCTGCTGAGGAAGAATATATGGCAGCTAGTTTAGCCAGTTGCGAGGCCATTTGGCTTCGCAAAATGTTGGTGAGTCTATTTGATCATCAGCTGGAGCCTACGGTGAGTCACTGTGATAATCAAAGTTGCGTCAAACTCTCTGAGAATCCAGTTTTTCATGATAGGTCCAAACACATAGAGATCAAATATCACTTCATTTGAGATCATGTTCAGAGAGGAGCAGTTGAGTTCCAGTACATATCCACGGATGAGCAGGTTGCAGACATTCTCACAAAGTCCTTGATGAGAAATAAGTTTGAGTACTTCAGGGAGAAGATGGGAGTGGTTTAGAATCCTTTCCTGGTTAAGAGGGAGTGTTAAAAAGTTAGCCAGGGAAGTTATTCTCTGGAGGGTATGAAAAGTTTTGCATGCTTAGATGCATGCAAAAGTGAGTTTTGCATGCACCCACTTTAGGTTTTTGATAAACCTAATTTAGCAGTGAGTTGATATAAGGAGACACAAGGTGTTTGATAGAGTTACTGAGCCAACTGATCTGAGATAGATCCAGTTGAGAGGTGGGCGACTTTCCTAAGGAAGGAGAGCACATTCTTTGAGGAGAGAGAAGCTCGTATTGCTTGCAGTTGATCGATTAAGCAATTGAGACTTTCAGAGTATCCTTGTCTCAGTGATTGAGAAAGGACTGTGATGATTAGAGCTCAGATCTGTTGATATCTGATTTTGTACGAGCATTTGTTATCTCGAGGGAGGGTGCACTTATCCATGCAAAGGAGGACACATTCAACTATTGGGGTTCTTCTATAGCAGAGCGGATCATAGCAGAGGAGTGGGAGAGGCAGTACAGTCAGAGCTACCTGCAGACAGACTTTGATCCAGATTGACAGCTAGGTCACATTTCCCCAGTGCATGCATCAACTGATGCATGCAAATCTAGGATCTTGATCCAGCGAGGATTGAGTGTTACATCTGAGGTAACATTGTATGTACTTGTTTGTTTCATATATTGCTCTGGGCTTGAGATAGAAGAAAGCCCCACAAGTTGATGGTTTTCCCCGGTTGGGGTTTCCAAGGTATATTCAGTGTTATGTGTGTGATTGATTGAGTTCTCAGTGTTTAAGTTGTAAAAATATCTATAGCATTTGATTACTAAGTCTTTAGAGTATTACTAATTTACAGAGACTCAAACCGCTTGAGATCTCAGGGCTATCCAGAGGGAGTAGTGATTTCTGGATAAAATTTACACTGATCACATTGTGAGTTGTCAATAAAATCTTATATCTTGAGGGGAATAATTGATGTACTATATAATACCATCATTGGTATGAAGATCAATGAAGTTGAGAATGGCTTAAGCCTTTTTCGCCACAATGTGTCTTTGGTTTGTTTGCTCCATAGTTTGACATGGTATCGGAGCCCTATAGTTCTTAGGGCCTAAATGAGCATATGGGAGTTTTCCATAGCGTCTTGGTTTATTCCATGGGAGGCCTTGTTGTCCAATGAAGAAGAGCTACAATGAGAAGACATAATTGAAAAGGCAATTCACTAATTTTGGAGTGCATGTTGATAAAATTTATATTTATTTTTCAATATTTAGCCGTTTTTGACGATTTTAGTTGAATTAGAAACTATATTTCAAGTTGCATCAAAGTGTTTGTTTTCTCAATTTTCATTTCAGTTTTTAAGATATTCATCCCGTAAGAACCGGATTTTGGGTAATGTAGGGTAAGCAACCATTAAAATGCAGATTGCAGCCACTAGACAAGACCAAATTGAGCATACGGTATAGTGTTGGAAAGCTCTTTCAAAGATCTATCAAATCCCTCTCAAGATTTAATGGGAAAACCAGTTTTTAAGGAGGAAATATTTTTGATAAAATTTGCCCAAAAATGAAAAATGACCACTGTAAATGAAAAACGATTTTTTCTCACGACACAAGCTTTTGTTTTTTGAGATAACAATTGTAAATAGAATGCCTAGGTGGTTACCCAAATGTGTATAATATATTTTTTCAATTAACATCTTGAATTGTGAGATCACTCGACAAACCACCCATCGAATTGACTAGCAATTCGCCCTTGATTTGTATGAATCTGAAGCGACCGCTCCCAACGATCTACCTCAAGCAATCAACTAATTGAAGCAATGAACAAATCAAGCTCATAATCAAAGGAGAATTGGATGACCTGGAGTCAAAGCATCATTAAAGTAGTGAAATTTGAAGATCAATCAATTTTTTTGAATCAACATTAATCATAACTTGTTAATAGTCATTTTGTAAGTTTACTTGTTGAATTTGTAATTGGATGCATTCTCGATCGAATTTGTAATTAGATGCCTAATTTGTGTTAGGATTGCAATTCAATATTTTAGTCGAAAGTATAATTGAAGACCTTGTGTGCTCAAGGTTGAAATCCTTACAAGAAAGAGTAATGTGTCCAATATTTTTTTACAAGAAAAGTGAAAGGTGCATAGAGATTTGGCAAAAAAATTGTGAAGAGATTGAAGTAGAAAAGAAGCCTAATATTTTCTCATTAAAAAAAAGAAGAGAAAAGAAGCTTAGTTGCAAGTTTTATGTACTACTTTAAATAAAATATCCATTTTGATGGTGATTGTGTCCTAGATCTGCTCGAAATCCGATTAAGGGGATCGCAGGTACACCTAGTGCTTGTGTACATTGGTGGATGTCTAGTGCTTGTGTACATTGGTGGATGTCTTGTACATTTGACTTGACAAAGGTGTAAAAACACTAAGTGACAAATTGACAAGCACTACTTTAATCAAGAATTAAATTGAACATTGAATGGAAACATTGCACGATAAAGACATTGAATCTACATCATTAAATTGTACAAATGGTGAAGTTTCAAAGCCCTTTCATGGAATTGTATTGTCAAAAGAGACCTATCTGAATTTGAATAAGGAGGTCTTTTTCATCAAATTGTAATCATTGTAATCACAATTTTGAGATGCATGATCGATAATACTTGACACCCTAAAGTTGACATCAAATCAAGCGAGCGTGAAAACAAACAAGTGCAAGCGAGTGAGTTCAAGTGAGCATGATAAAATTGCAAATCAAACATAGATAAAGGTGGAAAGTGGTTACAAAGTGCAAATCAAGAAATAAAGAGCTACAAGAATCCTTAAATGATTTAGAAAATGAGGTGATTAATCTTCGCAAACAACTTGATATAAACGATAATTGATTGAATTTCTTCAAATACAATTGATTAAACAAGATAAATGAATGATTAATGCAACTTATGACACTCATGACCTAATTCAAATGGTTGATAATACTTGTGGTACAAATGATCTAATGATATAAATTATCAATTGATTGAATTTCTTCAAATACAATTGATTAAACAATAGAAATGAATGATTAATGCAACTTATGACACATGATCTAATTCAAATGGTTGATACTACTTGTGATACAAATGATCTAATGGAAATGGTTGGTGCTACTTGTGATACAAGTGATTTATTAAAACTGGTTGATAAGGATACTATGATGGATGATTCCTTTTCTAGTCATGCGAAGGAATTAGCCAGACATAGTGAATTGATGAACACAAGTTTTGAAGATGAGTAAGAAGAAGAAGCACAAAGTGACAACGAAAGCAATGAATTTGAATTTGAAGAAATGAAGGACATCATCAAGTACAACATGATCTTTCCAGAACGATTGTCAAACCTTGGGAAGAAATCAAATTAAAAAGAATCATCTTGGCTTAGGATATGAAAAAGACATCTTTCATATTCTAGATTACTCCAAACTAGTTCAGTTTGTGAGTGCATGATTCCTTGATGAAGACTTGAAGGCTCTAGAAGCTAATAAAGAAGAAATTGATGATAGAAACATGGAATAAATTTTTGAATGCCTGCATGATCAGAGTTGGCTATTTGGAGACAACATGTGTTGATCCCCATCCTTGTCTTCATTGTGGGAAGACAAATCAACTCTCAGATAAATGCTGGAAGAAGGATCAAAATAAAACAATCAATCATGGATGGATAAGTTCTTGGAGATGGAACAAGCGATAGTAAAGAAGTTGAAGATGTCTTACCATCTAGTTTAGACATGGGTAAAGAGACATTTGAATGGTCAAATTACAAAAGAAAACAAACTTCAACCAATCATTGTAGATGATAAATATGGGCATGATTATTTCCCATTTTGAATTGATATTCCCTTGTACCTAAAGGGGGGGAAATACAAAAATGATTGAAGAAACAAGCTTAGGTGAACATGGTTAGTGGTCAACCAAAACCACCAGATGCATGGTATGAAAATCAACTATTGTAGAAGAATCCAAAGCTCAAGCTTGGATCCCTTCCATATTCTTCTCACCTTGTACCTGATAGGGGGGAACATCAATGATGATAGCCATGCTTCAAGATTCAAAGTCCTCTCGATTCAATCAAACAATTGGTCAAAAACTATCTACAAATCAAATCAGGGAAGTTGGAGCATGGCATATGAGCTCCTCTTTAAACCATCATCAATTCATCATCAAATCAACATTTGGGAATTCCGACATGTAAACTGGTCTCCTGAACAAACTATTCAACTATTCATGGGATGTTTGACACCTAATTGTGTCCAAATTTAGAGAGTGCTCAATGATCCTATTTGTTCACCAAATTAGCAGAAGATGCCAACTTCTTCCAGAAAAATCAATGAATGTTCAGACATGGCAGCTGTTCACTCCTAAAATTTCAGCTCATTCAATTTTCAGAATCCAAATTGGCGTTTTTTAAGTGATATCTTCATCAAAGCTTAGTTCAGAAGTTTCAAATTGAAGATGATACTGGTTCTTGTTACTTTACTGGGATAATTATTCGGACTTGTGATTGAAAGAAGGAACGCTAGACTGTAAATCCTTATGCAATCACAAAGTCCTAGATCAAATTTATTGTGACTTGTTATTCTGATCACATTACGACTTGTCATACTCATCCATTGTGAGTTTTCAATCAATTGTCACGATATTGAGGTCATCATTGGTATGAAGATCAATGAAGTTGAGAATGGCTTAATCCTTTTCTGCCACTACATGTCTTTGTTTGCTTGCTCCATAGTTTAACAAGAGTAGCAATAATCCACTTAGGTAGATACAAGATGTTGTGTTCCTTATTAGATTTAAAGATATACTATACAAATTATCTTGCAAATAACACAATAGATCCACACAATAATTAACAAGATAATGACACAATAACGTAGAGAATACCCTTAAGGTAGGGTCACACTATTAACTATTTCTTATGGATGGAACCACTCCACACAAACTATATCCTTGCTATAACTATTACATCCAACACACTTCACAAGGCATCTCATTCCATTGCTTTTACTTCTTTATATAGTTTCTATCTAACCTTTTAGGTACTTTTTAGAGAAGGAACTTTCTAGTAGCTCGAACCTTCTAGATACTTTCTATAGAAGAATATTCTAGTAGGAAGAAAATTCTAGTAAGTGATCCGAAAATGACAGTATCTACTAACACTTGAATTTGAATGTGAATTCTTAAATTGGTTAACTTATAAAAATACTTGATATAACAAGTTTATGAAAGGATTAAAGAATTGAGAAACATAAACAACACAAGATATGCAAACCATAAAAACGAAGACACCATATGATAACGGAGTTTGTCCCTGATGGACTACGTCTCCGGGTCCAGCTCCAATGAGGACTGATCTTATTAGTCTTCAAACTGCTTGAACATGTACAAAAATGCCTTCTTCAAAATTGATACAAAGAGACTTAGGCTTCAACAATGTAGTCTTCTCACTCTCCAAAACTCTCAAGAGTGGCTACAAGCCTCTTACAAATCAAAGACTACAAACCCTTTACAAAGGCATAATGGCTTCTTACCATTATCTCCTCAAAAGCTTCAAACCTTTCATGCATTTTCCAATACCTTCATTGCCCTTCCATGGCCAAATTAGATTGTTTATATAGCCCAAGGATACCAAATCCACCTCCAAATACAAAGGGATTTTCAAATATTTAATCCCAAACTTAATGAGATAAAGATCCATTAAACATGATAAAATATGGGCAAATATCCTTAAAATACATTTTTTTGTTTGAAAATAATAAACAAAATCCAAAAAATATAACATATATGGTTAAAAAAGCCATACAATAGTGTGACTTTGTTTAAATTTGGTTCAAAAAGGGAGGCGCGCCCATAACATAAGGTGCCTTTGGTGCATTGGTTGAAAGCATTGGCATAGAGGGAGGAGGTCACGGGTTCAAATTCGCAGACCTCTCCTCTTGGTGCGTTTTTGTTGGCATATGGTAATACGGTATATGGTGGCTCTATTATGTGTTGGCTCAACGGTTGGTGGTAATGGGGCCGAGGGATAAGCCCCCGGTCCTCCCCTTATTCAAAATAGAATACCATATAACTTCAAATATTGGATAAGAAAAACACTCGATGAAGATAATGGCTAGGCGGATTTGGTGGAGGTTTAGGTGGCAAGGAGGTTGGGGGTTCGATCCTCCCCGACTCCAATTATTTTGGTAAAATTTACAACTAATTTCCAATAGGGATGCCACGTGGCAGGCCCTTATTGGTCCACATAGATGCCCCTTCTGCCACTTGTGAACCTGTCATTGGTTCGCTTGCCTGCTATGTTACCTTCACATGGCCTCCTATAGAACTGCCACGTCACCACTCTACTGACTGTACCTGCCAAATGTGCATGACATGTGGTGCTCTGTGGTGGTTCCATGTAAGCTTCATACAAGCCACATGTCACCTTTATAGTGGTGCCACGTGGCACCCCTTTTTGACTAACTTTACCTGTTTTGCCGAAAGTTCAGAACATGATATCTTTCACGCCTGGAGTCCGTTTGAAGTGAAACGAACGCCACCATAAATATCTCGTCGAGCTCTACGCAGCTGCAAGCTTCTATTCGTATTTTGAATACTTTAATTTTGATCGATCTTGGAGATCCTCCTGGATCAAACCTTCCTACTAAGAAGCTTTTGGACCACCAAAAGCCTGGATCATTTAGAATTCAAGTGAGGACATGTTCGTCTCACTTGTCCCGTATCACTCGTCCATTCTTCCTAGCACCTGTACATTTGACTCATCATAATAACAATCAACACTGCACTGACATTGTTAAGTACATTAATAATTTTTTCAACCAAATCTACATTCAATATTGTCGGAACCAACCATATATTGCTAATCAGTAGAAAGTTGAATATCAAAATTGAACATATGAAAGAGATTGTACCCATATCATGCTTATGTTTTACCATAGGAACACTATCAACCAAAATATGTGTATTGTGGTGCAGTGACACTTCCTTTGCATGCTTAGGATTCTTTTCTTCCTTAAATTGCATAGACACAAGTGTCAAATTCCAACTTGCATTAACGACCCTTTTCAGTTGTTGTGTAGTTCCCAATGATCTGTCATTTTTAAATGAATGCGAATGTACTATATACTCAATTACTTCTTTAAACAAACGATACTGACTATGTTCTCTATAGAAAATTGCCTTTCGATCATATAAGTACGGGATATCCAACACAATTACACAGATATCTAGTGGAACCACATCAAATTCAACTTCATCTACAAACTTGGATGTTATTGCAAACTTTAGATCACATTGCTTTGTTACTTGTAATATTTTATCTTTGCATACCCATCCTAATGGATAAGGTTTCCTGTGTGGTTTTGTTGTTAATCCCAACTGCTTAACTACTTCTTCTGAAATGAGATTAACTTGGGATCCACTATCTATGAGTGTGTCGATCTTAGTTTGTTTTGTAATTACCCTTATATGAAACAATGCATTCCTTTTTCTATCCTTAGAACTGTCATGATCTTTAGAAGTAGAAGTACATGAAGAACCAATGTTAGAATCATTACCAACAATAGCTTTACCTTTCACATCTATGATTGTTATCTTTGTTTCGTCCTCAGAATTTGATCCAAGGTCCTAAACGATAACTGTGGCCTTTTGCTTCCCTTTCCGATCCTTAAACCACTTTGGTTTCAATTCTGGATGTAGCTTCCAACGGTGTTCTGCATCATGTCTATCTTTCTAACAATGAGAACATGAAAGTTTTGTATCCCCTTTCTTCACGATAGCTGTATGCTTGCTCTTCCCTTTGTCCTTGCCTTCTTTCAACTTACTGGATTCAACTGAGTGATTGTCATCAATATGTGTGGCTTGAAGGTATTCCTCCCTTTAGATTCAATATGTGTGGCTTGAAGGCACACTTCATCCAAGTTAGTAGGATTAAACATAAGTATTGTATGACGCAAATAATTATGTAATCCTCCGATAAACTTGAGAAGAGTTTCTTAAGTGTAGAGAGGTATACCCAAAATCAAAGCTCTCTTTCTGAATTCATGAGTGTATTCTTGTACATTCTGACATTTTCCTTGCCTTAAGTTTTGCCAATCCATCATGGCTTGCTGTATGTAGCCTAATGGATAAAATTGCTTCTTTAACTCAACAGTAAATTCATAACAGGAAGAAATAATTTTACCTTTTGTGAGGAGGCCTTCCCATGTCTTACTCTCCCACCAAATGAGTGCAGTGCCTCCAAGACGGAGAGTAGCCAACTGGATCTTTGCACCATCATCTGCAAGCTTCTGGATATTGCAATACACCTCAATCTTCCTGATCCAATCATCTAGATTTTCTGCATTAAGTTCACCATTATATGTAGGCAAGTCAAACATAATATCAAGTTTCAAATAAAGTAAATCAGACTTAGTCTTCTCAGGTTGTTTCTTTGGATTTGAAAAAGCAGTACTGGAACTTTCAGAAGAGGAAGAAGAGGATGGATAAGAAGGATCAGAAGGGTCTCCTCCTTTTCCCAAAGAATTATCCTCTACTTTATCCTTCTTCGTTTTCTTCTTGGCCAATCTCTCTTGATAATCTGCAAACAATTTTTCTACTCTGTCTGCCATCTGATAGAAATCCTTGCGGAAAGCCTTCTCATCTTCTTCTCAGTAGTCTTCATATGCCATTTTCTTTCTTCAATGTGCACGTCCAATCTATGGATCAAAAGGCACAACCTCTCCTTCACCTGCTTTAAGCTTGCCTCTAGTTAACATTCACACTTTGCAATTCACTGGTTAGCCTGCTCTAATACCAAACATGATCCAAAAATGAGAGGATCTACTAACACTTGAATTTGCATGTGAATTCTTAAATCAGTTAACTTATAAAAAGACTTGATATAACAAGTTTATGAAAGGCTTAAAGAACTGAGAAACATAAACAACACAAGATATGCAAACCATAAAAATGAAGATGCCATATGATAAAGGAATTTGTCCCTAATGGACTACCTCTCCGGGTCCAACTCCAATGAGGACCGATCTTATTAGTCTTCAAAATACTTGAACATGTACAAAAATGCCTTCTTCAAACCTGCTACAAAGAGACTTAGGCTTCAACAATGAAGTCCTCTCACTCTCGAAAACTCTCAAGGGTGGCTACAAGCCTCTTACAAAGCAAAGATTACAAATCCTTTACAAAGGCATAATGGCTTCTTACCATTCTCTCCTCAAAAGCTTCAAACCTTTCATGCATTTGCCCTTCCATGGCCAAATTACATTGTTTATATATCCCAAGGATATCAAATCCACCTCCAAATACAAATAGATTTTCAAATATTTAATCCCAAACTTAATGGGATAAAGATCCATTAAAAATGGATAAAATATGGGAAAATCTCCTTAAAATACATTTTTTAATTTGAAAATAATAAACAAAATACAAAAAAATAACATATATGGTTAAAAAAACCATATAATAGTGTGACTTTGTTTAAATTTGGGTCCCATATTGTGGGTTATAATCCGACCCAAATCAATTTAAAAACAATATATTTCAAAGCCCATAACATAAGGCACCTTTGGTGCATTGGTTGAAAGCATTAGCATAGAGGGGGGTCACGGGTTCAAACCCGTGGACCTCTCCTCTTGGTGTGTTTTTGTTGGCATATGGTGACTCTGTTATCACAAAAAAATTTGAACCCAAAATCCGACGACATATATGTATGAATTTCGACATCACTCCGTCGACAATCCGACAAACCTTTCTTTTTCTAAATGCCGGTGAAAATTCAACGGATATCCGACAACAACAAGGTCTCGTCGGATATCCGACACTACAATGTTGATAAACATACACAATTCTTTTAATATACACGTCACATAACCGACGATAATTACTTTCCAGAAGGTCGGATATTCGACCAAATTGCCGTCCGATATCCAATAGAAGTTACATAGGGCAAGGTCGGATATTCGACCAAGAATACGTTGGATATCCGAGAAAACTTACATACTCCTAAGTTGGATATCCAGTCAAGAATACGTCGGATCTTCGACAACGTTTACATAAGTAATGGTCGGATATCTGACGAAGGCGGCGTCGAAGTTGCGACAGATGTAACCACAGACATAAGACAAAGTCCGACGACATTTTCCATCGGAGGTATTGAAACGTCGTCATATTTACTGGAGGTGCCTTCAGATATGCGACGTAATTGGGGAGTTTAAAAAAAAAACTACTAGTTCCAAACGAGGTTTACCTGGGACCACTAGTTTGAAAAAAAATATTACAGCTAGTGAAAAATTCAAAAGATAATAATTTAACATACTTGTTCAAAAGATCTTATTTAATTCATTTCAGTTTAGAAAAGTAATCCAATATTGTCAAAACTAACTTTAAAGAAAAGCTTTGGTGTAACAATGATATTGAGAATATGAAAAGATCAACACTACAAAGAGTCCATTGAACCTAAGGTTTGAATATCAAAGCTATCAAGCTATCTATTGTTTCTAGTTTTAAGAAGAAAATAAATATTGAAAAGATAACGACAAACCCCCATGATCTCGATAGTGAAACTAGGTGTTAGACAAGACCTATATCACCATTGGAAGAAAGAACTTGCAAAGTTTGCAATACTAACAAGGTAGAAAATGAAAAACATTTTCTCTTGGATTGCACAACCTACATAGAGATTAGATCCTATTTTTAAAGAATTTGTAATATCACTAATTTTTATAACATATTAATCCATGAAAGCAAAAATGAGCTTGCTAATATTATTTTTAATCTATTTGAAATTGGAAGCAACATAATAAATAATAATAATTAACTTTTCCTTGTTATGGTCAAACAAATCATTGTTGGTCTTAATTGATGGTAATGTCATCACCATGAACATATTTATTATCTTCAATGTTGGGGTCAAAGTCCTATGCTTATCAACATTGTTATGTTTGGTGAATCTAAGGTAGGTTGCTAAAGAGTATGATTCTCAAGATGGAGAATAACATCATATCCTAATAATTAACCAAGAAAATTATGAAATAATGAGGAGTGCAATTTTTCCAAAGACATGAATTGGATCTAAATATGGTTGTAGACTTATGTAAATATCTACCAAGATAAGCTCTATCAAATCCAATTCATACATGCTCTTAGCGAGATAGTTCCCCTATTCTTAGTGGGTTGACATGCATACTTATCCTAGTAAAGTGCACTATTTGTCTTTAATAGTTTCTCTATTCTTAGTGGGTTGACATGCCATGATATATTTTTACTATCTAGAGGAATTTGGATTAAATTACTTTCCATTTATATCTTGTCCTCGTTGCTCAAATCACTCCTCAATGACCACAGGTTGCAAAGGGACATCAAGTTTATTTTCTCACCCAACACATTTCTAACAAAATTCACACTAACTAGTATAGGAATGTGCATCTCTAAATGATGTAGGCCAATAATGGCCAAGATTCAAGATTTTGTGAGTTCTAGTCTCAACAGCAAAATGACCTTCTAGAGGTTCGTCTTGTAGCTCTACTGGGAATTTTTTAGAATTGGAGTTTTCAAGGCATCTGAACAACACTCCATCATAAATATTCCTGAAAAGGATGTCATTTATGAATTGTTATTCATATCACTAAGAGAATCTCCATGTTGAATATATTTTCTCAACTCACTGTACCAAGAGTCTATGTCAACAAGAATGTAAAGAACATCTTGGGTGTATAGTGATATTTCATTGTCCTAGCCTTTTTCATATTCATAAGTGAAATCGAAGGAAGTGGAAAATTTCATAATAATGCAAAAAAATTTCAATTCTCTCTTCACCTTTCTTAAACAGCCTCCTATCATGAAAATACAACATTAAACTAGAAATAAGATTATTTAAGATCATTGGGGTTGAAGTGCATGATTTCATATATGCATGTAAAACCACCTCTAAACAAATCTACAAAACAAGCAAGCTTCATTAGTGCTACTTCATCCTTGAATCTTTACTTGATTTATTTTGTTTGGTATATCTCTCTTTTCAAGCATTGTCCAGGTCTAATAAGTTCACTATCCGATCTATAATTATATATTTTACGTGTGATGAACATTTTAATTTAATAATGTAAATTACAATAATATTCAAGTAAAATAATGGGTAATAAGAGTTCACCTGAGGAAACATGGAGAACACCAAAACAAAGTATATAATACCACCGATCACATCAAAACGCCAATTTTTCTTCTGAAATTTCAAAATGTTACCCAAGGCTATCTGTAACAAGTTCCAAGGGATGAGTGAAATAGCCATAGAAAAATTTCAACACTACAAATATAAACCAGAAGAAATTTTACAAGTCATGTCATACATGCTACGATAATAATGCATCAAATAAATAACTGTGAGAAATGAATAATTCCTTACCTTGTTAGAGGCTTGGAAAGTACATTTCTTTGAGCTGGAAGTACATTTGTACATGTTATTCTACCAGATTACCATGGTTCATGTACTGTATGGGTGTGGCTACTAAGCATTGTTGAAAAAATCAACATTAGCAAAAAATCGACAAAAACAACAAAATTGCGACACACATTAAAAAGTACAAAATAAATTCATTTTTCTTATTTTTCTAAATATAAACCAAGAGCAACATCAAATAAGCACGTTAACACATAAATATGGAAAAATACAACAATATGTATTATCTAGTGGATTCCAATCATAAATGACACATTAAAGTTAATATTGATTCTTGAAAGTTGTCCACGCAAGACTAATAAATACAAAATTACAACAAATATTTAATAAATGTATTACACCAATGTTACCCCCCGAAAATGCATGCTCGTTTTTCATTTTTGGAGGCATTCTTTTCAGCAACATTGTGCCAAGAGATGTAGACTTTGGGAGTTTGGTATGAGTCATGAGCATTGTATGGGAAATCTTCTTCGAGCATGATCATCTTGTTTTTCATGCATAGGAGTGATAGTGATGGAGATTCGTGTGTTACCTTTCTTTCACTTTTTTTTTGAGTTCATATGTTTGGAGGCACAATTGCACATGTAGCATCTCACCTATGGGGAATTTTGCTTCATATTTTTATGCATATTTCTCCATTGAGGATACCTTTTACATTCCCCAAGGAAGATTTGCATATTTGGAGACGTGACTCTTCATCATCTTGTCGACATTGAAATGCTTTACAAGAAATGTTTGGGGTTTATAGTAGGACATCATACCTTGGAGGTTGGAGGTAGATTGTTATCCTCTAGCTTCCACCATGGCCATCAGTATCCTATATGCTGATCACAAGATTCCCAAATTGCACCAAATTGGCCTCCACTTCATTGTAGCCCCTTTGTCACTTGATCCTTGGAAGAATAAAATCAATTTGATACTCTTGTGCATCGTTTGTTTCATGATCTAAAACATGTTTATGACTATTTAAAACCATGTTTCTAACTTTCAATACACCTATGTGGATTCTAGAATGTAACATTTTATTTGTGAGACACAATGCCTTCCGAGGAATGTTAAAAAATACATCTTCCTAAGTGACCTCGGGACTAAACTTCTACTCTAGATTTAACTTATCAAGGATGGAATAATTTTTCTCGTTATGGGTATGAATATAGCATATGAGAAAATGTTGGCAAACAAAACAATAGCACTATCGAAACTATGACAAGTTTCCATTGGGACAAATTGTAGATGTGTTCAAACTAGAGCATATGATATGTTACAATGATATTGCGAAATTTTGATGTTGTTATAGAGGCCTAATTGCAAAAGGCATTACACTCCATTAGAAATTTGTTTTTTTTCTTCTTTATAGACCCTAGGTGTGCTAAATCCAGTCTCCATGTCATGGATGTCTGCTTTCTGCAGGTGCATCAGTATCTTTGAGGATGGAAAATGTAGTTGGTTTTTGAAACTTTGAAGGCATGATTCCTTCAACCTGTTCACAAAATATTTTATAGTATGGGAAAATTTAGGCATAATAATCATGCAATCTCTAGTATGGGAAAACTTATCTGGTTTTGGAAAGACTATATAGTGTATAGGGTAGGTTTTATCGGTGATAAATGGACCTATTGTCGACAAGAGCACTAACGCGAAGACCTTGAGGATGGTGAGATGATTTGTTTGGAGGACTTGGAGCTTGATGTGATGTCATGATTGATGGATTTTGGAGAGATGACTTTCTTGGGAACGTGATGTGATGATGTACTTGGATGTTCACTTCTGTGATACAGATGACAAAGCAGCCGACTTTGGTTGGAATTGACTTCTTATAGCTAGGGGGGTTTATTGGGGTGAAATTTCCTTCTTGCTCTTTTGAAAGACAAGTATTTTGGTTGGTGAACCTAGGAGTGGTTATTTAATGGTGAAAACCTTGTGTGCTTGAGATGAGCACTTTCATGTGTGAAGGATTTTATGGGTTGAAACCTAGCTGATCTTGTGATCATAATAGTGTGGTCTCACTTATGATAGGTACTGAAGCTACTTCATTGATGGAATGTATAAATGCCTCATCGAGCTCCTCTTTGTTTCGAGAATAATTTAATATTCTGTACTGAATAGGGCCAACCACGTGAAGGTGGAAGCTCTTATGGCCCCTTACCCCCCTCACATCACTCTCAATTCCCCATACCCAATGCATGTACTTGAAAAAAAATTATGTGCAAACAGGCAGATTTCATCATAAAGAAACATTTACCATTCATTCAATAAAAGGTAACATTCATTAAACCATTCATTCATTCAATAGGAATTAAATTATGCATGACATTATATTATAAAAAATAAGTACACATAGTGTTTCTTCAGTCACTTCTTTCTAGGTTTTTTTCTCTTGATAAAATCAACAAGAAACTCATCTTGTGGAACTTGTTGTTCAGTTCTTGGGGCTTCATCAACTTGCCATGCTGTCTTCCTAGTAGAATACTCGCGGCGTGGATGTTGCGGCAAGGGGTCCGGATTTGCTGCAATAATGTCAAAATGTTACATTGATATCTTTTGATATTATAATGACAAGTATTCCATTTAAAAAAAACATTACAAATGTGTTTTTCTACGAGTTGTGTCCACATCATGTACTTCATATTCTTGTCTAGGATCAGCCTGTACAGTGTGACCCTCTACATACTCTGCAGTTGAAACATGGAAAAGTACAATTAATATTCACCACCTGCAATGCAATATTTAAAACTGTAGCATATGAATAAATTCATTACCAGGATTCGAAGCATGATCTTCGATTGGTTGTTCTCCATCCTCGACATTAAGTGGATTGTTGCTTTCCTGCTCAAAACCGAGTCAATATTTTATGGAAAATATTTATAATGAATAGATTGCACAAGTAATAAATCTTCATTAAACTATATTGATTTTATATACTTATGCGCAAGATGGATCACCAGAAGACTATGTTTGCCTAGAAAAGATTTTTCGGCATTCAACAATAGCTCCAAATCCGTGTTGGAAGCCAAGCTTCAAGTCTTCCTTAGTGGGCACTTCCTTGAATTGGTCGGCCTGCATATTTGCATAATGCCATGAATTTACCTTTTGCAGTGAAATAAAACAAAAATAATTTGCACTTTATTATTTGGATGCACTATTGGTTTTTCGATACTTACAATTCGTGCCTCCAAATCTGAATAACCACCAGGCCCAAGCTTGTGCTAACCAATTTTTTCTTGTCTTGCTTTTGTGGACTTTGATGTGTCTGGCAGCTTATGAAAGTGTTGAAATACATTAGATGTTTCAAATTTGATCTAAAAATTAATAATAATAAGGTTTAGAATTACATTGTGGAAAGTATTGCATACCTTCCCATGCCCGGTGGTAGCTTTCCTTGTTTTCTCATAGCTCTCTCCTTTCCATATTCCACTAGGGATTTCCACTCTCTTCCTGGAATCATTGGAGGGAACTAATACCTAGGGTTCCTTTCTAGATTAACCCTATATTGGTCCCTCGCAATCTTCATATGTTGTCTAGCCTTTTTTAGGACCTCGGCTCGATTAAAGGTCTCATTTCCAAACATGCCAACCAAGCGATTAGTGAGCTCATATTTTAAATTTTTACTTTGTTTACCCACCTTGTGCGGATGGTGGGCCCAAATATATCCAATGAAAAATCATTTAGATGTTTATAAAACACATCATTTCCTGCAAAACGATCATGCCATCATTAATTGAAAAACAATGTTTTATCAATATATTACAATCAAATTATAAACACTAACTTGAACAATGTATAAATACCTGGGATATTCTCTATCTTTATTGGAATGAGCTCTTTGTCCACCAAAAATGTGGTCTGTAGTGTACCCATGCTAGTGACACGGGAAGATCGAGGAAATGTTGCTTCAACAATATTAATACTAGCAATATCTGCATCAACCCCTTCTTCTACACGATCTGGCGTGCGCTGGTCACTAGCGGGTGCACTCACAACTGGCCTCGGGGGTGTCGCGGAACGTGTTGCCGACTGTTCAGTCAAAAACAATGGCACATGAGATGCACGTGGAGTCATTTTCTCATGTGACGACTCTCCATGAGCATCACTAGTGCCAACACCGCCTTAACCACTAGTGTGTGGGAACAAAAAATCCTATAAATACAAACCATATTTTAGGCCACCATCATATACAAGTAAAAATTATAAAATAATAAATGAATTTATATTCTGATTGAAGATTCTGCAACTTACTTTCAAGGCCTGAGATCTCTTTACCAAAAAGTCAAACTTTGCTCTAATCTCATTTGTCTGCGGCGGAATGAATAGCAGACGAAGGATATCCTCATGATTTTTTTTAAGGTCTTCTTTATCATCTTAATTGGGTATAGAGAAGATCCAATGTCAGCATCGTGCATCATATCATCCACATCAAAATTTATTGATTGCTCTGATGCTGGATCATATGCCGAATCAGTAGTCTGCAACAAAAATATATAAAACATTACTAACGTTAAAGCAATAGGATGAGCAAAAAAATATTTTAAAAAAACATATCGATCATGATAGATTCCTAGAATGACAATTAGGTATACCTGATTCCTTGATGTTGGTATCGTCTGATCCACAGCTGGGGACTTTCCCCGATCACCCCCCTGCCAAAACAATGTAGAAAACATTACCATAATGAAACCAATATACACACGAAAAATACATAACAAAAAAAACATGATGCTCCATATTATATTTGTACAATTGAAATGAATTATACCTGCTTCCTCGAGGATCATCTACTCATCTGATCAATGGTCGAGGACTTGCCCTGATCTACTACTAGGGAGGTGCCCCGACCAAAACCCTGCAACAAAAACATAGAAAAAATTATCTAAACGAAACCAAAATACTCACGAAAAAAAAACACAATAAGAAAACATATTGATGTATTTAAATTGTACAATTACAATCAGGTATACCTGTTGCCCCGAGGCTACTGTCGTCTGATCAAAAGCCGGGTGGTTTCCCCGATCAACACTCTGCAACAAATATATAGATAACATTATCAAAACGAATCGAATATACTCATGAAAACTTTTTGTTCATATTAAATTTGTACAATTGCATTGATGTATACCTGGTGCATCGAGGCTGGTATGGTGTCATCTACTGCTAGGGAGGTGCCCCGAACAACACCCTGCACCAAAAACATAGAAATAATTATCTAAACGAAACCAAAATACTCATGGAAAAACATAATAAGAAAACATATTGATGTATTTGAATTGTACAATTACAATCAGGTATACCTGTTTCCCCGAGGCTGCTGTCGTCTGATCAACAACCAAGTGGTTTCCCCGATCAACACTTTGCAAAAAATATATAGATAACATTTTCTAAACGAAACGAATATACTCATGAAAAAACACAACAAAAAAACTATTTTTTCATATTATATTTGTACAATTACAAAGATGTATACCTACTGCCTCGAGGATGTTGTACTCCTCTGACCAGCTGTTGGGGAGATGCCCCAATCACTACCATCCGAAGTAAATATATAAAATTTTGACGAAATTATAACAAGAGACTAACGAAAAATCCATAAGATGTTAAGTTCATTAATAAAAGGTTGGGTAAATTGTTAGATTTACCACTCCCACAGTAACCGTGTTTGTATCTATTCGATTCAAATTATAATTAATAAGCAACTCTTCCCATGCAACTATTGATTTAATGGCACATATAAAAACACGGTTTCCTTCAAGCCCCTCAAATATGCAGTTGGGTTTCTTAATTGTAGACTCTGGTTGTGTACTGTTTATAAACCCTGCAATATTCCCTGTAGCTTTTGACCTTTCGAAAATGTACAACATTGCTCCTTTATTTTGATCATTATCTTTCATCTGTAAATAATTTGCTGATAATCCATACCTACGCATACTTCGTGTATATTGGACCAGTCACATCCAATCTTTGTAGTTGTAACAGGGTCCAACATACTCCATCAATTCAGTACATCTGCCGTAACCGACCTTTATGCCATCCATGCAAAACAACCCCAAACCATGTAAGATCGATGGTGTAATTCGATATATCCTCTCGTTCACACAAAAATTTGTTTTTAGTTGAGGAATATCCTTGGGTACCCATTGTTTCACTATATGTTTGTATCTTGAGGGAACATCGATGTCTCCTATTGTCTCATCATCATAGGAACATGACCCCCCTTCAATGAGAAAAATTCCATGCGTTTATGGAATTTTCTTCTGATCTTTTGACATCTAGTTGATATAACTCTTGTAGACCCACTGGATGTCTCACTTTCCTCTAGTATTCCTAAACTCCCCTTGCTCGAGGAAGATATATTTGACAAATACCTGTTTGGTTCTACTTGCACCATGGGAAAAAGTTCAAATAGGACTTTGTTGGGTATGCATAATTCATATTAGAAAATTAAAAGGCACTAAGGCATGCATTTTCCACTATCATCATACATAGTTAACATGCCTCCCCCAAGCTTGAAAATGCATTTGTTTATTAGTAAGGGATTTTTCCTTTAATTGTCTTGTATGTTCAAAATTGGCAAAAATGGCCAAAAATAATTTTTGAATGCCTCGAGTTCGTATAAGAAGGAATCATCAAAATTTCGAGCCTATGGGTTGATAAACTATGTGAGACATACTTTGAAATATAATGGAATATGATTTGAGATTTGGATGTAAAAAATTAGACATAAACTAATGGAATATGCTTTGAGATTTGGATATAAACAAGTGGAAATGTAGAGAGGTAAAGACAATAAGAGGAGACTGATAAAGGATTTAATTAGATTTCACGATTTTCAAGAATATATTATAATTAATCAATGTTTGAATGAGAAAAATGCTTGATATTGTCACTATTAAAGAAATCACTAGATTTGAAATGTCATACTTGAATTTTCAAATAAGGTCCATGGTCCCAAATCTACAAACTTAAGAAAATTCAATCAATAGTTTGTAAATATTTTTGTTGGAACCCAAATTTCGGTCCTCATGTTGTTTCCCTCTTCCTCTGTCCTCATGTTGTTACCATATTTCATGTTGTGAGGCATGTTTGAGTCTGGAAACCCTCCGACACCGTCAATGCATGCTTCTAGTCTAACCATGCCAAATTTCAGTCCATGCAAGCACAAATTTAAAAAATTTCAACGTTGGCCCCGTGTAGCACATTAATTTATCTATAGGTATGTTTTTTCATTGTCGAATTGTTGGTGTCAATCATGTTTGAGTATGGAAACCCTCCCACACCATCAATGCATGCGTCTAGTCTAACCATGCCAAATTTCATTCCATACAAGCACAAATTGAAAACATTTCAACGTTGGCCCTGTGTAGCACATTAATTAATCTATAGGTATGGTTTTTGATTGTCGAATTGTTTGTGTCATTCATGTTTGAGTCTGGAAACCCTCCACACCGTCAATGCATACTTCTAGTCTAACCATGCCAAATTTCAGTCTATACAAGCACAAATTGAAAAAATTTCAACGTTGGCCCCATGTAGTACATTAATTAATCTATAGGTATGGTTTTTGATTGTTTAATTGTTTGTGTTAGTCATGTTTGAGTCTAAAAACCCTCCCACACCGTCAATGCATGCGTTTAGTCTAACCATGCCAAATTTCATTCCATACAAGCACAAATTGAAAATATTTCAACGTTGTCCCCGTGTAGCACATTAATTAATATATAGGTAAGGTTTTTGATTGTTGAATTGTTTGTGTCAGTCATGTTTGAGTCTAGAAACCCTCCCACACCGTCAATGCATGCGTCTAGTCTAACCATGCCAAATTTCAGTCCATACAAGCACAAATTGAAAAAAAATCAACGTTGGCCCCATGTAGCACATTAATTAATCTATAGGTATGGTTTTTGATTGTCGAATTATTTGTGTCAGTCATGTTTGAGTCTGGAAACCCTCCCACACCTTCAATGCATGCGTCTAGTCTAACCATGCCAAATTTCAGTCCATACAAGCATAAATAAAAAAATTTCAACGTTGGCCCCGTGTAACACATTAATTAATCTATAGGTATGGTTTTTGTTTGTCAAATTGTTTGTGTCAGTCATGTTTGATTATGGAAACCCTCCCACACCGTCAATGCATGCGTCTATTCTAACCATGCCAAATTTCAGTCCATACAAGCACAAATTGAAAAAATTTCAACGTTGGCCCTGTGTAGTGCATTTATTAATCTATAGGTATGGTTTTTGATTGTCGAATTGTTTGTGTTAGTCATTTTTGAGTCTGGAAACCATCCCACACCGTCAATGTATGCGTCTAGTCTAACCATGAAAAATTTCATTCCATGCAAGCAAAAATTTAAAAAATTTCAACATTGGCCCCATGCAGTACATGATCAAGCACACCATTTGGGTTAGCATGATAATTGTACATTTCCTTACTGAGATTCTATTTGTTTCGAGAATAATTTAATATTCTCTACTAAACAGGGCCAACCACGTGAAGGTGGAAGCTCATATGACCCCCCCCCCCCATGTCACTCTCAATCCCCCATAACCTGACAAAATCTATGTACAAAAAAATAATTTATTGTGTTTTGTGTCATACTTAAGAAGCAATGTCTCTAATTGCGCTGAGAGGCACTCTACAACCTAGTATGGGGGATATCTTGCGAGTCGAGTGTTTGTCGAGTAACAAAATAATACATTATGTCGGCTATAAACAAAAAAGAATAATACAAAGTAAACAGTAAATATGAGACTTAAACTAGAGACTTTAGAGCTTAGGATTAGGTGGTAAATATTATGTCATCCATAAACAAAAAAGAATAATACAAAGTAAAAAGTCAATATGAGACTTAAACTAGAGACTTTACTTTTTACTTTTAATACATTAATATAAAGTAAAAAATATGAGACTTTAGAGTGTTTGTCGAGTAACAAAATAATACAAAGTAAACAAAAAATAATAATACAAAGTAGAAAGTAATAAATATTATGTGACTTAAACTAGAGACTTTAGAGCTTAGGATTAGGTGGCCCACGTATTGCACTCAAGGATCTATCCAAGAAGAGGATTGTACCTCAGGAGATTTGATCCCTCTCGGCGCTTGATAGAGCCTAGGATTTGGATCTAAGCTGGTTATAACATATTCCAACATACATGAAAATGGAAAAAACACTAAGAAACAATTAATTTATACGTACCAATAAAATTGAATAATTCTATCGCAATATTACATCAAAATATATAGAGTAGATATATTAAGGCATACTTCATACACTTCAATATAATTCATCATCTTCTTCATCCAAGTCATCATCTGTATCATCCGATCTAGATTCAACATTGTAAGGATTGGCCATATCATCATCGTCATCGATGTCAATTACGATCATCATATCATCGTTGATATCGTCTTCATGGACATTGTTGCTACATCATCTGATTCAACTAATTCTTCGACATATTCCTCTGGAACACGATCATTTAACTCATGTTGATAATCTTCAACATCGTCTTCTTCTTCAAGACCCTCTTCATTACCTTCCTCTACGTTATACTTTACTGGCCTTCCCCTTGGATCGTGTCTCACAACAAATGACCAATCCCCTCTACCTCGAACCTCAAAGTAAAATCCCTGTTCACATTGGCTTGGAAGAACATAGCAGCTCCGTTCCTGGCTCAAACAACCTTGTATTAACCATGGTAAATCCATTTTCATGTTCAATAATAGTTTTATTAGGATCACATTGATTCAATCGTAACCTGTACCATTTGACAATGAAAAAAACTACTTTGAAGGAGTTAAAATCACACTGAAAAATATCTTCCAAATACCCATAATATCGATTTTCTAAGAGTTCTGGATGTCTGTCACTTCTAGATGAAATATTGGTCACCTCAAAGACTGCAAATATCCCAGCATATGATGTTTCTTCGTTTCATCCAACTTTTTGATGTGAAATTTACAACCATTGCACTACATAGCCTTATGGTTTTTTACCTACAACAAGCCATACACGTAAAGATTACATCATGAATTGATGATTAAGTGCATGTTTATGCCCTGTAGGGAAAAAAATCAACGTGTACATCAATATATTTGCAAAATAAATAAATAGTATGGATGATTAATATGCTTGCCTGCTTATCTTTTAAACCATATGCTAAATCGATTTCCCTTTGTGTAAGATTGGTATCTCCATTGCGATGAGCTACTTTAACTGATGAAGCCACACCTTCCCATGATATTCCATGACCATATTATTCACATCGTTCAATCCATACCTTCATCCAATCAAGATTGTTTGTGATGTATAAATGAAGTGCATTCCACTCTTGACCAACTGCTTGATGAAAATAAAATTAAAATTCAGTACAAATGTACATTCACTTAACACAATATACACTTTTAATTGATGCATATTGAATATTAAAAATAGAATAAGTATGATATATACATGAAAATAAACAGTCAAATGTACTATATTAATTAATCTCCACTAGTTATAATTACCTTTCACCTTCCTCGATCTACCTTTCCCCTTCAGGTACTCCCCTTTGAAATTGTTATTGGAGTCCGGATCACAAATGCGACCTAAATTGAGATTTGACGCTAATTTATGAAGATATTCACTAATATACATCGTATTCTAGTATACCATATATCCCTCCACCATAGAACCCTCAGTACGTGCTTTTTGTCTAACCAAACCCTTCAAAAATTTCAAGTGCCTCTCAACCATCCACATGGACCTTGAGTGTACATGTCAACACAGTTCAATGTCCTCAACTTGGTGTATGAGGTAGTGTTCTTGTGCATTGAAAAATGCCGAAGGTATATGCTTATGCATTTCACACATGAGATGAGGAATTTCTCTCCTCCAATAATTTATATATTCTTTATGTATTTCTTTAGATGACAAGCATATACAAGTTATCCAAACCAATAATGAGATTTAAAAAAAAAACATTATATTACATAACAAGTAGTGCACAAATGTCAAATATAAGTTCTAAAATGAATTAAACAAACAATAAGCGCATGCAAAAAATCGCTACTTACCTCATGTATTTCCCAAGATTATATATAACTTGTTTTGCATTGTTGTCGAAGTTGTCCGAGAGAAAGAGAGGTAGAACATACTGTAAAACTATACAAATCGTTTCATTTTTTTATACAAAAAATAGACAAAAAAATACCAACAATATGCACTAGAATAAAAAAATATAGCAATTATATGCATACCATAATAATTACCTTGATGAAGATATGCCAATCATGTGTTTTCACCCCCGCAAAATCACCTTTCTTTGTTATGATATTCTTCCTGTTCGAATAGAATCCGGTGGGAAATTTATTTTTTCGCATGACTTCTTTTACAACATTACTTTTGCTGCTCCATTAACAACCATGGAAGCGAGTTTATATTAATTTGGTCTCCGTTGCTATGTAATTGAATGATGTCTTTCATTGCATGGTTGGATTCTTGAATGTCATTGCAAATTTTGACAATTTTTTCTTTGTCACTCCTTCCATCCAATATTTTCCATAATGTTTTAGTCACATTCTTTCCGATATGCATTGTATCAATCAGATGAGCAATTTGTAAGTGATCATAGTAGGGAAACTTATTGAATTTTTTAGGATAACTTTTCATTCCTCGTGGAAGCTCATTAATGCCTTCATGATCATGGTAACCATCATGAATCATACTTAATAAAGAAATTACAGAAATCAATGTCAATTACAGTAAACAACACACAATAAAAATAATTCATAATATTTCATATACGATGATAGATAGACAATTTGATCCGTACGTACCTTGACGATTTCTATTATATTTCAACTTCCATAGGTGAGGTGTCATTCTCTGCGATTTTAATGCAGTCTCTTGCTTCCAATTGAATATATATTTTTCGGTAGTTTGATACCTATGATTCTTAGAGAGGAAGTGCCTATACTCATTAAACACCTCATTTCCTACATTTTTTGAACGATAAGATTTGATCTTAGGACCACAAAATGGATATGCAAATTTTTCCTTTGTCTGAAGACCTACAGAAAGAGATGGATTATCTATGTCAATTATAATTATATATAAAATGAATTGATTATTTAAAAAAATGCGTGCATAATATATTAACTAGTTCATAAAAATAAATGCAATTAAATTGGAACTTATAATTACAAACCACAAAAAATGGGTTAACCCCGGGGCATCATGTATTGTCCATACAAGCATTACATGGAATTGAAATTTCGTTTGTTGTATTGGGAATTGAAATTTTCTTTGTCGTATTGGTCTAGATACATCATACATAGTGATGCCATTCCATAACTTTAATAGCTCGTCAATAAGAGGTTCGATATATACATTCATATATTTAACTTGGTACTTACCTGATTGATTTGAACATATAAAACATATAATTATTACAACCATTTAGATATATAAACCATACACAAGAGAAAATAAAATATATATATACGACATTATGCAACAAAATACGACAAATGAGATGCCACTGCATTAAAAAAAAAGTTGTAGACACATACCTGGAATAATCATTGCGAACATTATGTGCTCCCTCTTTATTGACAACCATGGATGAATGTTATTGTTGATAACAAAAATAGGCCACATCGAGTAAATGGATCTCATCTCTGCAAATGGATTGACACCATCTACTGCCAAAGAAATCCTAAGATTACGAGGTTCGTCTTTAAAGTGATGCCATTTTTCTTCCATATCTCTAAATGCAGACCCATCTGCAGGAATTCGAATAATTTCATCTTGACTTATGTTCCGTGCATGGTAATACATAAATTGCGCTATGTTTTTGCCCTTGAACAGTCATTGCAAACGTGGATTAATGGGAATATAACGAAGAACCTTGCGAGGAACCTTTTTTGTTACTTGATATGTTCAATATCTACTGATATGACATTCTAGACATTCTGTTTCAAAATCATGCTGATTATAATATATAACATGGTCACCGGGGCATGCATAAACAACTTCATATTGCATTCCAATTTCTTTCATGATGGAAGATGAATCTCGATATGTATGAGGTAAAATATTTGACGATGGTAATAAAAATTCATCTATCAAGCTACAACAAATTAAAATAAAAAACTAGTTAATATAATGTATAAATAATATTAATGAAACACATTTCATCCGTATTAATTTTACTTATGAATTAACAATAAAATTATTAGACGAACAGTGATAACCTTTAGCGCGATCATATATATGTGATGGAATATATTACATACCTTAACATCTGTGTTACTGATGTGTTTGAAAGACCATTCACAACCTTCAAGTTCATTATCGACAATATAACAGAGAGAAGATTTGTGTTGGATCCCTCATAAAGGGGTTCGTATGCCTTCTCAAGAAGAGGCAAATCATGAACATCATCAAAGACATCATTTTCATGATCTTCATCATCATCATCATCATCCATTCTAACATTAAATGTATCATGGATCAATATATTTGTACCATCATCTTCAACTATGTTATCAGTATGATCATCTTCTTCAATATGATCATTAACTTGTTCTCCATTATTCATAGCTGCATGTTCCTCCGGTACTTGTTCTGAAAGCACATCCTCCGGGCGATATGCCGTAGGAGGTATTTCCTTTATAATTACATGAAACCATCAATATATATTAGTTAATATAAGAAATATTAAAATGATACATACATTTACAAAAACGATCAATATAAAGACATATATAATGCAAAAGCTACCAATGGACAATATTGATGTCCCCCCTCAATGTGTCCATGTTCCCTACAATGTATTTGTAATATCCGTATCCGGATATTCTCATGTTGTGATCTTCTCCGAATCACAATAAGACTATTCAAGTGAATAGTCAACCAATAGAAAATAATTCCATTTGGATAGAATAAATAATGTTGAATATATATTGATGAGAGATTCTTACATTACCATTTGATGGACCATTTAAATATGGTCTTATGTGCCTTTTCAATGGAAATGTACGTCTCTATATATTCTATTAATTACATATCAAATTTATTTAATATTTGTTTAATTACTTTTATTTTATTATTTAATTACTTGTTTATTGATATGTTTATATATTATTTTATTGTTACATGGCCTTCCTTTTCGGAATGCTTTGTCCTCAAAGCATTAGTGATGAAAACCATATGTGGTTTCATAAAACCATGTCCGGTTTTATGTAATCTATTCTTTAACTTTTTTTTTTCTTTATCTTGTGGATAATTCTTTTTTCCCACTTCATTGTAATATGTTTTTTCTTATTGCTTGTTCTCTTCTTCTTATTTGCAATGGAAATAATTACTTCTTTTTTCTCTTTTTTATTTATTTATTTTCCTTCTCGTATTCTTGGATTCCTTGATTTACGGTTGTTTTTGAATTTTGTAGCGAAATAATTATTATTTTTATTAACCCAACGTTGTGATTGGATCTTCTTTGGGCCAAAATCCTACTTTTGGACAAGGTTCTAGATTTTTGGGAAACCCAAAAAATGATGGCCATAAGCCAATGTTGATCAAATATACTTAATCAAAGAAACTCTAAGAATAGTTTGTGGCAAAAGGCCAAAATCAAGCCCAAGAAGGGGCTCTGATACCAATGTAATATCCATATCCAGATATTCTCATGTTGTGATTGTGTCCGAATCACAATAAGACTATTCAAGTGAATAGTCAACCAATAGAAAATAGTTCCATTTGGATAGAATAAATAATATTGAATATATATTGATGAGAGATTCTTACATTACAATTTGATGGACCATTTAAATATGGTCTTATGTGCCTTTTCAATGGAAAGGTACATCTCTATCTATTCTATTAATTACATATCAAATTTATTTAATTACTTTTCTTTTATTATTTAATTATTTGTTTATTGATATGTTTATATATTATTTTATTTTTTATAGTATTCTGGCTGTTGTGATATTTATTCTTCTCCTTTTAAAGCCCCTGCATTGACTACATGGACAATAACATTTCCCATCACCCTTTCTTTTTAGGCCATCCCACAATTTAGCAAGCAATGCCGATTTTGTTCGTTTGGACTAGGAATATTGTTATGTGACATTTTCTCATAAAGAGCTTGACTCAAGATTATCAATCTTAAAAAATCAAGCTCCACACTTCACTATTTTTAATCAAAGTAACAATTGAAATAATTGTGTATTTTTGTATGGAAAACAGTCTATGCGAAGAATATAATTTCCGCAAACAGTCGCTTGTTTAGCCAACATGTCGGAATGTTTACAAAATTTATAGTTTCTAAAATTAAAAGTTTTTCGAATATCCGACTATATTATCATAGTTACCGTTATAATCTATACATCGCATATCCGACGACACTCGTAAGTTATCCGATGTGTGTCGTCAGATAACCGACGAGCGTTGGATATTTGACAAGGACAAATATCAATTAAAAAAAAATTAAGCAAAATTCATAATTTTAAAGGTGAAATCCGACGACACTGTTAATTTCGTCGGAATTTGTCATATTTTCTCGTCGGATTTTGGGTTCAAATTTTGTTGTGTATGTGTTGGCTTGGCGGTTGGTGGTATGGTCATGTGGCATAACAAATGGGGTCGAGGGATAATCCCTCGGTCCTCCCCTTTTTCAAAATAGAATACCATATAACTTCAAATAGTGGATAAGAATATAGAGGTTAAGAAACAACTAACGAAGATAATGGATAGGTGGAGGTTTAGGTAGCAAGGAGGTCAGGGGTTCGATCCTCCCCGACTCCAATCATTTTGGTAAACTTTACAACTAACTTCCAACAGGGCTGCCATGTAGTAGGCCCTAATTGTTCCACATAGATGCCACTTCTGCCACTTGTCAACCTGTAATTGGTCTGCTTTCCTGCCATGTCACCTCCACGTCTTCTCTTGCAGAACCTCCACGTCACCACTTTGATAACTGTACCTTCCAAATGTGCATTCCATGTGGTGCTCTGTGGTGGTTCCACATCAGCTCCATATAGGCCACGTGTCACCCTTATAGTGGTGCCACGTGACACCCCTTTTTGCCCAACTTTACCTATTTTGCTGAAAGTTCAGAACATGATATCTTTCACGTACAAAGTCCATTTGAGATGAAACGAATGTCACCAGAAATATCTCGTCGAGATCTACGTAGCTGCAAGATTCTATTATCATTTTGAAGACTTTAATTTTGATCGATCTCGGAGATCCTCCTGGATTAGTAAGCCTTATTAAAATTGTTATTTTTCACACTACATGGGCCTTATTTAATAAAGATGATGCCAATACATAACATTATCCCCTTGGTTACCTCCCTAGGTACCCAATATTATCCTCCTAGGTACATTAAATTCCACCCCCCTTCACATGTTTCGTGCCTGAAACATGGGATGAAACCATACAATATGATCTACTAAGCAATGTATCCAACTGGTACCAAGCATGGACATCCATTCATAATAGTTAAATGTGGACATGGTGTCCAACTACTTCCTTTTCACAATGAGCTTTATTATGATTTCTCCTTTCATGGTTCCATGTTGTCATTGTGCTACTTTGATATCTCCATGCATTGCTTTTAGTTCTTCACATGTCTCCATATTTATTGCCTTTTTGGTTCCTTGTTTTTCCATGGTAAGTTTATCGATGCTCATGACCTTTCCTTAATGACTATTATTTCAATGGATGGTGTGGGGGATGATATGCAACAACCTTAACTATTGGATCTTTGGGTTTGAATCCAAAATATGTGGTTCTTTTAAGTCATTTAGCTCCTTAATTTATTCTTTCTATTTATGCCCTTCCTGGGGATTTTCTTCTTGTGCTTTTATATCCACTTCTTGTGATTCAATTTTAGACTCTTAATCTACCACGTCTGTAGGTACTTGAACTATTTTTCTTTCAAGGGATTCTTTATGTGGCCCGTTGAACCCTTTAGAAAGAGAAGTATCATGCAATGCAATCTTTCTTTTTAATACCAAATCTTCATAAAGTTCTTTTGCACATTAATATTAATTGTACCCATTGAGTCCATCGAAGGATATCCCAAAACAATATCCATATTATCCATATTTATAGCATGAAAATTTGAATGTAACACATTTGTCCATACTTATCTTCAAACCCTTAAAAATTTGAACCTTTTCACCATCAATCTATTTGCTTTGAATGTTCTTTATAGGGATTTGCAACCTTTTATCCACCTCCACATTTATGTAATTATGTTTGATATTAGTGTTTATTGAAACAATGAATTCTCTTGCTGAATGCATCCATGAACATGTGATAGGGATATGCACATGAAAATGAATCCTTATGGATCTTGTTTCCACAAAAATAGCACCTTAAATGCAAGGACTCAAAAGGTTCTAGCCAAGTGCAATTACAGAAATAGTGCATTTATTGTATTTGTCACCTACAACTATTTTCCTTCACTTACAGTGATTTGGAAAAAATCACTAAAGGGGGATTCCCTAAATGCAACTAAGTGTCAAGAGATTAAGCAAACCACTAGATTAAATATTGATGGATGGTTACGACTTGAAGAAAACATTGAGTTAGAAAATCCAAGGAGATACATGAAAGGATTATTAAGATTCCATACATTAAACTAATCCATTTCAATAAACCATGAAGTATAACCATGGAATGCAAAATAACTTTGAGTGAATTTGCAAAGAGAAAGAATAACTTGTTACATTAAACTAGATCAAGAAACAAGCAATGGGAAGTTTAAGCATAACCATTGATGTTCATCTCATTACTATTGGTAATTTAGATGAAATTGCTATAATATAATGAGTTGAGTGCAAATAACTAGCAATGAAAATAAATTTCTTTAAACCAATAGGAAAGCTAGTAAAATTCATTGAATGTGGCGATTCAAATAAATAAGAATGGTTGCAAGCGAATTTGACAAAATGACATAAAACAATGTAACTTGATAAACCACAACCTTTATTCAATTGATTGGATTTCCAATAGAATAGAGTACGCTATTCAAAAATCACTTAAAACAAAATTAAATTGTAAATTAACCAATGTGATGGAGCTATTATCATGTGGTTAATAACATAAAATTCCAGCAACTTAGATTAATAAAGTTAAATGCAAAAGTGCTGAAAAAGACAAGTATCTAGTTGCTTGAAATGAAAAGCATGAGGTGTGATTTAGTTACTTGAAATTATTATTATATTTCAGATCTATAGTAGGCAATTGATTAAGTGTGTTAATGATATATTCATGTCATAAAACATTCTAGGAATAAAATCAGATTTGAATTAACATATATAACTGTTAAATAGTGTTGGAAAATGATGTTAATGCACAATGAACAACTCATAAAACAATTTATAATTCAACCCAACTTAAATGTTAAATGAAATAAGCTCAAAGGAATTAAATTTAAGTAAAATATGAAAGGTTTAAACCTTAAGTGTTTATGTTAAGCATTGCAAATATTTTTCTATTAAGGTAAATATTAATTTCTAGATTAAAAGAATTTAAAATAATGATTTAATTTTTCTTTTAGAATGGATAAAAGAAGGAAATTGAAATCTTCTTCACTAATGTTTATAGTTTAGTGAGAAGGGGAATGGAGTCATAGAGGAAAAATATATGATTTTGGTGATCAAAGAGTAAGAGTGGGTCAAAGATCTCATACCCTACTCTTAGTATTTGATAACCAAATGCTTATTTTTCTTCAAATATATGAAGAAGTCGAGTGTTGAAAATATCCACATAAACTTGAATGAAAGATCTATAAATCCTACTAACAAAGCATATGAACTTACTTTTAAGAGCAATACATCAAGTGTTGAAAGTAAAACTACTTAACAAGCAAATAACACTAACTTTGAAAATAAAACTACCTAAATCTTTTTTCAGTGCATTAGTCATTTGAAGAAGGAATAAACATCTAAACATCAAACACTTAAATATTCTACTTATTTCTACAATTTTTTCCCAATACACTTCACAAAAGGAAATAGGCATGAGGAGCAAGAGAGAGTTCTATTATCTCAAGTTCTAGTAAATAGTACAATGAGAGAGGCTATCATGTATATGAAAGAGTTGTTAAATCCTCCAATGACATGGTCAAAACTAATAACCCTATATATTGACCACTCAATGATGTTACAACTTCATTGACAAGTCAAAACTAACAACTCACTCTCCAAGATAAGTGGACACTAGAGATGAGTGCCCCACTAAGTCATGTCAAAGTGATGAATGCTCCAAGATGAGGTGGCACGTGTAGACCAAATAGGTAAGGCACTCCATAAATCAAGTGGTAAGAAAAATGGACAGCACTTTAAGGTGACAGTTTTGAAATTGCCAGCTTCCTTAATATTTATCGAATTTTCTATAAAATTACTTTTCATAAATACCATGGCCACTGCTTCTAATGTTGTTGAGATGGAAAAATTCTGGGCATTCCGTCAACAGATAATTTCTCTTGAATCCAAGACACCCCTCCAAAAAATGGTCCCATCAAAGATGTGAGAAGGTGCCACATGTGATTCCAAATGTGTGTAGAAGGAGGGCAGTCTCAATGTGGAGACTATACATAACTAATATAATCCAATCCAAGTGTTAGACCAAATAATGTATGACTTAGGGAAAACACTATCAAATATTCACAACATTAACATAAAAGGCTATTAAGTGCATTTTTTCTAATAACAATAATTAATTACCCCAATAACCTTAGAATTACCATGGTGTAACTATAATTGATCTAGATTTTCATATTTTACCTTTACAACCAAGTATATTTCCTTAGTTTCTAAGTAAGGCGAGGGTGAAGAAAGTGAATACGATGTTAGGGGAATGATGTTTGTGAATTGACCATCATAAGAATGTGACTAAATGATATGGTCTACCCCTTAGATTTCAAGAGCTAGAAGTTATTGATTTTTATTCCTCTTGTGTGTCTTAGAAGGGAATATTTTTCTTGATACCCTTTCCTTGCGCCTCTTTTTTGCGATCCCTTTTTATCTTTATCTTTATTTTCATTTTTTCATATTTTAGCCTTTTTTGGCTTAGTCCCTTCACTTTGGATTTAGCTTCGATACCTTGTGACATATGTAACCTAGATTTTGTAAGGGGGAATTGCTCATATATACAACATTCATCTTTTAGCTTCACTTCCCTTAGAGCACTTGAATATTTTGATCTTTTTAGGCATTCATACGTGGGAATAGTATAGAGAGCACGGTATATAACATATGATAAATCACTTGCAAAAGTGGAAATGATGAAAATGATTGGAATGGCTAGTGAAATGTCATGATAGGAAAAATGACTAGGTAAAAAATTGTGATTGACATGAAATGAGGGTCACACTTACTTAGATCCCTAGGTATATACCCGATTCATAAATTTACACACTTAATTTAAGGAATAATTATAACCACACCATAATGCATCCTTAGCTATGAGACAACCATCTAAGATACATGAGTTGTTATAGATTAACACCATTGACCCCCTATGGTCATGTCCACACATAAGAAAGAATTAGCCTTCATCAACTAGAGAGGATATGTCATAAAATTGGTGCATACTATATGCCTCCATCAATCTCTGGCACATGGCATCGAAGAATTGAGAAAATTGAAAGTGTCTCTGTCAAATGTTCATGGGTAAACCATAATGATCATCTGTGGAACTACTGGATGTTATGGAAGATCACAGGAAATTAATAATGATCAAATCACCCAATACATGCTAGGGGGTAACATATCTCATTATCCTTTTTCAAAACACTAGACCACCTGTCTAAAAATACATTTTCATATTCTTCATTTGAAATATTTTATAAGTCATAAAGCAAAGTGTTTGACCCCATATATCCACTTCATCTATTAAATTAGAGTATAGGTATATTTTCCAAAGTGAATTATTTTTATTATAATATGCAATGTATTCTTGAATAGTAGGACCATTATATTTTTCTGTAAAATACATTTTTTGCAATTCGCACAACTGTCACTAGAAAAACTCCTAAACAATTGGTTTTAAATCAATGGTAACTTTACTTCCTGGAATTTGATTTGGACAATTTTGTTTTGAAATTGGGTGTTTTCACAAGAGGAACTCAGATCTATAACTAGATTCTTCAAACTATACACACAATTTTTTATAAATTGGTCTGAAAACCAATGCCCTTTTTTTGCTCCAAAAAATTGTAAAAAATAAAATAAAATATTCCCACTTTTTGGCCAAAAAAGGGCTTTGACACCAAATGTAGTGTTATAGATATACAAATACTTTCAAATAACACAATAGATCCACATAATAAATAATAAGATAATGCCATGATAATGTAGATAATATCCTTAAGGTACAGTAACACCATTAACTATTCCTTATGGAAGGAATCACTCCACACAAGTTATGTGCTTGCTATAAATATTACATCCAACAAACTTATCAAGATATCTCATTCCATTGATTTTACTTCTTTATATAGTTTCTATCTAACCTTCTAGGTACTTTCTAGAGAATGAGCTTTTTAGTTGGTGGAATATTCTAGATACATGAAATATTCTAGTAGGAAGAAATTTCTGGTAAGCCTCATTACAATTGTTCTTTTTCACACTACACATGCCTTATTTAATAAAGAACACATCAATACACAACATTAGTAAGGCATGCGTAGTGTAGTGTTAATGGTGTTGTTAATTACCTTACACTACACTACACATGCCTTACTAATTACCATTAATTACTATCCTCCCTAGGTACATTACTAACACCATTAACTATTCTTTAGGGAATAAATCACTCCAAACTAGCTATATGCTTTCTATAACTATTTCATCTAACACACTTCACAATACATCTCATTCCATTGTTTCTACTTCTTTATATAGTTTCTATCCAACCTTCTAGGTACTTTATAGAGAATGAACTTTCTAGTAGGTGGAACCTTCTAGACACTTCATAGAGAATAATATTATAGTAGGAATAATATTCTAGTAAGCCTTATTATAATTTTTATTTTTCACACTACATGGGCCTTATTTAATAAATGTTGCCTCTACATAGCATTATCCTCTTGGGTAACTCCGTATGTACCCCATATTATTCTTGCTATGTACATTGCACATGAATAATGAATGTGTACGTTCATCATCATCATTATCATATAACCATTACACATCGACCTAGACAGTGTCATCATTGGATTAAGTGTCACAAGATGGAGAAGCATCACTATGTTGCACTTTTGAGGTTGTAGTAACCCCATTTGAGAACAGAGCACTGGAAGACACATTTGGGAGAGAGGAGGGACTAGATGAATAAGGGAACCAAACACATTGTACCAAAATGGTAGATGTACTTGGAGGAGTACATATAGAATGACCAAAATTAGATGTAGATGAGGAAAGGTACACTACAACTAGTTGGGAATTATCAACAAGAAATCTAGTGAGGGAGAAGAGACATGATCCATGGATGCATGCGAAGAACCATTACTGAAATCATCACTAGATAAGTGATGGAATATATCTTGGTGGACCATGAGGAAAATTTTCGTCAAAGATAACATAACGATGTTTAGTCGCTTGGTTAGAGGTGGGTCATAGAGATGATACCCTTGAAAAGTCTCTTTGTAGGAAATCAATGTCATGCGAGGTATAATGTCTAAGTGATATCTCTACTTGCCTTTGATGAATCAAGGGGACCCAAGCACTTGATCCATAGATACATATGTGTGAGATAAGAGGATCATGCATATCCAATCAATCATGAGTCAAATGATCATTGCACATGTATGGGTGCGATAAATGATTTATGTTACATGAATGACCACTCCCCACAAAGACAACTTCATATATTGAGAATTAAACATACAATGGGGAATTTCCATGATTTCCCTATTATTACTCTTATCCACTCCAATTTCCTTAGGATTATAGGGAAAAGTGTTATGCTGAAGAAATTCCATGAGAGAAGACACATTGTTGAAAATCAATACCAATATACTTACCTCCCTCAACAATGTGGATAAACTTGATCTCTTGTTCTAATAAAACTCCAATGAGAGTTTTGTATTCTTGGATTTAGTAGTGTACTCCCATGTAAATAAAGAGCCCAACATCAATAAAAATAAAGAAGAACTTTTCTCCCGAAAGAGAAGTGGCCATTGGACCACAAACATCATTGTGAATTAATTCAAGGTGCTAAGAGGCGTCCCTTTAGTTTTCCTTTGGAAATGAATTTTGATGAAGTTTAACCATCATACATCCCTCACAAACACCACTATAAGGGTTGATTTGTGTAATACCCTTATCAAGGTGAATATGACTCTTGTGTCTCAATGATTCATAATTGGTGTGACCTAAAAGGAAGTGCCATAACTTACACTCATCATTTGCATTGCCTATCATTGTAATGAATTTATTCAAAGTTAAAGGTGAAAGGAAGACTTTCTTAACTTGTACATATGTTTTAGATTCATCATGATTCTTTGAAGCAACAACTTTGAACTTGCCATTTATGTATTTAACAACATGATTTGTGCGACCAAAATTCCATTTTTTTTTGGTGTGTGAGATGTGATAAATAGATAGAAAATTTGGTCCCACTCTAGGAACATGTAAAACATTCCCATGCTTAACATTATCAATCACAATGGAGACACAACCAAAAATTGGTAGAGTTGAGTCATTACCAATAGTATCTATCCACATTTGTGCTGATCACTCTAGTTGGAGAGAAAGTGCTTGTGCTTCTTCATATGCCTAGTTGTCCCAAAATCCACAATCCATTCCTGTAAAGAAATTGAATACCATAAAGAAGAGTGCACAATGAGATGTGTAGCATTAGGAGTACAAGCTTCCTCTTCAATGAGATAATTGCTTCTCGTTGTTTGCTTCAGAATATCTTCAATATTTTGGTGATATAGGACACAAATTTTGAAGTAATTCCCCTCTTTATGGCGATAAGACTCACACACCATCCTCTTTTTCTTGGAATATTTTTGGAGTTTCCCTTGTAGACTCATGTGTACATGAGGATGAGGTAGCTTTTAGAATGGGATCGATAATGAGTGGGAAGGTCTCGTAAACTATACCAGGTTGATAGAAATCATGAGGTAAAGGATCTATAGTGAATTATCCAACAAATCCTAATCCGATAAGAGAAACAACCTAAAATATAATAGTGCCTTGATGAACAAATAATATTTCAAGAGAGTGGACAAAACAAGTAGAACATAATAGTATAAGTGCATGAAAAAACGTACTTGAATGAAACAATGTTACAAATGAAGGAGGTGGTGTATTTATACCACTCCACTAGAGTTATTCCTCTATCCCCAAGGAGGAGACTAGGTTGACATTACCCTAAAAGATAATAATGTAGTAATGGGTATAAAAACCCACTACTACCCACAAGTCAACCCATAAAAGGTCTCGACTACCCACATAGTGGTATAACATGTGGCCACAAACAAAAAATAGCCAAAATGTATTAGCACCCGCTTACGATGAACAAGCTGACCATCAAAATGTCATTACATCCATAGCCCCCCCCACCCCCATAATGATAATCTAGGGTCATTATAAGCCTTACTACTCATGAAGAAGGCACTCACAATTGAAAATGAGATTAATCTTGGTAAAAGGGTTTCTAATGACATAAACTAACACTTGTGAAGTAGAGGAGGGATTGTTGAAATAAATGCATGTGATGGGATGAATCTGACCGTTGAGAAGGTCGAGAAATAAATTTAGTAGCATTGGTGAGAGTGACAATAACTCACTTGGGAAAATATGACAACAGTGAATAAGGACGATCATTGCCGTTGTTGTCATCATCATCACCCAACACCGACAACTCCAATAATAATTTGTCATCATTGGAATTAAAGGAGAGTGATCACCATATAGAAATGGCCCTTCAATATGTTGCAGAACTAGAGAGGTCCGATCACCATGCTACCCATATGGGGATAGCTCATCACTGGACTATGAACCAAAATAAGACTCATCATTGGATTACTCATAAGAAGGAGGATGATCACTAGGTTGCATATCATTGTCAGAAGAGGGAAGGTTGGAAGAAACATTTGGAATAGGAGAGGATCCTACCAAAAAAGTAGGGTCATAAGTACCCTAAGGTTGTCCAGAATATATTGAAAAAGTACCTAGGTACCATGGTGAAACAAGACTCAATGGAGATGCGGTAAGATACACTACAAATGAGAGTTGTCAATAAGTAACTTTGTTGAAGAATAAGAGACATGTTCCATGGATACTCACTGATAATCATCACTAGAAAGTGATGGAAGAGATCCCAATGGACCATGGTGGACATGCTCATCAAATATTACCTCATGATTCCCAATCACATAGCAAGTGACATGGTCATAAAGATGATAACCCTCGTGAAAGTACTCACTATAGTGACCCATATTATGGAAAGGAGTATATTGGAAAAGTGATATAGTGTACCTTACATGAGGTGGGTGGACCCATGCATGTGATCCAAAAATCCAAAAATGTGAAATAGAAGGATTTTACCCATGAAAGCACTCATAAGCAGTGATACAATGGACAATGCAAGTGGGTGTATGATTGATGATAAATGCTACACAATCATTTCTCCCTAGAAGTGAAGCTTCATGTTTTGAGAGTGAAACATAAGACATGCCATTTCAATGATAGCCCTATTCTTCCACTCAACCACACCATTTTGTTGAGTATAAGGAATGATGTCCTATGAAGAGACATGAGAATGAATACATTAGTGGAAGGCATCATGAATGTATTATCCTACCCCATCATAATAAATACACTTGATATTTTACTTACATTGAGCTTCAACAAGGTTTTTGAACTCCATCCTTGGATTTAATGGTGTAAACACACAAAAACCAAGAAAAATCTCCAATAAAGGTGATGAAGTATTAACTCAAGGGGTTTAGAGGACCATATTGAGTTTTCCTTTGAAGAGGACTCTTAGTGATGCTTATCCACAACACATCCCTTCCAAACACCATTAGGAGGGTTGATCCATATAAGACTTACAACAAGGAAAATATGACTCAAGTGTCTCAAGGATCCATATTTGGTGTGACTAAGATGAAATTTCCATAGCTTACTATCGTTCTTTGCATTGGACATCATTGAAATGGATTTAATCGAAGTTGATGGTGGAGAAGTATTCACCATATTGTACATAGATTTGGATTCATCACAATATTTGGAGGTAAGAACTTTGAAGTTGTAATTGATGTCTTTACAACCCATCATTTTGGCCAAAATTTCACCCTTTTATTAGTGTGAACAATGTCGTAAATAGAGAGAATAATTAGTCCCACTCCAAGAACTTGGAGAACATCTTGGTACTAAGCATAATCAATTTGAACCACCAACAAGAGACAAATACCTTCCATGAAACCTTAATAGATATGATCAGTGCCTTATCAGAGTCAAACAATATCAAATCTAGACACAAGAATCATCTATAAATGGAGTTATTCACTTTATCAAATAAAATCATGCCTTTTGAGGCAATTTCATGTTTCCCAAGGCAATGTCACACTTTCTAAGGTATGCACTCTAAAAAGTGCACCCTTAATGGAAAGAGGACAATTGGACTATGGAGAACTTGGACGATAAAATAGAAATAAGAAACACCCTCCGATTCATGATTTACAAGGGTTTCATGGATCCCAATGCGCTCCCTCAAATGAGGACTCCCTCTAGAGTTTGTGGCTAAAACCCTAGGGTGGCCTTGAAAAACAAATTCAATACTATTTTTCGAGTTTTGAATTTATTTAGATTTTTAGGGATTTTTCCAATAGTAAAATTTTTCTATGCATAAAATAAAGTAAAATGTGTAAAATTTTATAAAAAGGAAGAGAGTTAAAGGATAGGGTATTATATTCTTGTCTTAATCCCTAGGGCTATGAGAGATCGAGGCTAATGCCCCATATTAAGATGGTTTCCACTACTTGCAACTAGGGAAAAGATAGCAACCTATAGAGTTGGGTAGAAACACCCTAATCAGGGAAAATAGATAGTTCCAAGGCCTAATAGAACAATGGAGAGCTCCTTGATAGGAAGGTATTATTAATCAAATAGACAAAATGCTAGCAAAAAAACCCTTCCCTAGTCCAAATCACTTCAAGAATGATGTTAAACTAGGTTTAGGAGATAAACTTACCAACATTAATCAAGGAATGAGTGAGGAGATGCACTTAGCATGTGGCTATCAAACCCTAAAAATCCTTCCATTCACTATTCATTCAAGAGAAAAAATGTGAAATTCTACAGGATAGATCTCATAGCTAGAGAAAACCTCACTAATTCCACTCAAGAATTGCATAGAAGAAGAAGAAGAATTGAATCAGTATTCACTCATAAACTCAGAAATGGTGAAATCTACACTATAATCATACATCAGATGTAAGCTGGCACTGCGAAACTGAATACAAACTCAATACAATCAAATGAATTTGAATACACCTAAGGTCATTCGAATTCTCCTCAATGTGTGGCTTGGATAGCATTGGAGACATCACCCAATCAGTGGTAGTAGTCACAAATAGTCAAATATCAATCAAATGAGTCCAACTAAGCCATGTGAGCACAAATCAAGGGAAGGAGACTCCAAGGTGGGTGCATGAGGCTGTCAGTAGGTCAAGTGGCACTCCGATACAGACAACTGGAATCTACATGTAGTTAAAATGAACAATAAATGCATGAACTGGGAAATCAATGCTGGAACTAATTGTTGGAATCCAAGTAAGTGTAGTAGGGAACATTTTTCATCCAGGTGAAGAAAACAGGGCGCAATAGGTAGGTAGGAGGGATACTGAGGGATAAAAATAGGCTCCAAGGTGCTAGAAATAAGCTCTAGGTGCTGGGGAGACTACCATACTGATGACTGGATGCATGCATGCATGCAAATACATGAATTATGGTGAGAATATTCGAACACCCCCACGCAAGCCAAACTGTTAGGAAGTAACTGAAAACTAGTAGGGCCCTGGTAACTGAGACCATAGGTCACCCCTTACAACAATCTAAATAAATAAAGTGAGGAAAGAGGGAAAACCCAGTGGGAAGAAATCCCCCCCCCCCAAAATAGACTGTAATATGATAATGTAGCATGGCATCACTCACCCCAGAAGGAGGCAAGTGACATTCTTTATTGAAGAAGGATCGATCGGCAAGAAATGGATCACTGTGTGTATTATCAATGTGAGAAGGATGAAACCTTCCATTCTGAAAATAAGATCTAGTTCTCCTTTGATCAAGTGGATCACATACAAGATCTCCAACATATATAAGAGTAGTGGCTTACCATCTAGGAAGAGGAGGATCTGCAGGTTGTATATCATTAGGTTCTTGTGGATCTGGATCTTCCATTTGATAATATTCACTATCAGTTGCTAGATCTTCAGGTTCTTGTGGATCTATATCTAGCATTCACTCTTCATCATCTTCACTTTCATATTCAGAATATGAACTCTCATGAGATGAAGCTTTGCTCTCTTGCTCATCAAGCAATGGTGGTGTGGTAGGAAAGCTCTCTTGCTCAACAGGATGAGCATCTTGCAGTGGCAATTCCTCAAACTGTACACTCCTATCAAGGAATGTTGTCATAGTATAAGGATCAAGAATATTGTAGGTCTTTGCACTCAATGCATAACCCACTAGTATACACTCTCTGCTTTGTGGATATAGGGATCTCCTTTTCTCTGTTGGAATCCTTGCCCATGCTCTAGATCCAAACACTTTAATATGGGATACATCAGGTTTGTAACCCATCCATGCTTCGAAAGGAGTCATATTTTTGAGTGATTTGCGAGGGACTCTATTATGAAGGTAGGAAACACAGTTCATGGCTTCTGCCCAAAGACTAGGGTGCAACCCTTTCGACTTTAGCATGCAGGTTTCCATCTCCTTTAATGTTCTGTTCTTTCGCTTTGTAACACCATTCTGCTATGGTGTGTGTTGGAATAATTAAATCCCTTATCTATGTCATATTAATACATTAGTAGCATTAATTAATCATTCTATGATTAATTCCTATGTATTAGACTAGATAGTTGGCATATGAGTCATTGTGTGGACCACAAGCATCATTGTGTGGACCACAAGTTTCCTAAACCCACTAGTGACTATTTCTGGATGTCCTAAAATAGATTCTTGCTATTTTTAGGCAATTCTGAGTTAGATTGGCACACTAGCTGCTTTTACTGCTTTTTACCACTTTTTGGGTGAAAGGTAAAGCTAGTTGACTAGGGAAACTGTTTTTTGGACCACTCATCCTCCATGATGTTTCTTCCTTCCATTTTTGGGATTTGTAATCTTTTTTCATCATACATCACTATCTGATCACTAAATCAAAAATTTTGTGAGCCTTTGGTGTGACTTGGAGAACACACTTGCCACGTAAGGGGGTTTTGCATTATTTTAGTAAGTCTGCTTTTGTGAGGATTCGAATGGCATCCTTATGCATTCGAATATCTGATGTAAAGTTATATATTGAAAACCATTTAATTTCTCAAGTTTGGCTGATGTAATATTATTCATTTGAGTAATCCAATTTGCATCTTAAGTGAGTGAATTTCAGTGTTCTTCACTAGTTGTGTGAGATCTTTTGTGAGAGTGTGTAATTTCTTGATCAGATCTTGGTGTAAAATAAATTTCACATGGTATCAGAGCTATTAAGATATTCCTTTCTCCTTCTATTGTCTTGCAGGATCCAACCAGTCTCAAGGAGGGTGCATTAATTCATCCACGGGGCGCATTCTATCATCCATAGGGCAAAACAAATCATCTTTGGGAGCACCCAAATCACTCCAAAATCTAATTCAGAGATTCCATGGATCATTCATATCAGATCATCCTCACTCCATTCAATTATTTTTACTGGAAGGTGCAGATGGAGATCATGTTGAGGAGCAAAGGCCTATACAGGGTGACTATGGCAAGTGAAACTGATCCAACCTCAACAATTGAGAAATCAAAGTGGCATAATCGAAGAGATGAAGCATATGGTTTACTGTGTCTCACTACATCCAGGGATATTCTATTCCATCTCTATGGCCTTAAATCTCCCAATGAATTTTGGATAAAGCTTCAAGAATTGTTTGGAAAGACTGATGAATTAAGAGGCCACCAACTGGATAATGAACTAGTTTCATTGAGTCCACATAATTTCGATAACCTCCACGATTTATTATCTAAATTCAAGTCATTTTTATACAGTTAAAGCAATGTGGAATTGATAAAAATGATGAGAAACTAATCTTGGTCATTCTCTCAAAACTTGGCCTTGATTACTCAGTATTTGTTTCGACCTTCCAATCCACAAGGAAGGCAATTCGAAATTGGAAGAGCCCCACACTCTCAGAATTCATTTAGTATCTTACACAGGAACAAGAAAAATTGGTCTTGATGGGATCCATAAAAAATCCATCAAAAGATCATTGTTTGAATGTTGGAGATTCAAAGGGTTCGAAAGGGAAGAAGAAGGGCAATTTCAAGAAGCCCACTGATCAGAGGAAGGACAAGCAGAAATTCCATGAAGAATCCTCTAGTTTCAAGAGAAATCCAAACAAGAATAATGAGAAGACAAAGTGAAATTATTGCAGTAGGGGCTTTCATCCTGAAATCTCCTGCATGAAGAAGACCATTGATCAAATGGCTCAACTCCTGGAGAAAGCCAACATTCCTCTTCCTGAGAGTGTAAGGAGGAAGGATGTAGGAAAAAATTATGAAGATAAGGAGCAATTTCATGCACTGATGGAAAGCACATCAAGGCCTACCTCATTCATCATTGACTCAGGATATTTAAGGCACATGGTGTCCACAAGAGAAAGGTTCTCATCTCTTTACTCTTCTAGCGGCCCAAACATTGTGTTGGGTGATGATTTTGAAACTTCAAGCAAATGTAAAGGAAGCATTGATCTATATTTTGGTGCATTCAGTAATGTTTTATATGTTCTAGGACTTGCTGCTAAAATTTTTTCAGTATACCGGATGAATCACACAGGATCAGCAAAAAAGGTGGTATTTACACCTAATGATGTTCAGATTTGTGAAATGTCAACAGGCCAAATTGTTTCTTTAGGTTCTGCTGACCATATCTCAAGAATCTATAGGTTTTCTCATTTTGTGCCATTCCCCTCACCTTATGCTATATTAAACCATACCAATGAGTCAAGAAAAATTATGGCATGAAATATTTGGTCACCTAAATTATAAATACCTTTCCCAACTCCATGAGAAAGAAATGGTTATAGGGCTGCCCAATATCAGGTTTTCCAAAGGTGTCTGTCAAAGCTGCATCCCAAGAAAGCACCTAGAGAATAAATTTGAGAGAGCCAAAACTAAGCGAACCTCAGCACCCCTGGAGCTTATTCGCAGTGACATATCAGGTCCATTCCTCCATGATTCTTTAAACCATGCCAAATACATCCTTACCTTCATAGATGACTTTAGCAGGTACTGTTGGATTTATTTCATCAAACTAAAGTCTAAAGTGTTCGGTCTGTTCAAGCTTTTCAAGGCCTCAGTTGAGAACCATTTTGGTATACATATCAATATCATCAGATCTAATAATGGTTGGGAGTACATCAAATTTGAGTTTCATCAATTTTGTGCCTTTTCAGGCATTCAAATGCAACACACTGTTCCACATACACCTCAACATAATGGTGTTGCTGAGAGGAAGAATAGATCATTGAAGGAGATGTCCACATGAATGCTTGAGGCAAAGTATTTATCTCCAAGGATTTGGGATTAGGAAATAAATTGCACCACATACATTCAAAATAGAGTGCCTCACAAATCTATCAAAGGAATCACCCTTTTTGAGGCTTGGACTGGGCACAAACATGATATTTCTCACTTCAGGATTTTTGGCTCCAAGGCTTGGGCTAGGATTCCACTTGAGAAGAGGAGGGCCATGCAGCCCCAAAACCAACCTTGTATTTTTGTTGTCTATTCAGAGGACTCCAAAGGCTATAAGTTTCTGAACATGGCTAGTAAAAAATCCTTCATTGAAAGAAGTGTTCAATTCGAAGAAGATCCCTCTCATAATGTTGAAATTGGAGAACCATCTTCACTACCACCTGAAGAAGTAAGTGATGCTGCTCTTGAATTTTTTGATTCTGATATTTTTGATGATGAGTACCATTTTATTACAGATCCTAATTCACCAACAAGGCCTAAATGGGCTGCTAAGACTTTGCAAGAAGTTGGTGAACTAGTGGGAAATCCCGAGGACACAAGGAGGACTAGATCACAATTTGAGACTGCTCTCAATGTGAATGACCCTTACTTGTCTGGGAGATGTTATTTGATGGTGGATTTTGATCCTAATACATATTAGGAAGCCTCACATGATCCAATATGGCAGGATTCTATGGATGAGGAGTTTCATTCACTGCAAAATAATGAGACATGGGAGCTAGTCAAGCTCCCCTCAGGCAGAAAATTGGTAAGGTGTGAGTGGATTTACAAAAATAAGTGTGCAAATGATAGTACATAAGTGAAATATAAGTCTAGGCTATTGGAAAAGTGATTCTCCCAAGTCAATGTCCTTGAATATAATGAGAATTTTGCACCAGTTGTACAGAAGGATTCGATAAGACTAGTTCTGGCAATTTCTCCATCCAAGCACTGGGAAGTGCACCACATGGATGTCAAGAGTGCATATATTACTCCATGGGGATCTCAAGGAGGATATTTATATGTATCATATTGAAGGCTATACATCTGATCCTAACTATGTGTGCAGGTTGAAGAAGTCCTTATATGGGCTTAAGCAAGCCCCTAGGGCTTGTTATGCCAAAATGGACAACTTTCTCTTGTCACAATCTTATGTGAGATGAAAATATGATCCTAATGTTTACATGAAGTTGATTGATGGTTCAATTATGATTATAGTGTTATATGTTGATGATATACTAATCACAGGTAGCTCTACTGATCAAATAGCTTCATTAAAGATTGCCTTGCATCAAGCTTTTTCCATGAGTGACTTGGGAATTCTTAAGCAACTTTTGGGGCTTGAGATTTCTCAAACAGAGAATGGAACTAAGGTATCTCAGTCCAAATATGCATGTAAACTGATAAAAAAGTTCAAAATGGCTGATTGCAAGCCTTCAAAGACTCCTTTCCTTTCAGGATTTAGACTTGAAGAAGTAGAATCTACACCTTTGGTTGACAACACCTTGTATAGGCAGCTTGTTGGTAGCTTGTTATACTTGAATCATACTAGACCCGATATTGCATATGCTATGAGTGTGGCATCAAGATACATGGAGAAACCTCATGAGATCCATTGGAGGGCTTCAAAAATAATCTTTCATTATGTACAAGGCACCAAGACTGATGGAATTCACTATGTTGCAGATTCTAGCCTAGATCTTCTTGGATTTACCGACTCAGATTGGGATGGTGATAGCCATGATAGAAAATCCACATATGGATTTGTATTCATGCTTGGAGGTGGTAGTGTTTGATGGTATAGCAAGAAACAAAGTGCAATTGCACTATCTTCAGCAGAGGCTGAGTACAGAGGAGCAGTGAATGCTGCTACTCAGTGTGTGTGGTTGCAGGGTATTCTTTCAGAGTTTGAGATTGCCTTTAGTACTCCTACTGTCATATTTTGTGAAAAGCAGAGTGCTATAAGGGTCTCAAGTGATCCAGTACAGAGACAGAGTACCAAGTATATTGAGATCCATATGCACTACATCAGGATTTTAGTGCATGACCATATCATTGATTTGCAGTATTTCCCAACAGGTGAGCAAACTGCAGACATCTTCACCAAAGCTTTTACTGAGAAGGCCTTCCAACTATCTGAGATCACTACTTGGGATGGTTGAACATGTGGTGGAGTGAAGGATTGATCAACAATATTTCAAGTTTGATATGTCCATTTTTTGAGGGAAATTTTTTCCCATGAGGTTTTCCTTCTTTCCTTGTTTTGTGGACCAGGCAGTATTGTACAGGGTGACATGTCTTGTTACTGGGCCCCAGTTTTTATTTCTGATTTTTAGAACATAAATTCAGACTTATGGGGGGGTGTTGGAATAATTAAATCCCTTATCTATGTCATATTAATACATTAGTAGCATTAATTAATCATTCTATGATTAATTCCTATGTATTAGACTAGATAGTTGGCCTATGAGTCATTGTGTGGACCAAAAGTTTCCTAAACCCACTAGTGACTATTTTTGGATGTCCTAAAATAGATTCTGGCTATTTTTAGGCAATTCTAAGTTTGATTGGTGCACTAACTGCTTTTACTTCTTTTTACCACTTTTTGGGTGAAAGGTAAAAGCTAGTTGACTAGGGAAACTGTTTTTTGGACCACTCATCCTCCATGATGTTTCTTCCTTCCATTTTTGGGATTTGGCATGTTTTTTCATCATACATAACTATCTGATCACTAAATCATAAATTCGTGAGCCTTTGGTGTGACTTGGAGAACACACTTGCCACCTAGGGGGTTTTGCATTATTTTAGTAAGTCTGCTTTTGTGAGGATTCGAATGGAATCCTTATGCATTCAAATCTATGATGTAAAGTTATATATTGAAATCCATTTAATTTCCCAAGGTTGGTTGATGTAATATTTGTTAATTTTTGAGCATTAATTCAATATACTCTAGAATCTTTACTGAGAGAATAACATGTACATCATATCAATCATATCAAGCATGTCAATCATGTCAATCACAACAAGAGGCAAACATAAGAGACAATAGACACACAGAGTTTCCGTGGGGAAAACCCTGAGGTGAAAAACCCCACAACTTCCTCAGAGATAGATAGAGCAATAATACAACCAAAGTACAACCCAAGTACAAGATATAATCTTCTCCTAGCAGATGATCCTCCTCCTCACATGTGCGCCACTTTCCGAGTGATGTAGAAGTGAGTAATGAGATATCCAAATAGAGATCTCCCGATCTCTATTTATACTTGTCCTATCTTTCCCAATAAACTAATGGGGTTGACTTGTCTAGCTTAGCCTAATAACCCATGGTTAACTTAATCAGGGCCGACCCCACACATGGTGGTCTAATAACCCATCGGTAAGTTACAACACTTGTGACACTTGTCAATACAAATGACGACACTTCCTTATAGAGGAATAACACATCTCTATAGGAGTACAATATACATAGATGAAATACATAGGTGAAATACATTCCGAAGTTACATATACATCAACACTCCCTCTTAACTAGGAAGGTATTTCTTGACACAGATCTGCTAGCACAAGTCTTCTTCTCTGGATCATTGTCAGCGAATCATTGTCCTCGAATCATCGTCGTCGTCACTGCTGCTGCTATCTCAATCAATCTCTGAATCTACTCGTCATAGGAAGTTCTATAGAGCCAGTCCTTTTTCATACTGGATGTAGGCCCACCACCTGCAGGTCTTCATCATCACTGGCCATACTGTGGAATTCTCAGGACTTATTATGTGTGTCAAAAAACCTCACAAGATCATCCCAGGATGTTACGGGCACACAGCTCCGACCTATAGGATCTCCCAGGGACAGATTACATGTGACCCCACCACAAAACCTCGCAAGAGCATCCCAGGCTGTTATGGGCACACAACTCCGACCTATAGGATATCCTAGGGCGCTATTATATGTGGTCACCACAAAACCTCGCAAGAGCATCCCAGGTTGTTATAGGCACATAGATCCGACCTATAGGATCTCCTAGGGCTCTATTATATGTGGTCATGGAAAAACCTCGCAAGAGCATCTCAGGATGTTACGGGCACACAGCTCTGACCTATAGGATCTCCCAAGGTGCTATTATATGCCATAGGACAAAACCTCGAAAGAGCATCCCAGGTTGTTACGGGCACACAGCTCTGACCTATAGGATCTCCCAGGGCGCTATAATATGTCCTCTCAGAGCAATGCCTCGAAAGAGCATCCCAGGCTGTTACGGGCACACAGCTCCGACCTATAGGATCTCCCAGGTCAACTTACATGCTCATCTGCACAACCTGTTCCACGACCACAAAGTATCATTCTGATACTCACCATACATCATCCTGATGTACACATGATCATCCTGATCATCATCACTGCATCGTGCTGATGCATGTCATCTGGAGCAACATCCTAAAGCTCATCATCTATGATCATCCTGATCATAGAATGCATCCATCCGATGCATACACAGTATCTGCCTGATACATATCATCATACATGATCTACCTGATCATACAAAGTATCCACCTGATACATATACCAACACATGATCCACCTGATCATACCTGATACATATCAACATACATGATCTACCTGCTCATACAATGTATCCTCCTGATACATCTACAGATACATACACATGATCCAATTGATCATATCCAGCATCCAACATGATGCATACATACATACATACATATAAATGATCCAACTGATCATACAAAGCATAAACTAGAACATCGTCTTGATGCTCATCATCCAACGCTTATATCCAAAGCCATGGGAAGGATCCTCCTCTCACCATGCTTGGAATGGCTCCAACAAATGTGTCCATCACTTCTTCCTCGAAGTGTTGTCAATCTAAAGAACACCAAGCCTCTCTCTGAAGTACTTGAACTTCACTCTGACTAGTGGTTTCGTCAGCACATCTGCAACCTGCTCATCCGTCGCAACATATAGGAGCTTCACTGCTCCTCTCTACACCATATCCCTGATATAGTGATATTTGATCTCAATGTGCTTCGACCTATCATGGAACACCGGGTTCTCAGACATCTTCACACAAATCTGGTTGTCACAAAAGATACCAGTAGCATCTAATGGGAGATCAAATAACTCAGACAGTAGCTTCCGGAGCCATACTGCCTCACAACTAGCCGAACAAGCTGCAACATACTCTGCTTTGGCTATACTCAGTGCTACGCAGGACTGCTTCTTGCTAAACCAAGAGATCAAACCTGATCCCATACTGAAGCAACACCCAGATGTGCTCTTCCTATCTGCAGCACTGCCCGCCCAGTCCGAATCAACATAAACTTCTAGGTTAAAATTTTGATTCACATCATACTTGAGCCCATAATCAACTGTACCCTTCAGGTACCTCAGAATATGCTTTACAACAACCAGGTGAACACCTCTGGGATCCCTCAGGAACTGGCTCAATGTGTTCACCGCAAAGCAAATATCTGGTCTCGTGTTCGTCAGGTACATCAAGGACCCAATCATCTGATGATACACTGTGACATCAATCGGATCAGATGAAGCATCACATAGAAGCTTCAAATTCGATGCCATAGGTGTGGCCATGGCCTTGCAATCCATCATCCCAAACCTCTTCAGGATCTCTACTGCACACTTCCCTTGTCCAAGGAAGATCCCATCTGCACTCTGCCACACGCCTAGAAAATAGTGCATCATCCCCAAGTCCTTCATCTTGAACTAGGCAGCAAGTTTCCTCTTGGTATCGGCAATCCATCCATCCTCACCTGTTACAAATATGTCATCCACATATAGAAGTAGTATCACAGGATTGCCTTCCTCAACCTTGTAGTAAAGGTTGGAATCCGCTTTACTCTTGGTAAAGCCCAAACTAGATAGAAAGCTGTCTATCCTACCATACCAAGTCTTAGGAGCTTTCTTCAATCCATACAAGGATTTCTTCAACCTACACACATATGACTTCCTATCATGTGTATCGAAACCAAGTGGTTGCTCCACATATACTTCCTCCTTGACTACACCATTCAAGAAAGCAGTCTTGACATCCATCTGGTGTATCTTCCATTTCATCACTGTAGCTAGAGCAAGTACTGACCTAATGGAAGTGTATTTCGATACAGGAGAAAAAGTTTCTTGATAGTCGATTCCTTCTTTCTGGGAGAAGCCATGAGCTACAAATATTGCTTTGTATTTCTCTATGTTGCCATCTGCAGCATGCTTGATCTTGTATATCCATTCGGAATTCACAACAGACTTCCCATCAGGTCTTGGGACCACATCCCAAACATCATTCTTCATGATCGACCGATATTCCTCGGCCAAGGCATCCTTCCATTCTTTCTTTTCCGCTGCCTCTTCATAACTGGAAGGTTCTTTGTTCATAATATCACAGAGTAAAGCAACATAGCTGGTATGTGATCTAGTTCTCTTCTTTGCTCTGTTTTCTTCTTCTGGAATGCCATATCTTTTTGCATCTTGAATGAGCTCTCTATTCCATGTAGGTTTCCTTTTGTGAGATTCCTTCTCATGAGGTGGATCTACAGGTTCTTGCGGATCTTCAATTTCACGATCAGCATCTGGAATTGCTTCAATCATGGTAGTGTCTTGAAATCTGGTTTCCTTTAGTTCTTCATGATCTTCAACAGGTGTCTTCCTTGATTTGATGAATGCTGAGTTTTCATCAAATGTTACATCCCTGTTGACATCAATCTTCTTGAACTCTGGAAAGTATATTCTGTAAGCCTTCGAGATTTCACTGTAACCCACAAAGATACCCTTCTTTCCTGAAGGATCTAGCTTAGTCCTCTTTTCCTTTGGAACATGAGTGTATACTGGACAACCAAATATTTTGAGATGGCTGACTTCAGGTTTCTTACGAAAGAATACCTCTTCTGGTGTCTTGTTGTCCAATATCTTGTGAGGTGTTCTGTTCTGCACATATATAGCAGTCCTAGCTGCTTTTTCCCATAGATGCATGGGAAGATCCTGGTCATGCAGCATTGCCTGTGCTGCTTCCATGATTTTTCTATTCTTCCTTTCTGTAACTCCATTCTGTTGTGGATTGTAGGGAGTAGTCAACTCCCTCTTAATCCTGAATCACTACATAGCTTCTTGAAATCACTTGAAGTGAATTCTCCACCATTGTCCGATCTGAAGGTCTTGATCTTCTTATCGGTTTGATTTTCCATCAAGGCTTTGAATTCCTTGAACTTATCAAACACTTCATCCTTGTTCTTCAAGAAGTAAACCCAAGTCTTCCTGGAGAAGTCATCAATGAAAGAGACATAGTAAACATACCCACTCAGAGAACTGGATGACATCGGACCACATACATCAGAGTGGATGATTTCCAAGATTCCTTTTGCCTTGCTTTCACTGCTTGGAAATGCTTTCTTTATGTTCTTTCCTTTTGCACATCCTTTGCAAACACCTTCATGCTTTGTCTTGATTTCAGGAAGATCCTCTACAGCTTTGCTTGCAATTGGTAGTGCTCGAAAGTGCACATGAGCAAGCCTTCTATGCCAAAGTTCACTTGGCTCCATGGATTCATGTACCATGGCATGTTCAGGTTGTCCCTTTAATTTATACAATCCTCCCTCTTGCTCTCCAATCACCACTGCATCATCTATAGTTTTACCTTTTGGCCACATTAGGACTTGGCCATCTACAAATGCAACCTACATGCCTTTTGCATCCAATGCAGATATGGAGAGTAAGTTTTTCTTGAGCCCAGGTACATACAAAACATATTTCATCTTCAAAGACTTCCCAGAGTCTAGGTTGTAGGAGGCTTCACCACTTCCCTTGATAGGGTATTGATAGTCATCCCCAAGTTTCACCTTATGCGGTGACTCATGTTCAGATAGATTTACAAAAGATTCTTTAAACCCAGTTATGTGTTTGGAAGCCCCACTATCAATAAGCCAATCATTACAACCATGAGAGATAGCACTTGTGAGAGCAGAGATTAGAACATATTCATCTTCGCTTGATGAGTCATCACTTTCTGCTCTAGCCTTCTTCCTGGGGGATTCATCATCCTCGGCAGCAGACCATGATATTTCCTTTTGTTATTCTTCTTCTTCTTGTTGAAGTTGTTTGTTGTTGTCCCTTTTGTTCTTGGGACAATTTGCAGCAAAGTGACCCTTCTCATTACATGTGAAGCATCTTAGATCCTTCTTATTCTTTTGATGATAGTGAGTGGATCTCTTGGGCTGAGAGTGCTCCTTCTTAGGCTTGCTTATTTTGGTGTGAGCTGCGAGAGCTTGGTCTTCACTTCCCATATTTTATTCTAGGGCTATGAGCCTAGCCTCTTCTTGTGAACATTCCTCCCATAGTCTACTGAAGGAGATCAATTTCCTTCTTGCACAAATCCCTTGAATAAAGGAATCCCATGACCTAGGAAGGCCATTTAGAGTGGTCATGACAATTTCACCACTCTCCACCATTTCATCCATAGCTTCAAGTTGTTCCTTCATCTGAGAGACCTTGGAGAAATAGGATTGAATGGTATCTCCATTATGAAGCTTTACCCCTTTCAATTGATTCTATAGAGTCATCTTCCGATTTATGTTCTTCCCTTCAAACAGGTTGGCTAAAGAGTCAAACATAGCCTTGGGTGTCTTTAGAGATGACACATGTGGAATGAGGTGGTCTTTAATAGAATCAACAATGATCCTCTTTGCCTTGACCAAGTTCTTCTTGTGAATAGCCTTAGCCTCTTCTCCCTCTGGGACAAGGACCTCTTCACTTATATAAGTGTCCAACTCATTTTCTTCCACGATTAACCCAATCCTATACTTCCATGCTCAGAATTTATCAGCCCCTTCAAGCTTATCCTCAAGCTTGGTGTGGTGAGACATCTTTAAAGAGTACTTCAAATGGAAATATAAAAGATTTAGGTCTTACCACTTGATTTGCTGAAAAATGGATCTGGTCCTGGATTAGGGTTTGTCAGAGAAACCCTAAAAATTCAAAATGTGAATTTCAACTTTTTGAAAGGATAGAAAGATGCGCATTGATGAGATGATCAACCTGGTATATTCAGAATTTGAGATCTGCAAAGTTTCACCCTTCAGAAATGCCTTTTAGTCTTCTCGGATTCACTAGGGAGGACCCTGAATTAGGGTTTGAGTTTCCTGGAGCTTCACCCAACCAAAAATCTCAATCCAAAGCTCTAAACTTCGATTTTTCCAAGGAGCTTCCAGCTATGTCTTCAGATTTTAGAAATTCCTATTTTTGTGGAAACCCTAATTTTTAGGGCCAAAACTGAAAGTGCTCAGAATTAAATTCTGATTGGACAGATATATTCTCCTTGATGAGTAGAGTCAATCTACGTTACTAATTTTCCAAAATCTGTGGAGAGAAACCCAATAAACAAGAAACCCTAGTTTCCGCCACTACACAATGTCTTCTTCTCAGGGAAGCTCTGATACCATGTTAATTTTTGAGCATTAATTCAATATACTCTAGGATCTTTACTGAGAGAATAACATGTACAACATATCAATCATATCAAGCATGTCAATCATGTCAATCACAACAAGAGGCAAACATAAGAGACAATAGACACACAGAGTTTCCGTGGGAAAAACCTTATGGTGAAAAATCCCACAACTTCCTCAGAGATAGATAGAGCAATAATACAAGCAAAGTACAAACCAAGTACAAGATATAATCTTCTCCTAGCAGATGATCCTCCTCCTCACATGTGCACCACTTTCCGAGTGATGTAGAAGTGAGTAATGAGATATCCAAATAGAGATCTCTCGATCTCTATTTATACTTGTCCTGTCCTGCCCAATAAACTAATGGGGCCGACTTGTCTAGCTTAGCCTAATAACCCATGGTTAACTTAATTAGGGCCGACCCCACACATGGTGGTCTAATAACCTATCGGCAAGTTACGACACTTGCGACACTTGTCAATACAAATGACGACACTTCCTTATAGAGGAATAACACCTCTCTATAGGAGTGCAATATACATAGATGAAATACATAGGTGAAATACATTCCGAAGTTACATATACATCAACAATATTATTCATTTGAGTAATTCAGATTGCATCTTATGTGAGTGAATTTCAGTGTTCTTGACTAGTTGTGTGAGATCTTTTGTGAGAGTGTAATTTCTTGATAATATCTTGGTGTGAACTAAATTTCACAGTGTGTAGGGAACAATATGCTTCATCTATATGCCTTCATCAACACAAAAGGATTGGAAGTCACTCTTGACATACTCTCCATTATCAATGCGGAGGGCCTTGGTCTTTCTATCTGAAAACTTTTCTACAGAAGACTTGAAAAACTTAAAGTATCCAAACACTTCCTATTTTAATTTGAGAAAGTATACCCATGTAAATATTGAATAATCATCAATAAAAGTAAGAATATACCTTGCCTTGTTCAAAGATAGATCTGGAAATGGCCCTGCAACATCAATATGAATCAGATCTAGAGGTTTAGAGGCTCTCCTTGCCTTTCCTTTCTCAAACTTCTTTTCTAGATGTTTTCCCATCAAGAAACCCTTACAGTTTCCCTTGGAAAAAATAATTTTGGGTAGTCCTTCAACCATCTCTTGAGTGTGCATATCTTGCAGGTACTTGTAGTTTAGATGCCCAAATATTTCATGCCATAGCATACTCTCTTCATTTGCATGTGTGTGAAGAGAAAACTATTTGGAGAGAGGTTTAAAGTGAGAGAACTCATATAGTTTCGACTTGTGGTTTGCAACACCTTTTGCAATGATATTTCCTGATACCATGTCTTGTATTTCAACCTTATTTGGAGAGAAGATCACTCTTTTGGAATCGCCAGTATATTTGCAGTAAGTGTAGGAACATAGAGCACATCTGAGAAGTACCCATGATCAAGGTTGATCCTTCCAATCCCCTCAGAGGAGACCTCAGAATCATTCCCCAACATGATTGAAGGGCCAACAGTGCATTCGAAACTAGAAAAATATGTTTGGAGGAAGACATGTATCTTGATGCTCCTGAATCTATGATGAGGGAGGACTCTCTTGATGCACCTACCATGAGAGCATGTCATCTCTCCTTGTCCTCAGATCTTGGAGGTTCAACTTCTTTCTTCCTAGCACATGCAGGTACGGGAAGGTTATTCTTGTCAAGTAACTGAGCCATCATATCTATAGTCTTATTCATAAAGGCACTCTCAGGATGAAATCCTCTATTGAAATAGGTACATTTGGATTTCTCCTTGTGTGATTTATTGCCCTTCTTGGAATTCGAAGCCCCTTCTGACTGATAGGGATCCTCCTTCTGCTTCTGCTCATTCGAATTTATGTCATAAATTTTTTTCTTTCCTTTTCCATTCGCTTTCTTCACTTCAGCAGCTGCAAGTGCTGAATCCATCTTGGGTTTGATCATTCCCATGTGAATAAACTTCTCCCCCTCTTGTGTGAGAGATTGGATGAAGTCTTCAAGAGTGGGAAACTTCCATTTTGGGATGGATAGCTTCGCTGTATAGAAGGTAGAGACAAATACTAAGTAGTTAGGGCCCAATTTTGATAGTATGGCAAGGATTAGCTGCTTCTCTTATTTCTCTATTCCATATCTCTTCAATTATGAAATCAAATTTTTGAACTTGGTAAGAAACTCATTGATTGAGTTGAAACTGCAAGGGCTCAGTGAGATAAGCTCATTTTCCAACTTGTGACCTTTCAAGTCATCTTTCTGTCCAAAAAGAGATTCGAGTTTGTCCCAAACTTCTTTAGGAGTGTTAATATCAATGACATGAAAATGGAGGTCTTTGGAAATGCTGAGGAGTAGCAGTCCTACTGCTTCATCAAGTTTATCCAGGTACTTTGATTTCTCAAATGCACCAGTGGGTTCGACTGCAGTCCCATTCAATACTCTAGAAATAATTTTGGACTTCATGAAGATGTCCATCTTGGATTTACATTTGAAATAATTGAAGGAGTTCAGTTTTATATCCATGATAGCTGTTGAAGTCGAATTGAAGATGAATCCGAATGATGGAATAAACCTGCAAAACAAATGAAATTGTTGATGGAGATTTGCTGCAAATCGAGAGAAAACTGCCTTAGGACAATGAGCACATGTGAGTGGATCCTTCACACCTGGATAAACCTCACTGGATTACTCCAGTGAATTCAAGACAATTGCACTAGGAATTGCTGTGGAAATCCAAAGGCTTCTGGTACTCAATGAAAGACAACTGCTTAATGAATTGCTGCAACTGCTACAACTGCTGCTATTGCTGCAATTTGAATAGCTGACTCCAGATTTGATACCATTTGAAATTCTACATGATAGATATCACAACTAGAGAAAACCTCACTAATTCCACTCAAGAATTGCAGATAAGAAGAAGAAGAATTGAATCAATATTCGCTAATAAAATCAGAAATGGTGAAATATCCAATATAATCATACATCAGCTATAAGCTGACAGTTTGAAACTGAATACAAACTCCGGTGGCGGGGGACTAGTGGGTCACTTTTTCACTCGAGAGTTGTTCACACAGTGGTTGCAGCTTCCAGTGGTGATTGAGGACTTTCCCTATGTAGGTATGGACTACAGGGGAGATGTGGAGATACCACGCCCACCTGGCCAGGCATGGGGACTAGATGGTATGCATCTACTCACTTTTCGGTATCATGTTGTATCTAGTCGATAGCATATATGATAGCTAGATTATGTTTATGATACTGGAACTGATGACGTGCTCGTGTGTGAAGATGTGGGTTCGCGACCGCCGGCAGGGTATCGCGCTCGTAGGGGTCGATTGGAGGGAGTGTACTCTCCCGCGCGTGGACGTCATCGACAATGAAATTATTCGACGACCCTGGAGATGCTTCGTATAGGGATCGATCATCTACTAGATGGGGTGATCGATGATGGTTGGTAGCATCTAGATCAGGACATGATTGATATTATCTATGATGCTCGACGGGAGTGGAGGCCAGTGATGTAGAGGATCGCGATGGCGGCTGAGGTAGTGAGGGATATGGTGCGGGGGGGTTCCTCCTACTATGATGCGGAGGAGGAGACTGAGTCAGATGAGGAGGAGGAGGATGACAGGGACGACTGAGATTGTGAATTTTTATGGAACTACCTCCCCAATGCGATGAGCATGGGGAATTTTGTATATTCGGCCACTATTTTGTATGATGGGGATGTTGTTGGGGCTCCTGAATGTATTGATGTATATTTTATGACCAGAACACTATGACACTTTTGATTATATATATATGCACATGGATGTATTTTATGATGATGATGGTCCTTTTTTTATGATTATGTATTCCTATATGATGTATACATGCATGTGAATGATGTGATGGTACATGATTATGGTTTACTTCCTACATGTTGTGATTGATATGCCATTCTAGAACATTATTAGCCATTCGTTCTGAAACACTTGTGATGAACCTGCAATAATTAATTAATGCAAATACATGAGATATCAGAAATAACAGAACAGAATCACTTTTATATTGATCACGGGCCACTTCGAGGGGGCAACCTCCTTTGAGCAAGCTCAATACAATTAACTTCACGGTCCCTTCAATGACCTCAACACACACTTATATACTAAGTCTATGCCCAATACTATGAGTCAAAACCATGGGACATATAATACTATGGGACGACTTATAAAGCATATGCATCCAATACTATGGGTCAATACTATGGGCTAATATAAACTATAGATCAACAAATACTACGGTACGACTTACAAAGCATATGCGTCCAACAACAATATACTAACATAGTAAAGAGAAGGGTTGACATAGGTTCCTAACATCCCCTCTCCCTTAGAAAAATCTTTTTCCTCAAAGCTTTGGTTGGAGAAATTGCTGCAGAATCTGAAGGAGTGGTTCCTCGGTAGCATCCTTGAGTTGCATTTCGGGCCACTGATGCATTTGGAGTGTCAAGGAGGATTGCTTGGAAGGCTGTAGATGAAGAAGAACCCTGTTAGCTGCGTGGAAAATGCACTCAAAACAGTGCTGATCAGCTTGTTGTTTCAGGTGAATTCTGGCCATGTGAAGATTGTCCTGCAGAATGAGAAGAATCTGATCACGGTTTCGAAGAACCGAGTCAATTTCCTGAACTGGGGAGCTGCTAAGGGTGTATGGAAGAAGAACTGGCAGTGTTTTTCCATAGACTGCTTCATATGGTGTCCTTTGAGATGTGGTATTGTACCATCAGAGCGCTGCTAGGAAATCCATAGAAATAGTTGGCCAAAGCTGTGTAGGGATGGGCAAGGGTTTGAGCAATCCCGAAAGGAGTGTCGTTTCCCCCTTGTTGACTTGGAAAGTGTCATCATCAACCACCATTTGTTGAATTGTCATTTTTAGTCCCTGCCAAAAGAAGTTACATTGTTCCCGGTCATACATTTTGCAGAACCCAGAGTGCCCTGTTGATGAAGAAGCATGGAGTTCATAGAAGAGATAGCCTTGTTGAATAGATTGCAACCAATTTGGAACAAACAGAGAAAGAGCTGTAAGAGAAACTCGGTCATCAATTGTGCGAGAAGGAGCATCTTCCACCATATTGTCCTTACCCTTTTTGTAAGTGATCACATAGGGATAACCCCTGAGTTGGATAACCCATTTCAGGTGTGTTGGGGAGGAGACCCATTATTCCAGAAAATTTTCCAGACTCGGGAGATCAGTCTTGATGCAGAAATATTCCCTAATAGGTATGGCTGCCACTTTTGTACTGCATGCAAAATAGCCATCATTTCCTGCTGAGAGGTAGATGTGGCTAAGTTCTTACCGGAAAGGTCTCTTGAAGGAAGCAAGCGCATTGGGTCAGCAAAGATACCTGTATATCTATCCAAGGAAGTAGTGGAGACTGTTGATGGGTGCATCTGAATGGAATTGAGCTGAGCAATGACACCATGTGAATTCTTCTTAAGGATTTTTTCCGGGCGATGTGAACTGATGATGCAGAGAGACCCTGATTGTAAGCCCATAAATTTTGTGTTGTGCCCCATTGACTTTAAACTGCATCCAAAGTTCAGCAAAATCCCATAAGATGGGGCCAAGTGTGCGTAACCATTGAACGCCCAAAACCACATCACATCCGCCTAAGGACAAGGAAAACATGTCAGAGCGAAGGTTATAATATTCCATAGAGATACGCACATTGTGACACTTCCCCTTGCAAGGTAAGGTGCCCCCATTGGCAACCATGAATTCAAAGTTGGAGCAAGGATGGACAAAACAATCAACCTGTTTGGCAATCCGAGGGTCAATGAAGTTATGAGTGCTACCAGAATCAATGAGTATGGTAAGAGGGAGCTTCTTGAAGTATCCCCTAACCCGCATTGTTTGTGGGGTGGTGACGCCGGTTACAGCATGGAGAGAGATCTCAGGTGGGTCGTCCTGAGATGGGGTGTCAACAGGCGGGTGTTGAATGTCAACCTGATCATCTACTGTATCTGCAGCTTCTTCACCAAGTTCTAAGGCAGGTGGAGAATCCACATCCAAGAGATAGAGCTTTTGTTGAACACATCTATGTCCCCGAGTGAATTTCTCATCACAATTATAGCAAATCCCTTTTTCTCGACGTGCCTACATTTCTATTTCAGACAAATGCTTGATAGGAGTTGGTTGAGGAGCAGGCGTGATGGGAGGTCTTTGGGAACCCATATTTCTGAAGGGAACAAAGGTGGGTTTGGAGCGTTGTTGAGCGGCGATCTTGTCCTCGGCCAGCTTAGCCAACCCTAGGACTTCCATCATTGTGTTGGGACAAAACATTTTGACCTCTGAGCGGATTTCATCCTTGAGACCACTGATAAAACAATTCCTGTAGAATTCATCAGACAATCCTTCTGTGTGATTGGCCAATTTCTCAAATTCTGTCTGATACTCTGTCAATGTTCCAATTTGGTGAAGTTTAGTGAGTGCGCTTGTGAAATCATCAAAAGTACTAGGACCAAATCGTGGCAAAAATTTGTCCAGTTTGGCTCGGGATGAGCTTTGATGTACCAACGGTACCATTGAAGGGATTCCTGTTCTAAATGAAAGGATGCAAGTGGAAATTTCTAGGCATCAGAAGTATTATGCAGACTGAAATATTGTTCTACTCGATATATCCATCCAGTTGGATCAGTACCATTGAAGCGAGGAAAATCAAGCTTCAGCCCACGAAAATTGCTGGAAGAAGAGAACTCGGTGGCTGCAAAAGATTCTGGCTGTCTGGTATTGTTCATGGCTGAATGCTGAAGATGGAGGCTGAGAAATTTTTCATCCAGATCTTGGAGTTTGGTTTGGATTGCTGCAAGTGCTTCCTCCATGGTGTGTGCTCCTGCATGGGTGACAAACATAACCAGGGTTTTTTGTTTTTGTTTTGGTGGAATGGGTAGAAAAACACAAACAAAAGCTGATTTAGTAAAGAGAAATTTGGATTGGGGAAACAATCTGATGGGTAATTGGGGTTTGACTAGATTTTGGACAATGTCGAAAGGACAAGAAAGCAAAAAGGGGGATTTCAAAAGCGGGGTGATAGAATGAGAAAATTTGGAAGAGAGGGACAAAGAAGCAGAATTCAGAAAGGAACTCTGTGGTAAAATTTGAAGGTGATTGGGTGAAATTTGAGGAAGTTATGACAAACCCTAAAAATAGACAAATGTGGGATTTCGGGCTTTGGGAAGGGGAATTGGGGATAGGGTCCTCAGGAATGAAAGATGCAGAATGGAATGACAGGGGTTCCCTGAAAATTTCAAGGGAAACAGAGTGAAAACAAGGGAGATATGGAGAAAAAATTGAATTTTATACTTTTTCTGGAACGACTTTCAGAATAGATCTGAAATGGCTGGATCTGGAGTGGAAGTGATCGGCAACAGTTCAACTGAAAATATATATGGGCCCCAGGTATGTACAGATTCCTAACAGTTCAGGTGTTTCACTCGGCCACTAATGCTGTCTGACGACTTGCGTATTGGGGCAGCACCCCTCACTCCACGGCTCAGGTAAAACTGATAACCGCTTTGCCACAAATGACAGCTCTTGGTTTACCTCACGGGTGGGAACTAGTCAATCAGGTAGGGGTCGTTGCCCTTTTCGTTGGCAGGTCCTCTCAATGGGCCAGGTACTTTGGGGTTCCTGTGGTACTCCTCACAATGAGTTTTAGGGCTTATGCCCAAGTACTTCCCACAGTTAAGCGGATAGGGATTATTCCCAAATCCGAAGCTGCAACAGATGCGAAAAAAATTTTGGTAGAAATTCCACCCAATGAGCCCAAGAAAGTGCTCTGATACCAGATGTGATGAACCTGCAATAATTAATTAATGCAAATACACAAGATATCAAAAATAACAGAACAGAATCACTTTTATATTGATCACGAGCCACTTCGAGGGGGGAAACTCCTTTGAGCAAGCTCAATACAATTAACTTCACGGTCCCTTCAATGACCTCAACACACACTTATATACTAAGTCTATGCCCAATACTATGAGTCAAAACCATGGGACATATAATACTACGTGACGACTTACAAAGCATATGCGTCCAATACTATGGGTCAATACTATGGGCTAATATAAACTATGGATCAACAAATACTATGGGACGATTTACAAAGCATATGCGTCCAACAACAATATACTAACATAGTAAAGGGAAGGGTTGACATAGGTTCCTAACAACACTCTTATGATTTCATGGGACATGGATGAATGTAATGAAATCAAACTATCTAATCAGTTGTTTTGTGCGTAGGAACTTTTTAAAAAGGGAGGGATCCTGTAGCTAGTAAAAATTATTGATTTGGGAGACAAGGATCTGGGAGTCGAGAAACACATGAAGGTGACTTATGCCCTATTGGAGAGAAGCGGTTAGGAGACTGCTCACAACATCATACTCAACCTGATTATTGGTGGTAGCACCTATGCACACTTCGTCGAGGTGGATCAACTGGTGTGAGGGGGAATACAACACCCAAGCTGAGAAGGAGAGGTTTGGAGACCATTTGCTTGCGTCGTCGGTGAAACCGAAATAGAGTGGTGGAGCGAGATCCATATGTGGTCATGCATGGAAGCAAATTTCTAAGGTTCAGAATACCAAAAATGAAAAATAAAAAAAGGAATAAAACTGTACATCACAGACTAGTGGTTCGAAAAAGTATTAAGGGTAAAATTGTTTGAGGTACAACCCATTGCGGGGGTTGGTTAAGGGATGTCCTTCATAATCGGTAAGGATATATGCGCCGTTGCCGAACAACATTTGGACAATGTAAGGACCTTTCCACATGGTTTCAAATTTTCCTTTGCCTTGTTTGTAATGAGCTTGGTCATAAACAAGAACAAGGTTTCCTTCATTGAAGGTAGGGGAGTGAACATGTTTTTCATAATTGGATTTGGAGCGGTGTTTAGAAGTCTCAGTGATTTGTAGAGCTGTTCGACGATCTTCGTTAGCTTGTTCCAATAGAAGTAATCATTGCTCAAGAGGTGAGGTGTCCGGGAGGAGCTTGATAGAAATTTGTAGAGCAGGGATTTGACACTCAATGGGGAGGACAAACTCTACACCATGAACCAAATGAAAAGGGGTAAAACCCGCGGCAGTATTAGTGGATGTGCGGTAAGCCCAAAGTGCGGGAAAGAGAATATGGTTCCAATTGGAATTATGTTGGTTTACAGTTCGTTGAAGAATGGTCTTCAAGACCTTCTTGATAGCCTTAACCTGGCCATTCCCTTGAGGGTAGTAGGATGAGGCATACTGATGGTCGAACTTCAGAAAGGTAGACAACTCTTTCCAAACGGTGTCTTCGAAGTGTTTTCCATGGTTGGATAAGTTTTTTTGGGACCCCGAACTGAGAGATGACATGATTGAAAAAGAAACGTGTGGCGATATCGACCTTACAGTTGAATGTAGGCATAGCCTCAACCCATTTAGTGAAATAGTCGACATATACAATGATGTATTTATGGCCATTCAACGAGGATGGGTTACACTCCATAAAATCAATGGGCCACTTACAGAAAGGGCCGATAGTTATGATTGGATGGAGAGGGGCCGGAGGGGTCCGGGCCTTGGGGGAAAAATTCTGGAAATTTCGACAATGTTTGACTACTGTGATGCAATCCGTGAAAATGGTGGGCCAGAAATAGCCGACACAGATGACCTTTTGGGCAGTGGAAATTCTCAAGAAGTGGCCACCACAGGCTCCACTATGACAATCGTTTCAAACTTGTTCTGCCTCGTCACATGTGAGGCATCGGCGTAAAATGGTGTCGATGCCGCGGTGATAAAGGACATGACCGAGGAGGAGGTATCATGAATTAGGATGGAGAATACGAGGACGATCATCAGGATTGAGGTTGGGGTGAAAATTTTGTGTTTGTAGGTATACCAGGACATCACCATACCATGGGTCATCCAATGAATTGGTGAACAAGTGGTCATCGGGTAAGTTGATGATGATGGGGGGTGATGCTGACGAAGATGGTAATTCAATCGTGAGTTGCACCAAAGCGAGGGATTTGGTACTCTTTGGTGTAACAAACGTCAGGTCATATTCCTGTAGTATGATGACCCATTTAGCCACGCGGTCTTGGAGGAGGCAGTGACTCAAGAGATAGAACATAGGGTTGGAATTTTCCATGACTGTAGTTTGTATTAACAGGATGTAGTGGTGAACCTTCTAAACTAAGAAGACGACGAAAACGACCAACTTCTCCTCATGGGGGTAGCGTAGTGGTGGGCCCGATAATGTTTGACTAACATAATAAATGACACGTTCTTGACGTGCACTATATTCTTGGACTAACACACCAGAAAGGACATATTCAGATGTCGAAACATAAAGGATAAAATCCTTCGATAAATCAGGAGGTGAAATCAATGGGGTGGAAGTCAAGGCTTCTTTGAGTGCTTCAAAATCCTCTTGTGCTTGTTCGTCCCAAATGAAAGAAACATGGGTCCGAACCAAGCAAAGGAAACCATTAACTTTCGTAGCATAGTCCGGAACAAAGCGATGAAGAAAGTTGGATTTCTCTTGAAGGATTTGTAATTGGCGTAATGTATGTGGGGATGGGAGGTCAAGGATGGCTTCAACCTTCAAAGGGTCTATAGTGATTGCTTTTTGGGAAACAATGAAACAAAACAACCATCCTACAGGAACGCAAAATAAACACTTGAGGGGGTTCAGGAGGATGTTGTACTTGCGACAACACAAAAAGACACGCCGAAGGTAATCCAGATGGTCGAATCATTTCTTGGATCGAGCAGTGAGTTCATCCAGATAGATAAGGATGGTATGGACCAAGTTGTGAAAGCGAAAGGTCATGGCCCGCTGAAATGTGGCACCAACATTTTTAAGACCAAACGACATGACTCGATAGGAAAAGGTGCCCCATGGGGCAGTGAAGGAAGTCTTGTACTAATCGTCTTTGCAAATTTGAATCTGATTGTAACTAGAGAAACCGTCCATGAAGGATAAAATCTTGTGACCCGCACATGCATCAATGAGATGATCGATGAAGGGCGTAGGAAATTTGTCTTTGGGAAAATATAAATTCAGATCATAGAAATCGGTATAGACGTGAATGGTGCCCTGTTTTTTGTTAACCGACACGGGATTGGACACCCATGCAGTTTAAGCAATGGGATAAATAAACCCGGCTTGGCGTAACTTTTAAATCTCGGCTTTCACCACTGGGAGTTTGGAGTGGTGAATGGGCCGTTGCTTTTGGAGGATGGGTGGGACATCAGGCCAAGTCTCGATACGGTACTCAACAATGGCGGGCTCAAGACCAGGCATATCGGTATATGACCAATAAAAAACATCATGAAACTCTTGGAAGAGCTTCTTATAGGCATTGAATTCGTCTAGAGTACAGGAAGCACCTAAAGTAATGTTCTCGAATACACCGGGTGTAACGAAAATATCGACCTGAATGGTAGGAGAGATGTTAGCCATGTTACCTTCCTCGAAGGTATTGTGAGCTGGGATGGGGTTCTTAAACTAGTCCACTTGGCTATGGATGAATTCTTTTGACTCGACTGAAAGTTGGTTGGCCGTAACAGGGGTAGATTCCTCAGGAATGAAGTAGGATTGATGATGCATATCGTCCCAGGGGTAGTCAGGTGCGGTTAATGCTTCAAGGATCTCTTTGTCACTACGAAAGCATTGTGTGGAGAGATCAGAAGAGTTAAGGCTAGAGGTCGGGGGAAAAGTTAGTTTTCCACTTGTGGAGTTCATATAGATGGTGTTAATCTCTCCCGAGGAGGAGGATTCATGTGAGTGAATCTCCTCGATGGTAGTAATGGATGACTCTAAAGAGGACTGATTCATCTCATGGAGAACCAATCTATACTCAAGTAAATTAGGACAATGATGTGAATAGTGGCCGTAGATTCCACATATGGCACAGGGGTGGTTGGTGCACAATGATTTGTTGCGCGGTTGGGGGGTGGGTTGTAGTTTGACAATCGAAATATTGGGGTCATCGTCCAACATCTTCATGTGTTCTTAGAGGTTTGGTAGTTGTAGAAAATTATGGGTAGCATGGCCCAATTCATCGCACAAAGAACACTTAGGAGGTGTGTGGAATGTTGGGGGAGGTTTCATGCTTGTGGTTGTATGTGGTGCAGTATGGGTGTGTGTGGCCTTGCCCTCGGTGTTGTTGGATGAAGACGTTATCACCACATCGGGGGGTGGACGATTGGAAATGGTGATTGGTTGGATCGGTTGGAGGATGACTTGTGGCGTTGGAGTAGGATTAGGAGCAGGTAGGTACCACACAGGCAGTCCTAGTGTTAACCCAAGGAGATTAAGCGTGGCCATCATTGGCATACTTACTAATCCTGAGGGTGGGAATAAGAACAGGATTGTGTGGATCGGTGTGGCTCCAACATGGTTGGGGACTGACGGTGGTTGAAGCAGTAATGGTGGTTGAGGGTGAGGGACTGATTGGTTGGACGAAATGGTTCATAGATCAGATATCTCAATGGCAGGCGGGGGAGGTGATAAAGACTGAAAAGTGGAGACCATTGGCAGTTCCAAATAAAGTCCAGGACCGATGGTGGAAACCAAAGAGGTGGGCGCACCAAAAACATGTTGTTAAACCATGGGGAGAATGTTTTCTGGTGTAGCGGGCGCGTTGGGGTCATAATAAGTGACTTGGTCAATTTCTACAACTCGTGCTTCATGGGGGAGTATCATGATGCGGAACATCGATGACACGACATCCTTCATGGTGTACATGTAACTTTGTCCTAGGATTAAGTTGTAGTTGAGCTGTGCCTTTACGACTTTGATGTCAATCAAGACAGTTTTACTAGCTAATTGGACTGGAACATTAGCCAGAAGGCCTTGTGGCTGAACTGAACGACCATCATAAGCTCATAAGGCAGTCGTGGATGGATTTAGGGTAGGGGATATGAGATTCTGCCACACGAATGTAGACATAATGCATGTAGAGGCACCCTCATTGATGATACACCGATGGATAACAAGATTCCAGAATGAAACAGAAACTTGAAATGCTAATGTGGAAGGTATGCATGGTTCAGATTGGTCTAAATCAAATGCTATCATCTGTAAATCAGAAGGGTCAACTGCACCTATGGTGGACAACCGTGTTTTGCACTGCGTTGGGAAGTTCTTTAAAACATCTAGGGTTGACATAGTAGCAGGGGACTGGGCTAAGTCATCCACAATGTTATATTTGGGGGCAGCATGAGCATTAGGGTTGTTATTGACGCATCACAGAGGGAATCAGGGAGATTTTGGAGCCCTATCAAATGGTGCAGGGGGTATATGTAACAAATGATCTATGGGGATAGTGTTAGCAACCTTATCTGTTGGAACAGTTTCTATGGCGGAACCATATTAGTTACAACGGGTTTGAAGGTTGATATTAGCTGAAGACATCATTAAAAGGTGGTCGGTACCGGTGTCAACGTGTTGGTTTCTGTAATGTCCCCCGTTTGACGCCATGGCATTAACATTATAAATGATGTAATATTGTTATGAAATCATGGTGAGGATCTCAATGCCAAGGCCCCGCCATCGATTTAGTGATGCATAAGGTTTACATGCTAGCCAGGCACATTGAAATTGTAAATATGCATTTTAATAAATACCCACAACTAGCTATGCAATGCAACAAGAGATGGGGGCATGATTTTACAAGGAATTGGGGGGGAAAACATTCAAACCCTTGAGCCACTCAAGTCAAGCCAAGTGTCAATGAGAGAACCCATCAAACCCTCAACTACCCATGTTGACTTTTGTACCCAATCATTGATTTCTCCCAAGAGTTGGTTGAGGTAGTTAAGGCCTTAGGGAATGGGAGGTATGGTTGTCCAAATTCAGGTATGGGAAAGCCAACCTACATGGGAAATCGTTTTTTGCTTCTTGGGAAAGAAAAGAGCCATGAATTGCTCCCCAAGCCATTATCCATCAACTAGTCTTCCTCCCTCACGAGTTTGGAACCACCTGGGCGTTTTCCTCCATGGTTTTTCTGTGTTTACTTCTTTCTCAACTGAGAGAAGGGCGTTTTTGTGTTATATACCAGTTGGGAAGAAAGAGGAAATTGATTTGGGAGTGTATAGAGGCTCTTTGGCCCAATGAATGCTATTATATCTGTGGGAGAAATTCTTTTCTCCCCTATGGTTGAATTCCCTTCTCCCAATCCATTTTTGGGGTGCCCACGATTTGGGGAAAACCCATGGCCATATTATTGTAAATTCCATTGTTTAAAATGTGTATCCCTGCCCCATGTCTGTGCTTGCTGTGTGAGAGAAGAGTATGTTGGGTATGGGTTATGGGTATCCATGGCTTTGGCTTGAGCTTGAGTGTAAACCTCCAGGGTTCAAGTGTAGCTTGATAAACCCAGTTGGACTGGCTTGGTTGAGAGGAAATGGTTAATGGGCTGTGTGTGAGTTGGAATGTTCCCTTTCCTTGTGAGAATCATGCCCAGCTCGGGGGTGGCCTTCGGACGGACTCAGTATAAGCTGTCGAAGAGACTATGGCTGGGTGGAACGTTGCAGCGACATAGCTAGTTGCTTGGGACAATTGCACAATGAAGATAAGTGCTTTCTGTCTATGTATTTACTTCTACAATGCATCAATTTGATGACTGTTTTGATATGCTGGATGGGCATGAATTGTGTGTGTGGATTAGTTTTAAATTCTGCTGTGCATATTGCCTAATTTGTATATGCACACTAATGTTTAAATTCTCATGATTCGAATTAGTGGGATGAGTTTTATGAAACGCCCAGATTTTAGTGCCATGTTCCCTTCCTTGCATTGGGTCAGCAGGTGGGTACATTACAGTTTTTGTGAATTGTGTAGGTAACTTCTTGTTGTGGTTCCGCAATCCCTTGAGGGGGATCCAAAGGTTGGGTGGTTACTATGACTTGCATGGGTAGGGGGTTCTACAACACCATAGGTTGTATGTTGGGTTGCAGGGGGTTAGGTGGTGCAGCATGTACTTGGCATTGAGCGTCATCAGTCCAAAGTTTACGGGCTCATTCCAGATGGGGACAATTATGCATATAGTGGCCATATACCCCACAAATAGAGCATGGATGGTTTGTGCATAAGTTGGGTTTTTTTCCTTGACGAGGTGGTCGATCAGGATTTTGGTTAGCTAGTGCAGCACCATTATTGTTTGGGGGATTTGGTGGTGGACCACCTCTATCCAGAGGTTGGTTGTTCCCATGGTTACGACCTCTGCCCCTATTTTGTTGTCCTTGCGGGTTCCATTGGGAAGGTTGGATTTGCTGTTGGTTTTTTTGAGCATAAAATTTCCCTTGGGGAGCAGGGGGATTTTGTGGTTGAGCAGGAGTTGGGGCGACCTGCGGTGGATAATAAGATGGAGGGGCTTGAGGTTGGGCTGGTGCGGGTGCAACTGGTTGATGGTAGTATGTAGGAGGTGCAGCAGGGGGGTTATGTTGGCGGGGTGTGACAGTATAAATGCGCCGGACATGAAGGTCCATGTACATGATGGGCTTGGGCCATGGGAACATACGAAGGTGTTTCTCCTGAATGGGTGGTGGCGCGTGAAAGGTTGAGACCACTCATGGCGGAGTTATGCGTTGGGTTATATGATGGGGTAGAGGCAAGGGGTATATGGACATATGGTTGTTTATGAGACGCAACATGTCCAATAATTCCATCGACAGCATGGGATTCCCTCAATGCATCCTTCCTGTAGGAATCACCACGAGGAGCATCAGGTAAAATGGAGTAGAGGTATCTTGACTGAGCATAAATGAGGTCAAATTGTTGGGCTTTGAGAATGGATTCTTCTTCGGTTTGGGGTCGTTTGGATGCCACATCCTTGGAAATAACTGGTATGAGGGATTTCAAGAACCAATTTAAAAATATGTGATCGCCTAACTTGATATTACACAAACTACGACATCTACGCCATTCATGAATATGGTCAGTGATATGGGTAGCTCTGTTTTGTCTGCAAGATAGTAAAATATCAACATTGACGAGTAACTGGAAGAATTGCAGGAAAGTCAAAACAAGGGATGTAAAGGTGGAATGCATCCCATGTGGTTGTTTGATATACCACTTAGTTGTAGAGCTAGTGAGGGTCCGTTGTAAAAGGCAGAGGTAGATCGAGTCATCCATTATGGAATTGGAGGAACATCATGAGTGGAAGGACATGATATGGTCTTGAGGGTCCTCACCGCCTTTCCCTTCAAACTTGGGGATGTCTGAAGGGAGTTTGGTAGGCATGGGAGACCATGTGGGGTGTTGTCAGATCAGATCGTTGGTCAATCGGGCCAGATAATGGAGGTTGAGACTGGCCATGAATAGCAAACTAGCAGAAGGATGTGGTCGTAGGGGCTTGCGTGCTAGCCATGGTGGCGATGGTGGGGCCACCTCCACCTAGGGGTGGAGCAATAGTGTGAGTCGTAATGGGGATTGAGGGACCTCCGGTGAAGGGAAGGGGAATCGTGTAGGAAGGGCCAGTGCCCCCAACTGTGCTACTGGTCACCAAAGGGACTGTAGTTGGAATTGATCCAGTACTGATAGGTATGGAAGTTGTGACTGGAATTCTAGGTGTATGTCATACATATGGTATGGCAGGGATGGATGTTGAAGTGGTAGCTAGGATAGTAGTGGAACCACGGCCAACAATCCTACCGTAAAAGGGGTTGGGATTCATGCCAACCATGGGGCTAAACAGAGCTGTGTATATGGGTAACTCTTATTCAAAATCAGAGGTAAAATAAGGGGCATCGGGATGAGTATCCTATGACAAGGCTATGCGTCTGTGATGGGTGTGATCAAGTGGACCGTGCTACAAGGATATCCCCCATAGATGATGAGAATGTCTCAGTGAATCAATGGTGACAGGTGTAAAAGTGCTGAGGGGATGTGGTGAATAAAATGCTCAAAAATCCCAATGCAACCGTGTGTGCAAAAGGAGATATCAAGAAAGATGGCACTCAGGCCAACAATAATGCTCAAAACCGTGTGCTGCAACAACGTGCTATAACAAGCGGATCGACAATAAAATGGTCAAAATAACAACAAGCAACACTTCTAAAAATAGAAAGGTAGACTCACTAATCCAATGGGGGTATAGGAGCATGCAAACACCTATCTAAGAGATATAAAAGCTCACATAAATCGTATCCCCTGCAGGGTGATGAAATCCGCAGTCAGAAAATATGAAATGTCGAACCAAATGGATAAAGGATATCCCTATACAGAGAGGGACTTCGGGTAAAAGAGCCCTAGAAGAATGGAAACTAATTTACCCCGTTCATGGTACGTCCAAAAAGGTGTCCTGTAGCTTCAGTTATTTGGCCGTCGCACACCCAGTATGGGTGCCAATATGCACGACGAGAACAATGAGTTGGTGTCCTTCAGTACAGAATGGAGAGCGACATTCCACTCAGAATTCCGGAAACAATTTTTCTACTTTCCCTCCTAAGGGAGAGGCCCTCCGAAAAATCGGTGTCAACCGTACCAATAAGTTATAGGGTACTTTGGATCCCTAAAGGACAACAACTATGTCTCAAATGTAAATGAGAAAGGGGGTTTTGTTTGGATGCCTAACCTTAATGTCCTACCTAGCTACAAAATTGTTTTTGTGTTCCCCAAGTGGGGTTAAAGTGAGATTGATTAAGTAAATTTTAAGTCTCTCTTTGAATTATGGGAGAGTGTGTTTGCACAAGTGGTGTGAACCCAAGATCGCCAGATAGTAAATGTGCGAAAGAAACAACTGAGACTGGAAAATAATTTTTTTTTTAGAAAATAAAAATAAAAATACAACTGCTATAACAGGTATGCAAGAAATAAACTTGTTGAACTATGATGCAAGAGAGAGTAATGCATAAATGATGCATGCAAAATAAAATGTCTCTAATGCTACAGCAAGCATAATAGCAGAAAAACTAATGGAAAATGGGTGCAGGAAAACAGGGTTTGTGGGTGCATCCAAGAGAAAGAAAAAAGGAAAAATAGGTGTAGGGTGCGGCTGTGAAGCAAAAATGTGCACTCTGGGTGCAAAAAAATACAGAAAAAATGTACCGAAACAGAAAAACAGAAAACAGGAAAAAAGGGCGTGGGTCTGGGCAGAAAGGGCACGACTGGGGCACGATTTTAAGGCTCAGTAGTGCGCAAAGGGTGCGGCTTCCAGTAAAATCTGGGCGCGAAGGGCACACAGTTCAGGATGGAAAGCATGCGCAGGGCACAACCGTGGGGTGATTTCGCACATGGAGGGAGCACGAAACACGTGACTTTCGGGTCGTATGGTGCATGAAACACACGCCTAGTAGGGTAGAAAGCGTGGTTTGAGCGTGGCTATTCGGTTGCATAGCATGCGAAATGTGTGGCTGGTGGAGTAAAAAACGCGCGGAGGGCGTAGGAAATGAGCGCAAGAGTGCGCTTCGGGCGCGAGTTGTGGGCCAAAAGTCACGCTAGGGGCGCGGGTTTCGGGCCGAAAGTCGCACTCTGGCCGCAGGTAGATAGTAGAAAGTCATGAAACGAGCCATAAAAACGGAGATGAAGTAGGGAACTACGAAGGCAAGGGACATATATTCAAGTATGGGGGAAAAAGGGTATCCCAAAACTGTAAAATGCAAGAAATTAACAAGCATGAACACTAAAAACTAAACTAAACCACAGATCGATGGGAATAGACCGAGTAGAGTCACCAAATATGTAGCTACTGTTTTCACACCATCCTGTGGAAATGGGAACCTACTAAGGGTTAGGAAACCATTAGTAGCAGATTCAAAATATGGATAAAAAATTACAGAAATGAAAACTATTGCTTATGATTGAAAATGATAACATGAAACAAATCTAACTAATTACAACAGTAAAAACATAAATGATAGATTAGAACCCATGAAATATTTTGTATTATATTGAAAACTGGGGTTTACAAGAATGGTTACCTCCAAATATAAGGTAATGGGGGCCCTTGCAGCAGTACGAGAGTAGTGTGTCGGGTCTCTTGAGTTCTTTGTTCTTCTCCAAATGCTTAATGGGATGGCCAAAATCCAGCTAAATGGGCACAAAAGCCGTTATGGGTAGGCTAGAGTGTTGTAGGGAATTCGACAGCATAAGGGTATGAAGAGTGATTAGTGATCAAATGGGAGGCCTCCATCACTTTTTTATAGCAATTTTGGGTGGTGGAGTATTGACCCATGGTTTTGGGCAACTAGTAGTATTCGCTAGTAGTATTTGATATTTTCCCTCTTTTTAAATTTTATTTTGACTTTTTTTTCTTTTTGGGGATTTTTTGACCCTTTTGTGGGTTTTTAACCTTTTTCGAAGGAATTTAGTTATTTTTTGAAGGGAATAATGATTTTTTCCCTTTTGGTTACCAATGTAGGGTTTTGGAGGCCAAAAATGTAGGAAAAGTGGACAAATGGGTTATGTGACTAGGGCAATGAGCTAGTGAACATTGTTTGGGTGTTAACACTTCTAATTCGCTAAACGATGATTCAATACAGTTGATACTCGTCCAAAGAACCTTAACCATTTTCGTGAATAAATGGTAGATTGAACTACCATCTACTGCTTATCATAACCTTTACGATTTGGCGACAGTATTTTTGAATCACTTCCAACTTCCCATTCGGTATGATGCCGACACATATATTTTATCTACATTTAGGCAGAATAAATACACTCACATATCTGACCATATTCAAGAGTGGAGAAGAAGGAAGAGGCTCATTAAAGTTGATATTCCCCCATAATTCCTACTACAGTGGTTCTTAAGTCACTATTACCCTACATATCCAAAGATGTTTCAACTTCCTGGGTTACCTCAGAGGAGGAAGCCAGCTTAAGAACCTAGTAGTTAGATCTGATTTATGCTTAGCCTGAGATTCTTTATGAAATCATTCCGGATGCACCGAGGTCAAACACTTATCCTTGTAAATCCAAACCTGGACCACATTTCGATGGCATTGTAGGTTAAAACGACTCATTTGCCGTAGAGGCTTTGGCCAGACAAGTCCGTGATATTTCTATAAAGCGCTCTGCAGTGGAGGAAACTATGGTTGCATATTCCCCTTCTCAAACGGTGACTATACAAAATGTGTAGTCAGATCCAAAGGGTCCTCAGTAGTCCAGTGGAAAGAATAAGGGAAATAAGAGGGGAGGAAATCAAAATAATCCCCAAAGAACAAATAGTGCTGTGTGAAATTCCCTTGTAAACTTTGCAAGGAAGATCACTTGAACCAGCAATGCCCCTTGATCGATGAAATACATAAGCTTTTGCAACAAAAGAAACCTGTTGTCTTGGAGGATCCCTTTCCCAAAGGAAAAAACTTGGCTTCTGGCATCTCTAATACTGGGGGAACCCATTGTGCCATGCCGTCTAATCAGTCAAATATAAATATGGTTTTCTCATATTCCTTGTTACAAACGAGAGCAAGAAATTATACCCCAGAACTGCCACAGAAAGATAAGGCAATTCCTGAAATGTCTGCTCCTCTTCATATTGAGAGACCTGCAGACCCTATGCCTAAGATACCGAAGGGTGTCTATAAGCATGCATCTCACAATCCTAATGCACGGGTTTATCCCAACTACTTATTTGTGGAAGACTTAACCCAAACTCCATGTGCCATTTATGCTTTAGAAGTCTTACAAAGTTGCCCCTTGCAGCGGAATGCGCTTCTAGCGACGATAGGAAGTGTAGATTCATAGAGTATGTTGGAAAGGTTTGATATGTCTGACATCAAACCCCAGTTTCTGTATCACGTGGCCTTTCATATTGAAGTAATCCATGGTTCTGAAACCATTGGATGAACAATGGTGCATGAAGACGTGTCTACGTGTGTAATGTCCATTTCTTGCTGGTGAGATTTAGGCTCTCTTGAGTTAGTCCCTTCGATTAAATTGCTTACTTCTTTTGATGGAATATATTTCCATCCACATGGGATCTTACCCTCTTTTGAGATCCAATTAGCAATAAAATTAGTGTCGGTGGAGGTTGAGGTTGTAGATGCTTCTCTGGATTATAATTTTTTGTTAGGAAGAAGCTAGATGTATGCGATGCAGGCTATCCCTTCGTCCATTTTTTGGGTATTGATGTTCCCTTATGCAGGAAAGATCATCACAGTTGACCATCTCTCCTTCTCCCAAAAAATAACACAACCTCTTTAGAATTTAATGTTCTGATGATTGATCAGGCACGCCCTCCTAGCGAGAGTTTGGGAGTAGGATTTTACTTGTCGCTTCTGGGGACTTTTGATTTTCCTTCTCCCATGAATTATATTGGTTCAACGACTGCTCAAAACATCGCCACAACATCTACGGAGGTTTTTACAGTCATTAAAGCAACCGATCCTTGGATTTTTCCCACTTATGATGAACCAGTCGTGCCCTTATTTGTCACAGAGCTAACTTATCAAGCCTCACAAGACTTTGAGATAGATTTCATCTTGACATCTTCAGTATCCATGGAGTCAGATGTAGATTATGCACCTGCGTGGGAAATAGACTCTGCTCATTCCTTTGACTGTTTAGTGTAATATCCTGATTTTGACCCTATTGCATTAAAATTGTAAATGATGTAAATATCGTTATTAAATTGTGGTGAGGAGCCCAAGGCCAAGGCCCCTCCATTGATTTAGCGTTTTACGTATTGGCAATTAAAAATCGATGCATATGGTTCTCATGCTAGCCAGACTCAATAGAAATTAACACATCATGTAGATATGAATTTTAATGAAATACCCACAACTATCTATGCAATGCAACAAGAGATGGGGGCATGATTTTTACAAGGAACATGGAGGGAAAATATTCAAACCCTTGAGCCAATAGTGTTAAGCCAAATGTCAATGAGAGAACCCATAAACCCTCAACTACCCATTTTGATTTATGCACCCAATCATTTAATTCTTCCAAGAGTTGGTTGAGAGAGTTAATGCATTGGGAATGGAGAGGTATGGCTGCCCAATTTTGTGTATGGGCAAGCCATCAATTTGGAAAATCGTATTTTGGATTCTTGGGAAAGAAAAGCGCCATGAATTTTCTCCCCAAGACATTATGCATCAACCAGTTTGGCTCTCTCACGAGTTTGAAGCTAATTGGAATTTTTCTCCATGAAAGTTCTGTGTTTTCCTTCATTCTCAGTCGGGAGAAGGGCGTTTTTGTGATATAGAATAGTGGGGAAGAAGAGGAATCCGTTTTGCGGGTCCTGGGAGGTCATTGTTTCCCTCCAAATTCCCACATACCTGTTGGGGAACTCATTTTTTCTCCCTCGGGTCGATTTACCTTCCCACAATTCATTTTTGGGTGTGCCACGATTTGGGAAATCCATGGACACCATGTGTTGTGCATCCCATAGTTGAAAGCATTTACCCATGCCAACAATTGTGCTTGCTGTGTGTGAAAAGAGTATGTTGGGGTATGGGTTATGGGTATCCATTGCTTTGGATATGCATGGTCTTGAGTGTTCCCTTTCCTTGTATAAATCATGCCAAGCTCGGGGGTGGTAGTTGTGTTGATATATTAATGAACACAACTGGCCTATGGCTGGGTGGAACGTTGCAGCTGCATAGCTAGTTTCTCGGGAAGTCACCATTGCAAGATAATTATTCTCTATGTGTTTTGATTCTGCAATGTTTTAATTATCTGAAGACTGTTATGATTATATGCTGAATGCATGATAGATATGTGTGTGGATAATGTTTCATTTTGTTGTGTTTATTTGAGTATGAATCTGCACACATGAGTTTTATTTACTATGAATCTGTTCATAATGAATGGGTCTGACGGATGTGACAGTGTGGTATCAAAGCCACAGGTTGCAACATTGGGCCTGCATGGGCTACATCTCACAATTGCAGAGGTAAGACCCCTTCCTGATCACCACTGGTCATTAGAAAGAGAAAGATTTTTTTTTTAAATTTTCTAAGTTTTTGAGTTTCTACCTAAGTATGTGTCAACGCAAAACTTAAAGGAGCGCTGAAACTATCGGTGAGAAATCAGAAGAGTTCCTTGAAGATTGGGATTTGTTCCAATATATCACTTATATATTGTGGTCCATTTGAAGTTCTTGAAAGAATAGGGTCAGTTGCATATAGAATTGCATTGCTTGTTAGCACTAGAGCTCATAATGTTTTTCATGTCTCTTTGCTTAAGAAATATGTACATGATCCTAACAATGTGATTACTTGGGATGTGATCCAGGTGGAACCCGAGGGAGAGTTCTAAACTGAGCCATTGTGCATCCTAGACAAGAATATAACATTGCTCCAGAACCGATCCATCGGACATGTAAAGGTGCAATGGAAGCACTACGGTCTCGATGAGGCTACATCGGCGCTGGAGGATGCCATGAGAGTGGCATATCCATTTTTTTAAAATTTTGAAGAGCACTGAGGACAGTGCTGATTTAAGGGGGAGGGGAATGTAATATATCGATTTTGACCTTATTGCATTAAAAATGTAAATGATGTAAATATTGTTATTAAATTGTGGTGAGGATCTCAAGGCCAAGGCCCCGCCATCGATTTAGTGATTTATGTATCAACAATTAAAAATCGATGCATATGGTTCTCATGCTAGCCAGGCACAATAGAAATTAACACATCATGTAAATATGAATTTTAATGAAATACCCACAACTAGCTATGCAATACAACAAGAGATGGGGGCATGATTTTTACAAGGAACAAGGAGGGAAAATATTAAAATCCTTGAGCCAATAGTGTTAAGCCAAATGTCAATGAGAGAACCCATAATGTAAAATTAGTCACAGCAGATCTAATGAACAAGTAAATCAATCACAACAGATGAACATAGAAAATATGGTGCAAAACTGTGCAAAACATGCAGCAGTGCTCTCTATCCCAGAAAGGGTGAATGAATTACAATACAAACTGTTACACTGAACAGAGCAATTCGAATTTCCTAAGGAGGTCATTCGAATCACTGAATGGAGTAGCTTGACTCTATCTAGGAGTCCTCATCAATCATCGGTGGTGCTCATCAATCACACCAACCAGTCATCCAGGTGTCAAGCTGAGTCTAACTGATCATAATAAATGTAACTGAAGTGTGTAGCACTGATATAGGATCTGGAGGCTCAGTGGGGGCGCATGGGAGGCTAACTGGAGTCAGAACAAGTCACCTAATCGAACTGGAGGTCAATCGGAGGTGAAACAGTCAGTCAGGAGTGAAATCGGAGTGAAATCAATCAGAATCGGAGCTAACTGAATGTAACTGGAGTGAATCTGCAGTGGTAGGTGAACAAGTGCACCCTTCTCTGTCAGTAGGTGAGAAGAGGGCGCCTTTCAGCTTAGGAGGGCTAAAACTCTGTGGAAAGTGGCTCCCGGGTGCTAGAAGAAGGTGGATAAGGTGCTGGAGGCATCAAACTGGTGACTGGACTGCATATCCTGAAATAGATCATGCAAGATCCTGAAGTAGATATGTATCCTGAAATAGATGATCCTGAAATAGATATGTATCCCGAAATAGATGATGGATATCCGAACACCCCCCCTCAAGCTAGACTATGATGTGCCAACTAAAATAATGTGGGGCCCTGGTAACTAAGACCAAAGGTCACCCCAATACAATAATCCAAAAAATGCTGAAAAATAAACTAAGTGAGGAAAGGGGGAAAACCCAGTGGGAAGAAAGCCCCCCCTCAAGTCTAAAGCATAATAATGAATCAATCTGTCTCCACCATGATGGAACTCACCCCCAACAGTGAACGGAGGTAAGAGAACTTCTTCTTAGTGAAGCTCTTGGTGAAGATGTCTGCAATTTGCTCATCAGTAGGGCAATATTGCAGAATGATGGTGCGGTCATGCACCAACTGTCGAATGTAATGCATATGAATCTCAATGTGCTTGGTCCTCTGCCGCTGAACTGGATCTGTGGAGATCTTGATAGCACTTTGATTGTCACAAAATAGGACAGTCGAAGTAGTGCCACCAAAACCAAACTCGGAAAGAATACCCTGCAACCAAACTGCCTGAATGCAGGCATTGACTGCCCCTCGATACTCTGCCTCTGCTGAAGAAAGTGCAATGGCTGCTTGCTTTTTGCTGGACCAGCAAATAGCACCATGACCAATCATGAAAACATAACCGGAAGTGGACTTCCGATCAATGCTATCACCTGCCCAATCTGAATCAGTAAAACCAATGACATCTAGCTCAGAATCTGCAGCATAATGTATGCCAAACTGTCTTGTACCTTGCACATACTGCAAGATCCGCTTGGCTGCTCGCCAATGAAGCTCATGTGGCTGCTGCATATATCTTGACACGGCACTCACGGCATATGAGATATCAGGCCGTGAATGTGTCAAATAAAGTAGTGAACCAATCAACTGTCGATACATACTGCAATCTGCAAGCGGTGTGGAATCTCCCTCCTCAAGACTGATTCCTGAGAGGAATGGGAACGGGGCTGCCTTACATTCAGCCATATTAAACTTCAATAACAGGTCGGAAGCATATTTTTGCTGAGATATAGTGATCCCATCGAAATTTTGAGCTATCTCCAAGCCCAAAAAGTGACTCAGCAAGCCCAAATCGCTCATGTCAAAAGCTAGATTTAGGGCAGATTTTAGCTTGTTTATTGAAGTAAGTGTGCTACCAGTAATAAGCAGATCATCAACATAAAGTACAATAACCAACAAATTACCTTTAACTCGCTGAAGATATACATTCGGATCAGATTTGCATCTTTGGAAATTCTGAGAAAGAAGGAAGGAGTCCATCTTTGCGTACCAAGCTCTTGGGGCCTGTTTTAACCCGTACAAAGACTTCTTCAATCTACAAACCAATGATGGATCTGATGTATAACCCTCTGGCTGCTGCATATAGACCTCTTCAGCAAGGTCTCCATGTAAAAATGCACTCTTCACATCCATGTGATGCACCTCCCAGTGCTTGGATGCGGCAATAGCTAAAACAAGGCGGATGGAATCCATCTTTGCAACCGGTGCAAAGGTCTCTGTGTAGTCCACTCCTTGGACTTGGGAAAAACCTTTTGCCACCAACCTTGCTTTATATTTGCTGATAGTGCCATCAGCAGCAACTTTAGTACGGTAGACCCATTTACACTTCACTAATTTTCTTCCAGGTGGAAGAGAAACTAGCTCCCATGTATTGTTCTTTTGAAGAGAACTGTACTCTTCATCCATGGCATCTTTCCATCTCGGATCTCGATGGGCTGAATAGTATGATTGGGGATCTGAACCAGCCATCAAATAACAAATCTCAGGAAGAAATGGATCAGCAATAGAAAGAGCCATACCTGCCCTTTGAAAGTCTCCTCTTGTTCGTCTCGGATCAGCAGGATTTCCAAGACTAGAACCAGCAGATTGTAGAGTATTTTGGGCCCACTTTGGTAACTGAGGGGGATCTGAATGGTCGGATTCCGAACCTGATATGTCATGATCATCATATGCTGCTACAATATCAGAAATATCAGAACTCATACCTTCATTATCGCTGCTCGAATCTTCTTCTGGTGAAGGCGGTGAATCGGCAGTTTTCTCCTCAACTAGTTGCAATTCTTGAAGCGGTTCTTCAAACTGCACACTGCGCTCTATGAATATCTTTTTAGATCTGATATCCATGAGTTTATATGCTTTTGATTCTTCCCCATATCCTATCAATATGCACTCGATACTTTGTGGATCCAAAGCTCGTCTCTTCTCAGAAGGAATTCTAGCCCATGCAGTAGAGCCAAAAACTCTCAAATTTGACACATCCGGTTTGTGACCAAAGAATGCTTCGAAAGGAGTCATACCTTTCACGGATGAATGTGGAACACGGTTCTGTATATATGCAGCAACATTGATTGCTTCAGCCCAAATATTTGCAGCCAAACCTTTTGATTCAATCATGCATGTAGCCATCTCTTTCAGTGACCGGTTTTTCCTTTCCGCTACACCGTTCTGCTGGGGTGTGTAGGGAACTGTATGTTGGATCTTGATTCCGCTTTGGGCACAAAGTTGCAGCAAATCGGACTTGATATATTCCCCACCATTATCAGATCTAAGAGCTTTGATCTTTCTCTCAGTGGTGGTCTCAACAGAAGCCTTAAAATCCTTGAATTTTCCAAGCACTTCTGACTTGTTTTTGAGAAAGAATACCCATGTAAAGCGAGAATAATCATCAATAAATGTCAAAACATACCTTGAACCATTTAATGACATATGGGGCAGCGGACCGCTGATATCAGAATGGATCAATCCCAAAATAGTAGAGGCTCTGCTAGCCTTGCCGCGGTCGAATCTGTGCTCGGGGTGCTTCCCAATAATGCAACCGGTGCATATTCCCTTCGAGGAACGGAGTTGTGGAAGCCCATCAACCATGGATTTATTTGATAGCAGCAGCAAATACTTATAATTTAGATGTCCAAATCTTTCATGCCAAAGCCTACTAACCTCATTACCATGTGTGCGAAGAGCAGTGGGCTTTGCAAGCGGAATAAAGTGCGAAAACTCATAACATTTAGCAGTGTGGTTTGCCTTTCCAACCGCAACTAGTCTTCCACTTTTGATATCAGAAATTTCAACTGTATTAGGGCTGAATGTGACTTTCTTTGGATCACCAGTATGTGTCATTTGATACACAGAAAGGAGATTCGAAGCTAAGGAAGGCACATAGAGAACATTCTGAAAGCATCCATGATCTACATGAATCGTACCTTTGCCCTTTGAAGAAATTTTTGAGTCATCTCCCAAATGGATGGGGATGGAGCTGTTTGGATCGAATGAGGAAAAAGAATCAATATTTGCAGCCATATGATTTGATGCACCCGAATCTATCAAGAGAGTGGGCTTCGAAACCGTTGCCATGAGTGCTTGTCCTCTTTCATGATCGTCATTCCGATCCTTCTTCCTTGCACCGTCAGGAAGGGTTATGTTGTTCTTTTCCAAAAGGAGGGCCATTTGATCTATAGTCTTCTTCATACATGAAATTTCGGGATGAAAGCCACGGTTACAATAAGTACATTTAGATTTTTGGTTACCTTCTTTGCCCTTTTGCTTGGATTTCGAACTGGATGGTGCATCCGTTTGCTTGCCTTTGTCTTTTTGCTTGTGAGGCTCGAATTTGGGCTTCTCCTTCTTTAGCTTTCCTTTACCATTCGAGATCTTGGGTCCTTGAACAAATAGGGCTGAATCTTTGGAGCTTATGGACCCCATTTGAATCAACTTGTCATGCTCTTTTGTAACGGACTCAATGAAGGCATTCAAGGTAGGCATCTTCCAATTCGGGGTAGTTAGCCGACCGGAATTGAAAGTGGAGACAAATACCGAATAATCTTTCCCAAGCTTGCTTAGAATGGAGAGGATCAACTGTTTATCCTCTTTGATAACACCACTGTTCTTCAATTGCAAGTTCAAGTTCTTGAATTTTGTGAAGAATTCATTGATGGTCTCGAAATTCTCAGGATTAAGGCCAATCAATTCATTCTCTAATTGAAAAGCCCTAAGCTCATCCTGCTTGCCGAATAGTGTCTCAAGTTGCTCCCATATGGCCTTTGGAGTCTTCAATCCGCTTAGATGGAAGTGAAGATCTTTGGAGATGGAGAGACAAAGAAGACCGTAAGCTTCATCAAGCTTATTGTAGTGTTTGGTTCTTTCTGCCACATTGTTTGGCTCCAATTCAAGACCAAGAGTGACTCGGTAGTATCCTTTTGAACGTAATATGATCTCCATATCATCTTTCCAATCAAAATAATTGAATGGGGTGAGGATAGGCTTTGAAGAAGAGTATTCCATTGCTATGAGCGAGTCAAATGATGAAGAAGAAGCTTGCATGCAGACTATAGCGAATGGAAATGCTGTAGGGAAGCTTGCATGCAGAATGTAGCGAGTGCACTTGGAGGAGATAATTAACCTGCAAATCACATAAGAACAATCACAATAAGGTCGAACAATCCACCCTTTGAGAGTTGCATCACACCTGGGATTGGATTTCAAGCAATGTTGAATAGGTCCAATGTATCAGATCCAGGAATTATGTGGTAACTCAAGCTTCTGGAGTGGTATTGGAGTATTTTTCAAGCTTTGCATGCACAGGAGCGAATGCCCTTGAGATATCTCATGCCAAACTTTTTGCAATTTTTAGCAATTCAGTCAAATCTTCTTGTATAAACACCTGTAGAAAAGAGATCTTGTCCCTGCAATGGCTCTGATACCATGTAAAATTAGTCACAGCAGATCTAATGAACAAGTAAATCAATCACAACAGATGAACATAGAAAATATGGTGCAAAACTGTGCAAAACATGCAGCAGTGCTCTCTATCCCAGAAAGGGTGAATGAATTACAATACAAACTGTTACACTGAACAGAGCAATTCGAATTGCCTAAGGAGGTCATTCGAATCACTGAATGGAGTAGCTTGACTCTATCTAGGAGTCCTCATCAATCATCGGTGGTGCTCATCAATCACACCAACCAGTCATCCAGGTGTCAAGCTGAGTCTAACTGATCATAATAAATGTAACTGAAGTGTGTAGCACTGATATAGGATCTGGAGGCTCAGTGGGGGCGCATGGGAGGCTAACTGGAGTCAGAACAAGTCACCTAATCGAACTGGAGGTCAATCGGAGGTGAAACAGTCAGTCAGGAGTGAAATCGGAGTGAAATCAATCAGAATCGGAGCTAACTGAATGTAACTGGAGTGAATCTGCAGTGGTAGGTGAACAAGTGCGCCCTTCTCTGTCAGTAGGTGAGAAGAGGGCGCCTTTCAGCTTAGGAGGGCTAAAACTCTGTGGAAAGTGGCTCCCGGGTGCTAGAAGAAGGTGGATAAGGTGCTGGAGGCATCAAACTGGTGACTGGACTGCATATCCTGAAATAGATCATGCAAGATCCTGAAGTAGATATGTATCCTGAAATAGATATGTATCCCGAAATAGATGATGGATATCCGAACACATAAACCCTCAACTAACCAGTTTGACTTATGCACCCAATCATTTAATTCTTCCAAGAGTTGGTTGATATAGTTAATGCATTGGGAATGAAGAGGTATGGTTTCCCAATTTCGTGTATGGGAAAGCCATCAACTTGGAAAATCGTATTTTGGCTTCTTGGGAAAGAAAAGCACCATGAATTTGATCCCCAAACCATTATGCATCAACCCGTTTGGATCTCTCACGAGTTTGAATCTACTTGGGCATTTTTCTCCATGAAATTTATGTGTTTTCCTTCATTCCTAGCTGGGAGAAGGGCGTTTTTTTGATATAGAACAGTGGGGAAGAAGAGGAATCCGTTTTGGGGGTCCTAGGAGGTCATTTTTTCCATTTGAATGCCCACATACCTATTGGGGAACTTGTTTTTTCTCCCTGGGGTCGATTTCCCGTCCCACAATGCATTTTTGGGTGTGCCACGATTTGGTAAATCCATGGACACCATGTGTTTTGCATCCCATAGTTGAAAATGTTTATCCATGCCAAAAATTGTGCTTTTTGTGTGTGGAAAGAGTATGTTGAGGTATGGGTTATGGGTATCCATTGCTTTGGATGTGCATGAGCTTGATTGTTCCCTTTCTTGTAGAAATCATGCCCAGCTCAGGGGTGGCAGTTGCATTGAGAGATTAATGAACAGAAATGGCCTATGGCTAGGTGGAATGTTGCAGTTGCATAACTAGTTGCTCGGTAAGTCACCATTGCAAGATAAGTATTCTCTATGTGTTTTTTTTCTGCAATGTTTTAATTATCTGAAGACTGTTATGATTATATGTTGAATGCATGATGTATATGTGTGTGGATAATGTTTCATTCTGTTGTGCTTATTTGAGTATGCATCTGCACACATGAGTTTTATTTGCTATGAATCTGTTCATAATGAATGGGTTTGATTTTTTGTAAAATCCCCAGAATAGTAGTCAAGTTCCCTTCCTTACATGGGATCAATGGGAGAGGATGTGACATTTAGACATTGTTTTACCCTCAGATGAATCTATTATGGAAGCAATGGTAGGTCTTGATCAACCTTGGGAACACATGCATCATAGATCTTATTTTCTTCCAGACCTAAACATAATTGAGAATGGAGATTTTTTTGTGAGACTCGGTGGATATATTGACCTATCCATTAATCCTTTAGTGAAACAGGAGATTTTCATTGAAGGAAACATGGATAACATGTCAAAAAATATTTCAATTAATTTCTCCATCAAACCAAAAGTTGCTCTCCTAAAGAGATCTGCTTGTATACCGACCTGTTCAAAGCATTTTTTAATGTCTTCTCCTAGTCATATGAGGATATTCCAGGCATCGACCCATCCATAGTTGAACACGAGATCAAAACGTATCCAAATGTGAAACTAGTTCGACGGAAAATTCATCCATTCAATCCACGAAAGGTTGCAGCCGTTAAGGTTGAGGTTGAAAAGCTTCTCAAAGCCATGTTTATCTATCATAGCGACATGAAAAAATGGTTTTCCAATCTAGTTCTGGTTGATAAGAAACAAGGTAACATACGTGTTTGTACTGATTTCAAGGATATTAACAAAGCTTGTCGTCAAGACAATTACACCAAGCCATTTATTGATCAGATCATAGATGTGTGTACTAGTAACGGAACCTTTTCCTTTATGGATGGAATTTCGGGGTACAATCAGATTCAAATCAAATCTAAAGATCAACATAAAAAAACTTTTATATGTCCTTGGGGTACCTTTGCATATAGAAAGATGTCGTTCGGCTTGAAAAATGCTGGATCCACCTTCCAATGAGCAATTAATTTCTCCATTCAAGATATCAAACATATAGTCGAACCTTATCTGGATGATTTACCCGAGTGATCTCGAAAGAGAAGAGATCATTTAGAACATTTATGACTTGTATTTGAGCGATGTAGACACTACAAAATCTAGTTGAATCCCCATAAATGTGTGTTATGTGTTGAGTCTAGACGATTATTGGGTTTCATCATGTCAAGTAGAGGGATCAAGTTTGATCCATTAAAAGTAGAGGCGATCACCAAATTGCCTCCTCCTCGTAGCATTAGACAACTTCAAAGTCTGCAATGGATGTCCAAATTTCTTAGACATTTCATTTTCAACAATGCGAAAATAACCAAAGGTTTCATGAATTTACTTAAACAAGACACCCTATTATTTTGGGATGAGGCTGCACAAAACTCCTTCGAGGATTTGAAAAAAGCACTATTATCAACCCCCTTGTTAAGTCCACCAGATTACACCCGCAATTTTATCTTATATATGGCTGCATATGATTCCACGATTGGTATAGTTTTGGTTCAGAAGGATGATAAGCTCCAATATCATATCATCTATTACCTTTCTCGCACTTTAATAAATCCCTAACTGAAGTATTCACATGTTGAGAAGTTGGAACTTGCCGCTGTATACGTCGTTCAGAGGCTACGCCACTACATTTTACTGTGAAATACTACGGTGATTGCGGATGCCAATCTATTTCAATATGTTTTAACCTGACGCATAATCGAGGGTAAATTTAATAAATGGATTTTTATTCTCCAAGAGTTCGATCTCACTTTTCAATCCACTAAGTCGAAAAAGTCCTTAGTATTCACATAACTCATATCCGAGTTTCCTAGTGGTGAAGAGTTTAATGTGGAAGATACTTCATTCCCTGATGAGCATATCTTTCTAAATTCAACCTCTGATCCATGGTATGGATATATTTTGTTCTATATCCATACTTTGAGATGTCCATCATCTTTTTCTAGGGAAGAACGATGAAAACTTCAAGACCATGCTAAAAACTACCTCATAATTGCTGACACATTGTACATACGAGGGGTAGAATCCATTTTACATTGTTGTTTGAATTTGGAAGAAGCTGATTTAGTATTGAATGATTCCCACAGTGGAGCATGTGGGGGTCATATTTCTGGATTGGAAACAACCTAGAAAATACTTCGTGCCGGTTATTTTTGTCCCACCATATTCAAGGATTGTGTGGAAGCCATGAAACGTTTTCATCCTTATCATCTATTTACGAAGAATATGCAATCACACGCTGCTCCACTTCACCCCGTCATCACAATATGTCCATTCACTAAGTGGGGGGTATATTACATGACTTACAACCCAATTTCTGCTGAGGGGAATCAATATATCATCGTTGCTGTAGACTACTTTACTAAGTAGGAAGAAGCGATGCATACTATGAAGGCAGACGGTGAAACCACAACTTATTACTATGTTCGACATTCCCAAGGAGATTTTTATTGACCATGGTAGACACTTTCAGAATTATATGATGTTAGAGTTGACTACTATGCTAGGGTTTAGAAAGGAACATCTATCTCCTTTCTATCCACAGGAGAATGGACAAGTCAAAGTGATTAATAAGACGTTAAAAACCATTCTCCAGTGTACTGTCAATGCTAGTATATCAAACTGGCACATTATGTTGTATCCAGCTCTTTGGGCATATCATACCAATGTTAAGACTGCTACAGGATTTTCACCCTTCCAACTTGTCCACGGGTTGGAGGCAGTCACCCCTATTGAATGCGAAATAACATCGTTAAATTTGTTCATCCAAAGCTTACCTGAAACTTATACCTTAGAAGAGCGATTGCTTCACCTTGAACATTTATATGAACAACACAGGTATGTGCTTATCACAAATGAAGCACATAAAAATCGAGTCAAGAGTGAATATGATAAGTATGCCAAGCCTAAGGCTTTCTCCGAAGGAGACCTTGTTTTGGTCTATGATCAGGATAAAGATCCACTGGGGGCAGGAGAATTTAAGTCTATGTGGCTCAGTCTGTATATAGCCTCTATAGTTTTGGATAAAGTATCATATGAATTGGTTGATTATGATGGATTTAAGCTTCCTGAGCCTAGAAATGGGCTCTACCTAAAAAAGTATTATGCTTAGCACATATAATTTTTCTTGTACGTAGTTGTACAGTAATGTAGAGTTAGTATTTTTGCATTGCTTATGTGTCCTTTGGTTATGTTTTAGATGGAAACCGAGTGGTTTGTAGGATTCGCCGATGGTGCTACTCATCACACTCGTAATCTTACTTCAACTGCTTGGGTGATCTATTCACCTACGGGTCAAATTGTTTCGTCGGGAGGTGTTTTTCTAGGACCTGCAATGAACAATATGGCTGAGTACAATGTTGTTATTGAGCTACTCCGAGATTGTTTTCACCACAGCATTTCATGTTTGGAACTGAAGCTCGATTCTCAGTTAGTTGTACTCCAACTTATGGGTGAGTATTAGATTAGAAATTCTTTATTATTACGTCATTTTTTGAAAGTTAAATTAGTTGTAAGATAGTTTGATCACATTTTATATCAACACATTTCAAGGAATCAAAACACAATATATTATGCATATGAAAACTACATACTTGACTGGCATTTGTATCATACACAGTAAAATAAATCACCACACGCATAAAGCAACATGTACATAATCGATAGGTGTGTGTATATATATATATATATAAGTCCAAAAAATAATCAACGAGTTTGAGCATCCATCTCTTTCAAAAATATATAACAATATACAAAATTGGGCATGATAGCCTCAAAGTAGTGTAGGTATCCCTAAGGAGAGGCAGGAGCCTCAACCTCCTTTGCTATAACCTCTCTATAAAAAATACCATCCGAGCTACTTTCCGGAGTAACCTAATCCATGCAGGGGGCACACCCACTACATGTTCCTGCATATCCATAGGCTTACGCTCTATGTGACAGGTAGGTATATCATGAGTTAGCTAGTTCATCTTTCCCTCAATAGTTCATAGCATGGAATCTGTTCCTCCTGGATCTGCTGGGTGTAAGAACACTCTCGGGTGTATGGATGGCCTCATTGGTCCAATATCTTCACGGAGTATGTTTTCAATACTTAAACTCACGAAAAAATATATGCACATATTTTAACAAAATTTATAAAATGAAATAACAATAAAAGTAAAATTGGTACATATCTCTCCCCAAGCAGCTCCTGGAGGTATCATGAGTTCTGGATCACCACGAAAGTCCATCCCAGCATAAGGAAACTGCTCAAATGCAGGAACCTGTCGGCTCCACCAACCCAAGAGGTCCTCATCATCATAGGAGTTACTTGTGCCTCCACCTCCATTTCATAAGAAGCTATCACCCCATCGAGTCATCATGGGATCACGGAGGTTAATAGGTGGGAGATCCACTCTTGGAATGAAGCTTGGAACTCTCTCAAAGACGAAGGTGCATAGTATACTCCCATAGCCGAATTTCTTCTTCTTCCCATTTCTACACTCGGTGAGTTGGTGCTTCAAGTTCACCAACAATCCTGTACACCAGTCAAATTTCACATTCCGCAGGCACTCTATCCCAATTTGGATGTAGATGCGAGAAGCTAAGTGTTGAGCAGCACTACCACATACCCTGTTCATAGCAGGGTATTTTTTAAGGATTAGAAAAGTATACTTAAGTATAGTATTCTAGGCGATTATTTTGGATTGAAAAAAACATAAATATTGATTGGTAAGCGAATATTAAATATGAAACATGCAATTTACTACTAAAACGTGTAAATTTTGGCGAATATTATGATAAAAAAACATATTTTATGTAAATATACGCGATATTAGAGACTAAAAATGACCAAATAGCGAATTTATTTTTTGAAAAAAGGCCCCAAAAATAGCCAATTGGCGAAATTTCGCCCCTAAAATTTTCCCTGGTTCATAGTAATCAATATGAATTTAAGTGGGAAGATTTTTATTTTCCCAATCGGCACCTGACTTCCACTCTTCTATGTTCCCACTACACAGTATGTGTTTATGTAGTCTTACTATGATAAGGCCCCCATGCTCTGAAACGTGCCTTTGAGGTTAACCTTCTCTGCTGATGAATATGTAACTTTAGAATGTATTTCATCTATGTATTTCATATATATTTATTGTACCCTTATAAGAGATGTGTTATTCCTCTATAAGGAAGTGTCGTCATGTGTATTGACAAGTGTTGCAAGTGTGTGTACTTGCCGATGGGTTATTATACAACCATGTGTGGGGTCGGCCCTGAAATATATATTATATTGTGGATGTACCTAGCTAGAGAAGTCGGCCCCATAGTGTAACTGGGCAAACAGGTTAAGTATAAATAGAGATCGGGAGATCTCTATTTGATCACTCGGAAACTCACACTTCTCTCACTCAGAAAGTGGCACACTAGTGAGGAGGAGGATCATCTGCTACTAGGAGACTATCTCAGTGTATTTTGGTTGAGCCATTGCTCTCTCTATCTCTGAGGAAGTTGTGGGGTTTTTCACCTTAGGGTTTTCCCCACAGAAACTCTGTGTCTCTTGTCTCTCATGCTTTTGATTCTTGTGATGCTTATTATGATTGTTATGCATTGATATACTGCACATGTTATTCTCTCAGTAAAGATCCTAGAGTATTGTAAATTAATGCTCAAAATTTAACATGGTATCAGAGCTAACCTGAGAAGAAGACATTGTGCAGTGACGGAAACTAGGGTTTCTTGTTTATTGGGTTTCTCTCCATCGATTTTGGAAAAGCAGTATAGTATATTGACTCTACTCATCAAGGAGAATCTATCTGTCCAATCAGAATTCAATTCTGAGCATTTTCAGATTTGGCCCTAAAATTAGGGTTTCCTCAAAAATAAGAATTTCTGGAATCTGAAGACATAGCTAGAAGCTCCTTGCAAAAATCGAATTTTAGAGCTTTGGATCGAGGTTTTTGGCTGGGTAGATCTCCAAGAAACTCAAACCCTAATTTAGGGCTCTCCTTAGTGAATCCGGGAAGACAGAAAGGCAGTTTTGAAGGGTGTAGCTTTGCAGATCTCAAATTCTGAATACACCAGGTTGATCAGCTCATCAAGGCGCATCTTTCTACCCTTTCAGAAAGTTGAAATTCACATTTTGAATTTTTAGGGTTTTTCCAACAAACCCTAATCCGAGACCAGATCCATTTTTCAACAATTCAAGTGGTAAGACCTAAAACTTTTCTATTTCGATTTGAAGTACTCTTTAAGATGTCTCACCACACCAAGCTTGAAGGGGCTGATAACTTCCGAGCCTGGAAGTATAGGATTGGGTTAATCCTGGAAGAGAATGAGTTGGACTCATATATAAAAGAAGACACCCCTATCCCAGAGGATGAAGAGGCTAAGATATTGCATAAGAAGAACTTGGTCAAGGCAAAGAGAATCATTGTTGATTCTATCAAAGACCATCTCATCCCCCATGTGTCATCTCTAAAGACACCCAAAGAGATGTTTGACTCCCTGACCAAGTTATTTGAAGGGAAGAACATAAATCGGAAGATGACTCTATGGAATCAATTGAAAGTGGTTAAGATGTTGAATGGAGAAACCATTCAATCTTACTTCTCCAAGGTCTCTCAGATCAAGGAACAACTTGAAGCTGTGGATGAAGTAGTGGAAAATGGTGAAGTTGTTATGACCACTCTGAATGGCCTACCTAGGTCATGAGAATCCTTTATTCAAGGAATCTGTGCAAGAAAGAAATTGATCTCTTTCAGTAAACTGTGGGAGGAATTATCTCAAGAAGAAGTTAGACTTGTAGCTCGTGAAGAAAAGATCGGAGGTGAACATCAAGCTCTCGTAGCTCACACCAAAAGAAGCAAGCCCAAGAAGGAGCATTCTCACTACAAGAAGTTCACTCACTATCACCAAAAGAATAAGAAGGATCTAAGGTGATTCACATGCAATGAGAAGGGTCACTTTGCTTAAGATTGTCCCAAGAACAAAAGGGATAACAACAACATCTCCAGCAAGAAGAAGAAGGGCAGCAAAAGAAAGTTCCATGCTCATGCTGCCAAAGATGATGAACCTCCAAAGAAGAAGGCTAGGGCAGAAAGTGATGATAGTGATGATGACTCATCAAGTGAAGGAGAGTATGTTCTAATCTCTGCTCTCACAGGTACTATCTCCCATGGTTGTAATGATTGGTTAATTGACAGTGGGGATTCCAAACACATGACTGGGTTTAAGGAATCTTTTGTAAACCTATCTGAACATGAATCACCCCATAAGGTGAAACTTGAGGATGATTATCAATACCCAATCAAAGGAAGTGGTGGAGCCTCCTACAACCTAGATTCTGGAAAATCTTTGAAGATGAAAGAATTCCTTTATGTATCTAGGATCAAGAAGAATCTTCTCTCCATCTCTGCATTGGATGCAAAAGGCATGAGGGTTGCATTTGTAGATGGCCAAGTCCTAATGTGGCCAAAGGGTAAAACAATCGATGATGCAGTAGTGATTGGAGAGCAAGAGGGAGGATTGAATAAATTGAAGGGTCAACCTGAACAGGCCATGGTACATGACTCCATGGATCCAAGTGAACTTTGGCATAGAAGACTTGCTCATATGCATTATAGGGCACTTCCAATTGCAAGCAAGGATGTAGAAGGTCTTCCTGAAATTAAGACCAAACATGAAGGTGTTTGCAAAGGATGTGCAAAAGGTAAGAACATTAAGAAGGTTTTCCCAAGCAGTGAAAGCAAGGCAAAAGGTATCCTGGAAATCATCCACTCAGATGTATGTGGTCCTATGTCATCCAGTTCTCTGAGTGGGTATGTTTACTATGTCTTGTTTATTGATGACTTCTCCAGGAAGACTTGGGTATAATTCTTGAAGAACAAAGATGAGGTGTTTGATAAGTTGAAGGAATTCAAAACCTTGATGTAGAATCAAACCGACAAGAAGATCAAAACATTCAGATCCGACAATGGTGGAGAATTCACCTCAGGTGACTTCAAGAAGCTTTGCAGTGATTCAGGGATTAAGAGGGAGTTGACTGCTCCCTACAATCCACAACAAAATGGAGTTGCAGAAAGAAAGAACAGAACAATCATGGAAGCAACAAGGGCAATGCTGCATGACCAGGATCCACCTATGGATCTATGGGAAGAAGCAGCTAGAACAGCTGTATATGTGCAGAATAGAACACCCCACAAGATATTGGACAACAAGACACCATAAGAGGTCTTCTCTGGTAAGAAACCTGAAGTCATCCATCTCAGAATATTTGGTTGTCCAGTATACACTCATGTCCCAAAGGAAAAGAGGAACAAGCTAGATCCTTCAGGAAAGAAGGGTATCTTTGTGGGTTACAGTGAAATCTCAAAGGCTTACAGAATATACTTTCCAGGGTTCAAGAAGATTGATGTCAGCAGGGATGTGACATTTGATGAAAACTCAGCATTCATCAAATCAAGAAAGACACCTGTTGAAGTTTATGAAGAACCTAAGGAAACTAGATTTCAAGACACTACCATGACTGAATCAATTCCAGATGTTGATCATGAAAATGAAGATCCACAATAACCTGTAGATCCACCCCATGAGGATAACTCTCACAAGAGGAAACCTGCATGGGCTAGAGAGCTCATTCAAGATGCAGAAAGATTTGGCATTCCAGAGGGAGAACACAAAGCAAAGAAAAGAACCAGATCACATACCAGCTATGTTGCTTTACTCTGTGACATTATGAACAAAGAACCTTCCAGTTATGAAGAAGTAGCGGAAAAGAAAGAATGGAAGGATGCCATGGTTGAGGAATACCAATCAATAATGAAGAATGATGTTTGGGATGTTGTCCCAAGACCTAAAGAGAAGTCTGTTGTGACTTCTAAATGGATCTACAAAATCAAGCATGCTGCAGATGGCAGTGTAGAGAAATACAAGGCAATATTCGTAGCTCGTGGCTTCTCTCAGAAAGAGGGAATAGATTATGAAGAAACTTTTGCACCTGTAGCTAGGTATACTTCCATCAGAACAGTACTTGCCTAGCTGCAGCAATGAAATGGAAAATACACCAGATGTATGTCAAGACTACTTTCTTGAATGGTGTAGTTGAAGAGGAAGTATATGTGGAGCAGCCACTTGGTTTCGAAACACATGACAGGGATTCATATGTGTGCAGATTGAAGAAAGCCTTGTATGGCTTGAAGCAAGCTCCCAGAACTTGGTATGGTAGGATGGACAATTTTCTATCTAGTCTGGGTTTTAGCAAGAGTAAAGTGGATTCCAACCTTTACTACAAGGTTGAGGAAGGGAATCCTGTTATTCTACTCCTGTATGTGGATGACTTATTTGTAACAGGAGATGATAGATTGATTGCAGATACAAAGAGGAAGCTTGCTGCTGAGTTTGATATGAAGGACCTGGGGATGATGCACTATTTCCTAGGTATGGAGGTGTGGCAGAGTATAGATGGGATCTTCCTTGGACAAGGGAAGTATACTGTAGATATCCTGAAGAGGTTCAGGATGATGGATTGCAAGGCCATGGCCACACCTATGGCATTGAACCTGAATATTCTATGTGATGCTTCATCTGAGCCGGTTGATGTCTCTATTTATCATCAGATGATTAGGTCCTTGATGTACCTGACGAACATGAGACTAGGTATTTGCTTTGTGGTGAACACATTGAGCTAGTTCCTGACGGATCCGAGGAGTGTTCACCTGATTGCTGTAAAGCATATTCTGAGGTACCTGAAGGGTACAGTTGATTATGGACTCAGGTATGAAGTGAATCAAAAGTTTAACCTGCAAGGTTATGTTGATTTAGATTGGGCAGGCAGTGCTGCAGATAGGATGAGCACATCTGGGTGTTGCTTCAATATGGGATCATGTGTGATCTCTTGGTTTAGCAGGAAGAAGTCCTGCGTAGCACTGAGTACAGTTGAGGTAGAGTATGTTGCAGCCTGTTCAGCTAGCTGTGAGGTAGTATGGCTTCGAAAGCTACTGTCTGAGTTATTTAATCTCCCGTTGGATGCTACTGGTATCTTCTGTGATAACCAGAGTTGTGTGAAGCTGTTTGAGAACCCAGTGTTTCACGACAGGTCGAAACACATAGAGATCAAATATCACTATATCAGGGATATGGTGCAGAGAGGAGCAGTGAAGCTCCTGTATGTTGCGACGGATGAGCAGATTGCAGATGTATTGACGAAGCCATTAGCCAGAGTGAAGTTCGAGTACTTCAGAGAGAGGCTTGGTGTTCTTCAGATCGATGACACTTCGAGGAAGAAGTGATGGAGACATTTGTTGAAGCCATTCCAAGCATGTTGCAAGGAGGATCCTTCACATGGCTGTGGATGTAAGCGCTGGATGATGAGCATCAGGATGATGTTCTAGTTTCTACTATGTACAATCAGTTGGATCATTTACATTTGTGTATATATGCATCAGGATGATGCTGGATATGATTAGTTGGATCATTTATATGTATATGTATGTGCGCATCATGTTGGATGCTGGATATGATCAGTTGGATCATTTGTATGTATTTTGTATATGCATCATGTTGGATGCTTGGACCATGTATCTGTATTTGTATCAGGTGGATACATTGTATGATTAGGTAGATCATGTATGTTGATATGTATCAGGTATGATCAGATGGATCATGTATTTGCTTGTATCAGGTGGATACATTGTATGATCAGGTGGATCATGTATGATGATATGTATTAGGTAGATACTTGGTATGCATCAGGTGGATGCAGTGTATGATTAGGATGATCATAGATGACGAGCTTCAGGATGTTGCTCCAGATGACATGCAGCAGGATGTTGCAGTGATGATGATCAGGATGATGTATGGTGAGTATCAGGATGATACTTTATGGCCATGGATCAGGTTGTGCAGATGAGCATGTCTGGGAGATCCTATAGGTCGGAGTTGTGTACCGGTAATAGCCTGGGATGCTCTTTCGAGACATTGCTCTGGGAGGACATGTAATTTGTGCCCTGGGAGATTTTAGGTCGGAGTTGTGTACTCGTAACATCCTGAGATGCTCTTGCGAGGTTTTTTCCTATGGCATGTAATTTGTGCCCTGGGATATTTCAGGTCGGATTTGTGTACCCATAACATCCTGAGATGCTCTTTCGAGGTTTTTCCACGACCACATGTAATCTGTGCCCTGGGGAGATTTCAGGTCGGAGTTGTGTACCCGTAACATCCTGAGATGCTCTTCTTAGGTTTTGTGGTGACCACATGTAATTTGTGCCCTGGGGAGATTTCAGGTCGAAGTTGTGTACCCGTAACTTCCTGAAATGCTCTTGCTAGGTTTTGTGGTGGGGTCACATGTAATAAGTCCTGGAGATCTTGACAGGATGAAAAAGGCCTCAGATGCTCTTTAGGGTTCTTGCTAGGCAAGAGACTCTTTAAAGGTTATGTGACACATGTAATAAGTCTTGAGGATTCCACAGTATGGCCAGTGATGACGAAGACTTGCAGGTGGTGGGCCTACATCCAGTATGAAAAAGGATTGGCTTTGTAGAAATTCCTATGACAAGTAGAGTCAGAGATTGGTTGAGATAGCAGCAGCAGTGACGATGATGATGATGATGCATCGATGACGATGATCCCGAGAAGAAGACTTGTCTAGCAGATCTGTGTCGAGAAATACCTTCCTAGTTAAGAGGGAGTGTTGATGAATATGTAACTTTGGAATGTATTTCATATATATTTATTGTACCCTTATAAGAGATGTGTTATTCCTCTATAAGGAAGTGTTGTCATGTGTATTGACAAGTGTCGCAAGTGTGTGTACTTGCCGATGGGTTATTAGACCACCATGTGTGGGGTCAGCCCTGAAATATATATTATATTGTGGATGTACCTAGCTAGAGAAGTCGGCCCCATAGTGTAACTGGGCAAACAGGTTAAGTATAAATAGAGATCGGGAGATCTCTATTTGATCACTCGGAAACTCACACTTCTCTCACTCAAAAAGTGGAACACTAGTGAGGAGGAGGATCATCTGCTACTAGGAGACTATCTCAGTGTATTTTGGTTGTACTTTGGTTGAGCCATTGCTCTCTCTATCTTTGAGGAAGTTGTGGGGTTTTTCACCTTAGGGTTTTCCCCAAGGAAACTCTATGTCTCTTGTCTCTCATGCTTTTGATTCTTGTGATGCTTGTCATGCTTATTATGATTGTTATGCATTGATATACTGCACATGTTATTCTCTCAGTAAAGATCCTAGAGTATTGTAAATTAATGCTCAAAATTTAACATTCTCTACCCATCATGATAATCTAGTGACGAATAAATTTCGTCCACCATGATGTCTAGAGTTTCATCTTGGAGGTTAAAAACTCCCTGATTAGGATCTCACAAGTGCACTAAGCTTTGGAGCAAGTTTGGTTGAGCCCTCATGTTGGATGTGTGGAATAATTTCAAAATGCCACACTGTCGCAAGGCATTGAGAGTCAATGGATCTCTCATTTCCTCCCTATCCATTTCTTCATGCTCTCTCTCCCTCTATGTGAGCACCATAGCTACATTTCAACCATTATTTTTCAATGAGCACTAAGTTTTTCCTTTTAACTTGCACCACCTTTGGGTCTTTGTTAGCATAATCACGCACAACCCGTGAATGAATATCTCTCCACTCGTGGTTATTCCTCGAACCCGCGACTTTAACCAAAGGTACACACGGGTACGTAGAGACAAGTTTTAAAACTAAATTAAAAACTCAAAACTCCATTAAAAATCTTCAAAAAACAATTGAAAATGCAAAGTTGAGAGATAGATGACACCTACAAGTGACGGAACCGAAAATCGTCCTCCGGATTGATCGTACGCAATGCAACAAGTCATTGGCCTTTTTTCTCTCTTGTAATAGAAAATGGTAAAAATGAGTTTACTTTGGATTCTTTTTACTATTTATGGTAATTTTCTTTTTATTTTTACCCACTTTACAGAGTTTTTAAACCTTTTTATGTCATATTTCTTAATCTCAATAACTAATTAAGTTGTTTTGACTAGGTCATGGAACATAAAGGCGCTTTTTCATGATCATGTCCACATTGGTTCTCTTTAAAAGGATTAGTTCCTCATGGCATGTTCATTAGGTCTCTACATTGTATTTATACCTTATCACCTTTTTTTCCTTAGGACCCCCTTTTACACCATGGATTGCGACATTAACCTTCCATTTTCCCTTTATTGTTTTTGTTCTTCTGTGGTTAGGACCTACCTTAACATGGGTTACCCTATATAGCACACTATGTCTTATTGGTTCCCATGCCGTTACTTGCTTCTTCAGGAACTTGTTACTTATAATGCATTACTTTGTTAACAACCTTTAATTGAGTTCCCATTCCTATGGAGTTTTCTTCATGCTCTTGTTAGATTCCTCAAAATTGACAAGATTTCCATGCATACTTGTCCCTTTTCAGACTCGTTAAAGGATTTGAGTGGACATCCACTTAGGTATAAGTTTATCCATTTTTCGGACATTAGTGGATTAATTACGAAAAAGGTATACTCTAGTCCGTTATGGCTAGAAGAGTTCTCTCTCATATACTTTTACACTTTTTTGGGTGAGGAGACTAACTTTAAGAAAAAGCATTGTATGGAGTTCTTGTTTAAGTTTTTCAGATTCCTTAAATATGAAAACACTGGTGAGCACGAACAGATCCAGGCTCAGTATTAAAATCCACAGATCAGTAACCTATCGAGTATTAATCTATCTTTTCTTCAAACTCGTAAAACAATGAAGAAAGTTGTGGGTTTTCCTCCCATAGAATCATTAAATTATACATGGTTGGACCCTATTCAAGCATTGTTCTCTCTTCTTCGAGGTTGTACAAATTGAAGAAGGTCTTGATTTTTCTTTCTTGGACTCGTTAAAATTTAACAAGAAAGGTATTATAGAGCTTCCTTTTTAATCTTTTCATACTCGTTAAAAAATGAAAAGACACCTAAAAAGAGAAGGGGAAATAAAGTCTCTTTTATTCGTTCATAATATGGAAGCAAGCCCAATTCTTCCTTGAACACAACATTTGTCTTGAGTCACTGGGTCTTAGTTTTGGCTTTAGGATTTAACTTGATTCTAGAGTTTTTTACTCCTACGATTGGTTACTCTTCCGATCATATGAAGAGTTTGTTGTGTCTCCTACATAACAAACTTTTATCATGTTTCATGTATGTCCAAGCTTCCTAAGTCACTCAATGTTCAAATATTACTCATGTGTCAGCCATTCGGAAGTTCACCTTGACTCCTCATGTCAGCCATCCCTTATGTCAGTATAGCATCATTTTTATTTCAACTCAATCTCCAAGTGTTACTCGTGTGAGATGATGAAGGATTCCTTAATTAATTCCTTCTCACGGGTCTCTTCCTATCGAATTCAACTCATTTTTCTCTAGGAAGTAGACTAAGAGTCCTAGATAGTACCTTGAGTTTTGCAGTCATCAAGGGAAGATCATTTCGTTGTTGAGTTATGGGATCACATCAATTTCCTTTAATCGACGTATTCTTCAAGTGTTTGAATTCAAGATCCTTTATTCACACTTGTAAGAATGTACTAAGTACCTTGGATGCCATTTTCCTCATTGATAGGTGTCCTCACGTTTGTTAATGGTTTACATTATTGATCGATAATCAAACAGAATCCTCCATGTTCGACTTCAACTAGTTTATTCACATGGTTTAGGATTTGTACCTATATCGATGGTTGGTTTGAAGACCTTGGGCCTAGAATAACTTTCCTTTGTTATTGCCATAGTTGCGAAAGGATGAGACCTACTCATTTGTGGCTCCTCATGAGACATAGATCCAATTTGTTGTTATGGCTATGTTCTCCATTTTTGGCATGGATCCATGCTTGTATTTTAGTGGCCATTATATATACATTTTTTTTACATATGTATTGGATATCATGTTCTATGATTCTGAATGATAGCATTGTACTGCACACTGACCTTGTTTTTGTTTCAAATACTGATTGAATCTCTATTTCTATGGCTCTCGTGCTCCTCCACTTCCTTGTTTGTAATTAATTTCAGACATCATTTATCATTATGACCTCACATAGTAGGGGGAATTTGTTATCAATCAAATTGGCACTTCTTCGTCTGTGACGACACTGAATTGTCGCTCACGCAAAATGACATTATGGATTGAAGATCCCTATTTGCTATAGATGCATGTGACCTAGATCATCCATCATTTCTCCAGATTATCCCTTTTTTTTGATATACTTTTAGGATATAACCATGACTATTCTAACTAACATCTCACGGGTCACCCGCTGGTGCTCCACTGACCACTTTCATTTTTTCAAAAAAATGTTGCACCCGCTACTTGCCAGCATAATACTCGCGGGTCACTCGCTTGTTGTCAATTTTGTACTCGCTGGTGGCTCTTAAAATAAAAAAAATAAAAACCAAAATTTAATTTGGATTAGTTATGGTAGTTTCCCTAACTACTATACCTTCCCCAACTACTTTTCGCTTGAAGATATCTTCCCAAATTTGCTATAAATACAAGGGGAAGACCACAGGAGAGGGAGAGAATTCTTTAGGTATTGAAATACCGGAGAAATTTATATAGAAGGAGAGGAGCAAGATACCAGAACTTAGTTTCATCAGTGCTTCTACATAACTAGGTATAGTTATTTGTTGTCATTCATATGATCAATAAAAGAGACTTTCCTTTCCCATAAACAATTGTGTCTAACTTGTGAATTGGATCTAGTGAATATTTCATGCTTCATTTGTGTATGAGTTTCATATTTGATTATTCATGTTTATTTAGCCAAATGTTTTGAGGAGGCTTTTTCTATTTTGTAGGTTTTTTACTCAGGCTTGCAGATCAAGGACTTAGAGTTTCAATCTTGGATCAAACTTCTTGTATTCAAGGTACTTTCACTTAACTTGTTAACCCTAGTTCTTTTTTGTTAAAAGAAATATCTTGTTGTGTGCTTTCCAATTGATTTGGATTTTGTGAGCCTTAAATAGTACGTTGGTGACCTCAGTAACTTCCCAGTCATAGGATAAATTTTTGAACAACAACTACATGGCCAATCCTTTTTCAAACTGGATGTAGATATCCTATAGTGCTGGTCCTTTTTCATACCACATGAAAATGTACTGCATAGCTAGTCCTTTTTCATGCCACATGCAAATGTCCTGCATAGCTAGTCCTTTTTCATACCAAATGCAACTGTCTAGCAGAGCTGGTCCTTTTTCATACCAGATGCAACTGTCCTCTTCCATGAACCGAGCAAGCCATTTGGTGGTTCCATCCTAGGAGATACATTATGTTGCGCACTGCAACTACCTGCATTACCTCACTGCTCGTCCATATCCTCTCATAGCCTAGGAGACTCAATTACGTCACATGACGCTGTGACTACCTGCTACCTCATCCGAGTGTTGACACAGTTATGTCAGAAGGGTTTCACTTCACACTACTGTCAACAACCATCGACTAGACACCCTTAAGCATCAGCATAGAAAGGTTTTACCATTTCTAGCAACACTCGAAGAGTGAGTGAGGTCTCACCCGAGATGTCTAAGGGGGGCTGCAAAACCAAGTTTCCGTAGTAGGGAGAAGACATGCGTTAATTCTCACTCAATTGCTACAGAAACCAGAGATCTATCTTACCATTATACTAACAAATCAAATATATATTCGACATCCATATTAACAACATGTACTTGACATTCACATCAACTAGCATTACAGATTAATCGACAAAGCAACAAAACCCTAAACACATCGTGCATTAAGATAACATTCATCATTCATAACATGGCGACACAAATAGAAATAAGAAATAGAGACATAATCAAACATCCTAATGCATTAACTCATCTCAAAATCTGAATTACAACCTTCGCAGGAATAGTTCCAAGTGACTTATCACGAATCCATATACACAAAACAAAACTTGTTGAAAACAGATAAATACATAGATGAGAGAAATCTCCGTCTACAATCGATGCCCTTAGGCTTACAATTTTGGTTCTATTTATAGACAACTAAGACTATTATAGAACGGTCCAAATGACCCATTCTAACAAACTAAACCATAACTTGTGCTTTCGTCGGCTTCCTTGTTCTTCGCTAATGCCCTTTTTCCGCGAATGCCCTCTTTGTCACTATAGGCTTGCGCACTACATGCGCTCTAACCCCGTTCCAATAGGCCCCCAACACAAACTTGTGTCTTTCCCTTGAGCCACCTCAGCTGAACACCTCTGGTACTGCTCTTGTTCGTTGTTGTGTACTTATCGAACTCATCCTCCATTCTCTTGAAACCTTTGTCATCTATCCCTTCTACGCTAACTGTTGTGCTCCACCCTTGCTTCCGTCTGGACAAAAGTTCATCAACATCACCAAATTGTGAAACAAGCCTAACGCTCCAGCACATCTGTTTTGCACATTTGATCATCCTTTGCTGGAGCCGGCATGCCTTTTCCCTTGGTGCTTCTGTGTTTGGATGGACCATGGTTCTTCCAACTAGTACAATTCGCTTAGACATCTCGGGGGAGACTTCATCTCTTTTCATTGTCTGCGCATCTTCATCCGCCGATTGCTTGTGAACACTTGTCATCCTTTCCGTTAGCGCTCCTTGGGTGATTCTTCTAGAAATGAAGTGCACCATCACAAACCTCTAATATTAGTCCTTTTCCTTGCAACTTCCTCACTTCTTGACCCTTCTATCCTTACTGCTTGACTCTGCAACTTTCTAGAGTCGCACATCTGGCTCAATAACTCTTCATAATGCTATCTATCCATCTTCTTGGATATTAATAACTTAACTCGCTCGGTTCCTGTCCATCATGGAATCTTTGAGGAATTATTACCAAGTAATTCATCGAATCTCTCCCTGATTTACCAAATTCTTCCATTGAGTGTGTCATCATCCGTATCCACCGCCTTCCGTCTGTTAGTACTATTATCATCAGCAGAAGCGGCCAGAGGAATCTCGATTGCGCTGTAAAAGGGATAGCTGCCTTTGAGCAAGAAAGTATATATGACGGGTGGACTCACCCCTTAAAATTGCACGAGATGGCGGGTATCTCGAAAAATCAAAGGCGGGACATCAACGACGTGATCCCGTCAAGGTGTGGAAAGAGCTAAGGTTTTAAGACTCTCAAGGTGTCCCTGAAGGAAAGCCACCATTGACATGTGTCAGCTGCATAATCATTCAGGGGGAAAAAAGTGGTTTCCCTAAACCACATTTTTGATGCCTTGAAACCACAAAAAGCAGCTAAAGCGGTTTCCCTGATCATAATCCGTTGGACAGTTGACCGACGACGGAAGCGGGGTCCACACACAAATATGCCCTGGCGAGTGTGCTCATCCCAAGGTTTCCAGGATGTAAGATCAACGATAGTTATTGCTTTAGGATTCCCAATATGCTTAGACCTAAACGCCCCAGGATCGCTCCTGAAAGAAGACTGCCATCTACACATGGTGGCCTCTCATTGAGTCAGGACCCAGAAATAGGTTTCCTTAAACCGTTTTATCTGGACCTGGAAACCACCTTCTGTTTACAGCTCACCGCATTCCACTGCACCGCATTCCTCCCCTCTCACTTTACATTAAACCGTACTTAAACGATAATTACCGCTATCATTTGCAAGTAAGAACCCCCAACATTTAAGAAGCTATCTACCCCTTAACCAACAAGCTAATCCCAGTGCTCCACGTAAACCCTGCATTTAATTCTGCCATTTTCAAATATCTCCCAATAAATACCTTCCTGTGGAAGCCATTGTGCATTTTCAGTCCAGCTCCAAAGCTCCTCATTCTCCACTCTCTTCGCCTATTTCTCCAAGCTCTCAAAGAAGATCAGAGTCAACACTTCTCGCTTCACCCCTACGTTAGCATTGATTCTGAGGCTGCTCCCGAGGTCGCTTTCGCATCCACATCCGACAGTCTAGAGGAGTATCTCGGTGATGTTTTTATTTGACGTACATGACTATTTTTCTTCCTTCCCAAACTTGCATCAATTGGATCTACAAGACGGGGAGCAGGCAAAGAATGGCAACGACTTGTTCAACCTATGGAATTTGGGGCTAGCCAAGATGATTCTCCCTCCTTCTAGACCGTTTCCAGAGATAATACAGTGGTGCATAGATTGCTATGTACTAGAGAGAAAGGCCATTATGTCTCGGGTAGGAAATGTGGTATGCCCAATCAATAGGGAATTGATCATGGAATTGACAGAATCCAGTGAAGACCCCTCAACTCTTGTTTTTGATGAAGAGGTATTGATGAATACTATTCGTGAGATTTCTCCAAAGAACGGGGATTCGTTCATCCGGATGCTCTTGCCTCCTGAAGGTGTTGATGTATTTATAACTTCGGAAGGTATTCACTTATATATTGTATGTATTACATTTGCACTTTATTGTATCCCCAACGGAGATGTATTATTCCTCTGATTGGAACTGTCGTCATTTGTATTTGCAAGTGTCACAAGTTACATTGTAAGTGTCGCAACTTATATTTGATGGGTTATTAGAACACCCTAGTGGGGTCGGCCCAGTTTGGGTTAAAGGGTTATTAGACCACCCCAGTGGGGTCGGCCCAGTGACAATTGGTAATGGGTTATTAGACTCTCCTAAGGGAGGTTGGCCCAGTTAGACTAAAAGGCAAGTCAAAGTAAAGTATAAATAGAGAGTGTGACCCTGTCTATTTATCCATTCACTCACTCACTCACTTCACATTAGTGAGAGAGAGGAGGAGTGTGCACAAGTGGAGGAGGAGTAGCCAATATAGACATCTATCTTTTGGGGATTCATCTTTGTGATCTTTGTATTGGTGCTTATTCTATCTCTGAGGAAGTTGCGGGGTTTTTCACCTTATTGGTTTTCCCCGGTGAAATGCTGTGTGTCTCTTGTCTCTTGTGTTTGATATGCTATACATGTTGTTCTCTTAGTTAAGATTATAGATCATATTGAATTAGATGATGAAAACTAACATGTTATCATAACTAGCCTGAAGGAAGGCATGATATGGCATTTATGACACTTGTTGCGCTTGCGACAAATTGGAAGCTAGGGCTTGGTATAGTAAAAACCAGTCATCATGGAACTTTCGCTATAAATCAGTTTTGGCGAAGGTTCAGGATCTGAAAATTTTACAGGCCGAATATGAAAGGTTACCTTGTGTCCAAATCTCAGACTCATATTCGTTGTACTTTGTGAGATATCATTCGTATAAGTTAGGGTTTTTGCCTCTACCAGAATGCAGCCCTAAATAGGTGAGATAGGACCAAAGGTCATATTTCGGGCTAGGAAGCTCCAAATGGAATTATGTAAAAAGTAGCAGTTAGGGCACGGACTGCAGTTTCACAAGTCTGGGTTTCATAGGACGAAGTTGAAACAGTGACACGTGGCACTCCATACAAGTTCTCTATGCTGTTTCATCCCATAAACAGGTGACGTTGCGACACTTGGAATATCTTTCTCTCAGTGAATCCATTAAAGATAAGACCTGTGGGGTTGGAAAGATGACAGGTCAATCTACCACAGGTCGAAGTTTCAGACCCTGGGGATCCGAAATTCTAGAGATACATCAGAAACAATATGGCACATATTTCTATCCAAACATAATTGGATTCTGAGCACTTTCATTTTTGGTTTGTCACTGCTGCGGGAAATTAGGGTTTCTGCAAAAGTTGAATTTTTTGGAATCTGAGACCACGTCTGGATGATCCTCATCAAAATCAAAATTTAAAGACCAAGATCGAAGTTTTTGGTTGGGTAGAACCCTAGACTCTATCAAACCCTAGTTCAGGATTTTGACCAGAAAACCAGAATTTGACAAAAGCTGCAGATCTGATACTCGCGGGTCAATTTTGAGGGGTCAATTTTTGGAGTTTTCAAAATCGGAGCACACTCTAGTAGTTCCTACAAGGAAGCAAATATCAAGAGGGAGCACACTCCAGTAATTCCTGTAAGGAAGCAAAGATTGAGAGGGAGTCCACCCAACAAGCAAACAAAGATAAATATTTGAATTGTCATTTCTTTTTACTTAAATGGCGTTGTTCATTCATGTACATACTTATGTTCCTAGATTTAGGATGTACATTATGCATTTTAGAAAAGTTGCATTAATGAACAAGATACTACTAATATAGTAATGGGTAAGTGGCCTAAGGTATTGTACAACACTCTGTTGCTACTTATCTAGAATGAAACCTCTTTGTTGACATGTTGGAGTAGTGCACACTCTTAACAATGTTCTGGTAGAGATGGAAGGCATCTAGAAAGTTAAGGGATATGGATAAATGTTGTATTGAAGCATTGGCTAAGATAATTGCATGAATGTATGACATATGTCTTTATGTGTAAGAATTTGTTCCGAAATATATGAGATGTTTCTAATCATGCAATTGAATTTGACTTGTAGGAAAGATCGTGTACAATCACCTACCAAAGAAGGACAATAACATTTGTTCCAGCAACGAAGTTCAAGAAAACTACCTATTGAAGATATTGAAGAATCTGAAGTTCCCAAGATTTGGGATGCAGTAATGAAAGGATGCCATGATCGAGGAGTACCAATCGATCATGAAGAATGATGTTTGGGATGTGGTCCCGAGACCAGTAGGGAAGTCTGTTGTGACTTCCAAGTGGAGCTACAAGATCAAGCATGCTGCAGATGGTCGCATGGAGAAATAAAAGGCAAGGTTTGTGGCTTGTGGCTTCTCCTAGAAAGAAGGGATAGATTATGAAGAGACCTTTGCACCTATATCCAGATGAGTGATGAGACACAGATGCTGAAGCCATTCCTAGCATGGTGGCAGGCGGGTCCTCCCATGGCTGAGCATATAAGTGTTGCATGATACGATGTTACAGATGATGATCCGTATGATCATTAGATGATGATGTGCATCCAGGTGATGCTCAGTATGATGATGATCCATATGATCATAAGTAGCAGTGATCCGTATGATCATGAGCATCCGGATGATGCTTCATGGCCGTGGATATGGTGCAGGTTGTGCTTGTTAGACATGTAATGGATCCCGGGAGATCCCATAGGTTGTGCTGGGCACATAATAAGTCCTGGGATGCTCTTGGGAGGTCTTGTATGTAGGCATGTAATTAGTCCTGAAGATCCCATAGGTTGTGTTGGGAATGTAATGAGTCCTGGGGATGCTCTTTAGAGATCTTGCCTGTTGCAAGATGCTCTTTTAAGGTTTTTCTTGTTCACATGTAATCAGTCCAGGAGATATGATAGGTTGTGCTGGGAACGTAATGAGTCATGGGATGCTCTTAAGATATCTTTTCGGTTGCAACATGCTCTTTTAAGGTTTTGTGAAGTTCACATATAATCAGTCCTGGAGATCCGATAGGTTGTGCTGGGCACGTAAAAGTCCTGGGATGCTCTTTAGAGATATTGTCGGTCGTTCTAGGCACATAAACATTCCTGGGATGCTCTTTTAAGGTTTTGTGAAGGTTGCATGTAATCAGTCCTGGGAGATCTTTCTGGTTGTGCTGGGAACATAAAGGATCCTGGGATGCTCTTGTCAGGTTTTGTAAAGATGCACATAATCAGTCCATACATTCCACTGGTTGCCACATGCAGAGATGATGAAGACCTATAGGAAGCTAGGCATACATCCGACATGAAAAAGGGATGGCTCTGTATAACTTCCTATGGTGAGAAGAATTAAGATATAGAACCAGTGATCGAGATGACGAGTACAACAGTAGTGACGATGATGCTTCGTGATCCAGTGACAATGATCCAACTCCAGAATTGGAGACTTCTTGCTATATGTATTGATGACCTGTGTCAAGAGAATACCTTCCTAGTTAAGAGGGAGTGTTTATGTATTTGTAACTTCGAAAGATATTCACTTGTATATTGTATGTATTACATTTTCACTTTATTGTATCCCCAACGGAGATGTATTATTCCTCTGGTTGGAAGTGTTGTCATTTTTATTTGCGAGTGTCACAAGTTACATTGTAAGTGTCATAACTTATATTTAATGGGTTATTAGATCACCCTAGTGGGTTCGGCCCAGTGACAATTGGTAATGGGTTATTAGACCCTCCTAAGGGAGGCCAACCTAGTTAGAGTAAAAGGCAAGTCAAAGTAAAGTATAAATAGAGAGTGTGACTCTCTCATTTATTCATTCACTCACTCACTCACTCACTTAGCATTAGTGAGAGAGAGGAGGAGTGCGCACAAGTGGAGGAGGAGTAGCTACTGCAGAAACATATCTTTTGGGGATTCATCTTTGTGATCTTTGTATTGGTGCTCATTCTATCTCTGAGGAAGTTGCGGGGTTTTTCACCTTCTTGGTTTTCCATGGTGAAATGATTTGTGTCTCTTGTCTCTTGTGTTTGATATGCTATACATGTTTCTCTCTCAGTTAAGAACCTAGATCATATTGAATTAAATGATGAAAAAATAACAGAAGGTACCCTCTTGGACAATCAATCATTGTTAAGCCTAGAGACATTCGCAGGTCCGGTTCAACTAGTATTGTCAATGATTTTCCAATTCCTCGGGTATGAAAATGACTTGGTAATCGATGATGCCATTCTAGTTCTATTGTTTATCATAAATCTCTCTCCGCATGAAGCACCTGTCAACTTGGACCTGTCAGCTTTCCTCGCTCAGTCCGTCCACCTCTAGTTGAATATTTTTTCATCCAAAAGGTTATTTTGGTTCTGCTCCATACTCCTATACATGATCATCTGTCATAACAAAATTTATTTCGACAAAGAAGATCTTGATAGGTCAGTAGTTCCCGTTCCCCCACAGGAGAAGTTCTCCACTTTCATTGATACCATTGTAGCAAAAGTCTATACACTTTTGTTTGAAGCCCTTCCACCGAGAATCTTCCCAAAATGAAAGCAATTGCTCCATCTCAATCCAAAAGTGGCCGTGGGCGATTGGTTTTGTTTTGAAACCCACACCGAGATCAAACTATATGGAGTAGAGTTAGCACCTTACAAACTCACCATATTCATGACTCCACGATTGTTTTCATTGGAGTTTATCCGCTAAAGATTCAATTGTGATGAGGTACATTTTATGAAAGGGAACAATGCTAGGACGTTCAAAGTCCCTAGCGAAGCAGGCCCATTTCACGTGCATGATAGAGCCGCTCAGAAGGAGGTCAAGGAGCTTCTAGCATCGTATGGTTTCCCTTTGAGCGTGATACACCATTATGATCCCAGGGGGATCATTTGTCAAAAGAGACTGGGGCCCACTCGACAGCATACCTCCACGAGCCGCACCCCCTGTTAGACAGATGGATAATCTGGATAGTTGGGAATAGTGTCGGGTTGTGTTGAATCCAAGCTAGGCCCCTGGATCACCAGTTGTTACAACACCCCTTAAGATTGATATGCTGGGGAAAAGAGACACGCCAGAGCCCACGTCTGCTACCGGAAGAGACGGATCCAGGAGTATGGGATCAAAGACTAAGAGGTTGAAGACAGAAACATTATTTAGTGTGACCTAAAAAATTAGGCTGTCACTCTCCCCCGCGACACCTGTCATTCTTGAGATTTTCCCTTCTACAGCGTGGACATAGGGTCAAGAGGCTCAGGCCACAGATGGAGCTTTAGTTACCACATCGTTCTTTTGGACAAGTTTGTTTGGGATTTATAATCATATTAAAGAGGACACCATGGATCTGGATATATCATTGTTTCCAAAAAAGGAGCTAGATACAGGAAGACAATCCTGGATGTTATCTGTGGTAGATTTGAAACAGGGAGCTCTCAAAATGGCTATCCTAGAGCAAATAGTGCCCAGAGAAAGGAAGACACCATCCAATTTTAAAGCCACCCAGATAACCATAAATTTGGACCAGGTTTCATCTAAAGACATCATGGATTTGCATCGACAACCGGGAGAAGGATTGTACAGAGATGTACGTAAATTCACTATGAGCACTAACAAGTTACAAGTTGTGGTTAGTAAACTAGAAAATAAGCTATAGAATGAAAAATTATCCAAAAAGGCTAAGAAGTTGAAAATAACTGACTCAGAGTAGCAGGTAGTAAAGATGGTTCAGAATCCTAAAGACAGGGCTCCATTACAAGCCATGTTAAAGGAAAAGGACAAGGAAGTGGCAAGCCTGAAAAAGAAGATGAATATTCCCACAACGGAGCATTCGCAGATGGCATAGGTAGTCACAATACAAACAGAATTGGAGAGGTCGATTAGCGAGAGTCAAATGCTTAAGGAAAGGATCATCCTATTGGAAGGGGAGCTGGAAGAGGCGAGGCAACTGAATCAGAGCCTCCTATAGCAAAAGGATGATGTCCTTCAAGACTCATCGACTTTAGATCCAACTGATAAATTGGCCCAAGCAGTGGCATAAATGAGCATTAACGATGCCCAGTTGAATCAAGTGCAAATTCAGCTAAAGGAAAAATGTGATGTGTTATTAAATACAAATGAAAAGCTGATGAGGAGAGATCAGGTTATATCAAGACTCCAACAAATGGTTGATGAGCTCAAGGGTAAGGTTGAGGAGCTATCCACGAAGCTCACCGGTAAACCTTTGATCAAATGCGCCAAGTTTATATTATGGGATCACATGGAAGCTTTGATAGTCTCAGTGGAACCATTTTAGCATTGCCCAAGAGGAGTAAAAAATAACTAAGACTGACGCACTAGATGCACTAGCTATAATGAGCAGTGTAAACAATAAGGTATAGGTGGCCAGAGAGGTGATCGATTTCTTGAATGAAAATACCTTTGAAGAGATACAAACGTATGCTGTTCGAGATCGAACCAAAGTGGTCATGGAAGCAAAGAGGATGGTCACAAAGGGGACTTTGGCCCAGAATGTAGCTGACATGGAATTCCAATTGAAGCAGGATATGTTCTCTTTCAAGGAGCAGTTAAAGACAATTTTTTCTCTCGGTCTTCCTTCTTTCTGGGATGGAAACGGAGATCTATATCCATTGGAGCAGTATATTACCCCGATGACATATGCAAGGAATACTAAAATTCGCATGATGGATACTTTGCAAGAACTCAGTGGAAAAGCAGTTGTAGAAAAGCTGCCTAAAAATTTTGAGGTTCTCGACCTCCTCCAAGCTATTTTCAGTAGTATTCCAAAGGATTCTTTCGAGTGCTACACTAAGCTTGAATCAGGTCTTAGGGAGCTCAAGTTCTTCCAGTATCCTATGGGTAAAGAGTGGAAAGGTATCGCCAAGTTCAGCGAATCCCAACAGTTAGAAAAGTCGACTAGAGAACAAGTAGCAATTGCAGCCTCATCAGTACAACCAGAAGCAGAGTCCTCTTCCATGCGACAAGGAATCCTCCTACCTCAGCATGGTGGACCCCATTCTCAACAGCAAGCGAGTCAACCAAACTGTTTCTTTGTAACATTTTTTTGTTGTGAATCACAAACATAATTTCATAAGCTGTTGGGCTGTAACAAACTCTTGTGACAATTCATTTTTTTTAAGTGCCCAAAAAGGCTATATATAGTAGAATCAACAATAGCCAAAAGGTCAGCTCTCTTTTGTAAGAAGTATTACTTCTAATATTTGGCAGTCTGATTAATGCATAAATAAGATTATCATTTGCCCGATCTTGAAGTTTTATGGATTCAAAACTTTGATGTGTACAGTTAGTATTTTCTCTTGTTATTTCATCTCATTCATATTATTCGTGTTTTGTGAATCTGTTTCTGAGTTTAATATGAGTGCTGTAAGATTGAATTGTTGCTTCTAAGATGGTTAGCACGTGAAGTTTTCATGTCAATTTATCTGGAAATAATATCCTCATATTATTCAGTTGCATTTCTGTGATCGTTTTGTTAAAACTACTGAATTCCTCCCCTAGGCTCAATAATTTATTCTTTAACATAGAACAAAGATTTACTCTCTTTGTAGTACCTTTGTTTTATGCCATTACATTTTCATCAACACTAAATTCTGGTTTCTGGCACATTGACATAATGCCCATATTTTTCAAGATTGGATATCTGTATCATTTTATGGTGAATGTGATTTTGATCAAGTAAAAGAATACAAAATATCTTATTGATTCCCAGGCATAGTTCTAAAGGTAGCCTTAGAACGTCTCTTGGACTAACATCTTTTCTGGCGCCGTTGCCGGGGAACGCAATCAAGAAGATAAATATCCTCTAGGGACAACGATAAAAGTACACGCTTCTAGTTTCATAGTGAATGAAATTAGGTTGTAGGCTGTAATCCACTTGGCGACTCCACAGTAGAAAACCTGGCATCTGGAAGAAGACATAATCGCCAAAACTTGAGCCACAAAAAATTTGTGGCTTTAGAAGACTCAGTTTCCTAGAGACATAGATGTGGAAGATACTAGTCTACTTCACCAGGCTATCAACGAAGTTTATCCTCACCTTTGTTTGGCCCTCAATTCCCTGAGTATGAATTCATTGTCCAAACTCCTCAAAGAGAACCTTCTTCTCCTAACCCTCACACTCCTTGTGATTTTCCTAGCTTTCAAAAAATTCCTACTATAAGCAAAGAATTTCCAGCTCACACGAATCCACCCAAATATTTCATTACTCCAGAGGCCAAGAAGCTAATCGTCAATCACCTCATGTCAGGAGGAGGAAGCAGAGGACCACCTCCACCACCACCCAGAACACCCAGATGGGTGGCTAGCCGACATGGACCTCTAAAAATTACCCATGCCCTTGAATGATATTCCTATCCACTACTTGAAGTTGTTTCCAAAGTATGATGGAAGAAAAGGAACATCTGCTGAAGATCATGTAGACCGATTCCAAGATTTCACTGACAATATCCTGATCGAACACAATGATGTGTTCATGCGAGTTTTTACTCAGTCGTTGGAAGGGGAATCTAGGAAATGGTTCGGATCATTACCCAATGCCTCCATCAGCATGATGGAGATCCTGGAAACCACCTTTGTCAACAAGTGGGGAGTTAAACGAGATAGGATTTACTATTTAACGAAATTCTCAGCCCTGAAGAAGAGTAATTCTGAAAATGTCTTGGATTTTACTGCAAGATTCAACAAAATATATTTTAGAATCCCTGAAGATATCCGACCCACTAAGGTAACAACCCAATTCACATCTGCGACATATTTCCCCTCATATTTTGCCATCACGTTGAGAGAAAGATGGTCTCCCTCACTTAGCATAATGCAAGATGACGCTATAGACGTCGAAGGGAACATGAGAGTAGGAGGAAAAATAAAACTAATCAGTGATATGGAACATAAATAAAAAGGAAAGGCCAAAGAAGAAGGCTTCTCCTCAGAAGTTAAATATTCCCAAGACACAAAGATTGACGAGATGACCCGCATTATAAAGAATTTGTCAAATAAAGTTACCAGGATGGAATTAGAAAGAAACACTCCTAACAAAAGGTTACCTGCTCAACATCCTACTAAGTTCAGAAGGCCTTACAATCCCCAAATGGCATATAAGAAAAAGAGAAATGATGAACAACTGTTAAGGACACCCATCCGAGAAGATGGAAATAATCTGGTTGAAATTTCGGTAGAAGAAGTTTATGAAGATTTTGAAGAGCAGATGAATTGGATGGAGGAATATTCCCACCTTATGCACCTCACTAGAGAATATTATGAGACCTCACACTCATGTGAACAGATTGGTCCAAACCTTCCTAACTCCCAATAAAGTGGCCAACTCCCTGGTGATTATCCTATCTTTCATAGTGCCCAACCGGATAGGCTTCAAAGAGAGTATGACTTGAGGCCAAGACCACATTTGGAAAATAGACAGAGCGGATTCCCCCCCAAGAAGTCCCCACATAAGCCATCCCAAGCTAAGTTTCATCAAGAAAACCCACCACTGAGAAGAAATATCCTACCACAAGATAAAACTGTATAGGACAATACCCCTGATAACATGGTTAAGCCAGGGATCAACCCCTGTAAGAGGATAGAGCCATAACCCAAAGAGCTGTATATCCCTTTTAACCTAGAGCAGGAGTTGAGAAAATTAAAAATAGATATCCCCTTGACTGAATTAATGAGAGATCCCATGTATCAAAGTAAGATTGAAAAGATGTTACACAAAGTGGGAAACATTGACCAACATGATTCCATGAATGTAAATGGGAACCTCCAGCCTTTCAATATAGCTCTCACGTCGATGGCAAGGAAGAACCCACTGCTCCATTTTACGTTACCCTTAATGTACACAAGAAGTTCCTTCACAACTGTATGCTGGACTCTGGAGCGTCTCACACTTTAATGCCCCGAAATAATTTTGGAGCAATTGTTGGCTTGGTTTTGCAACCAAGCTTAGTGCTATGGGCACCTGCTAACTAGTAGAAGCAGTTTCAATAGAAATAAATAACAATAAACTAAATCTAAACTAAACTAAACTAGCATGTGCATTTTGAATTAAAAAACAAGAACAAGAAAGATAAAAAATAATTTTTTGTATTGACAATGGGGCAAGTAAATGCTTGAAATAACAATACCTCCAAGTGATGAAGGTTGTTGAATGGCTCCAATGGTGAGTAGCTCCAATCTCCAATGGGTCCTTTCTCCAAGGTTGCTACAATGGCCAAATACTCAAGGGAGATTTTGGCAGCATGAGGATAGGAATATGGATGGATGTGAAATGAGGAGCCCCTACCACCTTTTTATAGGTTTTGGTGGTGGGGAATACCATTTGTGGTTTTGTGAAAACCAAATGGTATTGACCAACATGGTTTAGGTACTTTTCCCTCCTTTTTCCTTTTTTGAATAAAATTAATATTTTTATTCCCTTTTTAATATTTTTGGGAATTTGGACCCTTTTTGAGGGTTTTTTATGCTTTTTTAGGAAAAATAATCTTTTTGAGTGGGAAAAAGGGGTGTACCAAGGTCTTTTGGTGACCTTTTGTTGGCTTCAGAGGCTAAGATGGTGGAAAAGTGGACAAATGGGTCATGTGAATAAGGGAATGAGTTAGTGAGCACTTTTTGGGTGTTAACAGATTGCCCCCTGATGTGTGAGGGCAGGAGCTCATCGTATGGCCGATAGACATCATAGTTCTTTTTGTCTTTTTTTTTCCAGGGTTTTAAGGGAGAGAAGAGACTGGTTGGAGACTGGAGCCACGGCCCTTGGAAGCTGCAAAAACAAAAAATATTACATGGCCTCAATATGAATGAGGTATAATCTTTGATAATGGACGAGGCGGGCATTCCCATGCTCGTATCAAGACATATACATAACAATTAGTCCCAAGAAGGGGGATCTAATACATAAAGAATCTACTGGTACATCATAATGGTCCAGGGGGGACATTATTTTGGGATATACTCCTGATCATAACTGATCTCAATAACTGATACACTAGAATAACTGATGAACTGCTGAAACTGAAGGTGTCCAACATCTGTAGGGACTCAAAGACTATGAGTCATCTCTGAGAAGTAATGTAACTGTGTACTTAAGGGAGTATGAAACTGGGGTACATCTGAATACTGTCGCCATGCGCAACCCGGATATCTATAGAAAAAGTGTAACTAGTTGTTTCCATAGGTAGACTCTCAAATGTGGAAGAGTCAGGAGGTACCCGGGTTCTTCGACGAAAAAACTTGAAAGGATCAATGCCCTGTGCGAGTCTCAACGATGCGATCAAGGTGTTGAAGTCGAGCATGTGAGAAACAACCATTTAGAGAAGTACTGAGGAGTCTTCTCGAAATGATTCGTAGGCACTCATCATGAATGGTGATGAATCCAAGACACAAGGACCTCTAGGTCTATCCTATGGAATAAATGTGGTTGTCGTCGACAGAGGGAGACCTGCAACTAACAAGGCAATGATGTTTCCTTGATAGGAGCACAAGGTGTAGAACTGAAGTGCTGTAGTGCTGACGGTAGGACTGACATACTTGTGGAGATGGGAAATAACTGGGTCATAAAGTGGGTAGACTCAACCTTCCTTTGTTCAGAGCATGATGACATGGTTGACCTGGCAGTGTAGGGAACTGACTTGTAGGTGTGGGGATCATGACTTCTAGGGACTGAATGTTATATATTGGCTCTGGTGGGGAGGACGAGCTGATAGGTGCTGTCGAGGGATTATCAAGGTGACATACTGCAGAATACTCTGAACAAAGGCGTCCAAAATGGGGAAGCTGGCATATGAGTAGATATGATATGTCGTGGTGCCAAGAGGCACCATTGATTCCTTCTTCGTAGTTTTAATGAGCTCCAAGAAGGGATAAAAGTGTGCTTTGAAATGGTACGGTCCTGTGGATTTTGTGAGCCCAAGACGGCTCATGCTCATGGTTGCTTTCATGTTTAGAGAGTCTGAAAATGGTAAGTGGACTCTATTGGTGTTTCTTTTTTGTAAGTTTAGTCTCCAAGGCCCGAAAAAGCAAAAAATGATGCGGATGGAGAACTCTTCTAGCCGATGTGACTAGAGTATACCTTTTTCGTAATTAGTCTATCAGGTCCGGAAAAGGGGTAAACTTATACCAGGTAGATGCCCTTTCAGATACGTTTAGCGAGCATGAAAGGAAGCAAGATTGCTCGACGATCTTTTCATTGTTTTAGGAGTCAGAAAAGAGCTTAACAGAAACTCCCTAAGTGCCTTTTTCGTAAAAGGGATTGCTCGGCCCGAAAAAGGGATAAAATTATACCGAACAAAAATGGATAGATGGGAGCGAGAAAAGGTCTCAAGCGTCATCATGTGTGTGGGATACTGGATCCGGTGACATAAAGATTGTCACAAAGGGGGCTGCGGCCGTTGTGGCATGCAAACCGAGGCTATGAGAGGGCATTTTGAAAAAATGGCCGAAAAAGATGGGCGTGAGAGCGAGAAATGATCTCAAGCATCATCACGAGCGCGGAAAACTGAATCCGGCGATATAAGACTTGTCCAAAATGGAGAACGGCCGATGTGGCACACAAACTGAGGTGACGAGGGGGCATGGGAAAAATGCCCGAAATATCTAAAGGTGAGTTTGAGAAATGATCTCAAGCCTCATCACGAGCGTGGAAAACTGAATCCGGCGGTATAAGGCATGTCGAAAATGGAGAACGGCCGATGTGGCATGCAAACCGAGGCGACGTGGGGCTATGAAAAAATGCCTTGAAAATTGGGACGTGACAACGAGAAATGATCTCAAGCATCATCACGAGCGCGGAAAAATGAATCCGGTGATATATGACACGTCCAAAACGGAGAACGATCGATGTGGCACGCAAACCGAGGCCACGAGAGAGGCCAAAAAATGGTAAAAAAATAGACCCTGTGAAAACGGGAAAAGGAAGGAACCTGCATGAAGTTCTCGCTGTGCTGATTCCAATGGTACCAACGGTTTGAAAAATGGACATCGTATGATACCGCAATGGTTGTTTGAAAATTGGTGGAATTTCTATAAATAGGGCGTGGGGCCCAAATGACTTGTCATTGTTACGTGCGAGTTTGATAGAGCTGTCAGAGCTATTTCTTGATTTTCGGGAGATTTCACCGTTGGTTTTCAATTCTGCGAGTTTTAGGTAACTCTATTTGCCTTAGCCTTTTCAATTATGTCTTTTTTGTTTGGCGGCGGGCCCCCGAAGGCCGCGAAATTCCATGTTGACTCTCCAACGTGGAATATCGCGGGTTTTGGGTCTTTTCTCGCGATGAACCGCGCGGGTTTTAGGCTGACAGTTGCGATGTTCATCGCGACTGTGAGGTTGGAACCCGCGATGTTCATCGCGACTGTGAGGTTGGAACCCGTGATGTTCATCGCGAGTTCATGGGAGATAGTCGCGATGTTCATCTCGACTGTCTGGCCAAAATCCGCGATGTTCATCGCGGGTTTTTGCATGGAGGCCGCGATGGTCATCGCGGCTTTTGGTGGAAATGCCGCGATGGTCATCGCGGCTTTTTGTGGAAAAGCCGCGATGGGTTTTTTTCAAAATTTTTTGTGCTGGGGCTAAAAATTTCTTCTTTTTTCTGGCAGGATGTTGAGGAGACCATTGTCCTCGTGGCGGGAGCGGGAGATCGATGATGATCTTAAGGAGAGGATTCAGACTGATCCGGGGGTGTGACAGACTCTGGCTGTGAGCGAACTTTTGAAGTTCGCTCAGATCCCACCTATTCGTTCAGTGAGATGGCTCCTGAACAAGCTGGTGAGTTGGTGGGTGCCGGCGGAGGGTGCATTTATTATTGGGGGTGAGAGGTTGGAGATCACCCTCACGGATGTCTATTTTTTGACTGGGTTGCCTCGTTTGGGTGAGGTGGGCGATCTCTTGCCGAGGATCCCGCCGGGTGTAGATATGGAGGACTTGTTATAGACTTTCTGTGTTGGTGATGCCGTTTTGCAGAACAACTCTATTAGTCTACGATCCCTACATGAGTGGGATATGCGAGCTGTTGGGGCATGTGTTCTACGGATATTGGGTGCTGCTGCACCACATCGTTTGTCTGGGGGACAAACGATGATGGTGGACTCCGTTCTTCGGGGGACTTATTATGCCTGGGGGCAGATGTTCCTAGCTGGTGTCCGGAGAGATCTGGACAAGGCCAGTCGAGAGGGAGGAGAGTTTTGTTATGCCTCCTTCCTATGCTGTTTTTTCTTTGAGCGCTTGCCGACCTTGCGGCCACGGGTACCCATTCGTGCTGGTCTGGTGAGTGAGCCTCGCATGATGCATTGGGGGCAGATGATGCCTCGTGGCGGCAGTGGTGTCCGCAGTTTCTTCACGGAGGATTTTTATGAGCAGTGGGAGCAGATGCCCCTGGTGATTGAGGACTACCCCTACGCCGACATGGACTATCGAGGTGACCCAGAGATGCCTCGTGCCCCAGGACAGGCCTGGAGTTTAGACGGTATGTTTTGTGTTTTATTTGATATTATATCATGTGTTGTTTGATTTATCGTTTATGATTATAGTTGGATGGTATATGATGGCTTATTTGCATTGTGCAGATGTTGGGCCAGTGCCACCGGCCGACTACGTGGCTCGTCAGGGGCGGGCGATGGTAGTTGCGCGACCACCTGTAGCGGTACCACCTCCACGTGGTCGAGGATTTGCGGCTCGTGGGTGAGGGGTTGGCCCTCGAGATGACACCATAGATGGTGTCAGACGGAACTTCGACAGGATCCTAGCTGGACTCCCCGAGGATGGTTGGAGAGACCTGGATCGGGATATTTTGGAGGGTTCCTTTGGTGCGCCACTTGAGTGGCGGTCGCTCTTGTTGAGGACAGCGATTTTTGTGGTGGAACACAGGGACGGTGGATGAGATGATCCGGCAGGGCCGACTGATAGGAGGATATGTCTACGGGATGATCCAACGGGGCCGGCAGAGCGGAGAGTTCAGGCTCGTCATGACCCGGTGGAGCCAGTAGAGGAGGAGCCTGAGGAGCCTAGGGATGTTGATGAGTAGATGATATTGTATCTGCCCCCAAATGTTGATGAGCATATGGGGAAGCATTTTTTGTACGATTGATATATTTTTTGTATATCGAGTGCTGAGGGCGCCTATGACATGTTGACATTATGGTTTATATATATATGTGTATATATATTTGGATATATTGTCGTGTATGCACGTGGATGCACATTTGGTATTTTGTATATGCCCGTGGAGGCACATGTTATGCACGTGGATGCAGTATTTTGTTATTTGTTTATGCCCGTGGAGGCACATGTTATGCACGTGGATGCATTATTTTGTTATTTGTTTATGCCCGTGGAGGCACATGTTATGCACGTGGATGCATTTTGGTTATGGATATGCCCGTGGAGGCACATGTTATGCACGTAGATGCACATTTTGGTTATGACATGATGTGATTGGTGTGCCAGTCGAGGACATTGTTGGCCATATGGTCTGCTACACTGTTGAGGTGTCTTGGGACATGTGTGAATGAAATGGATTCAAACTATCTAACCATTTGTTTAGTGCGCAGGAATTTTCTGAAAAGACAGGGATCGCGTACCTGGTAATCATTATTGAGCTGGGAAACTAGGAGCTGTGAGTCCAAGAAAACGTTGAGGTGACGGATGCTCATTTGGAGAGCTGCAGCCAGGAGACTGGTCACGGCATCGTATTCAGCTTGGTTATTGGTGGCGGCACCTAAACATACTCCGTCAATGTGAATTAACTCATGTGAAGGGGAGTATATTACCCAAGCTGCGGAGGCGAGATTGGGAGACCAACGGCTTGCACCATCAGCGAAACCGACATAGCAGAGTGGAAGAGGATCCATCTGTGGTCATGCAGAGAAAAACAAATATTTAGGTTTTTTGAATTTTTGTGAAAAACAAAAAGTAAGCCTATACTAGAATGGACGGTGGTGTCCATACGATTTTCTATGGGTAAAATCGTTTAAGGTACAACCCGTTGCGTGGGTTGCGTAGGGGATTGCCTTCTGAATCGGTCAGAATGTATGCCCCCTGCCCGAGGCACATGTGTACGATGTAGGGGCCTTGCCACATAGATACAAACTTTCCCTTTCCGGTTTTATCATGAGCTTGATCGTAAGCGAGGACAAGGTCTCCCTCAGAAAAGGTTCTTGGGTGGACGTGTTTGTCGTAACTTAGTTTGGATCGTTGTTTGGCTGCTTCCATGTTTTGAATGGCTGTGCGTCGATCTTCATTAGCTTTCTCTAGGAGTAGTAAACGTTGCTCAATGGGGGAAGTGTCCGGTAGGAGTTCAATGGCGATATGTAGAGCTGGAATCTGGCACTCGATAGGGAGAACGGATTCGACACCGTGAACTAAATGGAAAGGGGTAAAATCGGTGGCGGTTTTGGTTGAGGTGCGGTAGGCCCATAGTGCCGGGAAAAGCATGTGGTGCCAATTGGATTTGTGTTTGTCTACAGTGCGTTGGAGAATGGTATTCAAAATTTTATTGATCGCTTCGACTTGGCCATTTCCTTGGGGGTAGTAGGCGGAAGAGAAATGGTGTTCAAATTTCAGCATGGTTGATAATTCTTTCCAGACGGCATCTTCGAAGTGAGAGCCGTGGTCATAGACTAGTTGCTTCGGCACTCTGAAAAAAGTGATAACATGGTTGAAGAAAAACCGTGCTGCGGTGTCGGCTTTGCAATTGTAAGTCAGCATGGCTTCTGCCCACTTGGTGAAATAATCTACGGCCACAACAATGTGTTTGTGACCGCCAGCTGACGTGGGGTTGCAGTTGAGGAAGTCGATGGCCCATTTGCAGAATGGTCCAACAGTGATGACTGGATGAAGGGGCGCGGGGGGGGGGGGTTCTTGCTTTGGGGGAAAAGAGTTGGCAGTTCTGGCAATGCTGGACTGCGGTGATGCAATCAGTAAACAATGATGGCCAAAAGTAACCTGCCCGAATGATCTTCTGGGCGGTGGCCATGCCGGAGAAATGGCCTCCGCAAGCACCGCTATGACAATCATTGAGGACTTGTTCTACCTCACTATGGGATAGGCATCGACGTAGGATGGTATCAACACCGCGTCGATAAAGTACATCCCCTAACAAGAGGTATCGGGGGGCATGGTGTCGTATCCGACGGCGTCCGTCACGATCGATGTGCGGTCGAAATTTTTGCGTACGAAGGTAAGTCAAAATGTCTCCGTACCAAGGGTCGTCAGACGAAATGATGAAGATTTGTTCGTCAATCAGGTCCATTTGGATAACGGGTGATGACGAAGAGGATGGGAGGTCAGTGATAAGATGAGCCAGCGCGAGGGCTTTAGTGCTTTTGGGAGTTCTGAAAGTGAGGTCATATTCCTGGAGGATAATGACCCATTTAGCAACACGACCTTGTAGGAGCCGCCGGGTTAGGAGATAGACCATAGGGTTGGAGTCGGTCACAACCGTGGTATGACTGAGTAGAATGTAGTGTCGCAATTTTTGTACGGAAAAGACTACAGCTAGGGCTAATCTTTCCTCGTATGGGTAATGTAGGGGTGGGCCAGACAAGGTCTGGCTGACGTAATAAATTACATGCTCCTGGTGAGAGGCATCTTCTTGGACCAAAACTCCAGACACAGCATATTTAGATGCCGAGACATAAAGGGTGAAGTCTTTAGAGATATCCGGTGGGGATATCAAGGGGGATTGTGTGAGGGCTTCGAATGCCGTGTCTACTTGCTCATCCCAAACAAAGGGTATGTGGGTACGAAGTAAGCGTAAGAAACCGTGGACTTTGGTGGCGTAATCAGGAACGAAGCGCCTAAGGAAATTGGACCACCCTTGTAGACTCTGGAGCTGCCGAAGCGTGCGAGGAGGAGGAAGTTCTAAGATGGCTTTGACTTTCAGGGGATCAACAGTAATTCCGTCTTGGGAAACAATGAAACCCAACAACCGGCCTGCCGAAATGCAAAACACACACTTGTGTGGGTTCAAACGGATTTTATATTTGCGACAACGTAGGAAAAATTGCCGGAGGTCGTTAATGTGGTCTGATCGTTTTCGGGAACAGGCTGTAAGGTCATCAAGATAGACTCGCAGGATATGGACCAAGTCGTGAAAGCAATAGGTCATGGCTCGCTGGAAAGTGGCACCAGCATTTTTAAGGCCAAATGGCATGACGCGATAGGCAAAGGTGCCCCATGGGGTGGTGAAGGCAGTCTTGTACTGATCCTCCTTGCGGATGTGAATCTGGTTGTATCCGGAAAACCTGTCCATGAAAGATAGGACTTCATGGCCCGCACACTCATCAATGAGTTGGTCAATGAATGGCGTGGGGAAATTGTCTTTTGGACAAGCGTGGTTTAAATCACGGAAGTCAGTGCATACTCTAAGAGTGCCTTGCTTTTTGTTAACAGGAACGGGGTTCGACACCCAGGTGGTGTACGGAATAGGATAAATGAATCCTGCTTTGCGAAGTTTCTCGACCTCAGCCTCGACCTCAGCTTTAACAACGGGGAGTTTGGAAGGATGAATGGGTTGCTGTTTCTGACGAACAGGGGGTACCTCAGGCCATGTATCAATGTGGTGCTCTATAATGGCTGGGTCAAGACCAGGCATTTCGGTATAGGACCAAGCGAAAACATCACGGAATTCTTGAAAAAGCTTTTTGTACACCTGAGTTTCCGCTTGTGTGCAAGAGGCGCCTAGCGAGATTAGCTCAGGTTTCCCAGGTGTTGTGGAAATATCTATTTGTATAATGGGGGAAATGTTGGACATGTTCCCTTCTTCAAAGGCAGCCGGTGCTGGGATAGGGTCCTTTAACCAATCGACTTTAGTGGGTATGAAATCTTTGGATTCGACCGATAGCTGGTTGGATGCGGTGGATGTAGATGTTTCCGGGAGGAAATACGAGCGATGATGCATATCATCCCAAGGGTAGTCGGGTGCAGTGAGTGTCTCCAAAATTTGCTCATCAGTATTGAAGTAGTCAGACCATAAATCAAAGGGTTCTGGTTTGAAAGTTGTTGAAATCATATAGATTGTATTGACTTCTTCCGACGAGGATGATTGCGGGGGGTAGATCTCCTCGATGAGGGGAGGAGATATCTCCAAATCGACGTTGTTTAACTCGTACAATACTGCTCTATAGTCAGGGAGATCAGGACAATGGTGAGAGTAGTGGCCATAAACACTGCATATGGCACAAGGATGATTGGTGCGCAGTGATCTGTCGCGAGGCTGAGGAGGTGGCTCTAGTCTAACTACTGGGATGCTGGTGTCATCGTCCAACATATTCATATGTTCCTGGAGTGCTGGTAACTATGGGAACTGATGAGTGGGATGGCCTATCTCATCGCACAACGAGCATTTAGGGGGAGCTCGAAATACGGGTGGGGGTTTAACTGCCTTAGGAGGTGGTATAGCAGTGTATGGTTATGGACCTCTGCCCCTAGTGGGCTTGACAAGAGGAGGAGGATCCGTTGACGATGAAGGGATATTGAGACTAGGAGGAGGTTGATTTGTGGTAACAATAGGTTGTACCGGTTGGAGGATGACATTTGGTGTCAGCGGGGGAACGGGAGGCGTAATATACGACACGGGTAATCCTAATGTTAACTCGGGGAGACTAAGGGTAGCCATTACCGGGGCGCTTACTACACCCGAAGGAGGAAATAGAAAGGGGATTGTGTGGATGGGTGTAACACCGATGTGACTAGGGACCAATGGTGGTTTAGGTAATAAGGAGGGTTGATTACCGGGTGTTTGTGAAAGAGTGCATAGGTTAGCGATGTGGGTCTCCGGTGACGGTGGTGGAATGGCCTGGAATGTAGAGGTCATCAGCGCCTCGGAGTAAAGTTCGGGTCCTACTGAGGAAATGAATGAGGTAGTCGTGCCACAAACAGGTTGTTCAACCATGGGGAGAACATTTTCAGGTGTGGCGGGGGCCTTGGGATCGTAATAGGTGAGCTGGTCGACCTTGACCACGCGTCCCTCATGGGGGAACTGCATGGTGCGAAATACGGATGAGGCAACAGCCCGCATGGCATACATGTAGCTGCGACCAAGTAAAAGGTTATAGTCTAGTTGGGAATTGATGACCTCAATGTCGATGAGCACGGTTTTACCCGCCAGTTGGATGGGGACATTAGCTAAGAGACCTTGGGGTTGAGCCGAATGGCCGTCGTAGGCTTGTAATGCAGTGGTGGACTGCTGGAGAGTAGGGGATCCCAAATTCTGCCAAACGAATGTGGACATGATGCATGTAGAGGCCCCTTCATCAATAATGCACCGATGGATGACAAGATTCCGAACAGAAACGAAAACTTGGAATGCTAAACTAGAAGGCAATCGTGGTTTAGACTGGTCTGAATCGAATGCGATCAGTTGTGAATCATTGGGGTCAATGGCGCCAATGGCAGAGAGTAAAGTCTTGCGCTGTGAAGGACAACTTTTCAAGACTTCTAAAGCAGACATGGCTGTAGGAGACTGGGCTAAGTTGTCTACAATGTTGTAATTCGACGCAGCCCGAGCATTGGGATTATTGTTGATACGATGAAGTGGGAAGCGAGATGCTTTGGAAGTGCCATCAAGTGAAGTCAGAGGTATACGTAACGTTTGATCTGTGGGATTAACGTTAGTGTTCTTGTCGGTGGGAGGGGCTTCAGAAGTGGAGCCATATTGGTTCCGACGGGTTTGGAGGTTGGCATCGGCAGTTGACATCATCAACAAATGGTGAGTACCTGAATCGAACATGGGTTGATCAGGGGCTACATAAGTGATCTGTTGTGTTGGCACGTTGCCCTGAGGGGGAGCTAATGCCTGAGTGTTCACTACACCCTGGTTTGGAAAGGGGTTTTGCAGCACCAAAGGTTGATGTTGAGGCGGTGGAGGGTTGGGTGGCGGCTGAGGAGCCGCTTGCCCTTGACGATGGGCATCGTCGGTCTAGAGTTGCCGAGCTCGCTCCAAATGTGGGCAAGAATGCGTGTAATGACCATAGACCCCGCAGATAGAACAAGGGTGGTTTGTTCTGAGGTTATTATTTCTAGGCTGGTTAGGATTCCGATCCGGATTGCGGTTGGGAGGAGCAGCATTGTTATTTTGTGGAGGATTGGGAGGTGGAGGACCTTGCTGATGTTGTTGGTTATTACCGCGGTTACGACCTCTACCACGGTTCTTTTGCGTACCTTGGTTGCGCTGGTTATTTTGGTATTGGGGATGATGTTGTTGTGCGTACACATGCCCTTGAGCATTGGGGGGATTCTGGGGAGCCGCAGGTGTGGGAGCAGGTTGTGGTGGATAATACACCGGTGGGGTTGGAAGTGGACCAGATACCTACTGGGGTTGTTGGTAACCCTGAGCTATTGGAGGTGTTGGGTTAGCTGCCACAACTTACTGTGGATAGTACACTGGTTGAGGTGTAGTAGGGGGGGCGTATGCAGGTGGTGCATGACCAAAACACTGAGGTGGACATGAAGGTCCATGGGTATGGTGGTGATGTGCCATGGGAGCATATGAACTGGTTGCTCCAGACTGAGATGTATCCCGCGAAAGGTCGGGACCATGGCTAGGATGTGCAATGGAAAAGGGTTGGGGGTGCGAGGCCATACGACCAATGATGCCATCAGCGGCATGGGATGCCCCCAGCGCATCATGTTGGGATGAATCACCCCGAGGGGCGTCTGGTATAATGGTATACAGATAACCCGACTGGGAGTAAATAAGATCAAACTGTTGGGCTTTGAGGATGGCCTCTTCTTCAGACTGGTGTCTTTCGGATGCCACATCCTTCGTAATGAGAGGGAGGAGGGATTTTAGAAACCAATCTAGGAAGATACGGTCGTCTAACTTTATTTTGCAGAGGCTTCGGTGTCGACGCCACTCATGAATGTGGTCAGTGATGTGGGTGGCCGTGTTCTGTCTGCAAGACAGTAGGATCTCAACGCCTGCATCGTAGCAGACAGGTAACTGGAAGAACTGCAGGAAGGTCAAGGCAAGGGAGGTAAAGGTGGCATGCGTCCCATGGGGCTGCTCGATATACCACTTGGCTGCAGAGCCAGTGAAGGTGCGCTGTAATAGACGGAGGCGGACAGAGTCATCCACTATGGAGTTGGAGGAACACCATAGATGGAAGGACATGATATGGTTCTGGGGGTCCTCACCTGCCTTTCCCTCAAACTTAGGGATGTTGAAGGGGAGTTTGGTGGGCATGTGAGGCCACGCAGGATCGTGTCTGACAGGGTCATTGGTGAGCCTGGCTAAGTCTGGCAAGTTCAGACTTTCCATGTACGGTAAGCTAGCAGATGTAGTGACTGGGACTGGGACATGCCTAGTCATGGTGGTATGATGTAGGGGTCCAGTAGCGCCTAAAGGTATGCTAGGTATTGAAGGTATGTGTCCTCCAATAGGTGTGGTCTGGTATGGGCCAGCGCTTCCAAGTGCAACATGGGTTACACTTGGGTTAGGAATAGCAGTAGGGATTCCTGGGATAGGGTTTGTAGAAACCAGAGGGGGTGTGACCCCTATGTTGGGCATACCCATAACAGGTGGTGGCCCTGTGTTGGGAATTCCTATAATAGGAGGTGGCCCTGTGTTGGGAATTCCTAAATGTGGAGTGTCTACCATATTAGGCATACCTAGGGGGGTGGTGGTTGCCATGGATGGCACCGTAGCAGAAGGGTCTGTAGATGTCTCACCTATGGTGCTGGTAAAGAGTGGGTCAAATGGTGTTCCAGTCATATGGTTGGTTGGGAATAACACAGTGGGGTTTTCAGATTCTTCCTCAGAATCAGAAGTGAAGTGAGGCGTGTCAGAATCGGATGACTGTCTGGATGACCGACGATGTGTCGAGTCAAGGGATAAGGCTCGGCATCGGTGACGTGGCGAGCCAAGTAGACTGAACTCTGGGAGTTCGCCCTGTAGATGATGAGAGCGTCTAAAATGGTAATGTATAAAAAACTCAAAACCCTAATGCAACCAAGGGTGCAAGAAGGGGAGTGAAAATGAAGGCTCTCAGGCCAAAACAATCAACCTAAAAAAAGGCACTTATTCTAGCAGCTGTGCTACAATAAGTGGAGGGATGCAACAAATGGTCAGAGTACCAACATGCAAACAGCTTCTAGAAAAAATAGGTGTAACTAGACCAAAGGTGGGTTGAATCATGCAAACACCTAACTAAAAGTATTGTGAATCAACAAACTATATTCTCTGCAAGGTGATGAAATCCAAGTCAGACAATATTGAGTGTTGAGTCCACGGCTAGATATCCCCCTACCGGGAGGGGCACCGGGTAATCAATCCTAAAGAATGGCTACTAGGATACTCCGTTCATGACACGTCGAGAAAAGGTAAATCTGCTGTTTGGTCCTTGATCGCAATATCCCAATACAGGGATATCCCGAGAACTACGAATGGTATCCCTTCGGTTACTGAATGGATTTCGGTATTCCACTCAGGCTTCCGGAACCATCCTCGCGACTTCAACCCTCCTAGGGGAGAGGCCTTCCCATAAACCGGTTGTGACCGTGCCAATAAATACTGAGAGATTTTAGCTCCCTAAATGACAACAACTATGTCTCAGATGTAATAACTGAGGGGTGTTATTGGAACACCTATCCCCTCAATACTACCTAGCTACAAAGTTCTTTTAGTGTTCCCCAAGTGGGGTTAAAAGTGGGTTGAAATTAGGGTAAGTTTTAAGGCTCAGTTTAAAATTAGTGTTTGAGTGGGTGCACGTGTGATATTTTAAACTGAAATTGAAAAAGTAAATGCTAAGTATTCAAAAACAAAGGATCTTTTGAAATAAAAAGCAAATATTATGACTTTTTCAATAAATGGAAATTAAATGCTTTTCAAGGACTATTCAAAAAATGAAGGATCTTTTGAAATAGAAAAGCAAATAATGTAACTTCTTTCAGAAATAAATGGATTTCGTTTTCAACAATTGCTATGGGCAAAATATTAAAGAAGTAAACAGTAAAAATTTTAATCTAGATAAAATGCAATCAAATCCTTCTTTCAATTTCTGAAAATATTTAAAAAGACTTTTTTACATGTGCATTCTAAATAGTAAAATTTTCCTATGGTTGTAAACAATGATGGAATTTTAATACTGGAAAATATGGGCCAAAATGGGTGAACTGAAGTGATAAATAAAACTAAAATAAAATATTAGATAAATTTCTATGAAAAATTTCTTAAATCTAATAACATATTTGGATTCCTTGATCGAAAACACCCAATTTGAAAAAACAAATCATTTCAAACGGAGTTCGGGAGAGGGAGATATGGTCGTTTGAAAATTGAGCCGCGCGGCCAAAAAATCACATCGCAGGTTTCGGGCTAAAAGTCGCGATGTGCATCGCGGGTTTTGACAAAAAAGCCGCGATGGACCGCGCGGGTTTCTGTCGCACAGTCGCGATGGGCCACATAGAAAATGGCTGCGAAGCCGCGCTGTGCAGCACGGAAATAGGCCGCGAAGCCGTGGGGAACCGCGCGGAAAAAAGCCGAAAAGCCGCGATGAGCCGCGCGACTGTTAGGCTAAAAGCCACGAGGCGAAAGCCGTGCACGGAAGCCGAAAAATGAACCCAAAAATTGAGAATTATGGGCTGTTAATGGCAATAGATGGGGCCAAAACCTAGAGCAGCAATAGATCTGCTGTCTAGGATGGCAGATCTATGGATCTAAAGGCTAAAAACTAATAAAAAACTAAAATTGAAAGCAAAATTTGAGATCTATTGTTCAAAGTCAGCGGAGTCGCCAAAAATTGTTGGCTTGGTTTTGCAACCAAGCTTAGTGCTATGGGCACCTGCTAACTAGTAGCAACAATTTCAATAGAAATAAATAACAATAAACTAAATCTAAACTAAACTAAACTAGCATGTGCATTTTGAATTAAAAAACAAGAACAAGAAAGATAAAAAATAATTTTTTGTATGGACAATGGGGCAAGCAAATGCTTGCAATAACAATACCTCCAAGTGATGAAGGTTATCGAATGGCTCCAATGGTGAGCAGCTCCAATCTCCAATGGGTCCTTTCTCCAAGGTTGCTACAATGGACAAATACTCAAGGGAGATTTTGGCAGCATGAGGATAGGAATATGGATGGATGTGAAATGAGGAGCCCCTACCACCTTTTTATAGGTTTTGGTGGTGGGGAATACCATTTGTGGTTTTGTGAAAACCAAATGGTATTGACCAACATGGTTTAGGTACTTTTCCCTCCTTTTTCCTTTTTTGAATAAAATTAATATTTTTATTCCCTTTTTAATATTTTTGGGAATTTGGACCCTTTTTGAGGGTTTTTTATGCTTTTTTAGGAAAAATAATCTTTTTGAGTGGGAAAAAGGGGTGTACCAAGGTCTTTTGGTGACCTTTTGGTGACCTTTTGTTGGCTTCAGAGGCTCAGATGGTGGAAAAGTGGACAAATGGGTCATGTGAATAAGGGAATGAGCTAGTGAGCACTTTTTGGGTGTTAACAGCAATTGGGACAAGAGATTACGAGGCCTTACGATGACCTCTATAGTTTTGATTCAAGAAAGGTGAAATGCATAGGAATGATAACGGATCTAACAGTCACTCTTTCTCAACTACCAACCAAAAGTATAAAGATGGACATAGTAGTGACAGATGTTTTGGAAAAGTATGGCATGCTCTTATCAAGAAACTGGACGAAAGAACTGGGGGAACCATGCAGATGGATATGAAATACGCTGTGATACCGATGGTTGCTGGAAAAACTAGAAAGTTGTACCAAGAAGCTATGATGGTTTATGCAATAAGCAAGCATGACAACCCAATTAATTATCCTACAAGTTCATACGGTGAGGATGTGAGATTGTACATGTTGTCTGTAGGAAAGCTATATACAGAGAAGGAAGCACCATCACCAGAGCTCAACTGTATTATCAGGGACGGCCGGGATGAAGCAAGGAAAGCACGGTTTGATAAAGCTACAACTAAAGTTAAGTCTGGAGATGGGACAGTATTGGCATCACCTGCAAGGGGAGAAACTGATCTACCTGTTACTTTGGACTCTGTTGAAATAAATGATGTCAACAAGTATGAAACTCCTTTCTTGAGCCATCAGGCTGTTAAAATTTTGACAGTTGCTAAGTTGGCAGTTTTTGAGAAATCTGGGTTGATAGTGGACCATGGTAAATCGCCTAGTAGTTCCAATTTCCCCAAAAAACCAAAGCCAAAATTTGAGGTAAAAGTGTGATCTCGCACTCCTATCCCTGACAATACGAAATGTTGGAAGCTATCTGATGGTTGCAAAAAGAACAAGTGTTTCACTAGGGAACAAGATTAAAATAGCATCCGATCGGAAGTTTGTCAAGCACAACTTTCAAAAGGAATATTTGGAAAAGAGAGCCGGCCATAGGAAGTTCTATGATTCATGGGCAGACCTGGATGAGAGATTTGAGAAACATTTTTTCTATTATTAGAAATCTACATCCAACTCGATCAAATGATCCTTTGTATCATATATGTAACATAAGTTTTCTTTCCTTTCCCTACTGCGATAGTTACTTTATTTTGTTATTTTTTCCCTCTCATTATTTGTAGTTACTTGTTTGAAGAAGTTAAAGACAGGTATGACTCCACAACCCAATGGACTTAAAGGAATTAGTCTACTCTTCTCAGCCTCTTCTGGAGAAAAAGGCTGTCCCCATTGGAGCCAATGTTAGTACTATTATCATTAGCAGAAGCGACCACAGGAAGCTTGGTTGCAGGGTAAAAGGGATAGCCGCCTCTGAGCAAGAAGTCTATATGACGGGAGGACTCACCCCTGAAAATTGCATGAGCTGGAAGATATCTCAAAAAATTAAATGTGGGACATCAACGGACGTGATCCTGTCAGGGTGCGAAAAGAGCCTGGGTTTTAACACTCTCAAGGCGTCCCTGAAGGAAAACCGCCATTGACGTGTGGCATCCCCATAATCATTCAGGGGGTGAAAAGTGATTTCCCTAAACCACATTTTTTATTCCTTGAAACCACAAAAAATGGCTAAAGCGGTTTCCCTGATCATAAGCCGTTGGACAGTTGACCGACGGTGGAAGCGGGCTCCACACACAAATATGCACTAGCGAGTGTGCTCATCCCAAGGTTTCCATGACGTAAGATCAACGACATTTATTGCTTCAGGATTCCCAAGATGCTCAAAACTTAACACCCCGGGATTGCTCCTGAACGAAGACCACCATCTAGACGTGGAGGCCTCTCGTTGAGTCATAACGCAGAAAGCAGTTTCCTTAAACCGTTTTATCTGGACCTTGAAACCACCTTTTGTTTACAGCTCACTGCATTCCACTGCAATGCATTCCTCCCCTCTCTCTTTACCTTAAACCATACTTAAATGGTCATTACCACCGTCATTTGCAAGTAAGCACCCCCAACATTTAAGAATCCATCTACCCTTAACCAACAAGCTAATCCCAATTCTCCACGTAAACCCTGCATTTAATTCTACCATTTTCAAATATCTCCCTATAAATACCTTCCCGTGGAAGCCATTGTGCATTTTCACTCCAGCTCCAAAGCTCCTTAGTGTCCACTCTCTTCGCTTGTTTCTCCAAGCTCTCAAAGCAGTTCAGAGTCAGCACTTCCCGCTTCACCCATGTGTTAGCATGGCCTCTGAGGCTGCTCCCAAGGTCGCTTCCTCATCCACATCCGACAGTCCAAAGGAGCATCTCGATGATGTTTTCTTTGACGTACATGACTCTTTTTCTTCCTTCCAGAACCTGTATCAATTGGATCTACAAGACGCGGAGTAGGCAAAGAATGGAAGCGACTTGTTTAACCTCTGGAAGTCGGGGCTGGCCAAGATGAGTCTCCCTCCTTCCAGACCGTTTCCGGAGATAATACAATGGTGTGCAGATTGATACGTACCAGAGAGAAAGGCCATTATGTCTCGAGTAGGAAATGTGGTATGCCCAATCAATAGGGAACTGGTCATGGAATTGACAGAATCCAGTGAAGACCCCTCAGCACTCGTTTTTGACAAAGAGGTATTAGTGAATAAGATTCGTGAGCTTTCTCCAGAGAATGGGGATGCCTTCATCTGAATGCTCTTGCCTCCTGAAGGTACCATCTCAGACAATCAATAATTGTTCATCCTAGAGACATTCGTAGGTTCGTTTCAACCAATATTGTCAATGATTTTCCAATTCCTTGGGTATGACAATGACTTGGTAATCGACGATGCTGTTCTAGGTCTACTATTTATCATACAAATCTCTCAGCATGAAGCACCTGTCAGCTTTCCTTGCTCAGTCCATCCACCTCAAGTTGAAGAGTTTTATATCCAAAAGGTTATTTTGGTTCTCCTCCATACTCCTATACATGATCATCTGTTATAACAAAATTTATTTCGACAAAGAAGATCTAAATAGGTCAGTAGTTCCCATTCCCCCATAGGAGAAGTTCTCCACTTTCGTTGATACCGTCGTAGCAAAAGTCTATACACTTTTGTTTGACTCCCTTCCACCGAGAATCTTACCCGAATGCAAACAATTTCTCCAGCTCAATCCAAAAGAGGTTGTGGGCGATTGGTTTTGTTTTGAAACCCACACCGAGATCAGAGTATATGGGGTAGAGTTAGCACCTTACAAACTCCCCATATTCACGACTCCATGATTTTTTTCACTGGAGTTTATCCGCCAAATATTCAATTGTGACAAGGTACATTTTATGAAAGGGAACAGTGCTAGAATGTTCAAAGTCCCTAGAGAAGAAAGCCCGTTTCAGGTGCGTGACAAAGCTGCTCAGAAGGAGGTCGAGGAGATTCTAGCCTTGTATGCTTTCCCTTTGAGTGTGATACACCATTATGATCCCAGGGGGATCATCTATCAAAAGAGACAGGGGGCCCGCTCGACAGCATACCTCCACGAGCTGCACCCCCTATTAGACAATATGGCTAATCTGGATAGCTGGGAACAGTGTCGGGCTGTGTTGAATCCAATCCAAGCCCCTGGATCACCATTTGTTCCAACACCCCTTAAGATTGATATGCTGGGGAAAAGAGACATGTCAGATCCCACGTCTGCTTTCGGAAGAGACGGATCTGGGAGTATGGGATCAATGACTAAGAGGTTGAAGGCAGAAGCAATGTCTGGTGTGACCTCAAAAATCAGCCTATCACCCTCCCCCACGACACCTGTCATTCTTGAGAGTTTCCCTTCTACAGCGTAGCCACAGGATCAAGAGGATCAGGCCATAGAGGGAGCTTTAGTTACCACATCGTTCCTCAGGACAAGTTTGTTTGGGCATTTTGCTTAGATTAAAGAGGACAACATGGATCCAGAGAAATCATTGTTTCCAAAAAAGGAGCTAGATATAGGAAGACAATCCAGGATGTTATCTGCGCTAGATTTGAAACAAGGAACTATCAAAATGGCTATCCTAGAGAAAATAGTGTTAGGATAAAGGAAGACACCGTCCAATTTTAAAGCCACCCAGATAACCATAAGTTTGGACTAGGTCTTGTCTAAAGACATCATGGATTTGCATCGACAGACGGGAGAAGGAGTGTACAGAGATGTACGTAAATTCACTATGAGCACTAACAAGTTACAGTTTGTGGTTAGTAAACTAGAAAAGAAGCTAAAGAATGATTAATTAACCAATAAGGATAAGCAATTGAAAATAAATGACTTAGAGCAGCAGGTAGTAAAGATGGTTCAGAATCCTGAAGATAGGGCTCCATTACAAGCCATGTTAAAGGAAAAGGACAAGGAATTGGCAAGCCTGGAAAAGAAGCTGAATATTCCCACAACGGAGCATTTGTAGATGACATAGGTAGTCATAATACAAATAGAATAGGAGAGGCTGACTAGCGAGAGTCAAACGCTCAAGGAAAGGATTGTCCTATTGGAAGGGGAGGTGGAAGAGGCGAGGAAGTTGAATCAGAGCCTCCTACAGCAAAAGGATGACGTCCTTCAAGCCTCATCGACTTCAGATCCGACCGATAAATTGGACTAGGTAGTGGCATAAATGAGCATTAAGGATGCCCAGTTGAATCAAGTGCAAACTCAGCTAAAGGAAAAATGTGATGAGCTGTTCAATACAAATGAAAAGCTGACGAGGAGAGATCAGGTTATATCAAGACTCCAACAAAAAGTTGATGAGCTCAAGGGTAAGTTTCAAGAGCTATCCACGAAGATCATTGGTAAACCTTTGATCAAAGGCACCAAGGTTATATTATGGGATCAGATGGCAGCTTTGATAAAGTCTCAGTGGAACCATTTCAATATCACCCAAGAGGAGTCAGAAATAACTAAGACTGCCGTAGTAGATGCACAAGCTATAATGAGCAGTGTAAACAAGAAGGTCCAGGTGACTAGAGAGGTGATCAATTTCATGAATGAAAAACCTTTGTACAGCTACAAACGTATGCTGTTCGAGATCAAACCAAAGTGGTCATGGAAGCAAACAAGATGGTCACAAAGGGGACTTTGGCCCAGAATGTAGCTGACATGGCAGACCAATTGAAGTAGGATGTGTTCTCTTTCAAGGAGCAGTTCAAGACAGATTTTTCTCTCGGTCTTCCTTCTTTTTGGGATGGAAATGAAGACCTATATCCACTGGAGCACTATATTACCCTGATGGCAGATGTAAGGAATACTGAAATTCGCATGACAGATACTTTGCAAGAACTCAGTGGAAAAATAGTTGTAGAAAAGATGCATAAATTTTTTGAGGTTCTCGACCTCCTCCAAGCCATTTTCAGTAGTCTTCCGAAGGCTTCTTTTGAGTGCTACACTGAGCTTGAATCAACTCTTAGGGAGATCAAGGTATTCCAGTATCCTATGGGTAAAGAGTGGAAAGGTATCGCCAAGTTCAATGAAGCCCAATAGTTAGAACAGTCCAATAGAGAACAAGCAGCAACTACAGCCTCATCATTGCAGCCAAAAGCAGATGCCTCTTCCACGCGACAAGGCATCCTCCAACCTCAGCATAGTGGACCCCATTCGCAGCAACAAGCGAGTCAGCATTAGTCAGCATGACCGTTTTTTTGTAACAATATTTTGTTGTGAATCACAAACATAATTTCATAATCCGTTGGGCTGTAACAAACTCTTTGTGACAATTTATTTTTTGTAAGTGCTCGAAAAGGATATATATAGTAGAATCGGCAATATCCAAAAGGTCAGCTCTCTTTTGTAAGAAGTATTACTTCTAATATCTGGCAGTACGATCAATATGTAAAGAAGATTATCATTTTCCTGATCTTGAAATTTTATGAATTCAAAAATTTGATGTGTACAATTAGTATTTTCTCCTGTTATTTCATCTATTTCATATTATTCATGATTTATGAATCCGTTTCTGAGTTTAATATGAGTGCTATGAGCTTAAATTGTTGCTTCTAAGATGGTTAGCACATGAAGTTTTCATGTTAATTTATCTGGAAATAATATCCTCATATTATTCAGTTGCAGTTCTGTGATCATTTTATTAAAAATACTGAATTCCTCCCCTAGGTTCAGTACGTTATTCTTTAACATAGAACAAAGATTTACTCTCTTTGCAGTACCTTTGTTTTATGCCATTACATTTTACATCAACACTCAATTCTGGTTTCTGGCACATTGAAATACTGCCCATATTTTTCAAGATTGGTGAATGTGATTTAAAAGATCAAGTAAAAGAATACAGAAGATCTTATCGATGCCCAGGCACAGTTCTAAAGGCAGCCTTAGAACGTATCTGGGACTAACACCATCGATGCTATAATTATGGTCTGATTTGACTGCCACATGCTAACCGTCTACAAACTTCAACTCCCGACGCTTACTCTTTCCTTTGCGATCGACATATCTTCAATGTCTTTTTCTTCTTCTATATATATATATATATATATATATATATATTATTTTTTGAAAACTGGTGCGAACCCTGTTTCAGTCGCCATGCGCCTGACTATGGCGATATGGCTTCAATCGACTTCTATTCACTAGATTTATCATTAGTGTCCCATATAGATTTTGTAACTATATTGCAACTCCGTTAGTGATAAAATTTATAATATAGGGGCCCAACCAATGCATCTACAGGTTACTTGGATTCTTTGCGAACTTATTGTCATATAGCAGCACCATATCTCCACGCTGGAAGTGCTTGGCCTTGATGTGGATATCATGCCAAGCCTTCTGGCGATCCTTTTCTACCTATTGCTGGAATTCTGGGATAAACCTGTCGTCATCAAGCTGTACTAATTGCGCCAACCGTTCTTCGATTGCTCCATCATCGCTCATTCCTTTGGCTGCTGCGATGCAGAGACTAGGGACAATATACTCCATTGGCATCACCGCTTCTTGTCCGTAAAATAAATTGAATGGTGTCTGGCCTGTTAGATGTTTACAAGTTGTTATGTAGGCCCACAATATTGCAGGAATATTCAAATCCAAGTAGTCGTAGTTTGTGCTACATAACTTTGTTAGCGCATGCTCCAATACCTTGTTAATTGCTTCCACCACACCATTCGCCTATGGGTGGTATGGGGTACTCTTGTGATGCTGAATTTGGAATTATTTCATCATTTCCTTGATAGTTTGGTTGACAAAGTGAGTATCCTGGTCACTCATCAGTATCTTTAGACACCCAAACCTGGTGACCACGTTATCAAACAAAAATCTTGTTGTTGTCGTAGCTGTGCAATCCTTTACCGGTGCAGCTTCATCTCATCGCGTTAAATAATCAGTCACAATGATTATATATCATGACCCTGTTATTTTTCCTGGTGGGTTGATCGGTCCTACAAATTCAACCGTCGAAATCTTATAGCATTAGTTGAGGTAACAGTGGCATTTCATCTCTTTGCTATGGTTTTCCTATTCTTTGGCACACATCATAGCTCCTGGCATAATCTGTAGCATCTCCATGCACCGTCGGCCACCATAGTTGTTACCGGACAATCTACCGAAAGCAGACTTAAGGCATGATCTCCCTAGTTCAATGTGAATCTAGAACAAATAAGACAGAATATAACCTGCTTTCATAGATCAAATAGAAGTGCAAATAGATAGATAGATCGTTTACCTCAGATTTGTAGATCCCTTTGCTCTTTGTTGATCCAATGCCCCAGTATCGTAATATCTCAAGCTGCAAGACCCTATTGAGCACATAGGAACCAACAAGAAATGAAAGCATACATTTCATATGATTGATCTAAGTTAACAGTTAAGGAAGAAAACTCTAAACATTATCAATGAGACAACATTTATGGAAAGATATTATATTAACTGTAAAAGAAGGAGTTACATAGAAAGGATAAAGATACAACCAAAGCCTTAACGTTGCATCCCCCATCCAACATGTCCAAGCCAAACCTCCAAGATGGTACAAGCTTCTCAAGATGATTAGGGATCATCAATATGGATTCTACTAGCATAAGGATACTATAGACCTTCCTCTCCTTCCCATGGAGAGAGGGGGTGTTTATATAGGGCTAAAGAGATAGGGTAGGTTGAGGATTAAGGGGAGATGGTTAAGGGATCCTCCCATTAGGTTAGGAACTGAAATGCCACCTCTCCTAAATTCTAGTGATAGGTATCCACCTCAACAAACCTCTATAAAGACCTCGAGACTCCCCAAAATAGCCTCTAACTAACCCTGGCGCACCCTAGTAGAGGAGACAGAGCTCCAGAGAGTGTCAGGTGCACCTTGTAGGAGGATAAAGGGCACCAGTGGCTCACCCTAGCTGACCAGGAATTGCGCTGGCACACCCCAGATGAAGGAGAAGTGCGCTAGCCTACTCAAACAGGGTCAAATGGGCAGGGATAACCTTCATTTTGAATGTGTTTTAGCCTAGTATGAGTTTAGGGGCCTGAGCAAAGAGTTTACACAATGGTCATGATAACGACACTTGTAACACTTGCGACACTTGCACAAGGGTGACAAGATTTTGGTGTAACAGAATTCCCCCCAAAGCATGAAGCTGACGGAAATAAGACATGTGAAATGATTTGTAGCAAGAAAAGAATAATGGCAAGGAATTACTGGTTGGGAAGGAGCTGTTGCAGAAATGACCCTGAGATCCACAAATCTCATACGACACAAAACATGGCTGCCGACCAATACACTGCAGATCCATGGTAGTAAAGGCCGACTGAACACAATCATGGATACTAGACACAATCGTAGATCCATGATGACGTGATAACACAGCCACGACCAATACAATGTGGATCCATGTAACATGACTCAAACAATCTACATCGTAACCTGGGAAAAATATGACTTCCCCAGGGTCTTCAAGCCGAACCCGCGATGATACAAATCTATCCATGTGATTACAATGTTTTGGAGTCAAACATGGTAGAAACCACTTGATTACCGGTCATTGATGTATACCGTTAACAAGTACGAGGGAAATCACCATTGATGTCAATGATCCCCAAGGTATCATAGTACAAACCATTGAATGTGAATCAAGGGCTTGAAGTCGAACACTCGATGGGATCTTTCAATCAAGAGTCAATGATGTAAACTCATGTTGAAAGCGAGGTAACTTTCCATTAGGGCATGCAAGCCCAAGCTACTCGATTGGTTTCTAGATTCATCCGTTAGATGATGTGTTGAAGTCGAAAAGGATAAATCCGTCGAAGGAGGGCCATGATGAATCCCCCATCATCAACACAAAAACTCGACGACAGATGTTTGGAGTGAATCGGATAATAGATAAATGTGCAATATTGACTCAAGGTAGACCGACATGATGGAAGGTGTACTGACTGCAGATGACGAGCAATGAACATCTCTTGAACATGGTCATGGCATGACTTGGTAGTATTGACATGACGAGAATGACACTAACCCCCAACGCAACTAATAGTAGAAGCATTATTTGGATGACCCAATGGAGTGACATGAATCATGAAATATGCAGAACTCGAAGACAAATGGATTACCCAAGTACTTAATGCAAATGAAAAATGAGTGCCATGTTCAAGAGCAACTATGTACTTCCATAAATAAAGTGTAATACAAAATCTTCCCTTTTTCCCCATCATGACTGATGAGTGCCTCACTTGTTTTTAATGAGCTTGAAGAGGGTAAATAGATGGATGAGTCCAATCCAAAATGTTTTACAAACCTAGGAAAGGAGGGGTTCGTCCCATGACGGGACCTTCAATGTTGAGTTTTAACGAGTCCATAGAAGGTAAAATCGATGTCATTTCATGTTTAGAGAGTCTGAAAAGAACTAAAGAAGACTCCAAAGGTCCTTTTTCGTAGGGGTAGTCTCTTCGCCCAGAAAAGGGTAAAACAATGCGAGAGAGAAATCTTCCAGTCATGATTGGCTAGAGTGCTCCTTTTTCGTAAATAGTGCCCCCTAGTCTGAAAAAAGGGTAAACTATCACCAGGGAGACGATCATTCAAATCATTTTACAAGTGTGAACGAATCAAGTTCGCTTGGCCATCTTTTCCTATTTTAGGAGTCTGAAAAGAGCTTGAAAAGGACTCCATGAACAACTTTGTCATGGTTGATAACCAAGTATGACAAAGGAAAATGTAAACTCGGCACAGTTCCTTTTCCGTAAATAGTCTAGCGAGGCCGGATAAAGTGATAAACCTATACTCGTTAGACACACCTTTTTACTCAAATTTTTAACGAGCACGATATTGGTATCAAAAGCACTTGGAATCTTTTTCATATTTGAACCAGAGCACTAAATAATAAAAAGTAAGCTCAAACCACTTTTCATGTTTTAACCGGAGCACGAAAAAAGTGAAAAGTAAGCTCAAACCACTTTTCATGTTTTAACCAGAGCATGGAAAAAGTGAAAAGTAAGCTCAAATACCATCTTACTGTTTTTAACGAGCTCGAAGATAGGTTGCAAGAATGCTCATGATGTATGCTTCATTTTTAACAAGCTTGTAACGAAAAATGAACTATGCTCAGGATAATTCCCATTGGTAGGTTTCTTCCCAACATGATGGATAGAGGTTGGAAAGTTTGCCCCCAGCATAAGAAACACAAGAAACTGATGGCTTACTTCTAGTATGATTTCTAGAGGCACTGTTTCATTTTTTAAAGAGCTTGATACAGGAAGAACTTAGGATTATTTTGATGGTTTAATGAGCTCGAAAACCAAAAAGGAAAGTATGCTCGAAAATATTCCCATTGGTGGACTCTTCCCCAACATGGTATCCAGAGGTTGGTACATACCCCCAGCATGATTGCTAGAAGTAAGTTACTTAGCTCCAACATGATGTGGAGAGGCGATCGAGTTGACTTCAACATAATGTATAGAGGTTGAAGGAATTCCCCCCAAGCTTCATTTCATTCGCCTAAGTCATATGCGGATGAAAAGAAGGTTTAGGTACTAAGTCTACGAGAAGACTCGACTCAAAGGGAAAGGTTTTGTTTCATTTTTTAATGACCTTGACACAGAAAAAGAACTGTGCTCACATGGTACTGTTTCATTTTTTAACGAGCTTAAAACATAAAGAAACTATGCTCAATTTAAAGGCACTTATCCAACATGATTTCCAGAGGTTAGTAGTGTGCCCCCCAGCATGATGTCCAGAGGCTGGAGATATGCCCCTCATGCTTAAGGGGAAGAAACCACTAATACGTGTGGAACGTTCAGGGAAGTTTATTGAATGGCAGTCATGCGATGATTGGGTGTCACGAAGGAAAGATGATCAATGGTCACAATCCTCCCATAATAGGAAAAATACATCACTTAAAAGTGTAATGTCCCTATAATGTCCCTTGTTAGGAATTTTATTAAAATGGAAAATTTTCACTTTTTTCCCTAGTTAGACCTTTGACTAGTTTTGAGCTCTAGGTCCCCAAATTGCTCCAATTGCTCCCAAATATTTTGAGAAGGTATATGTATGATGTTAGAACATAAATATTTGTTTCAGGGATGATTTTGGACCTTTAAAATACTTATGCAAATCCTCTTTCAATTCTGGCCAATGTAGGGAATTTTACTAGTAATTTCCCTTTGACTAGTATTGGTCTCTAGGTCTCAAATTGACTCTAAATGCCTTCAAATATTCAAGGAAGGTGTATGAATGATATTATGACTTGGTATGAATGATATTATGACTTGAATATGATGTTCAAGGATGATATGTGGCCACCAAAATATCTCTACAAACTCTCGTAATATTCTGGACCAAGTATGCAATTTTTCTAGTAATTTGGGGTTCAAATCCCCCTGGGATAAGTACTGAAAATGGCTTCCCAAATGCCTCCAAACCCACTCAAATTTATGAAAATATGTAGGGAATGTATTAAATATGTTATTAAGGTCTCATTTAAACCATTAATTTATTATTATATCTGTTCCAACCCTCCCATTTAGCTGCAAAAATCACCCATTCGACCCTTGGGGAAATGACACTATTTCTTCTCCCAATGTAATTAAACTAAGTAAAAATACTTCAAATGCTCAAGTACAGTACATGAAAATTTTAAAATACATCCATATAAGTCTATTAATCACAAATATATCATATAATCATCCATTCATTCGAAATCATCAGCATTACATTGGTTCACAACAAGGTAGTGGGGAAATGGCACTGTTCTTTCATTAAAAATGAGATTTACACATTTCTACTTGGAATTTCGACCTGAAAATTTTTGGATATGAATAAAAGAGTATTTAATTCATATTAAAAAATAAATGGGGCATTATAATCTCCCCAAAAGAGTACAATAGCTCACCAAAAACGCCCTCCCTCAAGGATCAAGAATATGCCATCAAAACTGGAAATGGTTGAAGAAGTGAGCTGCAATAGAAAAAACCATGAGCTTCCCTATAGATTAAACCTGCAAATAAATAATCCATTAAAGATTCAAATTAAATTTCTAAATTCCCTTTCCAATTACCAACTTGGATGGGAATCTTTCACCCTCGAAATTGGCTAAGGCAAGAAACTAGTCATCCACTAGCTCTCCCTCTTCACAAATGCAATTGCAAATTATACAAATGATCAAAAGCTAGTTTACTTATTTGTTATTGAAATTTATAAATTTATAATGTCCTCCATGGTTCGAATTCCTTCCAAGAGACTCATGCCAACTCAAGTTGGGAAGAGATTCCAAAGGACGCCACTTTTACAACAATTCCTAGTCTCCCACTTCCACCAAATCACATGTGGAAGCATCTTAGCTTCCCTAACACCCTTGAGCGCCCTCTTGGAGTCTAGTTTTAGACTTGACATGTAATATATGTCATATGTCAGCCTTCATGTCTGATTTGTGTCATAGGTGTCATAGCATCTTCATCATTGTTGTCATAGAGCTAGGGAATCTAGCCCAAGTGTCTCACTAGCTCCAAATTTCCTCTTCCTCTTCCATGGGAGTTAAAATTCCTCTATATTTCGACCTTGGATGAGTCATTCCATGAATAATACCTTTTGAACTCCCCCAAGTATGTTACCATTCACCTTGAATTTGAATTGGTGAGAGAATGATGCCAAGTGTAGTGGGGAAATCTAGCCATATGTGGGTCCCACTTCCTCCATGTGTCTTCATGATCAAATGCCACTTTGATTTTCACTTGTATATATTTATTTAGCTCCTTTATTAAATATTTATGCCATTCTAATGTTAAAACATCATATATTATCCCCCTTATTCCAAATCCCAAAGCTTCCACCCCAAACCTAGGAAACTAGTAATTTTCCTCCTTGGCAATTATTTGACCTTTAGCATCAATTTGACAAACTCTAATGAATATGGCCAATGTGATTAGGCCATTGTGAACCAATTCCAAATTTGGGACATGACAGAAAGAGTGTGTACACTACGACTTTCATAGCATAGACATAATCACATCCAAGGAGCAGATTGAAATCTAAAGGACCTTGGAAAACCATGACATCAACATAAACAATTTTACCTCCCAAGGTGACATGTAACTGCAGAAGAATACCTAAAGGTTCGGTAAGGCTTCTATTAAAAGCCAAAATCTGACCCGTAATCGGCACAAGCTGAGGAGACCCTATAGCTTGCCAAGCAGTTGAGGATAAAATACTAACATAAGCTCCCTCGTCAACTATAGTGCGAAAGATTTCCTTATCGGCAACACCTACAAATATCTGGAAAGGAACATATGAGGGGAGACAAGATTCTACTAGAGTATTCCAATCAAATGAAATAACCTCAGTACTTGGAGGAGGTCCCATGGATGAGACTTCTCCTTGCCTAGAACTGTCTGAACCCACCATAAAGATATCAACGGTTTCTAATTCACTTTCAGTTGGAAAAGCAGGATACGACGAAGATTTTGTGATGGTGGTTGCTTCAATCTGGGAATTTTCCAATGAAAGATTCGGGTGGACCGAGGATAAAATTAGATCTACCGCATGCATTTCACTCTTCAGAGGAGGAGTGCGATCAACCGAAGATGAAACTTGATTAACGGATTGGGTTTCATCGCCCAAGGGAGTAATGGGGTCGATCAAGGATGGAATTGAATCGACCGCTTTATTCTCACTCTCCAATGAAAGAGTGGGTTCAACTGAGGGCGAGGGCGGGGTTGTATTTATCTTCTTATCAACCACTGTAGGATCAAGGGACAACCTACAATATTCAATTGGAAGGTGTTTATGGGATATGTTCGTGTCTTCCAACAATTGTGAAGCTTCATCCATACGAGGACAAAGGTAAGTACGGTGCATGCCCTTGCATAACCAACAAGGATCTGCAGCTCTACCCTTACGACCCTTAATTACAATGTCACTAGTTGATGAGGTATCATCAGTATGATGCCCAAAGAATAATGACATGGGATGTTCAGAACGTGACCATATTTCTAAGACCTTGGAGATACTAGGTCATCTATTAAGAAAATGGGACCCTTTACAAAGTTTGCAAGGGAATTTCGGTTTACGCAAATTCAAAACAGGTGTATCGATGCTCCTAACATGATGATCAGGGGCTGGTGAGTTCCCAGCATGATGGTCAGAGGCCGGAGTTGTGACCTTCTATTGAGTGTTCTTCTTCTTACCCACCTTCTTACTAACACCATAGTTTTCAGTAGGAGAAGAGGAAGAGAGGGAAGCTGATTCAACATTCGACGAAAAAGGAGAAGGGTCACCATGAGATTGATGCTCATGGGGTGAAGGACCTACGTTCGACATGATTGGTGCACTTGGTGTAACAATATTGGAGAATAACCATACTGGTAATCCTATCATCAATCCAGGAAGACTCAATGTAGCCATAAAGGGAGGACCAACAGTTCCACAAGGGGGAATAACAAATGGCATACCCTAGAAAGGGGTTTCTTGGTTGGTAGTCCCAGAAGAATCTTTTATATCTAAAAGAAAATCCTAAGAGTCTCTGAAGTACCACACAAATCAGATGCTACTCAAGCCTAAAAGAAACAAGCAAACTATGTGAATAGGAGTGGATAAGCAGTCAGGATCCTCACATGATTATCAAGGTGCCACAACTCGCTATATACCGCAGGGTCCAACAGTAAAAAGTGATAAGGAGGATTGGGACCGTACCCTTTCCTGAATACCCGACTACCTGAACAACACGTGCATAGTAATATTCCCTAGTGGTGTTATTGGTGTATTGTGATGCCAAGACGACCAAATGGTTAACTCAGTTGGTCTCAGGAATCCTAGGAGTGTCTCCCGATATACTCAAGGTACATGGGAGCTCAAATCTGTAGTGGTCCTGTCTAATGCACAACCATACGGCAAGAGCCTTCTGATATACTACCAAGTATGTGAAACACCTTTCGATATACACCGAGTACGTGAAGTTCCTTTCGATATGCCCTAGGGTATGTGAAAGAGCCTTCGATATACCAGTTGGTACATGAAAGAGCTTCGATATATTGGTTGGTACGTGGAAGAACTACAATACCCCTGGAATACAGTGCAGGAAAATAACGACAGCTGCCACATTTTATGACGCCGTAACACGTCACTAACTTACACACAGTTACTAAATGATTTTAACCTAAGCTAGCGTTAATTTATCTTTTGTGGTTATGTGGATGCATGAGGTGTAGACAAGAAATGTAAAAATAATGCAAATCCTAACTACATGACGATGCACATTTTTCTTTGTCTTTCGATGAAACCTACTTAAGGTAAGGAGATATCTTTTTCCCTTTTATAATCAAAATGGCCTTAAGCAGTAATGAAATTAATAATTCCTATCTAGAATGCATACACTCTAGCTTTCCTCTATAATGGGATAAAAAGGGAAGGAAATCAAAGATGCGACAAAACCTTTATATGCAACAAAATATTGTCCTTGAAAGCAAACTAACTTTGATTTTCATATGTGTGTATCAGGATGAAATTTGATAACTAAGTACTTTTCAGATCAACAAGCAGAAAATGAGAGAATGTCTAATAACACTCTAATCACCCAGAAATTCCCAAAGAAAAAATGAGAGCACCCACAAACTTTATGACACTCAAAGATCATTCAAAGCAAGCCAAATTCAAGCAGAACCTACTGACTAAATGAATGAAGGGTTTGGATATCAGATCCAAGGATCCAAACAGATTTGAAGAGATCTGGTAATGTGACCAGGGATTGTAAAATCAACCCAACAGGTGGGGGAATTGAAATTTACCCTCATAGCCAAGTAAATCATTTGACTGATCAAGCACCCAAAATAAACCAAAACACATCCAAACATGGACTATGCTATTCCTAGGAGGTCTGTGGCTGGAAAGTACAGTCCATAGATCAACCTCTATTAGACTAGGACCCAAAAACTGAAGGAAATCATTGTCAAAACTTAGTTTGGAGAGGCTGGCGCACCCTACTTCACTGGACAGAGCGCCAGAGGGGGTATGACGTAGGTAGTACATAGGAAAGGTGCACCACCGGCGCAGATTTCCTTTAGGAAAAGTGAGTCGGCCACACAGGAGCATAGGGGAGGCACTGCCTAGGTGCGCCTGTCGAATTTCGAGCAATAAAAGTGTGATATCTCCCAAGGTAGAAGGGTAGGAGGCCTGATGATGATCCCAAAGAGAATCAAGGACACATAAGAAAATATTTAATGACAGAGATCTGATGGTAGGAAGGCTCAAAAGGATAGAAATGGCTCAGAAAAAAGAGATGAAATCAAACATAAATGAAATCAATTCTACTGTAATCCTCAATATGGTCACCAAATTTTTTACCGAACAATCTATCGAAAGTGAACTTAAGGCATGATCTCCCTAGTTCAACATGAATCTAGAACAAATCAGACAGAACATAACCTACTTTCATAGATCAAATAGAAGTGCAAACAGATAGATAGATCATTTACCTGATATTTGCAGATCCCTTTGCTCTTTGTTGACCTAATGCCAGAGTATCGTCAGATATCAAGCTGCAAGACCCTGTTGAGAACCTAGGAATCAACAAGCAGTGAAAGCATACATTTCATATGATTGATCTAAGTTAACAGTTAAGGAAGAAAACTCTAAACATTATCAATGAGACAACATTTATGGAAAGAGATTATATTAACTGTAAAAGAAGGAGTTACATAGAAAGGAGAAAGATACAACCAAATCCTTAATGTCGCATCCCCCATCCAACATGTCCAAGCCAAACCTCCAAGATGGTACAAGCTTCCCAAGATGATTAGGGATCACCAATATGGATTTTACCAGCATAAGGATACTATAGACCTTCCTCTCCTTCCCATGGAGAGGGGGTGTTTATATAGGGATAAAGAGACATGGTAGGTTGAGGATTAGGGGGACACTAGGTGTTTTGGACCCAAAATATGACATCAAGAATGCCGAGTTTTCTACATATTGTCGTCGACCATCAGCCAAACTTCATTTTGTTTAAACGTCGGTCCAAATTTGGCTGATATCCGATGGTAGGACTTTCCATCGGATATCCGACTACAATATGACGTCGGATATCCGAACCTTACAGTTAATATGCAGTCAGATATCCGCTGGTGGTATGGCAAGAACGTCAGAAATGATAGAGTAGGAAGTCGGATATCCGATGGAATTTCCATGTACAAATGGCTGATATCTAACGTTCTTAGCCATCTGTGGTATGGAAAGAACGTCGGATATCATAGAGAAGGAAGTTGGATATCTGGCGGCATTGCCATGCACAAATGGCTGATATCCGATGTTCTTAGCCGTCGGTGGTATGTCAAGAATGTCGGATATCATAGAGCAGGAAGTCGAATATCCGATGGCATTGCCATGTACAAATGGCTGATATCTGACGTTCTTAGCCATCGGTGGTATGGAAAGACTGTCGGATATCATAGATCAAGAAGTCGGATAACCGACGAAAATATGGTAATTTAAAAGAAAAATACACTATTATGTTGTGATCAAATTTGAAGGGTGGGTCTTAATTTTTATTGGAAGGGAATTTGTTCTTGGAGCACTTCAAAGATGAAGGGAAATTTAAATAATTGTACTTCAATTGACAAGTATAAATTAACTAAACCCTTTCCCCCAAAAAATGCAAGAAACAAATATTGCTCATCCATATTTGTACAATATTAAAAAATTGAGCACTCCTTAATATCTACATGATAAAATGGTATATTTTCAATAAAAACGAATTTGAACACATTAATTTGATATATATGTAACATTAATTTTACAGTTCATTAAAATAACAACTATTTTGTTGTATTTTTCAGGGTTAGAGCACACTTTATTATACATAAAAATACTTAGACTATGTAATAACCATATTGGGGCATCTGTGTGATCTTATGTATAGTGCAAGACGTTGTAACTAGATATTTTAACTGCGTGATATTATGTATAGTTCAAGATGTTGATCTTATCTACCTCTATGTCGAAACTGTTTTCCATGTTGATGCGGGCCACTACCCTCCTTATTGTCTTACCAAAAGGCATGCGAATGAGGAAGAAGACTTAAAATTATGGATTTCACCATCAAAGAATCCTTACAATCACATTGGTAAGGAGTGATAAGAAGATCACAACAATCCAACGTGTCTAATCTCAGATGATGGTGCCAATTAAAGACTTATAATATGGTAAATTTAATATAAGACTTACTTATAGTTGTCTCTTACTCTTTGTGTACACATTTGATAATTTATGGTTGTCTCTGCGCCTTGACCCAAATGATATTATAAGGTGAGGAGTGCATGCATAATAATCCTTAGTTATCACTATGCGATGATTTTTTAAGTATTAAGATTGATATCAGTTGACTTCATGTGAACATGGGAAGATAAACAACAACAATTAAATAGGATTTTCCCTTGATGTTAGCATCAACTTACGTCCACCTCGTTGACGGCGTTGACCTTCAGTTTTCTTATAACTCTCTAGATAATTTCTTATCCTTGGGTTAGTGATACAAACAACCTCTCATCTTCTTTAATCTTCACTGTCCACATTATTCTCCCCAGAAAAAGAGGAGAGATATCTTCTCTGTTGCACGAAAATTGGACATAATGGAGAGGATGCAAATGATCTAGAGGATTTGAGACATATCTCATTCAAATATTCTCAAGGAGATTCCAAGGAAATTAAAGAGAATGTGAAGGATATTGGTTCCAGTGTATCATTTACTCAGCCTTTGAAGTTGTGGAAACTCAAAATTGGTTATGAGGAGCAACCAAACATCACAACAAGATCCAAGGAATTGTCAAAATTTAGATGACACGTGAGTGGGTTGTAGAAATCCAACATCATAGCCATTCATTGAGCTCCTCTTTGTTTCGAGAATAATTTAATATTCTGTACTGAACAGGGCCAACCACGTGAAGGTGGAATATCTTATGGCCTCTCACCCCCCTCACATCACTCTCAATTCCCCATACCCAATGCATGTACTTGAAAAAAAAATTACATGCAAATTCATGTATATTTCATCATGTACTTTCATCTACCATTCATTCAATAAAGGCTAACATTCATTAAACCATTGTTTCATTCAGTCAACACATTCATTCAATAAAAGATAACATTCAATAAACCATTCATTCCTTCATTCAACACATTCATGCAATAAAAGCTGACATTCAATAAAGGTAACAATTTACTACACTGAATTATTAAACCATTAAACCATTCATTAATTCATTAGGCCAAAAATCATGGACGATATATTATTATCAAATATAACTAGACGACGTTTTTCCAGTCACTTATTTTTAGTTTTTCTTTTCTTTTGTAGTACATAATCTCTAAGAAGACCATCTTGATCTGGACTTTCTCCTCCAGTTCTTGGTTCTTCATCAGGCGCTTGTCGTGATGTTTGCATCCTAGAGTGCCGATCCAGACGTGGATTTTCCGGCAAGGGGTTCAAATTTGCTGCAACAATGTGAAAATGTTACATCGTTATATTTGGCTATTGTAATGACAAGTTTTTCATTTAAAAAAAACATTATGAAGGTGTTTTTTTACTTGCTATGGCCACATCATGTTGTTCATGTTCTTGTCCAGGCTCAACCTGTACAGTTTCAATCTCTACATGCTTTGCAGTTGAAATATGGTGAACTACAATTAATATTCACCATTTGCAATGCTATACATAAAATTGTAGCATATGAATAAATTCATTACCAGGATTTGAAGCATGATCTTTGATTTGTTGTTGTCCCTCCTCAAAATTAAGGGGATCATTGCTTTCCTGCTCAAAATAGAGTCAATATTTTATGTCAAGTATTTATAACGAATAGTTTGCACAAGCAATAAATCTTCATTAAACTATATAGATATACCTATGCACCAGATGGATTAGTACCAGAAGACTGTGTTTTCCCAGAGAAGCTTATTCAGCGTTCAACAACAGCTCCAAAGCCATGCTGGAATCCAAGCTTCATGTCTTCCTCAGTGGCCACTTCATTTAATCGGTCGGCCTGAATATTTGCACAACGTCGTTAATTATCATTTTGCGGTGCAATAAAACGAAAAATAATTTGCAATTTATTATTTGTATGCATTATTGTTTTTTTGAAACTTACAATTCGTGCCGTAAAATTCAAATAACCACCAGGCCCAAGCTTGTGCTGACCGATTTTTTCCAGTCTTTTCTTTGTGGCCTTTGATGTGTCTGACAGCCTATGCAAGTGTTGAAATACATTAGATGTTCCAAATTCGATATAGAAATCAATAATAATAAGGTTTAGAATTACATTGCGGAAAGTATTGCATACCTCCCTATGCCTGGTGGTATATTTCCTTCTTTTCTCTTATCCCTCTCCTTTCCATCTTCCACTAGAGCTTTCCACTCCATTGCTGGAATCATTGGAGGGCGCTCATACCTATTTTTTTTTTCTAGGTGGGTCCTATATTGGTCTCGGGCAACCTTCATATGTTTTCTAGCCTTTTTCAGGACCTTGGCTTGATTGAAGGTCTTGTCCCCGAACAAGCCAACCAATTGATTAGTGAGGTCATCTTTTAAATATTTTGGTTGTCTATCCCACCTTGTTCAAATGGTGGGCCCGAATATCTCCAAGGACAATTCATTCATTTGTTTATAGAAAACATCATTTCCTACAAAACGATCATGCCATGATCATAATTAGTTGAAAAAAATGTTTTATCGGTATATTACAATGAAATTATAAACACTAACTTGATCAACGTATGTTAATTAACTGGGATCTTCTCGATCTTTATTGGGATGAGATCTTCGTCCACCAAAAATGTTTCCTCCATTGTTCTCATGTTAGTGACACAGGAAGATCTTGGAAATGCAGCTAGGGAGATATCAATATTACTAGGAGTCTTGATGTCGACCCCTTCCTCTAGACGATCTGGTGTGCATCGGTCACTAGCGGCCGGTGTGCTCACAGCTGGGGTTCATGGTGTTTCGGAACGTGTTGCCGACTGTCCAGTCGACAACAATGGCAAAGTATTCGATGCACATGGAGTCGTTTTCTCATGATGCGACATCTCTCCATGAGCCTTGCTGGGGCCAACACCACCTTGACCACTATTGTGTGGTCTCTGATAATTCTGTAAATAAAAATGACATTTTATATGTTCAGTACTATCATATAAAAGAGAAAATTATAAAGTTATAAATGAATTATTTTATGATTCAAGATTCCTCAACTTACTCTCAAGGTTTCAGATCTTCATTCTAACAATTCAATCCTTTCTCTAATCTGGCTTGTTTGCGGAACCTTGATTAGCAGAGAAACGATTTCCACACTATATTTATTCAACATTTTGTTTATCATCTTAAACGGGTCTGTGACTTCACCAATTATGTTGGTATCATTAAGCATCTCAGCTAGTTCAAGATCTATTGAATATTCTTGCGATGCTGTTTCATATAACGATTCACTAGGCTGCAACAAAAATATATAAAACACTACTAAGTTCTATCATGATAGATTCCTAAAATTATATTAACAAAACATATCTATCATGATATATTCCTAAAATTACAACTAGGTTTACGTGATGCCTGGACGATGGTGTCGTATGATCCACAACTGTGGACTTGCCCCGATCATTAGGCCCCTAAAAAAAGAAGTATAAAACATTATCATAACGAAACCAGTATACACATGAAAAATACATAACAAAATAAACATTATGCTACGTATTATATTGGTACAATTCCAATGAATTATACATGAAACCTTGAGGATAGTGATCCACTCATCGGATCAATGGTCATAGGTGACTTGCCCCGATCTGCTAATATCTGGGAGTTTCCCCTTACAGAACCCTAAATCAAAAACATAGTGAAAGTCACCTAAACGAATCCAAAACTATTCATGAAAAAACACATAAAAAAACCATTATTCATATTATATTTTTACTATTACAAAGATGTATACCTGTTGCGTTGAGGATACTGTGACCCTTACAGAACTGGCCTGCATAAAAAATAGAGAAAATTACGTAAACGAAACCAAAATATCCATTGAAACATTAATATAATGAGAAAACATTTTGACATATTTAAATTGTACAATTACAATTAGGTTTACCTATTGCCCCGAGGCTGTTTTCGTCTGATGAACATTCAGGTGGATTTCCCGATCAACGTTATGCATCAAATATAGATAACGTTATATAAACCAAACCAATATACTAATAATGAAAAAACAAAGCAAAAAAAACTCTTTTTTCTTATTATATTTTTACTATTACAAAGATGTGTACCTGCTCCCTTGAGGAAGATGTACTCCTACGACCATCTGCTGGCGAGGATTTTTCCCGACCACTAGCCTACGAAGTAAATATGGAAAATTTAAACGAAATAAACTAATGAAAAATCCTTAAGATGTTAAATTCATTAATAAAAGGTTGGGTAAATTGTTATATGTACCACTCCCATAGTAACCCTTTTTGTATCCACTTGATTCAAATTGTAATTAATAAGCACATACAAAAACATGGTTTCCTTCACGCCCCTCAAATTCGCAGTTTGGTTGCTTAATTGTAGACCCTGGTTGTGTACTATTTATAAACCACACAATATTCCCTGTGGCCTTTGGCCTTCCGTCAATGTACACCGTTTCTCCTTTATTTTGATCTTTGTCTTTCAACCGTAAATAGTTTGCTGACAATCCATATCTATGCATACTTCGTGTATATTGGACCAGGTGCATCCAATCTTTGTAGTTGTAACAGGGTCCAACATAATCCATCAATTATGTACATGTGTCATAACGAACCTTTATTCCATCCATGCAAAACAACCCCAAACCATGTAATGACGACGGTGCAATTCGATATATCCTCTCGTCCACACAAAAATCTGTGTTCGGTTGAGGAAGATCCTTGGGTACCCAATGTTTCACTAAATGTCTGTACCTCAAGGGCACCTCGACATCACCTATTATCTCATCATCATAGGAACATGACCCCCCTTGAGAGTGAAAATATTCCATGCATTTATGGAATTTTATTCTGGTCTTTTGACATCTAGTCGATAAAACTCTTGTAGACCTACTGGATGTCTCACTTTCCACTAGCCTTCCTAAACTCCCCTCGCTCGAGGAAGACAGATCTGACAAATACCTTTTTGGTTCTACCTGCACCATGGAAAAAAAGTTTAGATAGGACTGCACAGTATAGCGCCTCTTAAAAGGTGACATGTAGCACCTTTTATAAGGTGTCTTGTACCGCATTCCCTTTCTCAAAATGTAGGCATTCAAGTGATGAGGAAGAGGATCACTTTATCTTTCTTAGGAGTAGAAATTCATGCAATTATGAGTTGTCTTTTATTGGTACTTTAGGTCTTGAGTCCCATATCACACCATCTAACTATCTTTTTCGTCATGTCCCTAAAGTATCTCTCATCCCATCAGTTTGGGTTCATCACCTCAGTAATTGAATTACACTCACATTTAGTAAGATATTTATGTTTAGCAATAATAATATAAAATAAAAATAACTAACCATTATGGAAAACTTCTAAATTTTTTTATGACTTTCAAAGCTAAGATCTTTGAGGTGGTTAATAAGTGTTCACAAATCTTCAAAAACAATATTTTATATAATGTTGTGAAACTTGTATAATCTTATTCAAAATCTAAACTGAAATACAGACATAGCATAATTCCTCGGACAGATATAGACTCAAGATTTATACTTAAGGAAGTATCAGGTTTCTAGAGTGATATGATACCACGAGGGCCAGCCACAGAGCATACTCTTGTTATTCCTTTTCCTAACAGACGCTAGACTTAAGGAGACACAAGGTTTTTGTTGCAATCTAATACGACAAAGGCTAGTTTCAAAGCATACACATTTTCTCAGACTCAGACACAGAGCAGAGAAAGACAAAACTCGAAGGCCTCAAATGGTTCTCTACCTAAAACTTAGATAGGACAGGCCCACTCTCTTAGTCGAATGGAATCTTATTATGACAATTTGAATGGACAGGCCCCACTCATAACAAATACTTTTGAGATATTTACAACTCATCGGAGTATGGGGGGCCATATAATTCTTGAAAGACATTGGATTCGATATCCCATGCCTTTGAATAAACAGACCTTAGGACCACGCGTCTATTCTGATGCATGTGGACTTCTATGCGGGTTTTGACAAGCCATTGTTCTTTCTTTTGAATGTAGTACTCAAGGATTTGATCCTCAGTAATCTTTGTCTGCAAAATATCTTTTACTTGTTCGAGAGATTCTCCAATGTCCTGTTTTAGATTATAAATAACAGCTAGTTCTAATGCTGTCAGATTCATGCCGAATGACTGCCATCAGTCTCTCATCCAATTAGGGCCATAGAATGGAGGATCCTCATGGATATGTGTACTTTGATGTCCAAACTTTAGCATGGTATAATATGTTCTATCTGTATTTTCTTTTCTCAATAAATCCCACCATAATTTTTATATTTTTCATAAGTGTGAGTAGTACTTGGAAACCCGAGACTAGCATCTTGATGTGGCCATGCTTTCAAAGAACATATCCGGTTAATATAGTAGTATTGATGGTCTATTTGTAGGCTGGGGTGATGTGTAGACACCTCCGTCGTGATTAAGTTAAGATCATGGTAGAGGTGTGTTAACCAATTGCTTACATCAACTGCTTTTCTCAGGGAGTTGTTGTAAATCATCTCTGGTACAATACTAAATCCCATAGGCATTCTTCTGAGTTATGGCACTAGTCTAATAAAAGCATCAGATCCCTGTAAGTTAGCATCTAACTCTTCAGTATGTCTCAAATCCCACCTAGGTTTCCATGTTTGCATATAATCCAACCAACTCATATTATCATTAATAGTATAGATCTGATGTTTTCCTCCGGTCCAAGCAGATATTTCAATGTTTACTTGTGGGTTATGGGCCCACTGGATTCTGCTTCGACCTTCTACACTCGCTTGCTTGGGGCTTGCTTTCTCCAGGCTCGATTGTTTTAGGCTCGCTTGCTTTCAGGATTGCATGTTAAAAATTAACAGCATACTTCCGTGTCAAATATTCTCTTGTTAAAAAGTCAGGAATGCCTTCAGTCAAATTAACAACATACTTCTGTGTCAAATATTCTCTTGTTAACAATTTTATTACTTAAGTCTTACCAACACATATTTGATTACCTGGGTGTAGACATTTCCTGTAGTATACTTAGAAGAGTTAATTTCAGAAATGACTGTGCCTCTTAGAGGCCAGTCAACTCTAGGAACCATGTGACCCTATTATAGGGTTAGTACAAACTAGAGAGAGAGAGATGACTGGGATATGGTACGTTCAATCAAGGAAAGTCAATGACAGTCAAAAGGACCAGTACAATTACAATAAAGATGAGCTGACATCCAGTAGACTGAGGCCAAAGAGACTCACGACCTCCAGGAAGGTACACGGACTAACCAAAGGGTACCAATACCAACTAGTAAGGTACAAGTCTAAAAGAAAAGAGTGGGTATAAATAATCATAACCCTTGGGACTAAGGGGGTGTACTACCTCAAATGTGGACAAACTACCATAGTTATACCCATAAGAACAAAAACATAAAAGGTGGTACAAATCAAAAGATAACTCAAGATGAGTAAAAGACCCAAAAGGTAAGAGGCAAGGTACCACAAAAAAATGAAAGGACCAAAATGAAAGGACAAGGTACCACAAGACCAATAAATAACAGGGTGTAAGGACCACAAGTAAATCAAACATTGTGGGGAAGGTACAAATAAGGTCAAATATATATTGCAATAACTCCTTGTAACTACTTGTTATTTGACATGCCAAAGAGATGGAAGGTCAAATAATGTCAAATATATGCAATAGCTCCTTGTAACTACCTCTTATATGCAATAGCTCCTTGAAGAACTCAAATATGACCTCTGAAAGGTATGATAGCAAGCAATCTTCCTCACTAAGGTTTGGAGGGTGGTACGAAGTGGGTATAATGACTCATAACAATTTGGACAAAGGGGGTGTACCTCAAATGTGGACAAACTACCATAGTACCCATAAGATCACCAAAAACATAAAAGGTGGTGCAAATCAAAAGATAACCAAAGATGAGTAAAAGACCCAAAAGGTAAGAGGCAAGGTACCGCAAAAAATGAAAGGACCAAAATGAAAGGACAAGGTACCACAAGACCAATAAAAAATAGGGTGTAAGGACCAAAAGTAAATCAACCATTGTGGGGAGGGTACAAATAAGGTCAAATATATATTGCAATAGCTCCTTGTAACTACCTGTTATTTGACATGCCAAAGAGATGGAAGGTCAAATAATGTCAAATATATGCAATAGCTCCTTGTAACTACCCCTTGTAACTCAAATAGGACCTCCAAAAGGTATGATAGCAAGCAATATTCCTAACTAAGGTCTGGAGGGTGGTACGAAGTGGGTATAAAGACTCATAACAATTTGGACAAAGGGGGTGTACCTCAAATGTGGACAAACTATCATAGTACCCACAAGACCAAAAACATAAAAGGTGGTACAAATCAAAAGATAACCCAAGATGAGTCAAGGACCCAAAAGGTAAAAGGCAAGGTACCACAAAAATATTATCAATAAAATGAAAGGAACATAAGAAAATCAACCAAGGTGGGGTACAACCAATCATCTCTCTCTCAAATGTACCATTGTTCCATATAACCTGAAATTCCATCATCATAGTAAAAGGAAAAGTCCACACGGATGATGTGATCATGTGGTCCTGTAGACTACTCCTAAGGTCAAGCATTAGTGGCTCCATTAAGTGGTGTCCAGTCCCTTGAGAATACCATCTAACTGAACCATCTCGAAGATCTAGGAGAAGAGGACATCACACATCATCAGATAATTGGTAACTGACTGTGTAATAACTCAAATACCCTAAAGCAACAAAGCGTGCAGAAGGGGAGCTAGGAAAAGACAATGATCATAGGCCAAACAAGAAAGCTCAAAAAAATGTACTGGGACCGGTGTCATAGTAAGCGAGCTGAAACAAAAGTGGCCAGAATGCCAACAAGCAACACTAAAAATAAAAAAAACCCTCTAAAAAGGTGAAATAACAAGAAAACTTCCTAACTAGGAGCTGGAGACCTTGACAAATCGTATCCTCCACAAGTTGATGAAATCCAAGTCGAACAATACGAAATGAGAGACCAATAATGGAAGGATATCCCTCTACCGAAAGGGATCTTGGGTAAAAGAGCCCTAGAAGAAAAGTCACTAAGCTACCTCGTTCATGACACGTCAGAGAAGGTTTTCGTCACTTCTGTCTTATCACCCCTGTATCACCAATACAATAGAGTACAAGGAAGACAATGGATCGATATGCCTTAGGCGCTAAGTGGAGTGCAGAATTCCACAAAGTACATCCAGAATCAATCCTCGCGGCTTAACCCTGAAAAAACAGGAGGCCCCTCCACAAACCAGTCGATGACCATGTCAATAAGTACTAGAGGATTTTAGTACCCTAAAGGACAACAAATATGTCTCAGATGAAAATGACAAGGGGGAATTATTTGGATGCCTATCCCCGGTGTCCTACCTAACTACCAAATTCTTTTTATCCTCAAGCGAGGTTAAAGTGTGTTGAGTTAGCGAGTTAAATTTTAATGGCTGTATTAGTCAGTCGGGTGATGGAAGTGCAACTCATGGTGTGATGACTGACTCAAACCATGCAAATGCATATGAATCAAATAAGCCTTTTCTTTCGATGAATAGCTAGCTAAGGTAAGGAGAGAATTCTTTCAAACTATAACTACTCTTTCAAATTAAATGAATCCAACAATAACTTTCTTCTACTTCTAATGGAAAAAATGTTTTGATGTGGAAATACATTCATCCGCTATCAATGGTGGATTGGATCAAATTGCCAAATAATTTTTTTCCTAACACATCCATTGTTTATAAATCTTTAGTCCATCCTTTCCCATTGGTTGGGAACCAAATAACCACTTGGAAGGTAGGACATGGAAGGAACATTAGACTTTGGGTTTACTCTTGGATTAGAGATGGCGTTTCATTTAGGAAAATTCCAATATTACATCTCTAGTAAATGTAAGTTTTGTGGATGGCAATCTTTCATGGGGAGGAGGTTAGATGTTGAAGATTTGGGTTTCAAATATTTATAAGGGAAGGAGTGAAATAGTTTTGTGCAAGTACTAATAACTAGTAATATTTATGAAAAGAGGAAGAGGACACTCTACTATGGGAAACAAATCCTCAACAGGATTCTATACTACAAGGCTCATATATGAAGCTATGTTTTCATGTGTTCAAGTAAAACTCAATCAATATTTTGGTAATTAAAGGTTTGGAATACTATGGATCCTTAAAAAAAAATCTCTTTGGATGGCTATACCAAACAAGGTGTTAACATGAGACAACCTTCTAAAAATATATTTTGAGGGTTGGGATGGTGTCCTTTGTGCATAAATTCATTTGAATATTTTTTCATATGTTGGTTGGTTTCCCTTTTTCTAAGGAAGTTTGGCTTGTGGCTAGAACACTTACTAGGGGAGTATGTCATTGGAGTAGAGTTTCATTGGAGGAGGCAACCAAATATTGGTGGTATGAAGGTCTTTTAGCTAAATTTGAAGGTCTTCCTTTGGTTATTTCTAGTCATTATGGAGAGCAAAGAACATGATTTTATTTGATGGAGGGATTTCCAATCCACTATAGGTATTCCATAGGATCCAATATGCTTTTGATTGAATTTGAAAGGAGGTATTGTTTAAAGTTTAAAGGCAAGTTGGTGCTATACACATTGACACAAAATAAGCTTGGTGTTTTTGTAATCATGCATCTGAGGGAAATTCAAATATATGCGGAGAGAGAGTGGTTAAAGTTTTTTATGAAAATTGCATTTCTTCTCCTTTACTTTCATTTTCAGGTATGGAAGCAATGATATGGTATAAGTGAAGGCCATACTTATTTTGGTTGGATACATATTAGTAGTGGAAAGGGGACTTATTGAGTTACATTTTCGAGGACTCAAAATTGGTTGTGGATTGGATCATTGATCAAAAGAGGAATCTTAAATTGGGTTTGGAGCATCTCATCATGAAGAATAAGAAGGGACTATATAGATTGGTGATCATCACTTGCAAGCATATATTCATATAGTTAAATGTTCTTGTTTATATGTTGTTGAAGAAGGTGGTGAATCCTAAAGTAATCTTACTTGAGATTATGAAGTCAAAGGAAAATTTTCTTATTGTCCCTCCTCCTAGAATTTTAATTTGCCTATATTATGTTAGTCTCTATGTTAATGCCAGGACATGTATGGTCATGATTTTGTTGTTGGTTCATGGCCATTCATCATCAATATGGAGAAGAAGTATACTACATGTGGGAGTGAGGGTCTCAATTAAATGTGTGGGATTGAGGGTTAATAAAAATATGTGTGGGGTTGAGGGTTTGAATGAAAATATGTCAAGATAAGGGTCGAATGAACCCTTCCTATCCCTAATGATAAGCTATGATTTTATTAAACACACAGTTCCACAGAATATTGAACTAGGGTGGATTGACCCTTCAACAATACAACAATTCTGTTCAGTACTTTGAAGACCATATTGCCTCGTTTTTTTTACTATGACAACATCATGAGTAGTGTATCATATGAAGTAATTATAGGCAAGAACAAAGACTAAAATGTTTATGTTGAGGACAAAGCATCTCGAGGGAAGAGGCAATGCAATGAACATAAAAAATAATAATAATAATAATAATAATATTAATAGAAGTTAAAAATAAATGACAACCTAATTTAGGGACACAACTGTTCATAAGAAACCAACTGTATGGCTGTTGATTCAATTGGTGTCTTCAAACTCTGCATTGGACACAGTGGATAATCACACCCATACTTTCAAGCTACTATAATAAACCTTCTAATATCCATGCAAATATATATACTAAATTACATAAGAGGGAATTTACTTCCAATGCATGCTACAGAAAATAAAACTCCACCACATAATCTATTAAAATATAACATGCATCCCAAGAAATTAATGGGTTGCAATATCACCCATCCAAATATAGAAAACAAGTATACTAATGGCCATTTCCAACGGCTTAAACATATGCTCAAGAATTCCTCTACTCAATAGATTTCATCCTACATGTGACCATTCGAATTTATATTGGAAATTACAGAGATACAAAAGAATTGCATGCCAAGCATATCAACTTCATAAATAAACCATTTCCACCTTAAAACAACATAGGTTGTTATAAATCCCATCATTCCCCCCAACCCAATATAAAGGCCAAATTCCACAATGATAGTTATTTAGAAGTATGCCCAACCAACTGGGTATATACATATACAAAAAAAAAGCTACATCTAATACAATAATCGCTCCATCATGCTCAAAACGCAAGCATAAAAATGGTTCACATGGCTGGAAAAGCATGAAAGATGTGGGTATGAAAACAAAAACCTTATCAAGGTTATTTCACCATTTCCATCCAAAACAACTGTTAAAGAAAATGGTTCAAAATTTCCAACAATCTAAAGGACATGGGTATCTACATGGACCAAAGGATAAGCAAACAATTCAAATGGTAAGTAGAATGAGGGTTTCCCAAGTCAAAACAAAGGCAGATAGGAACATCTAGGGAACAAGAAATTTTCACATATGGTTACACCCACGGATGCTGAATTTGCATGCAAGCAAATAAACGCTATACCATCATATAATTCCCATGCAATATGGAAAGGTGTTGGAATTTGCACGGCTTGGATCATGGGTTTGCAAATAGATGACTTGAAAAAAATGATAAGAAGTCAATTTTTTTTTGAAGAGCATAAAATAAATAGGCTAACTAGGGAAAACAAGGCACACAACAAACACATCAAAACACTCAAAATGCAATAGATAAAGGGTAGTTTCATAGCCACAGATCCTACCTTCTTTTATTCCAAAGGTGGATGGACCTCTTTTCTCTTCTTTGATAATCTTTCCATGGCATCCTAGATTCTTCCTTCAACCAGGAAATCGATACCCCAAGATGCTATGTTTATGTGTGTGAAATTGACCCTCAAATCACTTCTGGTTTTGGGATTAAAACAATAGAGGTCCAAGTTGAACAAAGAAAATATGGCCTCTTGTATTCATAGTTTCCAAAACTAAAGCACACCATATGATGATGTACAATAGACTGAAATATGATGAATACAACTGAAATTATTCCCTCTTGGACCCTCTTCCATATGGTAAACCCATGGTCAACCCTCTTATATAATTGTGATAGATCTAAGAAGGCCTGGGAAAAGATGGCACAAGGTGTCTGAATCACCCATACCATACATGAAGAACATATTTGTAGGAACCAAAGGATAATGTACATATAGATGTGAATTCCAAAGGGGGACATCCACATATCCTCCATATAAATCCGGTACAATATCCAAGATGCACATGTGTAATCAAAACCATAAATAGATGTAATACAAATGAGAGAGGATACTCTGCTAATTGGAAATAATTCAAATCCATGGGAGCTCTAATCCACCAGAATACCCTAGGATACACATTTACACAATAGAAATATAATTATTTTTATTTAAGAAGACAGAAGGATACAAAACGAAAAATGTATTTAGATAAATATGCTAACCACTCCTCCTCAGGGCTCAATGATTTTGACCTGGATCTTACAAAACAAAATATTTCGGCACTCATTGAGCCACTTTGTCACATACATGAAGATTACACTTTTCTCAAACCAACCCTTGGCTGGGCATTATCAATCTATGATAACTTCCAACAAATGCACCTATTCTTGAAGAAACCACCATGAAAATGGGTACCCAATGGTGTGAACGAAGGTAAGAATGATGGCCAAGTGCATGCCGCTCCCCCACATCAATGGAAACCTCCAACTCCAATAAGGGGGAAGGGGATTCGAATTGGTGACCTATATGTCCATTTCAAGGAAGGTATGGGGGAGTAAATAGATCTATTCAAGACTCTCGGGAAAACTAACAAATTTCAAGTATGAGGACTCCGAGAGAAAAAACAAATAAAAGAAAAAAAGAAAAAAATAACCTAGAATTAAAAAAACTAACGCTACTATTTTTAGTTGGATGGATGGTCCATAGGCCTAGTGAAATTACTGTGGTTTGTCGTGAATTCGTGAGGATTAAAAGGTGCCCAATGCGAAAAAAATGAAAACCCCCAAAAATCAACTTCTCAAATATTTAAAGATGAATCCAAGGTGTTAACACCCAAAAAGTGCTCACTAGCTCATTCCCATATTCACATGACCCATTTGTCCACTTTTTCCACCATTTGAGCCTCTAAAACCATCAAAAGGTCACCAAAAAAAACATAATACACCTTTTCCCCTTCAAAATATATATTTTTCCTCAAAAAACACAAAAAACCCTAAAAAAGGGTCTAAAATTCCCCAAAAATATTAAAAGGGAATAAAAATATAAAAAATATTCAAAAAAGGAAAAAGAGGGAAAAAGAGACCTAAACCATGTTGGTTAATACCATTGGTTTCCTTAAAACCATAATGGTATTCCCCATCACCAAAAACTATAAAAAGGTGATGGGGGCTCCTCATTAAAGATCCATATTTCATCCTATCCTCATGCTGCCAAAATCCAGCTTGAGCTTTGCCCATCTTTTGAGCTTTGCCCAACCATTGAAGCATTGGAGAAGAAGAGACCATTGGACATTGGAGCTTCTCAACCTTGGAACTACTCAAAACTCACCATCCTCACCATTTGAGGTAATACAAGAGTTTTAATTTTTATTTATATGTTTATGAATCAATTTTACTTATTGTTATTAATCTAGATTTCTTTATTTTACTGTTTATTGCCATCAATATATAGTTCATATTTGCTTATTTACATTGCTTTATTTGAGACTGCTGCTACTAGTTAGCAAGTGCATCCTTGCACATGCTTGGTTGAAAAACCAAGCAACAGTTTTTGGCGACTCCGCTATTTTTCGAATTTTAAATTTTTTCTTTAGATCTTTATTTTAGTTGTTTTTCCAATTTAAAACTGTAGATCTGCCATACTAGTCAGCTTATTCATAGCTTCCCTAGCCATTGGCCTTTTCTGCAGCCCGAAACAACCCAAAATTTCAATTTTTGGGTTCATTTTTTGCCGGTCGTTTTTCCATCCGTACATCATGACTTTCGACACCCACAGTCGCGTGGTCCATCGCGACTGTGAGCCTTTTTTCTGCGCGGTCCATCGCGACTTTTTGACTTTTTCTCGTGCGGCTCATCATGGCTAGGCAACCTTTTCCCACGCGGTCCATCGCGACTGTTTCACATTTTACAGCGCGGTCCATCGCGACTGTTTGGCATTTTTCCGCGTAGTTCATTGTGATTTTTGACCACCACAACTCGATTCACATCGCGGCTTTTGCCCACATCGCCGCACGGCTCATCGCGGGTTTTTACCCGACAACCGCGATATTTCCTGTTTCGTTTCGGCCAATTTTTTCAAAAAAATTTCACCCAATCAGCCCATTTTCCCAGCATCAATTTCTGCAATTTTATACAACCCAGTGTGTCATTATTGCAACATTATTAAATTGATATTCGTTAGATACTTCATTTATCTTTTTGAAAATTTTCAGTTAATTGAAAGAAATATTTTTTAAGTATTTATGAGATTCTAAGTTTTATACATTGCAAAGTTAGAACCATATTTTTAAAAATTGCTCAATATTTTGCCCAAGAAAGACTCTAAAATCCATTTATTTTCACATCTGTTATTTGCTTTACTTTTAAAAGAATCCATATTTTTTGAAAAGGTTATTAAAGCATTTACATTTGAAATGTCTTTCATTTTTTTGCAAATTAGAATACTTATTTTAGTTTGTGATTAAATCGCCCATGCCAAGCACATTGTTTTGGTATACACCTACACCAACACACAATCTGTCACAATAATTTCAAGTGAGCTTTAAAAGTTACCTTAACTCAACCAACATTCTAACCCCACTTGGGGAACACAAAAAGAATTTTGTAGCTAGGGGATAAGTATCCAAATAATACCCCTTACTCATTTTTCATGTTGAGACATAGTGATTGACATTTAGGGTACCAAAATCCCTTATTATTTGTTGACACGGTTTAACACCAATTCATCGGGAAGGCCTCTCCCTTAGGAGGGTTGAAGTAGCCAGACTGGTTTTGGAGTGGAATACCGCAATCCATTCAGTAACCGAAGGATGCCTTTCATAGTTCTCGTTGTACCACCCTTATGGGAGTACAGCGGTGATAGAACCAAATTACAGATTCACCCAACCGAACGTGTCATGAATGGGGTATCTTAGTGGCCAAACTTTTAGGATTGTCTACCCGGTGTCCCTCCCGATATGGGGATATCTAGCCTTTGATTCTACAATTTATATTGTTTGAATTGGATTTCATCACCTTGTAAAGGATATACCTTGTTGAGTCATAATACTTTTAGTTAGGTGTTTGCATGCTCCATTACCTCCCTTTGGTCATAGAGTACACCTTTTTATATTTTTAGGAGCTATTTGCATGTTGGTTTCCTAACCACATTTTTTGATTACTCCACTTACTATAGCACAACTGTTATAGTAAGTGTTTTGAGGTTGGTTTTTTTTGGCCTGAGTGTCATTTATTTTTTACGCTCCCCTCTTGCACACACGGTTGCATTAGGGCTTTAGATCTTTCCACTCACCACCACCTAGTAGTTTTTATTCACCAACTGTCACCATTGATTCCTCGAGATGTTCTCGGTGCTTCTGGGGAGACCCCCCACAGTACAGTTCCCTTGACCCCACATGTCATCGGAATAGATCCCCGTCATTTGATTCTGACATGCCTCATTTCACATCCGATTCTGAGGCAGAATCCAAAAATCCCACATACACCACACCCACTATCCCCATGGATGGTTCGCATTATGACAACTTTTTCACAGGGGCTATTGGTGGAACATCATCCACCCCCGCCACCACAACGACCACCACGGTAGCCACAGCTACCACACCTCCCTTAAGGATGCCTAATATGGGACCTACACCTACATTAGGTATTCCTACCATGGGACCCTTGCCCAATACAGGACCCCCACCTAACTTAGGCATGCCCACGATGGAAACTATACCTACTATCCTCGCTTCCACTCAAATTCCAACACCTCTTGGACATCTTCCCAACCCATCTATGATTCCCATTGCACTTGGTGGCACGGGCCCCTCCCACACTCTTATGGGTGGAGGGAACATACCTCCCATGACAAATATCCCCCTAGAGGCAGTGGACTAATACATAACACCACCACCAGCACTTATGCCCCCATGACAACATCACACCCCTCTGCCAATTTTCCATTTATGGCTAGCCTTAACCTACAAGACTTGGCTAGGGTAACAAATGATTCCATCTGACATGACCCTACTTGGCCCCCATGCCCACAAAGCTCCCCTCAGACATCCCAAAATTTGAAGGAAAAGCTGGGGAAGACCCCCAAAACCATATCATGTCGTTTCACCTATGGTGTTCCTCAAACTCCATAATAGATGATTCTATTCAACTCAGACTTTTACAAAGAACTTTCACTAGCTCTACAGCCAAATGGTACATTGAGCAGCCACATGGGATGCATCCCACATTTACATCCCTCGCCTCAACTTTCATTCAGTTCTTTCAACTACCTGTACACTATGATGCAGGAGTGGAAATACTTTTGTCTTGTAGACAGAACACCGCTACACACATCACCGATCATATCCATGAGTGGCATAAGCGCCGTAGTCTCTACAAGATAAAGCTTGATGACCGTATCTTTTTGGATTGGTTCCTCAAATCACTCCTCCCTCTCATAGCCAAGGATGTAGCTTCTGAACGACCCCAGTCGGAAGAAGAAGCCATCTTAAAATCTCAACAGTTCAACCTCATATATGCCTAGTCTGGATATCTATACACCATTTTACCCGATGCCCCATGTGGCGATCCATCCCGAAATGATGCAGCGGGGGAATCCCATGCCGCCGACGGTATTATCGACTGGGTTATGGTGCAAAAGAAAACTTTTACCATGATGAGTACAAACAACGCCCCAGACCTTTCTAGGGCTACATCTCATTCTAGAGCTACAACTTCGTATGCTCTAGTAATGCACACTCATGGACCCTCATGTCCACCACAGTGTTATGGGAAAGCACCATCAGCTTATGCACCATATCCATATTATAACCAGCAGGCCCATCAGACTTCGGTTTAGCCACAAGCCCATTCAGCTTATTATCCTCAACAGATAGCACCTCTTGCTCCAACACTTCTAGTAGCTCAAAGTTACCTACAACCGCAACAAGCACTAGGTCCACCTCATAACCCTCCTGCTTACTACCCACCGCAGCCTACTCCAGAGCCTGCAAGACCTCAAAACCCACCTACTTCCCAAGGGCATGTATACACATAGCAAAACCAACCTCAAAACTAGAACAACCAGCGTAATCAAGGAGGTCAACAGAATCACGGAAGAGGAAGAAACCATGGAAATAACCAACAACAAAACCAAGGAGGACAGCCACCTAATCCTCCCAATAATAATAACGCTGCTCCTGCAAATCAAAACCCTGATCGCCCACCAAAACAGGAAAAAAACCCTAATTTAAGAACAAACTACTTGTGTTCCATATGTGGAGTCTACGACCATTACACACACAATTTCCCCCATTTGGACAGAGCGCATCAACTCTGGACCGATGATGCCCAACAACAAGGACATGCTGCACATCCAACACCTCCTCCTCAGCCACAACCCATGATATTGCAAAATCCCCTACCAAACCAAGGCGTGGTAAACACTCGTCCAATGGATCCCCCACAAGGATCCGCTGCAACACAACATCAAATTACCTACGCGGTAACCGATTACCAGCATACTGAGACCAACACTCACCATTTGCTTATGATGTCAACAAATGATGTCAATCTTAAAACCCGTCGAAATCAATACGGCTCAACCCCTGAGGCCACACTTACTGACCCATCTTCGAGTACCCTCCCAACTGATCAACCACTTCGCATACCTAATATGCCCATGGATGGGGGTCCAAAAGCACCTTGCATCTCATCAATACGAATCAACAATAACCCTAACGCTTATGCAGCTTCAAACTATAACATTGTAGAAGACTTAACCCAGTCCCCCGCTGCTATGTCCGCTCTAGAAATCCTAAAAAATTGTCCCACATAGAAGAAATTGTTGTTACCTGCCATTGGTGCCATAGACCCTAATGACTCCAACATGATGGCTTTCGACTTAGACCAAGCCGAACCTCGTCTGTCTTCATCTCTAGCTTTTCAAGTTTCTGTGTCCATTCGCAACCTCATCGTCCATCGATGCATAATCGATGAAGGTGCCTCCACTTGTGTTATGTTGACTTTTGTATGGCAAAAACTTGGATCCCCAATGCTACAACCGTCAACTACCACATTGCGAGCTTACGATGGTTGTGCAGCTCAACCTCAGGGTTTGTTAGTGAACGTACCCATACAGCTTGGGGGCAAACTGGTTCTCATAGATATAGAGGTCATTAACGCCCAACTTGATTACAATCTCCTTCTGGGATGAAGCTACATGTATAAAATGAAAGTTGTCGCTTCTTCAGTTTTTTGCCTCATGATGTTCCCCCATGAAGGATGCATAGTAAAAAATGACCAGATTACATACTATGATCCCAATGCCTCTGCAACGCCTGAAAAATGTTCTTCCCATGATCAAACAACCCGTTCAGAGTGCACCCACATCATTCGTCTCCTCAGTCGGACCCGGGATATATTTGGACACTCCCATGACCACCACTTTCCCTTCTATCCCACCCCCTCTCTGGGTAACTGAAGTATCCAATTTATGCACCCTCTCGCACAATGAACAACAACATACTCAACAACCTCAACCACCCATAGTGCCTAGTCATATCGGAACAACACCGATTCACACTATCCCATTCCTGTTTCCTTTTTCAGGAGTTGTCAGCACACTAGTAATGGCTACACTTAACCTTCCAGGGTTAACGATAGGATTACTTGTATGGTACCTACCTTCCCCAACCCCTCCACCAACTCTGACCTTTGTTTTACAACCGGTACAACCCATCAATATTTCAAACCACCCACCACCTGGCATAACGAACCCGCAAAACCGTCCACCACCTGGTATACCGAACCCCCAAAATCGACCACCTCCAACAGGGGCCACTACATTAAAATCTAGTTATGTCCCCCCTCAATCTCATTACCATGGGGGAAGAGGATAGCAAACCTACACCACTGGACCCACCAACCGCACCCCACCAACAACCTCAAAGTTGGCAAAGAATCCCCCAATAATCCATGTTCCCCCTACTGCTCCTTGTGCGATGATATAGGCCATGCTACCCATCTATGTCCACATCTACCAACACTTCAAGAACACATGAATATGTTGGATGATGACACCAATGTTCTATTTGTCAAACTAGAACTACCCCCTCAGCCTCATGATAAATCATTGCGCACAAACCACCCTTGTGTAATATGCGGCATCTACGGCCATTATTCACATCACTGCCCCGATCTCCCAGATTACAGAGCAGCACTATACGAGTTGAATAATGCCGACCTAGAGATATGCCCCCCGCTTATTGAGGAAATATTCCCCCCAGAATCTTCCCGTTCAGAAGAAATCAATACCATTTATATGATTTCAACTACTTATAAACCTAACCAATTGATTTAATGACACACTACTTCTGTACTGATGAGGAAATTCTAGAAACACTCACTGCATCGGACTACCCTTGGGATGATATGCACCACCGATCATACTTCATCCCCGAGGCATCTACGTCCACCATGGAAAACCAACTATCCATTGAATCCAAGGACTTCTTACCAACCAAGGTCGATTGGTTTAAAGATCCAATCCTAGCTCTAGAAGCCTTTGAAGAAGGTAACATGGCTAACATTTCACCGATTATAAAATTCGACATCTCCACCACCCCCAGAAAACCTGAGCTTATCTCTTTAGGCGCATCATGCACTGAAAAAGAAACCCAAGCTTATAAGAAACTCTTCCAAGAATGTCGAGATGTCTTCACCTGGTCTTATACTGAGATTCCTGTTCTTGATCCTACCATCGTAGAACATCACATAGACACTTGGCCCAACATATCACCGGTCCGCTAGAAACAATGTCCCATTCACCCATCCAAGATTCCACCCGTCAAAGCATAAATTGAGAAGCTTTGAGCAGCAGGTTTCATATACCCGATTGGATATACCACCTGGGTCTCAAACCCAGTACCAGTCAATAATAAAGTTGGCACCATCCACGTCTGTACTGACTTCCGTGACCTCAACCTATCTTGTCCCAAAGAAAACTTCCCAACACCATTTATTGACCAACCAATCGATGCGTGTGCGGGGCATGAGGTACTTTCTTTTATGGACGGTTTTTCCAGATACAACCAAATCAAAATCCATAAAGAAGATCAATACAAGATCAATTTTACCACCCCATGGGGCACCTTCGTCTATTGCGTCATGCCTTTCGGTCTCAAAAACGCTGGAGCCACTTTCCAATGAGCTATGACTTATTGTTTTCACGACTTGAATAACATCATATTAGTTTATCTAGACGACCTCACGGCTCGATCTAAGAAATGATCTGACCTTTTAGATGATCTTCGACAAGTCTTCTTCCGTTGTCGAAAATACAAAATCCGCTCCTCTTTGACTTCAAATTTCTCCAGCATAACCTCCTTCACTACAAGCTTCTCATATAGAAGAGTCTCTTTATGGCTCTCATGTCTCTATGTCCAATGTCTAACCCCTCTCTTCAATCCTCCTTGTATTTATAGGACAAGGTAGGTAGTTCAGATCGAGAGGTAGTTGCAAGGGAAGTTGGGAAACCAACTGCAACTAATCCCCATTCGTCAAATTAATATTTTTTTTGATCATATTTTAATATGTGCGTGACTATTTCATAGTGGAGTAGCGCACAGTGAGTGACTACAGCATTAAATACTAACGTTTGCCACTTTTTGAATGTTGTGCGCTAGTTTACTGAAGTAGAGTAGCGCTCATCAGGAGGTGTGCGCTACTACATAGCCTACAGAGTAGGGGATATGCATTGGTTTGCTTCAAGAGAGTAGCACCCATGCCAAAATATGATGTTTTTTAGGGTTTTGTCAGCTTGCAGGAAGGTGAATCAAGTCAAAGTCTCATCTGAGGTCATCATGCTCTTCAATCCAAGTTGTCCTTTTGTGTGATCGACAGCTTAAGGTGATCACGGAAGGAGAAGTGCATATTTGAACTATAACAGATGCCCCCTAATGTGTGAGGTCAGAGGGAAACTATGGCCGAAATATATTATAATCCAAAGAGGAGTAAGAAACCGCGGAACCAAGTCACAAGAACACCTGAAACAAAGATCAAGGTCAGCGAGCAATTTCAATCTTGACATCATATAGATGTGTAGTGTGATACAACATGATCTCCGATACATAACAAGGAGATGTATATATAGCATGGCCACTTGAAATACAAGCGTGGATCCATATCAAATTAAGAGATCATAGCCATAACAACAAACTGGATCTATGTCTCATGGAGAGCTGAATATAAGTGAGGCTCAGTCTTGTGCAACTTGGGTGATAACATAATGAGGTAATGTCATCAACATCCCAAGGTCTTCATCCAAAACAATCCAAGGTACAAACCCTAACCATGTGAATAGATGAGCTGACAATCGAACATGGAGGGTATTGTTTGATTAACGGTCGTTGATGTATACCATTAACAAACACGAGGACTTCCACCGATAATGATGATGGGGCCCAAGGTACCTAGTACAATCCCACAAGTGTGAATAAGTGGACTTGGAGTCAAACACTTGAGGATCCTGTCGAATAAGAGACATTGATGTATTCTCATAATTCAACAGGGAGGAAAATCGCCATTGGTGACTGCAATCTCCAAGGTACTAACTGAAACTCTGAACTTCATTATCAAAGCAAAATGAGTTGATGTCGATGGGAAGAAGTCCATTGGAAGGGAGGATTTAAGGCATCCTCCATCATCCAACATGAGGGACACTCAACTGGCATGAGCTGATATGGAGTAATATATGTAACAAGATTGACACTAGGATGGCCGACACATGAGGTCAAGGTAAACTGTAGAATGGATGACACAGGGTATATCCTTGAACAGTGAGCACGACACAAAGTGACTTAGGCAGTTTTCAACATAATGGGGAAAATGATATAAGCCTGTAATGTAGGAGACATTAGCAGACCCTCCATATGATTGGAAGAATAACCAACTAGGGGAGTAAACAAATCGGAGATCAGGTTCACCCTAAGGTCAAAAACTAAACCCAACCAACATGATAGACTCAAGTAGGTGATGTGTTCAAGGATAGAACTGACTGAATTGCCTTTGACACTGAAGATATGATACATCTTTCTCATCCCTTATTCTTTTTAGATAAAAGAATACATTTCTTGTTGTTTTAATGAGTCCAAGAAAGAATGAAAACTCAATAGATCCAACCATGTAAAAAGTTTAACGAGCCCATGGGAGGAAGACTCAGGACCTTCTTCATTGTTTATAGAGTTCAAAGAAGAGATAGAAGATTAATCTATAATACTGATCTCTGGATTTTAATATCGAGTTGAGATCTATTCCTCCTCGTTGGTGTTTTCAATTTTAAGGAGTCTGAAAAACTTAAATAATAACTCCATAAACATACTCGTGGATTTTAGTATCCAGCCCAAGTAGGTTAATGCTTGCCGGTGTTTTCCTGTTTATAGAGTCTGAAAAACTTAAACAATCCTCTTTACACCTATCCGTGGATTTTATATTGAGCCCGGATTGGTCTGTGCTCGGCGGTGTTTTCTTGTTTATAGAGTTGAAAAACTTAAACAGTCCTCTATTTACCATCTCGTGGATTTCACATCGAGCCCGAGTAGGTGAATGCTCGCTTGGTGTTTTCATGTTGAGAGAGCCTGAAAACCCTAAAGAAAGGCTCCAAAAGGTCCTTTTTCGTAAAGTTAGTATCCTCCCCCGAAAAAGTATAAAACAATGGAAGAAGAACTCTTCTAGCGTATACAAAAGTATACCTAGAGTATACCTTTTCCGTAAATTATCCACCAAGGCCCGGAAAAGGGGTAATTCTATACCTGAGTAGATGAGCCTTCAGTTCCTTTAACGAGCTTGAAGAGGACAAGTTTGCTCGGCAATCTTGTTTAGGTTTAAATAGTCCAAACAAGAGCTTAAAATGACTTGAAAGACAGCTTCTAGGATCACGACTCATAATCTGCCAAAACTAGGTCTTCAACAAAAATTATTAGTGATCGCGACAAAAAATATTAAATGATAAGTAATTCTAGCCATGAGCTAGTTAAAAAGTTCTACCATCAAGAAATTTAGTCTTAAAGGGTTGATTCTACAAAATTTTAATGAAAAAATGAGAACTATTGGGTGAAATTATCTTTATACCATGTATGACTATTAATTGATTAAATAGAACAATTTGGTAGAATTTGAAAATATAGACATTTTACCAAAGTGGGTAAAGATAATTTCAATTTTATATATGTAATTTGAGTTTTAATATTGAAATTACATATATAAAATTGATTTTGTAGGGCAAGAAAATTTGGGAGCAAACCTTGGATTTCAATCCTCTGTGGCGATCAACTCAAGCTACCAATCAACATTTTGCCTCCACCAAGTAAGTTTAAATCATCCCAACTTGCATTTCCATTATTCATTTGTCAATTTTTGAGCTAAAAATCACTTTTAAGGCTATGTTCACATCGTGAGGAGCGTGTGCGCTACTCTATAGTAGGCATAGTAGGGCATACCAGGAGGTGTGTGCTACTCTGCCTACACACAGTAGCGCCCATGCGTGACTGTGTGGTATATACAGTAGCGCCCACCCCTAAATATGAAGAAAAAAGTGTCGAGATGCTAAAATTTGACATTTTTGTGGCAAGATGGTTCTTGTTTGGAGGGAGAGAGAAAATGAGGATATGGATAGGGTGGCAATGCAAGACCCGGCCACTCTCCATGCCCTCCGAAGATGTGGTTTGTTAAAGTTTTACCGAACCGTGAACATGAGGGCACTCAATAGATTGCTTCGAAGACTTGTTCAATATTGGGATGTAGATACTAATGCATTTGTTATCCAAGGACAAACCTTGGAACTTACTGTTGACGATATCTACTTTATTACTGGACTCTCTAGGAGGGGAGGTGCAGTAAATTTGAAGGGATCTTCTCGCAATGTGGGTGCAACATCGGTGCAAGAATATTTAAATGCATACTATGTGGCTGGAGCTGAGAAATCAGGAAGTCAAATCCTTGTTTCTACCATTGAAAGCCTCCCTCTAAAGGTTATTGTGAGTATGATAAATCGGATGGCAGGGAGTGCCACACAACACCTAGCTTCTAGGCATTCCATGCATATTGGTGTTAGATGCTTGCAGGGACATGTGTACGATTGGTGCACTAGTTTATTGGAAAATATGAAGCTTCAACTCACGGGTTGCAAATACGGAAGTATGAAGAACTTTGGATACGATAGCATTCTATGTACCTTCTTATTTGATAGGGTACCTGCTCTTAGCTTGGGTATACCTCTACCTCCAGTCAACCCCCATGAGCCTAGATTGGGTCGGTGGGGTGACATCTTTCTCCACCAGGGTGGTGGTGAAAGCCACTTTTTTTATCATACTGATGATTTCTGGGGGTGGTGGGAGAGGCAGGTGCCGACATTCGAGCAGTTTCCGTATGCTGGATTGGACTTCCACCATGATCCAGAGCTGGTGCTTCCTCCAGGTGGAGCCTGGGGAGCTATTGGTATGTTTTTATTTTGAGAATTATTTAATTTTTCCAAACTTTCAAGTATTTGATTTTCATGAATGAATTTTGAAGTACTAAACAAGTGTCATATGCAGATATTGGGCTTGTCCGTCCCGAGGGACATCCTACTATCTTCCTAAGGCCAGCTGATGTTGTTGCAGCTGATGCTATGTTAGGGAACATAGAGAGGAAAGTGAGTCGGTTGACTCATGATGTTCCTACATGCCGCATTGATCAGATACCTATTGATATGCAGGAAGATGTAGTTGGGGTGCCCCCAGCATGGCTTAGTGTGCTGCGGAGATAGCTAGGTTGGTCATATGTTATCGGGATGCAGTAGATGATGACGAGGCCCCTCCTTCTCCATAGGAGGTGGATACTTTATGTATATTTTTTGAGGCCACCGAGCCCAGTTTTGTACTTTATGACATGACTTGTAATAGACTTGTGATCCAAAACTCATATTTTTTGATACAGTATCGGATATATATATAGTATCGATTATTTACATGTGTATGTGTTTGAACTTTATGTGTGAAATGTTGTTTATGGAAGTGTATGATACAAATGCCAATCTAAGACATAATTTGCAAATGAGTTAGCTAATGCATTTAAATTTCTTGGAATGTGTTGATATATAATGGAATGAAACTGTCTTTCCAATAATCTAACTCGCAAAAACTGTCGTAGCAAAAAAGGATCTCCAATCTTGTAAACACCCATTAACTGAAATACAACTAGTTGCGAATCAAGTCTTACCTCCAAATGTGAAATGCTGTGAATAAGGGAATCTCAGAGAAGTTCTATAACCGCACTGTACTCATCTACATTGTTCATAGTGGGACCCAAACAAACCCCCCCGAAGAGACCAGTTAGCCAGCTAGTGAGTAAATGACCCAAGCTGCTGAAGCCAACTGTCGGGTGTGGCGACTGGTGCCATCAACAAATCCTAAGAAATGTCCAGTCGACATTTGATACATGAAATGAAGACACACATAAGGTTAACTAAGCAAACACAAGCAAAAACTATCTCTACAAAATATACAGCTATGTTACAAGAAAAAGCACAACTACCTAAGCATAGTACTTCTTTAGGTAGATCCCATTTCTAGGCTCAGGAAACTTATTACCCTCGTATTCTACTAGCTCGTAAGCGCCCTTCTTCAGTACTTTAGAAATTATGTAAAGCCCGAGCCACATGGATTTGAACTTGCTAGGTCCTAGAGGTTCCTTGTCTTGATCCCAAAGTAGAACAAGATCCCCTTCAAGGAATACCCTAGGTATGAAAGAGTTGTCATATTGTCCTTTGACTCTTTTCTTATGGGCTTCGTTTGTTGTGAGCGCATTGCGGCGCTGCTCATCTAGATGCTCTAAATGCAACAAATGTTCTTCCAGTGCTGAAGTATCCGATAGTAATTGAACATCCATTTTTAACGAAGGAATCTCGCATTCAATCGGAATGATTGCTTCTATCCCATGCACAAGCTGGAAGGGAGAGAACCCGGTAGCAGTATTTACATTCACTCAGTAAGCCCAAAGAGCAGGGTATAGCATGATGTGCCAGTTATTTCGACTGGCATTGATAGTTCTTTGCAGTATTACCTTTAAATTTTTGTTAACTTCTTCGACTTGTCCATTCTCCTATGGATAATATGAAGACGAATGTTCTTGCTGAAAACCTAACATTGTGTATAGATCAGTCATCATGCTATTCTGGAAATGATTGCCGTGATCAGTCACAATCTCTTTGGGTATGCCGAACCTTGCAATAATCTGATTAAATACGAAATAAGCGGAAGTTTCTCCATCTTCCTTGACAGTAGGCATTGCCTCGACCCACTTGGTGAAGTAGTTGATGATAACGATGATATAATGATGTCCTCTAGCCGAAACTAGATTGCAAGTCATATAATCAACCCCCCATTTTTTGAAGGGACTTGCTGTAATCACAGGATGAAGAGGATCTGGGTGTGCTCTCATTTTCCTGGTGAAAAACTGACACGGACAACAATGTTTCACAACTTCCACACAATCTTTAAAGATTGTGGGCCAAAAATACCCGGCACACAGTATTTTCTGGGCTGTTGCCAACCCAGAAAGATGACCCCCACAAGATCCACTATGGGAATCATTCAATACTGATTCTACTTCTTCCAAAGTCAAACAACATCGTAAGATGGAATCTATACCACGTCTATACAAAGTATTAGAGATGATGAGATAGTTTTTCGCATGACTTTTCAGTTTGCGTCATTCTTCTCTAGAAAAAGTGGTAGGACACCTCAAAGTCTAGAGATATACTAAGATATCCCTGTACCATGGGTCAGAGGAAGCAATAAGGAAGATATGTTCATCCGGGAATGATGATTCTTCCTCGACATGCTCTAAGTCACTCAGAAACTCTGAGATCAACTCAACGAACACTAGTGATTTCTTCGACTTGGCCGATTGAAAGACCAAATCGAACTCTTGTAAGATTACAATCCATTTATTATACTTCCCACCGATGATTCATCAAGTGAGAACATATTGAAAAGGATTGACTTCTGCTATCATAGTAGTTGTTTGTAAAAGTATGTAATGATGAAGCCTCTGTACCGCATAGACCGCAACAAGTGCTAACTTCTCAACATGCGAATATTTAACCTCAGGAGCTATCAATGCGCGAGAAAGATAGTAAACAACATGCTCTTGGAGCGTGTCGTCCTCCTGAACTAGTACTATGCCAATTGTATTAAGAGACGCTGCCAGATATAAAAGAAAATCTTTTTCATAGTCCGGCGGGCTCAACAAGGGGGATGAAAGTAGTTCCTTTTCAAGGCTTAAATGATGCTTGAGCAGCCTCATCCCACAAGAAGTAGGTATCTTGTTTAAGCAGTCTCATAAAACTTTCGTGATCTTAGCATAGTTTATGATAAAGTGTCGCAAGAAGTTAGACATGCCTTGCAGACTTTGGAGTTGTCGCAAGGTGTGAGGAGGAGGCAGATTTACAATCGCCTCAAATTTTAACGGGTCGACCCTTATATCACGACTGGATACAATAAAACCCAGTAAATGTCTCGATTCGACGTAGAATACGCACTTATTAGGATTCAAACGAATCTTATATTGTCTACATCTTTCAAACACAAGTCTCAAATGAGCTGGATGATCCCGTCTCTTTCGAGATCGTGTCGAGAGGTCATCCAAGTAAGGTTCAACTATGTGTTTGATATCATGAAAAGCGAAATTCATAGCTTGCTAGAACATAGCTCCAACATTCTTTAATCCAAACGGCATCTTCCGATACGCAAAGGTTCCCTAGGGGAAAATGAAAGCTATTTTGTGTTGATCTACGGGTTTGATTTGGATTTGATTATATCCCGAAAATCCATCCATGAAAGAAAACATCTCATGTCTCGCACATGCATCTATGATCTGGTTGATAAATGGTGTGGGGTAGTTATCTTTTGGGCAAGATTTATTCAAATCCTGGAAGTCAGTACAAACTCGAATGGTACCTTGCTTTTTATCAACCGGAATGGGGTTTGAAACCCATTCCGTCATGTCAATCGGGTAGATAAATCCGGCACTAAGCAATTTTTCAACTTTTGCCTTAATGACAGCCACTTTTTGTGGATTCACAGGACGGAGCTTCTGTCTCATAGGTTTTTCATTATGATATGTAGTGATGACATGCTCAACGATGGATGGATTGATACCTAGCATCTCCTCATATGACCAGGAAAAAATTTCACGGAATTCTTTAAAGAGCTTGATATACAGAGCGATTTATTCTGGAGAACAGTCTGCACCAATAAAAATGTTTTCCACGACCCCGGGTTTGGTGGAAATGTTAATCAGGTTTGTCCTTGATACATTAGCCATATTCCCTTCAGCGTAAACAACTCTTGAAGTAGAAGGAAAAGATGACAAATCAACAAATCCACCGGGTCTCATAGAGAATTCCCCTCTCTCTATCCTGTCTAGGTTTGGAAGCAAGTAAGACCTGTGATGCATATGTTCCCATGGCTGGTCCAGGCCCATCATGGCTTCCAAAATGGCTTCATCAGATGGTAAGACTGTATCTAAACAGTTGAAAGAGTGGGTAGAATTCAGTGACCATGCAGGAGCATAGTCCATATCCGACTCAACAGAGACTGGCAGAGTCACGATATGTTCCATTGCAGCATGTTGTGCTTCCATGTAGGCTATCTCTACAATGGTTAAAGGCACTGAAGGTTCTGATACAATAGGAAGGATCCACGGATTAGTCCTAAGACCAACCGTGAAATTTTCAGTAGAAGTACCTACATCAGAACGCATAAAAAGAACAGGGGAGGGTAGGTCAAAAGTGCCTATTAACGACCCGTAAAGCCCTACTCCTAAACTCTCACTTACTGGGGCAGATTGATCAACTAAAGGAATAGTAGTATCTGATGAAGTCTGGTTATTTTTCCGAGAGAACGAAAGTTAATCAACCGTGATGATATTGCCTTCGTGAGGGAACATAACAACTTAGAAAACTGCCGATGCAATGGCTCGCATGGCATACATCCATCTCCAGCCTAATAACATATTGTAATCAAGTGGAGCATCCAGAACTTTGATCTCTACAGCAACTGTCTTACCGGCAAGTGTAATTTCAAATGATGGTAGAACTCCATGTGGATGGAAAGTCCTGCCATCAAAGGCAGTAAGCAGTGTGTTAGAGGGGGCTAGCTCGAGAGAGCCTAAAGCTTTCCAACAAGAAATGGACATCACACACGTTAATGCACCCTCATCTACGACAGCCCGTCTAATGGTCATAGGACCATGGACCACTTTAATCTGTAGGGAAACATGGTATGAAAACCGATATTTGATATCAAACATATCAAAGCATGCAGTCATGTTAGATGATTCCATACTTCCAATCGCTGCCAGAAGTGCATTTCGTTGTAATGGACGACTTCGCAAAACTTCTAAGGTGGACATAGCATAAGGGGTCTGGGCTAGATATTCAACCACATTGTAGTTGGAAGCAGCCCGAGCGTTGGGATTGTGTGAGGCCCGTTTCAAGACACCTTTCAGGATCTTGTGCAACGGATCCACTGGGATGTGGAGAGGAATGGAAGATTCAGGGATCTCTTTATCCTTGTTCTGCACATCCGGGGTATAATTTCTTGCTTGCGTTTGCAAAAGTGCATCTGCGTTAACCATATTAATGAAAGTTTGATCAACTGAAGCATGAGTAGTGCCCCCAGCTTTGGAGGTGCCAGAAGATGAACCTTTCCCCTTAGGAAATGGATCTTTAAGTACGGCAGGTTTCTTTTTTTGAAGCAGCTTCTGGGATTCTTTGAGTAGAGGGTATTGGTGACTAAGGTGTTCTTGCTTGCAGAGCTTACAAGGGAACTTAACCTTCTTCTTTTCTTTGTTACCCTCCTCGGCATTCTCTTTGTTCTTGGTATTTTGCTGGTTCCCCTCTCCTTTCTTGCCCTTCTTTTTGTTGTTGGGCTGCCGAGGGCCCTTTTGATTGTTCTGAACCTAGTTTACAGATTCAGAAGTAGAAGGAGAGGTTGTGACGGGGGTTACTTCTGCAGTCGATTGTTTGATGGATAAGGCATGAACCTGCTTGGTCAATGCTTTGAAAGCTGTAGAATCTACTGAACCCATTATGCCGTCAGCATGTGGTCTAGGTTTAGGTATGCCAAGATCAGTGTTTGAGTGCGGGGCGTCTGGTATAATCTCATAAAGTAGCCCAGACTATGCATAAACAAGGTCTAGCTACTGGGTCCGTAAAATGGCTTCTTCCTCTGTAGACACTCTAGAAGTAGCTACTTCCTTAGAAATGTAAGGAAGGAGTGATTTCAGATACCACTCAAGAAGAAATTCTAGAGGTATATTGGCTTTAATGAGCCTCTTCCGTCTTCGCCACTCCTGAATGTGATTAGATAAGTGAGTGGCCTTATTCTGTCTAAATGTAGACAAAAGATCTGTTCCAGCATCGTACCGAACAGGAAGCTGGAAGTGGTTCAGAAAAACAATCGCGAGATCCCGAAAGTTAAAAAACGTAGCTATAGGTAACTCAATGTACCATTTAGCCGCAACACTGGTTAAGGTTCTTTGGAAAAGTATCAACCTAACGGAATCCTCGTTTAGTGAGTTCGAAGAACACCATAAATGGAAAGTGGTGACATGATCACCAGGGTCTTCACCAGTTTTTCCTTCACATTTTGGAATGTACGAAGGCAATTTAGTAGGAACTAGTTGCCAAGTCACGTTATGGCATACCGGATCATTTGTTAACTTGGAAAGGTCTGGCAAGTTCAGAGTTTCCAGAGTTTCCAGAAAAGGTAAACGAGGTCTGCATGATGGCATTTGATAAGCTGGGGTCATAAAGGGAGAAACACCCATAGTTTGACCCGTAAACTGCTGGTAGGGGTTGCCCCCAGCCACTTTCTGGTAGGGATTGCCCCCGACCATCTGCTGGTGTGTGAAAGTGTTATTAAAATTCCCCCATCCAAATGAAAGTGGGTTAGTACTCTGAACGTTTGTCCACTGAGGCTGGGTGTTAGCCCCGCCATATTGTTGATTAAGGATGTTACCCCCTCCTCCAGAAAACAAAGAAAAAGGGTTATTTCCTGTAGGTACATTACCTTTATTCATATTGTGACCTGCAAAGGCATTAAAACCAGGGGTAATCGTGGCGGACGACGCGGTCATGGTACTCATGACGGGCATAGTTGTAGAGGCAGTTGGACCTACATTTGGTGTGGAAATCCAAGTGCTAGGTATAGGATATGGCTGTTGAGTTGCAGGAGGTGGAACAAGATTCATTGTACTATTGGGTCCGAAAGTGGGTGTAGAGGCGGATGCCGTAGTTGTTAAACTCGGCATGCCTAAGGTACCGACATTAAAGCTGAAGGACGGAGTTGAAACAGAAGTTGGCTGTGCCGAACTCGGTGTAGCAGTGGGAGGAGGATTTACAGTATTGGTGTTCATACCTATTGTGGGAGTCTATGGAACGCCCTATTCGCCTCCTGTATTAGTCATAAAATGCCCAGGTGTGAACAAATATGCACTATAATCAAGTTGTTGGAAACCAATGGGTAATAGAAGCGGATTGTTAAGATTGGTCAGAGGAGGATTAAATGGAGTACTGAACTCACCAAAAGTGAGATCCTCAATCTTGACTATATTAAAAGTTTGTTGATTTGGAGTCCTAGGTTGTGGTTCCTCAGGAACCTCTATTTCACTAGTAGTTTCTAAAGGAACACTGGAGTCTACCCTTTGTCGTCCGGGTGGCGGTAGTGGTTCCACTCTAAGTGGGAGAAGGTTTTGCAACCTTCTAAACCTACGAAGTTGTTGGTATTCCACGATTATATAAAAATAAAACTAAGCAAAAACCTAGTGGCCACTAAGACTAGGGGGAAAACAACACACCACTAAAAAAATCCTAAGTATTCAAACCAGTCAAATAGGATGCCTTCCGGAGAAGAGTTTGGGATGATGAGGGCCCAAAAAAGATCAACAAAGGATGAAGAATAGTTACCTGGGGTCCACAATACAATGACTAAGGGTGCAAGTACTAGAATCACCCAACCACCCTCCCAAAGACCTGCAAGGGATTTCCTCCCACGTTTGTCCTAGGTACAGCAAATATACCCTCCACTGTCACCTGTGTATGATCCTATGGTTAGATACTAAGGCTACCATACATACAAAATATCCTGGGGGGACAGTCGTCATCCTGATCAAAATGCATGGGCAGGGTAACTAAGCCCAAAATCTAGATGGATCCCTGTACGCAAATCGACCCTGGTTTATGGTCAAAAGGAATGTGAGGGAGGTATCCTCAATGATTCCGATCTTCCACGGCCTCATGCTTAGCTTTGGTTTCAGTAGAGTTTCCCAGGAATGTTTGATATATATGGGTTTACCTATATGACAGTCGCACTATGATTTTTGAGTAATGAAACAAGCTTCGAGCAGTTAAAGGTGTTTTAAGCTCGAAACTCTAGCCTAGACTTGTTGGTGTCATGTATCCCTAGAAAGAAAATTGTTTCTAATTGATTTTATTAAGATTCTTTTTAAGGTTAGTTTTTACTCAATGGGGCGGTGCATTGTGTGATGTGGTTGCAACATAAAGTAAAGTGCATGAAATGAAACAACTTTCAACAACGAAAGGACTTTTTATTTTTCGTTTAATATTCTTTTCAAAGTAAAGAGTAAGCAAACCTAAACAAAGCTTTCTTTTCTAATTCTTAACAAAATAAACTATGCTATTTTGTAAAGATTACAAGCCTTACTATTATAAACAACCATACTTATTTTGCTTTTATGTTATATATGAACAAAAAAAGAGAACTTGAAAGCGGAAGCAAGTAAGACCTACAAAAGATGTGCAAGTATGGTAAAATGATTCTAAAGTTCACAACAATCGAATCAATGATCCAAAAAAGACTTGTCCTATGAGTTTTTTCAAAAGAAAAAGCTCTCAAACTTGGAAACAAAGCGGGAAGAAAACAAAGAGGAAAGATGCTTAGAATTGGAAATCAATCTTAAAAGAATGCTCCAAAGCACCATACCCTAACAAGATCACTATGCCAAGCAATAGGTAGGCAAGCGAACTAAAAACAACCTTACTAATAGAAATACTGAAAGATGAAGCAAGCTAAAACACTTCAAACTCACTTGATACTGGGAAAGACAACAAAGTTAAGAAATGTTGGGACTCAAAAAGTTTTGGAAGACACCCCAAAGGCTCCAAAAGATGGATCAAACCCTAAAACAAAGGATGATATACCTAAATAGCATACAAGTGTTGCAACAAACAACAAATGGTAAGTGGAAAGGTTTGTAGGTCAGCAACACATTATCAGGGTTTGGAATCAGTAACTGTGTTCACTAAGGAACAATGCCCAATCTCCAAAAAGAGTCACAAATGAATCAAGCACTTCAAAAGTAAACAAGTGACCAAAAGATGACCTAAAAGATTCAAAAGAGGCTAATGAGACTCAAAGAAGGGTTACAGACCTCAAAGACCAGTCAAGAAGGCCTAAAACAAAGTTAAAAACCCACCCAAACAGGCAGAAAACTCAAGCTTACATCAAACTGAGAGCTACAAGAATGTGTCCTACTGTGTAGTAGGAAAACTAGCGCATTTGGGGATGTGGGTGATACTGTACAGAGGAAAAATAGCACATGGGCGCTCTTGTATGTACAGTAGGATAGCGCACAGGTCTTAAAGAGTTAAAAAATAACCTTGAAGAGGTGTAAAAAGACTGAGTCAAGCAAAGGGAAGCAGGTAGGGACAACCTACATGGCTTCTCAGAAGATTAAAGGGGTTAAGAGGTACTGGAAAGACAATCAAGAAGGGTTTCCTAGAGCAAAAAACAACCTCCCCAGCGGAGTCGCCAGTCTGTTGGCGGGAAATACTACCCTATAGTGAGGAAATAGACACTATCAACTTAAGGGGGTGACAGGTAAACATACTGATTGCATTACAGAAGCATTTATAAATGGAAATAGACTAGAGACCTTGAGGACATACCTTGTGAACGAAGTTTGATCCTAGATTTTGTCCAACCTTGTGCTCGATCCTCAACTCAATCTCATGTTTGATAAACTTGCAACACAAAGACCTTTCTCAGCGTATCTTGGCCACTATAATAATGATGGAATTGAAAATTAATTCAAACATCAAGCATTAACCAACATGAATCCAAACAAATACATAGTCCATTAAGCATTTGATTTGGGACGAGAAAGATGTTTCAACCTTTTATTGTCAAAAACATATGAATGATACAAAGTATACCTGACTTTGCAACATGCTCATGTAACCTGATCCTAGGCTCCTTCTCCTCTCTGACTTCATATTTCTCCAGCATAACCTCCTTCAAGACAAGCTTCTCATATAGAAGAGTCTCTTTATGGCTCTCATGTCTCTATGTCCAATGTCTAACCCCTCTCTTCAATCCTCCTTGTATTTATAGGACAAGGTAGGCAGTTCAGATTGAGAGGTAGTTGCAAGGGAAGTTGGGGAAGTTGGGAAACCAACTGCAACTAATCCCCATTCATCAAATTAATATTTTTTTGATCATATTTTAAGATGTGTGCGACTATTTCACAGTGGAGTAGCGCACAGTGCGTGACTACAACATTAAATACTAGCGTTTGCCACTTTTTGAATGTTGTGTGCTAGTTTATTGAAGTAGAGTAGTGCTCATCAGGAGGTGTGCGCTACTATGTAGCCTACAGAGTAGGGCACATGCGCTGGTTTGCTTCAAGAGAGTAGCGCCCATGCCAAAATATGATGTTTTTTAGGGTTTTGTCAGCTTGCAGGAAGGTGAATCAAGTCAAAGTCTCATATGAGGTCATCATGCTCTTCAATCCAAGTTGTCCTTTTGTGTGATCGACACCTTAAGGTGATCACGGACGGAGAAGTGCAGATTTGACGTATAACACTACCGTCACCTTGTACATTAAGACAGCTACAAATCCTTCAAGGGAAGTCCAACTTCCTTCGTCGCTTTGTCCCAGATTACACCACCATAGTACATGGTTTCCTCCGTTTGCTACGTCTTCATACCCGTTTCATATGGGATGACCAAGCAGAAGGAGCTTTCATAGACCTAAAGAAAGCACTTACAAGTGCCCCCTTGCTTTCTCCTCCAGATTTCACAAGAGACTTTACCCTTTACATTTCGGCATCATATTATGCCATCTCTGGAGTACTCATCCAAGAATACTTCACTCACCAAGAGTATGTTATTTACTATGTGAGCCAAACTTTATCAGGCCCACCACTACGCTACCCACATGAAGAGAAAATGGCCCTCGCTGCCGTTATTTCTGTATAGAAGCTATGACATTATATTCTCCTCATCCATACCACGGTTGTGGCAAATTCAAACCCAATAGCTATCTATTGAATCACTGCCTTCTACAAGGCCGTTTTGCCAAATGGGTGATTATCTTACAAGAATATGACCTAAATTTTAAAACCCTAAAGAGCACCAAAGCATTAGCACTTGCTCAACTCATTACGGACCTACCATCTTCGTCATCATCACCATGTTGCTGCTGCAACAACCTTCCCCAAAATTTTGAAGTTATTTGGGGCCCCTCCTTTTAACACCTTTTGTAGCAAGATTTTACTTCATCTTTCGGGTTTTCCTCTAACTAGTCAGAATTTCATTGCCTGCTTCCAAAAGAGTTTTCTCATTTTATCTAAGGCAAAGTCATCTTTTCCTTTAGCGCAAATTTTCGTCTCAACTTCCCCGCTGTAGCGCAAGTTTTAGACTTAAGTCCACCATGGCTCTGACGTGCCTTTAACCATAAGTCCCTCGCTGGGCACAAACTCTAATCACAAATCCTCCGTCTGGTGCGTACCCTGGCTCTAACTCAGCCGCCCTTTTGACAATTCCCAAGTCTGTTATCTGGCAAAATAAGCCAGCCACCGTTAGCGCAAGAGATAATTTTTCTCGGTCGCTTGAGGCGCAAGAATTATCATTATCATCCCACCTTGGAGCTACACTTCACTTCCTTGGAAGGATTAAAAGTTGGCGCATTCTGCCCCAGCGCAACTATGATGATAGAGTCGACTCCCCAAGCACTGGAGACGTGCTTATCCTTCCCGCTCACAAATCTGCATTCGTCTTTTATGATAACTCATGCCTGGTGCGGTTTTTCGAGCTCAACTCTAATGTCGGGATGGCCGCTTGAGCGCAAATCTTATCTTTGAAAGTGTGCTTGCCACATAGCGCAAAACATTACGCTCCCTGCTTGGCACGAAAGCTAAAATCAGTACTCGGCATGAAAATATCTCCTCGATCCCTGTGCACCAGTGGAGTTGGTAAGGCCTTTAATAAAACCATGTGACACTCTTAATGACAGTTTTCTCGAGCCCCATGCTCATAACCCCACCAACTTTAAACGTACGTGAGCATTTAACTCTCCCCCTATTTAACGCATGCAATGGCGTTTTGGGTTTTTATTTAGTCATTTGCACTCGGAGCGCTCGCCATTTGCGTCGAATTTCAAGGCTGCCGTTCGCTGTAATCAGTTGAGGTCTCGGAACGCTCGCAATACTGATAGGTAGGCTCTTTCCCAATCTTGCTCTTGGATTAGTAGGTTAAAAAAAAAATCACCCATGCACAGTTTAAGTAGCTCAAGCGGCCTTCATTTTTCTTTGCATGAAAGCTAGAAAGGATGTAGGACAGTTGTTGTTCTTTTCCCTATGAGGATATGAAGCCACCACTTTCAGACCAGGGCAGAGACGGCCCCATCTCGTAGGCACACAAGTCTTTCCCCTTTGTTGCGTTTTCGGCTCTCCTAGTTTTCCTCGCAGAGCTTTCATTCGCAAAGCGAAATCCGTCGCTCCCCATGACCACATTTGAAAGTTTTATGTGTTTTCTTGGTTGCGTAATAGTTTGTTTCGGTTTGAGGATCTTCTTCTTTGAGTAGAGTCTCTGTTTTCTAAAAGTATGAAGTGCTCTAGTCATGAGGTCGAATCGTCCCAGCGGTATTTTTAGCGGCCACAGAGTTTTTCGCTCAAACCCGTAGAAGCTGTAGCATCCCAAAGCCTCGTTTGCAAAGCTCCCTGCCAAGCATCTTCTGTGCGTAAGGCTCGACCCTTCTCACTCCTTGCAGTTAATGTTCCATGCTATAAGCACCAAGATACCCTGCTCAACCAAGAGAAAGGTTTATTCATGCCGTGGTTGCATAAAACCTACGTTGCTCAGTCGAAGTTGCCATGAGGATGTGTTAAACCAACCAATCAAGCCCATTTAGAAACTCGAAGTTATGGCCCGATCCTTAGCTGATAAAGCCTGCGGCTGTGGAACTTAGCCATCTTCAGCGTAGCTTCCACTATAAGCTGCCAGTGCATGAAATGTTTAAGCATTGATGCACAGACAATTTCGCGTGCGTTATGCTAAGCGCTAGCGCAAAAAATAAGGTTAGGATAGCACATGCGAATGTGTTTAGCTTGAGCTCACAAATGAAATTATGACGCTGGCGTGCGAAATATTTTAGGTCTCAGCGCAGGAAATGCATTATCACTTGGCGCCCGAATAATTTTAGGCGCCGCGTGCATAGAATGTTCAAATATTAGCACATAAATTCCCGCTTATACCCCAGCGCACACTAGATCACTAATCTTAGAGTGCGCAGAATCCCAAGCGCGATGCAAAGCTTAATTTAGATGCCAGCATAGAAATCTTCTTTAGACTCATGCAAGTTTGTGTCACAATTCAAAGGATACCTGCACACTGAAAATGAATGGCGCAGACCCAAAATGATCTTGCCCGTTGTCCTGATGTTTTGTCTTTGTTTTTAACATGAAGGGACATTGCTGAATTAAGCTTAAACATGAATTGAAGATAATTATGATTGTTTAAGACAACCTCTATTTTGTGAAAATGTTATACTTTGGCTTTGTCATAGAGTGTTGCTAATGCTTGGAATAGTGGTCTAACTAAAGTCTTTTGGTATTTTCTTGCTCACCACAGGATTACCATGCATAGGAAGTCAGCAAAGAAGAAGGCAGCTCAGAAAGTAACCTCAGACTCAGAGGTTGAAGTTCTATTAGATACTTCTCTCGTCATGATGTTTGCTGACACGCAAGCTACCAGTGGTGTTTCCCCTGGGAGCTCCATTCCTGAATTTCAATGGGGTGATCTATACAGATTCATCATAGCTCAAGATAGTTCAACAACTTCTATAGAGGATGCCCTAGTGTATGCCAACATCAGAAGGTCTCATTTGCATAAGGAAACAACTCGGCTAGTGCTATTCCCTTGTTCCGAAGTTATTGGATGGCTTATTCCTAACATCCAGACTGACACAAGGCTCATGACTGATAAAAATGGGTTGAGCCTGGCATCTTTCGGTCCTGAGCATGTTACTGCTGCCTACAGATTTCCTGCACCCAGGCCTTGTTTGGACGATGACTGGATGGAAAAGCATCAAATGGACTTGCTAGAAACTGCCCGTAAGATGACTATAAATGACAGGCAGATCAGGAGGAGGTAGAATAATGAATATGAGAGCAAACTCCTAAAATCCCCTTACAGGTTCATCATCCTGATGTTGAGTAGACTCTTCGGCATGCTTAATGGCAATGTGTTTAAGATCAGATGGGTGCCGGTGATGTTTCACATAGCCACAAAAGGCACCATCTTCAACTGGGATGAAATAATTTTAGATAACTTGGCCTCATAGTTAATAGTATCCCAAGGAGGACTATCCCAAAAGAAGGCAGATTTCTTCATGTCTTCATACCTGATTGACTACCTGTTAAGCAAGCATTCATTCCTGGACTTGGGTTGCTCATGGAATCCAAATGAAACATCTCTCTTCATAGCTTACCAATGTACATGGGCAAGTAAATACGCAAACCACTACAAGATGATTTGTGAGAGGTTTATCATGCCATTGTACCAGCTTATCTTCGTTCAAGAGCTAGATTGTATGTCAGAGAATGCTATGCCCATCATTGAATGATTTGGGGACTATTATCACAGTGCAGAAGGAACATACATCAGGATGAGTGGAGGGACTCATGAGCCATTTATGTTCCCTCGGTATGTTACAGATTTTGTAATTCATAAGAAGGCTGTGAGATAACTCTTCGGCACCGGCGCAATAAGCAAGTTCTTAACAGACCGAAGAAAGGCCATGTATCCTCCCATGCCATTTACCATCAGAGCTTACAGCCTCCCAAGAGCAAGAGATGGGGAAAATTACGCTCAAGGCTTAGAAGTTTTCCATTTTGGCTTAGCCCCTTTCAGAATGCATGACCCCAATGGTGCGGCAAGTAGGCATTGCCTTAACCTCAAGCTCTCCTTTGAATACGCTCATGCGGCGGACCGAGACGAGGAATTCTGTAGGAGCGCCCGCAACCTAACTGAGTTAGGAAAGTGTTACAATACGAAAGTTGTGAAAGATCCAAGCCCCAAACCTATCGGTTTGATCCAAAGAGAGCGGGAGGCATCAGCCTCACAATCAGGGGACCCGTCAAAATTGGAGTAGGACAAAGTGATCCAAGAGAAAGATCTCAAGCAACAGCAGGACCAAGAGCAAGCAAGGATTCAAGGTGAGCTAGCTGCCAAGCTTCAGCATGAGGAGATTGCAAGGAAGCAATAAGAGCAAGCCTCTCAGTTGGAACAGCAAGAAGAGGCTGTCAGGATTCAGAAAGAAAGAGAAGTTTAGGTATCCCAAGAGCAAGCTTCCAAGAAACAACATGAGCAAGAGCAAAGGCCTGTGTCTGAAGGAGCAGATGGATTGCAGACACAGCAAGAAGAGTCAGCATGAGAGAAGGGGAAAGAGCAGAAAGAGAAGTCTCTCAAGTTGGAGCCATCTACTCCAACAGATATGGAAGTAGACCCACCATTGATATGCACTCCAGGGGGAACTTAGGAAGAAGGTGCCTATTCAGGGAGCTAAGCACTGACCCCATATAACCCTAGGAAGTAGCGCAAAACAGCAGACCTGGATACTGTATATTTTAGTGAGAAGAAAAAGGCCATCATTGATAGGAGAGTAAAGAAAATGGAAGCCAAGATAAAGAATGTGGAGACCGAGGAGGATGATTATGAACTATGGATAACAGAGAAAACATTCGTCCAAGGAATTGATGCCGACCCCACATTCCAAGCTCAATGCACTGTGGCATCAGCTAAGGCAACTAAAGTCAATATTGATTTTTTGAAAGAAAAGATAAAGCATTACAGGGAGCAGTGCCTTAAGATCAAAGATGATAGAAAGAGGGAGGTTTTGGAAGCAAAAAAACTGAAGGAGAAATACAATGAGTTGTTAAGAGAGCATGTGGTGCTCAATTCAGGAGTTCTCCAGCTCGAGAATGAGAAGAACTCCTTAGAAATGCAGTTGGCTATCTCTGAAGGTGAGCTGGAGAATCTGAAGGATCTGGTAATAGAATTGGAGGAACTCGAAGCAAATAGGACTCAGCAAATTCAACTCCACCAGCAAGAATGTGAAGGGTTGATTCAAGAAAAGGAACAACTAGCAAGACATCTCAAAGAGGCAGTGGAAGACCAGCAAAAGTTGTCCACATTTCACAAACAAGCATGTGATATGCAGACTAAAATCCATCAGCTGCTAGTACTGATCTCAGAAGAGGTTTGGAGCATAAAAGAGATGATTAAGAAGATGAAAACAATTGAAACCAAAGCCCTAAGGACTTGAGAAAGGTTTGCAGATTATGTAGAGAAGCTGAAACAACAATCTGAGTGGAAAAGGGGAAAATCTCAGCTCCCTTCACACTTACGCGCCCCTACAGGGGATGAATTGGACGTGGACATAGGAATTCTTGAATTCACCAGAGATTGTGGTACCAAGCTAAGTTTGGAAATCAAAAGGATGGTCCACAAGTGTTGTTCCATCTATTCCACACTCAGGGAATCGCTTAGCAAATGGCATTTGGTTATCCCTGCCTCCATTTATGATTTCCCAAAAGAAGAAGACCGAGTGTTCGAGTTGCAGAACAAGCTGGATGATGACTTGGATTACATCAAGAAGATAGAGGTATTGAATTAGGACGAATTTCAACAGTTCATTTGCCAGCCTGCAATACATATTTACTCCTAGAAGCAATGGAAAAAGAGGCCACACAGGGTAAAGCGCTGATCAAATTGGACCTTCGTAAGTATGAAATAGTGTCCCAGGCAACAATATCTTCTCGCAACAAGCTCATCGTAAAGGATATCGACCAATGGACCTCATACATTCAAAGTATTGATGGATCAGTAATTTCAAGTGAGCCGGTTGGTGGAGACGTGTCTTCAAGTCAACAGGAAAAATCCCCAGCAGAGTAGATAGATCATTCTTATTTTGTTTTAATCAAGTGGAGAAGCTAAAATTATACCTTTGTATAATTGCTTTAAAAGGACAGTTGGTCCCTAGTTTTGTCCTATTTGTAAAACCCTCCACGTATTCATAAGCTTTGTAAGAATGAGATGAAAGCCAAGGAAGGAGGTTATAGAATTAGGGTACACTTGTCATCCCAAGAGGTGCCTTGTAAAGTTATAAATATAAGGTTAGAAGGGATAGAGAAGGACTTTTTTGCAGGGAAAAGAAGCTTCTTAGCTTGTATGAACTATTTTGTAATTAGCTCCAGGAAGCGATTTTTTTGCCTAATAAAGAGCCTGAGGGAGACATTTGTTTTGCCTAGAAATGTGGACTTTATGCATGCTGGATTATTCTTATGACATTCTGACACTGCTGTGAGATCTTTCCTCGCTGTTCAGAATTGTTTCTGTTTGATGAATGATCTCACTATTTTCTGTGCAATGATGTTTTCCTAAATGAGTAATAGAATGATTTTACATGGATTAAAAGCTATCTTTTATATATTTAATCTCTTGCTGTAGATGTAGCTTTGTGATTTAATGGTTATCTGTGGATCTTTAGATACTTCTTTCAGTACATTGCTCATATTTACAGTTTGCTCCTTGCAAGGATAGATTAGATTTATTTCAGTCTTAGATATAGATTTGTTTCAAGCTCTGCATTTAGATTAAATTAGCTTAGGCACTTGCATATCATTTTAACAATAAAATCAAAAGAACGGTGGATCGGGCCATAACCGGTGTAAAAGAAGCAAATCTCCAAATCTAACGGTAGCCGGAACCGCTAACCGGACGGATTCCCCATACCAAATTGTGGACAATCTTATTGGGATAGTTTACCTAGGAGAATCCCTTTTTGCCTGATGTTGCGATCTTCGAGGCATCAACACGCTAGCTATCCATACTGATATAATTGACGAACATTTGTTCATCATCTCGTCTGATGACCCTTGGTACGATGACATTTTGGTATACCTCCCCACATAGAAGTTTCGACCCAATATCGACCGCGATGGACATCGTCGCATTCATCACCATGCCCCCCATTATCTCCTCTTGGGTGATGTCCTCTATCGACATGGCGTCGACACAATCCTACGACGATGCCTTTGCCAAGACGAAGCAGAACAAGTCCTTAATGAGTATCATAGCGGTGCCTGCGGCGGCCATTTCTCTGGAATGGCCACCACCCAAAAGGTAATTCGCATAGGTTATTTTTGGCCATCATTATTCACTGATTGCATCACAGCAGTTAAACATTGCCAAAATTGCCAGCTGTTTTCCCCCAAGGCAAGAACCCCCCCCCGCCCCCCTTCATCCAGTCGTCACCGTTGGACCATTTTGTAAATGGGCCATTGACTTCATGGATTTCAATCCCGCATCAGCGGGAGGCCATAAACACATTATTGTGGCTGTTGATTACTTTACTAAATGGGAAGAAGCCATGCCTACTTACAATTGCAAAGCTGACATTGCAGCCCTTTTTTTTCTCAACCATGTTATCGCTCGTTTCGGAGTACCAAAGCAACTCGTCTCGGACCACGACTCTCACTTCGAGGATTCCGTTTGGAGAGAATTGTCAGTACTCCTTAAGTTTGAACATCATTTCTCCTCCGCCTACTACCCCCAAGGGAACGACCAAGTGGAAGCTATTAACAAAATTTTGAAGACTATCCTCCAGCACACTGTCGACAAACATAAATCCAATTGGCATCACATGCTCTTTCCTACATTATGGGCTTACCGCACGTCGACCAAAACCACCACCAGCTTTACCCCATTCCATTTAGTTCATGGCGTGGAATTTGTCCTCCCCATTGAATGCCAGATACCAACATTACAAATTTCCATAGAACTTCTCCCCGATACTTCACTAATTGAAGAACGCTTACTTCTTTTAGAGCAGGCCAACAAAGATCGCTGTGCAGCTCTCCAAACAATCAAAGTTGTAAAGAACATATCTAAACTTCATTACGATAAACATGTTCACCCATGAGCATTTAGTGAAGGAGACCTGGTACTTGTTTACGACCAAGCCCATGACAAAACAGGCAAAGGAAAGTTCCAATCTATGTGGCAAGGCCCATATATCATATAGACTTGCCTTGGACATGGGGCATACATTTTGACCGACTCGGAAGGAAATCCCATGCGCAACCCCCGTAACGGGTTGTACCTCAAAATATTCTACCCATAAAAAACTTCTAGACACCATAGTCCATATTGTACAGTTTTTTAATTTATTTTTTCACTGTAAACTTTCAAAACCTTACATTTTCATTTTTTCCTGCATGAACATAGATGGATCCTGTTCCACTCTACCACATCGGTCGTTATCCATTTTGAACAAATTTTTTATCGCCGGATTTAGTTTTTTGTGCTCGTGATGATGCTTGAGATCATTTCTCGCTCTCACCCCCATAAATTTTGGGCACTTTCTTACATGCCCCTCGTTTCCTCGGTTTGTGTGCTACATTGGCCGTGATCCATTTTTGACGAGTCTTATATTGATGGATTCAGTTTCCCGCGCTCGTGACGATGCTAGATATCATTTCTCACTCTCAACCCCAAAATTTTTGGGCACTTTGTCATGTGTCCATCATCCCCTCGATTTGCATGCCACATCGGCAGCTGTCAAATTTTACAAATTTTTGCACCACAACTTATACATGAGCCCACCACTCCATCCACACTACAATTATGGCATTGTTTTGCTACCATTCATCAACCCGCAAGGAGGCCCCATTAGTGTTCCCCCCTATCACAATGCTTGATACCCATACTCACCCTATGATTGAGCACTTCCTCCTTGCCTCTCCATTACTTTTGTTCGGTATAATTTTATCCCTTTTTCGGGAGAAATTCCTTTACGAAAAAGGAACTTAGGGAGTTTCTGTTAAGATCTTTTTCGACTCCTAAAACAATGAAAAGATCGCCGAGCAATCTTGTTTCCCTTCATGCTCGCTAAAAGTATCTGAAAGGGCATCTACCTGGTATAAGTTTACCCTTTTTCTAGAGCTTGTAGACTAGTTACGAAAAAGTAATACTCTAGTCACATTGGCTAGAAGAGTTCTCCATTTGCATCATTTTATGCTTTTTCGGGCCTTGGAGACTAACATACGAAAAAGAACACCATTGGAGTCTACCTACTGCTTTCAGACTCTAAAACTGAAAGCAACCATGAGCATGAATAGTCCTGGGCTCGCATAAATCCACAGGACAGTACCATTTTAGAGCACACTTTTATCCCTTCTTGGAGTTCATTAAAACCACGAAGAAGGACCCAACAGTGCTTTTCGGTGCCACGAAAAATCATGTCTACTCATAAGGTAGCTTCCCCACTATGGTCTCCTTTGTTCAGAGCATTATGTAGTATGTCACCTTGAGAGTCTCCCAATAGCGTCCATCAACTTGTTCCCCCAGAGTCTCTCCAGTCTGCAATACATACCCCTAAGCTATGATCCCCACACCTAAAAGTCATTTTCCTATGCTGCTAGGTCAACCATGTCATCATGCTCTGAACAAAGGAAGTTTGAGTCCACCCACTCTATGACCCCAGTTATTCCCCATCCCCACAGTATGTCATTCCTACCATCAGTACTATCACATTTCAGCTGAACACCTCGCGCTCCTATCAAGAAAACATCATTGCCTTGGTAGTTTCCGGTCTCCCTCTGTCGATGCCAACCAAATCTATTCCAGAGGATAGACCCAGAGGTCCTCAGTGCCTCTCTAAATGATTGTTTCTCACATGCTTGACTTCAACACCTTAATCGCATCGTTGAGACTCATATAGGGTATCAGTCCTTTCAGTTATTTGCTGAAGACCCTGAATATCACCTGACTCTACCACATTTGAGAGTACAATTGAGGAAACAACTAGTTACATATTCCCATGGATATTTGGGTTGCACTTGGTGACAATTTTTAGATGTACCACAGTTTTATACTCCCTCGAGTATACAGTTACATATACTTCTTAGAAGTTGACTCACAGTTATTGAGTCCCTACAGATGTTGGACACCTTCAGCTCCAGCAGTTCATCAACCCTTCTGAAAAATTATTCAGAATGGTTGTTGCTCTTTTCCAGTGTATCAGTTATTTAGATCAGTCATGGTATGACCATGAGTATGTTCCAACATTCTGTCCCCACTGGACCATTATGATGTACCAACAGATATTTATGTATTATTCAGGTCCCCCTTCTTGGGCCTAATTGTTATGTATATGTCTTGATACGAGCATGGGTATGCCCGCCTCGTCCATTATCAGAGATTATTCCTCATTCATTTTGAGGCCATGTTTTTTTTTCCAGTTTTTGCAGCTTCCAAGGAGCCGTTGTTCCAGTCTCCAATCGGTCTCTTCGCTTCTCCAAACCCCAAGAAAAATACAAAAGAACTATGATGTCTATCGGCCATACGATGAGCTCCTGCCCTCACACATTAGGGGGCAATATGTTAACACCCAAAAAGTGCTCACTAGCTCATTCCCTTATTCACATGACCCATTTGTCCACTTTTTCCACCATTTGAGCCTCTAAAACCATCAAAAGGTCACCAAAAAGACCATAATACACCTTTTTTCCCCTCAAAATATATATTTTTCCTCAAAAAACACAAAAAACTCTAAAAAAGGGTCCAAAATTCTGAAAAATAATTAAAAGGGAATACAAATATAAAAAATATTCAAAAAAGGAAAAAGAGGGAAAAAGAGACCTAAACCATGTTGGTTAATAACATTGGTTTCCTTAAAACCATAATGGTATTCCCCATCACCAAAAACTATAAAAAGGTGATAGGGGCTCCTCATTATTCATCCACATTTCATCCTATCCTTATGCTGCCAAATTCCCTTTGAGAGTCATTGCCTCCCATTTCAAGTTTGAAGATCCCCATTGAAGCATTGGAGAAGAAGAGACCATTGGACATTGGAGCTTCTCAACCTTGGAGCTGCTCAAAACTCACCATCCTCACCATTTGAGGTAATATAAAACCAATTTTTTTAAATTTCTTGTTTTTCTCATAGATCTTATTGCTTATGTTCTTAAATCTAGTTTTTTATTTTCTTTGCATATGTTAATGTTAGATCAGAGTACATTAGTTTTTACATATCTTTATTGAGACTGCTGCTACTAGTTAGCAGGTGCATCCTTGCACATGCTTGGTTGAAAAACCAAGCAACACGAGGTTAATTGCCAATACGTCTCTATCACAAGCACAAATGAGTTTGAAGAGGGTTTTACTCACCGATTTGGGAGGCATTGGCTCTTATGCAGCTATGCTTGATGACCTTTGATTAAGACTCCGACTTATCTTCCTCTACTACCTCTAGTTTGTACCACACATTCCTTTGCGACCTTTGGCTCAACAAGAATGACAATGTAGTTGGATACCTATGCGGCTCTACTTGATAATTCAGTAGGAATGCTCTGTAGGAATGTCTCTCTTTACATGCCAGAGATAATTCGGGTTTGAAGTTGTGGTCACAAGCACAAATGAGTTCGAAGAGGGTTTTACTCACCGATTTGGGAGGCATTGGCTCTTATGCAGCTATGCTCGATGACCTTTGATTAAGACTCTGACTTATCTTCCTCTACTACCGCTAGTTTGTACCACACATTCCTTTGCGACCTTTGGCTCAGCAAGAATGACAATGTAGTTGGATACCTATGCGGCTCTGCTCGATAATTCAGCAGGAATGTCTCTCTTTACATGCCTGAGATAATTCAGGTTTGAAGTTGTGGTGTGTCTTTGCGCACATGGAGATGCTAACCTACATGCCCATTCACATGTTATGTTATATACCCTCCAACAACTAGATTTTGCATAGGCCCACGAGATTAGAGCTCGACCATTTCACATACATTTGTTAAATATAAACTAGAGCCTCATTTTGTTTTTTGATTGGGAATAATATCTATTAAAACAATGTGTCCTCTTAGTTAGTACAAATGGATTTTCCTCTCCCCTAGTTAGATATATTTCTCACATTAAGGATTTAATTTCCTATTCTGAACACATTGAGTTCTATCACATCTTCAAACGTTGCAATTTTCAATTCAACGATGTGGTTAACATTGCAACAAATTTGGAAAAAGGATGATTGTTTTCAACTGTGACAATAAGTTTTTTTTAACCCTTATGGAAAAAGTCAACAATAATATTTTATTAAACTACAATGGAAAAGAAGAACTTATGTTTGTATGAGTTCTAGGAGTGACAAATAATAGTCAACCATAGGTTCTAGCTTTGTACAAATAGCACAAGATCTAGTTGTGAGAACAACTAATGTTTTAGGAGATTCCTCATTGGTTATATGATAAATGATAAATGTAAAGCCTAGATTTTACTCTCCCCTAGCTAGGTATATTAGTTGCATTAAGGATTTAATTGCTTGTTTTGATCAAGCCATGATTTTCAAGCCCACAATGTGGTTAACATTGCAACAAATTTTGACAAAGGTTGGTTTATGAAAAATGGGGGGGATCCTAACCCATTGAATATCCATTGAATTTAATGTTAGAAAGCATGAGACATGGTAAGGCTTGGAGGGAAACGAAAAAAATTTAAGTGGACCCTTTCGAGATTGATGCATTTGCATCTTTCATGTGCCTTGTATGGTCAACCTACTTGCATTCATTCAAAGATAGAAGGAATTTTAAGGTCAATGAAATGGGTGCCTTCCTTATTGGAGGGATACTTCTAACATGCTAGTAGTAGCTCTAAAGTACACCTAGATGTGACTACATAGGATTTGGTGGTGTGATTCTTATCATTCTAAGTTTAGGATCATTTGGAATGTTGTGGCATTTATGAGGTTAAAAATATTTAGGTAATATCACATTTTTTAGTTTATTCTTTCTCTAGTGTTTTTGTTGTTTGGGTGTGTGGGAAGTTATGCATTCTCTTTATTTTTCCTTATTCCTCTTCTATGTAGTCTCCCCATGCTTATAAGATTTTTTATGCATATTACACTATCGTGGGCTAATACAAGTCAATATAATTTTCTTTTAAAATTATTTTTCTCCAAGAAGCCATTCAATTTTAAGGTCTAAATTTATGTAATATGGAGCTTTGACGATTATAATATAAATACCAAGCATGTGCCTTTAGGATTCTCAAGTAAACCCCTCACAAAAATTTATTAGATTAATTTTTCCAACTTCAACTAAGTATCTCACAAATATCTCTTTGTATAATTTTTCCAACTTCAAGAAAATCCCTCAAGAAAATCTCTCATAATAAATTTTCCTACTTCTTGTTCATAGACCTTTAAGATTCTAAAGTAAATCCCTAAAAGAAAACTATTAGAAAAAGTTTCTCTAACTTCATGTGACATGGGCCTTTGATGATTCTAAGATGAGGATTCCAAGGTTAACCTTAATAAATGTAGTGGAGATTGAAATTTATGAATTTATTTGACATGGGCCTTTGAGAATTCTATGAAAGCTTCCAAGATGAGGATTCCAAAGTTAACCTTCATAAATATATTGGACATTGATCTTTCCAAATTTATTTGATATGGGCCTTTGAGAATTCTACGAAATATTTCAAGATTTTACGGGGTTGAGGCATAAAGCTTTAGGATTTTTAAGTAAAACTACTACACCAAAGTTTGGAAAGATTGGAAGAAACTTTGACATTAAACATGAGATGTTTTACAAAATTAGTCGTTAATTGTGTTTATTCCGAGTAATTGTGGAATGAAGCGTTATCCTCCCCACCTAGGTTCTTATTTTAAGCGACATTTAGAGATTATAATGAAAATAATTTGTAATGGCCATGTGGCATGCAAAATATAGGGTTTACCTTGTACCATCCTTGGATGAGGTAATGTGCTTTGGATTTTACCTTGGGATAATTTACATAGAAAAAAATGTTTTACAAATTAGTCGGAAATGAAATTTTAATTTAATAATAAGAATGTGATTTTTTTAATGATGACATTTAAAGTTCAATTTTAGAATCTATATTTAATTGATAGTATTTAGAGATAGATGTACTCTTATAACTCAAGTAAAATTGATGTATACCAACTTTAGTATAAATTTGTTTTAAGTTGGAGGTTAATATTTTAATTTTTAATTTTTTCAATACTTAATAAATATATAATGAATATGGATCTATGCTAATTATGTAGTTATTTAACTAAAATAAATTAAATAAATTATTTGTATTAACATTACATCATAAGAGACAAGTTTCATTTTAAAGGTTAGATGGTGGATCTTGTTGATGTATTTGTAACTTTGGAAGATATTCACTTGTATATTATATTTGTACTTTATTGTATATCCAACATAGATGTATTATTCCTCTGATTGGAAGTGTCGTAATTTGTATTTGCAAGTGTCGCAAGTTAGATTGTAAGTGTTGTCATTTGTATTGATGGGTTATTAGACCACCAGTGTGGGGTCGCCCTTAGTTAGGTCATGTGGTTGGGTTTGTTAGAGGTCAAATATGCACTTCTCCATCCGTGATCACATTTAGCTATCGATCACACAAAATGACAACTTGGATTGAAGAGCAAGATTGGTCTAGGTGATGTATGGACCTGGATTACTCCTCTGCAGGTGACAAAACACTGATTTTACCTACATTTTGACATGAACGCTACCCTATAGGCATAAGAGTAGCATACACCTTCTAGTATACTCTACTTTGCCTCTTACAAAGTAGCGTACACATTCTAGTATACTCTACTTTGCCTCTTACAGACTAGCGTACACCTCAAGAAACCTTGCAAACGCGGGTTGTAAAGCATGAAAGTTGCATATTGTGCACTACTCCACTTGAGGAAACTCACGTACATCTTAAAATGTAATAAACTATATTAATTTGACGAATTGGGATTAGTTGAAGTTGGTTTGCAACTTTCCCAACCTCCCAATCAAACTACCTCTCAATCCAAACTGCCTACCTTGTCCCATAAATACAAGGGGGATGCATGAGAGAAAAAACTAGTTAGACTCAATCTAGAGAACTAGACTGGAAGGAGAAACTATGCATTAAGGGTTGTTATGCTGGAGGAATTCCAAAGTTAGTGTGAAGAGCAGGAGCCCATAATCCAGTTGCACAAACACTCTGAATGATCAGGTATAATTGTACTGGTTATTTGCTTTTGACAATAAAGGTTGAAATACCCTTCCTGTCCCAATCAAATGTCTAATGGATTGCATATTTGTTTGGATTAAATGCTTGATTGTATTTGATGTCTAAATTGCATTTCAATTTAATCATTTTTATATTAGTCAAGATACGCTGAGGAAGGTATCTTTTGTATTGTAGGTTCACCAAATGGAAGATCAAGTGCGGGATCGAGCAAAAGCTAGGATCAAACGTCGTTAATAAGGTATGCGTTCTAAGATATTGATCTCTTTCCTTTTGTAGAAGCCCATGTAATATGATAAATGTATTTACCTATCACCCCCTAAGTTGGTAGTGTCCGCTCCTCGCTAGAAGGTAGAAATCCTAAACAACAGATTGGCGACTCCGTTGGGGAGTAACCGTTTGTTTCACTGCTCTAGGAGACTTAGTTTTGTTTTCCTTCCAGCCCATTTTTCACTCTTTTTGATTGTCTAAGAGGCCTTGTAGGTCTGTGTTTCCTTCCCTATTTGCTTGATTCACATCAGTTGTTGGTTTGCAATTCCTGTTTGTGCCCTTCTGAGGCATGTACGCTGGTCTTCCCTACTTACAGTAGCATTTTTTACCTGATGTACCCTACTTTGTCTACTACACAGTAGAGTATTTTAACTGATGTACGCATCTTTGTATACTACACAGTGGCGTATATTTCCTAGTATATGCTGGTTTATGCACTGCACAGTAGGGTATTTTCCTGTAACTCTCTGTTTGCTGTGGGGATTTGATTTCCACTTGTTTGGTTTGATTTCTAGCCTCTTTCTTTTCCTTCTTAACTGATCCTTGAGGTTTGTAAGCCTTTGTTGAGTCTTGTTAGCCTCTCCTAAGTCCCTTAACTCATCTTTTCTTGCTTGAGTACTTTTTGAGGTGTCTTGCTTGTTTGTGAATCTTTTTGAAGACCGTGCACTGTTCCTTGTTGGACATAGCTACATGCTCGTACCTTAGATGCTTGTTGCAGTCATACAAACCTTTGTTTGATAACATTTGTTGTTTGTGGAAACACTAGCACACGTTAACGGTGTCTTGGCCTTTGATTTAGGGTTTGACCCCAAGTTGGAGTCCTTAGGGTGTTTTCGAAAGCTTTTTGAGTCTAGATACTTTTCTGATTGTTTTTTTAGTTTCAATCCAAGTAAGTTGAAGTCGTTTAGTTTGCTTTCTTTCGAGTCTTTGTGATTGTAAGGCCATATTTGGTTCACTTGCCTACCTTTTTGCTTGGCTTAGTGCTTTCTTAGGGTTCTTGGTGCTTTGGAGGACCTTTGAGGTCTGTCTTTCCATTTTAAGCGTCTCTTATCCCTGTTTTCTTTTCGCTTTATTCCCAAGCCCAAAGTTTTTTTCCTTTAAAAAAACTTTGTAGGACAAGTCTTTGCCAAGTCATCGAGTTGATTGTTGTGAGCCTTAGAGTTGCTTTTACTTACTTACATTTCTCTTTTAGGTCTTACTTGCTTCCATTTTCAAGTTCTTTTTCTTTTACATATACGAGAAAAGGAAAAAAATGAGTTTGGTAGTTTAAAGTAGTAATACTTATGATCATTTCAAAGTAGCGTAGTTTACTTTGTTTTGAATTTGAAAAGAAAATAAAAAGAGACTTGTTTTAGTTTTGCTTATCTTTAGTTTTGGAAAACAATGAATGAGAAAGTTTAGTGAAAGTTATTTACTTTTATGTACTTTCCATTTCAGTCACAACCACGCCACACAATGCACTACAACCTTTGAGTAAAGAACAACCATTAAAAAGAATAATTAATAAAATTCATTAGCAACTTTTCTTTCTAGGGATATCACTACACCAACTAGATTAGGCTAGGGTTTTGGATTAGAACACACTTTAACTATCTGAAAATATTTTCATTACTCAATAATCGTAGTGAGACTATTTTTAGGTAAACCCATTGACATCAAAGTTGTTCTGGAAGCTCCACTGAAACCAGAGTTAAGCACGAGGTCTTGCGGAGGTGAAATAGTGAGGATACCCCTTCACTTTTCATTCAGAGCATACACCAAGGCTGGTTCGCGTACGGGGATCCTTTTGGATTTCAAGCTTAGCTACCCTGCCCATGCGTTCTAGTCAGATGTACAACTATCCCCCAGAGATTATTTCGTGTTAATGGTAGCCTTAGTATCTTGAATTTAGGGCTTCTTACATAGGTGGTAGTGAAAGGCTATTTTCATTATACCTAGGACAGATATGGAAGGTAACCCTTTTCAGTAATCCTGGGAGGGCCGTTTGGTGATTCAAATGCTTGCACCTAGAGGACCTGAACTGGATGCCATATAACTATTCTTTGATGCTCTACTAGCTTGTTCTGGGCCCTGCTCATCCCAGACTTTCTATTGAGAGTATTCACCATCCTTGCTTGCCTGGTTTTGGATACTTAGGATTTTGTAGTGGTGTGCTCTTTGTGCCTCTCGCCCTTAGTTGGCCTTAGATATTTCTGGCCCATTGAGTCGGAACTATGGATAGCATCCCGGTGAGAACCAATCAAGGGACCCCTATTCAAGGGGATCCTTGTGCTTTTCCATTCATTGGGAACATTGGTACTCCCTTAATGGCTACCTTGAATCTTCCGGGATTCACTATAGGGATACCGGTTTGGTTGTTTTCCACTCCGAATGCCTTGCATGCTCCTGATGCTTCTTAAGTAAGCACCTCACATCAAGAGCATCAGAAACCTATGCCCGCTTCGCCTGTAACATCTTCTCCTCCTCCTTCTACCTCATGTGGTGAAAGTAGTAATACTAGTAACCAGCAGTCTAAAAGGAATAGACGGAGGAAGAATAGGAAGAAGATGCCAAAGCAAGGGGGCAACCACCCAGCCTCTGGAGGTCATGCTGGGGGCACCTACCCATCCTTTGGAGGTCATGCTGGGAAAAAACACTCAGTCACTGTGAATCATACTGAACCTTGCCACCCTGCCTTTGGAAGTCATGCTGGGGGCACCTACCCAACCTCTGGTGGTCATGTTGGGAGAACTCACTCAGTCACTGGAAATCATACTGAACTTTGCCGCCCTGCCTCTGGAAGTCATGCTGGGGGCACCTACCCAGCCTCTGGAGGTCATGCTGGGAGAAAACTTTTAGTCAATGAAAATTATACTGAAAGCATGTCTTCAACCACTGTTTATCATGTTGAGGACATGTCATTGATCACTGCTAGTCATATTAATGACAAGTCACCAGTTACTGTGAGTCATACTGGACACACTGAATCAGCCACTGCAAGTCATGCTGAAAAAGTTGGCATTGTTGACAAACCTAATAAACAGAAGCTTAAGTTCCCTTGTAAGTTTTGCGAGGGAGACCACCTGACCTATTTGTGCCCTGTACTTCTATAAGTGCAAAGAGTATGGTCCTTAGTTCAAAATTCTTTTTCTTCTGAGAAACCAACCACTGCAAGTCACGCTGGGGGCACACTATCAGCCAATGCCAGTCATCCTGAGAGTACTGCTGTTGTAAAGGATTCTAAGCTTATAGGATGGAAGCCAAAGTTCCCTTGTAAACTTTGTAAGGGAGGTCACCTTACTCACTGGTGCCCTGCTATTCCAGAGGTGCGGAGAGTGTGGTCCATGTCTCAAGGATCCTCTGCTCCTGAATTGTCTATAGATTCACAACAACTTGATCAAACTTTGGTTGATGAAGTGGTTGAACCAATTCAATCTTTGGTCAACCCCACTCTTCCTCTGGAGAGTGAAGCGATCGAATCTGTGCAATCTTCAACTGATCCCATCAGTCCTTTGGAGACTGATGCGCCTATCCCTGAAGTCTTTTGCATTACCAGTTCAGATATCTCTAGAAATGGGGGCACTGCATCTGTGCCAAGTGAACCCCTACCAAGCTTTGGGATCATTTCCTTTGATTGGAATAGTCTAATTGGGCCTCACCTTCCTTCTGTTACACCTTTCCAGATAAAGGTTGATATCGACAACCATGTGGTTCACCGATGTGTTGTAGATGAAGGAGCCTCTGTTAGTATCTTATCCCCTTATGCTTGGAGAGATTTAGGTTTTCCTAACCTTGTTCCAGCTATTAATTGGTCATTGAATTTCGATAAAAGACCTAGTGAACCATTGGGATTCATCCCTCAGGTACCTGTTACTTTGAGTGGAAAAACAATCTTAGTTGATTTTATGGTTTTAAAGGACCCTATGGATTTTGACATGATCCTAGGCCGTGATTACGTATATGCTATGCAGGCTGTGGTGTCTACGCTCTTTTGTGTGATGTATTTTCCTCACAATGAAAGCATTGTCACCATCGATCAGCTTACATTTGTCAATCCCTCTTATTACCAAACTATAGACCAGGTATGTCCCCCGTCAGTAGGCACTACTATGTCACAATCAAATTATGTGGCATATTGTTCCTTGAGTCCAATTGTTAATGAGAATAAGCCTCTGAATTCATGCTTACCTTCTCAAGACTAGGTCCCGACAATTGACCAGGTGATGACTCCATCTGAATGTTTAGATATGTGTTCCATCTGGGATAATATACTTCCTTCTGATGAAGTTTTCCTAGAGTCTATAATACAGTCTACCATTCATTTGGACATTGATCCACCTACGAGCACTCTTCCACCTTTCCTTCGAGCTCGTTAAAAACAGTAAGGAAGCTATGAGCATTCTTCCACCTTTTCTTCGAGCTCGTAAAAAACAATAAGGAAGTTACGAGCATTCTTTTATCTCTCCTTTGAGCTCGTTAAAAACAATAAGGAGGTCACGAGTTTACTTTTTCGGGTTCATTAAAATTTTATGAAAATATTTTTATGGAGTTCTCTCTAAGCTCTTGTTAGACTCTTTAAATATGACAAGATTGCCGAGTAGACTTGTCCTCTTCAAGCTCGTTAAAGGAATTGAAGGCCCATCTGATTAAGTATAAGTTTAACCCTTTTCCAAACTTTTGTGGATTACTTACGAAAAAGGAATACTCTAGTCATCCATGGCTAGAAGAGTTCTTCTTCCATTGTTTTATACTTTTTCGGGGGAGGAGACTAACTTTATGAAAAAGGACCTTTTGGATCCTTCTTTAGTGTTTTCAGGCTCTCAAAACATGAAAACACCAGTGAGCACTCACCTACTCGGGCTCGATGTGAAATCCACGAGAGGGTGTATAGAGGATTGTTTAAGTTTTTCAGACTCTATAAATAGGAAAACACCGACGAGCATATATCAACCCGGGCTCGATATTAAAATCCACAGGGGGGTGTATGGAGCATCATTTAAGTTTTTCTGACTTATTAAACAAGAAAACACCGACGAGCAAGAACAGATCTCGGCTTGATATTAAAATCTAGAGATTAGTACTATAGAGTGTTCTTCTATCTCTTCTTCGAACTCTATAATCAATGAAGAAAGTCCAGAGTCTTCCTCCCATGGGCTTGTTAAAATCTTTACATGGTTGGATCTATTGAGTTTTCATTCTTTCTTGGACTCATTAAAACAACAAGAAATGTATTCTTTTATCTAAAAAGAATAAGGGATAAGAAGGGTATATCACATATTGTAGTTTCAAAGGCAGTTCAGCCAGTCCTATCCTTGAACACAACACCTATTTGAGTCTATCATTTCAGTTGGGTTTAGTTTTTTGAACTTAGGGTGAACTTGATCTTCGAGTTTACTCCCCCGGTTGGTTAGTCTTCCAACCATATGGAGGGTTTGTTAATGTCTCCTACATTGCAGGCTTATATCACTTTCCCATCATGTTGAAAATTGCCTAGGGCACTTTGTGTCGTGCTCACTGTTCAAGGATACAGCCTGTGTCAGCCATTCTGCCATTTATCTTGACCTCATTTGTTAGCCATCCTAGTGTCAGTCTTGTTACTTGTACTACTCCACATCAGCTCATACCATTTGAGTGTTCCTCATGTTGGATGATGGAGGATTCCTTAATTCCTCCCTTCCAACAGACTTCTTCCCATCGACATCAACTCATTTTGCTCTGGGAATGAAGTTTAGAGTTTCGGTTAGTACCTTGGGGATAGCAGTCACTAGTGGCAATTTCCCTCGTCGTTGAATTATGAGAATACATCAATGTCTCTTATTTGACATGTTCCTCAAGTTTTCGACGTACACCTTCTAGTATACTCTACTTTGCCTCTTACAGACTAGCGTACACCTCAAGAAACCTTGCAAATGCTGGTTGTAAAGCATGAAAGTTGCATATTATGCGCTACTCCACTTGAGGAAACTCGCGTACATCTTAAAATGTAATAAAAAATATATTAATTTGACAAATTGGGATTAGTTGAAGTTGTTTTTCAACTTCCCCAACCTCCCAATCAGACTACCTCTCGATCCAAACCGCCTACCTTGTCCCATAAATATAAGAGGGATGCATGAGAGAAAAAACTAGTTAGACTCAATCTAGAGAACTAGACTGGAAGGAGAAACTATGCATTAAGGGTTATTATGCTGGAGGAATTCCAAATTTAGTGTGAAGAGCAGGAGCCCAGAATCCGGTTCCACAAGCACTCTGAATGATCAGGTATAATTGTACTTGTTATTTGCTTTTGACAATAAAGGTTGAAATACCCTTCCTATCCTAATCAAGTGTCTAATGGATTGCATATTTGTTTGGATTAAATGCTTGACTGTATTTGATGTCTAAATTGCATTTCAATTTAATCATTGTTATATCAGTCAAGATATGCTGAGGAAGGTATCTTTTGTATTGCAGGTTCACCAAATGGAAGATCAAGCGTGGGATCGAGCAAAAGCTAGGAATGAACGTCGTTAATAAGGTATGCCTTCTAAGATATTGATCTCTTTCCTTTTGTAGAAGCTCGTGTAATATGATAAATGTATTTACTTGTCACCCCCTAAGTTGGTAGTGTCTACTCCTCGCTATAAGGTAGAAATCCTGAACAATAGGGTTATTAGGCTTCCTTAGGAAGTCAGCCCTATTGGTTTATTGGCAGGTCAAGTCAATGTATAAATAGAGGGCGTGCCTCTCTCTTTCTATTCATTCACTCACTTCTCAAGCTCGCATAGCTAAGAGAGAAAGTGGCGCACAAGTGGAGGAGGAGGAGTATCTGCTAGAGACATCTCTTTGGGTTTGATCATTGTGATCTTGGTTTGTGGCTTATTTTATCTCTGAGGAAGTTGCAGGGTTTTCACCTTCTTGGTTTTCCCTGAGGAAACTCTGTGTCTCTTGTGTGCTTGTGTTATTGTGTCTATGATTGATATGTTGTAGAAATGTTGTACATGTTATTCTCTTAGTGATCCTGAATGATAATGGAATGAATTTATCGAAAAATTAACATGGTATCAGAGCTGACCTAAGAAAAAGGAATTGTACAGCTACGAAAGCTAGGGCTTCTTAATTTTTAGGTTTCTCTCCACAGATCATCAAGGAAGGAGGCTAGATTAACTCTCCTAGCAAGGGCGCATCTTTCTGTCGAGACATAATTCAATTCTGAGCATTTTCAGTTTTGACCTAATCTCTGCTGCGGGAAATTAGGGTTTCAGGGAAAGTTGGAATTTTTGAAATTTGAGACCATGGCTGGAATCTCCTCTGAAAAATCGAAGTTTAGAGCATTGGATCGAACTTTTTGGTTGGGTGAAGCTCTGGGAAAATCTAACCCTAGTTCAGGGTCCTGTCTAGTGAATCCAGAAGTTTCAAAGGCAATTTTGGGGGGTCAAATTTTACAGTTTTCAAATTTGGAGTATATCATCTTGACCATCTCAGCAAGGCGCATCTTTCTATCCTTTCAGAAGTTTGAAATTCAAATTTTGAATTTTTAGGGTTTCTCTAACAAACCCTAATCCAGCTCTAGATCCAGTTTTTAGAAAATCAAGTGATAAGATCTAATAACTTTTATATTTCCATTTGAAGTACTCTTTAAGATGTCTCACCACACCAAGCTTGAGGATAAGCTTGAAGGGGTTGATAATTTATGAGCCTGGAAGTATAGGATTGGGTTAATCCTAGAAGAGAATGAGTTGGACACTTACATAAGTGAAGAGGTTCCAGTTCCAGAGGGAGAAGAGGCTAAGGCCTTACATAAGAAGAAATTGGTCAAAGCCAAGAGAATCATTGTTGATTCTATTAAGGATTATCTCATACCCCATGTGTCTTCCCTAAAGACACCTAAGGAGATGTTTGACTCTTTGACTAAGTTGTTTGAAGGAAAGAACATAAATCAGAAGATTACTCTGCGGAACCAATTGAAAGGGGTAAAGATCCAGAATGGAGAGACCATACAATCCTACTTCTCCAAGGTCTCTCAAATCAAGGAAAAACTTGAAGCTATGGATGAATTAGTGGAGAATCAAGAAATTGTAATGACCACATTGAATGGCCTACCCAGGTCATGGGACGCTTTCATCCAAGGAATCTGTGCAAGAAAGAAATTGATCTCTTTTAGTAGACTGTGGGAGGAATGTTCACAAGAAGAAGCTAGGCTTGTGGCTCAAGAAGAAAAGATGGGAAATGAAGATCAAGATCTCACAACACACACCAAGAAAGGTAAGTTCAAGAGGGAGCAATCTTATCACAAGAGAACTCCACACCACCATCAAAGAGATAAGAAAGATTTGAGGTGCTTTACTTGTAATGAGAAGGGACACTTTTCTTCAGATTGTCCCAAGAATAACAAGAACAAAAAAAAAAACAACTACAACAAGAAGAGGAAGAGCAACAAGAAGAGATATCATGCTCATGGTGCTGAGGATGATGAACCTACTAAGAAGAAGACTAGGGCAGAAAGTGAAGTCTCTTCAAGTGAGGAAGAATATGTGCTGATCTCTACTCTCACAGGTACTATCTCTCATGGATGTGATGATTGGATTATTGATAGTGGGGCTTCCAAAAACATGACTGGGTTTAAAGAATCCTTTATAGATCTATCTGAACATGAGTCACTCATAAGGTGAAAATTAGGGATGAATATCAATATCCCATAAAAGGAAATGGTGAAGCCTCCTACAAACTAGACTTTTGGAAGTCTTTGAAGATGAAAGATGTTCTATATGTACCTGGACTTAAGAAGAATCTTCTCTCCATATCATCTTTGGATGCAAAAGGAATGAGAGTTTCATTTGTGGATGGCCAAGTACTCATGTGGCCAAAGGGTAAGACCATAGATGATGCAGTAGTGATTGGAGAGCAAGAGGGAGGATTGTACAAATTGAAGGGACAACCTGAACATGCCATGGTACATGAATCCATGGAGCCAAGTGAACTTTGGCATAGAAGGATTGCACACATGCACTATAGAGCACTACCAATTGCAAGCAAAGCTGTAGAAGGCCTTCCTGAAATCCAGTCAAAGCATGAAGGAATTTGCAAAGGATGTGCAAAAGGGAAGAACAATAAGAAGGCATTTCCAAGTAGTGAAAGCAAAGAAAAATGAATATTGGAAATTATCCACTCCGATGTATGCAGACCAATGTCATCCAGTCCTTTGAGTGGGTATGTATATTATGTTTCCTTCATTGATGATTTCTCTAGGTAGACTTGGGTTTATTTCTTGAAGAATAAAGATGAAATGCTTGATAATTTCAAGGAATTCAAAGCCTTGTTAGAAAATCAAACTGATAAGAAGATCAAGACCTTTAGATCCGACAATGGTGGAGAATTCACTTCAGGAGATTTCAAGAAGTTATGCAGTGATTCAGGGATTAAGAGGGAGTTGACCACTCCTTACAATACACAACAGAATGGGGTTATAGAAATGAAGAATAGAACTATCATGGAAGCAGCACGGGCAATGCTTCATGACCAAGATCTGCCTATGCATCTATGGGAAGAAGCAGCTAGGACATCTGTATATGTATAGAACATAACACCCCACAAGATACTTGACAACAAAACACCAGAAGAATTTTTCTTAGGTAAGAAACTTGAAGTTATCCATCTCAGGATATTTGTCTGTCCAGTATACACACACATTCCAAAGGAAAAGAGGACAAAGCTAGATCCTTCAGGAAAGAAGGGCATCTTTGTGGGTTACAGTGAAAGCTCAAAGGCATACATAATCTACTTTCCAAGGTTCAAGAAGATTGACATTAGTAGGAATGTAACATTTGATGAAGATTCAGCATGCATCAAATCAAGGAAGACACCTGTTGAAGACAATGAAGAACCAAAGATAACTATATTTCAAGACACCACTATGAATGAAGCAATTCCAAAAGAAGTTCATGAAATTGAAGATCCACAAGAACCTGCAGATCCACTCCGTGAGAAGAACTCTCATAAGAGGAAACCTGCATGGGCTAGAGAGCTCATCCAAAATGTAGAAATGTATGGTATTCCAGAAGAGGAGCACAGAGAAAGGAAAAGGACAAGGTCACACACTAGATATGTTTCCTTGCTCTATGACATTATGAACAAAGAACCTTCCAGTTATGAAGAGGCAGCGAAAAAGAAAGAATGGAAGGATTCCATGGTTGAGGAATACCAATCGATCATGACGAATGATGTTTGGGATGTGGTCCCAAGACCAGAAGGGAAGTCTGTTGTGACTTCCAAGTGGATCTATAAGATCAAGCATGTTGCAGATGGTAACATAGAGAAATACAAGGTGAGGTTTGTAGCTCGTGGATTCTCCCAAAAAGAGGGGATAGACTATGAAGAGACTTTTGCACCTATAGTCAGATACAATTCCATCAGAACAGTACTTGCTCTGGTTGTAGTGATGAAGTGGAATATACACCAGATGGATTTCAAGACAACTTTCTTCAATGGTGTAGTCGAAGAGGAAGTGTATGTGGAGCAGCCACTTGGTTTTGAGACACATGGCAAGGAGTCATATGTGTGCAGGTTGAAGAAATCCTGGTATGGGTTGAAGCAAGATCCTAGGACTTGGTATGGTAGGATAGATAGCTTCCTATGCAGTTTAGGATTTACCAAGAGTAAAGCAGATTCCAATCTTTACTACAAGGTTGAGGAAGGAAATCCAGTGATACTACTTCTGTATGTGGATGACCTCTTTGTTACAAGAGAGGATAGGTTGATTACCGACACCAAGAGGAAACAGTTCGAGATGAAGGAATTGGGGATGATGCACTACTTTCTAGGCATGGAGGTGTGGCAGAGTGCAAATGGAATCTTCCTTGGACAAGGGAAGTATGTAGTAGAGATCCTAAAGCGGTTCGGGATAATGGACTGCAAGGCCATGGCCACACCTATGGCATCGAACCTGAAGCTATTTTGTGATGCTTCATATGAGCCGGTTGATGTCACGGTGTATCGTCAGATGATTGGGTCCTTAATGTACTTGATGAACACGAGACCAGATATTTGCTTTGCGGTGAACACTTTGAGCCAGTTCCTGATGGATCCGAGAGGTGTTCACCTGGTTGCTGTAAAGAATATTCTAAGGTACTTGAAGGGTACGATTGATTATGGGATCGAGTATGATGTGAATCAAAATTTTTACCTAGAGGGTTATGTTGATTCAGATTGGGTAGGAAGTGCTGCATATAGGAAGAGCACTTCAGGGTGATGCTTCAGTATGGGATCAGGTGTGATCTCTTGGTTTAGTAGGAAGCAGTCCTGCGCAGCACTGAGTACAGCCGAAGTAGAGTATGTCGCAGCTTGTTCGGCTAGTTGTGAGGCAGTATGGCTGAGGAAGCTATTGTCTGAGTTATTTGATCTCCCGTTGGATGCTACCTATATCTATTGTGACAACTAGAGTTGTGTGAAGTTGTTTGAGAACCCGGTGTTCCATGACAGGTCAAAGCACATCGAGATCAAATATCACTATATCAGGGATATGGTGTAGAGAAGAGCAGTGAAGCTCCTGTATGTTGCGACATATGAGCAGATTGCAGATATGTTGACCAAACCACTAGCCAGAGTGAAGTTCGAGTACTTCAGAGAGAGGCTTGGTGTTCTTCATATAGAAGATACTTCAAGGAGGAAGTGATGGGACACATCTGCAGGAGCCATTCCAAGCATGGTGATAGGAGGATCCTTTCCATGGATGTGGATGTAAGTGCTGTGTGATGAGCATCAAGACGATGCTCCAGTTACTGCTATGTATGATGATCAAGATGATCATGTATGAGGATATGCATCAGGTGGATGCTTTGTATGATCAGATTGATTATATGGTGATGATGAGTATCAGGATGATGCTATAGATGATATGCATCAGGATGATGCTATGACAATGATCAGGATGATCATGCGATGATGACATGCATCAGGATGATGCTGTGACGATGATCAGGTTGATCATGTGATGATGTGCATCAGGATGATGTACGGTATGATGATGATCAGTATGATCATGAGTATCAAGATGATACTCGGTGGCTATGGATAGGTTGTGTAGATAAGCATATAATATTGCCCTGGGAGATTTGCAGATAATCTTGCGAGGTTTTTCCTATGGCATGTAATAGTTCCCTGGGAGATATGGCAAATTCTCTTTCGAGGTTTTGCTTTGGAAGAACATATAATATTGCCTTGGGAGATCCGATAGGTTGAGCAATACGCTCGTAATCAGTCCTGGGATGCTCTTTTGAGGTTTTACCATGACTACATGTAATATTGCCCTGGTAGTTCTGATAGGTTGAGCAGTATGCTCGTAATCAGTCTTGAGATGCTCTTTCGAGGTTTTGTGGTGACCACATGTAATATTGCCCTGGGATATCTAATAGGTTGAGCAGTACGCTCGTAATCAGTCCTGGGATGCTCTTTCGAGGTTTTGTGGTGGTCACATATAATATTTCCCTGGGAGATTCGATAGGTTGAGCAATAAGCTTGTAATCAGTACTGGGATGCTCTTTCGAGGTTTTGTGACACACGTAATAAGACCTGAGGATTCCACAGTATGGCCAGTGATGATGAAGACCTACAGGAGGCTAGGCCTACATCTAGGTTGAAAAAGGGCTGGCTTTGTATAACTTCCTATGATGAGAAGAATTCAGAGATAGCCCAGTGATCGAGATGTCGAGTACAGCAGTAGTGATGATGATGATGCTCCGTGATCCAATGATGATGATCCAACTCTAGAATTGAAGAATTGCGCCAATACGTTGATGACCTATGTCTAGAGAATACCTTCCTATTTAAGAGGTAGTGTTGATGTATTTGTAACTTTGGAAGATATTCACTTGTATATTATATTTGTACTTTATTGTATATCCAACATAGATGTATTATTCCTCTGATTGGAAGTGTCGTCATTTGTATTTGCAAGTGTCGCAAGTTACATTATAAGTTTCGTCATTTTTATTGATGGGTTATTAGACCACCACTATGGGGTCGGCCCAGTTAGGTCATGTGGTTTGGTTATTAGGCTTCCTTAGGAAGTCGGCCCTGTTGGTTTATTGGTAGGTCAAGTCAATGTATAAATAGAGGGTGTGCCTCTCTCATTCTATTCATTCACTCACTTCTCAAGCTCGCATAGCTAAGAGAGAAAGTGGAGTACAAGTGGAGGGGGATGAGTATCTTCTAGAGACATCTCTTTGGCTTTGATCATTGTGATCTTGGTTTGTGGCTTATCTTATCTCTGAGGAAGTTGCAGGGTTTTTCACCTTCTTGGTTTTCCCCAAGGAAAACCTGTCTCTTGTGTGCTTGTGTTATTGTGTCTGTCAAGCACTCTATTTGCAGATAATTAAATATCAAACACACAGAGCGTATGAAATTTATTGTCAACCCGAGAAAGTCTTTTTATTTCAAAGGACAAGTGCACAATATATGCTTAAACACAAAACCATTAGAAGTGAATACTTTTATCTTCTATCATCCATGTTCATCCCAAGAATCTATGCAATCCCAATTGCCTTCTAACTGCTATACTACAATTCTTTTCTATTATGCATCAAGAAGAAATGGTATCAGATCTAATCAAGGATTGCAAGAAGGAAATCTCATTCGCATTCTATAATAATCACTTGTCTAATCTAATCAAGCTGGGAATCATAAAGCATGACCTGGACATTACTCTAGAACTTTAATGAAAGAGATTGAAGCAACTGTTCTAAGAAACTGAATTGCAAAATATAAATCAATCAACACATAACAGGAAAGATAAATTGTAAGAGCTCCTGGGATTACGTCTCAGCTGTAGGATGAAAACGACAGTGTGAACAGAAATTGAAATGTGTAAAACAAACCTGACTCAGTCGACTGTTATTCGATACCATTCACCAATCTCACGGAAATATAATCGTTTACTGAGAAATCCACACAATAAATATTGCTGCTGCATACAAAAGAAAGAACAAAGCATCACACAACAAGAAAGATGAAATCCTAAATTAACGCAGCAATCTCTGTGGAAGACGGGCCCAGTCTTCACACAGAGACGCTGGTTGAACAACACTCTCTTTAACTCAGAAGTAACTCCTTATATTAACAGAAGAATGAGTACACAGTTTTGGCTCTGCTGCTAATACAAGATAAATTAATTGTTTGCTGTCCAACCCCTCGGTCGAGGCAATTCCCCATATTTATACATACAATTTTGCAACATCTAAACCTATAATTGGGCAGCCATGAAGATCTCTGATCTTCAGGCGCCCTAAATAATCTAGCTGTTACAATGCGTGGCAGAACTGAAATATCCAAATATAAGAGAGTTATTAATTGCCCCAAGAGTGGCGGTCCTTCCAGCTCACAGCTGGACTCGAGCAGTGACATACTTAAGATAGCCATTTCTGTTACAGCTGACCCATCACGACTGTGCCTTGATTGACGATTCGAGCCCCAAGGAACCTTCTACAAGCAATGAACGTCCCTTCCTTCATGACTTGTTCAGCTCCGATCTTCCTGCAGTCTATTTGTCTTACTACCTTCATAAATCGCATCATGTTAGCACAAATTAAGAGATGCACAGCTTTAATCATCACAATCATAAGTATTAATATAATAAAACAATAATCGGCCATACCTTGGTAATTTGGGGAATAAGATAAGGACAATAAGTCGAATTGCCAAGGTAATTGGTGTAAGACAAGGGAAGGGAAAATGATAAATGATGGTCAAAAAGGGCTAATTCTGGGCTCAACATCTCCCCCCAACTACCCTGTTGCATGTCCTCATGCAACAACCTGCATCTGAATCTTGAACTGAGCTCTGTCCAGGAGAGAGGAGGGAATGTAAGTAAATCAGGCATCTCATTTACCTTTTTGAAAGGCTTCTGTGAGCAACCCGGCATCTTCCAACTTCACTGTTTCCCTTCCACTGCTACTTGCTGATATCTGGGAATGCACTTGGTGTGGTGGGAATCTTTCTGCAGTTCTCTTATGCTATGCCTGGGGGAGTTGAAAAGAAATCCTCAATCTGAATCCAACTCAATGACATCTCTAGGAGGTGGAGGCACTGGTTCTTGTGGGACAGTGTCTTCCTGCACATCTAATGTTAACAGGAGAGTTGCTGGTTCTTGTGTAACAGCAACATCCTTTAACCCATCTTCAGCAGCTATCTTTATTGCTTTTGGAGACACTGGTTCTTGTGTAACAGTGTCTTCTTTGTCATTCTGCTGCTGAGACTGAATATCCTTTTCAATTTGCAGCTCCTCCTCCAAGATTTCAGTGTCACCTGAGCATGGTGTCTGTACCTGTTCATTGTCACTCCACTGTGTGTCAGGAATGATATCCACTCCCAGGTTATCTCCCAGCTGCAATTCAGGAGTTTTTGTTGCAGCCTCCAAGGATGTTGGTTCTTGTGTAACAACATCCTGGCTTACCTCTTCATCCTTCTTCTGCTGCAGCTCCTCTTCTATGAGTTCTGTATCATGGGAGCTCTCTGGGGTTACAACCCAGAGTTCATCATTGAATGCCAAAGTATCCTCTGTCCCAGCTTCTTCTCCTGTCTGCTCAGCCGGTTGGACAGTTCTATTCAGGGTTGCTGGTTCTTGTGTTGCAGCATCCTGTTCCAACTTATCACTGTCCTGCCTTTCCGTTTCTTCTTCTAAAATTATTGTGTCCTGGGAACGTTCTGGGGTTACAACACAAAATTCTTCACTATCCTCCAGAGTATCCTTCGGCTCCATGATCTCTGTATCATGGGAACATTCTGGGGTCTCACTATATTCTTTTATAAGCTCCAGAGCATCCTTCATTTCCCGTTCTTCTCCCATCTGTCCTATAATTTCTATGTCGTGGGAGCATTTTGGGGCTACCATACATTCCTTATAAATCTCCAGGGTGTCCTCCACTCCAAGTTCTTCTCCCATCTGTTCTACAATTTCTGCATCATGGGAAGTGGCAGCTGCAGCAAGGATGTTTAAAGGTGTTGGTTCTTGTGTGACAGCACCTTCTTTTTCCACTGCTTTCCCTTCTGTGGCTACAGGCTGTTGTGCTGAATAGGTGCTAAGTAAAATTTTATGGCTTGCTTCCTCAAAGATTTCCCCACAGGTGGGGCAGAGTATTCGCTCATCCTTTTCCCCAGCTCCAGCAGAAGCTGATTCCTCCACTTGGTCTGCAGCTTCTATTAATGTGTACATTTTTCTTCCACCCTGCTTTTTGCAGGTTTCCTTCCACATTTACAGCTCCCTTCTAAGTGCTTGGAGGTCCTCTTTCAGCATTGCATTCTCATACAAGAGTCCCTCAATTTCAGGTTCTTCCTCCACTGGCCCTTGTGGAGCATCCCTCGGTTTTGGTGTAAGGATTGGGGGTTCAACCTGTGTTTCTAAGGTTTCCCATTTTGTTCTAGCTGCCTCTGCTGCTGTGATTGATCGAGTTCGTTTCCTTCTGATTGGTGCCACTAAATCAAACTCATTGGTGGCCCTCTTCCTTTTCTGTGGCATTTTCTTTTGTGACTTTCCTTTTTGTGGTGTTTCTTCTTGTGGAGCTGGAATATAGGGGGGAAAAACTGAAGTTAAAGGAATATTTCCCTGTCCCCCATGCTGTTCTTCTTCAATCACAGCTCCTCCTCCTACCCACTCAGGTGAAGACTCGATTGTGACCAGCTCAATATCTTCTTCCATTGCTCTAGCTCCGTCATCTTCAGGTTCCATTGTCGCAGCATTTGATGCTGCTCCAATTTCACCTTCTGCTGCCGGAGCTGCCCTGTTATCTAGGTTTTCCACGAGGGTTTCATCTACATTGTCGCCTGATGGCTCTTTTTGTGCTTCCCCTCGCTCTCCTTCAAATGCAGTGTCATTCCCCACTGGTTCTGCTTGTGCTGGGGATTCATACACCTCAAATGGCTCTGCCTGTGCCCCTGGTTGTTCTTCTTCTGTTTCATCCCTCCCCCCAACTTCACTGGAGGAACTCCGGTCCTCCTGTTGTGGCGGAACCGGTAATTGCTGCAATGGGATGACCCTCAAGGGAACAGGTTGCTGTGGTTGGGTTATAAATTGTTCCCATGTTATATTATGTTGGGCAAGGGTTCTCACAATAATTAACTTAATGAGGCCATGGTGGGTGAGAGAGGACAATGGATGCTTTGCAGACTGAACAAATGTGGCCATATGACGCAAGTCGTGCAATAAATAAAATGGAATATTCAACAAAATGCCATGGCGGAGATGAGAAAGCAAAGGAAGTTCAGAGTTGTACACAGTTTGGTATCTACCTTCGCAGGTAATGTATTTCTTGAGGAAGATAGCGACCTGGTCCCATGGCTGCGGCAGTGACTTCAGTGCAATCCCTCTCCTGGATGCTTCAACTTGCTCCCCTGGGAGTAAAAATTCTTCCCGTGCAACCGTTGCAGGGACTCGACGGTTAAACCAAGGTTTTCCCACCATCGGGATAGCTGTAACCTCAGATATAATGAGCTCATAAACATCTATACACAGCCCCCACACCGTGGAATGTGTTTTAGTAAGATTCAAGGCAAATTGCAGGGCTGCGTCCCGATCGAATCCGTCCAAACGCTCAAAGAACGCGACCCAGCCAACAGCTTGAAAAATGGCCAGAACTGGCAGATTCCATATGAGTTCCCGGGTATTGAAAGGTTCATGGCGAACTGGAATGCCCATGGTCCTGGCTGTAAGATGAAACTGCTATTCGACAGAGTACAGGATCCCAGAATGGAAGTTGCAGCACAGAGAATGCACGAATCGTTGAGCGGAGACGTTGAGCGAATGAGCTAATTCGGAAAGTTAAGCGCAGAGAAGAGTTTAAAATTTTCATGCCGAATTGGGGAAGGTGGCAGTTATTAGTATTACGTCGTACGAGGGAAAGGTTTAATCAGGTATAAATGGTGGTACAAGTGAAGGTACGGCCAATCTCGTTTAAATGATATCAATACTTAATCACGTGATAAATGAAAGCCATACCTCATAAAACTGCGCGTCGGAAGGCTGCGGAAACTGGTGGAGCATGTAGTTGGTGAAGTCATGGAGCCGAACGCGTGCACAGTCAGACGTGGGATCATGATGACTCGGATAAGGCACTAATTTCCTTCGCCGGTAAAACACAAGGCGTCGCATCCTCGGGGTTAAAATGATGAGTTCGCTGGCAGGACTGGGATGAATCAGCATCATGATTAGCAGGTTGCAGCAATTCTTCTGTTAACACGGGAGTTACCACTGCAAGTTGCCAAAGAAATGATAATACGGCCGATGAAAAAGCTTGTTGCAGCTGGCGGGAAAGAAGTTGCAGCCACCGGAAAAGAATTCACGGCAGCCGGAATTTTTTTTACGATATCAGGGAAAATTACGGCTATCACGGAAAAGTTTTACGGCGGCGGAAAAAAAAACTTACAGCGGGCGAGAAAAGATTTTACGACTATGGGAAATATGTTACAGCCGCTGGAAAGAAATGGCAGCTGCAGGGAAATGATGTGGCAGTGAGTGGTCAATGAGGTGGCAACCGCTGGAAAAAGAGGTGGCAACCGTTGGAAAATGAGGTGGCGGCCGCTGGAAAATGTGGTGGCGGCTGTGGGAAAAAGATGTTGCAGCTTCCGATGTTGCAGCCGCCGAAGTCGCAGCCGCCGAAGTTGCAGCTGCCGAAAAAGATTGACGGCTGACGGAAAAAGGACATTACGACTACCAGGAAATAAAATGGCCGTGAAGTGGCAGCCGCTGGGAAATAGGGTGGCAGCTACGGAAAAAGATGTTACAGCTTCCGATGTTGCAGCTGCCGAAGTCGCAGCCGCCGAAGTTGCAGCTGCCGAAAAAGATTGACGGCTGACGGAAAAAGGACATTACGGCTACCGGGAAATGAAATGGCAGTTGCTGGGAAATGAAGTGGCAGCCGTGGGGGAAATGAGGTGGCAGCCGCGGAAACTGGAGTTGCAGCCGCCGATGTTGCAGCCGCTCATGTTGCAGCCACCGATGTTGCAGCCGCCGATGTTGCAGCCACCGATGTTGCAGCTGCCGAAATTGCAGCTGTCGGGAAAGATTGACGGCTGACGGAAAAAGGGCATTATGGCTACCGGAAAATGAAGAATATGGTTGCCGGAAAAAGATATACAGCTGCCGGAAAATATGTTGCAGCTGTCGAAATTTTTTTTTTTTTTTTTTTTTTACACAAGGACAGCACAGGGAGATTTTCATTACGGGCCCAAACTGATCGTTCTCCTGGCGCTTCCCTGAATTTTTTTTTAAAAGACGACAGCAAGAAAAGAGATCAAATGAAAAGAGAAAGAAAACGACAACTATACGCTACAGCAAGAAATTATTTATGTACAGCAAATATAATTTTCAGTTTAAGATTTGGCAAAGGTAGAGAAATGTTCCTGCTCTGGTGCCAATTGATAGTTTGGATCAGCAGCAATCTGTGAAATGAATGCATCTTTCGAAATGGGCTTCCGATACAGTCGCAGTCTGTGGCCATTAGCAAGTAATGGTATACGGTTTTCATCAATGGTGACCAGGCGAACAGTGCCGTTGTCAAATACCCTGTCAACCAAATATGGACCCAGCCATCTTGTGCATAATTTCCCTTTAAAATCCTTCTTGAATCTGGAGTCGTATAATAGTGCCCAGTCTCCTTCACGGAAGATTTTCTTTTTGATGAATCGGTCATGCCAATTAGATCTCTGTTTCTGAAGCAGCACAGTCTGGTCTACTGCAGCTAATTGTTTCTCATCCAACTCATTTAATTGATTCAATCTTCTTTTCTGGGCTTCTGTTACATCCAGGTTCATTTCAATGGCTGTTTTCAGGGTCTTGATCTCAAATTCAATTGGAAAAATGGCACTCTTTCCATATACCAAATCATAAGGAGAAAATCCCGTGGTGTTACGCCAAGTCGTGCGATATGCCCACAGTGCTTCTGGAAGCCTGTCAGCTCAATCCCTTCGATGGCTTTTAACTGTTTTAGTAAGGATTGCTTCGATAACTTTATTAGTGCTTTCCACCTGACCATTGGCCTGGGGATGATAAGGTGAAGCTATCTTGTGCTGCACATGATACTTCCGGAGCAAGGATTCAAATTGGTGTGAAATAAATTGTGGTCCCCCATCGGTAACTACTTCCTTTTGTACTCCAAAACGGGTAAAAACTTCACTGTACAGGAAATCAATCACCGCCTGGTCATTTGCCTTAGCCAAAGCTACAGCTTCTACCCACTTGGTCATGTAATCTGTACACACCAAAATGTAAACCTTCTGTTTGGAAGGAGGGTTGATAGGACCAACAAAGTCCAATGCCCATCTATCAAACGGTTCTAGTACCACTTGGGGCTGTAAAGGCATCTGATCTGTCTTATTAGGTTGGCCCATCCTTTGGCAGCTGTCACAGGACTGAACATATCTTTTAGCATCTCTGAACAGTGTCGGCCAATAATAGCCCATCCGCAACGCCTTATGCCCTGTTCTTTTGTCTGCAAAGTGTCCTCTGCAAGGTTCATCGTGACAGGCCTTCAGTATATGAAAGATCTCATCTTCCCTTACACATCTTCTAATCTCCAGATCAGGTCCTGTGTAAAAGAGATGGCCTTTAAGCCAACAATACCTGGCACTTTGCTGAATAATTTTTCTTTTTTCTCGTTTAGACATATGTGGCGGAAGCTTCCCTGCAACCAAATAATTAGCAACGTCTGCATACCAGGGTGAATGAGCTGAGAGTGCGAATAAATGTTCATCCGGGAAAGCATCCTCAACAGGTGAACTGTCATCACTGTTAGTAAATCGTGATAAAAAATCAGCAACAACATTTTCTTTTCCAGGTTTATCTATAATAGTAATATCAAATTCCTGTAATAATAAAAGCCACCTGGTTACTCTGGCATTAGTGACAGGTTTATTCATTAAATACTTAATGGCAGAGTGGTCAGTATGCACAAATGTAGGATACCCAGTAATGTAATGCCGAAACTTATTAATAGAATAAACAATAGCAAGGAATTCTTTTTCAGTAACAGTATAGTTTAGTTCAGCAGGGGCCAAGTTTTTACTAATATAATAAATAACATAAGGTACTTGACCATCCTGCTGTCCTAGTACTGCTCCAATGGCAGTATCAGAAGCATCTGAAGAAATGTGGAAAGGTATGGTCCAGTTAGGTCCCCTTAAAATAGGGGCTGTGGACAGTTTCTCTTTAAGCTTATCAAATGCTGTCTGGCATGCTGCACTCCACAAAAACTGTGCGTCCTTCATTAACAATGAAAACAAAGGAGAAGCAAGTTTGGAGAAGTTTTCTATGAATCTCCTGTAATACCCAGCATGTCCCAGAAAACTTCGCACCTCTTTCTGAGTTGAAGGGGTTGGTATATTTTTTTATCACCTTAATTTTTGAAGGATCCACTTGAATACCATCAGTAGAGATGAAATGTCCTAATACCACCCCCTCACTCATCATCATGTGGCATTTTTCAGTGCTTAGTGAGAGGCGAGCCTGTTCACAGCGAATTAAAACTTTCTTTAAATTTTCCAGTGCTTCCTCAAAATCCCTGCCATAAGGAGTAAAATCATCCATAAAAACTTCCATGCTATCATTTACCAATTCAGAAAATATGCCAATCACAGCTCTTTGGAACGTTGCAGGTGCATTGCACAATCCAAAGGGAAGCACCCTGTAGGCGAACGTTTCCCAAGGGCAAGTGAAGGTGGTCTTATCCTGATCCTCTGGAGCAATCTGAATTTGATTGTACCCACTGAACCCATCCAGGAAGGAGAAGAACTTCTTCCCAGATAGGGTATCAAGTACCTGGTCAATAAAGGGAAGAGGAAAATGATCCTTTTGTGTAGCTTTGTTCAGCTCCCTATAATCGACACAGACTCTCCATTTACCATTTTTCTTGGGTACAATTACAAGTGGGGAAACCCACTCACTATCTGAGATAGGATAGATAAATCCTGCTTCCAAGAGTTTCTGGATTTCTTCCTTCACTATATCCCTCAGATTGGGGTTCATGCATCGTTGGGGTTGACATACAGGCCGGGAGTCGTTTTTAATATAAATATGATGAGTGCACAGACTAGAAGGAATACCCTTCATGTCTGTATACTCCCAGGCGAATGCCCCCTTACGTTCCTTCAAGAGATTGGTTAGGCGCATCTGTTCTTCTGAGGAGAGACCAGGGTTGATGTTCAAAGTTTTTCCAGGCTCTACCTCAATAGGAATGCTTCTGGAGTTTTTCAAGATTGGGATTATGTTTGTGTCATTGACTAGTGCTTCCTCCGTAAGCTGTTCTTGTTCTTCCTTCCCAAGGGTACTGTTCAGGAGTTGATAAACTTCCTTATCTGCTGAAGCAGGTTCGCTAATGAAATTATTAATGGCATCGTCTTCTGTTTCGTTTTTGAATGTTAGTGCCTTCCCTATTGTTAGTAATGGCTGAACATCTTCCTCCTCTTCCTGTTCTATCCAAAGGGAAGTTTCAGTTTCTAGACTCGGCCGTGCTGGAGGGTACAGGGTGAGGTTTTTGGTTTCCATGCCATCAGATATAGTCATAGATCCTGATCGACAGCTGATGCAAGCATCAGCTGTAGCCAACCAGGGCCTCCCCAAAATCAATGGATGTCCCCCCAGCTGTGATTTTGGTTGTAATACCAAAAAGTCGGCAGGATATTCCCATGAGTCTACTGAAATAACAAGGTCGTCCAAAATCCCTTCGGGTCTGATGGTGGATCTGTCTGCCAATTCTAAGATAGTAGGGGTCGGTCTAATATTGGTGAATCCGAGCTTCTTTACAGTCTCCATTGTTATAACATTGATCGCAGCTCCTAAATCTACTAGTACGTTGGGTATTTGCGTTTGTCCTATGTGTACAGTGACAGTAGGATTGCCGGGATCCTCATACTTGGTTATAGGGGTTTTTCCAGTCATTAAAGCGGATAAATTCCCTATAACATGAACAGTAGGAGGATCTCTGGGTTTCCTTCCCGGTCTTTTAGTGCACAGGTCCCGAACAGTTCTAGCATAAATAGGTACATCTTGAAGAGCTTGTAAAAGGGGAATCTTAACATAAAGGTTCTTCAATTCTCCTAAGAGATTGAACTGAGGTTGCCCCCCTCTTTGTGGCAGCATCAATCTCTCAGGGTATGGTGGTTGCCTTACCAGCTGGGTGGGCTGCGTGTTATCCACTTTATTGTTTAATGTTTCAGCCGTCCCATCTGAGGGATGCTCAGCACCTTCAGTGATAGGAACCGGATCAAATGAATGCTGAGAACTCTCTTCTTTGTCATGCTCAGATGGTGGAATATTTTCTGAAGTTACACGTTCTACTATCTTTCCAGACCGTAAGCGAATATCATTACAAGGTACAGGGGAGAGAGAGTAGGCCGGCATATTGAGAGCTTCCAATTGCTGGACTGTTTTATTGTTTGGGTTAGGGTTAGGTTGGGCAGGCAGCTGAGGCCGTATCGGTAAGTTAGGAACATGATTATTTTGCAGCTGCAGCTGCGACTGCTGAGGTGGGTATTGAGGATATTGATGAAATTGAGGATATGGAGGATACGATAACTGTTGAGGTGGAGGTGGTTGAGGAAACTGGTTCCCAGGATGGAAGTTCCTCCATCCAGGAGACCATGAAGTAGGTTGATGTGGTGGCTGTGTCCAAGGACTCCATGAATTATAACCTTGCATCGCAGGTTGAGGGGAATTCCACTGAGCATAATTCGAAGGGAATTGTGTATTCACATTTTGCATATTAGTATTCCAATTATTCAAATTATTCAAAAATGGAAATGAATCGGGAGACATACCTTGATTCCGGGGTTGCCAAGGTTTCTTCTGTGTAATGAAGTAGGCTGAATCTACCTCTGGAGTTGATGCCTGCAGAACAGCCTTCACTTGGGGTAATGTCGGACATTCTTTCATATCATGGTTCAGCTTGCACAGCTGACACACTTGTATTTTGTCAAGAGGGCATTCTTTCAGTGGATGAGTCTTTCTACATCGGGGACAAAACACACCTAGTGTGAGATCCTCCACTGCCTGTCTTTGCTTGGCCTTCAAGACATCAATCTCTGAAGAGATAGAGCTCATCATTTCTGTTTTAAAGTTTTCAAGAAGATTGCCTATCTCTGCACGTGTAGCTCCCCCATTGGATGACTTCTGAGTTCTGTCGAAGACATCACGTTCCAGCTTATCTCGTTTATGCTGCTTATTATGCCTAGAAGATCCCCTGGAATATCTCTTACATAATTCCACAATTGTCTCAAAAGATTCTTTAGAGATATCTCCCTTTCCTAATAAATTTAGCATGTCTAAACAATCATCCCTGATCCCTCGGAGCAGGATTATCTTAAGCACATCTAGTCCCATGTTCGTCTGCCCAGCTCTCTGCACATTGTACAGCAACCTCTCCACAAAATCCTCCAAACTTTCATCCTCCTTCTGTACCATCTTGAATAACTCCTCCCTTTTGTCCCTGGTGTTACAATATTCTTGATATTTTTCCAGGAACACTTGCTTCATCTTATTCCAATTAGCAACAGTTCCTCCCCCAAGGCTCATGAACCATCGTAATGCATTGTCCTTCAGGGTGGCAGGAAAAAGCTTCAACTTTTGAGCATCTGTGAAATAATCATAGCTGCGACAGAGGATATCGAATTCAAAAAGGAATTCGTCTGGATCCTCTGCCGCCCTGCCATGGAAGCGAGGTAACACCGACGGTGAGATGTTTTTCATAGGGGCTGTCCCCTCTAGCTGCTGTATTGGGAATTGTAATGTAGCCATAGTTTCTGGCGGGGAATCATCTTCATGATGGTATTGTACCATTGCTTCTTCCTCTTCGTTCTCATGTCTGTTATTCATCTTTTCTTCTGTATCTTCTCCTTCATTTATTCCTTTGTTCCTTACCTCAGTTGTAACAGCTGCGTATTCTTCAATTGCAACAGCTGCGTATTCTTCGGTTGTAACAGCTGCGTACTCTTCAATTGCAACAGCTGAATCAGCTGTTCCTTCTTTAGCAGGAGTATATGCAGGAATCACAGCTGCTCCTGTATCTTCCACTGTAGATCCTGATGCTAACGCTCCAGGATCAGCAGAGCCTCTTTTGATAGGAGTCTCCCGTTGACGAGATCTGACAGCTGAATCAGTTTTGTCAACAAGGTCGTCAATAAATGTTCTTCTACCCAGCGGTGGACCTCGACCACGACCCGAACCACCTGCACTGTTAGTAAATTGTGGGGTTTTGGGGGTTGGGAGGTGATCGCGTTTTACCCTCCTCGTATTCATGCGAAGCAGATCATTTCAAAAACAACCAAAAGACTGACTAAAAGCAATTATTAGATACAACTAATGACTAGTGTTTAATTTTCATCCTTCCCCGGCAACGGCACCAAAATGTCAAGCACTCTATTTGCAGATAATTAAATATCAAACACACAGAGCGTATGAAATTTATTGTCAACCCGAGAAAGTCTTTTTATTTCAAAGGACAAGTGCACAATATATGCTTAAACACAAAACCATTAGAAGTGAATACTTTTATCTTCTATCATCCATGTTCATCCCAAGAATCTATGCAATCCCAATTGCCTTCTAACTGCTATACTACAATTCTTTTCTATTATGCATTAAGAAGAAATGGTATCAGATCTAATCAACGATTGCAAGAAGAAAATCTCATTCACATTCTAAAATAATCACTTGTCTAATCTAATCAAGTTGGGAATCATAAAGCACGACCTGAACATTACTCTAGAACTTTAATGAAAGAGATTGAAGCAACTGTTCTAAGAAACTGAATTGCAAAATATAAATCAATCAACACATAACAGGAAAGCTAAATTGTAAGAGCTCCTGGGATTACGTCTCAGCTGTAGGATGAACACGGCAGTGTGAACAGAAATTGAAATGTGTAAAACAAACCTGACTCAGTCGACTGTTATTCGATACCATTCACCAATCTCACGGAAATATAATCGTTTACTGAGAAATCCACACAATAAATATTGCTGCTGCGTACAAAAGAAAGAACAAAGCATCACACAACAAGAAAGATGAAATCCTAAATTAACGCAGCAATCTCTGTGGAAGACGGGCCCAGTCTTCACACAGAGACGCTGGTTGAACAACACTCTCTTTAACTCAGAAGTAACTCCTTATATTAACAGAAGAATGAGTACACAGTTTTGGCTCTGCTGCTAATACAAGATAAATTAATTGTTTGCTGTCCAACCCCTCGGTCGAGGCAATTCCCCATATTTATACATACAATTTTGCAACATCTAAACCTATAATTGGGCAGCCATGAAGATCTCTGATCTTCAGGCGCCCTAAATAATCTAGCTGTTACAATGCGTGGCAGAACTGAAATATCCAAATATAAGAGAGTTATTAATTGCCCCAAGAGTGGCGGTCCTTCCAGCTCACAGCTGGACTCGAGCAGTGACATACTTAAGATAGCCATTTCTGTTACAGCTGACCCATCACGACTGTGCCTTGATTGACGATTCGAGCCCCAAGGAACCTTCTACAAGCAATGAACGTCCCTTCCTTCATGACTTGTTCAGCTCCGATCTTCCTGCAGTCTATTTGTCTTACTACCTTCATAAATGGCATCTTGTTAGCACAAATTAAGAGATGCACAGCTTTAATCATCACAATCATAAGTATTAATATAATAAAACAATAATCGGCCATACCTTGGTAATTTGGGGAACAAGATAAGGACAATAAGTCGAATTGCCAAGGTAATTGGTGTAAGACAAGGGAAGGGAAAATGATAAATGATGGTCAAAAAGGGCTAATTCTGGGCTCAACAGTGTCTATGATTGATATGCTGTAGAAATGTTTTACATGTTATTCTCTTAGTGATGCTAAATGATAATGGAATGAATTTATCGAAAAATTAACAAAATTAAATGTCCTTTTTCAAGGCATCAATTCATCAAACAATGAATTGTCAACCGGGAAAAGTCATTCATTTAAAGGTTGTCTACAATATATATGTAGGTGCAAAGCTAATATAACATTTATTTTTTAAATACTAATTGCAGTAAAAGAAACTCAATCATGAAAATCTAAAGACAAAATGAATATACTCGGTCACACTAATTCAATCTCAATCCCTAGTTTTTCTAAGTAGAGTCAAACACAAGCATTTGTTTTCAATTTATTGTGAGATTTTTGTAATCTAAATATTCAAAACCTATTAATATGAACAAGCAGCTGGATTGACGAAATTTGTGATTTGGGAGGACCTACATCCTGATGTTGCATTTTTTAAGAGTATTTGTAGCCTAATATTTATGTACTTCTAGCCAAAACCTGCATTCAAACTCATAGAGGTAATCACAATACACATTTTTCTTCCATAATTCATCCAAATACACAATACACAATTAATAAATACCTAATGCCAAAACTATACCAATAGTCTTCAAAAGGTTGTTTAAGTGTAAGTAGAAATGGAAAAAGTGATAGTAAAACAAAGAAAACAAGTGACAAAATAGAGTCATTTCTAACTCCCAACATATCCCCCCAACCGATGAACTTGTAGATCCATCCACAAGATGATGATGATGATGAAGATGACGATGGTGATGATGATGACGATGGTGATGACGACGACGACGATGATAAAGGATGACGATGATGATGACGATGCCAATTGATGACGACGACGACGATGGCACTGATGATGATGCTGCTGCTGATGGTGGTGGTGGTGGTGGTGATGACGATGACAACGATGATTATGATGATGATGATGATGATGATGATGATATTGATGATGATGATGATGATGATGATGATGATGATGATGATCCTCATGAAGATGATGATGATGATGATGATGATGATGATGATGATGATGACGATGACGATGACGATGACGATGACGATGACGATGACAATGACGATGACGATGACAATGATGATGACGATGATGATGACGATGACGATGATGATGATGATAATGGTGATGATGATGATGATGATGATGATGATGATGATGATGAGGCGACGATGATGATGACCATGATGATGATGACGACAACGGCGACGACGATGATGATGATGATGATGATGATGGAGATGATGATGATGATGATGATGATGGAGATGATGATGATGATGATGAAGATGATGAAGATGACGATGATGATGATGATGATGATGATGATGATGATGATGATGATGATGATGATGATTATGATGATGATAATGATGCTGATGATTATGATGATGATGATGATGATGATGATGATGATGGTGACGACGATGATGAATATGGTGATGATGATGATGATGATGAAGATGATGATGATGAATATGTTGATGAGGAAGAGGGTAACGACGATGATGAAGATGACGATGATGACGACAATGATGATGATGATGATGCTGATGACGATGATGATGATGATGAATATGATGATGATGAATATGATGATGATGAGGATGATGAGGATGATGATGAAAATGATGATGATGGTAGTGGTGATGATGACGATGACGATGATGAAGTTGACGACGATGATGATGATGATGATGATGATGATGATGAAGATGATGATCAAGATGATGAAGATGTTGATGAAGATGAAGAAGAAGATGATGATGAAGATGTTGATGAGGAAGAGGGTGATGACCATGACTATGATGATTATGATGATGTTTGAGTCTTGAAACCCTCCCACAACGTTAAGGCATGTGTCTAGTCTAACCATGCCAAATTTTAGTCCAAGCCAACAGATATTTAAAAAAATTCAATGTTGGCCCCAGGTAGCACATTAATTAATCTATAGGTAGGGTTTTTGATGCTCCAATGGTTAGTGTCAATCATGTTTGAGTCTGGAAACCCTCCCACACCGTCAATGCATCTAGTTTAACCATGCCAAATTCAGTACAAGCCAACAAATATTTAAAAATATTCAACGTTGGCCTCATGTAGCACATTAATTAATCTATAGGTAGGGTTTTTGATGCTCCAATGGTTAGTGTCAATCATGTTTGAGTCCGGAAACCCTCCCACACTGTCAATGCATGCGTCTAGTCTAACCATGCCAAATTTCAGTCCAAGCCAACACATATTTAAAAAAACTTAACGTTGGCCCCATGTAGCACATTAATTAATTTATAGGTAGGGTTTTTGATGCTCCAATGGTTAGTGTCAATAATTTTTGAGTTCGTAAACCCTTCCAAACCATCAATGCATGCGTCTAGTCTGACCATGCCAAATTTCAGTCCAAGCCAACACATATTTAAAAATATTCAACGTTGGCCCCATGTAGCACATTAATTAATCTATAGGTAAGGTTTTTGATGCTCCAATGGTTAGTTTCAATCATGTTTGAGTCTGGAAACCCTCTCACACTGTCAATTCATGCATCTAGTCTAACCATGCCAAATTTTAGTCCAAGCCAGCACATATTTAAAAAAAATTCAACGTTGGCCCCATGTAGCACATTAATTAATCTATAGGTAGGGTTTTTGATGCTCCAATGGTTAGTGTCAATCATGTTTGAGTCCGGAAACCCTCCCACAATGTCAATGCACGTGTCTAGTCTAACCATGCAAAATTTTAGTACAAGCCAACACATATTTAAAAAAAATCAATGTTTGATGAGAAACAACTTGGAAACTGCAACTTGGGAAAATAGATTATCCTCGATGGTAGAAATGAAGAAATGATGATGATGATGATGATGATGATGATGATTATGATGATGATGATGAGGATGACGACGACGATGATGATGATGATAATGATGATGATGATGATGATGATGATGATGATTATGATGATTATGATGATGATGATGAGGATGATGATGATGATGATGATGATGATAATTATGATGATGATGAAGATGATGATGATGAATATGAAGATGATGATTGATGAATCCGACGACATCGCCATACCATCGACGATAAGAGCCGCGTCAGATATCAGACTTATGACTTCGAAATAAATATCCGATAAGCTCGCTAAACCACCGACAACAAACATCGTTGGTCTTTCTAGGTAGCTGTGTCAGATATCATACAATGATTATGATCATGATGAAGATGATTGTCATGATCAAGCATGCCATTTGGGTTAGCATGATAATTATGCATTTCCTTACTAAGTTTCTCTCTGTTTCGAGAATAATTTAATATTCTCTACTAAATAGGGCCAACCATGTGAAGGTGGAAGCTCTTATGGCCTTTCCCCCCCCTCACTTCACTCTCAATTCCCCATAACCCGACAAAAATATCTATGTACAAAAAAATTAAATGTGTTTTTTGTCATACTTTATAACAAGCAATGTTTCTAATTATAACATATAGGAAAATAGAAACTCACTAAGAAACAGTTAATTTATTATACGTAACGGCAATAAAAATCAATATTTCTATTGCAAAATTTAATTAAAATATATAGAGTAGATATATTACTGCATACCTCATACACTTCAATGGACTTCATCATCTTCTCCATCCGAGTCATCATCTGTATCATTCGATGATCCAGATTCAACATTGTAAGGATTGGCCATATCATCATCGTCGTCGATGTTAGTTACAATCATCATGTCATCTAATTCATGGAAATTTTCTGATACAACATCCGATTCAAGAAATTCTTTGGCATCTTCTTTTGGAACATGATCATCTAACTCATGTTGATCATGATCATCTTCAACGATGTCTTCTTCTTCAAGAACGTCTTCATTACCTTCATCTACGTTATACTTTACCGGCCTTCCCCTTAGATCGTGTCTCACAGCAAATGACCAACCTGCTCTACCTGGAACCTCAGAGTAAAATACCTGTTCACATTGGGTTGGAAGAACATAGGGCTCCATTCCTGGCTCAAACAACCTTGTATTAATTACCATGGTAAATCCATTATCATGTTCAATAATTGTTTTATCAGGATCACGTTGATTCAATCCTGTACGATTTGACAATGAATAGAAATACCTTGAATTAGTTAAAGTCACATTGAAGAATGTCTTCCAGATACCCATAGTATCAATTTTCAGAGAGTTTTGGATGTCTGTCACTTCTAGAAGAAACATTGGTCACCTCAAAGACTGCAGATATCCCACAATATGATGTTTTCTTCATTTCATCCAACTTTTTGATGCGATATCTACAGCCATTGCACCACATAGACTTATGGTGTTTTACCTACAACAATCCATACAGGAAAATATTACATAATGATCCAATATTTATGATTAACTAGTGCATGTTTGTAATGCCATATAGGGAAAAAAATCAGCGTGTACAACGACAATATTTTTTACAAAAAAATAAATAGGGTGGTTGATTAATATGCTTACCTGCTTATCTTTTAAACCTCTTGCTAAATCAATTTCCCTTTGTGTTAGATTGGTATCTCCATTGCGATGTGCAGCTTTAACCAATGAAGCCACACCTTCCCATGATATTCCATGACTAGATTGTTCACATCATTCAATCCATACCTTCATCCAGTCAAGATTGTTTGTGATGTATAAATGAATTACATCCCACTCTCGACCAACTGTTTGATGATAATAAAATTAAAATTCAATACAAATGTATAGTCACTTAACAAAGTATATTACACTCTAAATTGATGCAAAATATTGAATATAAAAATAGAATATGTATGTGATATATACATAAAAATCAACAGTCAAATGTGTTATATTACCTTTCACCTTCCTCGATCTACCTTTCCCCTTTAGGTACTCCCCTTCGAAATCTTTAATGGAGTCTGGATCACAAATGTGACGTAAATTGAGCATTGACACTAATATAGGAAGATATTCACTAATATACAACATGTTTTGGTATACCATATATCTCTCCATCATAGAACCCTCACCATATGCTCGTTGTCTGAACAAACCCTTCATAAATTTCAAGTGCCTCTCAACCATCCACGTGGACCTTGAGTACGTAGGTCCACACAATCCAATCTCCTCAACTTGGTGTATGAGGTAGTGTTCCTATGCATTGAAAAATGCCAAAGGTAGATGCTTCTGCATTTCACTTATGAGATGAGGAATTTCTCTCCTCCAATACTTTATGTCTTCTTTATGGAATTATTTAGATGACAACCATCTACAAGTGACATGACAACCCAATCAAGAGATTAAAGGAAAAAACATTATATTACATAACATGAATTAGAAAACAAAAATCAAATATAAGTTCTATGTTGAATTAAACAAACATTAAGCGCATGGAAAAAACACAACTTACCTCATGTATATCCCAAGATTATATATTATTTGTTGACATTGTTGTCGAAGTTGTCCGAGATAAAGAGAGGTATAACATACTGTAAAAATATACAAATCGTTTCATTTTTTCAACAAAGAGTATACAAACAAAAATACCAACCATAATCACTGGAATAGAAAAAAATTAATAATTAAATGCATACCATAATAATTACCTTCATGAAGACATGCCAATCATGCATTTTCACCCCCGCGAAATCACCTTTCTTTGTTATGATATTCTTCATGTTCGAACAAAATCCAGTGGGAAATTTAATTTTTAGCATGACTTCTTTTACAACATTACTTTGCTGGTCCGTTAACATCTATGGAAGTGAGTTTATATTAATTTTCTCTCCATTGCTATGAAATTGAATGACGTCTTTCATTGCATGGTTGCTATCTTGAATGTCTTTGCAAATTTTGACAGTTTTTTTCTTTCTCACTCCTTCCATTCAATATTCGCCATAATGTTTCAGTCACATTCTTTCCGATATGCATTGTATCAAATAGATGAGCAATTTGTAGGTGCTCATAGTAGGGCAACCTACTAAATTATCTAGGATAACTTTTCATTCCTCGTGGAATCCCATTAATGCCTTCATGATCACATGAATGACAATCATGAATAGTAGTTTATAAGAAATTACATAAATCAATGTCAATTACAGTAAACAACACACAATAAAAAAATACATTATAACATTTCATATACGATGATTCATACATACCTTGACGATTTCTATTATATTGAAACTTCCATAGGTGAGGTGTCATTCTCTGCGGTTTTAATGCAGTCTCTTGCTTGCCATTGAACAAATGTTTTTCGGTAGTTCGATACCTATGATTCTTAGAGAGGAAGTGCCTATACTCATCAAACACCTCCTTTCCTAAGATTTTTGAACGATGAGATTTGATCTTAGGACCACAAACTGGACATGCAAATTTTCCCTTTGTCTGAAGACCTACATAAAGAGATGGAATATCTATGTCAATTATAATTATATACAAAATGATTGGATTATTTTGAAAAACATGTGTGCGTAGTATATTAACTAGTTCATAAAATTAAATGCAAATAAAGTGGAACTTATAATTACATACCGCAAAAAGTGGTTAACCCTGGGGCATCATGTATTGTCCATACAAGCATTTCATGGAATTGAAATTGCCTTTGTCGTATTGGTCTAGATACATCATACATAGTGATGCCATTCCATAACTTTAGTAGCTCGTCAATAAGAGGTTTGATATATACATTCATATATTTGACTTGGTACTTATCTGATTGATTTGAACATATAAAAAATATAATTATGAGACATACCATTTAGATATATAAACCATATTACACAATAGAAAAACATTAAATATATATATGACATTATGCGACAAAATACGACAAATGAGATACCACTACATTAAAAAAAAGCTGTACACACATGAATATACCTGGATCAATCATCGACAACATTATGTGCTCCCTCTTTATTGTCAACCATGGAGAAATGTTATTGTTGATAACAAAAATAGGCCACGCTGAATAAATAGATCTCATCTCTTGAAATGGATTAACACCATCTGCTGCCAAAGAAATCCTAAGATTACGAGGTTGTTCTTGAAAGTTGTAGCTAAGGTTTTCACCCTAGCTTGTGCAAATGGGAACCTACTAAGGAGAAGGGAATCCTTAGTAGCAGTTCAGTAAAAATGGTAAAAGCAAGACAGTAAATAAAAGCAGTAAATTTAAACTAGCATTTGCATGAGACAACAAAAAGATATTAAAAATTGGTTTTGTACTAAGTATACCTCAAATGTGAGGTTGGTGGAGCCTTTGCAGTAGTCCAGGGGCTGCTCCAATGCTCCAGTGTTGTTCCTTCTCCTTCTTCCAAGGTGTTTTGGATATGGGCCAAAGGGTTTCTCAAGTTGGAAATTAGCTCCAAGTGGAGAGCTAGGGTTTCAAGAGAATTTTTGGCAGCATAAGGATGGAGAAATTTTGGGGATGTGAAATGGGGATCCTCCATCACCTATTTATGTTAGGATATTCCTATACTCCATCCTAGTCCCACCAGTATTTTGATCATTTACATTTTCAGTCATGCATGCACCTTTTTAGGGTTTGCATGCATTCTAGGGTTTGCATGCATTTTGCATGCATCCCAGTCATCAGTCCAGCACCTATCCCTCAGTTAGCCAGCCCCCAGGAGCTTCTCACTATTCAGTTTTAGCCCTCCAGTTGCTTAGTGCGCCCTTCTTCCTTGATTTTAGGGAGCAACTCGCCCTTCTTCACCTACCAGTCCAGTTGTCACTCAGTTACACTCAGTTACAGTTAGTTACACTCAATTACACTTAGTTACACTCAGTTACACTCAGTTACAGTCAGTTACACTCAGTTACAGTCAGTTACACTCAGTTACATTGAGTTACACTCAGTTACACTCAGTTACATTGAGTTACAGTCAGTTACACTCAGTTACATTGAGTTACACTCAGTTACACCTACCAGAGTTAGTTTGACTGATGGTTGACAGTTACTTGAGCATTGATGACTCCACTGATGATGATGAAGACTTCCAGTTGCACTCCGATGATCATGAGGACACCTAGTTGTGCTCCGATGACACTCCAGTGATCCTTTGATCACTCCATGAAGGCTAATTCGAATTGCCACCTTAGGCATTCGAATTCCTCATGCATTGTATTATTTATATGTCCATTTGTGATTAATAATTCAGAATGACCGAAGTATTATTGCTTCTATCTGAGTTCTACTGTACCATATTATTATGTTGCTCATTATACTGCATGTATCACTCTTCTTCTATTTTCTTGCTTAATCATAATTATTCTCTTGTGAGATACATCATCTCTTAGATCTGCTGTGAGGATTTTCACATGGTATCAGAGCATGTTGAGAGTATTGTTTATCTCCATTCTTGAGAGTTTTTTGCAGGTTATTACCAAGATTTCGAGTGCAGCAGTTGCAGCAGAATCTGCATTTTTGCAGCAGTAGCAGTTGCAGTTATTCTATATTGTTTTTGCAGGTCTTCTACATCTTCAATGTATCCTGAATTAGAAGAAATCACTCCTCTTTCTCTATTCAACTATGATGAATGGAAACCAAAAATAATAGCATATTTAAAGAGCCATGATCTCTTTGATTGCTATTTTGAAAGAGAGTTCGAATCCTCTACAAAGAAGATTAAATGGTTGAATAAAGGTGACATGCACATTGGAAGAATGAAGCTTACTATGACTGATTACATATTGTACCCGACCATCTTTGAAATTGAAACTCCAAAAGAGTTATGGGCTCATCTGGATGAAAGATTCGGCAAAAAGAATGATGGTTTTGGTCCAAATCCCTTCAAAAGCAAGCAAGTTGATGCATTCGCTCCACTTGATGGTCTCTCAGATCATGATGCATTCGCTCCTCCTGATGGTCTCTCAGATCATGTTGCATTCGCTCCCCTTGATGATCTCTCAGATCATGAACCAGTATCATCTCATATTGAAGTTGTTGACAAAGAACTTGCAGATTCTCCGCTCATGCTCAAACTTTCTTCTCTTTCTGTGCCAGTTCACACTCTAGATATTGCAGAAGGTCCTAAATCCTCTCTTGCACCAGAGTTTGTTGGTTTGCATCATGATCACATGATTATTTCGGAGGTAACATCAGCTATTGGAGGTAATGCATTCGCTCCTCTTCAACAAACATCTCTTATTTACTACTATATGATCATTAGCACATGCTTTCAGAAGGTTATTGAAGAATATGGCCATTGCCACCCGCTTGAGATAATTTCTCATGCATCATATGATAGTTTTGATCTCACCCCTACTGGTTCAAAGGAGATCTCAAGAAACTGTTTTGAAAGTCTTAAATCTGATTTTGATTTCAAGCAAACATGTAATAGTTCTTTTTGGCATAATCTCACCCATGGTGGTTCGAAGGAGAAGACAAAGGACTATATGCACATTCAAAAATTTGATCCTACCTCAGCTGATTCGAATCACAGGTTCAAGGATCATTCTAATACTGTTGGATTTGTTCTCATCACATTCGATCTGAAAAGCAAGTACAAGCACATGCTTTTTGAGCATGATCCACTTCTTCCCAAGAAGAAGATACCTCCAGACATATGACCAAGCATCACACATGCTTGAGTTTGGAGCTTTTACTTTTTATGTGTGCCTTACAGTCTATTTTTTGAGGAGGGGGTATGTTTCCCATGAAATTTTCCCACTTCCTTGGTTTATTGATTGTTATTATTCATTGTATTGGGTGACCTTTGGTCTTAGTTACCAGGGCCCAGGATGGATTAAGGGGGGGTGTTAGGATATTCCTATACTCCATCCTAGTCCCACCAGTATTTTGATCATTTACATTTTCAGTCATGCATGCACCTTTTTAGGGTTTGCATGCATTCTAGGGTTTGCATGCATTTTGCATGCATCCCAGTCATCAGTCCAGCACCTATCCCTCAGTTAGCCAGCCCCCAGGAGATTCTCGCTATTCAGTTTTAGCCCTCCAGTTGCTTAGTGCGCCCTTCTTCCTTGATTTTAGGGAGCAACTCGCCCTTCTTCACCTACCAGTCCAGTTGTCACTCAGTTACACTCAGTTACAGTTAGTTACACTCAATTACACTTAGTTACACTCAGTTACACTCAGTTACAGTCAGTTACACTCAGTTACAGTCAGTTACACTCAGTTACATTGAGTTACACTCAGTTACACTCAGTTACATTGAGTTACAGTCAGTTACACTCAGTTACATTGAGTTACACTCAGTTACACCTACCAGAGTTAGTTTGACTGATGGTTGACAGTTACTTGAGCATTGATGACTCCACTGATGATGATGAAGACTTCCAGTTGCACTCCGATGATCATGAGGACACCTAGTTGTGCTCCGATGACACTCCAGTGATCCTTTGATCACTCCATGAAGGCTAATTCGAATTGCCACCTTAGGCATTCGAATTCCTCATGCATTGTATTATTTATATGTCCATTTGTGATTAATAATTCAGAATGACCGAAGTATTATTGCTTCTATCTGAGTTCTACTGTACCATATTATTCTGTTGCTCATTATACTGCATGTATCACTCTTCTTCTATTTTCTTGCTTAATCATAATTATTCTCTTGTGAGATACATCATATCTTAGATCTGCTGTGAGGATTTTCACAATTTATAGGTTTTTAGTGGTGGAGTGCTGACCCATGGTTTAGGCACCATATGGTTTAGGTCAACTGTATAGGGTTTTTGTTTCCTTTTTTCCCTCTTTTTCGTCTTTTTTGTATTTTTTATTCCCTTTTTAGAGGGTTTTTGCTATTTTTGGAGGAATTTACATTATTTTGCGGGGAAAAGGGGGTTTTTGGCCTTTTAGAGGCTTTTTTAATGGTTTTTTAGCCTTTTGGAGGCTTTTTAATGGTTTTTTAAGGTTTTGGAGGCAAATATAATAGGAAATATGGACAAATGAGTCATGTAATGAGGGAGATGAGGTAGTGAGCACTTTTTGGGTGTTAACAAATTGCCCCTTGATCTGTGAGGGCAGGAGCTCATCGTATGGCCGATATACATCATAGGTCTTTGATGGTTTTCCTGGGATGTGGAGAGGAGAAGAAACGAACTAGAGCCTGGAACAATGGTCCCGAACAAACTGCAAAAACTAAAAATACATGACCTCAATAATGAATGAGGAATAATCTCAACATATGGACGAGGCAAGCATTCCCATGCTCGTATCAAGATCTATAATAATAACAATGGGGTCCAAAACATGGGGACTAGAAAGATACATGGCCTCAAATAATGAATGAGGAAGAATCTCAATATATGGACAAGGTGGGCATACCCATGCTCGTATCAAGATATATATAAAAAATAACAGTGAGGCCCAAAAATGGGGGCCTGAAGGATACATGGAGAACCACTGTGTACATCATAAGGGTCTAGAGGGGACACAGAATTTGGGACATACTGCTGGGATGACCATGTCTGAGCTGAAGAACTGATACACTGGAATAATCAATAGTGCTGGTGAGTGTGGTACCAGAGGTACTGATGAGCTGTTGGATAATAACGGGGAGCTATACCCTCAATGGTACATTGGACTGGAGCTGAATTGGGTACTTAAGGAAGCGTATAAGTGGGTGGATTCCAAATACAATCGCCAACACAACCCGAACATCCACGGGAACATATAATTGGGTGTTCCGAAGTGACTCACCAATGTGCTAGAGTCAGGGGAAATCTGGGGTCTTCGACCAATAACTGAAGGGATATATACCCTGCGTGATTCTCAATGATGCGATCAAGGTGTTGAAGTCGAGCATGTGAGAAACAACCACTCAGAGAGGCACTGATGACTCCTCTCAAAATGGTCCGTAGGCACTCACCATAGATGGTGATGAGTCCAAGGTGCAGGGACCTCTGGGTCTATCCTCTGGAATAGATGGGCTGGAGTCGACAGAGGGAGACCTGCAACTACCAAGGCAATGATGTTTCCTTGATAGGAGCATGAGGTGGAGAATCGGAGTGTGAGAGTACTGATGGTAGGACTGACATACTAGGGGGGTGGGGGATAACTAGGCAAGTAGATTGGGTGGACTCAAACTTCCTTTGTTCAGAGTATGATGGCGGGGATGATCGGGCAGCATATGAAACTAACTGGTGGGAAAGGGATCATAGCTGTCATGGATCAAGGATGGTGACTGGGATGAGTGATACTCAAGTTGGTGTAAGATGGCAGGAGACTGCAGAATACTTTGAACAAAGGCGACCTGATTGGGGGTGCTGCCGAGATGATTGATCATGGTGCTGAGAGACACTAGGGGGACTTCTTCATGGGTTAAGGAATTAGAAGAAGTGTGTTTAAAACGGTACTGTCGTGTGGATTTATATGAGCCCAGGACAGTTCATGCTTGTGATTGCTTTCAATTTTAAGGAGTCTGAAAGTGATAAGAAGACTCTGAAATAATGGAATGGTACCATCGTGTGGATTTGTGCGAGCCCATGACGGTGCATGCTCGTGGTTGCTTTCAATTTTAGAGAGTCTGAAAGCAATAAGAAGACTCCAGGGGTGTGCTTTTTCATGTGTTAGTCTCCAAGGCCCGAAGAAGCATAAAAGGATGCAATGAAGAACTCTTCTAGCCGGTGTGACTAGAGTATTCCTTTTTTGTAATTAGTCTACAAGGTTCAGAAAAGGGTTAAACTTATACCAGATAGACGCCCTTTCAGGTACATTAACGAGCATGAAAGGAAGCAAGATTGCTTGGCAATATTTTCATTCTTTTAGGAGTCAGAAAAGAGATTAGCAGAAACTCCCTAAGTGCCTTTTTCGTAAAGGGCTTGTCCGGCCCGAAAAATGGATAAAATTATATCGAGCAAAAGGAATGGCCAGGCAAGGAGGAAGTGCTCAATCAAGGAACATTGATGAGAACTAAGAACGAGGGTGGGGTGGAACACTGGTGGGCCTCCTTGAGGGATGATGAATGGTGGAAAACTAACGAAATAATTGTAGTATGAATGGAGTGAATGGCTCATGTAAAAATGTGTAACAATCTGATGGCGGTCGATGTAGTGCGCAAATCGAGGCAGCAAGGTGTCGGGACACAATGTTGAAATTGTATTTTGTGAGAGTGAGAAATGATCTCAATCATCATCACGAGCTCGGAAAACTGAATCCGACGATATAAAAAGTGTCAAAAAATAGAGAACAGCCGAGGTGGCATGCAAATCGAGGCGACGAGGGGTGTTTTGGAAAAAAATACCCAAAAAATCTGGTGGTGAGAGCGAGAAATGATCTCAAGCATCATCATGGGCTTGGAAAAATGAATCCGATGATATAAAGTATATCAAAAATGGGCTACGACTGATGTGGCATGCAAACCGAGGCGACGAGGGGTGTCTAGAAAAAGAAATGCTCAAAAAACGGGGCAAAAAAATAAGAAAACGAGTCGACCATCATGACAGTCTCATCGTGCTGATTCCAGTGGTGGAAACGGTTCGAAGAATGGACTCCATATGGATTCAGAATGGCCAAAACAAGAAAAAGTCAATGGGCTATAAATAGTAAGTGGGCCCAATCAGGACAAGTGTTAGTTGGACAATTGACTTTTACCAGAGATCATAGTGGACCAGAGCTTAGGTGGCATTTCTGGACGATCTGACTGACCATTTTTAGATCCGTGAGTTGCAGGTATTCCGTTAAAATCATACCTATAATTTTGTTGGTTTCGGGGTGGTGGTGGGTCCCTAGGAGGGTCTTCTACGGTCCACAAGGGCGTGGATCCTGGGTTTCTGGCGTGGAATCACGGTCTGGGATTGTGAGTTCCAGGGATGAATACACGGTCCAGGATCGCGAGTTCAGCTCCTACAGTCATGGTCTGAGATTGTGACTCAGATAAAGAAATGCGCGGTCCGAGACCGCGACTGTATCCTTGACAGCCACGATCTTGGATCGCAACTCAAAGCCTGAGAGCCGCGATCTCCCTAAAGCCGTGATCTGGATCGTGCTTTAGGGTTATCCTGGGGGAAAAAATGGTTATTTATCTGACGTGGGTTTAATGAGTTTGCATTGTGTAATTGATAGGATGCCGGTAGTGCTATGGTGGGAGCCAGAGATCCCGAATGACATTATGGAGGTCATCCGGAGGGATCGACATGTTCGGTCAGCTTTGGGGTTGTGCGGGCTTCTGAAGTTCGCAAAGGTGCCCATGATACGTTCAGTAGGACTACTGCTAAACAGGTTGGTCGGATTTTGGGAGCCCGACACATAGGATTTCAGGGTACAGGGGGAGAGGGTGGATCTCACCCTTGCGGATGTATATTTCTTGACTGGGCTACCCTGTTTGGGTAGGGTGGCTGATACACAGCCACGAGTGTCCGCAGACATGGACATGGAGGATATGTTGGAGCATTACTGTGTCCTGGAGGCTGAAGTGGATAGGAATGCACTTCGCATTATTGATCTACGGGAGCCTGCAGTGCGAGCGATTGCTACGTGCGTGGTTCAGGTGTTGGGGTCGTAGGCACCCAAACAAGTGTCTGGTGGCCAGATGCAGTTGGTAGAGCGAGTGTTGGGGGGCACATATTTTTCTTAGGGCTATATGTTCCTCACCCGTGTTCAGTGGGAGCCAAGGATAATTTTAGGGGCGAAATTTAGCCCATGGGCTATTTTTCCATGTTTTTTTCCAAAAACATATTCGCCAATTTGCATTTTTTGAAGCCCCATTTCGCCCAATTTTGATGGGGTCAACTTTTTTCACTCTAAAAATCGCCAAAATATTATATAAACTATATAAAATCCTTATAAATTGAAATGATTTTAGAAAAATATCGCCAAATATTTTATAGATGACATTTTGAGAATTGGTAAGATTCGCCAAGGTTTATACACTTTTAAATAAGTATGGGTCCTTAAAATTATCCCTGGTGGGAGCTGACCAAGGTGAAGGACGCTGGCAAGGGATTTTGCTACGGGTCTTTTCTCTGTGATTTCTTCATGGAGCGGGTACCTACACTGCGGCCACGGGTGCCGATCAGGGCAGGAGGACTGAGGGATCCGCGCATGGTGCGGTGGGGAGAGATGATGCACCAACGGGGTGGTGGTGAGGTGGGGAGGTACTTCACTCAGGAGCTTTACCTACATTGGTTGCAGATGCCACTGACGTTGGATGATTATCCATACAGGGATATGGACTATAGAGGAGATCCGGAGGCGCAACGACCTCTAGGGAAAGTATGGGGGCCAGATGGTATGTATCTACTTACTTGATTGTTTTTTATGTCAGATTTTGTGTATGGTAGGTTTGATATATTGATATGTTGGTACTGACTGATGTATGATTTGCAGATGTTGGACCGAGGTCACCACCGGGACACATAGACCACCGGGGACATGTGGCTATACCAGCCTTGCTAAGCCGAGGGGAGGTGCATCGATGGGATGCTGAGGGGACTCTGGAGTCCTTACGAGTGCTCCTAGATCGATTACTAGTTGGGGTGACTGATGAGGGGTGGCGGGACCTGGATCAGGAGGTGATTCAGGATTGTCTCGGGGCTCCACGGGATTTTCGATCGATCGCGATTCGTGTGGCCATATTGGCAGAGAGGAGTCCGGCACAGGATCTTGTAGGGGATGAGGAGCTTCCAGAGGAGGAGCGGGGTGAGGATTCGGAGGCAACCGATGTAGGCAGTGATGGAGGGTACGACTCTCAGTAGGGAGTACAGAGGAATCTCCCCCAATGTGTATGGACATGCGGGGTTTTTTGTAGCTACGGCATGTATTCTATGAGGCTTGTCGATGTATATATATTTTTTGTATAGCTGAGTGCTGAGGTACTCAGGACATGTGTAGAACATTGAAATTTATTTTTTGATATATATATGCACGTGGATGCATCTTTTGCGATTATGATTTATTGTACGCACGTGGATGCACTTGTGGTTTCTTGTATATGTGTATTGCAAATGGTGTATGATGATAGGCACGTGGATGCCCCTTGTGGATTTGGTATTATGTATTGCACATGGATGCAATAGTATGTGTTATGATAGGCACGTGGATGCCCCTGTATAGTTGTGTGTTTATGTTATTGCACATGGATGCAAATATTATGTGATGATAGGCACGTGGATGCCCCTTGTTGTAGATGCAGTGTTTTTGGGATTTTTATATGTTTTTTGATGGGATGATATGGTATGATGATGTATGATGGATGGTTTACATGGTGTGATTTATATGCCAATCTAGGATGTTGTTATCCATTTGATCTACGACACTATTCTGATCTTGTGGGACATGGGTGAATGATATGGATTCAAATTGTCAGCTTAGCTGTTTTGTGTGCAGGAACTTTCTAAAGAGGCAAGGATCACGCACCTGGTAGCAGTTGTTGAGATGGGAAACAAGTAGCTGGGAGTCAAGGAACACATGAAGGTGACATATGCCCAGCTGAAGGGAAGTAGTCAGGAGACCGGTCACATCATCGTACTCTACCTGGTTATTGGTAGCAGCGCCTATGCACATTCCGTCAAGGTGGATCAACTCATGTGAAGTGTTATACCTCCATATTTCACAGTGTCGCATCTTCACCACAAAAAGAGTTGACGACACTTCCCCTACTGCTTAAAACACCCAGAAGAGAAAAATGATGAGTGATCCTTGAAGGAAAACCTACCTTGTCAAGAATCAACCCAACTGAGACTTTATATACCTACACTACCGCGCCTTGCTCCATCTTAGGTGCGCGGCAGTCCACACTACTGTGCTATGCTCTTTCTCTGACACGTGGTACTACCGCGTTATGCTCTGTTGGAGAGGCACGGTACACTTTTTTTAGCCTTTTTTCCATGGCTTGTGGGATTTTGATTTTTGAGATATTTCTAAGGATTGGTGTCCCTGATTCAATCCTAACTCACTTTCTGTAATTAGTAGGCCTGATCCACTAAACACTCCCAAGATCCACCCTTCTCTCTTGTTGGTTAACCCTACCACACACTATAAGAGAGAGGCATTCCATGAGCAAAGGGGAGGACTCTTGGAGGTATCAAACTTATGATCTTGAATCTTTGTGGAGATAACTAGAGGAGGAAGCACTTGGAGCTAGGAGTTGGCTTGGATATCAAGCAACCATTGTAAGTGACTTCAAGTTGGTAATAGAACATAACTTGTCTTGTTTCCCAAATCAAATGTGTTGATTTTGTTTCAATGATATGATTTGTATCTATTGTAGTAGATTTAGATCCTAACTCATATTTCAAGTTGCTAGGGAATTGTATATGCTTGTATCTTGGTTTCATTTTGACAGGTTCATTCGCGAGGACTTGGAAGTTGGAGCAACCATAAAGACAAGCAATTGGATTGAAGATCAGTTAGATCTCTTCCGTTTCTTCCAGCAGTTTAATCTTGAAACGTCTGTTTAGATTTAGGAATTCAAGGTAGCATTTGTTTAGTTTTGTCTTAGTTTAGAGTCAGTTAAAGTCTACTTTAATCTAAGAGAATTTCTACCTATCCGTAGGGAGAAAATTCTACATACAAGAATGGTGACTCCGCTGGTTTGAACCCCATTTGATTGAATGATCTCACTTTCAGTCATTTTTTATTGTGATTCTTCTTTCTCTTCAAACTAGTATTGAATTTTGGTCTCCTTGACCTTTATTCTTCCCTCCTCTCTATATTTTTCCTCCCTGTGTGATCAGTGAGTCCTCTGGGTCTGCAGCAACCTTGAAAAATTCAAATTTCTTTTCAAAAGTTGCATTTTTCCATACTTTGCAACAGTACTGCGCCCTCAGCACTGCCTACAGTGCGGTAGTACCGCGTATCCTGCACTCTTACCAGAGCGGTAGTGTACTAGTACCGCACTTTAGTCTTCTTCTGCAACGCAGTAGTGTCTGCATATTTTCAATTTTTTCTTCCCTGCTTGGTTTCCTGAGTCATTTTTCATTTTTCTCTGCCTTAGTTGGTGTTTCCTGTTGCCTGTTACTATCCTGTTCATTACACAGTCTTTGTGGTGTGTTTATTTCTTTTGTGAGCTTGATTATTTTGTGAGTTAGTGGCATTATTTGCACATTGGGTCACCCCTTCAGTCTGATTGCATTGGCTTGATCTTTTCATCACAACCAAACCATTACCACTTTTCTCTTTTACTGGATCATGTAGCTTTCATAGTCACATTGTTTCCATTATTATCATTAAAATCTATATTGAAAATTATCATTGGAGAACATTTGTGTTGTTTGAAATAGTCTAGCAGTATTATTGTGCATTAGGAAGTGAACCATTGAAATTTGCCACAAAAATTCTCATTTTTTGAAGCATCTTAGTTGTAAGATCAGTGAATTGGAAAGAAGTGTTTATTTCAGTTTGGCTCTATTTACAAAAAGAAAACAAAAAAAAATTTGTTTTTGGTTTTTAATTGCTTGTGAAAGTTTCATGCATTTATGATCGAAGAACTCTCTCTCTTCCATAGCTAGTTTTCATCGAATACAAGGCTTATTTCAATTCATTCTTAGTTGCATGCTTTGGGTCATCACAACACCACCAAGTTTCACATCCATTTACCCGATTGAGTAATACAACCACTAAAATTAATCTCCCTAACTAAACCAACATTAACCTCACTTGAGGAAATCAAAAGAATTTGGTAGTTAGGTACGACACCGGGGATAGCATCAAAATAATTCCCCCTTGTCATTTTCATCTAAGACATAGTTGTCCTCTAGGGAACTAAAATCCTCTAGTATTTATTGACACGGTCATAGACCAGTTTGTGGAGGGGCCTCTTGACTGTTTTTAACTTTTGGGGGTAAAACCGCCGCGAGATTGAGAACCGGATGGACTCTGTGGAATGCTGCACTCCACTTAGCCCTAAGGCAACATTGATCATTGTCTTCCTTGTATTCATAGTAATGTAAGGGTGATAAGGCAGAAGCGCCGAAAACCTTTTCCAACGTGTCATGAACGAGGTAGCTTAGTGACTTTTCTACTAGGGCTCTTTTACCCAGGATCCCTTTTGGTAGAGGGATATCCTTCTCATATTGGTCTCTCACATTGTATTGTTTGACTTGGATTTCATCACCTTGCGAAGGATACGACTTGTTGAGGTCTCCAACTCTTAGTTAGGAGTTTGCTTGTTATCTCATCTTTATAGAGGGTCATTTTTTCTTTTTAGTGACTGCTTGTTGGCATTCTGGCCATTATTTTTCTCAGCTCGCTTACTGAGACACCGGTCTCAGTATAGATTTTAGAGCTTTCCTTTTGGCCTGCGAACCTTGCTTTTTCTAGATCCTCTTTTGCACACTCGGCTGCATTAGAGTTTTCGAGTTATTTGTTACGAGAATGCCCCCGAATTTCATATTCCTGCCATTATGTCAGAACCACCACGGAGATCACGAAGAGTACAGGGAAAAATCCCTCCACCACCACCACCACCGCAGACCTCTAGTCCACCTGCATCACGTATTCTCTCCCCTCCTAGCCGCGGTGCCGGTCGAGGGAACATTCCACCACCGATATGCACTACATCTTCAGTTCTGCCTATAACCGTTACTCACAACATGGTCTTAGAACCTCTTGCATTTTCTGCAACCACTAATACATCTGAGATTCTCACTGTCACTTCACCCACTGTTATTCCAGATATATCTGCCACAGTGGACAACATTACAGTGGTTGAATCTAGTGCAGCCCAAGATACTAGACCGGAGGCCATCCTCCTCCCCGATGTCAACACCTCCCTTCCACCAGAAACTTTCTACGATAACACGGAAAGATCTGTTGGCACCACCGAAGGATCCGACCAGGATATATCTAGCTTGATTCCAGTCCCGGGCAGGTACGTCAAAATTATCGAAGACGCTCAACTTCCTGATATACCTTTTGAACCTAACTATGGCTTTATCACTTCCCAGGCGGAGCTTCCTCCTGCTATCACCGTGCCATCCAGCGTTCATCCACAGGAAACCGATTCTTCTAGCAACATACCTCGTATCGTATCTCTCCCCAAACTCCCTTCGGGACATGAAATCATGGCCTCATTCAGTCTAGTATGGTTAGTCTAGCTAATTCCCCGCTAGCATCGGCACAGTTTAAACGTGACACAGAGCAAATGCTCTCGACAGCTTCTTGATATCTCCCTGTTACCCGTCCTCCCGACTATCGAGATCCCAACATTTCGTCTAGCACAGAGTTTCATCACTCCTATGCAAACAGCTTCAGACCTTCAGACGTTACTATACCTATGTTCCCGCCGGAACCTGAAAACCCTTCTCAGGATACGAACCTGGACCCAGTCTTCGATGGTCCTCCTATTGTTGAACACGCTATGGACGAAACCCCTGATACCCCTTGATTAAATTCCCCACATTTGCTACCATGACCCATGTTTTGCCACATTCTATGAGGGATAACCCAGTTTTTTCTCCGTCCCCGCCCGTCACATATGGAAGACCCCTTCCACAAATCGACACCTTTGGTGTCATTGGCCAATCGACACTATCGTACTTTGCTAGTGTTAGAAGAACACCAAGTCATACTGATGGATCATCCATATTGATCGGAGGTTCACCTTTGGCCACAATCTACACTATCTCAGGAGGTGCACAACTGACTGCCGCGATCCCCAATTCCAACAACCAAACCCCTTCTGGCGGGCCATCAACCCAACCTACCAGAGGACAATCCTTTATTGGGAACCCCGTTCCTAGTCAACAACCTCCTCCTATAGGGTCATCCAACCCATTTGCTGGAGGGAAACCCATCGGCACCATCCAACAACCCTCCCAACCAGCAGCATCTACTCAGTATGGTATGTACAACACACTTGGCAGTGGACAACCTTATACCGGTTTCCCAATCGGGCCTCATCCTCAACAACCCTCATCAGGTACGCTTCCTTCTTGGGGATCTCAAATCCCACAGAGTGGGGGGTACTCATTATTTGGAAACTGGAACCCAACTGGGGGGAAATCTCAGATTCCCCCCAACTTGAACTTCGGCCTCCCCTATCCTTCAGCCGCTACAACTCCATGGAACCCATCCCTTCAATTTCCACATCTTCATCAAGGAGAAACGAACATTCCATGGACACCACTTTTGCAGCCACCCCCCAACCCTGCTACGGGAAACCCTCCACTTACTCAATAAAGTGGTAACATTCTTGGAACACAACTCCAGGGAACCTTTCCCCAACCAGGAGCAACAACCATTCCTGGGTTACAACAACCCCAGGGTACCATACCTACCATCCCCACTCAGCAGAACATCCAACAATCGGTTACCACCGTGATTCCTAGTCAGGTAATGACTTCCAACACTCAACCAGTTAACCGGATGGCCTACTACCCACAGAACTTCCAGTAGTACCCCGCAAGAAACACATATGGGTATAACATGCAGCAGTATACTATGAAGGGCCCCCCAGGTTTCTCTGCACCATACGGTTATTACTCATACCCGCAGACCAATCGTCAACTTCCCTTTTTGGCCATGATAGACTTACCTGATTTGTCGAGGCTCATTAACGATCCTATATGGCATGAACCTCACTGGCCACCCATTCCAGCCAAACTTCCATTGGACATTCCTAAGTTCAATGCTAAGCCTGGGGAAGACCCCAAGAACCACGTAATGACCTTCCATCTTCGGTGTTCATCCAACTCCTTGATGGACGATTCCATTCGACTACGGCTCTTCCAGCGTACGCTTACCAGAACGGCAGCAAAATGGTACATCGAGCTGCCACAACACTCTTTCCACAATTTCAACACCTTGGCTATGCAGTTTCTAACCCATTTCCAGCTCCCCATCTGGTATGAGACTGGAACAGAATTGTTAACCTCGTTGTGTTAAACCACTTCTACGCACATTTCAGATCACATCCATGAGTGGCGTCGATGCCGTAGGCTAATCAAGGCACCCATTCCAGATCAGCTACTCGCTGATTGGTTCACAAAGTCATTCTTGCCTCCCATAGATAGGGATATCGCTATGCGCGGGCCGATCACAGAAGAACAAGCCATCTCAGCAGCCCAGTACATGGATTTGGTATATACCCAATCCGGCACTTTACACGAACTTCTTCCCCATGCCGCCCGCGTTATCACTGATCCAACGAAACCCACCACTGAACCCCCCATTCATGGTATTGTCAGTTCAGTAAAGGCCCAGCCTACCACCAACTCGACAGGACAACAAGCTTCTGCTTCCCCCGCTCTATCTCCAGTTGCTCCAAAAGCCACTACTTCTCCTACTATCTCCTCCGAAGTGAACGCAGTTCAATCTAAGTCACAACCATCCGGAGGAAAGAAGAAGAAAAATTGTGGTAAATCCAAGAAGAACCAGCAGGAGAATCCCAAGCCACAACCCACCCACAACGACCCGAAACCACGCTGGAAGGCTAAGTTTCCTTGCCTAATTTGTCAAGACGATCACTACACGCGTGACTGTCCCTACAAGGATGAAGTCAACAAATTCGTTAAAGGATCCTCTCGCCCGGCAGTGTTAACTGACCCTTTCCCTCAGCAGCAACAACAAATGGTTGCCCAAGAAACCCCACAAGGGGGCAACTCAAGCAACCCAACTCGCGGAGAGATGTCCGCAAATCGCGAAATCCTGATGACGAGTAATGAGGAGATTCATATAACCACTCGTTCAAAGACATATGAGAACCCTCCAAGTTCAAACAAACAGTCAGAGACAGCCAAAGGAAAATCTCCTATCGAAGATCCAACTCCTACCCCTCCCCCTAACGACCATCTCCATATCGAGAGACCTCTTATGGACACAGTGCTACGCCCACCCAAGGGAACCATATGAAAGGCGACATTTAATCCCAATGCGCGAGCTGCCCAAAATTACAACATTGTTGAGGATTTAGCTCAAGCACCTTACGCCATGTCAACTCTCAAGGTTCTTCAACACTGCCCTATGCAACATAGAACCTTACTTTTAGCACTGGGGGCAATGGACCCAGATACTTCAAACACTATTATGTTTAACTTGGAGTATGCCAAACCTCAGCTTTCTCACCAGTTAGCCTTCCAGGTTCATACAAAAATCCGTGGAAATAACATCCATCGCACTATTTTAGATGAAGGTGCCTCCACGTCGATCATGTCTTTGAATTGTTGGAGAGCCTTAGGCTCACCCGAAGTCACGACATCTCCCACCACTCTCACGCATTTGACGGACACGGTTTTCAACCTTATGGAATCATTCCCGCAATTGGTGTTGAACTGGGGGGGAAAACAGTATCCGTACACATCGAAGTCATGGATGCACCATTGGATTACAATCTTCTACTTGGTCGGAACTTGTTTTACGCCATGACCGCCATAGCATCTACTGTCTTCCGAATTGTACAATTTCCTCATGAAGGGAAAATTGTCACCATAGATCAACTTGATTATTGTATCCCAGACTCTCATCCAAACTCCGCCAACACCATCCCATTATTGGATCAGCCTCGGTACCAATTCCAAGACGTTGGCGTTGGTCTTATGAAGGATTCTTCCCTTATTGGAGTTTTCCCAGAGATGGGGCCCCATGTTCAACCAGTCAACATGATTTCATCAAATGTCACCCTTTCCAATGATTCATGGGTGATTCTGAGTCCCGCTGAGATTGAAAAATACAGCAACTCCATGCCTTTGAATAGAAACCTCGCAGCGTACGAAGCGATCCAATCAGCCACCGATTGGGTTGATTGTCCTACCCATCACACTGTGGCATAGCTCTCGTTTGAGACTCATTCATCCCCACCACTTATCGATCCTCTCACTTTGATTTTTCCCATTGACGAATCAATTATGGAGGTTATGTGCGGTGATGAGCCACCATGGGGAGATTTTCATCATCAATCTTCATTCCCCACCATTCATACGCTTGAGCCCAATACAAAATCCAACCCTTCACTTGGAATGGTTCAAACCAAGTTTCCCACTTCCCTCGTTGAAGTATTTTCTGAAGGAAACTTGGCTAACCTTATGGCAACCACTCCCATAGACATTTCAGTGAAGCCTGGTATCGTGGAAAACATTCATATTGGCAAAACATGCACTCCCCTCAAAATGGAGTTCTACACTGCCTACTTTAAAACCTTCTACGATGTTTTTGCTTGGAGTTATGAAGAAATGCCAGGAATAGATCCCTCGATTGTGGTCCATGAAATTCCAATCTTCCCTGGCACCCGACCTGTTCGGCAGAAACTCTGATTCATCCATCCTCGTAAGGCAGTCGCTATTAAAGTAGAAGTTGAAAACATTTTGCGTGTTGGTTTTATCTATCCTGTCCCATTGACATAATGGGTATCTAACATCGTTCCTGTAGCCAAGAAACAGGGAACAATTAGATTTTGTGTCGATTACCGTGACTTGAACAAAGCTTTTCCAAAGGACAAATACCCAACTCCGTTCATCGACCAGATCATCGATAACTGTGCCAGGAGTGTCATCTTTTCATTTATGGATGGCTTTTCTGGCTATAATCAGATCGATATCCTCCCAAACAACCAGCATAAAACAACCTTTATCTGCCCTTGGGGGATTTTTGCATATTGAAAGTTACCTTTTGGCCTTAAAAATGTCGGGGCAACTTTCCAACGGGCGATGTCGTACGCATTTCACGATATCAAACATATTGTAGAACCATATCTTGATGATCTTCCCGCTCATTCTCAGACCCGGGATGACCATCCTGATCACTTAGGTACCATTTTTGAAAGGTGTCATCGCTATAATATCCGTTTGAATCCACATAAGTGCATCTTTTGTGTGGAAGCCGGAAAATTTTTGGGATTCATAATCTCCAAAAGTGGGATACGCTTAGATCCTGCAAAGGTAGAAGCTATCTTAGCCCCGCCTTCCCCCACGGACATCCCAGAACTTCAAAATTTGCAAGGGCATGCAAACTTTCTACGCTGTTTCATTTGTAATATTTCCGAGATAACAAAAGGCTATATGAGGCTTCTCAAGAAGAACACTCCCTTCATCTGGGACGATGAAGCCCAACGTTCCTTTGATAATCTAAAGGTGGCCTTAACTAAAGATCCTGTGATTCAACCCGCCAATTACACATGGGATTAAATTCTTTATCTTGCAGCTTCGATTTCCACCATCGGTATGGTGCTAGTCCAGGAAGACCATAATGGCATAGAACATGTGGTATACTATCTTAGTAAGAGTCTTCTCGACTCTGAAACTCATTATTCACATGTTGAAAAACTGGCTCTGGCAACAGTTTTCGCTGTCCAGAGGTTTCGTCATTACATTCTACTCCGCCGGACCACTGTTATAGCAGATTTACATCCAATGTATTATATCCTCATGTGTCAAGTCCTTGGGGGCAAATATTCTCGTTGGATTGTCATCCTACAAGAGTTTGACTTGGAATTTTCCAAAGCCAAGTCCAAGAAGTCTTTGGTCTTTGCTGAGTTGATTTGTAACTTGCCTCGTGCTACCAAGCAATCCAAGCCCATCGATTCTCTTCTTGATGAATCGTTGTTCCTCATTAGCATGTCTGATCCATGGTACGGGGATATTTTATTATATCTCCAAACCCAACGTTTCCGCCCCGGCCTCACTCATGATGAACGTCGACGTATCCGACATCACACCAAGTACTACCTCATAGTCAACGATACCCTTTATTGACATGGTGTCGACACTGTTTTTCGATGCTGTTTGACTTTAGATGAAGCGAAACATGTTCTTAATGATTTCCGCACTGGAGCATGTGGTGGTCATCTCTCTGGGATGGCTACGGCCCAGAAGATACTGCGAGTGGGATATTTCTGGCCCTTGATTTTTAAAGACTGCATTGAAACGGTTAAGAAATGTCCACCCTGTCAATTCTTTCATAATAAGACACGCTCACATCCTACTCCACTCCATCCTGTTATTGTCGTCATCCCCTTTTCCAAATGGGGCATAGATTTCATGCACTATAAGCCCACTTCAGCCGGGGGGCATAGCTATGTCATAGTAGTTGTTGACTATTTCATAAAATGGGCTGAAGCGATGCATACTTATGCTGAGAATGGAAAAACAGCAACACAATTCATATTCAATCACATTATAGCTAGATTTGTTGTCCCACAATCCATTGTGACTGATCATGGCTCCCACTTTAGGAACCATATGATTGAGGAACTGAGTGCCAAGTTTGGTTTTCGCCATTAAAACTCAACCCCATACTACCCACAGTCTAATGACCAAGTTGAAGCCATTAACAAAGTTCTGAAATGAATGATTCAGCGTATTGTGGGTACTCATAAATCCAACTGGCACTCATCTCTATTTTCGGCACTATGGGCATACCGAACCTCAGTAAAAAGTGCTACTGGGTTTACACCATTCCAACTAGTGTATGGCCTGGAAGCCATTTTACCGATTGAATGTGAAATTCCATCACTTAAGATAGCCATAGAGCTACTTCCCCACACCACTTCTGAAGAGGAACGGTTTCTATACCTAGCCAAGCTAGATGAAACCCGCCACGACACTGCTTTAGCCAACGAAGCTCATAAAAAATGTGTCAAAGCATAGTATGACAAATCCGTTCAACCTCAGGTTTTCAATGAAGGTGACCTCGTACTCACATATGATCAAATGCACGATAAACTTGGAAAAGGAAAGCTAGAATCTATGTGGTACGGCCCCTTTGTTGTAAAACGTGTCTTGGAGAAAGGAGCCTATGAACTCGTCGATTGTGATGGCACACCATTGGCACGGCCCCGCAATGGGCTGTACGTCAAATGCTTCTACACGTAAGGTTATCCTGTGTGAGATACTTTTTGTACATAATGTACCTAGCTTGTTTTCACTTATCTTTTTGGTGTGCACACACAGACCTCATGTATCCATTCTTACCTTGACTTGTGATTTTATGCACAGATGTCTGCCTACTTCGGATTCACCGACGGAGCGAGCCGACATACCTGGAACCTCGCTTCCGTAGCATGGGTAATCTATTCTCCCACTGGCGAGTTTCTATCTTCAGGAGCCAATTTTTTGGGTCCCTCAACCAACAATATCGTAGAGTACCATGCAGTCATCGGACTCTTGACGGAGGTTGCTTCCCTTGGAATTAACTCCATATCAGTCTTTTTAGACTCCCAACTCGTGGTTTCTCGTCTGAATCGTGTTTACATAGTTTGCGATCCTATCCTACTTCGTTTATTTCGAAGGGTACGCCTCTTGGAACGATCTTTTAATTTTATTTTATATCAACACATACCAAGGGAATTCAATTGTATAGCTGATTCATTAGCTAATTACATTTTGGATTGGCATCTTGCCCATACATAAAAACACATCATAAAATAAACACACAAGTCATTGTAAATAAATAGGTCATAAAAGTAGGTCCATATATATATCACTGTATATAAAAGTGTTTTTTCAAATACATAAAGTTTGTGTTTTAAAGACAAAATTTGGGACCTAGTCCCATACAAAAATTTGGCTCTTAAAGCCTAGATATCATATACAGGCCACAAAAAGATAAAAGATACCATCTAAGGAGATCTGGGAGATCTATCATGTTCCTCCTCAGATTCCTCACGCTGCTGGTGATAACACACTATAGCCCGAGCCACCCTAGGGAGGAGTCAACCAATACGCCTAGGCACACCTACGGTATGCCGCTGGAGATGCAAAGGGATGTCGTCCATCCTCATAGCAGGGACACCGTGGGTTAAACCCTGTAGGTTCCTCTCTATCTCCTGGACCCCTCCCGCTTCATCCTCGTTTTCTTCCTCGTCCGGAGTGGCTCGGTGATCAACACCACCTCAGCATAATGGCAAGTACCCTGCCGGTCTTTGTGGTCCACGATCTACGACATGCACACGTATATATATTAAAGTCTTTTACACATTCTAAAAAACAATAAAAATTATATATTAAAAAAAAAAACATTTATGAAGGTCATACCTGAATTGTCCAATCCTCATCTTCCGGTAGTGCCAAGTCTATGTCCTCGTGGAAGTCCACCCCTGCATAGGGGTAGTCATCGATCATCACAATATGTTCCTCGAGCCATGAGAAGAAATCCTCATCGAAATCCAAACGTTGCGGCCCTCCAAGTCGTCCTGCGTACTCGCTCCATCGAGCCATCCATGGCTCAGTGGGTGGACAGGGGGGCATGGCCAGCTGTGGGTGCAACAACAACACCCTCGCCAAGAAGAAGGTGACTAAGATGCTCCCATACCCAAATTGAGAGTTCTCTCCAAGCCTACACTTGTTCACTTGCTCTTTGAGGTTGGTCAATACTGCCTTACACCAGTTGAATACTGTTCCTACCATGCAATCCACTGCAAGATTCATCTATGTACAGGACACCTAATGGGGACCTGTACTCCCTGCTGCACGTGTGATGGTGAACAACATGGTTTTTAAAGGAAGTTCTACAATGTCCTTAATGACCACCTTGCTGCTTTTCTTCCCCGAACCTTGATGGAAATAACGAGCAATTAAAGCATCAGTGCTCACCTCCGAGGCTGTAAACCCAGTAAAACTCACCCGGGCTCCTCTTTTCGAGAGGCCCGTGAGGAAATAAATGTCCTCGAGTTCAATCTTGAGGGTGTGTTCTCCCACTCGGAAAGATTGAATGTCAGGGTCCCACATTTGAATAATGTGGGTGAGAAGTTTTGCCTGCTTATGGATACCTTTGGTCTTGAAGAATGTCAACAAACCACATTCCCACAATGCAGTCAAGGTCTCTTGGTCATCTTCGGCCAACAAATCATCCGCTTCATGCTCTCTTTCTTTCCACTGGACCATTTTGCTCCAAACAAGTTGCAGACACCTGCAAAATGTCATAGGAAACATTCATTAATCATTTAACAACTTGATCTCAACTAAAAATTTGAGAAAAACTATTTTTTTCATCTTAAAAATCGCCACTATCGCGCCTGGGGGAAGTGCGCTTGCGCGGTACTGCACAGTACTGCGTTTCCCGATATAGCTCCCGTGTAGTACTATGGATAGCGAAATTTGCCCATTAGGGCCTTCCCAAAAATTAACTTCTACTTACTGAAATCAAGTTATTTATCTATGAAATTAAAGAGGGGCTTGAAATTTCTTACCTGGCGCAGACGGTTCTTGAAACAGTGCTCCAGATCTCCAGATATGAACTCTTGAAGTTTTTGCTCTCAATGGGTAAAATATTTTCTTTTGGCAAATGCACAAGTGAAATGGTAACTTTCCATATTTACCTACTCCTTATATAACTTTTTTACTCATTATTTTATCTGGTTAAATTAAAACCCATTTCACATTACTAATATCTGGTTCCATGAGCATTTGTTGACAGGGTCTCCTTTAAAAAATGTTCAAACTAGCGTTCATTTATTGTTTGACCTTCATTTTGAGCCTACTTTATCTTTTTCGTGCTTTGGATTAAAACTTGAAAAAGATTCCAAGCGCTTTTACACCCGTGTCGTGCTTGTCAAACTTAAGTAAATGGTGTCGAGCTTAGTCAGCTTTACTCATGCTCGTTAAACGATGAGGAAAGTATTATCCTGGTTGTATTTTATTCTTTTTTGGACCAGAATAATTAAAAATTACGAAAAAGACCATTGGAGTCCATAGTTAAGCTCTTTTCAGACTCCCTAAAATTGAAAAGATTTCCAAGTGATCTTGACTCTTTCACACTTGTAAAAGTATTTGAAAGTTCGTCTATTCGGTGATAGGGTACCCCTTTTTTGGCCCGTCTAGACTATTTACGAGAAAGGTATACCTCGGTCAATTTTTGGCTGGGAGAGTTCTCTTGGGAATTGTTTTACACTTTTTTGGGATCGAGGGACTAAATTTATGAAAAATTACACTTTGGAGCCTTATTTAAGTTTTTCAAGCTCTCTAAATGTGAAAAACTACCGAGTTTTCCTTCCTTGGACTCGTTAAAATTTGACATCGAAGGACCCACTTTGGGACGAACCCCTCCTTTCTCAGGTTCGTAAAACATGTGAGATTGGACTCATCTATGAGATGAGCTATACCGAGCATCTGTTATCCTCTTCAAGCTCGAAAAACAACAAAGAGGTACTCGTCTATCATGTCGAGGGAATATGGGAGACAAGTCGAGTTTATTTTAGCAGCTTGTTAGTCGTCACCTTTGAACATGGCGTGCATCTGTCCCTTGTCTATTTTGGGTATCTATTTTCGCTGAGTTATGATCATCATCCTGAGTCGTCTCTCTGGCCATGAGCCTACTCGTTTGGTGTCTATCCTTTGCTATCAATAATCCCTGCTGCCAAGTCCTTTTACATGCCATTATATGTTCAAAGGGTTGCATTGTTCAGAGTCATTCATTGTGTCAGACCTCCATTGTGTCAGTACATGTTCTATCGTCCTATACTGTCTTTTCATTTTGATTTCGTGTCGATGATGTGGGAATTATTATGGCCCACCTTCGACGAGTCTATTCCCATTGACGCCAAATCACTATCCGGGAATTGGACTTAGGAATCAACCATTAGTACCTTGGTACCTGCATACCTCAATGGCAGGTTTCCTCGTGTTCGACGGTAGGTTTACATCATTGACCTCTGATCGAACGATCTCTCGAATGCTCGACATCAACCCATTCATTCGCATTTCGTTGAGATGTACTACAGATACCTTGGGGATCATCGTCATCATTGGTGATTTCCCTCACATTTGTTAATGGTTCACATCATTGACTGGTAATCGAATGGTTTCTACCATGTTTGAATTCAACATCTTCTAATCACATGGCTAGATTCGTATCATTTGCGATTGAATAGAAGACCCTGGGCACACCTTTGTATCTTGATTGAGTCCAGGTTGCGATGGAGATGTCCTTTATATTATCACACAGATCCACTTTTTTATTGGTCATGGTTGTGTCATTACTGTCTCATGGATCTACGCTTGTTCATAGTAGCCATGATTTGTCTACGGTCTATATCATCTCAGTACTCATGGATATGCAATGTATTGGTCGGCAGCCATGCTTTGAGTCAATTGTTTCCAAGCATGGGAATGCCCGCCTTGATGGTATATCTAACATTTTGTTTCTGTTTCAGTTCCTTCTTTCTATCCTCGATGCTATCTCCGCACAGTATTTGTAAAGTCTTTTGGCCATCAGTCCCTTCTGACCTCACACTTTAGGGGGCATCTGTTATACCTCCATATTTCACAATGTCGCATCTTCACCATAAAATAGTTGACGACACTTCCCCTACTGCTTAAAACACCTAGAAGAGAAAAATGATGAGTGATCCTTGAAGACAAACCTATCCTGTCAAGAATCAACCCAGGTGAGACTTCATATACCTACACTACTGCACCTTGCTCCAGCTTAGGTGCGCGGTAGTCCACACTACCGTGCTATGCTCTTTCTCTGACACGTGGGTACTACCGCGCTATGCTCAATTTAAGAGGCGCGGTACTCCCTTTTTATCCTTTTTGCCATGGCTTGTGGGATATTGATATTCAAGAGATTTTTTAGGATTGGTATCCCTATTTCGATCCTAACTCACCTTCTCATATTAGTGGGCCTGATCCACTAAACATTCCCAAGATCCATTCTTCTCTCGTGATGGTTAACCCTACTACACACTATAAGAGAGAGGCATTCCATGAGCAAAGGGGAGGACTCTTGGAGACATCAAACTTATGATCTTGAATCTTTGTGGAGATAGCTAGAGGAGAAAGCACTTGGAGCTGGAAGTTGGCTTGGATATCAAGCAACCATTGTAAGTGACTTCAAGTTGGTAATAAAACATAACTTGTCTTGTTTCCCAAATCATGTGTGTTGATTTTGTTTCAATTATATGATTTGTATCTGTTATAGATTTAGATTCTAACTCATATTTCAAGTTTCTAGAGAATTGTATATGCTTGTATCTTGGTTTCATTTTGACAGGTTCATTCGCGAGGACTTGGAAATTGGAGCGACCATTAGGATGAGTAATTGAATTGAAGGTCAGTTAGATCTCTTCCATTTCTTTCAGCAGTTTAATCTTGAAATGTCTGTTTAGATCTAGGAATTCAAGGTAGCATTTGTTATCTTTTTGTCCCAGTTTAGAGTCAGTTAAAGTCTACTTTAACCTAAGAGAGTTTCTACCTATCCGTAGGGAGAAATTTCTACAACAAGGGCATCTATACAATAAGAGATCTAAGTGAACAGTTAAGCAAGTAAACTACTCAATATCATTACACACATGAACAATATTGGTGGAAATCATTTGTATTACTGTAAAAATAGGGAAGTGCATAGCAGAGATATAGAACTACAACCAAGGCTTCATGCTGCAACCCTTCTCCAACAAAGCCATTTTCCATTTCCTCCTAAGGAAGCTTGAGTCTCTCAAGGCTGAGTAGAGATCTCTTGAGAGTGATTTCACCAGCATGTAGACACCATAGACTTCCTCCCCTTGGAGAGGAGTAGAGCTTCTCTTATATAGAACTAAGTGGATAGGGTATGGATAGGATAGGTTAAGATATGGTAGGAGAGAGATAGGGGATCCTCCCAAGGTGTCAGGAATCGAATACCAACTCCCCTAGAGGTCAGGGATAAGCCCCCAAGTCAGCAAGTTTCGAGAAAAACCTCTAAGAAGCAATTTATGCCCATTAATTGACTTCGTTGCACTCTGTAGTGAAGCAAGCTGCGACAACCTCTCAAAACCTGGTACAACTCGGTACAATTCCTCCCAGGTTAATTACTCAGTTAAGACATCTTCAGGGGTGTATACACTAAATCTCATGATGGGTAGACTTTGGGTTGTAATAGAATGCCCCCCAAAGCATGAAGCTGTTGAAGATAGATAGGTGAAGTGCTTTGATAGAAGAAATGGCAATAGACTTGTCAGATGAAGGACACTACTGCAGTACAAATGACTTTGAACTGACAATCACATATGAAGTACAACATGGCTGTCGACCAATACAACGTAGATCCATGGTAGTAATGACCGAATGAACACAATCATGGCTACTAGACATAAGCGTAGATCCATGATGAGATGATAACACAGCCACGACCAATACAAATGTGGATCCGTGTAATATAACTCAATACAAAATCCATCGCAACCTCGGTAAAACATGACTCCCCAGGGTCTTCAAGATGAACCCGCAATGATACGAATCTATCCATGTGATTACAAATGTCTTGATGTCGAACATGGTAGAAACCACTTGATTACCGACCATTGATGCAAACTGTTAACAAGTGCGAGGGAGATCATTATTGATGTCAATGATTCCCAAGGTATCATAGTACATATCATCAAGCGTGAATAAATGAGTTGAAGTCGAATGCAAGACGAAATATTTCAATCAAGAGTCAATGATGTAAACTCACATTGAAAGCGAGGTAACCTGCCATTGAGGCATGCAGGGACAAGGTACTTGATTGGTTTCTAGATTCAATCCTTGGATGATGAGTTGAAGTCAACAAGGATGAATCTGTCGAAGGAGGGCCATGATGAATCCCTCATCAATCGACACGAAACACGACAAAAATGTATAGAGTAGATCATATGGTACAATAACATGCAAGACTGACTCAGAGGAGACCGACATGATGGCGGGTGTACTGACTACAGATGATAAATGATAGACATATTCTTGACATGGGCATGGCATGACTTGGCAGTATTGACATGACGAATGCGACATAAATTCTTAAGGCGACTGATGATGGAAGCTTTCTTTGAATGATTCAAAGGAGTAACAAGACTTAGGAAATAAGTGGAACTCGAGGACAAATGGATGATCCAAGTGTTGTATGCAAATAAAGATGAGTGTCATGTTCAAGAATGACTACATACTACCACTAACAAGGTACGTAACACAAAAGATTTTCTTTTTCCCCATCATGAATGATGAGTGCCTCATGTGTTTTTTACGAGCTTGATGAGGGTAACCAGATACTGGGTATAGCTCATCTCATAGATGAGTCCAATCCCAAATATTTTGTGAACCTAGGATAGGAGGGGTTCGTCCCATGGTGGGCCCTTCAATGTAAGAGTTTAACGAGTCCATAGAAGGTAAAATCGGTCATCATTTCATGTTTAGAGAGTATGAAAAGATATAAAGAAGAATCCAACGGTCCTTTTTCGTAAAGTTAGCCTCATTGCCCGAAAAATGGTAAAACAACATGAGAGAGGACTCTTTCAGCCATGATTGGCTGGAGTATACCTTTTTTGTAACTAGTGCCCCCTAGTCCGAAAAAGGGATAAACTATCACTAGGAAGATGACCATTCAAATTCTTTTACAAGCGTGAACGCGACAAGTTCACTTGGCAATCTTTTCATATTTTGAGAGCCTGAAAAGAGCTTAACGGTAGACTCTGGGGGGTTCCTTTTTTGTAGGATTTTAATGAGTCTGGAAAAGTGATAAATCGTAACTCGGTAACGTATTCTCATAGTTTCAAGAGCACTAAAAAGAACAAAGAGTAAGCTCATTAATTGCAATCTATGAAAAAATGGGTCGATGACAAAAAATTCACAAGGGGCGTTCATACCTGAGATGATCGTTCCAAAATTAAAATGGCGTAGAAAGGCACTTCACAACTCCTGCACACTCGGAAACTAGGTCAAATAGTCAACCGAATGTTCAAATACAATAAAACTGATCCAAACTATAGCAAATAGCATAACGGCATCAAATATTTGAAAAAGGAATATTCCATTTGTTCTATAAATAGAAATAAAAACCAAATATAGTCACCATTGTTCTATTTGTCAAATTTGGGAGGAATAGTGCCATTTGTTGCCAGATCTTCACTCGTCGATTCCGAGAGCTACGATCAGCCATTTCACCTGCCATCAGGAACAGGTAACCCTAAAATTCAGCCAACAAAATCGTAGTGGTTTACCATTTTGATTTTCAGTCATTTTTGGGGGTTTTGAGTTGATTTGGGAAAGGCCATTGCACCCTCGGCTCGTCGCAGTTGGCCCTTTTAGGAACTGCGATGAGACCATGTCGTCGCAAATGGAATATACATGGACTGCGATGACGTTGCCCTGTTTGCAAAAACAGGGTGCGACGACGGCGACGTCCATCCCCAAACTCAAACAAAACTCAAAAGAGGGACTTTTAGTGGGTGAAGCAAGTCCTAACATTATTAAAAACTCCTTGTTGATAGGTTCCAAGCATCCAGAATGGTTCTAGAATGGTGGGAAAGGGAACATGAATTAGATGATGAACAAGCTGCTAACGATCCACATTGTGTGGAAGCTTTGAGAAACTGTGGGCTTCTCAAGTTCTTCTGCATTCAGGGGATGAGATCTTAACTTCCACTACTGATCCACATGCTCCAATGTTGGGATGTGGCCCAGCAGCACTTCATGGTTGGTGAGCATGAGCTTCACATAGATGTGGAAGACATCTATTTTCTGATTAGTTTGTCCCGAAGGGGGGACAATGTGACACTCACTAGATCGAACCATGGAAGATTTGATCCGAGAGCATTGTGGTCCCAACGCTTGTGCATCTAGCAGGAAGATTTGCATTAAAGATGTACAGGAGCACCCCTTGCGAGCCATTTTATTCATCATTACGAGGATGGCGGGGATCCAATCTCCTCACCTAGCCACCAGAGCATAGATGCTTTATGCGTAGGACTGTTTGTCTCCAAAGATCTTCAACTAGTGCGAGGGGGTCCTCGCAAACGTGCGAGCTCAGCTGACAAAGTGTCGGCGGGGAGAGCTCAAGCAGTTCGTCTATGGTTCTATAGTGATCTCGTTCTTGTTGGAACGGGTTCCCCTTTTGCATCCTCAGGTACCATTAGAGGATAGGGACCTCAGAGATCCACACATGGCTAGGTGCACCGATGTGATGGCTCGACATGGTGGGGGTCCTATCATCTAATTCCCTCCTGAGTTCTTCACTTGGCTAGCAGGCCAGTTACTGATGGTGGAGGACTTTCCATATAGTGGCACTGACTTCATAAATGACCCAAACTTGCCGCTGCCTGAGGGAGTAGCATGGGGAGAACTTGGTAAGAAAAAACAACCTTTGAACTTTTTAATTTTTATGCATTTATGATTTTTTTTTGATATAGTGCTGACAAGTGAACAACATGTGTGCAGATGTGGGGCCTATATGACCAGTGGGGACCTCTCTTCTAGCTAGGAGAGAGAGAGGAGAGGGAGCGATGGTGGATCCAGCTGTGCATGTTGCCATCGTGGAGATGGACAGAGTCTACGCCAACCTGAGTGGGTTGACACTGGTGTTCTCAAGCTGACGGTAGATGAGGTGTCGTGGCCCATGTAGGTGCACACGATTAGAGCGACTGCACACTTCAACGCACTACTCTACAAGGTTGCGAGAGTAGTGGACTTTTTCCAGACTCAGCCGACTAGGGTTGCTAGACCACCTAGGGTAGTACGGGACAGGAGATAGGATACATGTTGTCATTGTGTGTGTACTGAGAGCTTAGAGGCCTTAGATTTTGTACTACTGAAAGCTGCGAAGCTTCAGATTTTGTAGAGACTTACAAAAAGCTATCGGGCTTCAGATTTTGTATCACCACTACCTTTTTGAGATTATATATATATACAAATAGTCCGACGATTTATACATTATGTGTTTCAAAAATTAATGATGTGATCTTGTTTATATGCTTGCTTCTATACAGTGCGTAATTTACATGTTGTGAATGCTTTTACATGTTATGAGTATCATGTGTGTGCGAAGTACCAATATAGAATGAAGTTGGCCATCGAGTCAGCAACTGTGTTTAACTCTCGTGGAATGTGCAGGTAGTGAATGGTTTCAAACGACCTTTCCAAGAAACAAACCCGTCTAAAGAGACGGAGAAGGTAGGATCACGGATAGCATAAACCCGGTTAAGATGGGAAACCACCAGTTGATAATCCATGTGGATGGAAATGTGGTTCATACCCAAGGAAATTGCATCGGTTAAGGTTCCAACTACTGACAGATACTCTGCGGCATTATTGGTTGTGAATCCAAGGCAACTTCCTTATGAACTGATGAGCTCTCCTATTAGGGAATACAATGCCTAGGCTATCGAAGCAAGGTTACGGGTATTCCGGCTGGCGTTGTCTATGAATCCATAGCACGTTTCCATTTTCACATGCAGACAGAACATGGTATGAGAAGCGAAAACAAGATCTAAAGACACTCAGAAACAAGTGCATCACACCACACAAAAACACACAAACACGCCATGTACAGTATATACAAGAAAATCTATGCATGAGAGGGTCAGGCATAGTACCTTTTCAGGTAAACCCATTATAGGGTTCACCCAAAGATATTCAGTCATAATATTCAATCTTGTAAGCTCCCTTTTCCAAAACATGTTTGACGATATAAGGTCTGTGCCACATGGACTCGAACTTTCCTGCACCTAGTTTGTCATGCTTCTGGTTGTATGTGAGGACTAGGTCACCCTCATTGAAGATACAGGGTTCAACTAACTTTCCGTAATGGGATTTGATGCGTTTCTTGTGTGCTTCATTAGCAAGAGCAGCATCTCGGCAGGACTCATCAAGTTTTGCTAAGTACAAGAAACGTTCTTCCTTGGTAGTAGTGTTAGGAAGAAGTTCGACAACGAGTTGAAAAGACGAAATTTCGCACTCTATAGGAAGGATAGCTTCCAATCCATACACTAGTTGGAAAGGAGTGAAACCTGTGGCGGTTTTAATGGAGGTTCTATAGGCCCATAATGCTAAAAAGAGCATATTATGCCAGTTGGACTTGTGCATACCTACCATCCGTTGGACCATAGTTTTCAAGACCTTGTTAATGGCCTCGACCTATCCATTGGACTGCGGGTAGTAAGGTGTTGAGTTTTCATGTTGAAAACCCAATCTATCCCTCAGTTCATCAACCATATGGTTCTGAAGTGAGAACCGTGATCGGTAACTATAGCCCGAGGAACTCCAAACCGTGCTATTACATGATTGAACATGAAGAGTGCGGCGGTTCTACCATTGTTTTGGTATGTAGGCATTGCCTCGACCCACTTTGTGAAGTAATCCACAGCTACGATGATGTAACTATTCCCCCCGGCCGAGGTAGGCTTACAATGCATAAAATCGATGCCCCATTTTGCAAAGGGGCCCACGGCAATAACCGGGTGTAACGGGGCGGGATGGGTGCGCTTCTTCGTATGGAAGTGTTGGCATGGAGGACATCCTTTTACGGCCTCAATACAATCTTTGAAGATATTAGGCCAATAATATCCTGCGTGAAAAATATTCTGGGCTGTAGCCATCCCAGAGAGGTGACCGCCACACGCCCTAGCGTGACAGTCATTTAGAACGCGTTCAGCCTCATCGTGAGTTAGACAATGTTGAAGAATGGAATCGATGCCATGGCTGTACAAAGTATCACTGATGATCAGATAATACTTTGCATGGTGACGAATTCGACGACGATCAGCGCAAGAGAGTTGAGGGTTGAAGCGTTGGGTTTGAAGTTATAAATAAATATCTCCATACCATGGATCGGTCGTACTGATGAGAAATAGTGACTCATATGGAAAGGAGTCATTGTGCTCAATTTCTATATCAGCACGGGGAAAGTCACAAATCAACTCAACAAACATCAAGGACTTTTTGGACTTGGCTTTCTCGAAAAGAAGATCGAATTCTTGTAGTATCATGATCCAACATGAATACTTGCCCCCAAGCACCTGACATGTCATTACGTGGTACATGGGGTTCGAGTTTGCAATGATGGTGGTGGTGAGGAGCAGGATGTAGTGTCAGAACTTTTGGACGGCGATGACTGTCGCAAAAGCAAGTTTTTCGACATGTGAATATCTAGTTTCAGTGTCGGTAAGACCCTTACTTGCATAATATATTACATGTTCCTGGGCGTTTTGATCCTCCTGTACCAGAACCATGGCGATAGTGGTAGCAGAAGCAGCAAGATATAAGATGTAATCTTAGAAGTAATTCGACGGTTGGATTACGGGGGCATGCGTGATGGCATGTTTGATGTTGTCGAAGGATTTTTGAGCTTGATCATCCCAAATGAACAGGACGTCCTTCTTAAGCAATCTCATGTACCCCTTAGTCTTTTCTACAAAGTTGCAAACAAAATGCCATAAATAAGTCACCTTCCCTTGGAGACTTTGAAGTTCCATCACAGTGGTGGGAGGTGGGAGTTTGATAATGGCTTCAACCTTTAAGGGATCAATGCGAATCCCATCCTTCGAGACTATAAACCCTAAGAGGTGTCTGAATTCAACGCAAAAGATACACTTGTGAGGATTCAGATGGATGTTGTACCGTCTGCATCTTAGGAAAATGGCCGTTAGATGATCGATGTGGAACTCACGCTGCTTTGAATGAGCAGAGAGATCATCTAGGTAAGGCTCCACAAAGTCCTTAATATCATGGAAGGCATACGACATGGCTCGGTGGAATGTGGCACCAGCATTTTTAAGGCCAAAAGGGAGTTTGCGATATGCAAACGTTCCCCAAGGATAGATGAAAGCCATCTTATGTTGGTTGGCTAGGTTGATCTCAATCTGGTTGTAACCAGAAAAGCCTCCTAGGCATCTCCTCATAGGACCAAGCGAATACGTCTTGAAATCGCTTGAATAAGGCCATACCCATGGCTATTTCTTCAAGGGAACACTTCTGGCCTATGCGATGTGTTCCACTACACTAGGTTTTATCGAGATGTCTACCAAGGTGGTAGGCTTAGTGTTGGCCAAGTTACCCTCAGTGTCTGAAATACATGTAAGTACGGGGGACTGGGGGAATGGGTAGATATCTGGTGAAAAGATGGCATGAATGTTGTTCTCTATGTACTCCAAAGGTGGAAGAAAAGAGGACCTATGGTGAAGGTCATCCCATGGGCCATCATCAACATTTATAACTTCCATGATGGACTCATCTGAATGAAAAGTCCAAAGTAAGAGGTCGGGTAGGGATGATGCCCGTTGTAGAGAACAAGATGGAGAGGCCATGGTTAGGTGGTCCTCCGGTGCTGATTGGATAGCCTCGTAAATACGTTCAGCGGGTGAAAGAGGCATTGTGTCTCCAATCAGGTGTGTTGTGGCTTTGTCTGGTACAATCCAAGTATCAGTAGAGTGAGATGAAATCTCTGCGGAAATCATGTTCACCGAGGCAACATGATTAGGGGTTTTCGAAATGGGAAAAACGCCCATGAGAGATGAATCTTTCAAAAGGAAAACCCCTATACTCTCATACTGTTTTGACGTTTGTCCAATGGAAGGAACATGGTCACCAGGATGAGTAGTAGTGTCCGACATGCAAAAATCTAATTGGTCGATGGTAACAATTCGTCCGTGGTGAGGGAATTGCACCGTGCGGAAGACTGAAGAAGTTACCACCTGCATGGTGTAAAACCAATTGTGACCAAGCAAGAGATTATAGTCTATTGGGGTGGAGACCACTTCCACATTGATGGTTATGGTATTTCTTCCTACCTCGACTGCGAGAGCTTGTAAGAGCCCATGAGGTTGAAAGCCATGCTTGTCGAATGCTTTCAACGTGGTGGAAGAGTGATTCAATTCGGGAGAGCCGATGGCTCTCCAACAGGAGATCGACATGATAGACATAGAGGTGGGGTACGATGGACAATTTTCCCAGCGAGGTTTGCAGCTACTTGAAATGCGAGTTGATGGGAAAGCCTCGGCTTGAAATGGTCAAGTCGGAACATGATGGTATTCGAAGAATCAGGGTCAACTACACCGATCGCTACGAGGAGAGTTTTGCATTGATTGGGACAATTCTGCAAAACTTCCAGCATGGACATGGTGCAAGGGGCTTGTGCCAAATCTTCTACGATATTGTATTTCTGTGTTGCCCAAGCATTAGGATTAAAAACAACTTTTCTAATCGTGCCCTTGGGCGGTCGCAATATCGAATCGAAGGATGGCTTCTCAATGGTGAGAGAATTTGATGGTATAGTGACATCAGGTAAGGAGTTGGAAGCTTTTTCAGCATTACTCCCAATAGATTCCTTCGAAGGGACCATGTTGTATGATCGCAATCGAGTGTTCAAATTGATCATCTCATTTCGCACCATGAGAACATGTGCTATATTGGATGATTCCCCCTGGGTTGGGGGAGGTTGAGCAATCATCTACTAGTTTTGAGTGGGAAACGGATTGTTGAGGACTATGAGAGTGGGTTTTCCCCTAAGAAACTTTTGGACTTCGTCTCTATGGGTACAATCCTTAGAGAAGTGATCATCTCCACACAATAAACAAGGATATTTTAACTTCCGTTTCTGTTTGGTGTCATTAGGAGTGCTCTTTTGTTCTTGCTGGGCAGAAGATTTCTTAGGTTTTCCCTTATTTTTCTTCTTACTGCCAGTCTTCTGAGGTGAAGCTGATGAGACAGAATTCACTTCTTCAGTAGTAGCAAGAGTGGATGACTTGGTGGTGCTGAGACCAGTCTATGTTGGTAATGGGGACGAACCCTGGGGGTTCGAAGAACCAACAGTTTGATGAGGAGGCTGGGTGTGAAGGAATCCAATGATGCCATTGGCTTGGGGTCCCTTCAGTGGTTTTGCAAGATCATTAGCGTCACGGGGTGCGTAAGGAAGAATATCAAACAAAGTGCCAGATTGAGTGTAGACTAAGTCTAGTATGTGGGCACTCACAATGGCTTTTTCTTCGGTGACAACACCTTGCATGGCCACATCTCTTGCTATGATAGGGATGAGCAACTTCATAAACTAGTCTGCTAGGAGTTGATCTGGAATGGGAGCTTTGAAGAGACGACGTATCCTTCGCCACTCATGGATATGATTAGAAATATGAGTTGCGGTATTCTGACAGAGCGAGATTAAAATCTTGGTACCAATTTCATACTGTATAGGCAGCTAGAAATGAGTCAAAAAGTTCATGGCAAGGGAGCCAAAATCAAGAAAAGAGTGGGGTGGCAACTCAATGTACCACTTGGTAGCCGAACCGGTGAGAGTCCTTTGAAACAATCTAAGATGAATCGAGTCGTCCATTAAGGAATTAGATGAACACCATAAATGGTAAGTCAACACACGGTTTTTAGGATATTCACCCGGCTTGCCGTCAAATTTTGGGATATCAGACGGAAGTTTCACCGGAATAGGTGGCCAATGAGTTCCATGGTAAATGGGGTCATTGGTTAAACGAGATATGTCAGGTAGGTCCAAGGTAGACAAAAAGGGCAGTTGTGGACTAGGCTACGCTTATTGATAATATGGATAAGGCGTGTAAGGACCACTATGACTGTAAGGTGTACCAGGAGGAAACTGACCGTAGGGGGGTGTGCCGCCTGGACCATAAGGGGGTCTACCACCATAAGGTGGTCCATTCCAATAAGGTGGGGGTCCACCTCCACCACTGGGAGGAGGTGGAGGTCTTCCGCCACCAACGGTAGGAGGTGGGGGTCCATAACTGTAATAAGGCGATCCGCCACCACCTATTCCTGGAGGGGGTGGTGGACCACCTCCGTCGCCAGAAGGATGGGGGGCCCCACCACCTCCGCTGTCGGAAGGATGAGGGTCTCCACCGCCACCACCATAGTAATTAAGTCCTCCACTGCCCCTGCCTAGAGGGGGTGGTGGACCACCTCCACCACTTGAAGGGAAATGTCCTCCTCCACCATAATAGGGTGGTCCCCCGTTGCCTCCGCCTGGAGGGGGTGGTGTACCATTCCCGCCACCATCGGAAGGGTGATGGATATTATTGGTAAAACAAGGTGGGCCTCCACCAAAGTTAGGTGGGGGCCCGCCGCCTCCAGCAGGAGGTGGGGGAGGACCGATCGGGGGTGGTGGTGCTTGAGGGATAGTTGGTTGGGGTCCGTGTTGCAACACAGGCTGTTGCCCCCATAGAGTGTATGGATTCCTGGGATAAGGTATCTCGTATGGTGCATTTCTGGGATTAGATTTGCCTGGCACAGGGTTAACAGAACCTGGATACGCTTGAATCCATGAGGGTAGGGTTACATTAGGTGGCCCTTCAACATGAGATAATCCCATGGTGGATGGTCTAGTGGGTTGGGGAGGTCTGACGGAAGATCCCTTGGGGATTCCACCGCCTACGTTCTGGTTAGGAAATGGGGGTTTCCCCCCAGCCACAATAGGTTGACCACTATTCAAGGGTTGAACCAATGTAGGTTGTTGATTAGTTACCATAGTAATAACATTACCAATGGGATAATCCGTGGGAATGGAATATTATCCCCTTGAATATTGAGGTGGGGGCGGAACTGGTAAAAAAATCATGGTAGTAATGGGTGTGTTGGACTATTGTCCTTCCATCAGTTGGTTTACTTGAGGTGCAAGACTGGACTCTTGTGAGGGTTCACCAGTCTCATTAATGGTCGCATGGTGGGAAGATTGTTCCGGTGATCCAAAAGATATCAAATGATCTGGGATGGGTCGGTAAGGGGGTACGATGGGTCTTCAACCCTTTGTTGGAGACTTGACTGCCGAAAATCCTCAGCCATGGAACGAAAGTGAGCTAATTGGCCACGGTAGTAAGCTAAAGGGTCGTCCAGAGTAGTCCCACTCGGTGGCGATGTGATGGCAAAATGAACCACTGGGTGACCAGTAGAAGATGTCCAGCAAGCTGTTGAAGGACCAATAGCTACTGTAGGGTCATCCTGGGGTTGGTTTATCCATTCCAACGATCCAAGTTCTCTCAGGATGATGGGAGAAAGGGCTTGTGAAGTGGGGATTTGTGCTCCTTCATCCTGCGGGCGATGAGAGGTGGGTGAATCTAGAGGAGTTTGTGGAAACAAAAGTCCTCCAACATTCAGAGTGGGGTTTTCCACTTCAGTAACTACGACCGTGTTACGCTGATCCATTCTTACCCTCAAAATAACCTCTGGATTAAGGGGATATTTGGGTGATAAGTTTAAGATCCTATGGGATCTTCTCCATGAAAAATCCTCCAGAGCATCAGGAAAGTCAGCCAGAGTGGCTGAAACAACGTTTCTCCTAAGGGTAAGCTAAAAAGAAAAGCAATCCAGAAAAACCTACTCAAACTAAGGCAACAAGCAAACTTATGTGACAGAGTGGAATCAAAAGTCTGGAACCTCACGGGATTATCAAGGCATCACAAACCGCGATATACTACAGGGTCCAACAATATGACGTGACAAGGAGGATTGGGACCGTACCCTTTCCTGCATTCCCGATTATCTGGACAGTACGTGCGTGCTAATATCCCTGAGTGTTGTTCTTGGTGTATTGCTTTGCCAAGACGGCCAAATGTTTAACTCAGTTGGTTTCAGGAATCCTAATGGTGTCTCCTGATATACGCAAGGTACGTGGGAGCTCAAATCCGTAGTGGTGCTTTCTAATGCACAACCGTTTGACAAGAGACCTTCCGATATACTACTAAGTACGTGATACACCCTTCGATATACGCCAAGTATGGATTATGGTACTTGGTGGGTACGTGAAAGAGATCGATATATCGATAAGTACGTGGAAGACTACAATACGCCCGGGATACAGTGCTGGAAAATAACGAAAACTGCCACACTTAACGACGCCGAAACACGTCTCTAACTTACACACAAGTTGCTAAAAATTTTACCTAGTTCTACCGTTAATTTTATCTTGGATGGTTAGGTGAATGCATGAGGTGAGTACATAATTGGGAGCATAATGCAATTCCTAGCTACATGCATGAAATATTATTTTCTTTCAATGAATTCTAGATATGGGAAGGAGAAATATTTTTCTTTCCGACAAGATTGCTAAAACAACACAATCCAACACAATCCCAATTCAAACAAAACTTTACTACGAAAGTATTCTTTTTCCTTTTTTAACGAAACACAAAAATCACAACACTGCTATCCAAATCACAACATTTTTCCTTTTCTTTTTCTTTTCAAAACGAAAATGATACTAGGTAATGAAAAGAGAGAATTCTAAGATGGAGTATGCAAGCTTTTCAATTTCACTTTCAATGGCCTAAAAGAAATGAAAAATAAAAAATGCACTTATATTTCCCTAGCATGGAAATACTTTTGCAAAATTGGAAGTGTAGTTTGAGTCTTTCAAGAAGATGAACGATTCATATTTCAAGAAAAACACAAATGATCATACATTCATTCAATTTTCCAAAAGATTGATAAACGAAACAATCCAATGCAAGAATGTTTTTCTTTCACAAAAACACTCAAGAGATGATGGGAAAGAAGCAATTTTCAACTTTTCCATAGATGCATCAAAGAATAAACTTGATAACAATTGAGCTTTCAGATCTAAATGAACAAAAAGAAAACACTACTTGCAGCACTAGTATACTCAGAAAGCTCAAGAAAAGACAAGCACTCAATCAAGCTGAAAGACACACTTAACTCAAAATCAGACAATAGCAAGCAAAGCTCAAATAATGATGAAAACGAGGTCTGGAAGCTGATCTAATGCAATGATCAGATTAGGAATGGAAGGAAGGGAATGCAGGGTGAGCAAATGAAGGTGGAGGAGACAAGAGTATCCACCACTACTGATCTTCAAACTTGTCCAAAATGGAACCCAAAATCAATCCAAATAAAACCAAACACTCAACACACAAATCAAAGGTGGGATCTCTAGCTAGATCTTGCATCACAGAGGGAGTTCATACAACAAACAAAAGTTTAGACTGACAAATGGAGAGGGGATGCCTGCATGCCAATTTTTGACAAATCGGCGCACTCTGTGCTTGTACACAGTGCGACATCGCAGTTCACCAATGCGGGAAGTGCGACGATGTCGCAGTTTACCAATGAAAGGGATGTGATGAGTGACTAACAGGTAAAGAACAAAGGCCAGAAATGACACAGTGTCACTCTGTTTCCACTAACCAAGTGCGACGGGCGAGATCTAAGTCCAAAAATGAATCAGATCTCCAAGAAATGAACCTGGAATGGTTTGAAAAAGAGTTGTATAAACTCAGAGGAATCACATCAGATTATTCAACATGAAGATCTGTGTTGATGCCTCGTAAATCACAGCATCAATCAGAAAGGGATTTTCCCCGGTAAACAAGCCCAATTAGATCGCTCACCATTTAGTGTGGGGAATCCTTCCGGTTAACGATTTCGGCTACTGTAAGATTTAAAGATTCTTGTTCTTTACACCGGTTGTGGCCCGATCCACCGTCTATGTATTTTATTTAAATATGACATGCAAGTGCCCTAAGCTAAATGCAGGTAACTAATCTAAATTAACCTAAAACAGTATAAGCAAATATAATCTATCCTTGCAAGGAGCAAACTGTAAATATGAGCAATACGCTAAAAGAAACATCTAAAGATCATACAAATAGCCATTAAATCATAAAGATGCAATCTCAGCAAAAGATAAAAGATATTAAAGATAGCTTTAATTCACTGAATACATTCCATTACTCATTTAAGAGAGACATCATTGTACAGAAAAGAGCAAAATCATCCATTACACATAAATAATTCATATAGCAAAGAAAGATCTCACAGTGGTATATGAATGACACAAGAGTAGTCCAGCAAGCATTCAATACACATTTCCAGACAAAAATGTCCTCTCCAAGCTTTCATTAGGCAAAATTCCAGTTCTTAGAGCAATTAGCAAAGGAATTCGTACCAACTAGAAAATTTCTTTCACCTGCAAAAAGTCCTTTATTCCTCTTCTATTCATCTATTTATAAATTTACAAATTGCTCCTTGAGCTGAAAGGTGTACCCTAAACTCTAGAACCTTCTAATTTGTCCTTTAGTGCACAATTACAAAACCCATAGATTCGTGGAGAGCCTTCAATATAAGACAAAATCAGAGCCAACTTTCTTTTAAAGCATTTATACAATAAAGGAATTTTAGCTTTTTCTCACATTAAGACAAATAAGAATTCTGATGGTTTATCTATTTTATTTGGTTTCCCTTTGCTGACTCGCTGACTCATCCCCACCAACTGGATCGCTTGTGGATGCTTGGCCATCTACACTTTGGATATGGGTGGCCCATTGACTGAGCTCTTTCAAGATAATTTTGCTCCGAATAGATATTGTTTCCTTTGCTGCAATCTCATGCTTGCGCAGATCTAATTTGACTTGTGCTGCTCCTGCTGCTGCTCCTTGGGCAATTGCTTCCAGAAAGTAGATATGCATAGTGGGTTGGCCAATGAACTGTTGGAGTTCTTCTTGGGTTATCACCTCTACCTTTTTAACATAGTCCAATTCTTGGTCCAACTCGCCTTGCAACTTAGCCAACCGATGTTCTCGTCCTGGGAATTCATAGATAGTTTCAAGAAGAACCAAATGGCACTTGCCATGGGATTCTCTAATTTTGGAGTAGAAAGAGTGACATTTGCGGACAGTCTTTATGATCTCCAAGCTTATCCTAGCGCCACAATCTTTACTGAATTCAAGGACTCCTGCATCTAAGTCAAATTCTTCTTCGGTGGTGGCATGCAAGTTTGAGGGGAATCCAGACTTTCCTCTTCTCCACTCAAATTGTTGTTTTAACTCTTCCACATGCTCTGCAAATTTGTCTTTGTTTTTTAAGGCTCTAACTTCGATGGTTGTCATCTTCATGATCATTTCTTATTTTGAAGCATTGATCTTTGTAATGCTTTACCTCATTTATTAACCGATCAGTATTGGCTTTACTTGCCTCGGTTGATGCCATAGTGCATTGGGCTTGGAATGAAGGGTCAACATCAGTTCCTTGGAACAGTGTGGTTTCTGATACCCTGAATTCATATAAGTCCTCCCCAATTTCCATTTTTCTTACTCTTCGGTCAATGATATCCCTTTTCCACTCGTGAAAATATACAGAATCTAGGTTGGCCACTTGGCGCTACTTTTTGTGGTTGTACGGAGTCAACGCTAATCCTTCAGTAGAAGCAACCCCTTCTCGAGCTATCCCTGGTTGGTCTATCAGTGATGGATCCAACTCCATGTCTTATGGAGTAGATGGTTCTGGATCGGGATTTTTCTCAGTCTACTCCCTTTCCTACCTTTCAGATAGCTCTACTAATTATGCTTGCAATCTGTCTGCCTCTTCTAACAAAATCCTCTCTTCTTCTTCCTCCTCTTTCAGTTTAGCAGCCTGTTCTTGGATGATTCTGTCTTCTTCTTCTCTTTGGGCCCTTACTTCCTCTTCCTTCTGGCTTCTAGCAGCCTCATCTTCCAAATCTTTTTTCTCCTGCTCCCTCTGTACTTTAGCAGCTTCTTCTTGCTGCTACAATTGAATAGCCTGCTCTCTCTGGATTTTTGCTGCCTCTTCTTGTTGGAACTTGGCAGCTTGTTCATTTTGAATCCTAGCTGCTTCTTGATCTTGTTGATGTAATATACTGTCATCTTCCTCTTGTTCTATTCCTGTTGGATCTCCTGATTGGGACACTGATGCTTCCTGCTCCTTTTGGATTGGGCCGATAGGCCTAGAAGAAAATATCTTTGCACCTTTCTTCTTGTAGCGCTTGCATAATTCTGTTAAGTTCCGAGCACTATGGAAAAAATCTTCCTCTTGGTCCATAATATGGGCGTACTTGAAGCTTGTTTTGACATCAATAATATGTTTGGCAACTTTACCACAAGGGTCATGCCTTTTGAAAAACTTTGTACCGAAATGGAAGATGTCTAAATATTGAAAATAGTTTTCTCCTTCCCTGGCCTTCGGGAGGCTGTATGCGCCAATAGTGAAAGGCATTGGTGGATACATCCCTTTATTCCTCTCAGTGAGAAATCTGCTAATCCCTCCAATGCTGAAGAGTTGCCTTATGGCTTCCCGATGTAACACAAAATCTGTAGCATATCTGGGGAGTACAAAGGGAGCTACAAATCCTCCACTCATTCGGATATAGGTACCTTCTATACCATGGTAATAATCTCCAAACGCTTCGATAATGGGCATGGCATTCTCTGATATGCAATTTGGTTCCTTTACAAAAATAAGCTGGTATAGAGGCATGATGAATTTCTCGCAAACTTGCTTTTAATAGCTCGCGTACTTGCTTGCCCATGTGAGTTGATAGGCCATGAAGAGAGGTGTCTCTTTTCTGTTCCATGAAAAAGCCAAGTCAGGGAAGGTGTGTTTGCTCAGTAGACAGTCTATAAAGTATGAGGACATAAAGAATTCTGCCTTCTTCTGAGTCATTCCTCCTTGGGCAACAGTTAGCTATGAGACCAAGTTGTCTAAAATTATATCAGCCCAATTAAAGATGGTACCATGCATAACTATATGGAATATTACTGGTACCCATCCGAGCTTAAAGATATTGCCATTTGGCATACCAAAGATCCAGCTCGACATCATAACAATGAGTCTATAAGGAGTGTTTAGGAGGTTGCTCTCATACTCATTATTATTCCTCCTTCTTATCTGTTTGTCAACTATCATCATTTTCCTGGCGGCATCCAACGGGTCCATAAGATGTTCTACTATCCATTCATTATCTAAACAAGCTCTGGGTTGAGGTAATTTGTAGGTGGCTATGATATGCTTAGGAGAAAATGATGCTAGGTTCATCCCATTTTTATCATTTATGAACCTAGTGTCAGTACTAACGTGAGGCACCAACCAGCCAATGACTTCAGAACATGGGAACAATTCAGGACGAGTTGTTTCCTTATGGAGGTAAGACCTTCGGATGTTTGCATACACCAGATCATCTTCTATGGATGCTTGAGAATTGTCTTGGTCCATGATAAACCTATATAGATCACCCCACTGAAATTATGGGGCAGATCTCCCAGGGGGCACATTGGTGGTAGCTTGTGTATCAGTAAACATTGTCTCAAGTGAAGTGTCCAACGGGATTTCTACGTCTGAATCTTAGTTGATATTTTGCACGGCTTTCTTCCATGCAGACCTCCTATGCATGATAATGCTACAGTAAGCAGGGCAGTACAAATAAGGTGTATGTAGACATTCAGCCATTATTAAAATGCAAAGCCTCCTATAGATCTGTGAAAGAAAATATGACAGAGTTGGCTTTAACTAGATAACCTTCAAGCATTAGCAAAACAGTTGTGAAAATTTCAGAATATGCCACTTTCATAATATGGATGCCGTTATGAAAATTCACAATTGCAGCTACCATTTCACAATTAAAAATCATGAGAAATACTAGACGCAAATTCCAACAAGCTATACAAGCCACTGTGGTTTCATATATAAGAGAAATGGCACTATGGTTTAATTATTCTTGGAATGATGGTTAGGATTAGGGTTGTCTTGATTTCATGTTCAAATAGCTTATCACAACAAAGCTAGTTCGTTGTCAATGTAATACCAAGAGAAAGACAAGAGTTTAGGAAGTCTAAAAACAAGGAAATCGACATGGTGGAAGGGTAGTGAGAAAGCTTCTTATTTGCGCTATTTACTTTTGTTGAATATGTAGGCATTTTCCAAATCAAAATACCCAGCCAAGACAAACTAATGGAGGAATAAGGAACTGGAGCAGTTAATAGTGTCATGACATTCACAGAAATGCGCAAGTACCTATAAAGTTTTGTACACCTGGTGAGACCACTGCATTCATAAAAGCAATGCCTGGAAAATATCACATGGGTGGTTTTATTGGTTCTTCTTTCACAGTAGCCGGCCTCTATAAGTAAAAAGCGGAGCTATTTATAAAGCTACCATTGCTATCCTGTTGGTTTTTCTCAACATATTCTAAGGTGGTTTTGGCCGAGCGCTATGGGTTTTATGTGGCCTTGGCGCGAATAGTATCGTCGCTTGGAAGCGAATTTTCCATGGGGTGTATGTGGCGTTTTAACTGGAAAAATAGAGCATTAGCTACAGATTTGAGCGTGGAACACAAGATATGTGGCCATTAAGGTATAGTCGGGCAAACTCAGAGATGGCAAGATGCGTCGAAAATCTTACTTAGGATGCCAAGTATGCGATAGTGGGAAAAATTTGAAGCACGCATGGGAGGATAGGGCCTTCTAGGATCTGGTTTGCATACGGTGGTTCCGTGTCTTCATGGCTTCGACTCACAACTAACCGCTTAGTGCATATAAGTTTGTTTTGTATATATATATAGTCAATAAAAGGGTACGAAAGGGGTGCAAGTCCAAATGAGAACCTCAAAAAGCGAAGAGAGGAGGGACCGAGCACCTACTTGTCAGCTTGGCAGTGTTCCTCGGTGGCTAGCGATCGTTCCGAGATGGGTAGCAGTGCAGTCAGATTTCGATATCAAACAGCGAGATCCATTCTCCTATGGTGGTTGTGAAGTGATTTTTTTGAAATCCAGTTCTACGCATTCATATAGGGGAGGCAATTAATTCACGTACGTGATAGGTTGGTGGGGTTATGAGCACGGGGCTCAAGAACTTGTGCATTTAAAATGACACATGGGCACATTCATGACCCTACCAACTTTGTGGTTACACTCACACCAAAATAAAAATTCGTGCCAAAGCGGCAATCATAATGTTAAGTCCTGCGCCAAAGTGGCAATTGCAATATTAAGCTCTGTGATGATAGCGCTGCACCAAAATTAGACTTCAAGGAAAGATGAGGTGCGGCTATGGAAGCGGGAGCTATATGGATAATCCTTGCACCTTTGGCACAAGTTTTAGTCACAAAATGTGCGCTAACGGGAACTGCGCCAATGAGCCATAAAGAAAATACTTAGGAGATTTTTTGTGTCGGCGTTCTTAAGGACAAATCCTGCGCCAAAGCACTTGTCCTATTATTAGGAATTGCGCCGATGGACGCCGAGCTAGAGTTAGACTCTGCGAAATAATCATGCGTTAATACGATGCAAATTTTAAACCTTTAATTTGCGCAGGGAAACTTCGTTGAAAAGCTAAGTTTTGGCAACGAGGCAAAAGCATAAGTCTTAGAACGTGCGCCTTTCATGCAATACATAAGCCTAAAGTTTGCGCTTCCAATATGCGCTTTGAGCGCGCGCACAGTTAACCATTAAAATGGTGCCGACTGATGTGCACAGTTAAGCTTTAAAACAGCACACCGCTTTTCAATAGAAGGAAAAAATGCCTTAGTAAAAAAAAACAAAAAGAACTAGAAGGTTCAGCACATTTAGGAAAAGTTGAAGATTAAGTGAGAAAGATTTGATCAAAAACAAGTGCTTAAACAAAAAAGAATAGGATGGACCCAATATTTACAAAAATTTTGGGGGGGAATGTTGCAGCAACAACAATTGGCAATTCACTGGCGAACACAGATCACTGAAACAAAATCCTGTCATGGCTTAGAATGACATTTAAAATTGTAAAATTAGTCACAGCAGATCTAATGAACAAGTAAATCAATCACAACAGATGAACATAGAAAATATGGTGCAAAACTGTGCAAAACATGCAGCAGTGCTCTCTATCCCAGAAAGGGTGAATGAATTACAATACAAACTGTTACACTGAACAGAGCAATTCGAATTGCCTAAGGAGGTCATTCGAATCACTGAATGGAGTAGCTTGACTCTATCTAGGAGTCCTCATCAATCATCGGTGGTGCTCATCAATCACACCAACCAGTCATCCAGGTGTCAAGCTGAGTCTAACTGATCATAATAAATGTAACTGAAGTGTGTAGCACTGATATAGGATCTGGAGGCTCAGTGGGGGCACATGGGAGGCTAACTGGAGTCAGAACAAGTCACCTAATCGAACTGGAGGTCAATCGGAGGTGAAACAGTCAGTCAGGAGTGAAATCGGAGTGAAATCAATCAGAATCGGAGCTAACTGAATGTAACTGGAGTGAATCTGCAGTGGTAGGTGAACAAGTGCGCCCTTCTCTGTCAGTAGGTGAGAAGAGGGCGCCTTTCAGCTTAGGAGGGCTAAAACTCTGTGGAAAGTGGCTCCCGGGTGCTAGAAGAAGGTGGATAAGGTGCTGGAGGCATCAAACTGGTGACTGGACTGCATATCCTGAAATAGATCATGCAAGATCCTGAAGTAGATATGTATCCTGAAATAGATGATCCTGAAATAGATATGTATCCCGAAATAGATGATGGATATCCGAACACCCCCCCTCAAGCTAGACTATGATGTGCCAACTAAAATAATGTGGGGCCCTGGTAACTAAGACCAAAGGTCACCCCAATACAATAATCCAAAAAATTCTGAAAAATAAACTAAGTGAGGAAAGGGGGAAAACCCAGTGGGAAGAAAGCCCCCCCTCAAGTCTAAAGCATAATAATGAATCAATCTGTCTCCACCATGATGGAAATCACCCCCAACAGTGAACGGAGGTAAGAGAACTTCTTCTCAGTGAAGCTCTTGGTGAAGATGTCTGCAATTTGCTCATCAGTAGGGCAATATTGCAGAATGATGGTGCGGTCATGCACCAACTGTCGAATGTAATGCATATGAATCTCAATGTGCTTGGTCCTCTGCCGCTGAACTGGATCTGTGGAGATCTTGATAGCACTTTGATTGTCACAAAATAGGACAGTCGAAGTAGTGCCACCAAAACCAAACTCGGAAAGAATACCCTGCAACCAAACTGCCTGAATGCAGGCATTGACTGCCCCTCGATACTCTGCCTCTGCTGAAGAAAGTGCAATGGCTGCTTGCTTTTTGATGGACCAGCAAATAGCACCATGACCAATCATGAAAACATAACCGGAAGTGGACTTCCGATCAATGCTATCACCTGCCCAATCTGAATCAGTAAAACCAATGACATCTAGCTCAGAATCTGCAGCATAATGTATGCCAAACTGTCTCGTACCTTGCACATACTGCAAGATCCGCTTGGCTGCTCGCCAATGAAGCTCATGTGGCTGCTGCATATATCTTGACACGGCACTCACGGCATATGAGATATCAGGCCGTGAATGTGTCAAATAAAGTAGTGAACCAATCAACTATCGATACATACTGCAATCTGCAAGCGGTGTGGAATCTCCCTCCTCAAGACTGATTCCTGAGAGGAATGGGAACGGGGCTGCCTTACATTCAGCCATATTAAACTTCAATAACAGGTCGGAAGCATATTTTTGCTGAGATATAGTGATCCCATCGAAATTTTGAGCTATCTCCAAGCCCAAAAAGTGACTCAGCAAGCCCAAATCGCTCATGTCAAAAGCTAGATTTAGGGCAGATTTTAGCTTATTTATTGAAGTAAGTGTGCTACCAGTAATAAGCAGATCATCAACATAAAGTACAATAACCAACAAATTACCTTTAACTCGCTGAAGATAGACATTCGGATCAGATTTGCATCTTTGGAAATTCTGAGAAAGAAGGAAGGAGTCCATCTTTGCGTACCAAGCTCTTGGGGCCTGTTTTAACCCGTACAAAGACTTCTTCAATCTACAAACCAATGATGGATCTGATGTATAACCCTCTGGCTGCTGCATATAGACCTCTTCAGCAAGGTCTCCATGTAAAAATGCACTCTTCACATCCATGTGATGCACCTCCCAGTGCTTGGATGCGGCAATAGCTAAACCAAGGCGGATGGAATCCATCTTTGCAACCGGTGCAAAGGTCTCTGTGTAGTCCACTCCTTGGACTTGGGAAAAACCTTTTTCCACCAACCTTGCTTTATATTTGCTGATAGTGCCATCAGCAGCAACTTTAGTACGGTAGACCCATTTACACTTCACTAATTTTCTTCCAGGTGGAAGAGAAACTAGCTCCCATGTATTGTTCTTTTGAAGAGAACTGTACTCTTCATCCATGGCATCTTTCCATCTCGGATCTCGATGGGCTGAATAGTATGATTGGGGATCTGAACCAGCCATCAAATAACAAATCTCAGGAAGAAATGGATCAGCAATAGAAAGAGCCATACCTGCCCTTTGAAAGTCTCCTCTTGTTCGTCTCGGATCAGCAGGATTTCCAAGACTAGAACCAGCAGATTGTAGAGTATTTTGGGCCCACTTTGGTAACTGAGGGGGATCTGAATGGTCGGATTCCGAACCTGATATGTCATGATCATCATATTCTGCTACAATATCAGAAATATCAGAACTCATACCTTCATTATCGCTGCTCGAATCTTCTTCTGGTGAAGGCGGTGAATCGGCAGTTTTCTCCTCAACTAGTTGCAATTCTTGAAGCGGTTCTTCAAACTGCACACTGCGCTCTATGAATATCTTTTTAGATCTGATATCCATGAGTTTATATGCTTTTGATTCTTCCCCATATCCTATCAATATGCACTCGATACTTTGTGGATCCAAAGCTCGTCTCTTCTCAGAAGGAATTCTAGCCCATGCAGTAGAGCCAAAAACTCTCAAATTTGACACATCCGGTTTGTGACCAAAGAATGCTTCGAAAGGAGTCATACCTTTCACGGATGAATGTGGAACACGGTTCTGTATATATGCAGCAACATTGATTGCTTCATCCCAAAGATTTGCAGCCAAACCTTTTGATTCAATCATGCATGTAGCCATCTCTTTCAGTGACCGGTTTTTCCTTTCCGCTACACCGTTCTGCTGGGGTGTGTAGGGAACTGTATGTTGGATCTTGATTCCACTTTGGGCACAAAGTTGCAGCAACTCGGACTTGATATATTCCCCACCATTATCAGATCTAAGAGCTTTGATCTTGCTCTCAGTGGTGGTCTCAACAGAAGCCTTAAAATCCTTGAATTTTCCAAGCACTTCTGACTTGTTTTTGAGAAAGAATACCCATGTAAAGCGAGAATAATCATCAATAAATGTCAAAACATACCTTGAACCATTTAATGACATATGGGGCAGCGGACTGCTGATATCAGAATGGATCAATCCCAAAATAGTAGAGGCTCTGCTAGCCTTGCCGCGGTCGAATCTGTGCTCGGGGTGCTTCCCAATAATGCAACCGGTGCATATTCCCTTCGAGGAACGGAGTTGTGGAAGCCCATCAACCATGGATTTATTTGATAGCAGCAGCAAATACTTATAATTTAGATGTCCAAATCTTTCATGCCAAAGCCTACTAACCTCATTACCATGTGTGCGAAGAGCAGTGGGCTTTGCAAGCGGAATAAAGTGCGAAAACTCATAACATTTAGCAGTGTGGTTTGCCTTTCCAACCGCAACTAGTCTTCCACTTTTGATATCAGAAATTTCAACTGTATTAGGGCTGAATGTGACTTTCTTTGGATCACCAGTATGTGTCATTTGATACACAGAAAGGAGATTCGAAGCTAAGGAAGGCACATAGAGAACATTCTGAAAGCATCCATGATCTACATGAATCGTACCTTTGCCCTTTGAAGAAATTTTTGAGTCATCTCCCAAATGGATGGGGATGGAGCTGTTTGGATCGAATGAGGAAAAAGAATCAATATTTGCAGCCATATGATTTGATGCACCCGAATCTATCAAGAGAGTGGGCTTCGAAACCGTTGCCATGAGTGCTTGTCCTCTTTCATGATCGTCATTCCGATCCTTCTTCCTTGCACTGTCAGGAAGGGTTATGTTGTTCTTTTCCAAAAGGAGGGCCATTTGATCTATAGTCTTCTTCATACATGAACTTTCGGGATGAAAGCCACGGTTACAATAAGTACATTTAGATTTTTGGTTACCTTCTTTGCCCTTTTGCTTGGATTTCGAACTGGATGGTGCATCCGTTTGCTTGCCTTTGTCTTTTTGCTTGTGAGGCTCGAATTTGGGCTTCTCCTTCTTTAGCTTTCCTTTACCATTCGAGATCTTGGGTCCTTGAACAAATAGGGCTGAATCTTTGGAGCTTATGGACCCCATTTGAATCAACTTGTCATGCTCTTTCGTAACGGACTCAATGAAGGCATTCAAGGTAGGCATCTTCCAATTCGGGGTAGTTAGCCGACCGGAATTGAAAGTGGAGACAAATACCGAATAATCTTTCCCAAGCTTGCTTAGAATGGAGAGGATCAACTGTTTATCCTCTTTGATAACACCACTGTTCTTCAATTGCAAGTTCAAGTTCTTGAATTTTGTGAAGAATTCATTGATGGTCTCGAAATTCTCAGGATTAAGGCCAATCAATTCATTCTCTAATTGAAAAGCCCTAAGCTCATCCTGCTTGCCGAATAGTGTCTCAAGTTGCTCCCATATGGCCTTTGGAGTCTTCAATCCGCTTAGATGGAAGTGAAGATCTTTGGAGATGGAGAGACAAAGAAGACCGTAAGCTTCATCAAGCTTATTGTAGTGTTTGGTTCTTTCTGCCACATTGTTTGGCTCCAATTCAAGACCAAGAGTGACTCGGTAGTATCCTTTTGAACGTAATATGATCTCCATATCATCTTTCCAATCAAAATAATTGAATGGGGTGAGGATAGGCTTTGAAGAAGAGTATTCCATTGCTAGGAGCGAGTCAAATGATGAAGAAGAAGCTTGCATGCAGACTATAGCGAATGGAAATGCTGTAGGGAAGCTTGCATGCAGAATGTAGCGAGTGCACTTGGAGGAGATAATTAACCTGCAAATCACATAAGAACAATCACAATAAGGTCGAACAATCCACCCTTTGAGAGTTGCATCACACCTGGGATTGGATTTCAAGCAATGTTGAATAGGTCCAATGTATCAGATCCAGGAATTATGTGGTAACTCAAGCTTCTGGAGTGGTATTGGAGTATTTTTCAAGCTTTGCATGCACAGGAGCGAATGCCCTTGAGATATCTCATGCCAAACTTTTTGCAATTTTTAGCAATTCAGTCAAATCTTCTTGTATAAACACCTGTAGAAAAGAGATCTTGTCCCTGCAATGGCTCTAATACCATGTAAAATTAGTCACAGCAGATCTAATGAACAAGTAAATCAATCACAACAGATGAACATAGAAAATATGGTGCAAAACTGTGCAAAACATGCAGCAGTGCTCTCTATCCCAGAAAGGGTGAATGAATTACAATACAAACTGTTACACTGAACAGAGCAATTCGAATTGCCTAAGGAGGTCATTCGAATCACTGAATGGAGTAGCTTGACTCTATCTAGGAGTCCTCATCAATCATCGGTGGTGCTCATCAATCACACCAACCAGTCATCCAGGTGTCAAGCTGAGTCTAACTGATCATAATAAATGTAACTGAAGTGTGTAGCATTGATATAGGATCTGGAGGCTCAGTGGGGGCGCATGGGAGGCTAACTGGAGTCAGAACAAGTCACCTAATCGAACTAGAGGTCAATCGGAGGTTAAACAGTCAGTCAGGAGTGAAATCGGAGTGAAATCAATCAGAATCGGAGCTAACTGAATGTAACTGGAGTGAATCTGCAGTGGTAGGTGAACAAGTGCGCCCTTCTCTATCAGTAGGTGAGAAGAGGGCGCCTTTCAGCTTAGGAGGGCTAAAACTCTGTGGAAAGTGGCTCCCGGGTGCTAGAAGAAGGTGGATAAGGTGCTGGAGGCATCAAACTGGTGACTGGACTGCATATCCTGAAATAGATCATGCAAGATCCTGAAGTAGATATGTATCCTGAAATAGATGATCCTGAAATAGATATGTATCCCGAAATAGATGATGGATATCCGAACAAAAATCACAGCTCCAAGCACAACAAGAATGCCCCATAATTCAACTTTTAAGAATGGAGTGATCTCTTAATCATATTGGTCTTTGGGAGAAAGGAGACTAAGACTTGTACTTCCTTCAAACTCTCTCAAGGCTAGAGTATGGAGTTAATTCTTTTAGGGATTGTCTTCATGATGTCCTGACCAAAAGAGGACTCCACAGGATCGTAACAGTACTTCACAGGGATATTCGTTTGTTCCTCATTCCCATGCTATCTACATCCTTTTTGATGTTTATGTATTTGACAGCTTTTGCTATTTGAGCCTTCCAGAAATAGTTTCCTTAAAATTTCAATCTTTGATTTGGGTCCTTCAATCCATAATGTCTTTTTGTGTGAGCAAGATATTTTATTCAATTTATCAAGCCTCGCGGATGGAGAAGAACCTAGCTTGAGCTGAGTCTTTTGAACAGCTTTCTTGACTTGAACATTCTGCTTTTATCTCATCCATGCTTTGATTGAGGCGAGAATTTCTGGAAATCAGACCCTTTGATGTAAGCCTTTAGGCTTTTATTTGTAGCATGGGATCATTTAAATACCATACCTCTATGAGGCATGCTTCCTGTCCGCGGTTCCCTAATAGCAAGAGGATCTTGAGACATGCATTAATATTAAAAGGGTGGAGCCTTGAGATAGTGGGAGAGAAATACGGGATCATTAGTCATTTAACTGGGGTTATTTTGACCAAACATGAAGAGATCCCTCCATTTCAAAGGCTGGTCAATGGAAGCAAAGTCACAGAGCCTCCTTCTCTTTACAAATGAGATTCTGCCTTCAAGATTTCGATTTTGCTGAGAATTTTGTACTATAGCTAAGCCAGGGGTTGGGATGGGTTTTATTAGCCTAAGAAAAGAGAAAGTCCAGACAAAAGTAAATGGTACTAAGAAACCTAACTACAAAACAAAACAAAACAAAGATCAACAAAGAAAACAAAGGAACAAAGAAACCTTTTATTTATGTACAGAAAACCTCAACGAGACTATGCAAAGTATTGTTTCAAGGCGAGGCCATTGAGGGTAAGGGTTACTTCCTCTCCCTCGAGGTCTGTTAGCTTGTAAGTGGATGGGCCGAGCTTTGCAAAAATTTGGTAAGGACCTACCCATAAGTATTGGAATTTCATGTGCATTCCCTTGCCTTCGTTATTATGGTCCCATTTCAAAACTAAATCTCCTACTTCAAAACTTCTTTTACCAGACTTCATTTTATCGAACCATATTTTGACTATATCTTGGTGTTGGTGGAATCGGTTCTTAGCTTTTTGTTGGGCTTCTTCAAGTTGAAGCAGGGTGTCAATCCTGGATTGTAAAATTTGACTACTAGACCCTCGAGAGGCTTGGGACAATTGCAAGGATGGAAGTAAGATGTTGGGAGGGAGGATGGCTTCCTTGCCATAGACAAGGGTGTAAGGGGAAACCCCTAATGCATTCTTTGGAGTCACCCTATCTTCCCATAAGGAATTTGGGAGAGCTATATGCTAGCTTCGTTGATTTTCAATCACAGTCTTCTTGAGAATTCAGATGAGGTTTTTGTTTGAAGATTCAGCTAGTCCATTTCCCTAGGGGTAGTAATTGGCTGAATAATGCAATTTAATTCCCCTTTCATAAACAAATTCATTTATTTTAAAAGACGAGAAATAAGTGGCATTATCAAATACTAGGGAAATTGGAACCCCAAACCTGGTTATGATTTCTCTTTCAAAAAATTGATGACTGCATCTTCATTGATCTTGCTCAATGGGAAAGCCTCTGTCCATCTGGTGAAATAGTTGGTGGCTGTCAGGATGTATCGATGTTGCAGAGAAGAATTTGGTTTTATCTCTCTGATGACATCTATACCCCACTGTTCGAAAGGTTCTGAGATGATAACCGGCTGCAAGGGTCCTGCTGCCTTAGGTAATTTTCCAGCACTCCTTTGGCATACATCATAGTTCCATGCATAAGTATGGGCATCCCAGAATAAAGTGGGCCAGTAATATCCAGCTCTCAGTATTTTGTGAGCCGTTGTCTCCTTTGAATAATGTCCCCCAGAAGGGCCATCGTGTAACTCCTTGACGACTTTACCTGCATCCTCCTTCTCTAGGCATCTGAGAAAAACTCGATCATAATTTTTCCTGAAAAGTATTCCGTCAATGATCTGATAAACTGTTGACTTTAAATGGAGGGCCCTTCTTTGTTTAGAACTCCAGTTTTCTGGTAGGTACCCTTGTTGCAAGTAATGCACTAAATCCCTATACCATGATTCAGGAGCTGTGAAAATGGGACATACTTCGATTGAATTCAGCTCGGCTTCATTCTTCCAATCCTGCTCTTCATCAATTGTATGTTCAGTAAGCAATTTACATAGGCTTTATCCTTTAATGATAGTGGTTGGTTTAAATTCTAAGTCATATTCTTGAAGAGCTGTGACCCAATTTCCCCTTCATTCTCCCAACTCCTTTTGAACGAAAAGGGATTTGACGGCTGGGTGGGGAACTATAACTTTAGTTCTGTTCTTAAGAATATATGATCTGAACTATTTTACTGCTTTGAACACGGCATATGCCTATTTGTCGACAATAGGATAGTTCAATTTAGCACCTTGCAGACCAGTGCTCATAAACGAGATTGGGTATTCATCTCCTAATTCTATCTTTTGCATGAGCACAGCTGGAAGAGAGTCATCTGAAGCAAAAGTATACGAGATAAAATCTTTGTCAAAATCTGGACTTCTTAAGGAAGGGGCATTAGCTATGGCTGCTTTAATATCTCTGAATGCATCCTTTTCTAATTCTGTCCATTTGAACTGTGTGCTTTGCTTGACCATTTGCTGTAAAGGTTTAACAGTTTGAGCAAAATTGGGGACAAATCTTCGGACAAAATTGATAGTGCCCATAAATGACTGCATGGATTTTTTGTTATGGGGCATGGGAATTTTATTGATAACTTGCACTCTCTCTTGATCTATTGAAGTTCCCTTTTTTGAAATGATATGACCTAGAAGTTTACCTTCAAGAACAATAAACACACTCTTCTTGGGGTTTAAAGAAATACCATATTTTCGGCAATGATCAAAAATATGTTTTAAATGAACAACATGGTCTTCTCTTTTCTTTGAAAAAACAGTCACATCATCTAGATAGACGACGACACAATGGCCACCCAATCCTCGGAAGGTGATGTCCATTGCTCGCTAGAACGTGGCTCCTGCGTTTATTAGGCCGAATGGCATTCTTCGGTATGCGAAAGTTCCCCACTTGGTGCGGAAAGTAGTTTTAAGATGGTTCTCTTCAACTACTAATACTTGATTGTAACCAGAGAAACCATCAAGAAGGGAGAAGAGTTCCGATCCTGATACCATCTGGAGAATTTGTTCCATTGAAGGGATGGGATAGTTATCTTTATCTGAAGCTCTGTTCATATTTATGAAGTCAACACATAATCTTATCTCTCCTGACTTCTTTCTTACAGGAACTAGGTTAGAAACCCACTCGGAATGCCAGACCTTAAATATTATCTTAGCATCAAGTAACTTCTTCAATTCCTTTTGAATCAGAGGTTCGAGAGTAGGGTGCATCCTCCTCAATTGCTGCTGAAATGGCTTGACACTTGCTTTCATTGGTATGATATGCTGAATAATGCAGGTGTCATATGTTTTCAAATATTCATAAGTCCATGCAAAAATGTCCTTATATTGTCGAAAAAGCTTGATGAACCTATTTCTTTTTCCCGGTGAACAACATTTACCAAGGTTAACAAATTTTGGTTCAGCTTCAGTGCCCAAATTTACTAATTCGTGTTGCATCGATGAACTATTGGTTTTAGTATTTGCTGGCCTTTTGAACTTACTCTATAGATCAAAAATCATTTCAAGTGACCTCACCCCTTTGGGGATGAAATTTCCTTTAGCCTCATCTTTCTTTTGTAAAACAGCATCATGCTCTTCTTCGTCTATCACAGCTTCTTGGAACATGTCTTCATTTGTTAGAAAAGTGATGATCTGATCGTCATCATTGAAAACTCTAAAATTTGTGATATTGTCTGGGACAAAAGGCCTGAAAACCAGTTCGATTGAACATTTGTTATTAGTCGGCACCAATCTGGAAGCGGAAGTTGTTAATAAATCAGCTGTAGCATTTTGCAGTCTAGGAACAGATTTTATATTGAAAGCATCAAAATGCGTAATTAAATCCCATACCTCAGCCTAATAACCTTTCAAATGAGGTGAAATATAGTGAATGGTATCTCTTACTTGTCTTATAACTATTTCTGAGTCACCAAAAACTTTCAGGTACTTAACATTCAAACCGATGGCTTTCTTCAATCCATGGACTAAAGCTTCTTATTCAGCAGTGTTATTAGTACACTCATATTCTAATCTACAAGACAATAAGTACTTATTACTTTTAGGATCCACTAGAATACAACCAGCTCCAGATCCTTCCAGAGTCTTGCAACCATCAAAGTATAAAGTCCAAAAAACATTGTTTGATTTAACTAAGTTAGTATCTTTATGATCTAAGTCAGTGACTAAGCTAACTATGTTACAATTGATATCATTAGTTTGAGAAAAATGAAGGAGATTGGATTGTTTATCTGATTCATGGCTAATAGTTTCAGATTGATAATTACCTGGATCAATTTCTAAGAAATAATTCCCCAAAACTGAAGATGAGAAGACTACAGCTTTGGTCTTTCCTTCTAGCTGAGTTACATTTTGTTTCATGTGTGGTTCCCTCAAAATTTTAATCTAATTCTGCCTATTCTGATATGGTAACCATAAATGGGACCAATCAATTGCAAAGTAACCATTTAGTTTTGTGGACCAGTCCCTGATTAGGATTAAACCATAGGCTTCAGGAATGTCAACTACCATTATATCAATGAACTGACATATTCTAGAATCTACCGACAACCTAATGAGCACATCCTTCATTTCCCCAATAACTTTAACAGCAGTCCTATCTAACTGAATAATCTGAGTAGGAGATGGAATTGGTCGATCGTTAATCTTCTTATAGATCGACAGTGGCATGACATTCGAAGATGCTCCAGAATCTACCAGACAATTGTGTACATTGTGATTGAATATTTCAAAAGTTAAAAGAAAAGGCAATGTATGGGATTTGGATTTCCTGCTGATACTAGCTTCATTGATGTCAGGGTCTTCTTGAGTGTCTGTTAATGGAGTGTTGGGCTGGGATTGAAGAGCTTGCAACAACTTGTTTCATTTTTGGGGAAAGCTACACATATCGAATATCAAAACATTTGATTTTACCTTCTTTATATCTTCAATGATGTCATATCCCATATCACATTCTTTTTTACGACTTTTGTTTGATTGTCTGTCTAGCTCAATGTGACCTTTGGTTGCTAGACTGTTGTGTCAATGTTTGGCTATTGGGTTAGCTTTAGATTGAGGCAGAATGACTGTAATGTGTCTCTTAGGTATCTCTTTGGAAACTTTAGGTTTGGGCGTAGTTGAGCTTGGAACTGGATTTGCAATGGGACCTTTACTGTGAGTGTTAATGCTTACAACAGAGACTAGGCTCTCCATGGGATCGTCTTCTATTAATTCAGTTAAAGGTACCCAGTCCCACAATACCATGGTGGTATCTGGGGAGGGTTCCTCTACTTCAAGGGTTTGTTCCTCTGGAGGATCATCTTGATCTAGAATCCGTGAATCCAACATTTGGTTCATTACTAAACTCATAGAATTAATCCATTGTGGGAATCTATTTTCAGAGTGCGGCTCTTGATGAAAGGTACATAAGTGATCCATTCCTATTTCATTTAGATTTAAAACAGGGGAGTTGTTCATAGGTGGATGGGGCTGGTCATTGTCTTCTCTCTTCTTGTAGAATGGTTTGAAAGGCTTCCTAGATGTACTAGCTGCCTATCTTTCTCAAGATCTACAATTTTATTGGACAATTTTTGCATCATTTTAACTACATTTTCCATGTCCGTCGATGACTCTTCTTTATTCCTAGTAAGCAGCACGGGTTTTCTATTAGTTGTTGGCTTTGTTTCTGCATCTAAGGCATTTTTAGCAATGTTGTCTGCTTCTTCTTCGACCTTCCTAGCTTCTTCGAAATTTTCTATTAGGGTGGTGTTCTTAGTTCTTTTGACGAACATTGCTATGGGGCCTTCAAGTGCTGTTGTATAATATTCAACTAAAGATTCTTCTGCAGGTTTAGTTACTTCACTGAAATTATTCAAGAGCGTAGTGAACCTTTGGTTGAAGTCTTGAACCTTTTCTTTCTTTTCCATTCTCATGGACAATAATTCTTTCATGAGTGTAGCTACAGTTTTTTGATTCCCATACTTCTTTAAAAAACATTTTTCAAACTCCTCCCAATTGGAAATTGAGCTAGCTTGTAAGCTAAAATACTAGGAAGAAACTTTCGGTTCAAATGTGTATGGGAAAATCCTACAGACTACATATTCATGCTGTACATTTAAAAGATTCAAAGCTAAATAAAAACTCTTAAGATGATCTTCAGCAGATATACCTTTACCTGGGTTGTACTTAGGCAAAACCTTCTTTGTATTTTTAGGCAGATTGTGGAATGGTGCAGCTAAATTTAATGCCCCCCTGGCCCTCCATGCAGGTATAGCCATGGCTCTATGTGGAGAATTAGGTGGAGAATCATGTGGAGTATGAGGTGGAGAATTCTTTGGAGTGAAAAGATCTCCAAGATTTTTTGGGTCTTCAAAATCGACTTCTTTCAGAGGTTCTGTGATCTCTTCCAAAGATAAACCTACCAGCTCTTCAAAGTTCTGCACCAGAATTGAATCACAGGTATACTGTATTTCTCTTTTAGGAGTTCTTCTTCTAGGAGAAAAGTTATTGCGTTTAAACTACTGAGATGTTTAACATAAGCTCGTGTGTTCCTTCTTAAGTCTTCTACCTCTGTAAAAGGTACAACATACAGTGCTTCTTGTTGTTCAGAATCAGAATTGAGGTTTTCTTGATTTGTCACTTCAAGATTTGGATTGTCTAAAATTATTCTTTCAAGTAGGTTTCCAGTAATGTTTCTGCCAATGGAGGAATCTCCTTTATCATCCATGCACTAGTGGCCCTCCTTCTAGCGCCAAAAACTGTTGATGCCTCAAAAATCGCAGCATCAATCAGAAAGGAGTTCTCCCCGGTAAACAAGCCCAATTAGATCGCTCACCGTTTGGTGTGGCGAATCCATCCAGTTAACGGTTCCAGCTACCGTAAGATTTAAATATTCTTGTTCTTTACACCGGTTGCAGCCCGATCCACCGTCTATGCATTTTATTTAAAGATGACATGCAAATGCCCTAAGCTAAATGCAGGTAACTAATCTAAATTAACCTAAAACAGTATAAGCAAATATAATCTATCCTTGCAAGGAGCAAACTGTAAATATAAGCAATACACTGAAAGAAACATCTAAAGATCATACAGATAGCCATTAAATCATAAAGATGTAATCTCAGCAAAAGATAAAAGATAGTAAAGATAGCTTTAATTCACTGGATACATTCCATTACTCATTTAAGAGAGACATCATTGTACAGAAAAGAGCAAAATCATCTATTACATAGAAATAATTCATATAGCAAAATTCCAGGCTTTCATTAGGCAAAATTCCAGTTCTTAGAGCAAGTAGCAAAGTAATTCGTACCAGCTAGAAAATTTCTTTCACCTGCAAAAAGTCCTCTATTCCTCTTCTATTCTTCTATTTATAAATTTACAAATTGCTCCTTGAGCTGACAGGTGTACCCACAGATTCGTGGAGAGCCTTCCATATAAGACAAAATCAGAGCCAGCTGTCTTTTAAAGCATTTATACAATAAAGGAATTTCAACTTTTTCTCACATTAAGACAAATAAGAATTCTGATGGTTTATCTATTTTATTTGGTTTCCCTTTGCTGACTCGCTGACTCATCCCCACCAACTAGCTCACTTGTGGATGCTTAGCTATCTACACTTTGGATATGGGTGGCCCATTGACTGAGCTCTTTCAAGATAATTTTGCTTCGAACAAATATTGTTGCCTTTGCTGCAATCTCATGCTTGCGCAAATCTGATTTGACTTGTGCTGCTCTTGCTGCTGATTCTTGGGCAATTTCTTCCAAAAAGTAGATATGCACATCGGGTTGGCCAATGAACTATTGGAGTTCATCTTGGGTTATCACCTCTACCTTTTTAACATAGTCCAATTCTTGGTCCAACTCGCCTTGCAACTCAGCCAACCGATGTTCTCGCCCTGGGAATTCATAGATAGTTTCAGGCAGAACCAAGTGGCACTTGCCATGGGATTGTCTAATTTTGGAGTAGAAAGAGTGACATTTGTGGACAGTCCTTCTGATCTCCAAGCTTAGCCTAGTGCAACAATCTTTACTGAATTCAAGGACTCCTGCATCTAAGTCAAATTATTCTTCAGTGGTGGTGCACAAGTTTGAGGGGAATCCATATTTTCCTCTTCTCCACTCAAATTGTTGTTTTAACTCTTCCATATGCTCTGCAAATTTGTCTTTGTTATTTAAGGCTCCGACTTCGATGACTGTCATCTTCATGATCATTACTTATTTTGAAGCATTGATCTTTGTAATGCTTTACCTCATTTATTAACCGATTAGTATTGGATTTACTCGCCTCGGCTTATGCCACAATGCATTGGGATTGGAATGAAGGGTCAACATCAGTTCCTTGGACCAGTGTGGTTTTCGATACCTTGAATTCATATAATTCCTCCCCAATTTTCATTTTCCTTACTCTTCGGTCAATGATAGCCCTTTTTCGCTTGTGAAAATATACGAAATCCAGGTTGGCCACTTGGCGCTGCTTTTTGGGGTTGTACGGGGTCAATGCTAATCCTTCAGTAGAAGAAACCCCTTCTCAAGCTATCCCTGGTTGGTCTATCAGTGGCAGATCCAACTCCATGTCTTGTGGAGTAGATGATTCTGGCTTGGGAGTTTTCTCAGTCTACTCCCTTTCCTGCCTTTCAGATAGCTCTGTTAATTCTACTTGTAATCTGTCTGCCTCTTCTAACAAAATCCTCTCTTCTTCTTCCTCCTCTTTCAGTTTAGCAGCCTGTTCCTGGATGATTCTGTCTTCTTCTTCTCTTTGCGCCCTTACTTCCTCTTCCTTCTGGCTTCTAGTAGCCTCATCTTCCAAAGCTTTTTTCTCCTTCTCCCTCTGTACTTTAGCAACTTCTTCTTGCTGCTGCAATTAAATAGCCTGCTCTCTCTGGATTATTGCTGCCTCTTCTTGTTGGAACTTGGTAGCTTGTTCATTTTGAATCCTAGCTGCTTCTTGATCTTACTGATGTAATATCCTGTCATCTTCCTCTTGTTCTATTCTTGTCGGATATCCTGATTGGGACACTGATGCTTCCTGCTCCTTTTGGATTAGGCTGATAGGCCTAGGAGAAAATCTCTTTGCACCATTCTTCTTGTAGCACTTGCCTAATTCCATTAAGTTCCGAGCACTACGGAAAAACTCTTCCTCTTGGTCCATAAGATGGGCATACTCGAAGCTTGTTTTGACATCAATAATATGTTCGGCAACTTTACCACAAGGGTCATGCCTTCTGAAAAACTTTGTATCGAAATGGAAGATGTCTAAATATTGAACATAGTTTTCTCCTTCCCTGGCCTTCGGGAGGCTATATGCACCAATAGTGAAAGGCATTGGCAGATACATCCCTTTCTTCCTCTCAGTGAGAACTCTCTTGATCCCGCCAATGCTGAAGAGTTTCCTTATGGCTTCCTGGTGTTTCACAAAATCTGTAGCATATCTGGGGAATTCAAAGGGAGCTACGGATCCTCCACTCATTCGGATATAGGTACCTTCTATACCATGGTAATAATCGCCAAACGCTTCGATAATGGGCATGGCGTTCTTTGATATGCAATCTGGTTCCTTTACAAAAATAAGCTAGTATAGAGGCATGATGAATTTCTCACAAACCTGCTTGTAATAGCTCGCGTACTTGCTTTCCCATGTGAGTTGATAGGCCATGAAGAGAGGTGTCTCTTTTCTGTTCCCTAAACAACCAAGTCAAGGAAGGTGTGTTTTCTCAATAAGCAGTCTATCAAGTATGAGGACATAAAGAATTCCGCCTTCTTCTCAGTCATTCCTCCTTGGGCAACAGTTAGCTGTGAGACCAAGTTGTCTGAAATTATATCAACCCAATTAAAGATGGTACCATGCATAGCTATATGGAATATTACTGGTACCCATCCGAGCTTAAAGATATTTCCATTTGGAATACCAAAGATCTGGCTCAACATCAGAATAATGAGTTTATAAGGAGTCTTTAGGAGGTTTCTCTCATACTCATTATTATTCCTCCTTCTTATCTGTCTATCAACTATCATCATTTTCCTGGCGGCGTCCAGCGGGTCCATAAGATGTTCTGCTATCCATTCATTATCTAAACAAGCTCTGGGTTGATGTAATTTGTAGGTGGCTGTGATATGCTCAGGAGCAAAAGATGCTAGGTTCATCCCATTTTTATCATTTATGAACCTAGTGTTAGTCCTGACATGAGGGACCAACCAGCCAATGACTTCAGAACATGGGAACGATTCAGGACGAGTAGTTTCCTTATGTTAATACCTTCATATGTTTGCATACACTAGAGCGTCTTCTATGAAGGCTTGAGAATTGTCTTGGTCCATGATAAAACTATATAGATCACCCCACTGAAATTCTGGGGCAGAACTCCTAGGGGGCACATTGGTGGTAGCTTGTGTATCAGTAAACATTGTCTCAAGTGAAGTGTCCAACAGGATTTCTATGTCTGAATCTGAGTGGATCTTTTGCACGGCTTTCTTCCTTGCAGACCTCCTATGCATGATAATCCTGCGGTAAGCAAGGCAGTACAAATAAGGCGTATGTAGACATTCAACCATTATTAAAATGCAAAGCCTCCTATAAATCTGTGAAAGAAAATATGACAGAGTTGGCTTTAATTAGATAACCTTTAAGCATTAGCAAAACAGTTATGAAAATTTCAGAATATGCCACTTTCATAATATGGAGGCCATTTTAACAAAATGATCAACTAATTCACAATTGCAACTACCATTTCACAGTTAAAAATCATGAGAAATACTAGACGCAAATGCCAACAAGCTATACAAGCCACTGTGGTTTCATATATAAGAGAAATGGCACTATGGTTTAATTATTCTTGGAATGATGGTTAGGATCAGGGTTGTCTTGATTTCATGTTCAAATAGCTTATCACGACAAATCTAGTTCGTTGTTAATGTAATACCAAGAGTAAACACATAGTTTAGGAAGTCTAAAAACAAGCAAATCGACATGGTGGAAAGGTAGCGAGAAAGCTTCTTATTTGCGCTATTTACTTTTGCTCAATATGTAGGCATTTTCCAAATCAAAATACCCAGCCAAGACAGACTAATGGAGGAATAATGAACTGGAGCAGTTAATAGCGTCATGACATTCACAAAAATGTTCAAGTACCTATAAATTTTTGTACGCCTGGTGAGACCACTGCATTCATGCAAGCAATGCCTGGCAAATATCACATGGGTGGTTTTATTGGTTCTTCTTTCATAGTAGTCGGCCTATATAAGTAAAAAGTGGAGCTATTTATAAATCTACCACTGATATCCTGTCGGTTTTTCTCAACATATTCTAAGGTGGTTTTGGTCGAGCATTGTGGGTTTTATGTGGCCTTGGCGCGAATAGTATCATCACTTGGCAACGAATTTTCCATGGGCTGTATGTGGCGTTTTAACCAGAAAAAATAGAGCATTAGCTATAGATTTGAGTGTGGAACGTGAGATATTTGGCCATTAAGGTATAGCCGGGTAAACTCAGAGATGGCAAGATGCATGAAAAACTTACTTAGGATGTCGAGTACGTGATAGTGGGAAAAAATTGAAGCGCGCATGGGAGGATAGGGCCTTCCAGGCTCTAGTTTGCATACGGTGGTTCTGTGTCTTCATGGCTTCGACTCACAACTAACCGCTTAGTGCGTATAAGTTTGTTTTGCATATATATATAGTCGATAAAAGGGTATGAAAGGGGTGCAAGTCCAAACGAGAACCTCAAAAAATGAAGAGAGGAGGGTCCGAGCACCTACCTGTCAGCTTGGTAGTGTTCCCCAGTGGCTAGCGATTGTTCTGAGATGGGAAGCAGTGCAATCAGAGTTTGATATCGAACAACAAGCTCTGTTCTCCTATGGCAGTGGTTGAGTGATTTTTTTGAAATCCCGTTCTATGCATTCATATAGGGGAGGCAATTAATTCACGTACGTGATAGTTTGGCGGGGTTATGAGCACGGGGATCAAGAACTTGTGCATTTAAAATGGCACATGGGCACATTCATGACCCTACCAACTCCATTTTTACACTCGCACCAAAATAAAACTTCGTGCCAAAGTGGCGATCATAATGTTAAGTCCTGCGCCAAAGCAGCGATTGCAAGATTAAGCTCTGCGATGATAGCGCTACGCCAAAATTAGACTTCGAGGAAAGATGAGGCGTGGCTATGGAATCGGGATCTATATGGATAAGCCTTGCACCTTTGGAGCAAGTTTTAGTCACAAAATGTGCGCTAACGGGAACTGCGTCAACGAGCCATAAAGAAAAGACTTAAGAGATTTTTTGTGTCAGCATTCTTAAGGACAAATCCTGCGCCAAAGCGCTCGTCCTATTATTAGGAATTGCACCGATGGTGGCTGAGCTAGACTTAGACTCTACGAAAGAATCATGTGTTAATACATCGCAGATTTTAAACCTTTAATTTGCGGAGGGAAACTTCGCTGAAAAGCCAAGTTTTGGCAACGAGGAGAAAGCATAAGTCTTAGAAAGTGTGCCTTTCACGCAAGACAGAAGCCTAAAGTTTGCACTTCCAATCTGCGCTTTGAGCGCGCACACAGTTAACCATTAAAACAGTGCCGACTGATGCGCACAGTTAAGCTTTAAAATAGCGCACCACTTTTCAATAGAAGGAAAAAATGCCTTGGTAAAAAAAAAAGAACTAGAAGGGTCAGCACATTTAGGAAAAGTTGAAGATTAAGTGAGAAAGATTTGATCGAAAAACAAGTGCTTAAACAAAAAAGAATAGGAGGGGCCCAATATTTACAAAAATTTTGGGGGGGAATGTTGCAGCAACAAAAATCTGATAGTGAAATCAACTTATGAAGCAAATGACAAATAGAAGGCTTGTGTCAAGCAATCAACTGAAAATGACTCTCAGGAAATTATAGAATCAGACATGTACGTCCCTAGTATGGTCGCCAGATTTTTTTATCGGACAATCCACTCGAGTGGACGCAAGCAGGATATCCCTAGCTCAATGCGAGTCTAGAACAAATAGAACAAGATACGAATGCATTTCCTAGATCTACTTAAGGATCGAGTACTAGATGTCTTACCTTTCACTTCGCTATCCTTTATCCTGAATGTTGCTCCGCATCTCACGGTCGTCAGATCCAAGCTGCAAGACATGTCAAGATAAGAAACAAGAGAAACGAGTAAAGGGAATCTATACAATAAGAGATCTAAGTGAACAGTTAAGCAGGTAAACTACTCAATATCATTACACACATGAACAATATTGGTGGAAAGAATTTGTATTACTATAAAAATAGGGAAGTACATAGCAAAGATATAGAACTACAACCAAGGCTGAACATTGCATCCCTTATCCAACAAATCCATTTGCCATTTCCTCCTAAGGAAGCTTGAGTCTCTCAAGGATGAGTAGAGATCTCTTGAGAGTGATTTCACCAGCATGTAGACACCATAGATTTCCTACCCTTGGAGAGGAGTAGAGCTTCTCTTATATAGGACTAAGTGGATAGGGTATGGATAGGATAGGTTGAGATATGGTAGGAGAGAGATAGGGGATCCTCCCAAGGTGTTAGGAATCGAATTCCAACTCCCCTAGAGGTCACGGATAAGCCCCCAAGTCAGCAAGTTTCGAGAAGAACCTCGAAGAAGCTATTTCTTCCCATTAACTGACTTTGTCGCACTCTGCAGTGAAGCAAGCTACGACGTTGCATGTTGCATGAGTGCAACCTGCGAAGACCTCTCAAAACCTAGTACAACTAGGTACAAATACTCCCAGGTTAATTACTTAGTCAAGACATCTTCAGGGTTGTATACACTAAATCTCATGATGGGTAGATTTTGGGTTATAACACTAGGAACTCTAGAAACAGTGATGTCACCCCGAGGACTTGTCACTGAACATAGAATCCCCTTGATAAGCTCATGTCCCACTAAATAAGCAAGAAGAGGGACCCACCCTTACTTATCCAGATTGACCTTGTGCTTGACGCATGTTTTAGAAGCGCTTCCCCAACAAGCGTTTTTTGTGACTAATGGATTTACTCTCTTTAATCAATGCTAGTTTCAAAGTTTTGCAGCCCAGGAGTGTTAACTCTCCAAACCTAATCTGGGGCACTAACCTAAACTTGTTTGTGATATAAAAATCAAAAGTTTGTCAATTTTAGATTAAGCGCCAATTTTAAGTGTAGTTTGCTTAGTTTCAGGAGTGAAAATGAAACTGGTGGTGTTTTGACTCGAAAACAGAAAAATGAACCAAACAATGCAAAATGCTCACTACTCTACCTTTCAATTCGATGAATATTCTAAATTAATGAAGAGTGAGAGGTTCATAAGTTTCTTTCAGTCATGCAAAATTTCTAGTAGATTTCATATGTTTATGCACAGTTTTTCTGAAATATGGATAATAATTTATGTATAAAGACCAATGTAACCCAAACAGATATCTCAAGTAAACATGAATCTAATTCTATTACATGGGGGATCCTTGTTTTTCATTCACAAGATCGCCATAAGGCCCAAGTGAAGAGGATACGCAGAGACCTTTGGAATGATTTTGAATTAAATCCTAAACTATTACACGTGATATCTACTTTCTCATTCACAAGATCGTCATAAGGCCCAAGTGAAGAGGATACGGTGGCTCAGAAAATTGTATGCAAAAATTAAATCTACTCTATTACAAGTGAGATCCACTTTCTCATTCACAAGATCATCATAAGATGCGAGTGAAGAGGATACGGTGGCTCAATATAAGATGCTTTGAAAAGTGAACTCCCAAACTATTACAAGCGAGATACACTTTAAAGGTGCAATATATATCAAGAAAACTGAACTTTAAAGGTGCAATTCTCTCTAATTTTGCATGAAAATCATGAAAACATTCTAACTCCAAAACAAAATGCCACTAATTAAAGTTTTAATTCTGTTTTTGGGAAATAAATTATTCTCAAATTATCTCAATCATGTGATGTTCAAGGTTTTCTTCAAATGCAAATGTGTGTGAAACGTTCTTCAAAGTGTGTATGGTGCTTCCAAATGTGTATGGTTTATGTTTAATTAATGTTTCCAATCAGCATATGGTAAAGGTATGAAATATTGAAAGTGCTTAAGGTGTTTTGGTAAACAATTTCTTAAGTGTGATTTTGGAGACTTGCAGACATGTAAAGAGACATTAAGTTAGGTTAATATTACTCCTTAAACATGTTAAAACAGGGATCTATCATCTCATAAGGTTGTAAGCAAAATAGATCTACTACCAATTGAAAAAGATTAAAAATGAATTACAATTTGGAGCAGATTTTAAAGGTGTTTGGAAGTGGATTCCAATTGTGAATGTCTTGATCCAAATGTTATAAAACTTTCTTAAATTTTCAAGAATATGATAACACTAATTTAAAGTTGCACATAAGGCTCTAAACAAGTGTGTAAATGTCATACAAAACAGGTCTCAAAACAGATCCAACGATGAAAGAGATCTCCTCCAACTAGTGTAAGATTAGAAGTTTGAATTAATGTGCTTGGAAGGTGTGTAAACTTTGCAAAGAGGTAAAGGAGGTTCAAATGAAGTTAAATATCAGTCATAAGTATGCCATAGAAGGGATCTTGGAGCTAATATGATCTCAAGCTACAAGATCTATTACAACTTGAATAAAATATTGAAAAGAGAAATCAAATTTGGAGCAATTTTTAAAGTTTTTGGAAGGGCATTCCAATGGGAGACATCTTTGATCCAAATGATGCAAAAGCTTTTCAAAGGATCTAAAAAATGAGTAATAAACTAAGTATGATCAGCAAACTGATCTTGAGCTAAAGAACACAAGCAAATATGTAAAGAATCCATCATAATTTGACATAGAAATTCAAATTTGGGGCAGATTTACAAGTTATTGAAAGATGAGTCCAAAGGTGAAGATCTAAGTTCAAATCATGCAAAGCATATGAACACTTGTTAAATGAGTGATAGGCTGATCATGAGAAGCAAATTAATCTTCCAAAATAGGTCTGCAAATTCGCTTATTAAGCCTCCAAAACAGATCTAAAACAAGTTTCTCACAAACTAGGTGGATGAGCTGCAAATTGTAAACATAAAATTCAAGAAACTGGATGTTGAGTGGGATTTTGAAGCATTTGCTGCAAGAAAGGTGGGAGGAGGCCGGTTTGGAGGTCATATTGCTGGATCTATGGATCTTGAACTAATCTTTAAGCTCCAAGTGAGTAGATCTAAAGGATGGCGATCACCAAAAAATGAAGAAAAATCATGAAATATGCATAAATTTCAAGAGATTTCAAGCCATATGGTCGCCAATCTGATAATATATTAAGTTGTTTGCATTTAGGGAGTTAGATCTGCAACATATCAATCTATCTTACTAAGAATTGGTGAAATTCTATGTCAGCATTATGAAAATATTATCACAAGTTTCCAAAGATCTAGATTCATTAATCAAAACTCATTAAGATCTAAAGACAATTAAGAATTAAATTCATGCATGATAAGCTAAATTCAAACTCATATATGGTAGAAAATTGAATCCATTCATATTAAAACAAGGAAAAAGTACATCCTTACCAAGGAAATTGGTGTGAATCCCTCCTCCATTGCCATGAGCTTCCTTTCCTTCACCCTTGCTTTTGAAGAATTTGAGCTCTTTCTCTTCCTTCAGAAGCTCTCCAGCATGCCTTTGCTCTTCCTTTGTGTGTCTTTACCATGCCCCAAATCCTTTCTTATATAGCATTGGGAAATGGGACTTAGGCTTCTCTTTTGAATGTGGGATAATCCTCTTTCATGATTTTATATCATTTTCACTTAAAAACCTCTTTTCCATAGTTTTTGGGCTTTTTTACGCAACTTAGCATATTTTAAGCACATTTAATGCACTTTAATGCATTTCTCTTCACTTATTGATTGGTGTAGCTTGGTTTTGGACCTTTTATGAATGGTATGATGACCGAACTTAGTCTCCTTAGGTTCTTACTGTCTTCACCTAATCCTTCCATTTATGAGAGAAGTGTTTAGATCAAAGAGGACTTGTCTCTGAATGTACTTGTGTTCCATCTTCATGTTGCGGGCGCATAGTAGAAATGTGCTTCTTCTGTCACATGAATAAGGGTGTTAATTTGATTGTTAACAAAACCTTTTACCATGATGATTACCAACAACGCCCCAGACCTTTCTAGGGCTACATCTCATTCTAGAGCTACAACTTTGTATGTTTCAGTGATGCACACCCACCACACTCATGGACCCTCATGTCCACCGCAGTGTTATGGGAAAGCACCATTAGCTTATGCACCATCTCCATATTATAACCAGTAGGCCAATCAGACTTCGGTTCACCAACAAGCCCCATTGGATTACTACCCTCAATAAATGACAGCTCATGCTCCAACACTTCCAATCGCTCAAGGTTACCAACAACTGCAACAGGCACCAGGCCCACCTTAGAACCCTCCTGCTTGCTATCCACCGCAACCCGCTCCAATGGTTGCACGACCTCAAAACCAACCTACTTCCCAAGGACATGTATACACACAGCAAAACCAACCTTAAAACCAGAACAACCAGCGTAACCTAGGAGGTCAACATAATCGCAGAAAAGGACGTAACCGTGGAAATAACCGAAAGAAGAACCAAGGTGGAAAACCAACTACTCCTCCAAATAATAATAACGCTGCTCCTCCCAATCAAAACCCTGACTGTCCACCAAAACAGGGTAAAAATCCTAACCTGAGAACAAACCATCCATGTTCCATATGTGGAGTCTACGACCATTACACACATAATTTCCCCCATTTGGACCGAGCACGCCAAATCTGGACTAATGATGCCTAGTGACAAGGACATGTTGCACAGCAGGCACCACCTCCTCAACCACAACCCATGATATTGCAGAATCCTCTACCCAACCAAGGAGTAGTAAACACCCGTCCAATGGATCCCCCACAAGGATTCGTTTCCACCCAACACTAGATCACCTATTCTGCAAACGATTACCAGAATACCAAGTCGAGCACTCACCATCTGTTGATGATGTCATCTAATGATATCAACCTTCAAACCCACCGTAACCAATATGGATCAGCTCCGGAAACCTCACCCACTGCTCCATCCACAAGTACTCTTCCAACGGATCAGCCATTGCGCATACCTAATATGCCAATGGAGGGGGGTCCTAGAGCCCCTCGTTTCCCCCTATGATGAATAAACAACAACCCTAATGCTCATGCAGCTTCGAACTATAACATTGTAGAAGACTTAGCATAGTCCCCCGCTGCTATGTCCGCTCTAGAAGTCCTAAAGAACTGCCATGCACAGAAGAAATAATTGTTGTCTGCTCTTGGTTCCATAGACCCTAACGACTCCCATATGATGGCATTTGAATTAGACCAGGCTGAACCTCGGTTACCTTCAACACTATCTTTTCAAGTTTCTGTATCCATTCGAAACCTTGTCATTCATCGATGCATCATCGACAAAGGTGCCTCCACCTGTGTCACGTCAACTCTTGTTTGGCAGAATCTTGGATCCCCCGCACTACAGCCATCAACTACCGCATTACGAGCCTATGACGGTGTTCAACACAATCGCACGGCCTGTTAGTTAACGTACCTGTGCAGCTCGGGAGAAAACTGGTACTCATAGATATAGAGGTCATCAATGCCCAACTTGATTACAATCTCCTTTTGGGACGAAGCTACACATATAAAATGAAAGCGGTTGCTTCTTCAGTCTTCCACCTCATGATGTTTCCCCACGGAGGATGTATAGTCAAAATCAACCAGAGAACATACTATGATCCCAATGCCCCTGCAGCACCTGAAAATGTTCTCCCTATGATCGAACAACCCGTTCAGAGTGCACCCACATCTTTCATCTCCTCAGTCAGACCCAGGATATATTCGGATACTCCCATGACCACCACTTTCCCATCTATCCCACCCCCTCCATGGGTGATTGAAATATCATATTTATGTACCCTCTCGCACAATGAACAACAGCATAGTCAACAACCCCAACCATTGCCACAACCCCCAACAGGGCCTAGTCACATCAGAGCAACACTGATTCACACTATCCCATTCTTGTTTCCATTTTCAAGAGTTGTCAGCATGCCAGTAATGGCTACGCTTAACCTTCCAGGTTTAACATTAGGATTACTTGTATGGTACCTACCCGCCCCAACCCCTCCCCCAACACTGACCGTCGTTTTACAACTAGTGCAACCCATCAGTACTTCTAATCATCCACCACCTGGCGTACCAAACCCCCAAAACTGAGCACCTCCAACAGGGGCCACCACATCAACCTCTAGTTATGTTCCCCCTCACTCTCGCTACAATGAGGGAAAAGGCCCACAAACCTATACCACTGGGCCCACAACCCGCACCACCCCATCAATCCCCAAGTTGGAAAAGAATCCCCCAACAACCCGTGTGCTCCCCAAATGCTCTTTGTGCGACGATATAGGCCATGCTACCCATCAATGTCCACAATTACCAGCACTTCAAGAACACATGAATATGTTGGATGATGACACTAACGTTCCAGTTGTCAAACAAGAACTACCCCCCTCAGCCTCGCGATAAATCATTGCGCACAAACCACCCTTGTGCGATATGCGGCATCTATGGCCATTATTCACATCACTGCCCCGATCTCCCAGATTATAGAGTAGCACTATACGAATTGAATAATGCCGACCTTGAGATATCACCCCCGCACATTGAAGAAATATTCCCCCCAGAATCTTCCCTTTCAGAATAAATCAATACCATTTATATGATTTCAACCACCTACAAGCCTGAACCGATTGATTTGATGACACACTACTTCCATAGCGATAAGGAGATTCTAGAAACACTTACTGCACTGGACTACCCCTGGGATGATATGCATCATTGGTCATATTTCATCCCTAAGGCATCTTCCTCCACCATGGCAAACCAACCGTCTGTCGAATCAAAATATTTTTTACCAACCAAGTTAGATTGGTTTAAAGATCCAATCCCAACACCTGACGCCTTTGAAGAAGGTAATATGGCCAACATTTCGCCTATTAGTAAAATCGACATCTCCACCACCCCTGGAAAACCCAAGCTTATCTCTTTGGGTGCATCATGCACTGAAAAGGAAACCCAAGCCTATAAGAAACTCTTCCAAGAGTTTCGAGACGTCTTTGCCTGGTCTTACACTGAAATGCCTGGTCTCGATCCTAACATTGTAGAACATCACATAGACATGTGGCCTAATGTACCACCTATCCATCAGAAACAACGTCCCATTCAACCATATAAGCTTCCGGCTGTCAAAGCTGAGATTGAGAAGCTTCAGGCAGCAGGTTTCATATACCCTATTGCATATACCACCTGGGTTTCAAACCCAGTACTAGCAAATAAGAAAGTAGGCACCATCCGTGTCTGTACTGACTTTCGTGACCTCAATCTAGCTTGTCCCAAAGACAACTTCCCAACACCATTTATTGACCAACTAATTGATGCATGTGCAGGGCATGAGGTACTTTCTTTTATGGATGGTTTCTTCAGATACAACCAAATCAAAATCCGTAAAGAAGAACAATACAAGACTTCTTTTACTACCCCATGGGGCACCTTCGCCTATTGCATCATGCCTTTTGGTCTCAAGAACGTTGGAGCCACTTTCCAATGAGCCATGACTTATTATTTCATGACCTAAATAACATCATATTATTTTATCTAGATGACCTCATGGCTTGATCTAAGAAACGATCTGACCATTTAGACGATCTTCGACAAGTCGTCTTGCATTGTCGAAAATACAAAATCCACTTGAACCCACTCAAGTGTGTCTTTTGCATTCCAGCATGACGTCTGTTGGGTTTCATCATTTAAAAAAAATGAATCACCGTAGACCCGTTAAAATTCCAAGCCATCGTGGACCTATCATCACCTCGCACACTAAGACAGCTACAAAGACTTCAAGGGAAGTCCAACTTCTTTCACCGCTTTGTCCCCGATTATGCCATGACCGTGCATGGTTTCCTTCATTTACAACGCCTTCATACTCATTTTGCATGGGATAACCAAGCGGAAGGAGCTTTCATAGACCTGAAGAAAGCACTCACGAATGCCCCCCTGATTTCTCCTCCATATTTCACAAGAGACTTCATCCTTTACGTCTCGGCATCTGACTATGCCATTTCTGGAGTACTTATCCAAGAAGACTCTGCTTGTCAAGAGCATTTCATTTACTATGTAAGACAGACCTTATCAGGACCACCACTATGGTACCCACATGAAGAGAAAATGGCCCTCGCCATTGTCTTTTTAGTACAAAAGTTACACCACTACATTCTCCTTAGCCACACTACCGTTGTCGCAAATTCCAACCCAATGGTCTATCTCTTGACACATCACCTTTTGCAAGGACGTGTAGCTAAATGGGTGATTATCCTACAAGAATACGACCTGAATTTTAAAACTCCAAAGAGCATCAAAGCCTTGGTGCTCACCCAGCTCATTACGGACCTACCATCCTCATCATCATCACCAGCTATCCATACAGACATTACTTACGACCATTTATTCATCATTTCGTTTGATGACCCAATGTTGACTGTGACGGACGCTGTCACATTCGCCACCATGCCCCACGTTATCTCCTTTTAGGTGACGTCCTCTATCGACATGGCATTGACACAATCCTAAGACGTTGCCTTTCTCGAGAAGAAGCTGAATAAGTCCTTAATGACTGTCACAGCGGCGCCTATGGAGGCCATTTTTCTGGAATGGCCACTACCCAAAAGATAATCTGCACAGGTTATTTTTGGCCCTCATTATTTACGGATTGCATCACAGTAGTCAAACATTGCCAAAAATGCCAGCTCTTTGCCCTGAAGGCAAGAACACCCCCCGCTCCCCACATCCAATAGTTACCATTGGACCTTTCTGCAAATGGGCCATCGACTTCATGGATTGTAATCCCACATCAGCGGGCGGCCATAAACACATCATTGTTGCCGTCGATTACTTTACAAAATGGGTCGAAGCTATTCCTACTTATAACTGCAAAGTCGACACTGCAGCCTGTTTTTTCCTCAACCATGTTATAGCTCGTTTCGGAGTACCAAAGCAACTAGTCTCAGACCATGGTTCTCACTTTGAGGACTCCATTTGGCGAGAATTATCAACTCTCCTTAAGTTTGAACATCATTTCTCCTCCACCTACTACCGCCAAGGGAACGTCCAGGTTGAAGCTATCAACAAAATTTTGAAGACCATCCTCCAGCGTACTGTCAACTGACATAAGTCCAATTGTCATCACATGCTTTTCCCCACATTATGGACTTACTGTACATCCACTAAAATTGCCACTGGTTTTACCCCTTTCCATTTGGTCCACGGCATGGAATCCATCCTCCCTATCGAGTGTCAGATCCCGACATTACAAATTTCCATAGAACTCCTCCTGGATACTTCACCGATTGAAGAATGCTTACTTCTTCTAGAACGATCTGACAAGGATCGCCGCGCAACCCTACAAACAATCGAAGCTGCAAAGAATAGATAAAAACTCCACTACGATAAACATGTTCACCCACAAACATTCAGTGAAGGATACCTTGTACTCGTTTACGATCAAGCCCACGACAAAACGTGAAAAGGAAAATTTGAATCCATGTGGCAAGGCCCATACATCATACAGACTTGCCTTGGACACGGGGCATACATTTTGACCGACTCAGAAGGAAACCCCATGCGCAACCCCCGTAACGGGTTGTATCTTAAACGATTCTATCCATAAAAATCTTCTGGACAGCACCGTCCAAATTGTATAGTTTGTTTTATTTCATTTTTTCCCACTGCAAACTTTCATAGCCTTACATTTTCATTTTTTCTGCATGAACACAGATGGATCCTATTCCAATATATTATGTTGGTTTTGCCGACAGTGCAAGTCCCTGGTCTCCAAATCTCACCTCAGCAGCTCGGGTACTCTATTCCCCCTCACATGAGTTGATCCACCTTGATGGAGTGTGCATATGTGCTACCACAAACAACCAGGATGAGTATGATGTCGTAACCGGTCTCTTGACCACTGCTCTCCAAAAGGGCCTAAGTTACCTCAACGTCTTCCTAGAATCCCAACTTCTTGTTTCCCAGCTCAATAACTGGTACCAGGTACGCGATCCCTGTCTCTTCAGAAAATTCTTGCACACTAAACAAATGATTCAATAGTTTGAATCCATTTCCTTCACTCATGTCCCAAGAAATCATAATAGTGTCGTAGATCAAATGGCTAATAACATCTTAGATTGGCACACTAACCAAAACATGTAGGGCATCAAAACAATGCATCACATAAAGCATCAAAAAATCAAATAAACAAACTAGCCATCATAGTATTACATCCACGTGCATAACATGTGCCTCCATGGGCATACAAAAAACAAAAGTATTGCATCCACATGCATAACATGTGCCTCCACGGGCATACAAAAAAAAAACATATCATTGCATCCAACTGCAGCACAACATAAAATGAAAGGACAAGATGTGCATCCACGTGCATACATGACTATATACCAAAAACACATACATATATATATATCATCATAAGTCACAATGTCAGGAGTGCTCTCAGCACCCAAATATACAAAAGGTACACCAGCAGTACAAACTATGTATCAACAAAATACATCCCCATATGCTCATCAGCATTTGGGGGCAGGTACAAGATAACCTAATCATCACGATCACCGGGCTCCTCTAGCTCCTTCTCCTCTGGCTCCTCTGAATCATACAGATCCCGAGCCCTCCTCTCAGATGTCACTACAGCTATTCTCCGTAGGATCGATCTCCACTCACAAGGAGCATCTTAAAAATGATCAAGAACATGCTGATCTAGATCCCTCCAACCATCATTTGGTACATCCACTAGCAGTGCCTCCAAGGTATCACGTACGTCCTCTAGTGCATCATCCCGATGATGCACAACTCCTTGTGCACGAGGCGGGGGTGCCACTATCGGTGGAGGTACCACCACCATCACCCGTCCCCTATGGCCCATATGATCCACTGGAGGCCTTGGACCAACATCTTCCATAACCCACAACAAAACAAGTCAGTGTCATGTAAACATCTCTACCAATACTCATAACAAAACATCTAAACATTATATAACAAGAACAACAAAAACATGACTTACCATCCAATCCCCAAGCCTGTCCCTGAGCTCGAGGCATCATGATGTCTCCTCGGAAGTCCACCTCCTGGTACGGATAGTCATCAATCACGATGGGCATCTGCTCCCACTGGTCGTACATCTCCGATGAGAAGAACCACCGAATGCCACCACTATTAACACCTAAAAAGTGCTCACCATCTCATCTCCCTCATTACATGACTCATTTGTCTATATTTCCTACCATATTTGCCTCCAAAACCTTAAAAAGCCACCAAAAGGCCAAAAAACCCCTTTTTTCCCCCAAAATAATTTAAATTCCCTCAAACGATAGCAAAAACCCTCTAAAAGGGCCCTAAATTCCCAAACATCAAATAAAAGGGAATAAAAAATCTAAAAAAAGAGAAAAAAGAGGAAAAAAGGAAGCAAAAACCCTATAAAATTGACCTAAACCATATGGTGCCAAAAACCATGGGTCAATACTCCACCACTAAAAACCTATAAATAGGTGATGGAGGCTCCCCATTTCACATCCACAATATTTCCTATCCTCACTTTGCCAAAATCACTCTTGAAACCCTAGCTTACCATTTGAGCTAGTTTTTCCCATTTAAGTGCCCCTTTTGGCCCATTATTCAATCACCTTGGAGAAGCAGAAGGAACCCATTCGAGCACGAAAGCAACCCTCCTGGACTATTTCAAGAGCTCCACCAACCTCAACACTTGAGGTAAATGTAATCTTGATCATATCATAATAAAAAAAGAAACTTTCTATCATTGTCTTTTTACTTTTGTTGATGCACATGTTAGCTTAGATTTTATTGTTTTACTGTTTAAATTTACTGTTTATTGAACTGCTACTAAGGAGGCCCTTCTTCTTAGTAGGTGCTCATTTGCATAAGCTAGGGTGAAAACCCTAGCTACAGTTTTGGTGACTCCACTATTGGCCTTTGAATTTTTGGTTAAAATTTTAAAAGTTTTTATTTTCTGCAAGTATTTTTCTGTTTTCCCTGTTCGGTTGTGGCTTCGGCCAGTTGGGTTTTCCACCGCAGATCACAGTTCTATTCTTTGTAGCCGCGACCCAAATCGCAGTTTCCAGCCATCTTTCCGCAATCCAAATCACAATTGTTTGCTCTTTTCTTGCGACCCAGACCGTTGTTTTCTGCCGCTTTCTCTCTACCCGAGCGCAGCCTTCTGCCTCTTTCCCACGTCCTAGACCACAGTTTTTAGCCCCAGACCTGCAATCGGACCACGACTTTCTGCCCCTTTGTCACGCTTCAAAGCGTGCATTATGGCCGTAATCCCGCGATCCGACTGCAGCTCTTCCCCCTTTAGCTGCGCCCCAAACCACGCCTCTTGACCCAAAACCCGTGATCCGACCGCATGGTTCAACCCTACAGCCACGCCCCAAACCATGCCTTTTGGCCACAGACCCACAATCCGACCGCAGGTTTAACCCATACAACCACGCTTCACACCACGCATTTCAGTCACAGACCCGCGATCTGTTTTCTGCATTTTTACCCTTTTTTGAACCCAGAATTTTGCCGCAATATTTTCTGCACCTGCACAGCCACCTATTCTTTCTGTAGCCACACTTACCTATAGCCTTTTTCTACAGTTTTCTTTCTGTTCCATTTACAGAATTTTTAAGTTTAAGCATTTACATTGAAAAAGAAAATTTTGCATTGCAAGTTAAATTTCTACATTATTATGATTGATTAAAAAGTTGCCCCCCCCATGGCACTTTTGATTGGGTTCATTACCTCACACGCACACACTCTGTCACATAATTCAAGTGAGCCTTTAAACACTACTTAACACAACCAACATTCTAACCCCACTTGGGGAACACATAAGAATATTGTAGTTAGGTAGGACAGGGGGGATAGGCATCCAAATAACACCCCTCGGTTGCTTACACTTGAGACATAGTTGTTGTCCTTTAGGGTACCAAAATCTCCTAGTATTTTTTGACACGTTCACAACCAGTTTATCAGAGGGCCTCTCCCTTAGGAGGGTTGAAGTAGGCAGAGTGGTTCCGGAGGCCTGAGTGGAATACCGCAATCCATTCAGTAACCGAAGGCTACCTACTCGTTGGTCTACATGTGGTGATTCCTTTTAGGCCCACACGGTGATAGGACCAGAGCTGCAGATTCACCTTTTCTAGACGTGTCATGAACGGGGTATCTTAGTTTCCTTTCTTCTAGGATTGTCTTACCCGGTGTCCCTCCCGGTAGGGGGATATCTTTAGCCACTTGGCTCTACTATCCATATTGTCTGACTTGGATTTCATCACCTTGCAAAGGATATGTCCGGTTGAGTCAGAATACTATTTAGCTAGGTGTTTGCATGCTCCCTTACCTCCCTTTGGTTTAGCAAGTCCACTATTTTTATTTTTTAGGAAACCTACTGCTTATTGGTATTCTGACCATTGTTGTTGACACTGCACTTATTGTAGCACAGCTGTTACAGTGAGCGTTTTGAGCTAGTTGTTGGTTTGAGTGCCATATTTTTTGCACTCTCCTTCTGCACACTTGGATGCATTAGGGTTTTTGAGTTGTTTTTCACTCGACACAACCCCTAGATACTTGACACCATTTGTCACCATTGAGTCCCCGAGACACTCTCGGCACCTCAGAGGTGAGCCACCACAGCACGGTTCACTTGACATCACCAATCATAGACGTAGAGCTTCATCACTTGATACCACTCGTCATAGACCTCAAGCTTCGTCACTTGAATCTACTTGTCGATGACATAGAGCTCCGTCCCCCGGTTCTGATGCCCCTTATTTCACATCTGATTCTGAGGCAGAGTCTGAAAACCCCACTTACACTGCACCAACCAACCCCATGGCTGGCATGAATTCCAACCCTTTCTTTGTAGGGACCATTGGTGGAGCGTCCACAACCACCCCAGCCACCACACCTGCTTTGGGTATGCCCTCGATGGGGCCCACACCCACCATCCCGGTTACTGTGTCAATTCCAATGGCTAGCATACCCAACCCAACCCCACTGGTGATTCACACTATGCTTAGTGGCATCGGACCCTCCCATACCACCTCCACCCCCTTGGTTGGGGGTCACATCCCTATCACAAACCCAGCCCCTACACTTGGGGGCATTGGCTCCAACATGGACATGACCACCAGCATGTCACATCCTTCTACTAGTTTTCCATTCATGGCTAGTCTCAACCTTCCTGACTTGGCCAGACTGACCAACGATCCCATCAAACACGATCCTACGTGGCCTCATATGCCCACCAAGCTCCCAGCAGACATCCCTAAGTTTGAGGGAAAGGCAGGTGAAGACCCCCAGAACCACATTATGTCCTTCCATCTGTGGTGTTCCTCCAACTCCATAGTGGGCGACTCTATCCGACTCCGTCTATTACAACGAACTCTCACTGGCTCTGCAGCCAAGTGGTACATCGAACAACCCCATGGGACCCATGCCACCTTTACTTCCCTCACCTCAAGCTTCCTGCAGTTCTTTCAGTTACCTGTCCGCTATGATGCGGGAGTTGAGATCATATTGTCTTGTAGACAGAATACGGCCACCCACATCACTAACCACATTCATGAGTGGCATCGACGCCGAAGCATGTGCAAAATCAAGTTAGATGACCGTATCTTCCTAGATTGGTTTCTCAAATCTCTCCTTCCCGTCATCACTAAGGATGTGGCATCCGAGCGACCCCAGTCCGAGGAAGAGGCCACCCTCAAAGCCCAACAGTTTGACCTTATCTACGCCCAGTTTGGTTACCTATATACCATTATACTCGACTCCCCCTGCGGTGATTCCTCCCGAAACGATGCACCGGAGGCATCCCATGCCGTAGAGGGCATCATTGGTCGTATTGCCTCGCATAACCAGCCCTTTTCCATGACACATACTAGTAATGGACCCGACCTTTCGCGGGCTATATCCCACTTTGGAGCAACCAATTCGTATGCTCCCCTGACACATAACCACCATTCCCACAGACCCTCATGTCCACCTCAGTGCTTCATCCATGCATCACCTGCTTACGTTCCTCCAGTTGTACCTCAACCATATTACCACCTGCAGGTTGCGCACCGCTCCTATATCCTCTCAAGCCCCCCCCCCCCCCGCTTATTATCCACCATAGGTAGCACCTGCGTCAAATCAACCACCCGTCACACAGACATATCAACAACCCCCACAAGTTCCAACACTTGCACCGCCTCCACCCCCACCCACTTATTATCCGCCGCAGCATGCTCCCACACCTGCTCAACCCCAGAACCCACCTACCGCCCAAGGGAAAGTGTACGCACAACAAAATCCGCAGCCTAACCAAAATAACCAATGCCAGCAAGGCCAGTAAAACTGCAGAAAAGGACGTAACCGTGGAAACAACCCCTCTCCAGACCAAGGCGGCCAGCCACCTAATCCCCCAAACAATAATAACGCGGCACCTGCCAACCAAAACCCCGATAGGCCACCAAAACAAGCTAAAAACCCTAACTTACGAACAAACCACCCTTGTTCTATTTGTGGGGTCTATGGCCATTACTCACACGCTTGCCCGCATTTGGAGTGGGCCCGACAAATCTGGACTGATGATGCCCACCGCCAAGGGCATGCGACACCTCAGGCACCACCTAACCCCCCCACCTTAGACTCAACCCTTGGTGTTACAGAACCCTTTACCAACCCAAGGTGTGGTGAACACTCAACCGTTAGCTCCCCCTCAAGGAAACGTGCCTCCACAATAGCAAATCACTTATGCAGCTCCTGATCACCCCATGCTAGACTCAGGTACCCATCACTTGTTAATGATGTCATCCACCGATGTCAACCTTCAAACTCGTCGGAACCAATATGGTTCCACCCCTGAAGCCCCTCCCACCAAAAAAAACCACTAACACTCTTCCCACCGATCAGTCATTACGAATACCTCCGGCCCCATTAGATGGTGCCTCAAAAGCCCCTCACTTCCCACTTCACCGCATCAACAATAACCCCAATGCTCGCGCTGCATCTAATTACAACATTGTGGACGACTTAGCTTAGTCCGCCGCGGCCATGTCTGCGTTAGAGGTCTTAAAAAATTGTCCTACACAACGCAAGAATTTGTTATCATCCATTGGTGCTATCGACCCAACTAATTCACGAATGATGGCCTTTGATTTGGACCAATCCGAACCACGCCTGCCTTCCACATTAGCATTCCAAGTTTTTGTATCCATTCAAAATCTTGTCATCCATTGGTGCATCATCGATGAGGGTGCCTCTACATGCATTATGTCCACATTCGTTTGGCAGAATTTGGGATCCCCTACCCTCCAGGAATCCACCACTACGTTGCGAGCCTACAACAATCGTTCGGCTCAACTCCAAGGTCTCTTAGATAATGTCCCTGTCCAGTTGGATGGTAAAAAAGTGCTTATTGACATAGAGGTCATCAACGCCCAACTTGATTATAACCTCTTACTCGGCCGTAGTTACATGTACGCCATGCAGGCGGTTGCCTCATCCGTTTTTCGTACCATGATGTTCCCCCATGAAGGACGAGTGGTCAAGATTGATCAACTCACCTATTACGATCCTAATGCCCCTACAGCACCCGAAAACATTCTTCCCATGATTGAACAACCTGTTCACAGTGCATCTACCTCATTGGTTTCCTTAGTTGGACCCATATTCTACTCAGATACGTTGATGACTTCCACATTCCAATCCATTCCACCCCCGTCACCAGCAACCGAAATGTCTGACTTATGTACCCTTTCCCCCAATACAAAAACACCCAACCATCAACTTCCCTTACTACCTCAACCACCGTTGGTACCTAGTCATGTTGGTGTTACACCCATCCATACAATTCCCTTCCTATTCCCCCCTTTGGGAGTAGTAAGTGCCCCGATTATGGCCACTCTCAACCTCCCAGGGTTAACTTTAGGACTACCTGTGTGGTATCTCATGCCTCCCGTTTCCCCTCCGACACCAAATGTCATCCTACAACCGGTGCAACCCATCACCACTACTAGTCAACCACCTCCCAGTGTCACTACTCCTTCCTCATCCACCAATCCATCCCATCTTATGAAGCACACTAGGGGGAGGGGCCCACAACCGTACACCGCTCTACCCCCACCCAAAATAGTTAAAAATCCCCTCACGTTTCGCACTCCTCCCAAATGATCTTTGTGTGATGAGTTGGGCCATGCTACCCATCAATGTCCACAATTACCTGCATTACAAGAGCACATGCAAATGCTTGACGATGACCCCAACATCCCGGTTGTCCAACTCAACCCTACCCCTAAGCCTTGTGATAAATCACTGCATACCAATCACTCTTGTGCAATATGTGGTATTTACGACCATTACTCACATCACTGCCCTGATCTCCCAGATTATAGAGCCGCTCTCTATGAGATGAACAACTTGGACCTCGAGACGTCTCCCCCCACCATTGAAGAGATCCACCCCCCAGAATCTCCGCCACCAGGCGAGATCAATACCATTTATATGATCTCTACTACTAGTGATCCCTCGTCAACCGATTTGACAACCAAAAGTTTCCACAATGAAACAAGGCACCATCAGAGTATGTACTAACTTCCACGATTTAAACCGAGCATGTCCCAAAGACAACTTCCCCACGCCATTTATTAACCAACTCATTGATGCATGTGTGGGGCATGAATTCCTATCCTTCATGGATGGTTTCTCTGGGTATAAATAGATTCAGATCCGCAAAGAAGATCAATACAAGACTGCCTTCACCACCCCATGGGGCACCTTTGCCTATCGTGTCATGCCTTTCGGCCTTAAAAATGCTGGTGCCACCTTCCAACGGGCCATGACCTATTGTTTTCACGACTTGGTCCATATCCTATTAGTCTATCTTGACGATCTCACAGCACGTTCCAAGAAATGATCTAACCACCTTAAGGACCTCCAGCAAGTTTTTCTGTGTTGTCGCAAGTATCAGATCCTCTTGAACCCACTCAAGTGTGTCTTTTGCATTCCGACAGGCCGGTTATTAGGTTTCATTTTTTCCCACAAAGGATTTGTTGTTGACACCCTCAAAGTTCAAGACATATTAGACCTTCCCGCACCACGCACGCTCCGGCAGCTACAGAGCTTACAGGGGAAATCTAATTTCCTTCGTCGCTTCGTTCTTGATTATGCCACCACATTTCATGGTTTCTTACATCATCTTTGTACTCACATACCCTTTGTTTGGGACAACTAGGTGCAAGCTGCATTCGAAGCCCTTAAAAAAGCTCTCATGCAAGCCCCTTTGATCTTCCCTCCGGATTTCTCTTAGGACTTCATCCTTTATGTCTCGGCATCCGACCATGCCATGTCAGGGGTCCTTGTCCAAGAAGACGTTGCTCGCCAGGAGCATGTCATTTATTACGTCAGCCAAACCTTTTCTGGACCACCCCTACGTTACCCATATGAGGAAAGATTGGCCCTTGCCGTCGTCTTTTCCATACAAAAATTGCGCCATTACATTTTACTTAGCCATACTATGGTTGTCGCCAACTCCAACCCCATGGTATACCTCTTGAACCGGTGACTTCTACAAGTTCGTGTCGCTAAATGGGTAATTATACTTCAAGAATATGACCTAACTTTCACAACCCCTAATAGTACTAAATCCCTCGCGCTTGCCCAGCTCATAACCGACCTCCCATCCCTTTTTCCATCCCCGCCAATCTCCGATGAGTTACCAAACAATCATTTGTTCATCATCTCGTTAGATGACCCATGGTACGGTGATATTCTGCTATACCTTCACACGCAAAAGTTTTGACCAGACATAAATCGCGATGGACACCGCCGTATCCATCACCACACCTCTCAGTATCTCCTCTTGGGTGATGTCCTTTACCGGCGAGGAGTTGATACTATCCTCCGTCGTTTCCTTACACACGAGGAAGCCTAACAAGTCCTCAATGATTGTCATAGCAGCGCCTGCGGCGGACATTTCTCAGGAATGGACACCGCCCAGAAGGTCATCCGTGCCGGATACTTCTGGCCCACACTCTTTACCAACTGCATCACAGCAGTCAAACATTGCCATAATTGCCAACTCTTTGCCCCTAAGGCCCGGACACCACCTACTCCACTCCACCCAGTCATCACCATTGACCCTTTTTGCAAATGGGCCATCGACTTCATGGAATGTAAACCCTCATCCACAAATGGCCATAAGTACATCATTATTGCCATCGACTACTTCACCAAATGGTCTGAAGCCATGCCCACCTTCAACTGTAAAGCTGACACTGCTGCCCGTTTCTTTTTTAACCATGTTATTACACGATTCAGGGTCCCAAAATAGCTTGTCTCAGACCAGGGTTCACATTTTGAAGATGCCATTTGGCATGAGTTGTCAACTCTCCTTAAATTCAAACATCAATATCCCTCTGCTTACTACCCCCGAGGGAACGACCAGGTTGAGGCCATTAACAAAATTTTGAAAAGAATCCTCCAATGCATTGTTGACCGACATAAGTCCAATTGGTATCACATGCTTTTCCCAGCCTTATGAGCTTACCGTACATCAACTAGGACCACCACCGGTTTCACCTCTTTTCACTTAGTTCACGGTGTCGAATATGTCCTCCCCATCGAGTGTCAGATCTCTGCCCTACACATCGCTATTGAACTTCTCCCTGATACCTCCCCACTTGAACAATGCCTACTATTGTTAGAACAAGCTGATGAGGACCATTGCGCAACCCTCCAAACCATTGAAGCTACCAAGAACCGCTCCAAAGCTGGTTATGATAAACATGTCCACCCATGAACGTTCCGTGAAGGAGACCCAGTCCTCGTTTACGACCAAGCCCACAACAAGACAGGTAAAGGGAAGTTCGAATCCATGTGGCAAGGTCCTTACATAGTGCATACCCGCCTTGGACATGGGGCATATATTTTAACTGACTCAGAAGGCCACCCCTTGCGCAACCCCCGTAATGGGTTGTATCTTAAACGCTTTTATCCTTAACAATCCCGTGAACCCATTGGCTCGTATTGTACAATTTTCTTTCTTTTTGTTTTTCACTTTTTTACTGCAACCTCACATTCATGATTTTTTCCATGATCACAGATGGACCATTTTCCACCTTATTACACTGGCTTCGCTGATGAAGCAAGCAGCTGGTCTCCAAACCTGGCCTCTGCAGCTTGGGTCTTATATTCCCCTTCACATGAGTTGATTCACCTTGGCGGAATGTGCATAGGCGCTGCTACCAAGAACCAGGCTGAGTATGATGTTGTGACCGGTCTCCTGACTGCTGCCCTTCAGATGGGTATATGCCACCTTCATGTGTTCCTTGACTCCTAGCTGCTTGTCTTCCAACTCAACAACTGCTACCAGGTGCATGATCCTTGCCTCTTTAGAAATTTCCTGCGCACAAAACAACTAAGCCGACAGTTTGAATCCACAACGTTCATTCATGTCTCGGGAGCTTAGAATAGTATTGCAGATCAAATGGCTAACAACATCCTCGACTGGCATATCAATCACACCATTTAAATCATCCATCATGCATAATCATCACATCAAAAACATAAAAATCCTAAAAAAGAAGATGTCTACAACAACAGGCATCCACGTGCCTATCATAACAAACCATTTGCATCCACGTGCAATAAACACATACAAGACAATACAGACACATCCACGTGCGTACACAAAATAATCACTGCAAACAAAATGCATCCATGTGCATATATATATAAATAAATCGTTGTCCTATACATGTCATGAGTTTCCCCACACTCAGCTATACAAAAAATATACATTAAGGAGCCCCAACAACATCCCTGTCATAAAATACATGCCGTATATACAAAATTCTGAATGCCCATACGCATCGGGGGGAGTCCCTAGCACTCCCTAATGAGAGTCATATCCCCCATCTGAACCCTCCTCACCAGCCTCCTCTGCTGCGGACTCATCCTCTCCTCACTCCTACTCCGGATCCTCCTCTGTATCCTCCTCATCCCCCTATTGATCCTGACCCCTCCTCTCCTCAGCCATAACTGCCATCCGAATCAAGATCAACTGCCAATCCCGTGGAGCCTCGTGACAGGCCTCAACCACCTCCCGATCAAGCTCCCGCCTCCCCTCATCGGAGACCCCAACCAATAGTCGGTCGAAGGTAACTCGCAAGGTCTCCAAAGTCCCCTCCACATCCCGTTGTCGTACCTCCCCCCGATCTGGCAAGGCTAGCACTGCTATATGCCCCCAACGCTCCCTATGCCCCGGTGGTGGCAGCGGTCCCACATCTACATCAAACCAAATCGCAAATAGTCAGACTCATCATATATCTCTAACATCAAAAGATCCAATATAAAACAATCAAGAAGCTAGATACATACCATCCGGACCCCAAGCCTGCCCAGGTAGTCGTGGCGCCTCCGGATCTCGCCGGTAGTCCATACCACGATATGGATAGTCATCAAAAGCCAACCGCATCTGCAACCACTGCAAATAGAGATCCTGCTTGAAATACCACCCCACCTATCCCCCACCCCGCCAGCACATCATCTCACCCCACCGCACCATCTACGGCTCCCTCAAACCCCCAGCTCGGACCGGCACTTGCGGTCGCAGTGTCGAAACCCACTCCATGAAGAACGAGCACAGAAATGACCCATAGCAGAACCCCTTTCCAGATACCTTCACCGAGCTCAACTGCCGCTGAACACAGGTTAGGAACATCTGGCCCCAAGCAAAGTAGGTCCCCTATAGTACCCGCTCGATCAGCTGCATTTGTCCCCCAGACACCCGGTTGAGCCCCTGCGACCCCAAAACTTGAACCACACATGCTGCAATCGCCTGAACTGATGGCTCCTCCAAGTCACAAATCAAGAGTGCATTCTTATGCACTCTTGCCATCGGGAAACAGTACCGATCCAGCATCTCCTTCATGTCCCCATCCGCGGACACCCATGGTTGCATATCCACCACCCTACCCAAACATGGTAGTCCCGTCAAAAAGTATATGTCTTCCAGGGTGAGCTCCAGTCTCTCCCCCTACACCATGAAGCACAGATTATCAGGCTTCCAGAAGCCCACCAACCTGTTCAACAGTAGTGCTGCCGAACGCAGCATCGGCACCTGTGCGAACTTCAACAGTTCGCACAGCCCCAAGGTCCCTCGGACATATCGGTCATCCCATATGTAGTCCATCAAATCGTCAGGCATCTCACGCTCTCTCTAGAGTACTCTCGGCATCCTATCAATCCCACAATGAAAACTCATCAGAACATCATCAAATAAACCATCATCCTTCCCCCCCCCGGTATGACTCCACAATCCCGATCTAGATCGTGGCTGTGGGGCCAAATGTCACAATCCCAAATCGTGGTTATCGGGACTACAGCTACGGTCGCATATCACTCCTGTGAGAGCCACAGCTGCGATTGTAGATCACGGCTGTCCATGCCACAGTTACGATCATAGATTGCGGCTGTCCAGGCCACAGCTGCGAGCGCGAATCGTAACTATCCAGGCCATAGCCGAGATCCCGGATCGCAGCTGTGGAGGCCATAGTCGTGATTGCAGATCGTGGCCATCGCCTCGAAACCCATGATCCACACCCGCGTGGACCATACAAACCCCCCTAAGGACCCACTACCCACCTGAATCGAGAAAAAATTAAAGGTATGAGTTCAGTGAAATACCTGCAACTTGTGGAAATGAAATCGACCGGTCCAATTGCCCAGAAATGTCAAATCCGCTCTGGCCCACCACACTCTCCTGTCAAAGTCAACCACACAAATGACACTTGGCATTTTGGGTCCACTTCCTATTTATAGACAGTTGAATTTTTTTTTATTTGGCCATTATGGATCCATACGGAGTCCGTTTTCCAAACCATTTCCACCACTGGAATCAGAACAACAAGACCTTCAGAATGGTCGACTCAGTTTCTCATTTTCTTCGAAACCCCTTTTTGGAATTTTTTCCATGCATGTTGTCATCTCGATTTGCATGCCACATTGGCCACTGTCAGTTTTCAGCCTTCCTTATACCATCAGATTCAATTTTTCGAGCCCATGATGATGTTTGAGATCATTTCTTGCTCTCACCCCCATATTTTTTAGGCATTTTTTACTAGCCCCTAATCATCTCGGTTTGCGTGCCACCTCAGCTGTTACCTATTTTTGACACTTTTTATATCACTTGATTCAGTTTTCTGATCTCGTGATGATGCTCGAGATCATTTCTCGCTCTCAACAGAAATAGTTCCAACATTGTGTCCCGACACCTTGCTGCCTCGGTTTGTGTGCCACATCGGCTTCCATCGAATTGTTACACATTTTTACATGAGCCATTCACTCCATTCATACTGCAATTATTTCATTATTTTTCCACCATTCATCATCTCACAAGGAGGCCCACCAGTGTTCCCCCCCAACCCTCATTCTTGGTTCTCATCAATGTCCCTTGATTGAACACTCTCTCCTTTCCTGACCATTCCTTTTGTTCGGTATAATTTTATCCCTTTTTCGGGATGAACAAGTCCTTTACGAAAAAGGCACTTAGGGAGTTTCTGTTAAGCTCTTTTCTGACTCCTAAAAGAATGAAAAGATCTCTGAGCAATATTGCTTCCTTTCATGCTCGTTAAAGTACCTGAAAGGGAGTCTATCTGGTATAAGTTTAACCCTTTCCCGGACCTAGTAGACTAATTACGAAAAAGGAATACTCTAGTCACACCGGCTAGAAGAGTTCTTCATTGCATCCTTTTATGCTTTTTCAGGCCTTGGAGACTAACACACAAAAAAGAACCCCCCTGGAGTCTTCTTATCGCTTTCAGACTCCTTAAAATTGAAAGCAATCATGAGCATGAACTGTCCCGGGCTCATATAAATCCACTTGACAATAGCACTTTGAGCACACTTCTTCCAGCTCCTTAAACCATGAAGAAGCCCCCACCGGTGCCCCTAGGCACTATGATCAATCATCTCGACAACAACCCCAATCAGGTCACCTTTGTTCAAAGTATTTTGCGATATACCACCCTCAGAGTCTCCTGCCATCTTACACCAACTTGAGTATCACTCATCCCAGTCACCATCCCTGATCCATTAAAGCTATGATCCCCTTCTAACTAGTCAGTTTCATATGCTGCCCAATGATCCCCGCCATCATACTCTGAACAAAGGAAGTTTGAGTCCACCCACTCTATTTTCCTAGTTATTCCCCACCTCCACAGTATGTCAGTCCTACCATCAGTACTCTCACACTATGGTTATCCACCTTGTGCTCCTATCAAGGAAACATCATTGCCATGCTAGTTGTAGGTCTCTCTTTGTCGATGACAGCCAATCTATTCCAGAGGATAGGCCCAGAGGTCCCTGCGCCTTGGACTCATCACCATCTGTGGTGAGTGTCTATGGACCATTTTGAGCGGAGTCATCAGTGCCTCTCCGAATGGTTGTTTCTCACATGCTCGACTTCAACACCTTGATCGCATTGTTGAGATTCATCCAAGGTATATATCCCTTCAGTTATTGGTCGAAGACCCTTGGATTTCCCCCGACTCTAGCACATTGGTGAGTCACTCTGGAACACCCAGTTATATGTTTCCGTGGATATCCGGGTTGCATTGGCGATTGTATTCGGAGGCCACTCACTCAGATGCTTCCTTGAATACCCAATATAGCTACAGTCCAGTGTACCATTGAGGGTATGACCCCCTGTCATTATGATCCAATGTCTCATCAGTTCCACTGGTACCATACTCAGCAACACTATTGTTATTCCAGTGTATTAGTTCTTCAGCTCAGACATGGTCATCCCAGCAGTATGTCCTATATTTGTGTCCCCTCTAGACCCTTATGATGTACATAGTGGTTCTCCATGTATCTTTCAGGTCCCCATTTTTGGGCCTCATTGTTATTTTATATATCTTGATACGAGCATGGGTATGCCCACCTCATCCATATATTGAAATTATTCCTCATTCCTTATTGAGGTCATGTATTTTTAGTTTTTGCAGTTTGTTCGGAACCGTTCTTCCGGGCTCTAGTTCGTTTCTTCTCCTCTCCACATCCCAGGAAAACCATGAAAGACCTATGATGTCTATTGGCCATACGATGAGATCCTTCCCTCACACATTAGGGGGCAATCTGTTAACACCCAAAAAGTGCTCACCATCTCATCTCCCTCATTACATGACTCATTTGTCTATATTTCCTACCATATTTGCCTCCAAAACCTTAAAAAACCATTAAAAAGCCACCAAAATTCCAAAAAAACCCCATTTTCTCCCCAAAATAATTTAAATTCCCTCAAAAGATAGCAAAAACCCTTTAAAAGGGCCCTAAATTCCCAAAAATCAAATAAAAGGGAATACAAAATATAAAAAAAAGAGGGAAAAACGAAGCAAAAACCCTATACAATTGACCTAAACCATATGGTGCCAAAAACCATGGGTCAATACTCCACCACTAAAAACCTATAAATAGGTGATGGAGGCTCCCCATTTCATATCCACAATCTTTCCTATCCTCACTCTGCCAAAATCACTCTTGAAACCCTAGCTTACCATTTGAGCTAGTTTTTCCCATTTGAGTGCCCCTTTTGGCCCATTATTCAAACACCTTGGAGAAGGAGAAGGAACCCATTGGAGCACGGAAGTAGCCCTCCTAGACTACTGCAAGAGCTCCACCAACCTCAACACTTGAGGTAAATGTAATCTTGATCATATCATAATACAAAAAGAAACTTTCTATTGTATTGTCATTGTCTTTTTACTTTTGTTGATGCACATGTTAGCTTAGATTTTACTATTTTACTGTTTAAATTTATTTTTTATTGAACTGATACTAAGGAGGCCCTTCTCCTTAGTAGGTGCTCATTTTCACAAGCTAGGGTAAAAAACCTAGCTACAACCACCACCCTGGGGCATCATCTCCCCCCACCGCACCATCCACGGCTCACTCCTCAGTCCATCTCGAACTAACACACGTGGCCACAAGGTAGGTACTCGCTCAAAAAAGAAACAACAGAGGAAAGAGGCATAACTAAACTCTCCTCCTTCCCGCCTAACCTTGTTCAGCTCTCGCCGAACACAAGCTGAAAACATCTTGCCCCAATCAAAATATATCCCTATCATGACACAATGAACCATCATCATTCCCCCCCCCCCCCCCCCCCCCCGACAAATGATGGGGTGCTTGTGCACCAAGCACCCACAAAACACAAGCAGCTACTACCTGCATCTCCACCTCTCGGAGATCCGAGACGCTCACAACGTTATTCTGTGCACGGGTCCCTCGAAAACAAAATCTCTCAAGGAGATCCTCAATATCTATACTAGCTGGAATCCTCGACTGGGTGCCCCCTATCTCACCTAAACGGGGCAAGCCAGTAAGAAAGTACACATCAGTCAAGGTGAGCTCCAGTTGCTCACCTTGCACCATGAAAACCGCCTCCTTCGGATCCCAAAAGTCAATCAATTTGTTCAGTAGCTCCCTGACTGAATGCATGAGAGGGATCTGAGAGAACATCAGTAGTCCGCCCAAAGCTAATTCCATCCGCACATGCGGGCTCTCCCGAATATTTTTCATCATCCCCTCATCAATCTCCCTCTCCCTCCACGATACCTACGGCCTCCTCAACATCCTGCCAAAACAACACAAAATTTTTGAGAAAAATAAAACAATTTTTTTTCCCTAACCAAGCGATCCCCATCACGACTTTCAGACCCCTAGCCACGATGCACATCACAGCTTTCAGCCCTCAGAGCCACGATGCTCATCGCAGTTTTCAGCCCTCATAGTCGCGATGTGCATCGCGGCTGTAAGCGCCCACAACCGCAATGAACATCGTGGCTATAAGCACCCACAGCCACGATGCACATCGCGGCTATAAGCATACATAGCTGCGATGAACATCGCGGATGTAGGTACCCATAGCCGCGATGCACATCGCGGCTGTCCAGCCTATACCCGCGATGTGCATCACGGAAAAAGGCCCAAAACCCGCGATATTCTGCGTTGGCAAGCCAACGTGGAATATTTGCCACCTTTGAGACCCCTACGCTCACCAAAAAGTAAATAAATTGAAAGGCCAAGGCATATAGGCTTACCCGAAACTCACGGAATGAAAAATGGTCGAATCTCCCGCAAATCAAGAAAATGCTCTGGCTCAACCAAATTACTCTGTGAAACTCAACGGTGAAAATGACACTTGTCACATTGGGTCCACTTGCTATTTATAAAAATTTGACCAATTTTCAATCAACCATTTCGGCATCATACGATGTCCATTTTTCAAATAGTTGGTACCATTGGAATCAGCGCAGTGAGAACTTCACAATAGTCCACTCCTTTTCTCGATTCCACAAGGTCTCATTTTTGGGCATTTTTTACATGCCCCTCATTGCCTCGATTTGCGTGCCACATCGACCGTCGTCCATTTTTTATGAGTTTTATATCGCCTTATTTTGTTTTCCGCGCTTGTGACGATGCTTGAGATCATTTCTCGCTCTCACTACCATATTTTTTGGGCATTTTTCCCATGCCCCTCATCGCCTCGGTTTGCGTGCCACATCGACCGTTATCTATTTTTGACGAATTTTATATCGCCGGATTCAGTTTTCCGCGCTTGTGACGATGCTCGAGATCACTCCTCGCTCTAAACCATACCTCTTTTCTCAGTCTAATTTTATTCCTTTTTCAGGCAGAGCAACTCTTTTACGAAAAAGGCACTTAGGGAGTTTTTGTTAAGCTCTTTTCTAACTCCTAAAACAATGAAAAGATCATCGAGCAATCTTGCTTCCCTTCATGCTCACTAAATGTATTTGAAAGGGCGTCTACCTAGTATAAGTTTACCCCTTTTCCGGACCTTGTATACTAATTACAAAAAAGGAATACTCTGGTCACATCGGCTAGAAGAGTTATCCATTTGCATCATTTTATGCTTTTTCGGGCCATGGAGACTAACATAAGAAAAAGAACACCAATGGAGTCTACTTATCGCTTTTAGACTCTCTAAAATTGAAAGCAACCATGAGCAATCACCATCTTGGGCTTGTATAAATCCACAGGACGGTACTCCTCCACCAATTCAGAGTCTTCTTATCGTTTCCAGACTCCTTAAAAATGAGAGCACTCACGAGCACGAACAGTCCTGGTCTCGCAAAAATCCACAGGACAGTACCATTTCAGAGCACACTTTTATCCCTTCTTGGAGCTCATTAAAACTACGAAGAAGGATTCTAATCCCTTATAAAGCTATCAAATAAAATAATCCCTAAGGACTCTTCTATCCTTTAAACTACAAATCTATCTTTTAACACGTAAGGGCGAGATGTTTGACCCGGCTAGGTTCTAACCATAACATAATAGAGTCCCAAATTGTTGCTTTTGTGCCTCACAACAGAGTAAAGGAGATGTTTTGTCAGCCATAAGATAATGGAAGATGGGGGAGGTGGATCATCAAAGTTAAAAAATATGATCTGACAATCAAGCCTACAAAGCTGATAAAGGGTAAAGGGTTGGCCAAACTGATGACTAAGACCAACTTTAAGGCCATAAGCATCCTTGTTGTTGGGAAAGGCATAGGGGAACACTAGCCAGTTATAAAGAGTGGAAGAAGGAAGCATTCTGAAGTGACCAACGGTGCCTCTCGGAACCACAACAGATCATGTCTACTCACATGGTAGCTTACCCATTATGGTCGCCTTTGTTCAGAGTATTCTGTAATATGTCACTCGGAGAGCCTCCTGATATCATCCATCAAATTGTCCCCCAGAGTCACTCCAGTCTGCAGAACTCCCCCATGATCCCTTAAAGCTATGATCCCCACACCTAAAAATCAGTTTCATATGTTTCCAGGTCAACCATGTCATCATGCTCTAAACAAAGGAAGTTTGAGTCCACCCACTCAAAACTCACCATCTCAACCTTGGAGCTGCTCAAAACTCACCATCCTCACCCTTTGAGGCAATACAAAAGTTTTAATTTTTATTTATATGCTTATGAATCAATTTTGTTCATTGTTATCAATCTAGAATTCTTTATTTTACTATTTACTGCCATCAATCTGTAGTTTATATTTGCTTATTTACATTGCTTTATTTGAGACTGCTACTACAAGTTAGCAGGTGCACCATTTGCACATGCTTGGGAGAAATCCCAAGCAACAACACCACTAAAAATGTCCTAAAGTGATCCAAACCAATCAATCAGATAACCTTCCAAAGTAACATCCAGGATGATGAGGGCCCATAAAATACCAGTTAAGGGACGGAGAACAGTTATTTGGGGTCCAAAATACAACATGATGTGGCCAAGTGCTGGAATCACCCAACCTTCTTCCTAAGGAACTGTAAGGGATTTCCTCCTGAATATGTCCTAGGTGTAATGGAAATATCCTTCCACTAACACCTATTTAGAGCCCTAAGAGTCTCGATACTAAGGATACAAACACTATAGAGAGGGTCTGGGGGCACAGTCGCAGGTCTAAACAATACATATGGGCAGGGTAACTAAGCCCAAAATCCAAAAGCACCAAAATATACTAGTGAATACCCATACACACACTGACTCTAGTAAATGCATAATTGAATAGTTGAGGGGTATCTCCAACTACTCAACCTCACACGACCTCGTGCTTAAATCCAGTGTGATTGGAGCTTCCCATTTCACCTTCTACAAAGGTGTATTTACCTAACAAATGACCACTACGATTTGAGTTTAATTGCTTTGGATAGTTAATGACAACCTAATCCAAAGCACTAACCTAAGCTACTTGTTGTAAGAACCTAAAAAGAAAAGTTTCTACTTGATTTTTTGATTAAATATTCTTTTTAAGGATGTTATTACTCAAAGGGTAGTGCATGTGTGCATGGTGTTGTTACAACTAAAAATGGAAAAGCATGGTAAATGTGTAATAAAATATAAAAGCTTCTACTTTTTTATTTTTCTAAAGCAATCTACTAATGAAGTAAATGTAAATAAAATCATATTTTTTTTTCTTTTTAAAAATTTAATGCATGCAAATACTACTATTTTTTAAAGAAAACTAAAGTACTTGTTAAGGAAAAAACTTGCTCTTTTTGAAATTTTCTTTTAAACAAGAAAATAAAAACTAACTATGGACAAGCATATCAAACTCAAATACCTAAGTGCATACAAATATGTACCTAATATTAAAATAACAGAATACTAACCCTCATATAATTCTAAAGAAAACAAGTTCGACTAGTTAACTCAAGCAAGAAATGGAATTAACTAACTTGGTATAAAACACTTTGAAACCGAAAGACAAGAAAAAGGATCCAAGGGAAATTCTTCAAGATATCAGACCACTCTCAGTTAGACCAGCAATCAATAAATATCACTCAAGGCGCCCACAAACCAACCATTCAATCTTGAAAGACCCAGAAACAACCCTAACAAGTCTTAAAGACCAAAAAAGAACCAAAGGAAGAGCAAATACCTAACTATAGAATACAAGCAAACTGAAATGGTTCTTTAAAAGAGAAATATACTTCAAAATCAATCAAATCGGAAGCCAAGAAATTCATCCCTAGGAGGAAAATTAAATGCTATAGGGGCACCCACGACTGTAAATACAACAACTAGTGGGTCATTCATAGGTGCAACACAAGCTACCAATAGGTAACAGGGCAAATTTGTGACTATATATATTAATAAGTCACAGGTTTGCTTCAAAAAAATAAAAAATAAAAAATCGAAAAAGAACAAATTGTAATTCTAAAATAGGGGTACCTACCCTCTGCAAACCATTCCAGAAACTTTGAAACTGACTTGGACTGGAGAAATTCTACAGAAAGGACCCCCAAATAAACGTTGCACTCCCCAACAGAGTCTCCAGTTCTGTTGTTCATAAAATAATCCTATGAATGGGAAGTTACTGAGGTCACCAACATACTTTCTAAGACTTACAGATCCTAAGGCAATCAACAAGCATACAACAAGATATTTATTAATGAAAAGGAACTAGGGTTAATAATTTAAGCAAAGAGCACCTTAAAAACTAGAAGGTTGATCCAAGCTTGAAACCTTTTGTCCTTGTTCAACAATATTGAGTAAAGAACCTACAAAATAGAGATACCTTCCTCAAAACATTTGGATAAATAAATATGAATAATTAGATATGAAACTCATATATAAGCAAAACATGAAATATTCATCAAATTCAATTCACAAATTAGAAAAAAAGTGTTTATGGGAAAAAAAAGTCTCTTTTATTGATCATATGAATGATAACAAGTAAATATACCTAATTTTATAGCAGCATTGATGAAACAAGTTATGGACTCTTGCTCTTCTCCTTCAATATAAATTCCTCCAACATTTCAATACATTAAGAGTTCAACCCCATCTCTCATGGCCCTCCCCTTGTATTTATAGCAAGGCTAGGAAGATAGCTTCGAGAGGCAAACAATTGGGGAAGTTATGGAAGTTAAAGAAACTCCCTTAACTACCCCAAATTTTGAATTTGGTTTTTATTTTTCAATATTTTAAGAGGAACTCGCGAGTATAGGCTTAACAACCTATGTGTGACCAGCGAGTAAGCTACAGACAAGTAGCGGGTGTAACATTTTAGGGAAAACCGTAGGTGGTAAGTGGACCACCAGCGGGTGACCCACAAGATGTAATTTAGGAAGTCACGGTTAGGTCCTAAAGGTGTATCACAAAAATAGAATAAACTAGATAAATAATGAATGATCAAGGCTACAATCATCTATAGAAAATTAGGGCTCTTCAATCCATAGTGTCCTTTTGTCCGAGCGACATTTCAGTGTCATCACAGACGGATAAGTTCAATTTGATTGATAACACTGTGGCATCCACCAGTTCTAAATATGTATCGCTCATCAACTTCAGATTCGATGCCATAGGTGTGGCCATGGCCTTATAATTCATAATCCTGAATCTCTTTGGGATATCTACCGCATACTTTTCTTGACTTGGGAAAAGTTCCTATGGATTCTTCCACACCTCAATACCTAAGATGTAATGCATCATACCCAGGTATTTTATCTCAAACTCTACGGAAATATTCCTCTTCGTTTCTGCTATGGGATTCTCTTCACCTGTCAAGAACCAGTCATCTACATACAACAATAGAATCCCATGATTTCCTTCTTCAACCTTTTATTAAAGGTTGGAATACGTTTTACTCTTATTAAGACCCAAGCTCATTAGAAACCCATCAATATTGTTGTACCATGTCCTGGGTGCTTGTTTCAAACTGTACATGTCCTTCTTTAATCTGCACACATGAGTCTTCCTGTCATGTGTCTCGAAGCCTAGTGGTTTCTCCACATACACTTCCTCCTCTACTATTCCATTTAGGAAGAAAGTCTTCACATCCATGTGATGTACCTTCCACTTCATCATTTTGGTTATAGAAAGTACAGACCTGATCTAATTGTATCTAGATACTGGAGCAAATGTCCCCTCATAAACCAATTCCTTCTTTCTGTGAGAAACCTTGAGCCACAAATCTTACCTTGTATTTCTTAACACTTCCGTCTGCCGCATGATTGATATTTTAGATCCATTTGGAAGACACTACTGACTTCCCTTATGGCCTTGGAACCACCACCCAGACATCGTTCTTTATGATCGAATGATACTCCTCCATCATAGCATCCTTCCAAACTTTCTTTTCAGCTACCTCTTCATAACTGGAAGGATTAGCGTCAATGATGTCACACAACAATGCCACAGAGCTGGAGTATGGTCGATCTCTCTTGATTTCTCTGGAAGTCCCTTCTGGGGAACCATGCCTTTCTTCTTCTTGAATAATATCTCGTTCCTAGGATAGTTTTCTCTTATGTGTGTTCACATCTTTCGGTGGATATACAAGTCTTTATGGCTCAGTCATATCATGATCTTCAGGTTTTTCTGGAATATTCTCTTTCATCACTGTATCTTGAACTCTGGGAGTATCAGGTTCTTCTTCACATGCTTCATTGGATTGAATCTTCCTTGATCTACTAAAGGTTGCATCTTCATCAAAGGTTACATCTCTACTAGTCTCAATATTCTTGAAGCCTTGTATATATATTATGTATGCCTTTGATGAATCACTGTAACCGATGAAGATTCCCTTCTTCCCCAAAGGTTCCAACTTAGTCCTCTTCTCTTTCGGAACATGTATGTATATAGGGAAGCCAAATATTTTGAGATGGTTGAATTTTGGCTTCTCTCTTGCAAACATCTCCTATGGTGTCGTTTTCTCAAGGACTCGATGGGGAGTCCTATTTTGAACATGTACTGTTGTTCTTGCAGCTTCCTCCCATAAGTGCATAGGAAGGTATTGATCATGGATCATGGCCTTCACTGTTTACATTATTGATCTATTATTCCTTTCTGCATTTCCATTTTATTGTGGATTATAGGGAGTGCTCGTCTCCCTCTTAATTCCCGAGTCTTTACATAAGTCTTTGAAATATCCTGAGGTAAATTCACCTCGATTATCTTACCTTAATGTTTTTATTTTCTTTTCAATATGATTTTCTACAAGGTATCTAAACTCCTTGAAATTTCTAAATACTTCACATATGTGTTTTAAGAAATATATCCATGTTTTATGAGAATAATCATCTATAAAAGAAACATAGTAGGTATACCCGCTTAATGAGTTGGAAGACATAGGCCCACAAACATCTGAATGTATGAGCTACAAAATTTATTTGGCTTTGTTATAGCTACTTGGGAATGGCTTCTTCACATTCTTTTTTTTTGCACATCCTTTACATATTCCTTCATGCTTAGTCTGGATCTTGGGTATCCCATTCACCATCTTGCTCACAACTGTTAATGCTTTGTAGTTGATGTGAGAAAATATTTTGTGCCACAATTCACTTGGTTCCATAGTTTCGTGAACCAAGGCTTGTTCTAGATGTCCTTTGAGTTTGTACAAGCCTCCCTCTTGCACTCCAATTACTACCACATCATCAACGTTTTTACCTTTAGGACACATTAGTACTTGGCCATCCCCAAATGCGTGACTATGAATCCTTTCTCATATAATGTTGAGATAGAAAGTGAGTTCTTCTTCAAACTAGGTATGTATAGGACATCCTTCATTTTGATAGGATTTCTAGATTCAAGCTTATATGAAGCTTATCCTACCCCCTTGATGGGATATTGACAATCATCTCCTAGTTTCACCTTGTGAGGTGAGTCCTTTTCTGTTAGGTTGTTGGGAGAATCCTTGAAACCTGTCATGTGCTTAGAAGCACCGCTATCAACAAGCCAATCATTGTTACCAAGTGATACTGTACCTGTGAGTGCAAAAATCAAAACATATTCTTCATCACTTGAAGAATCCTCTCTTGCTTTATTCTTGGCTGGTTCATCATCCTCTACAGCATGGGCATTAGTACAACATGTTGAGAAACTAATTGGAGGAAAATATGTGCCTCCTCCAAAAAATTGATGCCCTACTTCTCCGAGCTGTAGTGGTGGGCCCAAAAATGAAAATTCTCAAAATGGAATTCTACTTCGACAGAAAGATGTGCCCTAGTGAGGTGAGTTTCTTGCACCCTATTTTTTAGCTGGTCTACAGAGAGAGATTCCAGAAACAAAAACCCTAGTTTCCACAGTTTCATTAGCTACACAATATTTTCTTCCAGGCCTGCTCTGATACCATGTTAGAATTTTAAATGCATTAACAATATGGATCACTGATGTTAGAATTTTAAATGCAGTAACACTATGGATCACTGAAAGATAAACAAGCACAACATAGACAATAGTACACAATAGTTTTATCTTGGGAAAACCCTCTCGGGGCATAAAAACCCAACAAAATTCTTCTATATAGATTCGTCAGAATGTGCAATAGTATTCCTCGTGCAAAGTCCCAAAACAAGAAGACTCCAAAAACAACTACTCACTTGACTCTATCTCTCCTACTCATGCAAATTCAATGAGTGAGAGTGGTGATCAAATGAGGAGGTTGAACTCCTCATTTATACTAATCAACTAACTTGACCTTTTTACCAAACAGGGCCAACTTGAATCTCCTAACTGGGTCGACTTGTCAAATTCACAATAAAATATTATTTTCTAGATATTTCCAAGGCAACCTAATAGTTAGGGTTTACATTGACTCTTTCAATGATTTTTACATGATTAATTACATCAATAATAATCCACGTAGGGTGTTCAATACAAATGATACAAATAATACAAATAAGAATATCTTCTGAAGTTACATTCTTCAACAACATGGAAATCCGAATATTATTGCAAGTGATAGAAATCCAATTTTCACTGGGAAATTTTGGATTGAATTATTTTCTTGTTTGGATACCCAATTGGCTCATAGTTCATATTATCACCCCCAATTTGATGGGAAAACTGAGATAGTGAGCAAACATTTGGAAGTCTATCTTCATTTCTTTGTATTTGATAAACAAACATAGTGGGTGAAATGGTTGTCTTTGGCAGAATGGTGGTACAATAATTCCTTCCATACATCATAAAAAATGTATCCATTTATGGAACTTTATGGGTACCAACCTCCATCTATCACATCTCCCTTAAAAGGAAAATATAAAGTTCAATCCGTGGAAGATCACATAGAGCACTAACAAGAAGTTCTCTAGATACTTAAAGACAACCCGGCTATGTCAGAAAACAAGATGAAACGACAAGCTGATCAACATCGCAGTGAAAGGGAATGGGATTGGGTATTTATGAGGCTACAAACTTACAAGCATATGTCCCTCAAGCAACTAAATAAGGACTTTAAATTAGCACCCAAGTATTATGGTCCTGATAAAGTGCTGTAGAAGATTGGTAGTATGGCTTACAAATTGGAGCTCCCTTCATCTTCAAGAGTACACCTAGTTTTCCACATTTCTTTATTAAAGAAGGTAACATGGGACACAATCCCAATTCAAACAATCTTTCTAGATCTTGATGAAGAAGGAAAAGTCATAGTAGAACCTGAACAAATCACTAAAACAAGGACCAAATAGCTACGAAATCGGACGAAATCGAGCTATTACTAAGTACCTCATCAAGTGGAAGAAATTACTAGTTGAAGATTCGACATGGGAAGATGAGTACTTCATACAAAGGCATCCACACCTAATCAAGCATTGATGAAAACACTTGTCTGAAGGGAATGGATATGGTAAGCCCTAAATGTGGGCATATTCCCCCCTATATTGTGGTGCATTACATTAGTTTTGATGTCGGCTTTGGTCCATTAGTTGTAATTGTCATTAGTATGATTATATTAGTTACATAAACATGGGCCAGTTAGTTGGAATTATACCTCTTAGTCTCCTATATATAGGAAGGGGACCTTTTCATTTGGATTATCTTGTCTTGTCTTGTCTTGTGTACTTAGTACATTGTATAAGGAGGTTTCCCCCTAGAAGAGGCTTTCTATTCATCGATTTTCTTCATTAAAGTCGTGGAGTACTCTTTCTGATCTATTTTTGCTATTTTCACTCTCTTTTTGGAAATTTGTTGCATAACATTTTCCTTTTCCGTGAATGGATTGTGTCACCTTGCAAGGAAAAATATCCAACATTTGAACTACCAATTTATGATGAAAATGCATTTGTATCACTTTCATCACTAGAGGAATGTATTCTACAATCCATTGTATGGGTTGTAGATGCATTCTCAAAAGTATTGACATCTCTCTCACTGACACCTTGCTTAAGAGAGATTGAAGCATGAATAGGATGTGGATTATTGGATTGAGGATTTTGAAAATATGATATTGCATCCTTTTGTCTTGATGTTTTATTTTTCTTTCCACGATCCATGTTTGACATCCTACTTAATATTCCACAATTGAAATTCCAAATCGATATCAAAACTAGAAGTGAATTCTACATGAGGAAAATGATATAAAATGAGTACAATAACATATTATATTGCAAGAAAATCTAATGAGACAAGACAATCAAGTAGGAAATCAAGAACAATAACCACTCCACAAAGAATTACTATCAATGCACTATTTTTTTTATAGAATGGGTCTCTTTGTTCTTGCTACACTAGAAGAGTCTATTTTTCTTATTTATGAAACAATGCTAGTATGGGTAAAAAATACCCCATTATTTGGCATGGAAACACTATATTTAAACATGATTGATTTTTTCCTACCTATATTTCAATATCTACAACAAGGATGAGATCTCAACTTTTAAAATTATATGCTTTGCGATGTTGCATATTAATTCAAAAGTATGTTTATTGATATAAATCTAATATTTTCATCTTGAGATCCATACACTAGCCAAGGTACACTAGGCTTCTTCTAAATTTAATGACACCACCAACGTGTCAAAATCGCCACTCAGATTTAAAATTATTCAAGTAAGAGTTTTAACGTAATTAGCCTCTCACTTGTTGATTTCATTTTGTTCTTGGGTTGGCTTCCTCTAACTATACCTCTTATATAAAATCCTTTTCTCAACAACATCTTCATTTTGAGTCTCCAAAGTTGAAACTCATTACTCAATACTACCAACGCAGTCCAAAATATTTGCGTTTAAATTCTTAGAAGAATGTTTATCTTACTTTATTACATCCTTTATTATTATCATAAAAAAATATGTTACTTTGCAAATCAAATCTTTAGTTCTAATATCCGATTAAAAAAAGTTTATATTCAACTTAACAACTAAAAAGATTCAACACTACAATAACAAGTAAACATCTAACATAAAGCAAAACAAAATAGAAGAAAAAAACATCACATAATATATATTCCATTAGAGAGATTTTGAGGTCAAAAAAGGGCCTCCTAAGAGATGTACTACAAAAATATGAGATATATTAAAATATTATGAATTGGGGGTTTTATGGGGTAGGTATATATGACAAGTCACCTCCCACACTATTTTCTATGCACAATATAAATAACCATGGTTGAGTTGCTTTTCAAAATTCACTAGAAATAAAATTAATAAAATAAGTCTACATTGATGTGACTAAGATTCATTGTAAATCCCCAAAAATTTATTGTCCTTTAGCATTTATTTGTCTTGAACTTACAAATGAAATTAAATAATAATAAAATATTTTGAAGAGCTATTTTTTTAATTTTATGTTGACTTTTTATATTTAGTACTTTTCTCATGAATTTAATATAATGTAATTTAATTGAAAATTTATTTACATGTAAAATGTTAATAATATTATTATAATCCACATTGCATTATTATTATTATTATTATTTATTAAATCTATTATTATTGTTTATTAGTTTGACATTATGTTATTAAATAGAATGGAGTGAATATATAATTTAAAATTATAAACATAAAAAGATAATATATTATTTTATAAAAAAATGTGAAAGGACTTTCTTTATGAATTAAGAGTACTACACTTGAAAATGACAATAATATTATTTTATGAGAAAGTGTGAAAAGACATTCATTATAAGTACTTTACTTGAAAATGACAATAATATTATTTTATGAAAAGACTATCATTATGAGTACTTTACTTTATGACTTAAAAATACTTACACCACTACCTTGGTTAACTATGTGTTTTCATCCACCATAGAAAATTTGACAAATAAGCATTCTTAACTCATGCAATGCCACCTCACCAAGGGGGATGATGTCATCTACTAGAATGTGATTGGTTGTTTTTTATAGTACATTTTCTTTGTTTTGAGGCCATTTTTTGACCTCAAAATTTCTCTAATGCCATATATATTTATCAAAGCCCTTGAACTCCACTAATGACTTTAGTCCATTTTAACTTTGTGAGAAACAACATCAAAATAACATTATGCCAAGCACAATATATTTCACGAATCCATCAAAACCCTTAACTCCATCATTGATTTCATTCCAAAACTAACTTTTTGGAGGAAGAAACTATAGAATAACATCATGTTAAACATAGTATATATAATATATATTTCATGGATTTGTCAAAACTCTTGAACTTCATCGTGTGCATGGAACTTTTGGAAAATATTATTTATATCAAAAGCATTGCTCCAACAAAATAGAAGGATACACAATTATAAGAGTCTTTTAAGCCATCTATATTCCACTACTAGTACAACTCTCAATGCAACCCGGCTTTTACAAGGGCATGGAATCACATTATAGAAAATCATTGAAAATGATAATAAATAAATGGTATAATGGTGTTGAACAACCGTGATAGATCATATTATTTGTGAGGTTTTAAGGCTAATAAATGAGTACAATATTCAATTTGTTTGTTGCAATGAATCAAAATTCATTCCGTGATACCTTGACGAAGCAATTGCTTCTCTTCAATAAGTTAATAAAAGGGACACTCTCTGTTATGCAAACTACAAAAGATTCTTACAATAGGATTTCATGAAACCATGGAAATTTTCATGTTGAGGAGCCTCTTTTAGAATTGGCCATTACATAACAAATTTCTTTAGCCCAAGTTTGGTCAATATTATTGTATTGAATTGTGGGCCAAGAACATCTTTGCACTATGAATGCTCCATATATTCACTAACAATTTGTTGTTCATTTTCACTGGGGAAAGGGAAGAGAATCACAACAGAGAGAGAGGGAGCATGCCTTCACTGGTCAATGTCATTGTTGGTTTCCATTTTCACCTTCTAAACTACAATAGTGCATCGCTTGCACACTGGAAAAAAAATGAATATTACTATAAAAAATTAAAAGAGCACAAGTCGAATAAATGAATGCAAAATATTATTTCTTCAATTTTTCCTAATATTTTGAATTGACAACATTTTTGTTCAATTATGTACAACCATAATAAAATTTACATAGGACCTTCAACTACAGAGAATCCATTTTTCCAGAAAATATCTAGAAGTATACACCTCAAAAATTGAGGTAAGGTCTAGGAAGATATTGGAGTTACATTAGGAGAGATCAAACTACATATAAATGGTTGTGGCCTCACTAGTATCCTTCTCACTTCTCCAAGAAATGATCATGTATCAAGCAAATAACAATTTTTGTTTGTCTATGGGTTCAGATAGGGAATAGATATGAAGTAGGACAAATGGGGTTAGTACACATATAGGGTGCAAAGAAGGGAAGGTGCCATTGGAGTATGATATAGTTTTCTGGAAAGTTTGCTCATGTTCATAATGAAACAGGGAACATAATATATCTGCTTGTGGAACCATGCAAATGTGTGAGGATTTTAAATCCCTCGTATGGGGTTTATGAAGGCCAAAGTGACTTGTCTAAAAATTTCTATCATAGCCTGGCACTATACATTCTGCTTTAGGAATGTTTGATAATGGAATATGGATTTGCAAGTTTGTTGATTTTCATTCTCAAAATATATCACAGTCCTTTATGGTTTCAATCATATGCATATTTGGTGTGAATTGATCTAATTTATTCCATTATAAATTAACCCAAAGCTATGAGACTCGACCGAGAGAGTAACTAGGCCAAAGAGATAAGGTTGACTTGGTCTAATGAAAATGCAGTAGTTGGTTCGTGAAATTTAAAAATAAAACTAATTTTTCAGTAAAATAAAAGTTTACAATGTCCATATAATTTAAATTCTCAATAATAAGTTATAACTTATTTGAAATTATACATATGATAGTTCACACCAAAAAACACCATGGAATATGGAAAATTGATAGGTTTGCTCATTGTCAGCTGTGAAATCTGGTGAGAAAAACAAGTGAAATGAGTCTTTGGTTTTTCCTGCATCTTTTACAAACATGCCACCAAACCCGAGTCGTCATACTCACAAATCATACTTGTTGAGTCAATATAAATCATGTTTTATTTGTGAATCTAAGTCACATATGTGAGTTAACATCACAAGCATTACTCAAGGTTGAGTCGGACTCCATGGAGATGACTTGACTCATTTTAATCAAAGTGCAGAATTAGGCTCAAGAGAGAAATAGCAATCAGAAGATTTTGTTAGCACATTGAAACATCAGATTCATTGATACATCATGTCAAGTTTAACTCATATAGAGTTGACAAATCAAAACATAAAATATTGGATATCTCCATAGAATCAAAACGGTACAAGTAAACAAAGGCATGCAAAACAAATGCCGACAATGAGAAAACTCCTGCAACTCATCAACTTTACCATGATCATTGCCATTGTCATACTCTAAAATAGAATTTAGTGGCATACCAACCAATCCTAATTGTGTATATATAACTTGCTCATAAATGTATTTGGCATCATCTAGTAGATCAACATCCCAACATATGGTTATCCTTACAAATACTCTAGATTCTTCATCCTTTGAAACCAAATGATAATATGTACATATACCAACAACTTTACTAGGTTACAAGTAAGTTTGTCTCTATTAAAAATGGATGAAGTTTTCACTATACCACTTCCTCTCAACAATGGAGGAAACAAAACCTATAATAGGAATTAGATGGCATGCTAATGAATCTATATAGTTATATCCCCATGCATCCTATACCATCCAATAGGTTCCCCTTGCACTAAAATCAACAAGATTTTCAAACCATGGTTTCTTATCCCCTCCTACTATAGATAATACACCTTGGAGATGACTTTTTTCAATGCATCGATCACAAGAACATTTATAGGTGGCAATATGCTAGGGCCCTCCACCTAGCATTTGGTGTTGAATGTGTATGCGACCATATAAAGATGGGTATTCAATTTTTCCCACATATTATGTATGATTTATCGACTTTGTTCAAAGAAATATGATATAAGAACTCTTTGATGCTTATCATCTCTACCTTTCACTATTATCCTATCAATGGCCTCAAATATCCCCCTCCTCCCCCCCACCCTCTCCCCAAAAATATAGATCTAAATTTTCATAATATATCATGCCGATTATTAGCACTATGAACTCAACAAGATATTTAAATTTCACTCACTAGTCATCATGCAATATTACTTTCTTCACTTTCTTTCCATGTCCAGTGTTTGAATTCCCCTACCTATCCCAATCATTACTAACTATTGTAGAATCTAGGGAATCTTACACATCAATCATGTGTTGTAAAAAGATCAAGTTGTTGCATATAGTATCTCAACAAAATTCAAGGACTCTTACATTGGATGTGTCCTTTAAATTTATATGGAGGTGTGCATGTTTCATATGAACTTTTGTGTCTCAATACTATGAGATCAATTTGATGTGATTTAGCATATTATTAACGACATGTTCTAGTTTCAAACATTCTATGATCTCGACCTTTTTCCAATTTTCCACCATTGGAATCTGGCAGGAAATATTTGTTGAATGAATTGTTGTTTTTAATGTAGAAATGGATTTGTAACCTTCGAATAATGCTACTACAATAAGATTGTGCAATGTTAACATGTATTATTTCCTCCATTGGGTTACTGACTTCATTATCCTTGTAATATTGCCAAGGTCATGCTGATTTTTTATACATAGATTCCTTGTCGTAGGTTGTTAGGATTGTCTATTTTGATTTGTGAGTACTCTTAAGCTTCAATAAATTAGGGATTTTTCTACGTATCTAGTGTCTAAGGTTAGCTACTTTATCCACCTAACATTCTTGCAAAAGTGATTTATCCAAAAGACTCTTGCATTTGATATGAGAAAGTACACTCTAGATTCATTATTGATACTTTGTAAATTTTCTATGTACCTACTTAACCAAAGGATCACGTTCCTATTGAAAGTTCTTTCCATTATTACGAAAATAAGTACAAAAACAAATTAGTGTAGACCATTCTTATCCCTCCCACAAATAATAATAATAATAATAATAGAAAATATGGTATCTTGAGTCTAGCTATCGATCATTCTACAATCTAAATCCTACATCTATTGGCTTTTCTTAAATTTATCCTAATGGCCTTCTCAATAGAAAAAACATAATTACATATTTAACAAATAAAATTAAAGTTTAGTCTACTTTGTAACCCTGAAGGAGCCATATTTAGTAGGGTAATTGGATCAATCCTTGGCCTCTCTGCTATTCATATCGATCTTCTTCATTGGCGATACAATCTTACCATCAACTCCCTACAAAATTGTTTGGATATATATTTGTGGGATTAGATTCAACTGTGTATGTTCTAGCATTAGCTAACTAAAGTTCATGAGCATGTGGTACCTAATCCCTTCTCATAATATCAACATTAGACCTACAAAGAGTTGTACCTAGTGATTGAATCCCTTCTTACTATTCTCTTGATCTCCTTATTCATGTATTCAATCCAATTCATTCTTAGATTATGTTGTCTAATTTTTTTATTGGGTCAGTTCATCCACACTTGTCAATTCCATGCAACTATTATTTATATGATCTTTCATAGCATGCCTGATCACTATAGGGACTGATCCCTTTTAATTTACATAACCATTACCTTTATCACTTATGCAAAATTAGTCATTTAGTTTGAAATATTAGAACCTCTCAAGTATCACCCATCATTTTTTCTATCTTCTCCTTTACTAAAATATATCACATGTATTGCAAACGTATTCCTAATTTATCTCTTCTTTTCCTCTATTCTAGAATGTTTCGCTAAATAAGGGAAGCACATTGCCTTTTGGTAGAAGGATTGTCAGATTTAAAGCAACATGATGAGGCTCAATTTCCAGGTAATTGGTTTTATTCCCCAACTAGTTAGATTCAAATTCCTATGAATTCCTCAAGTTACACTTATTTATATATTGATCTACTTATGATATTCTTTACTAATATTAACTCCTAGATCTGTCAGTGACTTTAGTGTCTGCGGGGGTGGCCCACCCCATTAGGATAGAGAGTTATATCCCTCCCTATATTTGTCTCATGTCATTGTTATATGTGTCTCGTGTCCTTATGCTGGAAAGGGAGGAGGATTCTAGACCAGTATGTTCCACTTAGTTTAAAATATTTACTTGATAAAATCTTGTTAAGTTTGAGCAAGTTGTGGTTTCATTAACTTGCATGGTTGGGGACAAACCTTGATTGAGTTGATAACTATTATATTTATACTTGATATCCCTTTCTAATGTTTCTTTTATTCTTTCCTAGTCTCGTGATAGTGGAAGGACCTATTAAATACTTCAAATTTTTTAGATCTTCCATTCCCTTATCTAAATCAAATATCTTCAAGAACTAAATGCATAAGGATTTTCTACCCATGGGCATCCCTAAAAGATCTATTTATCCTTATGGTTCCACAAAAAATTAAAAATGGACATATTGTTTTTCCATGTTTATTCCATCTAGTTTTGGTTTCTACTGTAACCATAACTTTGTTGGCAATTCTCCAAGAGAAAACATTTTGTTTTGGTGAAACAGATTTCCATCACACATAAACAATGAACTTGAAATCTTGGTTGTGAATTTGTGTGTGTCCTCCCATCTGATCTCTTAATCCAAAGGCATATTAGATCGCTCCTTTGGAAAGGATGATCACTTAGTCTCCTACTAGACAAGGGTATCTTCTTCACTAATAACTTTGAATGGAATAATTCCATTGGTCAAACCATGTAAGTCCACTATATTGCAAAAATTGTTCTTGTAATTAATGGAATATGACACCATGATCCTTCAAAATATCTTTGAGGTTTTGGATTCCTTCTACTCTATCCATTGTTATTGAGTGTTCCTCTTGTTGAAATGATGGTAATCTTCGCTTGTGGTTATTTTTTACTATGGCTAAGCACCCTCATTATGGTATTCATAAGTTATGGTTTAATAGCCAGCCTCATAACTTTATTGTATATTATTCTATACCTAGGCATTTGTGGGCCCATAACCCTCTCATGGAGGAATGTGAACACCTCACGAGTTATTTGTAACATCATATTGGTTCATTTAGCCTACATGCACCCACTTCTTGTGTTCTCATTTCAAGCTTGGTGTTACACATGTGTGGCATATCTATGTATAGCACACCTCTACTACAGCTATAGAACACTTGCTCAAGGGATTATTTAGAATTATTGTCTCTCTCTACTACTGCAGGTTGTAGGGTTTGTTGGTGGATCCATTCAATATAGTGTTGAAAATATTGCTGATGTCGCAATATATCGTGAGTTTTATATGCTGACAATAATATCGCCATAAAAATTGCGATATTTTTAAAATTTGAATATATCAACAATATTTAGGAATAAAATGGAAAATATTGGTATAGCTTTTTGGTTTTTTTAGGATTTTGTTTGCTCACTTTGAAGAGGGAAAGTAGGGGATTGAGAACAAAGAGGTTACTCACTATTACGTAGGGGTTACTCAAAGGGTGATAGAAGGAGGAGGTTGTTTTAGATGTTTAAAATTTTGAAAAAATGAATATTTTGTATTTTTTTAAAGTTCTCTAATATTTTCCCTAATGTTTCTGATAAGGCTTTTTTTGGACCCTCGGGGATATATTTGCCAACATGATATTTGCAACATTAATTCAATCCTTTCTTGGTTGTGAATTTGTGTTTGTCCTCCCATCTGATCTCTTAAGCCGAAGGCATATTAGATCGCTCCTTTGGAAAGGATGATCACTTAGTCTCCTACTAGACAAGGGTATCTTCTTCACTAATAACTTTGAATGGAATAATGCCATTGGTCAAACCATATAAGTCCATTGTATTGCAACAATTTTGTTCTTGTAATTAATGGAATATGACACCATGATCCTTCAAAATCTCTTTGAGGTTTTGGATTCCCTCTACTCTATCCATTGTTATTGAGTGTGCCTCTTGTTGAAATGATGGTAATCTTCGCTTGTGGTTATTTTTTATTATGGCTAAGCACCCTCATTATGGTATTAATAGGTTATGGTTTAATATCCAGTCTCATAAATTTATTTTATATTATTCTAGACCTAGGGATTTGTGGGCCCATAACCCTCTCATAGAGGAATGTGAACACCTGACGAGTTATTTGCAACATTATATTTTTTCATTTAGCCTACATGCACCCGCTTCTTGTGTTCTCATTCCAAGCTTGGTGTTACACTTGTGTGGCATATCTATGTATAGCACACCTCTACTACAACTATAGAACACTTGTTCAAGGGATTATTTAGCATTATTGTCTCTCTATTACTGTAGGTTGTAGGGTTTGTTGGTGGATCCATTCAATATAGCATTGCAAATATTGAAAAAATATTGTTGATGTCGCAATATATCATGAGTTTTCTATGCTGACAATAATATCACAATAAAAATTGCGATATTTTTAAAATTTGAATATATCGACAATATTGAGGAATAAAATGGAAAATATTGGTATAGATTTTTGGCTTTTTAGGATTTTGTTTGATCACTTTGAAGAGGGAAAGCAGGGGATTGAGAACAAAGAGGTAACTCACTATTACAGAGGGGTTACTCAAAGGGTGATAGAGGGAGGAGGTTGTTTTAGATGTTTAAAAATTTGAAAAAATTAATATTTTGTATTTTTTAAAAGTTTGTTGATATTTTCCCTAATGTTTTTTATAAGGTTTTTTATGGACCCTCGGGGATATATTTGCCAACATGATATTTGCAACATTAATTCAATCCTTTCTTGGTTGTGAATTTGTGTTTGTCCTCCCATCTGATCTCTTAAGCCAGAGGCATATTAGATCACTCCTTTGGAAAGGATGATCACTTAGTCTCCTACTAGACAAGGTTAGCTTCTTCACTAATAACTTTGAATGGAATAATGCCATTGGTCAAACCATGTAAGTCCACTGTATTGCAACAATTTTGTTCTTGTAATTAATGGAATATGACACCATGATCCTTCAAAATCTCTTTGAGGTTTTGGATTCCTTCTACTCTATCCATTGTTATTGAGTGTTCCTCTTGTTGAAATGATGGTAATATTCGCTTGTGGTTATTTTTTATTATGGCTAAGCACCCTCATTATGGTATTAATAGGTTATGGTTTAATAGCCAGTCTCATAAATTTATTTTATATTATTCTAGACCTAGGGATTTGTGGGCCCATAACCCTCTCATGGAGGAATGTGACCACCTCACGAGTTATTTGCAACATCATATTGGTTCATTTAGCCTACATGCACCCACTTCTTGTGTTCTCATTTCAAGCTTGGTGTTACACTTGTGTGGCATATCTATGTATAGCACACCTCTACTACAGCTATAGAACACTTGTTCAAGGGATTATTTAGCATTATTGTCTCTCTATTACTGTAGGTTGTAGGGTTTGTTGGTGGATCCATTCAATATAGCATTGCAAATATTGTTGATGCAGCAATATATCATGAGTTTTCTATGCTGACAATAATATCACCATAAAAATTGCGATATTTTTAAAATTTGAATATATCGACAATATTTAGGAATAAAATGGAAAATATTGGTATAGATTTTTGGTTTTTTTAGGATTTTTTTTCTCACTTTGAAGAGGGAAAGCAAGGGATTGAGAACAAAGGGTTTACTCACTATTACAGAGGGGTTACTCAAAGGGTGATAGAGGGAGGAGGTTGTTTTAGATGTTTAAAAATTTGAAAAAATAAATATTTTGTATTTTTTTATATTTCGTTGATATTTTCCCTAATGTTTCTGATAAGGTTTTTTATGGACCCTTGGGGATATATTTGCCAACATGATATTTTCAACATTAATTCAATCCTTTCTTGGTTGTGAATTTGTTTGTGTCCTCCCATCTGATCTCTTAAGTTGGAGGCATATTAGATCGCTCCTTTGGAAAGGATGATCACTTAGTCTCCTACTAGACAAGGGTAGCTTCTTCACTAATAACTTTGAATGGAATAATGCCATTGGTCAAACCATGTAAGTCCATTGTATTACAACATTTTTGTTCTTGTAATTAATGGAATCTGATACCATGATCCTTCAAAATCTCTTTGAGTTTTTGGATTCCTTCTACTCTATCCATTGTTATTGAGTGTTGCTCTTGTTGAAATGATGGTAATCTTCGCTTGTGGTTATTTTTTATTATGGCTAAGCACCCTCATCATGGTATTAATAGGTTATGTTTTAATATCCAGCCTCATAACTTTATTTTATATTATTCCATACCTAGGCATTTGTGGGACCATAACCCTCTCATGGAGGAATGTGAACACCTCACAAATTATTTGTAACATCATATTGGTTCATTTAGCCTACATGCACCCACTTCTTGTGTTCTCATTTCAAGCTTGGTGTTACACTTGTGTGGCATATTTATGTATAGCACACCTATACTACAGCTATAGAACACTTGTTCAAGGGATTATTTAGCATTATTGTCTCTCTATTACTGTAGTTTGTAGGGTTTGTTGGTGGATCCATTCAATATAGCATTGCAAATATTTCAAAAATATTGTTGATGTCGCAATATATCGTGAGTTTTCTATGCTGACAATAATATCGCCATAAAAATTGCGATAATTTTAAAATTTGAATATATTGACAATATTTAGGAATAAAATGGAAAATATTGGTATAGATTTTTGGTTTTTTTAGGATTTTGTTTGCTCACTTTGAAGAGGGAAGCAGGGGATTGAGAACAAAGGGGTTACTGACTATTACAGAGGGGTTACTCAAAGGGTGATAGAGGGAGGAGGTTGTTTTAGATGTTTAAAAATTGGAAAAAAATGAATATTTTGTATTTTTTAAAGTTCATTGATATTTTCCCTAATGTTTCTGATAAGGTTTTTTTCTGGACCCTCGGGGATATATTTTCCAACATGATATTTGCAACATTAATGCAATCCTTTATTTGTCTCTTGTGATATCAACACCATTCCATTACTTGACCCTTTTTTCTTGGGTTAAATAAAAGGTTTAGGACCACCAAGGCGCAATTATCTTCACAAGCTTTTCCAGTGGTATTCCAGTAATTAAGTGGCTAGGAACCAAGAGGGATTCAATCTGGTGTGCACTATTGAAGTATATGAAAAGGATGATATACTTCCAAAGCTCATCTAAAGGTGTGAATAGGTTCAACAACCTCTTTTCTCCTTTCACTACTGTGAGCCACATTGGGCCTTCCAAGTTCCACTCATATGCCTCCTACATTTGTAGGAGCATACATTATTGATGATGCCACCGGATTGTTGATTCTTCATTGCCATTTCTTTGAAGACCATAATTAGTCACATAATATTTTAATTGGACTTTTCAAAACCATCTTAGGGAAATAGAGGGATGAGGAAGTATAGGTTTGGAAATGGACCTAGTTGCTGGGTAACTGGAGTTGGTAACTCAAGAAACATAACTCCATACTTTTCAAATTTGAACTTACCTCTTGAAGCTGTAAAACAAATTTGGAGAGATTGAAACCAAGTTTATATTTTGTCCCTTGTGGTGTCTCTTAGCATAACTAGTGTAACTGTAATTTCATGTGTTATTCTAAGCCATTTTAGAATATTCATATCTTTTATCCAAGGAATCAGGTCATAAAAAATTTCACCTATAATAAAAAAAAATAGGGGGTAAAGGACATCATCCTATTTTAATATATCATGAGCTATTTCCATTAAAAAATTGAGAAACATTGTTGGTTAGGTGTTCTTGGTAGTTGGATTGAATCCAGTCAGCCACAACTATTATAATATCAAATATATTCATCTCTTGTACAAAGGTTGTCTGATTCTTTTTGCAACACTTTATCTGGAAAGTGACAGTGGTTAGCAAACACATTTACAAATATTATGTAGCTCACATTACAATTGCTCCATATTCTATTACGGGCATTTACTTTTGGTATCAAGGCTTCAAAAAGTAAGGATCATTGTTGGTGCACTTTTCCTATAAGTTTGTTCCTCACAAATCATATCCTTCAACAATGAGAGACATCTATCCATGATTAACTTACAAAATTCTACTGGAAAACTAGCCACTCCTGAGGTTTTTGTCTATGGCCATTGCATTGTTTTTTTATTCTATTTCTTGATTTGTTGGTTCTTGTTCTAAATTCACTTTTAATTGTCCAGTGTCTTCCTAGTTTAGACTCTAAAGAGGCTACTTTCCTTCAGAGAAATTTTTCAGTTAGCAATGTCTTTATCAAAATTCTAAGAGGAGCACAAGTCTTGGAAGCAACTGGTTATAATTTATCTTATCAAAGTTGATTTTCATAAGTCTGTTATTGTCATTTCTGCTACAAGAAATATTTTCTCTTTCATCTTAACATTGATATGGGACTAGATGTGGAGCAAGGTGAGAAGAACCAACAATGAAACTCTTAGGACATGGAGTGCCAAAATGAACTTGCTCAAAGAACAATATTTTATTCTATACTCTATGTGATGTACAATGGGAGAGGAGTTGCCTTAAGTATAAAGGATACTTTTAAATGAGGGTGCACATGGCCCTTCCCAATGTAGTATAACCCTACTTGCAATCAGCTACAACATCAAATTTCCCGACTATACAAAATGTGCACATGGTTGTCCTTAATTCCAAATACAAATTAAAATGCATTAATTTTAAATTTAGGATTAGCACATTAGTATTTGGTTTTGGTCCATTTACTATATTTTTCTCTCTCTTTGATATTAATAGCATATATTTTGATTCTCCAGGTAGCATCAATAATCCTAGCAAAAGTGTGACGAGTCTGCTTACCCATTTAAATCTGAAAGGTAGGTGCTTCTTGATACCTCAATGCCACTATTGAACAAAGAGTTTTCCACATCTATTTTGTCATCTTGAAGATACATCTGTGTTAAAATTTTAAATAAGGTTTTATTGTTCATGTTCCAAGTATATAAACATATAGAGATTTTTTATAACAGATTAATAGCATACAATGTAATTATCGAATGTGTTACATGTAATTGCAGTTTTAAAATGAATATATAAAATCCTACATTACCTAAGTGTTACTACCTATGTGTTGATCATTACTACATGGGTGCAGTAAAAAGGGAAGATAAAAAATTAATGGCAAAATAGATATACCTCAGACCTAGAGCCCAAGTCTTCAACTATCCACACCCTTCACATATGCATGATAAAGCAAAGCAATGATTCTACATAAATTAATCAAAGCACAATAGATGCCAAAGGTAATCTACAATGGAAACTGATATTTCCAAACCTTACAAGGACCTTAAGACGACTCAGTTTTCCCTCGTGACATCGCCCTATTTCAAAATGCTAATCGCGCAAAACAAATTATAGCCCTACGTGGACATTTTTTTGCGCAATTGTTTCGGCTTACAATTTCTACAAAATTATATAATAATGACAGAAAAATATAAACCCTGAACAATTTGATAAAAAAAGACAGATCCGAGGATTCAAAGTATGGAATATACAACATAGATCCCGTAATGAAAGAAGATTATTTTTCAAGATAAAAAGACACAAATGAAAGGATTTGAAAGGACTAGTGTTGTTTAGGGCACAAAATTACATTCAAAACAACATATGTTAGATAAACTAATGATTCCCACATTGCAGAACTAACAATGATAGCATTGGACGATTGATCACTTTCACAAAGAATTCGAATGCCCTAAAAGCAAAATAATGGCATTCGTAGATTCATTCATTTGTCTAATAAATAAAAGTCGACTGATACTAAGAGGAAACAATGGCATTTCTACATTCATTCATTTGTTTGATAAATTAAAACCGACTAATACTGAGCTTTGTAGCTATGGATTGGCTTTGAACTATTCATAGTCATACACACTAACCTCATTCTTAGTAGATGGACCCAATTATTATATGATTATAGGAAATTGAACCTTGACTGGAATAATAATAGAATTGGAGTGTAAGGAAATTGAACCTTGGAGTCTGGGCGTGATTGCAAGAGATGAAATTCCATATCCTGGTAACCTCGAATTGGAGTGTAAGGAAATTGAACCTTGGAGTTTGGATGTGATTGCAAAACTAAAATTCCAAAGCCTGGAAACCTCCGAATAACCTTACCAAGAGCCTGACAACTCCAAAATAACTTTGAAACCTGATTCTCCCAAATTGAAACCCTGTTAAGATTTGAAACTCGATTCTATCAATGTATAGGGACGAAATCAGTCCCATTCTGCCCCGATGCCAATATTTATGGATGAATTTCTATAAAAATTTCTCCAAAAGGAAAATATAGGGGCGTTTGGCACTAGTATTTGGATTTACAAGCAAAATATTGGGCAAAATTTCAATTGTTAACCTCCATGGCCATAAATAAGGGGTGAATGGAGAATTTTACAGGAATTTATAGTGGGAGAAATCCATTTTTCCCCAATTTTCTTGTAAATAATACTATGCTAACCTCCTTTGAACCTTTTTTTGGTAAATAAATTGTGGACTAAATTTTAGTAATGAAAATAAAAAAATTTAATATAAAATATTCGCCCACTAAATTTTTAAAACCCCCTAAAATTCACCCATGAGCGAAAATTCACCCCTAAAATCATCTATGATCTTGAATAACTTCCTTATAACTTGTCATATCATTGGTCATATTTACTATATCCTCCCTCTTAACTAACCATCTTATTTTTCAAGTTAGCTAAATCAATCATTTTCATTGTTCCTTTAATCATATCTTCCAACCTGGACACACTAAAATATATGTCTTCTCTTTCATCATAGGTCAGGGATGAATCCTCTAGTGGTTTGATTGGAGTGTGATTTTTTCCACTGCCACTTGGTGGCATTTTGAACAATATAGATATATCACACCTTATGTTCACCTCAAATAGATCATTCTACTAAAAGTTATTTCAAAATTTAAAATGACGTACCCTTTTCCAACCTTGATTTGAAGACTGATTTCAAACTAATGCAATCCCAAAATTTCAGCCCCTCCAAGTCTGAAATATTATCTTGTGGTATCTTGGTATGTCCTCTTTCCAATTCTACAGGTCTCGTGGAATTTGGATGTGCCAAGAAAACGTTGTGCCAATTTTCCCAATACCTGTTATTTTTGTCCTTTTCATAAGAGTGAGAGTGTATGGCCTGCCACGTGTCCAATTTTTTGAATCTAATCCTGAAACTTCTACTAAAGATACTATATTCTATCTTATTTTTTATGCAACCGGTCTCACCCAATTTGGATCTTGCATGATCTAGATATAAAAAGTTTCCCTAGAAAATATGTTTGAGACTAACTTTTGGACTAGTCAGAAACACTATCTTCCCATGGGTATAACTCCGAGCCTGTAATGAGTCTATATCTGAAATGTTTACCACAGATAGCTCAGTATGTTTTCTAAATGGGTTCCAAGTTTTACTATCTGAAACCCTGTATAAAAATATATATATAGAAAAAATTATAATATGACTTGTTTTGGAAGCATCCAAGATCTGGTACCAAATGTCATGCTACAAATTTCCAAAAAGAGCATAAATAGACTAGAAATAGTACTCCACGCCTTTAATTAAGAAAATAGATGAATTCATCGGTGAGAAATAAAAGGGGTTGTAGGTGGACTAGGAGGTTAATAACATGACCCTAAACTAGAACCCAAAATGTGTCTTAACTATTTTTTAATCCTTAAAAAAATTTATTAGTCTTAATCCTTGGTTATGACTCAAGTATGATTAATGGAAAGCTAAATGAAGGTTTAAGGACACTTATGGATGTGAGTCTTTTGGAAAGACCAAGTGGGAAATTCTTTCCATGCAGCTAATGCATGTATTCAGAAAGTATGAGAATCAATTCTCTCCCTGATTCGAACTCTCTGAGCACATGAACTAACTGACAGGGACACTGTGGAACACTCTGAACTCTCTATGAACTCTCTGAGCACACAAACTGTCTAACTATTCCACTAGTATGGATGGGGAAAAATACTTTTGTCACTGATTTGTAAGTGAACCCTTATATTTTACTGTGTGTGAAAGTTCTAAATCAACCCTTGACCTTGATATGGAATTTTAAAAGTTTGCTAAACGTCCCAGGTCACCAATTGTCGTTGTATTATCCATAACAACATTGCCAATGAAATGGAAAACTATGAATGAAATTTCGATGGAATTCTTGGCAGTGAATTATTGTGAGTACACATTGTGTTGTGTGGGAATGAAATCAAGGACGGTAATGCACTATGTGGTGTGAACTGGTTGGTGCTAGAATTCGTAAATTTAACCATGTTGATGTGTGGAAATTGTTGAGTTCCAAACTATGAGAGATATCCTGGTGAGGAATTACTCTGTTCACTTGTCCATTTTCCTTTTCCCGTCAAGCTTGAGATTTTACTGGTGAATTCAAAGTCCCATCTCGAGGGTGGCACCTTGTTGAGAGATTGATGAACAAGGAAACCTACGATTGGGTGGAGCGTGCCTCACACGCAACCAATTGATGTGAGTACACATTATTTTGTGTGGGAATGAAATCAAGGAACGTAATACACTATTTGGTGTGAACTGGTTGGTGCCAGAATTTGGAAATTTAACCATGTTGATGTCTGGAAATTGTTGAGTGCCAAACTATGAGAGATATCACTGTGAGGAATTACTCTATTCACTTATCCATTTTCCTTTTCCCATCAAGCTTGATATTTTTACTGGTGAATTCAAAGTCCCAACTCGAGGGTGGCACCTTGTTGAGAGAGTGATGAACAAGGCATCCTATGGTTGGGTGAAGCATGCCTCACACACAACCAATTTCCAAAGTCGACATTATACAGATAAGTAATGCATGTTATATTTTTGTTAATTAATTATTTGGCTTGAGTTTAATGGATGAAATGTTCTCTGAAGAATATTAATTATTGAGTAACTATGTTGTTATGCAAAATGTTGTGTTTTGTTTAGTTATTATTTATGGTTATGTTTTTTTAACAATCTACGAAGTCTCTGAATTATAAATTGCAGTAAATATGAAGCTTATGACTTGGATCTTCATGTAAGACCTTTCATATATGTAAATGATATTATTTTCTTTTAGAATGAATCTTGTAAATGAACAATTAAACTTTTTTTTTTTTTTTTTATGTTGGGTGTAAAACCGCGCTGATTCGTTTTGGTATAGACTTCTATGAATTGGTTAATATTCTATCTTAGAATGAGATAATTTATTTGTAGAGATAACTAGTTGGATAAATTGCTTGGACATTGCATAAGTATTGTGCATAATTAAATAGGTATGTAATTTTGCATGTCATATTAAAAAAATTGTATGCCTATAATTACCTTTATGAATATGCAATAAGGAGAAATGGAATGTGTTTCCAATTCTTATTGTATGTGTTCAAAGATGAATGGAAGCTTGTCAATGGTTCAGTCATCCTGTAAGTCAACTCTGCATTTATGTGAGAGTATAGTGTTGCTTGAATAAACTAAGGCGGACTTGTTCAAGGCTCATGGCTTGTAGTAGTAAAGTTTGTATAGTTTTTAAATCAACTTGGTATAAATGAGCCTTGTTTATGAAGTTCTAGGAGAGCTTGAGTTATGTGACAGTTGATAGGAAACCTGTTAAAAGGGTTGATGGAATTCAATTATAAGAGTGACAACTTGTACAAGTGTTGTGAATTATTCATTGTTTTGCACATTCCTTTTTAACAAGTAAAATGATTCTGTTGTTATGTTGAATTATAAATTTATCCTTATTCAGGATATTTGTGGACGCTAAACTTAGGTCTGTAAATTTTAAAATTTAGTGTTAAACCTTGAAGATGAATGGCTAGTTTCCATATTCATTTTTAAATATGTTTTAAGTTATTGCTGACAGATTGTATGCATGTGTTTGCATCATTTGTTTATTAGTTATGTTTTTATGTCTTAGTCTATTTTTTTTAGATGATATTGTCTAATTTCCAAGTACAGAGTTGTTAAATACCTTCCGATAATTCTTAGTAGCATGAGCATGTTCTACAGAGTTTTAGAGTATAAGTAAGTGCTATTGTACGCAGGGTGCTATTATTCGCAGGTGAAAACTGTTGGGTATGTGGCAGGGTCACAACGGGGTGTGTTAGAATAATTTAACTTATGGGTTTATCTTATGCCTACAATTTAACTTATGGCATAAAATTATTTTCTAATAAAAATAAATAATTTTTATAATCAATTATAAGTAGATTATAAAAAATATAATAATTTATATTTATATTTGTTAATGCCCAAATTTCGCACACATGCGGCATTTTGGTTAATCTTGTAGTAAGGTGTCATCAACATATAGCATGCAGACCAGCAAAGACATCCTCATAAAATCTAAAAAACAGCATGAGTAAAAAAATTCTAGAAACAATAAAAGAAATAAGTAGCATGGTTACACCCATAATAGCCCACACTACAATGCGTATTATTAGTTTTGTGTATGCGCTAGCCTAGCATGGATTTTCCTTCGAAATCCATGTGAATATAAAAAAAGTCAGGACTACAACCACCCATGGTGCATTGAAGGCTCATCAAAGATCCATCACATCCAAGAATTCAAATTTGGCTCCTCATGTACTTGGGATCATTGAATGGACCCCCTTTGTGTACTTTGGAGCTAGATGATGGACTGAATGAGTCCACATTTGGATCTAGTTGTTTCTTGTCCACTTCTAGGCCTATAAAGGAATCCATGGGCATGCATCTAAGGAGAGAAAATTTAGAGCAATGTTATGTTGTTGGAATTGTGTTGGAACTTCTTCCACCTCTTCCCATACCTACTAGCATTCCTCCAACTCCCTTTCCACCTTCCTCCAAGGGGAAAGTGTTTCTCCCATTTGTTCTTTCAAGTTATTTAGCATTTAGTGTGGACAAAAAGGACCTCCCTAAGAGAGATTGTTGGATTCCCTTGAGTCCCACACCTCCTAGGTGACACTAAATGTAACAAGCTTGACCATTGGACAATCTAAATTGGTTCTAGCATTTGCTTCTTGTTGTGGTTTTCATATTCTCACTCCCTTTGCTTTGTTTCAAGTTTTTTTTTTTTCTAACAAGAGCTTGTAGGATCAATTTGGAATCATTCACATTTTATTTAGTAACATAATACTAGACCTTGTTGACAACCTCAAAGGCTTCATCCAACAACATGGGAAGGGCTGCACACCTTTGTGCAAATTTTCCCGCAATAGTATTCATGGCAACTCCACTTAATTTTTGTTCATTTCTCTTCAACTAGGTTCTTATTTGCTAAATCACTAATTTTGGGTTCTTGTATTTTGTAGGAGAACAAGTCCATACCATTCATTCATAGATATCGGCCTCCTTTGGGCTATAATTGATGTTTACACAGTAGCCTGGATCCAAACTCCCTGAGCGCGCTATCTGTGCGGAGTTTTCTTCGACAGTCACACTACTGCGCAGGATTTTCTTCTTTCTTATGCATGACAATATTCTCTCCTCTATCACAAATCTCACGTTTCATAATCAAGCTTCTAGTGCCTCTATATTAGGGAAACCTGCACTGTTGGTGCATCTATATCGTGAAAATCCACGCTATTGTCTTTTACTTTGTTTTTTATCAGTTTTGCATACAATCCTATAGTCCTAATGACTGCTCACTAATGAGCCAGTATTAAATTAACTTGCAATATTCAATTTTTCCTTAGTAATTAGCTCACCTAACCCAATATTAGGAAGTAAATAGACTTTCTCTTGAAATTTACCAGGTAAGATACTTTGGGGCTTTTAACGGGTCTCCTAGTCATCACTAGTATTGAAGACTTCATTCTTGTTATTTAATTATTTATGTTTTAGGCATAGTGTAAATCCACTTTTACAGACAAGCAAGGATCTAAAGACTCTAATCTCCTGAAGCATGCTCTTCACCTCACATTCCATGCAATCTTGGTGAATCGGAAAAATAAGAGAAGTGTGAAATACCTCCATTGCACACTTTTCAATTTCGTAAGCATCATTGATCTAGATTGTTAGTTGCAAGAACCATTTGCATCTTTTGAGTTGAATTAGGAACTACATTTGCATTTACTTTGAAATATTTAGTTAGTCATAACAATAATATCATTTTCTTATTACACACATGTGTCTCCACTATTACACACTAAGAGACCTAAAGAATCTCTTACTTTGAGTATGCTCTCCATCTCGCACCTCGTGGGATCTTGATGGATCATAAAGAAGTAGTATTGTGAAATATATCTTCTACACTCTTTAAGCGAATTTGAACCCTTAAAATCAACACTTGTAAATTATCAACCAACTAAATTCCTCCATAAGAGCTCACAAGAAAAATTATAGCTTGGTTATGATTTATTGGCATAGGCATCCATTAATTCCCACCAATCTAGCTTCATTAAGTTTTTGAAATATAGCATTGTTGACTTATATGGTACTTTTAAATCCTGCTATTAACAAGTGTTAAAATACAACCCAAATAAGAAGGTGTGGTTCTCAAGGATGTGAAATTCAATGTATAGCTGCCCTACTCTCCCCAAAGAGTCACTTAGATTGTTGTGGAGATCACATTATATTTCCCAAGAATGACCACTAATCCACACTTGATGCAAGTATCTTAGTGTCCAAAATTAGGATATCACCAAGGAGAAATTGCGAGTGTAATTGACTCTTGAAGTCAAATATTATCGTTGGGAAATGTTTCCAATCTATTTCGGGACATAGCCCCATCGGTGGTATAACTGACTATTTGTTACCTTCACTAGTCAGTCATTGCGTGGATCCCATTATCATTATTGATTTTGTTTTTGGAAGGCCCAATTACATTTGAGAGGAAGGATGTAGGTATTTAGGGAATTTACATTTATTTTCTTTTTAAATACAATTTCACCCACTCGTAATTAAAAATAACCTACATGTGGGAGCACTTGCACTAAAATTGACATAGCACATATCACTCACATTGCACCATTTTACATTTTTTCAAATTGTATTTATTCCCACCATCAGTCTCACTTGTCACTAAACTTCCACCATATAGGAACAAAACCCCCTAAGGAATTCATGTAGATTGCATGGCCTTTCCTCTCTCTCGAGAGGTGTTTTCCCATTTTATCCTTGTGGTTCATGAGGGAGATACTCTAGCCAGGGCTTCTCTCATCTAGCATTGATAGGATCATCCGGCTGCTTTCTTGATTCATTTTCTCCCATTGTATAAAGTGTAGATCCTTTTGCTTCATCCTCTCATGGAAAATACCCCCCTTTATTTCCACCTCTCGGAATCCACCTTCCTCTTCTCCCTCTTCGGGAGGAGGACATACAGTATCCTTATCTTCACATCAGAGATATATATCACTGCCACACATGTTATCCCCCTTGAGGTAACAACACATCATATGATGGCGAGACCTAATACCAACCTACATTTCATGGCTATCTTGAATCTCCCTGATTTGGCCAAATTGATCAATGAACCCATAGTGCATGATCCAACATGGATAGCTATGCCCGATAAGTTCCCCTCAGATATCCCTAAATTTGAAGGGAAACAGGGAGATGACCTATAAAACCACATCATGTCATTCCATTTATGGTGTTCCTCTAATAGAATAGTGAAATACTTAATGAGGCTTTTCCTCTTTTAGCGAACCCTTATAGGAATAACTACAAAATGGTATGTGAACTTAGCAGGATCAATCTATGCCACATTTGGGACAATATCCACCATATTTCTCACTTACTTTCAGCTTCCCATTTTCCATGAACTCAGTCTCAAAATTCTCACATAATTTCAATAAAATACCTCTACCCACATAGCGGACAACATCAATGAGTGGCATAGATGACGTACATTGTAAAAAATTGACATACAACCTCAGTACCTATTGGATTGGTTCATCAATTCACTCCAACATGCAATTGCAAAGGATGTGCCAACCTCATTGCCCCAAACTAAGGAAGATTCCATCCTAAAGGCCCAACATTTTGATCTCATTTATGCACAATTCAGTTACTTGTACACCATCCTACCCGATGCCCCTTGGAATCGATCTTTGGATCCTACACCTGTGGGTTCATCACATTTAGCGGATGGGATTATCAAGTCCATTTCCCAACACGGAAAGGTTCCCCCTCCTCTAAATCCCATTTCATTCAATATGGAACCACAATACCCATCCATCCCTCCTGTATATGGCACCATTTTCACCTCTAAAAAGGTATTTACCTGCACTCCCTCAGTGTCATCATCAATACCTTCGCCGAGTCATGGCATTGAACAAACGTTGATTCCATTACTGCCTCCCATTTTTCAAATACCATTCTTGTACCCCCCAACATGAGTACAAGGGATGTCGGTTATGGCTCAACTGACTCTACCTAGGCTCACTTTGGGGATGCATCTATCGTACCTCACTTCACACTACCAAAAAATTACCTCAAAACCAGTGGCCCCTATGAGTTTGTCCCACGGGGGCTTCAGTAGAAGGCAATATAATATCACGTTCATTCATATTGAAGTATTAAATATTCATAAAAACCTAAAAATTATATTGCTTATATATTAAGGGGCAAAGGGTTTTTTTATTTAATGTAACAATACAAAAATACTTTGAGGTCTTTTTTATATGGGCGGGCTGACAAATATCCGCCAAATGGAGATGGCGGGATCACGATTGGATGAGAAATCGGGTTGAGGCAAGGCTCGAGCTTACCAGTACGCAGGGAAATCACGTCTTGAGGCATGCTTGAGGCTAGGGTTTTTATGATGAATTGGGTTTCCAGTCGATCATAGTCAAGACATAGTGGTCATTAACAACCAATTGTTACCAATAACACTCAGCCAGTTGTTACCAATAGACTTGGGAGGATCTAAGCATTCAGGGCCTGTTATATGGCCTTGATAGGCCTTGGGCGCTTGAATAGCCAACCACTCGTGCCTATTAAAGGCCTTGTGAGGTTTAGTCAACCTCCTAGAGCTTGTTACAGGCCCTGGGGGCTTGGATACCTATCCCACAATAGGCTTAGTCAGCAAGTGGGGAACTGCAACATGCAATCTAAATGTTGTACTATATGCATTGGCTCTAGTGACATACGAGAAGTGATCTCCTATCTTTTCATTAGACCATTAAAAGTTGCAAATCATAATGATATGTGGTTGAGTAATTGCATTGTGGGTGAAGTAATGTGCATCCACAATATACATCAAAAGAAGCAAGGTGCATTGTAGAATGCATGTGGGGTCATAAGAGGGGTATCATATCAATATACTAGGTAGAAATATAAAGGGGTATAAAAAATGTTAATGAAAAAATTGATACATACAATATCTAGTGAAAATAGGGTTTTTTTTAATTGGGAAGTCATATTGGGAGGGGGTAAAAAAAACGATTTTGGAAGGTATTTTCCAATATTTAGTGAAATTAGGGGTATTGTTTCATATGCCACGAACGAACGTGCTATGATAGTGGTTTATTGAGTGAAGCCCCCGTGGTTTGTCCCCCTCTCGGTCGTTAGGCCATCTAGGCCGGTTATGTATTCTATACTGATCATCAAGCCTGCAACACCTGTGACTAAGCCACCATCAGCTATCATTAAACACACCAATGGAGGAATGAGACAACCTAGGTTGAAATCCCCTGTCGTCACCAACCCTCTCCCCAAACCATTATCGACAATATTCAATCCTAAAATAGGGGGCATTACCTAATAAAAGTTAAAAGACCCAATATTGACAACCACTAATCGTGCAACAAGGGTCACTCCACTGTGTTCTCTATGGAGGAAACAAGTCCATGTAGACAACTTATGCCCCACCTTGTCAAAGCTCATGAATCTGCTTAATACCCTTGTTAGTGTGATGCATGCGGAATAGGTGATAGCATGGGGCACATATCCATCCTCGTCTTTTCCCACCATGACAACTAAGTCCAAGTTGTTGCGTACCAATCACGCATATTCGATTTTCTCTCAGTTTGGGATATATATGCACCATTGCCCCGACCTCCCTCGATATCAAGACACTCTGGAAACCATTCGCCTCACCAGCCCTTTCATTGCGAGTCCTTCACCTCAACCACGAGAAACGACTTCCATAAATGTCATCACACAACAACGTCCAAATCCATAGTGATCACCTTAGAATCACTTAAACTGGAAGAATCACACATACCACTCCCCAATCAATAATTCCCCCCTTGGCATCCTCAAATTCCTACCATTGTTCTCAATCAATTTTACACCACTTGCCCATGTAGATCATGTAGGTTTTTGACTCACCATTCTTTCCAGTGTCCTCTATTGGGCACATTATGCACACTTCATGTAGCACATAAGTTCCTATTGGAGAACCTCACCCCTTTGGGAACAAACCTTCCCATAGTATTTGAAGAAGAAAAAATATCTAACACTGACACTAAGGAATTTGATACACCATTTGTCTCTCCTTCACTCAGTAGTGATGATCCTCCATCATCAGTTTCCAAGCAAGATCTCAGATCATCACTACTGTTGGGAGAAGCACACCACCTTCTGGTCTTCCCCCCAAAGGAGATCCTCTCCCCTCCACAAATCCCCATTTTCTACGTGGATATCCTTCATATTGAATTGACGCCCCTTCCACCAACTACTGGTGAAACCTATGTTGACCCCACTTAACTGGAAGATCCCAAAAATTCTACCCACAACAATAGGTCCCCACTAATATTGGGTTTGAAGACTCATATTTAGATGAAGACATGTTAAAGGAATATGTATTCTTCACGGAAAAAGCAATAATGGAGGCCATGCACTTAGATGAGCCCCCTTGGGATGACCTCCATCATAGGTCATTTTTTCCCCTATCAATATCCAATCAATAACTTTGGTGGCGCAATAGTACACCATTGAATACAAATATTTCCTACCTCCTAGTCACATTGATTGGTTCAAAAACCCCATCCTGACCCCCGATGCCTTCAAAGACAACAATCTAGCTAACATTTATCCCATTATTCAAGTCAATATTTCCATTACACTAGGGGTCATCGAACACATATCAATTGGTGCGTCATGCTCACCACAAGAAGTCGTCAACTTCACCTTTCTCTTCAAATAATTTCGAGATGTCTTTGGATGGTTGTATGAAGAGATGCCTGGACAAGATCCTTCAATTGTCAAACAGCATATCAACACTTGGCTAGACATACCCTCAGTCAGATAAAAACAATGGCCCATCCACCCCTCTAAGGCCCCATCCATCAATGATGAGATTGAAAAAACTCCTTCACACTGGATTTATTTTCCCCATTACTTATACGTCATGGGTCTCCAACCCTGTCCTCGTAAACAAGAAGCAAGGCACCATTCAATTATGCACATATTTCTGCGATCTCAACATAGCATGCCCAAGAACAATTATCCCACCCCATTCATTGACCAGATCGTCGATTCATGTGCATATAGTAAAATTTTTCCCTTTATAGATGGATTTTAGGGTTATAACAAAATATAGATCCATCCCTAGGATCAATACAAAATGACATTTACAACAACTTAGGGAACATTTTCCAATAGGGTTATGCCTTTCAGGTTAAAGAATGTCAGAGATACCTTCCAAAGAGCCATGATACATTTTCAAAGACCTGGTCCATATCATCCTGGCTTTCCTTGATGACTTGACTGCCAAATATAAAAAACGGTGTGATCACCTCCGTGACCTATGCACCATCTTCATGTGATATCGTAAGTACAACATACGATTCAATCCCTTAAAATGCATGTTGTATGTCACCGCGGGACGATTAATATGACTCATAGTTTCAAAAGAAGGAATCATTGTAGACCCATCCAAAATCCAAGCCATCCTTGAATTGCCTCCCACGCGAACATAATGCCAGTTGTAAAATGTTCATGGAAAGGCCAATTTGCTTCGTCGCTTTGTTCCTGATTATGCCACTCAGGCACATGGTTTTCTTCATCTGGTTAGGAAAGACATCCCTTTTCACTGAGATAACCGGGCCCAAATCTCTTTCAACGCACTGAAGCAAGCATTGTCTTCTACATCCCTAATCTCTTCATCGACCTTTGACAAAGATTTTATCCTCTATGTATCATCGTTATATTCCGTTGTTGCAAGCATCTTGGTCCAATGGGCTGAAGGCCACAATGAACATGTCATTTACTACATCAACAAAACATTGGTGAGACCAACACTCAACTATACTCACGATGAGAAGCTCGCACTAGTTGTGATCCTCTCAGTACAAAAATTGTGCCATTACATCTTAGTACGCTGAACAACAATGATTGCAGAATCTAACCCAATGCAGTACATACTTAGTCGCCGACTCATTAACGATAAGCTTGCATGTTGGATTGTTATTCTCCAAGAATTTGACCTCGATTTTGTTATCCCTAAAAGAAAAAAATCCTTGTCCCTTGTTGAGATCATTGCCAACCTCTTGACCACTTCCCAGGGAGAACTTGTGAATGACAAATTACTCGATGAACATATTTTCCTCATAGCCAGGGATGATCCATGGTATGGAGATATCCTGACATATCTATGAACTAAAAAATTCTCCACTCACTTGTCTTGTGATGATCGGCGACACATACGCCATCAAGATCCAAGATATCTTCTTCTCGGAGATGTCTTGTATTGTCGCAGGGTTGACACTACCCTACGACATTGCTTGTCCCATGAGGAAGCAGAATAGGTCCTCAATGACTGTCACATCAGGGCATGCGGTGACCATCTCTCTTAGGGCTAGAAACTACCCAAAAAATACTTCGTGCAAGCTATTTCTGGCAGTCTCTGTTCAAGGATTATGTTTACATTGTTAAAAGGTGTTCCAATTTTCAAGTGTTTTCTTGTAAGACACAGGCACCCCTTTCCCCTCTCCATCCAATAATCATCACCGGTCCATTTTTCAACTAGGAAATTGATTTCATGGAGTTTTGTCCAACCTAAACACATGGTCACAAATATATCATAGTGGAAGTCGACTACTTCACTAAGTGGGTTGAAGCAATGCCCACATTTGATTGCACAGGCACCATAACTGCACAATTCTTCTTTAATCATGTCATTTCATGATTCGGATTCCCAAAGTAGTTAGTTTTTTATAACAACACCCACTTCTGTAATTAGACTTATGAGGAGTTATTACTTTTGTTAGGATTCAAGGATGATTTCTCGACATCTTACTATCCTCAAGCTAATGTCCAAGTCGAAGCCGTGAACAAAGTTCTTAAAACCATGCTTCAACGCATGGTGAACAAGAACAAATCCAATTGGAATCATATGTTATTCCCCGCTTTATGGAAATTCCAAACTTCAATTAAAACAACCACATGATTTACCCCATTTCACCTCACATGGAGTAGAAGTCATATTACCCATTGAGTGCCAAATACTTACACTTCAATCAGTTGTGGAGTTGTTACATGATACTCCGACTCTCGAGCAACGACTGTTTACTTTGGAACACCTCGATGAAGAAAGAATGGACTCACTCCAACAGAATGAGGCTATGAAGTTGTGCTCCAAAGCGCACAACAACCAACAAGTCTGACCTCACACCTTTAACGAGGAAGGTTTTGTTATACTCTTCAACACTAAAAAGGACACCAAGACTGGACCGAGTAACTTTGTATCTAAATGGACAGGACCCTACATCGTCAAGCAATTCCTAGCCAAATGAGCATATATCTTAACTAATCCTAAAAGAACAACCCTATCAACAGGTTGTACCTAAAACATTTATGTCCATGATTCACGTGTACTCCAAAGGTGCGCTATCTTGTTGGTTATTATTTTTGCATTGTGAATACATTTCTCATGATCTCTATTACACTTGGGTATTTGTGTCATGTGTGCACGAAAATGACCAACAACTGAGACTTCAACCATTTTAGCAATGGCGCAGGACTTGTCTCACATGTATCATGCAAAAAATGGCATATAGGAAATGTTTTTCCTTTGTTTCCATCACATTTACCAGTACTCCCACTAATAACCTGTAAGATACCAGCCAAGAATAGTCTAGAATCTCAACTCAAAACACCAATTTTAAGCAGAATTTTAACTAGTAAATTTTTACAATTTTGGTAAATAGCATAAGGACAGTTCTGACCACTGGAAACCCGACCCAAGGATGATAGCGAAGAATTTAGGTTATGGTTTTTATATGGGAAATTGTGTAGCAGAAATTTAGAAACATGGCCAAATTCCAAGACCTATGCACAAAGCACTGGAGCCATTTACTTTTCAATAGTCAACTAGAGCTGGTGTCTACGTCGATGCTTCTTGGGCCTTTCAGCATATGCAAACTAGACCCAGGTGTTGGGAAGGATTATTAAACTGATATTTGTTTTCATGGAGGTCTTTGGGCATAAAAAATAAGCAATGTGGATTAAGAGTTGGGGGGGAATTGCTGTGACCTAGACTGTTGAGCTAGTTTTAATGGTTGACTTCCAAAACATGGTACAACCCTCCAAAATTTAGTATTTTAAGGTTGGAATGTGTTCTAGGTTCTGTTCATTAACAACAACAATTGACATAATGTAATTTGGACTCGTACAGCTCCGTTTATGAAAAAAATGGAAAAACTAGTTAAGAAATTGAGCAAGGAGAGGGAGACTCTGGAATAGAGTCTTTAAACAACCTAAAAGATTTTAGATCCTGTATTTTATGGGTGTTTAAGGACTGATCAGAACTCATAGGACCCTCCATATGTGTCTATCTTAGATTAATATTTTAGAGGACTTTTATTAATGAAAAAACACAGACTAGTTCAATTAATATAGCGAATTTCTAGCTAGTCTTTAAAGCAGTTGAGTAAATCAGCCTTTGGGATTCCCAATACATATATTTACTTAACTACAGAACTGAAATATTAAATGCAATGGAAGCATCAACTTAATATCAGATCCTCATAGTGTTGAATAACATATGATCTCAAGTTGACTAGGAGATCATCATAGCAATGATTTCTTACAAATAATGGAACCAAACTCCTCCAAAATGATAAGGTAAGAGGGGAGTGAGTTCTGGATCTGGAATGGAATTGAAATAAGAATTATTTTTCAGCTACTTATGGGAAGCAACACAACATCAATTCTCCTCAAGGGTGCATCCTCAACAATACCATTGTTTTCTTGGAAAAAACCCTTTACATTTTCTCCTCAAATTGTACTCTTCTTTGCTTCTGACTGTAGGCTTGAATTCCTCTTAGTATTGGAGTGAATGGGCCTGAAAATCAACTCTCTATGGCTGAAAATGATGAGAGAATATCATATAAAGATAAGTAGAATATAAGGAATGGGGTTCATCTCCCATTGGTTGGCTACGGCGCACCACCTTGCCTTGAGAAGCATAGAATGCTCACACATAAATTCAATTTGACAAAAGATGTGAATATGAGTTTCTTGGCTTCTTTTATAGAAGTCATGGTGAACTGCTAAGCAAGTTGACATGCTTGGTGACCTATGAGAGCCCTTCCAAATGAACCCTCCATGAGTGGATAGATTTTCTTAGATTTCCCTTGCAACTTTTCTCTCCTTTAGAAACTGTGCCCCCCTTTGTCTCAATATGTTTCCTGCTTTGTAAAAGTTTCATGTTTTGTAAACCAAGCTCCCTTTTGGAAACTGCACCCTCCCTTAGCTTTTTCTGGTTGTTTCCAATTTCCTTCTTTTGGCAACTTCTTACACCTTCTTGCTTTTCATTCCTTGTTATTTTCTGGCCTCTAGTTCCCATTTAGCAACCTTATCCTCATGAGGGCGCCTTCTTGGCCCACTTGCACACATATTAGCAATTATAATTAAAAAAATTAATTAAAATTAATTTCTCCACTTGACTTAGGATAAAATTTATTCTATGCATGCATAATAAAATGAAATTGTTTTCCTTAGGGGTTATTTTGTCCCCTTTTTCCCATGGTCACTGAATTAGACAAAATTGGGGACATGACAATCCTCCCTCCCAAAATTGCTTGTCCTCAAGCAAGAAACCAACTCCAACCAACTATGAAACCAACCAGTGACTTCACTCCTCAAAATATGTTGTTGACTATCTAGAATTGGAATCCTCCATTCCAAGCTGAAATACCAAGGGTCCATCATGTTTCTGCTACTCCACTTTGATTATAGTCATTCTCAAAATGACTAACTCTTCTTTAACCAAATTTTCAAACCAATTAGGATAAGTGAGTAGAATTCCTGGATCCCATTGCTTCCTCTGTAAGGACCCAAATTGTTCTTCCACCTTTGGAAAGTTGTCACTCCAAGGACTACCAGGGTCCCAAAGTCTCAACTGCATCCTCCCAAACTTCAAAATCAATTGGGATGATCTATCATCGAGCAGGATGTCAAGATCACACCACCACATTGAAAGTGTGTAACTTCAAATTTTAAATTGGACATCTGTAATAATTCACCACCAAGCATGGACTAACTCCTCAATTTGGGGATGAATCATATCAACTCCTCCCAAGGAACAGGTGGTGACCCATGTCCATCCAAGAATAGTGAGAGCATCATATAGCTGCCATAGCTTCTCATGATACTCACTTGAAGTCTAATGTGTGTCATAAAAACCTCCATTCATGTAAGTAGTAATGTCAAACATGTGCCTTTTCATCCAAAGAAAAAGTGAAAAGACACTCCATCCAACCAAATCGAGTGGGAAGCAAAGTGCTTCCCCAAGTGAAATCAACCAATGGCTCAACTCTCTTCCATTGGCCAAAGGGTGAAAGAATACATCCAAGTATGCATATTTCCTCCACATAGGCCACCTTGTGCAAGATAAGTGTTTCATTAACCCCTATTGGAAACTTGCTTTCTTAGATTCCTTCCCCTAATCATGAGCATAAATATTTATCTAGGGAGATTCCATGTCTAACATGTAATCTTCCAACCAATCCATATGTGGATGAATGGCATCAAATGGAAGAAATATGTGCCTTTGCTGCTGATCACAAAACATGTTAGTGTTAGGAGCATCAATAAATTTACAAAAAAAAATTTACCTCCTAGAATCTCAAACTGTGAAATGCATCTATCCATGGGTGGATAGAATTTTCTACTTCTTGATCCCAATGGATTAAGATCATCATGATGGTTGTTGGTTCTGGGTGAACTACATTCATGTATCGTCTCCATCCATGAGTCTTCCTCATCTATAGAAATATCATGATCTCCCAGGCATGGTACTAGCGCACAAATACAATGGCTCAACTCTCTGCCATTGGGTTCACTCAATTGGTGCAAGTGAAAGAAAGAGGCATCAAGGAATGCAAGTGGCTTCCTCAGATGTTTTTGTGAAGAAAATGGTGCATTTACCCAGTCATTATGGACAATTTTGGGAGCCTCCTGCTCCACATGTGGCATCAACCAGAAATATTTCTTCACGCAATGTTCATCTCCACTTGATGTGGTTGAATCTAGGATCTGGGGGAAAGAAGTGTGAACCAACCTCATATCTTTGAAACTCTCATTCATCAAAATTATGGCTACATATTCTTCATTATTGGGTGGTCCAAATTAGGTGATCTCATCTTACTCCTCCATGGAAGACTTACTCTCTCCAAGGAACAACTCAAGTTCACTCTAGGAAAGATCAAGTGCTTGGTTCTCATTAAACTTCTTTGCACACTCCTCGAGCACATGAAAAATAGAATGATCCTCATGATCCACCATCTCATGAGGTTCCTCCATATGATCAAGAATGCAATCAACCAAGTGAATATGGTTGAATGGTGTGATCTTTGTAACTTTTCATGAAGCCACACTATCTCCATCGTAGATTCTTGGAGTTCACATCGAGTGATCTGGAAGGAATCTTGGGTGGTCATAAACTCTTTTGTGAGATTGAAAATATCCTCTTCATCCTTCAAGGATTCCCCATGAAAAAAATCCATAAGCTCAAGCAGATTGTCTATATCATAAAGAAAGTATAGGAAATTTCCCTTAATGCTTATCATGGCTTTCTGAAACTCCTCCATGTCCCTTATGGAAGACTGCTCCCCCAACTTCCAACAGATATTTTTCATTAAGGCATGTGTGTCATTGAGGATTTGAAGGGCCTTTTTGATCTTTCATTCATTTAGCTTTAGTGTCCCTTCAAGGAAATGAGGTTCTGGAAGAGGAACCTCATCTTCTTCTATCTTTCTGGGATCAACTTCATGAAGTTCCATCGAAGTTTTCAAATCTGATCCAGCTCTTGATGCTGCAAAATATTCATCTTTTAGATCATTAGAAAACATAACTTAGGTTGCAACTTGGGTGCTTATTCATCTCTGGTGCATCAAAAAAACTTTCTCTCAAAATTTCATCCTTCTCCAATTCATGAACCCCAACACTTGAGGGCTCAACCAAGCCAAACTTCTCACCGGGAATGGATTCCACATCAAATTAAAATAGAGGCACACAAAAATCATAATTGAATAAATTACCATGTGCTATGTTCTCCTCCTCGTGTGATGGAATTATGGTGGTTTGTCCTTCCACCAATTTCTTTGTTTCATCTTCTACTGTTGCAAGGCCTTCTTCTTTCTCCAAGGAAATTGTACTCATAGAATCTTCATCAATGAGGACCTCCATGTCACAAACATAGATATGAGAGTACCCATCATCAGATACTCTATCATAACTCAAGCATCCATCAATAGATGCTTCACAAGAAATTGAGTAACCAACAATGGTTCCTCCTCTATTCAAGTCCAGATTGTCACCAACCTCTGGGTAATCATCATTATCACAGGTGGTGGTGCCATCTTGCTCATGTGATGTACAAACCTCATAAGTGAGGATCGTCTCCTTGAATTATTCTAACTTACACTCCTCCTCATGGAATTTTTCTTCTCCATTGTAGTCACTTTGTAGTGACTTTCTCTTCTCATAGATGCTCTTCATTCTGCAACCCTCATATGCAAGTGACATATGCTTACCCTCTAATGGATCATGTGGCTGAAAGTAAACATGGTTGCTGCAAAAATAAGAACTTGCATCATGCTTATTCTTGGTATTTCCCTCTTCCTTGCTTGGAGAGAGAGAGTGATCCATTTCCTCCTTGCACTGGCTAGCACAACAATGATTCACTTGTGCATCAACTTTGGCTCCCTTCGGTACTACGAACCCCACTTATTTTCACACAATTTCAACCATATGTGCAATATTTACTTCATTTTATTGTAGTAGGGGTCCTTGAACAATCTCTTCATCTCCAAAGAGTAGTAGTCTTGGAAGGCTAAAATATCCCTTATCTCTTCCTTCAAGGTAGTGTATTCCAAGAGATACTGGAATGATCCCTTCAGATGCTCTCCACATGATTTTTTTCCATTATCCCATTTAGAAACAGGTAGATATGATCCTCTATCCTTTTCAAACATATGATCATCAAATTAATCTTCTTCAGACCTCTGTGAATAAAAATCTCCAACAGAGGACATTTCCTCTTCTTCATATGGCTCAAAATCTTCCTCAATCACTGGTAGGAGTCTCATACTGTACTTTTAAATATTTGTCCTGCAATATTATTCAACAGTGAGATTATTTATTTCCATAGGGGTGGAGGAAAGTGCTCTGATACCATTGTAAGATACTAGCCAAGAATAGGCTAGAATCTCAACTCAGAACACCAATTTTAAGCATAATTTTAACTAGTAAACTTTTACAATTTTGGTAAATAACATAAGGACATTTCTGACCACTGGATACCCAACCCAAGGATGATAGGAAATAATTTAGGTTCTGGTTTTTATATGGAAAGTGTGCATAATAAAGTTATACACAAGGCCAAATTCCAAGTCCTATGCACAAAGAACTAGAGCCATTTACTTTTCAATAGTTAGCGAGAGCTAGTGTCTACTTCGATGCTTCTTGGGCCTTCCAACATATGAAAACTAGACCCAGGTGTTGAAAAGGATTATTAAACTAATATTTTTGTTCATGGAGGTCTTTGGGAATAAAAAATAAGCAATTAAATAGTGGATTAAGAGTTGGGGGGGAATTACTATGACCTGGACTATTGAGCTAGTTTTAATGGTTGACTTCCCAAACATGGTACGAACCTCCCAAATTAAGTATTTTAAGGTTTGAATTTGTTATAGGGTATTTTCATGAACAACATAAACTGACAGAATGTAATTTGGAATCATACAGCTCTGTTTATGACAAAAATGGGAAAACTAGTTAAGAAATTGAGCAAGGAGAGAGAGACTCTAGAATAGAGTATTTAAACAGCCTAAAAGAGTTTATATTATGTATTTTATGGGTGTTTAAGGACCTATCAGACTCATAGGATGCTTCATAATTTTATGGATTATATTAATCTTTCAGAGGACTTTTATTAATGAAAAAACACAGACTAGTTCAATTAATAGTGCAATTTCTAGCTAGTCTTTAAAGCAGATGAGTAAATCAACCTCTGGGCTTCCCAATACATATATTTACTTAATTACAGAACTGAAATACTAAATGTAATGGAAACAACAACTTAATATCATATCCTCACAGTGTTCAATAACATATGATCTCAAATTGACCAGGAGACCATCATAGCAATGATTTCTTACAAATAATGGAACCAAAAACTGCTAGAATGATAAGGTAAGATGGGAGTGAGTTATGGATCTAGAATGGAAGTGAAAGAAGAATTATTTTGCAGCTTCTTATGGGAAGAAACACATCAACAATTCTCCTCAAGGGCGCATCCTCAACAATACCATTGTTTTCTTGGAAAAAACCCTTTACAATTTCTCCTCAAATTGTACTCTTCTCTGCTTCTAACTGGAGGCTTGAATTCTTCTTAGTATTGGAGTGAATGGACCTGAAAATAAACTCTCCATGGATGCAAATGATGAGAGAATATCATAGAAAGAGAAGTAGAATAGAAGTAATGGGGCTCATGTCTCATTGGTTGGCTAGGCCGCACCACCTTGCCTTGAGAAGCATAGAATGCTCACACATAAATTCAATTTGACAAAAGATGTGAATAGGAGTTTCTTGGCTTATTTTATAGAAATCATGTTGACCTGCTGAGCAAGTTGACATGCTTGGTGACCTGTGAGAGCCCTTCCAAATGAACCCTCCATGAGTGGATACACTTGCTTACTTTTTCCTTACAACTTTTCTCTCCTTTAGAAACTGTGCCCCCCTTTGTCTCAAGATGTTTCTAGCTTTGTAAAAGTTTATTGTTTTGTAAACTGAGCTCCCTTTTGGAAAATGTTCCCTCCCTTAGATTTTCCTAGGTGTTTTCAATTTCCTTCTTTTGGAAACTTCTTACACCTTCCTGCTTTTCATTCCTTGCTATTTTTTGGCCTCCAGTTCCCATTTAGCAACCTTATCCTCATGAGGGAACCCTCTTGGCCCACTTGTACACATATTAGCAATTCTGATTACAAAAATTAATTAAAATTAATAAAATTAATTTCTCCACTTGACTTAGGATAAAGTTTATTCTATGCATGCATAATAAAATGAAATTATTTTCCTTAGGGGTTATTTTGTCCCCTTTTCCCATGGTCACTAAATTAGCCAAAATTGGGGACATGACATAACCATAAGATCCTCATCCCCAGTAAAGATGTTCCATCAATGTCATTACTAAGGATAGCATGTTTCTCCCATAGGTGTGTGCACCATTGCATCTGTATCATAATTTGGAACCCATGATGTCGAACTCCCTCAAGCCCGAGGAATCTAATCCAGCATAAAAATATCAACCCATAGTTTATCATTTTTCGATACCATCAAATTCCTAGGAACATGTTATGATCAAGACTCATAGTTGACTCCTCATACCCCCATGAGCCATCCACTATCTACACATTATTTTTCGCATCATTGTTACACCTAAATATCGTCATCATGAGTCTCATGTTAACTCAGTGCCATAATACCTGAGGTTTCCCTGATCAAGAGAGTCAACTAGAGCAAGTTGTTGACCTTTGTCCACAGGTTCTAGTTGGGCCAGCACAGGTTTCCCTCTAGCAGAAAGCACCCAACTAGGTCAGGCGCAGACTGTCATCTGACAGATTGAGACGGTGGCTCAGGTTGCCCTTGTGCAACCTTCGTTTTTCCCTCTCAGGCGCAAGTTTCCTTCATGCAGCATGTGCCAAAGTTAGTTGAAGTGGATAAAGGGGACCTTCGAGTGAATTCTTGAAGGTGGATGAGGTGGATCTATATCCCTAACTTGTAGGTGAGCTGGACTATGGTCCCTAACTCCTAGGGAAGATCCCTTAGTCCTCTCCCACCATTTTTCAACCTACTCTATCCTCTTGGTCCTATAAATATGAAGCTCTTCTCCATTCCAAAAGGGGGAAGTCTATAGAGCTTACATGTTGGTGGAATTAACCTAGAAGATCCCTATCCATCTCTTGGGAGGCATACATTTCCTTTGGAGGCATTGTCTTGGTTTGTTGGAGTAGGATTGCAGCATTAAGGCTTGGGTTGTAATCGTCACTCTTCTTTGTATTTCCTACTTTATTAACAGTAATATAATCTCTTTCCATAAATGTGTTCATGTTGATAGCATTTACAGCTTACTTCCTTAATTGTTTGCTTAGATCAGTTAGTGTTTAGATATATTGTTACTGCTTTCTTTGTTTCTACATTCTTTGGCATGTTTTGCAGCTTGGATCTGACAACCATGGAGCTTGGAGCTACAAAGAAGAGATAGATCTACAGATATGAAGGTAATACATCTATTTGACTCTATCTATAATTGATCTACAAAAGTAGTGTTATGTTATGTTCCTATTTGTTCTAGATTCACTTGAACTAGGGAGATCACGCTTGTGTCCGCTTGAGTAGATTGTCCGATAACAAATATGGTGACCATACTGGGGCATACTTTGTTTTCATTTCAATTTGAATGTGTTGTTCATTTATTTCTTTATGATCCATTTCTTTGCCTCATGAGCCTCTTTTCACCATCATATTTTCTTCTTGAAGAGTTTGCTGACCTTCTTTGAGTCTGTTTGAATCATTAGCAATCCATTTACTTATTCATTATTTGGAGCTTTTTTAATTTTTGCATTAGGTTATTCGCCCGACGCACCTAGATAGTGAAACTAGTGTGCCTATCCATCTCGAGCTATAATATCCTAGGAAATATTTGACCTAGATATTAACTCAAGTTCATAATTTTAAATTAAATTTACTTGTCTATTTTTTAGTAAATTCACCGAACAGAGCAGGAAGTCAATGACGGGTAAGGAGGCTTGTAACTGAGTTTGGTAATATGAACTTTCAGTTCTGGAATTTATATGGGACAATGTGCAGCAGCAACTTAGACAGTGGGTAATTGGATCCTTTGTACAAAGCATGGAGACCATTTATGTTTCGGACATCAGCTACTGCCGAAGCCTACCGCAATGCTTCCTGGGTACATCCGCATATACAAACTAGATCGGGAAGGATAAAAGGGTTTATAATAGTCAGTAGGTTTTTGGTTATGTTCAGAATAATAAATAATAAATCTTGGAAGAGTTTGCAAAGAATTGGGGCTTTTGGTCTCTTCCGGGATTGTGGAGCTAGTCTTTTTCTTGACTTTCCAAGAAAGGTCAAAAGGATTTCAAACTCTGATTTTTTGGACTGATAAGGATACTGGGATGTGTCAAAGACCTTCTTCAACTGACGGATCAACAAAAGAGTGTACAGAATGGATTTTATAGACAAAATGGAAAAACTAGTCGAATTTAGGCATCAAACTAGCTAGTTTTGGATTTTAACATGATAAACTGTCTTAAGGAAATACAAAATCTGTTCTGATGATTATATTAGATATGATATGAATTATTATAACCATTAAACATCAAATATAGAGTTCATAACAGTTCTCTTAACTTCTAATGCTTGCTTTACAATGGACAATGCCCCACAGGCTATTTTCTTCTTACATGAGATAGAGAACAGAGTAGAGAAGGAGAGAATTACTGTGGATCTGATATGGAAGTAATTATCATTCAATATACTTGTTATATGGCTGAAATTTCTGCCTTCTGAGTGTAATTACCTTCAATGGGAGCTAGGATCATCAGTTCTCCTCTCTTAGGAAAATCTCCTCCAATCCGACAACAAGTAGAGTAGAAGAGAGAGAAGAGAGGGAGTTCGATATGAGCTTGATATTCTGGAATATGGCATCCTATTATGTCTTCAAATAAACACTGATAAGCCTCATAGAATATTCTGAGAACACCTTCCCATATACATCTTCATCTTATGGTGCTTCCTCCTCAAAAAATGACTATAAAACACCTCTAATGGAAGCCTCCTCTCCAATATGACAATAGATCTTCATTGTTGTTCCATACTGAATGTCACTGGCTGTAATACTATCTATTGTACCTGCATAACACTCATAGACAACTCACAAAGGATTGGGGAACATCTACCAAGAGAAATTGTTGAGGCACATCACTCAACTGTTGAGTAGCTCAGAGCTCTCAAACCAAAATTGCAAATGACAAAAGTTCTTGAATGAAGTTAGAATCATGCTTAAATAGATGAGATAGCTTGCTTGGAAAGCTAAACCACACATGTGGGTGAGATAGGGCACCCTCTCTCTGAAATTTGCAACTTCTGAGCTTTCTCCACTTTCTTTCCTCATCCTCCTTCAGTCAGAATTGGCAAGTGCGCCTTAGCTACTTTTCTGGATGTTGCTAATTTTTTTCTGAATGCTTTTCCTGATGCTTTCTATTTCTTTTACTTTCTACTTTTTTGCTTTTGCCAACTTTTTCCAGCTTTTGTCAGTTTCTATTTCCATTCTGACTTTCTTTCCTTTCTGAAACATTCTCCACTTGGGCAAGGTTATCCACTTGCCACCAATTCGCCCTCCTAGCCTTCATTATCCAACTTGGCAACATTTATTAGCATTTAAATATAAAAAATACCAAAATACCTCTCAACATTAATTCCAGCTTCCATAATTAATTAAATAAATTAATAATTAATTATTCTCCTAAGGTGTATTTGCCTCAAAAATATCCCCATGAATTAAATCCATAATTAATTAATCACCTAGACCCCTAGGGATGGGAGGAGACAAGTTGTGACCATGGTCACTAGGGAGGGTACATGATAGTCCTCCCTTCCCAAGACTGCTTGTCCTGAAGCAGTTTCAAACCAGGATGCTGCAGAATCTTCTCATCCTCCCAAGTGGCATCCTCACTGGGAAAATATTTCCACTGTACCAAGTATTCCTTGATGACTTTGCTCCTCAGCCTCCTCTCTCTTTCCTGTAAAATTTCTTCTGGTTCTAAGACTAGGTGCCCTTCATCATCAAGTGGAGGAAAAATTTCTGAAACCTTAACTTGTTGGCCAACTGCTTTCTTTAAATAGGACACATGGAAGACATTGTGGATTTTGCTCCCAGCTGGCAGGTCCAATTCATATGCTACTTCACCCACCTTTTTGATTATTTGATAGGGTCCATAGAACCTTGGAAATAACTTTTCATCTCCCTTGGTCTTAAGAGACGTTTGTCTATATGGCTGCAACCTTAGATAAACCAAATCCCCTTCTTGGAAGGTTCGGTCAGTTCTATTCTTATCTGCATTGATTTTCTATTGATTTTGTGCAACCTGCAAATTTTCTTTCAGTGCTTTAAGGATATCTTGGCTTTCTTGCAGCCAATCCTTATCCTTCTGGGCCCTACAATTTCCAAAGAACAAATCTACAAAAGTAGAAGACTCATACCCATACAAAGATTTGAATAGAGTCATCCCAATGGACATGTGGAATGTGGTGTTGTAATAGAACTCACCCAAGTGAAGCCAGTTGACCCATGATTTCTGCTGTCCCGTGACATAATTTCTGAGATAACCTTCCAGCCATTGATTAACTTTCTCTGTTTGCCCATCTGTCTGGGGGGTGATAGCTTGTGCTGAGATTTAAACTGGTTTTCACTAATTCGAACAAAGACTGCCAAAAGCCACTGGTAAACTTGCTATCCCTATCACTGATTATAACTTTGGGCATCCCATGCAATCTAAATATATCCTTAAAGAAAAGTGCAGCAACTTGACTGGCAGAAATGGTAGAAGTGACAGCAAATAAGTGAGCATATTTAGTTAACCTGTCAACTACTACAAAAATACAGTCCTTACCCTGGGATTTCAGTAAACCGGTGATGAAGTCCGTGGATATCCTTTCCCATTTCTGTTCGGGAATGGGCAATGGTTGAAGGAGTCCAGCAGGATGAGTGTGTTCTACCTTGTTCTGCTGACATGCAGTACACTCCTTCACATGCTTCAAAACATCTTCCTTGAGGCCCTTCCAAGTGAACCTCTCTCTTACCTTTCAGTAAGTTTTTAAAAATCTTGGATGGCCTGCTATAGGTGCATTGTGGGCAGCCATCAAAATCTATTGTTTCAGTTCGGATTCAGGGATCAGAAAAATTCTGTTCTTATAATAAATTACACCATTGACAGCTTGGTATGAGTCATCCTGAATCAACCTATCCAAAATTTCACATGCAAATTGGTTTTTTGAATATTCACTAATTAATTGATCCTTCCAATCAGCAGGACTTTGCATTGTTGACAAAGCAGGTTTTCTAGATAAAGCATCAGCCACTACATTTAGCTTACCCTTCTTGTATTAAATATCAAAATCATATGACTGGATTTTGCTCACCCATTTCTGCTACCTATCATTCAACTCCTTTTGAGTCAAGAAATGTTTCAAGCTATTGTGGTCAGTCTTGACTATAAATTTTCCTCCCACCAAATATTGCCTAAATTTCACCAGTGCATGCATGATAGCTAACATCTCTTTATCATAGATGGAATACAGCTTTTCATGTGGCTGCAATTTCCTACTCTCATAAGAAATGGGGTGTCTGTCCTGCATTAAAACTGCTCCTATGCCTTCACCCGAGGCATCACATTCCAGAATAAATGGCTGGCTTAAATCTGGAAGTGCCAGTACCAGACAGCTGCTCATTACTTCTTTCATTCTGCTGAAATCTTTTTCAGCCTCCTCATTCCAACAAAAGGATCCCTTCTTGGTAAGGTCAATTAAGGGAGAAGTGAGTTTGGAGAATCCCTTCACAAATTTCCTGTAGTATGTACATAGGCCAATGAATCCTCGTAGAGCTGTTATATTTTTTGGGCTGGGCCAGTCAAGAATGGCCTGAATCTTTTCCATGTGTACCTTAACTCCCTCCTGCCCAATGATGTGGCCAATATAGAGCAGCTCCTTCATACCAAACTCACACTTGGACAGTTTAGCAAAGAAGGACTGCTCTGCAAGAAGGGTTAGAACACTATCCAAATGCTGCAAATGTTCCTCCCAAGTTTTACTATAAATAAGAATGTCATCAAAAAACACAAGTACAAACTTACGGAGTTGTTTGCTGAATATTCTGTTCATACATGACTGAAATGTTGCAGGTGCATTTGTCAAACCAAAAGGCATGACCAAAAATTCAAAGTGCCCAAAATGGCACTGGAAGGCAGTTTTTTGAATATCCTCACTTCTCATTCTGATTTGATGGTAACCAGAACGGAGGTCTATTTTTGAGAAATACTTGGCTCCATGTAGCTCATCCATCAGTTCATCTATCCTTGGGATAGGATATATGTTCTTAATGGTTTTCTTATTTAAAGCTTTGTAGTCAATGCACATGTGCATTGTACCATCTTTCTTTTTGATCAAAACTACCGATGAAGCAAAGGGGCTAGAACTTGGCCTAATGAAGCCCATCTCAAGCAGCTCTTTTATATTTTTCTCTATTTCATCTTTGAATCTCTTAGGATGCTTATAGGGGTGGATTTTTATAGGGAATGTACCCGGTTCCAGTTCTATCCAATGTTCAGTACCCCTATCAGGAGGCCTTCCGTGTGGCAGATCTTCAAACACCCTTTTGTGTTTTTGGAGTAATCTTTGGATATCCTATGGATGTTGTGACACATCAATGGTGGTCCCTTTGGTACTAATAAAGCATTCTGCAGCCCACTCTATGTCACCATGCCTCAGAACAGACCTCATACTGTGTGCAGAAATGATTTGGTTTGGGTAGGTGTTAACACCCCTCAAAACCACTTGTTTCCCTTCAGTGTTTTTGAAGCACATTTGAGGAATCTGGTAATTTACTACATGTTCACCAATGGAAAACAGCCATTGTACTCCCAAAACAACATTAGTATCAGCTACATCAACAATATAAAACTGTCAGTCATAGTATGGTCTCCAATAGTCAATTGCAGCTTGGGAATCCACCGGTTACACTGCATGGTGTTGTTCTTTCCTGGTATAATGACTGTGAACCCCCCAAATTTTTCTGATTTGAGTTTCCTTCTCTCCACCATGGATGCATCTATAAAGTTATGTGTGTAACCCCCATCCACCAATACTAAAACTTTCTTCCCTTCTACCACTCCTTTAAATCTCATAGTGTGGTAGCGAGGAACCCCACTTAAAACAACAATTTTTCCTTCTGGCTGTGAGGGTTCTTCTTCTTCTGTTGTGTCATACACTTCTTCTACTGGTTCTTCTTCTCTAACTTCAACACCCATTTCTTCCTCCTCACTTTCAGAAAAAACTTCTATGTAATGAGCCTTACCCTTGGCACATTTGTGCCCAAGAACCCAAGGTTCTTGGCAGGAAAAACAAAGCTTTTCTTCCTTAATTCATCCCGATATCGGAATGAATAATCCTTTCTGTTTGGTGCAGCCACACTTCTGAATGGTGGCCTTTGGTTCTGATTTTTAATAGGTGCACTGAATCTTGGTGGGTATTTAGTCCTTGGAATTGCATCTTGCAAATCTCTAGTTCTGCTTAGTGCTTCTTGGAGAGTTGCTGGTCGGTAGGCTTTAACCAGCCCTTTTAAGGGTTCTTCTAATCCTTCTATGAACAATAGAATCAGTCGAGCCTTAGATATATCACTAAACATTACTGCCAACTTCTGAAATTCAGAAATATAAGCTTCCGGGGTCCCGTTCTACTTAACATGTGCTAGTTCCCGGAATGCAATTTCAGGATCCCTTCTGTCAAATCTCTCCATTAACCTTCTAGTAAATTCTGCATATGAGGTCACTTGGTCATGGCCTAAATTATTCATTCCATGGAACCACCATTCATTAGCTTCATCTTGTAGATGCAAAGTTTCCATTTTGATGGCATCCCTTTCAGCCATTGGATTCAGCTGAAAATATGTGTCCATCTTCTGCACCCATGAGTTAGCGGTGCATTTTGCTGACCCATCAAAGAAGGGTAGCTGAACCTTACCAATAGCATTTCTCAATTCATAATTATATGATGAATGCCTATTCCCACTCCGTGGCTGATTTATATATTGTGCTTCACAGAAATCTTTGAAAGGCATAGCCCTTCTGCACTCTTCACTCAGAGTTTGATATTCTACATACCGATCTTCCCATGCAATGACAGATTCAGTATGTGTCTCTGGTTGTTCTTCCCTATGTTCATCAAGGAATTTTGGCATCGTCTGTCGGGGCTGATATTTAGACTCATCTTTAAATTCATTGGGTCTATTGTGGGGACCAGTCCTAGAAAAGATCATTCCACCAGTGATCTTCCTCTCCCCATTCTGAGAACCACTACAACTCCCTTCTATTTCTTTCTGTCCTATCTATTTGGCCAAAAAGTCTCTAGTCTCTTGCCCAGACTGGATAATGTTATGGGATATGTCATGCAGCCCTTTTAACATACTCTGCGAAAAAAAAAATCTGAATTCTTCCTTATCCTTGTCATCATACGGAGACCATTTATGTTTTGGACATCAGCTACCGCTGAATCCTACCGTAATGCTTCCTGGGTACATCCGCATATAAAAAAGAGATCGAGAAGGATAACAGGTTTTATAAAATTCAGTGGGTTGCTGGTTATGCTCAGAATAATAAATAATCAATCTTGGAAGAGTTTGCAAAGAATTGGGGCTTTTGGTCTCTTCAGGGATTGTGGAGCTAGTCTTTTTCTTGACTTTCCAAGAAAGGTCAAAAGGATTTCAAAATCTGATTTTTTGGACTGATAAGGATACTAGGATGTGTCAAGGACCTGCTCCAACTGACGGATCAACAAAAGAGTGTACAGAATGGATTTTATAGACAAAATGGAAAAACTAGTCGAATTTAGGCATCAAACTAGCTAGTTTTGGATTTTAACATGATAAACTGTCTTAAGGAAATACAAACTCTGTTCTGATGATTATATTAGATCTGATATGAATTATTATAACCATTAAACATCAAATATAGAGTTCATAACAGTTCTCTTAACTTCTAATGCTTGCTTTACAATGGACAATGCCCCACAGGCTATTTTCTTCTTACATGAGTTAGAGAACAGAGTAGAGAAGGAGAGAATTACTGTGGATCTGATTTGGAACTAATTATCAGTCCATCTACTTGTTATATTGCTGAACTAGCTGCCTTCTGAGTGTAATGACCTTCAATGGGAGCTAGGATCATTAGTTCTCCTCTCTTAGGAAAATCACCTCCAACCCGGCAGCAAGTAGAGTAGAAGAGAGAGAAGAGAGGGAGTTCGATATGAGCTTGATATTCTGGAATATGGCAGCCTATTATGTCTGCAAATAACCACTGATAAGCCTCACAGAATATTCTGAGAACACCTTCCCATATACATCTTCATCTTATGGTGCTTCCTCCTCAAAAACTGACTGTAAAACACCTCCAATGGAAGCCTCCTCTCCAATATGACAATAGATCTTCATTGCTGCTCCATACTGAATGTCACTGGCTGTAATACTATCTATTGTACCTGCATAACACTCATAGACAACTCACAAAAGCATGGAGAACATCTCCCAAGAGAAATTGTTGAGGCACATCACTCAACTGTTGAGTAGCTCAGAGCTCTCAAACCAAAATTGCAAATGACAAAAGTTCTTGAATGAAGTTAGAATCATGCTTAAATAGATGAGATAGCTTGCTTGGAAATCCAGACCACACGTGTGGGTGAGGTAGGGCGCCCTCTCTCTGAAATTGGCAACTTTTGAGCTTTCTCCACTTTCTTTCCTCATCCTCCTTCAGTCAGAATTGGCAAGTGCGCCTTAGATACTTTTATGGATGTTGCTAATTCCTTGCTGAATGCTTTTCCTGATGCTTTCTATTTCTTTTACTTTCTCCTTTTCTGCTTTTGCCAACTTTTTCTAGCTTTTGTCAGTTTTTATTTCCATTTTGACTTTCTTTCCTTTCTGAAACATTCTCCACTTTGGCAAGGTTATCCACTTGCCACCAATTCGCCCTCCTAGCCTTCATTATCCAACTTGGCAACATTTATTAGCATTTAAATATAAAAAATTACCAAAATACCTCTCAACATTAATTCCAGCTTCCATAATTAATTAAATAACTTAATAATTAATTATTCTCCTAAGGTGTATTTGCCTAAAAAATATCCCCATGAATTAAATCCATAATTAATTAATCACCTAGACCCCCTAGGGATGGGAGGAGCCAAGTTGTGACCATGGTCACTAGGGAGGGGACATGACACGAGCGCAATCTGCCTTTGAGCATCCTGTGCCATCGGTGCTTTTTTCGATCTGACAGTTTGCGTTGTCGACACTTTACACCGATATACAGTATGCGTCGGGTGGTCTGCGCCTAACCACAGGCTGCGTCGATCTTTCAAGCTTGGTGCTTGGCCTATCCACTCTCCATATTTTTATTTTGGTGTGATCCACAAACTTCTCTATGCTGTACCTTCCATTCCGAGGCCTTTTTATTCAACATTGATTGTGTTTGGGTTGCTTGTGTTGATTTTTTGGGCTCCATTTGGACAAGTGAGAGATCCGGTGGTGGCGGGTAATTTCAATCCCCCATGGTCATTCGCTCAATCTTGCATTCCCTGATCATCCTATCAGATCTTTCAACATGCTAGATCTGACTCCAAACCCTTCTCACACTTAGCTATCTAGTTTTGCTTGCATTTGATTGATTTTGAGTGACTTGAGTGTCTTTGGTTTCGTTTGAGTGCTTGTCATTTTCTTTGATAATTTTTGAGTTACTAAGGTGCTATGATCAGTCTCTTGTTTTCTCCTATTTACATCTGAAAAGCATATTCGTTATCATATCTTGTTTTGATATATATATTGGAAAAATCAAAAGTGTCTCATTTTCCTGTTTTCAAAGTCATTCGAAAATTGTTGTAGGATTGTTTTCACGCATTGGAATTCATTATTTGTAAATCTTTGAAAAGGAAATCGGTTCATTGCATTTTTTCTTGAATTGTGAATTATCCATCTTTTCTCAAATCAAGTGAATTCTAGCTTTTACAAAGTTGTTCCAAGTTTAAGGAATTCTATGCACTTTTGATCTTTTATGCTTTTTAGTTCATTATTGCGAAAAATTGAGAGTTAGTGCATGCTAGATAGAAGTTCTCCCTTTTCATCATACTTAGTTTTATTCTAGTTGGAAAAGACAAAAAGAAAATATTTTTGATTTGGTGTTTTATTCATTTTTATGTTTTATTGGAAAACGAAAAGAATGCTTTAATCATCTTTGGTAGATTTTGAACTTTTGGGATTTTTTGTCTTATAGAGGTCATTGGAAAAAGAATTTATCCTTCCCTTACGTAGATTTCATCAAATAAAAAGTGCATTTTTCACGTAGTTAGGGTTTCATTATGTTTACATTTTTGTACTCACCTCATGCATTCACCTAACCATCCAAATAAAATTTACCGGTAGAACTAGGTTAAAATTTACTAGTAACATGTGTGCTAAGTTAGTGATGTGTTCCGAGGTCATAAAACATGGCAGCTGTCATTATTCTCCTGCACTGCATCTCGGGGGCATTTTAGTTCTTCCATGTACCAACTGGTATATCGAAGGCTCTTTCACGTACCTTAGGGTATATCGAAAGGCACTTCACGTACTCGGTACTATATCGGAAGGCTCTTGTCATACAGTTGTGCATTAGATAACACCACTACGGATTTGAGCTTCCACGTACCTTGTGTATATCGGGAGACACTCCTAGTATTCCTGAAAACAACTGAGCTAACTGTAAGGATATTCCTATACTCCATCCTAATCCCACCAGTATTTTGATCATTTACATTTTCAGTCATGCATGCACTTTTAGGGTTTGGATGCATTCTAGGGTTTGCATGCATCCCAGTCATCAGTCCAACAACTAGCCCTCAGTTAGCTAGCCCCCAGGAGCTTCTCACTATTCAGTTTTATCCCTCCAGTTGCTTAATGCACCCTTCTTCCTTGATTTTAGGAAGCAACTCACCCATATTCACCTACCAGTCTAGTTGTCTTCATTTTATACTCAGTTACACTCAGTTACACCTACCAGACTCAGTTTGACTGATGGTTGACAGTTACTTGAGCATTGATGACTCCACTGATGATGATGAAGACTTCCACTTGTGCTCCGATGATACTAGTTGTGCTCCAATGACACTCCAGTGATCCTTTGATCACTCCATGAAGGATAATTCGAATTGCCACCTTAGGCATTCGAATTCCTCATGCATTGTATTATTTATTTGTCCATTTGTGATTAATGAATTAGTGTGTGTGAAGTACTATTGCTTCTATCCGAGTTCTGTTGTACCATATTATTTTGTTGCTCATTATACTGTATTGACCACTCTTCTTCTATTTTCTTGCTTAATCATAATCATTCTCTTGTGAAGTATACATCATCTCTTAGATCTACTGTGAGGATTTTCACATGGTATCAGAGCATGTTGAGAGTATTGTTTATCTCCATTCTTGAGAGTTTTTTGCAGGTTATTACCAAGATTTCAAGTGCAGCAGTTTCTACATTTTTGTAGCAGTAGCAGTTGCCGTTATTCTATATTTTTTTTGCAGGTCCTCTATAGCTTCAATGTATGATTTAGAAGGAATCCATTTTCTTTCTCCATTCAACTATGATGAATGGAAACCAAGAATGATAGCACACTTGAAGATCCATGATCTTTTTTATTGTCATTTTGAAAGAGAGTTTGAATCCCTTGAAGAGAAGATCGATTGGTTAAATAAAGGTGATGATGCCTTTGGAGCAATGATGTTTTCTTTGTCTGCATACCAGAGATTCCAATTCAAATACCGTGATGGTTTTGAAACTCCAAAGGAGTTATGGACTCACCTGGATGAAAAATTTGGTAGAGAGAATGAAGGACTTGGTCCTAACCCATTCGAAAGCAAGCAAAGTGATGAATTCGCTCCTCTTGATGGTCTCTTAGATCATGAACCTATATCATTTCATATTGAAGTTGTTGAAAAAGAAATTGCAGATTCTCCACTCATGCTCAAACCTTCTTCTCTTTCTGTGCCAGATCACACTCTAAATATTGTAGAAGGTCCTAAATCCTCTCTTGCACCAGAGTCTGTTGGTTTGCATCATGATCACATGATTATTTCGGAGGTCAAAACAACTATTGAAGGTAATGCATTCGCTCCTCTCTAGATATCTCCTCTTTTATACTACTATATGATCATAATTCCATGCTTTCAAAAGGTCATTGAAGAATATGGCCATTTCCACCCGCTTGAGATAATTTCTCATGCATCCATTGGTTTTGATCTCACCTCTTATGGTTCAAAGGAGATCTCAAGAAACCATTGCCATTCGCTTGGGATAATTTCTCATGCATATGATAGTTTTGATCTCACCTCTACTTGTTCAAAGGAGATCTCAAGAAACTATTCTTCAAGTCTTAAATCTGATTTGGATTTCAAGCAATTATTATTTGATGGTTCTTTTTGGTATAATCTCACCCATGATGGTTCGAAGGAGAAGACAAAAGACTATCTGCATATTCATGATGTTGATCCTACCTCAGCTGATTCGAATCACAGGTTCAAGGATCATCCTCATACTTTTGGATTTGTTCTCATCACATTCGATCTAAGGAGCAAGTACAAGCACATTTTTTTGAGCATGATCCACTTCTTCCCAAGAAGAAGATAGCTCCAGACATATGACCAAGCATCACACCTTCTTGAGTTTGGAGCATTTATTTTTTGTGTGTGCCTTACAGTCTGTTTTTGAGGAGGGGGTATGTTTCCCATGAAATTTTCCCACTTCCTTGGTTTATTGACTGTTATTATTCATTGTATTGGGTGACCTTTGGTCTTAGTTACCAGGTCCCGGGATGGATTAAGGGGGGGTGTTAGGATATTCCTATACTCCATCCTAGTCCCACCATTATTTTGATCATTTACATTTTCAGTCATGCATGCACTTTTAGGGTTTTCATGCATTCCAGGGTTTGCATGCATCCCAATCATTAGTCCAGCACCTAGCCCTCAATTAGCCAGCCCCCAGGAGTTTCTCACTATCCATTTTTAGCCCTCTAGTTGCTTAATGCACCCTTCTTCCTTGATTTTAAGAAGCAACTCACCCATCTTCACCTACCAGTCCAGTTGTCTTCAGTCTATACTCAGTTACACTTAGTTACACTCAGTTACACTCAGTTACACTCAGTTACACTTAGTTACAGTCAGTTACAGTCAGTTACACTTAGTTACACTCACTTACACTTAGTTACACTCAGTTACACCTACCAGACTCAGTTTGACTGATGGTTGATAGTTACTTGAGCATTGATGACTCCACTGATGATGATGAAGACTTCCAGTTGTGCTCCGATGACACTCCAGTGATCCTTTGATCACTCCATGAAGGCTAATTCGAATTGCCACCTTAGGCATTCGAATTCCTCATGCATTGTATTATTTATTTGTCCATTTGTGATTAATGAATTAGTGTGTGTGAAGTATTATTGCTTCTATCCGAGTTCTATTGTACCATATTATTCTGTTGCTCATTATACTATATTGACCACTCTTCTTCTATTTTCTTGCTTAATCATAATCATTCTCTTGTGAGGTATACATCATCTCTTAGATCTGCTGTGAGGATTTTCACACTAACCATTTGGTCGACTTGGTAGAGAAATACATCGAGAAAAGCACTCGGGGAGATACTACGCACGTGCTTCTAGGTAGTCGGGTTATATGGTCAGGGGTATAGTCCTAATCCTCCCTTGTTAGTGCTCTGAAAAATTGGGCCGAGTATAACTGTTAGACCCTGGGGTATATCGCGAGTTGCGAAGCCTTGACAATCATGTGAGGTTCCAGACTTTTGAATCCACACCTATCACATAAGTTTGCTTGCTTGCGGCCTCAGTTTGTGTAGATTTTTTTGGATTTCTTTTTCTTTTGTATAGAAGACATTTAGGAGAAATTCTGATTCAGTCATCCTGACTGAACAACCTTTGAGAAGGTCCCAAAGAATTCTAAACTTGCCACCTGAATATCCCCTTAACTAGGAGATAATTTGGAGGGTAAGTATGGATCCACCAACTACTGTCATATCACCTAAAGCAAAAAACTCCACCATGGAGTCAGGAGTGAATTTATTTCCTCTGAGTTCACCAACCTCTGATCCTCCAAGGTTTGAGGCCATGGAACCATCTACTTCATGAGACACATCCTTCCACCATTCATTGGAAGGAGAACCTGGGGCCATAGATTGGTTAAATCCATCCCAGGATGACCCTGTATCCACAACATTTGGTCCATCTACATCCTTTTGGTACACCTCTCTTGGGAAACAATGGGCTCACTTGGAACTACATATGGAGGCTGAACCTTCCCCTCTTTGTTGGGATCCTCATGCTCAGCACTTGGCTCCAGTCTATGAACTTATGGATCAGTTAAACCAACGTGGTGAAGAAATTCGAGGCCAGAGTCTCTCACGAAGACGAGAATATATGACTTCGAAAGTACCCATATTTCAACATACCCTGATTCGTTCAGTATCTTTTGCTTCACCAGAAACACCCCTACATAACATGACCACTTATGAACCTGGTCAACCCTCTTTTCCTGCAAGTAACCCTCTTAATCAGGAGACCCGTTCTATACCCCAAATGACTCAATATGTTGAAGGACAACAGTCCAACACCCCTAATGCTACTATTGGAATGTTACCCCCCCCCTCCCCCACCCCAAAATGCATGGGGATGATACTCTTTACCCCCTAATTTTATCACGAGTAGTATTCCTCTGATAGTAAGTAATCAACAACCCATTATGATTCAACCACCTATAAGTGGTCAAAACATTGTTACTAGGGGGAAACCCCTGTTCTCTAGCCATAATACGAGTGCAAGAATTCCAATCGGTCATTCCATTGGAAGTTCCTTACCTTTTGTGGGATCCACCATGGGATTATCTCATGCTGGGGGACCATCCAATTCAGCTCAACCACCATGGAGTCAAGCGTATCCAGGTCATGTTAACCCTATGTCGGGACAATTTAATCCTGGAAACACACTCTACGAGATACCTTATCCCATAAATCCATACACTCTATGGGGACATCATAATGTCATACTGAGTGGACCCCCACCAACCTTCCCTCAAGTCCCACCACCCCCACCCCCATTTGGTCCACCTCCACCTCCCTCTGGAGGCGGAGGCCCCCCGTACCATTCTGCAGGGGGAGAACCTCCACCTTCTAGAGGAGGCACACCTCATTCCAGTAGCAGCGACCCACCCCACTCTGGTGGAGGAGATGGAGGCCAACCCCCTTCCGGCGGTGGCAGACCCCCACCTTCGAGAGGAGGCCCTCCTTATTCTATAGGCGACGGAACACCCCCTTCCAGTGGCGGAGGACCCCCACCTTCGTGAAGAGGCCCTCCTTAATTTGGAGGCAACGAACCATCCCCTCCCCATGGTGGAGGACCACCTTATTCCAGTGGAGGCGGTGGAGGACGACCTTATTCTAGCGGTGGCCAAGGACCCCCACCTTCTAATAAAGGACCACCCTATTCCAGTGGAGGCGGTGAAGGACCACCTTATTCCGGCGGTGGTGGAGGACCCCCAACTATTATGGTGGCAGACCTACATATGGTCCACCACCCAACCCAGGAGGCACACCCCCTTACGGATAATTCCCTTTGGGAACACCTCACAAACAGTCGATGCAAGGTCCTACTGGTCCATATATGTTATATCAATACTATCAGTATCCACAGCCTAACCAACAAATTCCATTTTTGGATACCTTAGACCTACCCGACCTGTCTCATCTGATTAATGATCCCATCCTACACGGTTATAATTGGCCACCCATTCTGGTCAAGTTACCCTCAAATATCCCAAATTTTGATGGAAAGCCTGGTGAAGACACAAAAAACCATGTGATGACATACCATTTATGGTGCTCATCCAACTCCTTGATGGACGACTCGATCCATCTAAGGTTATTTCAAAGAACTCTCACCGGCCCAGCTTCCAAGTGGTATATTGAATTACCACTGCACTCATTCCTTGATTTTCGTTCTTTAGCTATGTCCTTTCTAACTCATTTCCAACTACCCATCTGTTATGAAATTGGTATAGACTTACTAACTTCTCTCTACTAGACCACCGTGACTCATATATCCGATGATATCCATGAGTGGCAGAGGAGACGACGTCTCATTAAAGCTCCTATTCTAGATCAACTATTAGTTGACTAGTTCACGAAGTCTCTTTTACCTATCGTAGCTAAATATGTATGTAAGGGAGGGGCTGTCATCGAGGAACAAGATATCGCTCGTGCCCATTAATTAGACCTTGTCTATGCTCAATCCAGCACTTTATATGACATTGTTCTCGACACACCCCGTCCCACCTACGATCCTACAAAACAACCCCAGGGACCTCATGCTGATGGCATCATTGGTTTCGTCCACTCCCAGCCTCCTACTCAAACCGGTGGATCATCGAACAACCATTGTACTTCTCCACCCTCGCCACATGCTGGCAGTAGCACCACCAAATCACCCACTCCTGCTCCCACCAAGGAGGTGAATTCTGTTTAAACAGCTTCGCCTCAAAAATCTGGTGGCAAGAAGAAAAAGAAAGGTAAACCCAAGAAATATTCTAACCAACAGGAGCACAAGACCACTCCTGAAGACACGAAATAGAAACGAAAGATTAAGTATCCTTTTTTACTGTGTGGTGGTGACCATTTCTCCAAAGAGTGTCCCCATAGAGACGAATTTCAAAATTTTCTTAGGGGCAACCTCACACCCGCAGTTCTCAATGATCTCTTCCCCACCCAGAATCAACAAATGATTTCTCAACCTTCTCCTTCTCAAGGAGAAACATCATCCACCACGCATGTTCTCATGATGTGTAGTGAGATGGTTAACCTGAATACACAATCACGATCCTACGAATCAATCCCTCTGAAGGAACCCATTGGAAGTAATACCGAAAAATATTCCACCTCTATTCCGGATGTCACTGTGCCACCATCTTCTCTCACCATTGAGAAGCCTTCATTAGAGTCAGTTTTACATCCGCCTAAGAACACGATTGGAAAAGCCGTTTTCAATCCTAATGCTCGGGAAGCTCAGAACTACAACATTGTAGAGGACTTGGCACAAGCTCCTTGTGCCATGTCGACGCTCAAGGTCTTACAGAATTTTCCCAATCAACATAAGACTCTTCTCGCTGCCATTGGCGCGGTAGATCCGGATTACTCAAATACAATCATGTTCAGACTTGAGTACTTTAAACCGAGGCTTTCCCACCAGCTTTCTTTCCAAATTGCCACGAAATTTGCTGGGAAGACTATCCATCGTACTGTACTAGATGAAGATGCCTCTACCTAGGTCATGTCGTTATCTTGTTGGAGATCCATTGGTTCTCCTGAGTTAAACTGTTCTCCTACTACCCTGAAAGCATTTGACGGTCATGGCTTTCAACCCCATGAGCTATTACAAGCCTTAGCAGTAGAGTTTGGGGGTAATATTGTAACCATCAATGTGGAAGTAGTCACAGCCCTGTTAGATTATAATCTCTTGCTTGGTCATAACAGGTTTTATGCCAGGACTGTGGTCACGTCATCTGTCTCCTGCATTGTGCAGTTCCCCCATCAAGGCCGAATTTTCACTATCGACTAGTTGGACTTATGTACACAGGACACCACTACTAATCCCGATGATACTGTCCCTTTGCTAGGGAAATATTTGCAACTATATGAGAGAGTGGGGGTCGACCTCATAAAATATTCATCTCTTATGGGCGTCTTTCCAACCCCGGATCCCCCTAACCATGTTTCCTCAGTGAACATGATATCCTCCATGATTCCAGATTCTTCCAACTCTACTGATCAATGGCTCATGCCCGATGAGGCCACCATGTAGTTGATTGGAGATACTATGCCTCTCTCACCAATTAAAGCTACTTATGAGGCTATCTAGTCAACACTTGAGGACCACTTGGTCGTGGCCTCTACACCTTGTTCTCTACATCGGACGTCATCTCTACCAAACCCTCTGCTCTAGACTTTTCATTCTGATGCGTCCATTATGGAGATTATGAGAACAAATGAACCTCTATGGGAAGACCTTCACCATCGATCGTCTTTCCTTCCCCCATCAGATTCTGTGGAGAGCGTCATTACCACCATTTTTTCACCAGATGTATATCCTTGCCCACAGTCACCGATCCTCACTTTCGATACAGTTACAAAAGGAAACATGGCGAACATCATGCCCACCATTCCGATTGACATCTCGGTTACACCTGGCGTCATGGACCACATATGCATTGGCCAAACCTGCTCTCCTGAAGAGCTCACCACATTCACGGCCTTATTTAATCAATTTCGCAACATCTTTGCATGGACCTATGAGGAAATGCCCGGGATCAATCCTGCTATTGTCTCTCATGAGATTAAGAATTATCCCGAAGTTAAGCATGTCCACCAAAAATTACGACTAGTACACCCTCGAAAAAATGCGGCAATTAAAACTGAGATTGAAAAGCTCTTGAAGGTTGACTTTATCTATCTTATTCCTTTAACAGAATGGGTCTCCAATGTCGTCCCTGTGGCCAAGAAGCAGGGTACTATTAGATTCTGTGTGGATTATAGGGATCTGAACAAGGCTTGTCCTAAGGACAATTACCCCACTCCCTTCATCAATCATATCATCGACAATTGTGCTAGAAGTGTCATCTTCTCATTTATGGATGGATTTTTCGGGTATAATCAAATCGAGATCCACCCGGCTGACCAACACAAGATCACTTTCATCTACCCTTGGGGTACATTTTCTTATCGTAAACTCCCCTTTGGTCTTAAAAATGTTGGTGCCACATTCCAGTGGGCCATGTCGTGTGCTTTTCATGATGTGAAGGACTTTGTGGAGCCCTATCTTGACGATCTCCCTGCCCATTCGCAACATCGCGAGTTCCACATAGATCATCTGACGGAAGTACTCCTCAAATGCAGGCAGTATAACATCCATTTGAACCCTCACAAGTGTATTTTCTACATTGAATCAAGACGCCTCCTAGGTTTTATCATTTCGAAGGATGGGATTTGCATTGATCCCTTAAAGGTGGAAGCATTGTCACTCTCCCACCTCCTACTGACATTACGGAACTACAAAGTTTGCAAGGGAAGGCAACTTAAGTACGGTGTTTTGTCTGTAATTTCACTCAAAAGACACAAGTCTATATGCGATTGTTGAAGAAGGATGTCCCTTTCATCTGGGACGACCAAGCCCAACAATCCTTTGAAAACTTAAAGTCTTCCATCACTCATGCCCCTGTGCTCCAACCACCCAATTACTATAAGGATTACATCCTTTATCTTGTTGATTCTTCCACCACGATCATCATGGTCTTGGTCCAAGAAGACAACAATTCCCAAGAACATGTGATCTATTACCTAGGTAAGGGTCTTATCGACTCTGAAACCCGTTACTCACATGTCAAGAAACTCACTCTCACAGCAATCATTGTTGTCCAAAAGTTCTATCACTATATCTTACTCTGCACCACCACTGTTATCATCGACTCAAACCCCATGTACCACATTCTCACACATCAGGTGCTTGGGGGAAAGTATTCACATTGGATCATGATACTTCAGGAATTCGATCTCCTCTTTGAGAAAGCTAAGTCAAATAAATCCCTGGTATTTGTAGAGCTCATTTTTTATCTTCCCTGTGTTGATACGGGAACTGATCCCATCAACTCCCTTCTAGGCGAGTCGTTGTTTCTCATCAGCATGTCCGACCCATGGTATGGAGATATTACTTTATATCTTCAAACCCAACGGTTCAACCCCCAATTATCTCGTGATAGCCATCATCGTATTAGCCACCATGCCAAGTATTACTTGATCATCAGTGATACCTTGAATCAGCATGGCGTAGACTCTATACTTTGACATTGTTTAACCCATGAAGAGGTTGAACACGTACTGAATGGCTGTCACTCCGGGGCTTGTGGTGGTCATCTTTCTGGGATGGCTACAGCCCAAAAAATACTACGCACAGGATACTACTGGCCTTCGATATTCAAGGACTGTATTGAGGCCGTTAAGAAGTGTCCTCCATGCCATCACTTTCAATTTAAAAAGGGCTCCCATCTAGCCCCTCTCCATCCGGTTATTTTCGTTGACCCCTTTGCAAAATGGGGCATAGATTTCATGCACTATAACCTACCTCGACCGGGGGGCATGGTTACGTCATAGTAGCCTTCGATTACTTCACTAAAGGGGCCGAGGCTATGCCTACATACAAGGAGGATGGAAAAACCAATGCACTCTTCATGTTTAACCATGTCATTGCACGGTTCAGAGTTCCACAAGCCATCATTATCGATCATGGATCCCACTTTCAAAACAAGATGGTAGATGAACTGAGCACCAGATTGGGTTTTCGCCATGAGAACTCAACCCCATATTACCCACAATCCCATGAACAAGTAGAGGCCATCAATAAGGTCTTGAAAACCATGATTCAACGCATGGTGGGTACCCACAAATCAAACTGGCACAATATGCTCTTTTCTGCCCTTTGGGCATATAGGACCTCCATTAAGACTACCACCGGATTCACACCCTTCCAACTAGTTTACGGATTGGACACAGTTTTACCAATAGAGTGCAAAATTCTGTCACTAAAACTTGCCATTGAACTTCTCCCACACACCACGACCGAGGAAGAACGCTTCCTTCACTTGGTTAAACTCGAAGAAACCCTCCGCGATGTCGCTCTTGCAAACAAAACACATAAGAAACGCATTAAGGCCTAGTACGATAAGTTGTTCCAACCTTGTATCTTTAACGAGGGGGATTTGGTCCTCACATATGACCAGAAACATGATAAGCTGGGGGGAAGGCAAGTTAGAGTCCATGTGGAATGGCCCATATGTTGTAAAACGTGTCTTGGATAAGGGAGCTTACGAGCTCAAGGATTATGATGGAATATCTTTGGGAGAACCTCACAATGGGATCTACCTGAAGAGATACTGTGCCTATATTTTTTCATGCATAAGTAGCTTGTATATACTGTACATGAAGTTTGTTTTGTGTGGTGTGATGCTTTGCTTTAAGTGTTTTAGGATCTTGGTTTTTTATGCTTATGTTATGTCTTGCCTACATGTGCAGATGACAACCTGCTTTGGATTTGCAAACAACGCCAACCAGCATACCCGCAGTCTCACTTCGGCAACTTGGGTACTTTATTCCCCTACTGACAAGCTCATTAGTTCATGAGGGAGTTGTCTAGGGAATGAAACCAATAACGCCACTGACTATCACGTGATGATTGGAGTCTTAACTAACTCTCTTTCCCTGGGTATGAACCACATTATTGTCCACCTCGACTCACAATTAGTGGTCTCCCATCTCAACCGAGTCTACACCATTTGCGATCCCATATTACTCTGTATTTTATGACGAGTACGTCTCTTGGAGAGATCCTTCGAATCTGTTCAGTACCTGCACATTTCAAGTGACACAAACATAGTTGTAGACTCCATGGCCAATTTCATCTTGGATTGGTACATTGCACATACATGAAATAATTATAATCATAAATCATAACAACGACACGACATGTACATAATGCATAAAGAACAAACACATAGATAAGATCCCACATTCATCCATAGAACACCATATGTATAATAGCCGCCAATAGTGTCTGTATATATAAAATCGGTACAAAGTAAAAAAATGGTAGTGCTGACACAAAATCTGAAGCATGAAAGCCTTCGGTGAATAGTTCCGATACAAAATCTAAAGCTCATAGCTTTTAGTATATACATATAAAACATGAGCCTAGTCTCTAGGATGCTCATGATAGCAGATCATGGCCCTCACCACTTTTCAGAGCAATGTGCCGAAACGTAAAGATACCTCGACCATTAGTCACTGGTAGCGACACGGCAGGTCATGGAAACCTAGCTCTGGGATATCCAGTGTCATCTTGCGGAGGTTCTCCTTGACCTCCTCCATCTCCTCGATGTCATCTCGGGCTACAGGGCCCATCTCCGGCACCGCCCCTCTTCACGCGATAAGAGAGACTCCGACCGGTCGCTACAGACCCACATCTGCATGAAACATTTGAAAACCATCAACACTACTCCAAAAAAATCATAAATACATAAAATGAAAAACACAAGTAGTAGTTGTTCTTACCGATATCGCCCCACTGCTCTCCCTTAGGAAGCACCAGGTCAGGGTCCCCTCTGAAGTCTATCCCATCATATGGGTAGTCCTCCACCATGAGGAGCTGTCCCCTCAGCCATGTGAAGAAACCTGTGCTGAAGCTAATAATAGGAACCCTGCCACCATGGCGGGCCATCACCTCGGACCACCTGGTCATATGAGGATCTCTAGAATCTCGATCCTCAATATCTACCTACGGGTGTAAGTGAGGCACATACTCAAGCACGAATGATATCACCACTGAACCGTGTGAAAATCCTCACAGCAGATCTAAGAGATGATGTATCTCACAAGAGAATAATTATGATTAAGCAAGAAAATAGAAGAAGAGTGATACATGCAGTATAATGAGCAACAGAATAATATGGTACAGTAGAACTCAGATAGAAGCAATAATACTTCGGTCATACTCAATTATTAATCACAAATGGACATATAAATAATACAATGCATGAGGAATTCGAATGCCTAAGGTGGCAATTCGAATTAGCCTTCATGGAGTGATCAAAGGATCACTGGAGTGTCATCGGAGCACAACTAGGTGTCCTCATGATCATCGGAGCGCAACTGGAAGTCTTCATCATCATCAGTGGAGTCATCAATGCTCAAGTAACTGTCAACCATCAGTCAAACTAACTCTGGTAGGTGTAACTCAGTGTAACTAAGTGTAACTCAGTGTAACTAAGTGTAACTGAGTGTAACTGAGTGTAACTCAATGTAACTAAGTGTAACTCAATGTAACTAAGAGTAACTGAATGTAACTGAGTGTAACTGAGTGTAACTCAATGTAACTGAGTGTAACTGAGTGTAACTGACTGTAACTGAATGTAACTGAGTGTAACTGAGTGTAACTCAATGTAACTGAGTGTAACTGACTGTAACTGACTGTAACTGAGTGTAACTGAACTGGTAGGTGAAGAAGGGCGAGTTGCTCCCTAAAATCAAGGAAGAAGGGCGCACTAAGAAACTGGAGGGCTAAAACTGAATGGTGAGAAGCTCCTGGGGGCTGGCTAACTGAGGGCTAGGTGCTGGACTGATGACTGGGATGCATGCAAAATGCATGCAAACCCTAGAATGCATGCAAACCCTAAAAGGTGCATGCATGACTGAAAATGTAAATGATCAAAATACTGGTGGGACTAGGATGGAGTATAGGAATATCCTAACAAACCGTAACCAAATTGCTTCAGTGCCCCACGCCGACATTTGATTAGCTAATCCCATAGACTAGTGAGGAACCCCTCACACTAGTTGAATACAGTGGGAGCCATACACTCGTCAGTGTACATCATCTGTGATTTTCTCACCAGATGAGCAGATCGACTACTGGCCACCCTCAGATGGTAAAGAGCACATTACGGAGAGCTCGGTCTCGAACGTCCATGATGGGAATCTTCCCATTAGTCATCTAAGTACCTGGAGTGCACCACTGATCAATCATGTACTCCATAGTGCGATCACCCCCTCGTGATCCAGATAGGGACACAAGGTTTCCCCGTTGGGACAACCCTATCAGAAAGTAGATGTCCCCGACATCTATACTCAAAGTGTGCACACCAATCTGAAAGTGTTGTTCTAGTGGGTCCTAGCATTGGATCAGATGTGACAGCAATGGTACTTGGGCCCTCATGCCCAACACTCAGAAGTACTTGAGCGAACCACAATTCCTCAATGTGGCTATGCATTGGGGATCATTTTCTGCTTGAGTGTTGTTGAGCTCGTGCTCGCATTCTCGCCACTCAAGGACCATTTTGGTCACTGCAAACCTGCCCAAAAGGCCAATTAAACACCATTAGAACATTCCTCAATCATCAAAAACCTTTTTTGGGGGTTGGATTTTGAATTTTATATGTGGGTTTGCGCCGACGCAAATCGTCCTTTCGGACAGGGCGCCACCGGCGCAAAAAAACCTTTCGGGTTTTGCGTCGGTGCATAGTTGGCGCAGTTTCTGAAAGGAGGGATGGTGCCATCCCCCCACATAATAAGCCCAAAACTCAATAAAATGAAATAAAAATGAAAAATTAATCCACTGAAAAGTTAAATGGTTGAGTTTAGGTTTACCTGTCGCTGACAGCACTTGAAACGGTCGATCACAGCTCCCGGAATTGGCAAAGGAAAAACGGCTCCAAATGGTATTTCTCACCTCTCCAATTTGGTAAAAACAAATAGTAATTCATTTTTACTATTTACCCCTTTTATAACAAAAACAAGCATATTCCTTTTTTAATTTATTCCGTAGTGGGTTATTTTGCTATAGTTGGGATTATTACTACTTGGTTAATCATCTTGACCTAGTTTTGAAGCTTGTAGGTGAAGTTAGGTACCTTATTAATACTGTTTTTTCGCAATTGTGGTCATCTCGCATGTATTATCAAGTATGAATAACTCATCGATCGTTTTTTATGCCATTATTTCGCTCATTAAATTCAATTATTAATGATGCCAAGCTAACTCTTTGTTATTTATCATGCTCGTAAAACAATGAGAATAAGTTACCAAGTTACAGTTTATCACTTTTTCGGGCTCGTTAAACTCCCACGAAAAAGGAACCCCTCAGAGTCTCTCTTTAAGCTCTTTTCAGGCTCTTGAAATATGAAAAGATTGGCAAGCGAACTTGATGCGTTCATGCTTGTAAAAGTATTCAAATGGTCGTCTTTCTGGTGATAGTTTACCCCTTTTTCAGGCCAGGAGGCACAATTTACGAAAAAGGAGCACTCCATCCAATCATGGCTGGAAGAGTTCTCTCTCGCATTTATTTTACCCTTTTTCGGGCAGAGAGACTAACTTTACAAATAAAGGACATTTGGAGTCTTCTTTAGTTCTTTTCAGACTCTCTAAACATGAAATGACACCGAGTTTACCTTCTATGGATTCATTAAAATTCGACATTGAAGGGCCCATCATGGGACAAACCCCTCATATCCTAGGTTCATAAAATGTTTAGGATTTGACTCATCCATGGGATGAGCTATACTGAGCATCTGTTTACCCTCCTCAAGCTTGTTATAAACAAGTGAGGCACTCATCAATCATGATGGGGAAAAAGGAAATACTTTGTATTACACTATAATTTACGGCAGTACATAGTCCCTCTTGAACATGGCACTCATTTGCATTTGCATTCAGTACTTGGGTAATCTATTTGTCTTCAAGTCCTACTGATTTCATGAGTCATGTTACTCCTTTGGGTCATCCAAAGAATGCTTCCATTATCAGCTGCATTAAGAATTGGTACCACTCTCGTCATGTCAATACTTCCAAGTCATGCCATGCCCATGTTCAAGAGATGTTCATTTCTCATCATCTGCAGTCAACACACCTTCCACCATTTTGGTCTACCCTGAGTCAGTCTTGCATATTATTCTACCGTCCGACCTACTCAAAACATTTGTTATCGAGTTTCGTGTCGATGAAGGGGAATTCATTATGGCCCTCCTTCGACAGATTCATCCTTGTCGACTTCAACACATCATCTAAGGATCGAATCTAGAGACCAATCAAGTACCTTGGACCTGCATGCCTCAATGGCATGTTACCTCGCTTTCAACATGATTTTACATCATTGACTCTTGATTGAAAGATCCTGTCGAGTGTTCGACCTCAACTCATTCATTCACACTCGATGGTATGTACTATGATACCTTGGGAATCATTGACATCAATGGTGATTTCCCTCGCGCTTGTTAATGGTATACATCAATGACTGGTAATCAAGTGGTTTCTACCATGTTCGACTCCAAGACATTGTAATCACATGGAGCTTGAATACACTGGGGATCCTGGGTAAAACATTGTAATCACAACCGTGGAGCTTGTAATCCTTAACTATTTTCTTAGATCGGTTAGTGTTTAGATGTATTGTTACTGCTTGCTTTGTTTCTACATGCTTTGACAGGTTTTGTAGCTTGGATCTGACAACCGTGGAGCTTGGACCTACAAAGACTAGGATATAGATCTATAGATCTGAATGTAAGACATCTATTTGACTCAATATCTAATTGATCTAGGAAAGTAGTGTTATGTTCTGTTCCTATTTGTTCTAGATTCACTTGAACTAGGGATATCACGCTTGGATCTGCTCGAGTAGATTGTCTGATAACAATCATCACCTCATGAAGACAACAATGGTCCCCCCACCCCTCACATAAACCAATTCTATTTAGTTATTCTTGCAGGAAAAATATACATGGCATTGATTCATGGGGCACTTGTCTCCACATTTGAAAATAACCCTCTCCTCATCATGGAAAAGGTTCCCTGATTCACTCAAAACTGTGGGAATCCCATCCATCATCAAATTTGTCCCCGACACACTCAAATTTGTGGAGACCCCACCAATTATTCTTTATGTACATGCAGTTCCCCGATCCACTCAAAAGTGTGGGAACGCCAGAATTATTTTGGCACCAACCCCTAGTCACCTTTGATCGATGTTGTTGAGTCTCCCTATCCCCATCATTATCATTTTTGTCACTCACCATCACCTTCAGTGTCGTGTCTCCAACAAAACCCTTAATCTACAGTTTGTTTTCTTCCATTACATTTTGTCCCTCTCTTTTTAAAAATGCTGCCAGACACTCCCCAAGTTGACACCGATAAGTAATTATGAGCTCCACTCTTATCAATAGTATTTTGTCAGGTCTGTAAGTATTACTGTTGGTTACAAAATTATATTGGTTCTTAGGATAAGACCCTCATCGTATCATGTACTTCAACTCTCATCGACATCAAAATTCCACATTCTGAGAGTTGCAGTAGTTACAGTCATACATTGGGGTCCCTTTCAATCAACATAAGGGATCACCTCGAACTACTTAGAGAGAGTCATCAGTGTTCCCTAACTTAGTGGTCTCTCCTATGGTAGCAATAGTATAGTGAGTTTCTCTATTCAACAACTTCACCAGTATTTCAACCCCCCACCCACATGGGATTATCATGGTCATTAATAGTTTCGCTTCTTTGGCACCTGTAACATCATTTCTAGGTTCATTTACTCTCACATGTATTGAATCCACCTTCGTCCATGTGCCAACAGTATTATGATTTGACCTCTCAATCTCCTCTCATTGTAGTCATCTTGACATATTTTCATGAGCATGGGTATGCCTACCTCGTTTGTATAAAACACTATTATTTGTTATAGCTTCACCAATTGCCACCAACAATATTCCCCCAAGGGAACCTTCCGTTCACACTCACTTGATAACTTCTAAGAACATGAGAGAACACAAAAGAAACGATGATGCATTATTGGCTATATAGTACCCTCTGAACCTCATACATTAGGAGGCATATGTTAACGCCTAAATTCTGCGCACATGTGACATTTTGGCTAATCTTGTAGTAAGGCGTCATCAATATATAGAATACAACCCACCAAAGACATCCTCATTATATATAGAAAGCAACATGAGTCCAAAAATTCCAGAAACAATCAAATAAAGTAGGTCAGTTACACCATAATAACCTGCGCTATAGCGTGTATTATCAATTCCATGTCCGTGCTTGCCTAGCACGGATTTTCCTTCGAAATACCTCTGACTATAAAAACAATAGGACCACAACCACCCATGACCCATTGAAGGCTCATCAAAGCTCCATCACCTCCAAGAATTTGAATTTGGCTCCTCATGTACTTGGGATCATTGAATGCCCCCCCTTTGTGTACTTTGGAGCTAGATTATGGAGTTAATGAGTCGACATTTGGATATAATTGTTTCTTGGTCACTTCTTTTCCTATAAAAGGAAGCCATGGGCGTTCATCTAAGGAGAGAAAATTTAGAGCAAATTTATGTTACTAAAATTGTGTTTAAACTTCTTCCACCTCTTCTCATACCTAATAGCATTCCTCAAGCTCCCTTGCCACCTTCCTCCAAGGGGCAAGTATTTCCTCCATTTGTTATTTCAAGTTATTTAGCATTTAGTGTGGACAACAAGGACCTCCATAAGGGATATTGTTGACTTCCCTTGAATTCTGCACCTCCTAGGTGGCATTACATGTAACAAGCTTGGCCCTTGGGAAATCTAAATTGGTTCTAGCATTTTCTTCTTGTTGTGGTTTGCATATTCTTACTCCCTTTGCTTTGTTTCAAGTTATTTTCAAGTTTTTGTTTTATTTTGTTTTGTTTTACTAACAAGATCTTGTAGGATCAATTTGGAATCATTCACATTTGCTTTAGTAACATAATATTGGGCCTTGTTGACAACATCAAAGGATTCATCCCCATCCCCAACGTGGGAAGGGATGCACACCTTTGTGCAAACTTCCCCACAACAATATTTAATTAAAATTTGATCATCGATTCAAAATTGGATCCTTTTAATCACATATGGACTTAACTCTAATTAAGTGTTGGTCGAGAATGCAAAATCCCTAAATCTAACCCGAAGGGTTATCAAGTGCCAAGCACAAGAAGAGAGGGAATGTAGAGTAGATAAATAAAGTGATAATGTGGTAGCCTATTTCAATTCATAGTGTTTCTTTTCTCACATGGAGTAATTTTTTTTTTGTATTAAACATTATTAGAATGAGAATTAAAAAGAAGGTGTAGTCATTAAATTTCTTCTTGATTTTTTTCTGTAATTATACATTAATAGTGTGTTCTTTTTTTATCGCAGCTTTTTGTATTTTCTTAGTATTTTATCATAATGAAAGGGATATGCATATAAGATTAAAGGTTGCAACAAATGATCATTTTTTAGTAGAGTATAATCTCAATGTATTTGTAGCATAATACTGAGATGTAAGTGACAGGTTACCTTACGAAATATATACAATACATTATAAGATCATAATGATGCCATAGTGATCTTATTAGGGCTATTTTTTGGAATAGTTGTAATATATACTCATTAGACTTAGGAGTTATAAGCCATAAAAAGAATTTCACCCCATGGACCCAGATATTATCACAAGAAAGGAAATACAACATATTCAAGGCATAGATGTGCCAAGTAATCATGGAGATATCTCCCTCTCTAGGAGAAGGAACTTGCAACATAGAGATGGCACTCAATTCAATTCCCACAAAAGGGGCCACATATAAATAAACCTTCTCTCGATTCATATGGTTCACCACCTTAGATATATTCCAACACGTGAATTAGAGGTACATCAAAATTCTATGGCCTGAAGTAGGCACCTAAAGCATGGTACATCAAAATTGACAAGTATTTAGGTGAACAAGGGTTCCAATGGAGTCCTTCATATCCCAACATTTACAAGATGTATTACATTGTTTTAAGGTTTATGTCATCTCATTATTATAAAGATAAGGTTGTTTTCTTCATTTGAGGATAAAGAATAACCATTTTCTCTCTTTGTGTTGTTGGTTTATTTTTGTTCATTTTTTGCAATATTTAAAAGGTACAAAATCAGAATGTTTTGCATACAGTCCCTTGCCTTATATAAGATTTTCCAAAGCACAAGAAGAAAAATATATTGAAATATGCACAAGAGATGATTCCATGATTTACACATGTTCTGCATATAGTATCCTGCTTGATATGAGTTTTTCCAGTGCCAAACAAGAAAAAATATCTCAAATAAGTACCAAGAAAAGGTATGGTGAAAGATGCACAACATATGATTCTATTATTTACACATGTTCTACATACATTGTCCTGCTTGATATGAGGTTTTCCAGTTCCAAACAAGGAAAAATATCTCAAATAAGTACTGCAGATGATTCCATGGTTTCACAAAACTTGCAGGTTTCTAAACTATGAAAGCAATTTCAAGTGAACCAATTTATGTCCCAAGGTGAGCCTCAATTAATTACGATATACAATTTCAAGGAAGTGTAAATTCAATAAGAGCCACAACATAACCAATCATTCTAATAAAAAGCTAACATGTATGCAGAAGAAATCAATGCAAAAATGGATGATTAAAAAGGGTAATGCTCATTACTATCTCCTCATGCTTCTCATATAGATGCTACTTCTAGGGGCAAGTGGATAGATGAGAATACATCATCTCCTTCCATTTCTTCATACTATGATTTGTATAAGCAGATGGATTTGGCATACTGTTATTTGCATTCCTAAATATTGTCCCTCAAAGTACGCAATGGTAGAACTTTAAACAAGCTTCAAACATGCTTGTGAAAAAGAGGAACACCAATAACTTATGATGAGAAACATAGTCCAATGCAGGTCACTTCCCCTTATTCATTAATTCCTTGAGCCTCTCATTTGTTGCTACCAGTTCTGTTGTAATACTTGGTTCATTAGCTGGGTGACCAGCATCATGAACTACCTGTACAAGTGCAAAAACAAAAGGATATTTCCAATATTATTATTGGATTATGATTAAGATCAACCCATAATTAGCATATAAAAAATACAAGTCTTTCATTAATAATATAGCATGATGTTAAATAATTGATGCTTAGACACAAAATGTAGTTATTTTCATTAAGATAAGTTTATTAATTCCCAAAAAATGACCAAAAATAGGTCAATGAGACTGTTCAGTATATAACCGGGGATACCTAGTGGGATTGCAGAGTCCACTCCTACAAAAGAACAATAAAAATGCTAATCTATATGACATAGAAATTTCACAAAATATTTTTCTTGGGAATATCTTTCCACTATATTTCATCGACGAGGGTATAAACAAAATTGCAAAACACTAATATTTTATCATCCTCTTTGTTTTTTATTAATATCTTGCTTTGAATAATATTAAAATTTCAACTATATATAAGATTAATGCAATTAATAGGGCATGGAAATGTGAAGAGAGTCCTTTCTTCCTACAAAAAAAATCTGAAGAGTCTTCACAAAAGTATAGAAAAAAATCAAACCAAATTCATTGTAGAAATATAGAAGATGATATCACCCAATTCTCTCATTCATGTTCTTGTAACTAAAATTTCAACAGAATATGTAATATATTTATTGAAATTAATAGGGCTTGGAAATGTGAAAGAATTGTTCTTCCTGTAAAAATTATCTGAACAGTCTTCAGAGAAATATAGAACCAAATCAAACAATTTTCATTATATGGGAGATGTTACCACCCAATGCTCTCATTGATGTCCTTGTAACTGATTGAATCTCAAAATATACTTTTACTCAGAGAATCTCAAAATATATATTAAACAAATATCAATTTCCTATGTATCTACTATTAAATTATTAATGTCAAGCGAAGGCATAGATGTGGCAAGTAATCATGGAGATATATCCCTTTGTAGGAGAAGGAACTTGCAACATAGAGATGGTGCTCAGTTCAATTCCCATGAAAGGGACCTGTTGTCGCCTAATACACAACTAGGGGGAACGCAACAGGAGACCTTTAAGCCGCTCGGTGTGTCCTTGGGGGAAAGTGAGAGTCAAGTGATGTCAGTTGATTACTCGACTCCTCTGTTTAGGCTACTCCTAGCGAAGCCAAGGGGGGTGGTCCCTATTGAAAATAAATCTAAGGTTTCTACACTATAAAATGAAGCAAACCATTCTAGGAGTTAATGATGAAATAAAAAAATTGAAACAAGAAACAATTGCAATTAATTTTAAGTACCACAACATATGATATTGAAAGATATATATGAAATTTTATGGATTTAACTTAAGCAAAGAAGATATACAATGACCAATGTTGATATTGTAAGTGCGATTGTTGTTGTATTGTGTCGTTAAAGTATTACAAAGTCTCGTTCGTTTTAAATAATTAATGAGTATTAAAGGAGTGGGTTGATTGTTGGTTTCACCCAACCCTGAATTGCTCCTTCGAATTGGGCGTTGTGAGAGCTATAACAAGTGTCCAACTAGGTGAGGATGAACCTTCTTACGGAAGCATGCTAAATCTATAGTTAGCCTCATTCGACCTCCCGAGTTCTCAAGATTGAAATGTTGAAGGATTGACCTATTAATACTAGTCACTCTACATCATTTTATGATTGACCCAACTGTTCAGACTAAGATGCAACGGTCAAGAGCATACTTCAAATTTCAAGTCTTGGTTAATTTTATTTAAGATTTTGAATTTGAGTTATTAATTTATCTACATCCCAAGAGTCTATTTTACACACACCAAAAGGTGTAGTACTTTGGGAAAACAAGGGCTCAAATTTTATTGCAAAACTTTAAAAATTGTAAAAAATGATAAATTTAATCTAACAGTCCTTCATGTATGATTTGTGTTCTTGTGATTTTATCTAATTACTATTTGCATAAAGAAAATAATCTAAAGCAAAATAAATGAAAAAACTCAAAAACGCAGATACCCCTGGGGGGATGGGGGCATGCGCTTGTAGCTAGGGTTTTACCCCTAGCTTGTGCAAATGAGCACCTACTAAGGAGAATGGACTCCTGAGTAGCAGTTCAGTAAATGGAAATAATTAAGCTAAAACAGAAATGTAAACTACTCTAAAACATGTGCATGAAACATAAGCAACAAAATGTAAATAATGGTTTTGTATTAATATTACCTCCAATGTGGAGGTTGATGAAGCCCTTGCAATGTCCAAGAGGGTTGCTCCAAGCTCCAATGTGCTCCTTCTCTTTCTCCAATGGTGGAAATGGGCCAAAAGGGGCTCTCAAGGTGAAAGTGGCTCAATGGTGAGCTAGGGTTTCAAGAGAGATTTTGGCAGAGTAAGGGTGCTTATGATTGTGGATGTGAAATAAGGGATCTCCATCACCTATTTATAGTTTTTTGGTGGTGGAGTGCTGACCCATGGTTTTGGGAACCATATGGTTTAGGGCAGCTGTATAGGGTTTTTTCCTCCTTTTCCTCATTATTTTTTATTTTTTATTCCCTTTTTAGGGGATTTTTGCTATTTTAGAGGAATTTTGGATATTTTTGGAGGAAAAAGGGGTTTTTTAGCCTTTTTGAGGCTATTTTGATGGTTTTGTGGCCTTTTGGAGGCATTTTAGGCCTTTTGGAGGCTTTTTAGTGGGATTTTTAGGGTTTTCAAGGGAAATATGGTAGGAAAATGGACACATGAGCCATATAATGTGGTAGATGAGGTAGTGAACACTTTTTGGGTGTTAACAGATTGCCCCCTGATGTGCGAGGGCAGGAGCTCATCGTATGGCCGATGGACATCATAAGTCATGAATGGTTTTTCTGGGGTGTGGAGAGAAGAGAAGAAACAAACTGAAGCCCGGAACAACGATCCCGAACAACTACAAGAACTAAAAGTACATAACCTCAATAATGGATGAGGAATCATCTGATCATATGGACGAGGCGGGCATTCCCATGCTCATATCAGGATATAACATAACAATAACAATGGGGCCCAAAAAATGGGGACCTGAAATATACATGACCTCAAATACTGACTGAGGAATAATCTCAATATATGGACGAGGCGGGCATACCCATGCTCGTATCAAGATACATAAACATAACTGTGAGGCCCGAAAAGGGGGACCTGTAAGATACATAACCACTGTGTACATCATAGGTGTCCAGAGGAGACACAAATCTGGGACATACTGCTGGGCGGACCATGTGTAAACTGAAGAACTGGTGCACTGGAATATCAACAGTGCTGCTGACTGGGGTACCAGAGGAACTAATGAGCTGCTGGATCAGAATGACTGGGAGCAATAACCTCGATGGTACACTGAGATGGAACTGAAATGGGTACTCAAGGAAGCATATAACTGGATGGCTTCCGAATATAATCGCCAACGCATCCCGGACATCCACAGGAACATAGAACTGGGCGTTCCGAAGTGACTCACCAATGTGCTAGAGTCGGGGGAAATCCGGGGTCTTCGACAAATAATGGAAGGGATGTAGCCCTACATGATTCTCGACAATGCGATCAAGGTGCTGAAGTCGAGCATGTGAGAAACAACCACTCGGAGAGGCAATGATGACTCCTCTCAGAATGGTCCGTAGGCACTTACCACAGATGGTGATAAGTCCAAGGCGTAGGGACCTCTGGGCCTATCCGCTGGAATAGAGGGGCTGTCGTTGACAGAGGGAGACCTGCAACTATCAAGGTAATGATGTTTCCTTGACAGAAGCGCAAGGTGGATAACCGAAATGTGATAGTACTGATGGCAGGACTGATCAACTGGGGGTATCACTGGGCAAGTAGAGTGGGTGAACTCAAACTTCCTTTGTTCAGAGTATGATAATGGGGATGATCGGGCAGAATATGAAACTGACTGAGGGGAAAGGGATCATAGCTGTATTGGATCGGGGAGGGTGACTGGTCTGAGGGAGACTCAAGCTGGTATAAAATGGCAGGAGACTACAGAATACTCTGAACAAAGGCGACCTGATTGGGGGTGCTGCCGAGATGATCGATCGTAGTGATAGGAGGCACGGGTGGGGACTTCTTCATGGGTTAAGGAACTAGAAGAAGTGTGTGTAAAATGATACTGTCGTGTGGATTTATACGAGCCCAGGACAGTTCATGCTCGTGGTTGCTTTCAATTTTAAGGAGTCTAAAAGCGATAAGAAGACTCTGAAGTGATGGAATGGTACTGTCATGTGGATTTTACGAGCCCAGGACAGTTCATGCTCGTGGTTGCTTTCAATTTTAGAGAGTCTGAAAGCAAATAAGAAGACTCCAAGGGGTTTCTTTTTCGTAGATTTAGTCTCCAAGGCCCAAAGAAGCATAAAAGGATGCAATGAAGAACTCTTCTAGCCGGTGTGACTAGAGTATTCCTTTTTCGTAATTAGTCTACCAGGTTCGGAAAAGGGTTAAACTTATACCAGATAGACACCCTTTCAGGTACTTTAACGAGCATGAAAGGAAGCAAGATTGCTCGACGATCTTTTCATTCTTTTAGGAGTCAGAAAAGAGCTTAACGGAAACTCCCTAAGTGCCTTTTTCGTAAAGGTCTTGTCCGGCCCGAAAAAGGGGTAAAATTATACCGAACAAAAGGAATGGCCAAGCAAGGAGGAAGTGTTCAATCAAGGATCAGTAATGATGACCAAGAATGAGGGTAGGGGGGAACACTGGTGGGCCTCCTTGCGGGGTAAATGGAATGGTGGAAAAATAATGAAATATTTGCAGTATGAGAAGAGTGGAGGGCTCATGTAAAAAGGTGGAACAATCCTGATGGTGGCCGATGTGGCACGCAAATCGAGGCAGCAAAGTGTTGGGACACAATGTTGAAATCGTACCAGGTGAGAGCGAGAAATGATCTCAAGCATCATCACGGGCTCGGAAAAATGAATCCGGCGATATAAAGAGTGTCAAAAACGGGTAACGGCCGATGTGGCATTTACACCGAGGCGACGGGGGCGTTCTGGAAAAATACCCAAAAAATCGGGGGGTGAGAGCGAGAAATGATCTCAAGAATCATCACCAGCTCAGAAAAATGAATCCGATGATATAAAATATGTGAAGAATGGAGAACGGTCGATGTGGCATGCAAACCGAGGTGACTAGTGGCGTTTGAAAAATGGGCAAAAAATGACGGGGCAAAAATAATGCAACGAGGTGACCATCATGACGGTCTCGTCGTGCTGATTCCAGTGGTGGAAATGGTTCGAAAAACGGACTCCGTATGGGGTCAGAATGGCCAAAACAAGAAAAAGTCAACTGACTATAAATAGTGAGTGGGTCCAACATGACATGTGTCATTTGTACTGTTTGACTTTGACTTGTGATCAGAGTGGACCAGAGCTTAGGTGGCATTTCTAGACGATCCGACCGATCGATTTCAGATCTGGGAGATATAGGTATTCCGTCAAACTCATACCTGCATGTTTTTTAGGGTCGGGGGTTGGGTAGTGGGTCCCAAGGTTATTTGTACGGTCCACGTGGGGTGGACCGCGGGTTAGGGGGACGAAACCGCGGTTGGAGACCGCGAGTTTCGGGGTGAACCACGCGGTTGGGGACCGCGGGTTTCTCGACTAGATACGCGGTCTAGTACTGCATGTTCCAGGGAGGAACACGCAGTTCCAAACCGCGGGGTTAGGCTGAACAGACGCGGTTTAGGACCGCGAGTGTAGGCCTGACAGCCGCGGTCGGAAACCGCGGCAAGAAGCCCTAAAGCCGCGGTTTTGGGCCGAGCTAAGGGGGTCTTCCGGGGGAAGGGGAAGAGCTTATTTAGTTGACATGAGTCTGATGACTCTACTTTGTGTGATTGACAGGATGCCGCAGGTGCTCTGGAGAGAGCGGGAGATCCCTGATGAGATCATGGCCGTGGTCCGAAGGGAGCGCCATGTGCGATCTGTGCTGGGAATGTGCGGACTACTGAAGTTCGCACAGATACCCATGATACGGTCAGCAGCGTTGCTGTTGAATCGACTGATCAGCTTCTGGGAGCCGGATATACAGGCTTTCCGAGTACAGGGTGAGAGGGTGGACCTCACCCTGACCGATGTATACTTTCTGACAGGATTGCCCTGTCTAGGCAGGGTGGCAGACACACAGCCGCGGGTCACTGCGGACATCGACATGGAGGACATGTTGGAGAGATACTGTGGTCCTGAGGCGAGGGTGCATAGGAATGCACTCTTGGTGAGGGACCTACAGGAGCCAGCAGTGCAGGCCATGGCGGCATGTGTGCTTCAGGTATTGGGGTCCCAGTCACCTGAGAAGGTGTCGGGGGGCCAGATGCAGATGATAGAGCGCGTACTGGATGGGGTGTACTACGCGTGGGGCCAGATGTTCCTGACCTACGTTCAGCGAAGGAAGCTGGCAAGGGCTTTTGTTATGGTTCCTTCTTGTGTGCCTTCTTTATGGAGAGGGTACCCACACTGTGACCACGGGTGCCGATCAGGGCAGGAGGTTTGAGGGAGCCGCGGATGGTGCGGTGGGGCGAGATGATGCGTCGCCGTGGTGGCAGCAATGTTGGCAGGTATTTTATGCAGGAGTTGTACCTGCAGTGGCTCCATATACCATTGACACTGGACGACTTCCCATATAGGGACATGGACTACACAGGAGATCCGGAGGCGCCATGAGCACCAGGACAAGCATGGGGTCCCGACGGTACGTATGTGTTTACTTGCATATTATGGTTGTCAAGTTTTATATATATGATAGTAGATTGATATACTGTGACTGACATATGGGTGATCTGCAGATGTGGGCCCGAGGCCGCCTCCAGGACATGTGGCACGGAGGGGTATTGTGGCCGTTCTAGCTCTGCCTGGGCGAGGGGAGGTCCGTCGCTGCGATGCAGAGGGGACACTGGAGTCGGTCCGGGAACTACTAGATCGTTTGCTGATAGGGGTGACCGACGAGGGATGGCGGGATGTCGATCCGAACATGGTTCAGGATTGCATGAGGGCACCCCGAGAGTTCAGATCCATAGCGATCCGGGTGGCGATCTTGGTGGACCGGGCACGGGCACAGGAGCTCGTAGGCGATGAAGACTTGCCGGAGGAGGAGCGAGGGGAGGACTCAGAGGCAGTCGATGCCGGCAGTGATGCAGGATATGACTCTCATTAGGGAGTATAGGGGACTCCCCCCGAGTTTTGTAGCTACGGCATGTATTTTGATGAGGCTTTAGGGATGTATAGCCATTTTTTGTATAGCTGAGTACATGGGTACTCAGGACATGTATAGCACTAAACATGTATTTTTTGATATATATATATATGCACGTGGATGCACCTTTTTGTATGATGTTGTTTTAGTTGTATGCACGTGGATGCGCTTTATGATTTGTGATATGTTTACATTGCACGTGGATGCAAGTAGGCTAGGATGTTGGGCACGTGGATGCCCCTTGTGTTTTTTATGTGATGCAACATGATGGATGTATGATTAGGCACGTGGATGCCCCTATGGATATGAATGTGGTTTATGTACATGGATGCAAATGTTGATGCGATGCAATATTTTTGGGTTTTTTTATATATTTTTATGAGATGTTATGGGATGATGATGCATGATGTTACATGGTGTGATTGATATGCCAATCTAGGATGTTGTTTGCCATTTGATCTGCGACACTATTTTGGGCTCTTGGGACATGTGTGAATGTTATGGATTCAAACTGTCAGCTGAGTTGTTTTGCGTGCAGGAATTTTCTAAAAAGACAGGGATCACGCACCTGGTAGCAGTTGTTGAGCTGGGAGACAAGTAGCTGGGAGTCAAGGAACACATGAAGGTGACATATGCCCATCTGGAGGGCAGCAGTCAGGAGACCGGTCACAGCATCATACTCTGCCTGGTTATTGGTAGCAGCGCCTATACATATTCCGTCAAGGTGAATCATCTCGTTGGAAGGGGAGTACAAGACCCATGCTGCAGAAGCCAGGTTGGGAGACCAGTGGCTTGCACCATCAGCGAAGCCAGTGTAACAAGGTGGAAGATGGTCCATCTGTGATCATGCAGAAAGGATGAATGTAAGATGATGGTAAAAAAGGTGAAAAACAAAAAAGAGAGCAAACTGTACAATGCGGACCAATGAGGTCGCGGTTTTATTTATGGGTAAAAACGCTTAAGATACAACCCATTACGGGGGTTGCGCAACGGATGGCCTTCGGAGTCAACTAAGATGTATGCCCCCTTACCGAGGCAGGTCTGCATGATGTAAGGGCCTTGCCACATGGATTCAAACTTCCCTTTGCCAGTTTTGTCATGGGCTTGGTCATAGGCGAGGACGAGGTCCCCTTCATGGAAAGTTCGAGGGTGAACATGTTTGTCATAACCGGCTTTGGAGCGGTTCTTGGCAGCTTCGATGTTCTGGAGAGTGGCATGACGGTCTTCATCAGCTTGTTCGAGTGTCAGCAAACGCTGCTCGAGGGGGGAGGTGTCGGGGAGAAGCTCAACGGCGATATGTAAGGCAGGAATCTGACACTCGATGGGGAGGACAGACTCTACACCGTGAACTAGATGAAATGGTGTAAAACCAGTGGCGGTCTTGGTGGAAGTACGGTAAGCCCATAAGGCAGGGAACAGCATGTGGTGCCAATTGGACTTATGCTTGTCAACCGTTTGTTGGAGGATGGTTTTTAGGATTTTGTTAACGGCCTCTACTTGACCATTCCCTTGGGGGTAATAAGCAGAGGAAAATTGGTGTTCAAATTTGAGGAGGGTGGATAACTCACGCCAGATGGCATCTTCGAAGTGTGAACCATGGTCTGAGACCAACTGCTTAGGGACCCCGAATCGAGTGATAACATGGTTGAAAAAGAAACGGGTAGCAGTGTCAGCGGTACAATTGAAGGTAGGCATGGCTTCTGCCCATTTGGTGAAGTAATCAATGGTGACAATGATATACTTATGACCGTTGGCAAACGAGGGTCTGCACTCCATGAAGTCGATGGCCCACTTACAAAAGGGACCAACAGTGACGACTGGGTGTAACGGAGCAGGTGGTGTCCGAGCCTTGGGGGCAAAAATTTGACAGTTGTGGCAATGCTTGACCGCATTAATGCAGTCGGTGAAAAGTGTGGGCCAGAAGTATCCAGCGAGGACAACTTTTTGGGCAGTTGCCATCCCTGAGAAATGGCCTCCGCAGGCGCCGCTATGACAGTCGTTAAGGATGTGTTCAGCTTCCGCGTGCGTAAGGCAACGACGAAAAATGGTGTCAACCCCTCGCCGGTAAAGGACATCGCCTAAGAGGAGATATCGAGAGGCCTGGTGATGGATACGACGACGACCATTACGGGTGACTTTGGGTCTGAACTTCTGCGTGTGCAAGTATATCAAAATATCACCGTACCATGGGTCATCAGACGAGATAGTGAACAGGTGATTGTCGGGTAACTCACCGGAGATTGGTTTGGCCGGGAGAAGGGAAGGGAGATCAGTAATGAGCTGGGCAAGCGCGAGGGCTTTAGTGCTCTTAGGTGTTCGGAAGGTAAGGTCATATTCCTGGAGGATAATGACCCATTTGGCAACACGACCTTGCAAGATTCGCCAGTTTAGAAGATAGACCATGGGGTTAGAGTCGGCGACGACGGTGGTATGACTCATTAAGATGTAGTGTCGCAATTTTTGGACGGAAAAGACCACTGCTAGGGCTAGTCTCTCCTCATATGGGTAACGTAGGGGCGGGCCAGACAAGGTCTAGCTGACGTAGTAAATGACATGCTCCTGGTGAGAAGTGTCTTCTTGAACCAAGACTCCGGACACGGCATGCTCGGATGCCAAGACGTATAGGATGAAATCCTGGGAGAAATCCGGAGGGGATATCAGAGGGGCTTGTGTGAGAGCCTTCTTGAGGGCTTCGAATGCAGCTTCTGCTTGCTGATCCCATATGAAGGGTATGTGGGTACGGAGCAGGCGCAAGAAACCGTGAACGGTAGTGGCGTAATCAGGAACGAAGCATCGAAGGAAATTGGATCGCCCCTGAAGACTTTGGAGCTGCCGGAGCGTGCGAGGAGAGGGAAGGTCTAAGATGGCTTGGAATTTCAGAGGGTCAACAGTAATTCCTTTCTGGGAAACAATGAAACCCAACAATCGGCTTGTCGGAACGCAAAAGACACACTTGTGTGGGTTCAAGCGGATTTGGTATTTGCGACAACGCAGAAAAACTTGCCGAAGGTCGTTAAGGTGGTCCGATCGTTTCCGGGAACGAGCTGTAAGGTCATCTAGGTAGACTAGCAAGATATGGACCAAGTCATGAAAACAATAGGTCATGGCCCGCTGGAAGGTGGCACCAGCATTTTTGAGGCCGAAAGGCATAACGCGATAGGCAAAGGTGCCCCATGGGGTAGTGAAGGCAGTTTTGTACTGGTCTTCCTTACGGATCTGAATCTGGTTGTATCCGGAAAAACCATCCATGAAGGAGAGGACTTCATGCCCCGCACATGCATCGATGAGTTGGTCAATAAATGGCGTGGGGAAGTTGTCCTTGGGACAAGCGCGGTTTAAATCGTGGAAGTCAGTGCATACTCGGATGGTGCCTTGCTTTTTGTTAACGGGAACGGGGTTTGAAACCCAAGTGGTATAGGCAATAGGATAAATGAACCCTGCCTTGCGCAGCTTCTCAATATCGGCTTTGATAGCTGGGAGCTTTGAGGGATGAATGGGGCGCTGTTTCTGACGAACGGGGGGTACATCAGGCCATGTGTCGATGTGGTGCTCTATAATGGCGGGGTCAAGACTGGGCATTTCGGTATAGGACCAAGCAAAGACATCACGAAATTCTCTGAAAAGGGTTTGGTAGTCTTCAATATCTTGCTTGCTACAGAAGGCTCCTAAAGTGATGAGTTCAGGGGCACGTCCTGGGGCAGCGATATCAATTTGGATGACAGGTGAGATGTTAGCCATGTTACCTTCCTCGAAGGCGTCAGGAGCAGGAATAGGGTCCTTGAACCAGTCGACCTTAGTGGGAAGGAAGTCTTTGGATTCAACCGTGAATTGGGTGGCTGTGCTAGAGGAGGATTCGTCTGGAATGAAGTAGGAACAGTGGTGCATGTCATCCCAGGGATAATCCGGGGCAGTGAGGGCCTCGAGAATCTCCTCATCAGTACAGAAAGTTTGTTTCGTCAAATCGGTTGACGAGGGGGTGGTAGTTGAATAGATCATGTAAATGGTATTAACCTCTCCAGATGGGGAAGAGATCGGGGGGTAGATCTCCTCAATGGTGGGTGGGGCCATCTCAAGATCTAGATTGTTCATCTCATAGAGAGCCGCTCTGTAATCCGGGAGATCGGGACAATGATGGGAATAATGCCCGTAAACACCGCATATGGCACAGGGGTGGTTGGTACGCAGGGATTTTTCTTTAGGCTTGGGAGTGGGGTTTAGTTGGACAATTGGGATGTTGGGGTCATTGTCGAGCATCTGCATGTGTTTTTGTAATGCTGGTAACTGTGGGCATTGGTGAGTCGCATGGCCTAACTCGTCGCACAACGAACATTTGGGAGGAGCGCGAAACACTGGAGGGTTTTTGACTGTCTTGGGAGGTGGTACAGCAGTGTAAGGTTGTGGCCCTCTGCCCCCAGTGTGTTTGGGAGTAGGAGGGGGAGTCGTGGAGGACGAAGGGGTAGAGACACCGGGGGGTGGCTGAGTGGTAGTAGCCATCGGTTGCACCAGTTGGAGGACGACGCTAGGTGTCGGCGAGGGAACGGGAGGCGAAAGGTACTAGACGGGTAATCCCAAGGTTAACCCAGGGAGGCTAAGGGTAGCCATGACTGGGGCACTTACTACTCCCGATGGAGGGATTAGGAAGGGGATTGTGTGGATAGGTGTAACACTAATATGGCTAGGTACCAACGGTGGTTTAGGCAACAAGGGTGGTTGATTGTTAGGTGGTTGGTTATCGTGGGACAAGGTACATAAGTCAGACACTTCGGGCATAGATGACAAGGGAGGAATGGATTGGAAGGTGGAGGTCATCGACGCGTCTGAGTAGACTCCAGGCCCCGTAGAGGAAACAAATGAAGTGGTGGCACGAGAAACAGGTTGTTCAACCATGGGGAGAACATTTTCAGGTGCCGCGGGAGCACTGGGATCATAGTAGGTGAGCTGGTCAACCTTGACCACGCGTCCCTCATGGGGGAACATCATGGTGCGAAAAATGGAAGAGGCAACCGCCCGCATGGAATACATGTAGCTGCGGCCAAGTAAAAGGTTATAATCCAATTGGGCATTGATTACCTCGATGTCGATAAGGACGGTTTTACCACCTAACTGGACGGGGACATTGGGTAGGAGGCCTTGGGGCTGGGCTGACCAACCATCGTAGGCGCGTAATGCAGTGGTGGACTGTTAGAGAGTAGGGGATCCCAACTTCTGATATACGAATGTAGACATAACGCATGTGGAGGCACCTTCATCGATGATGCATCGATGGATGACAAGATTCTGAACGGAAACAAAAACTTGGAATGCTAAGGAGGAAGGCAGGCGTGGTTCAGATTGGTCCAAATCAAATGCCATCAAATTCGAATCATGTGGGTCAATCGCCCCAATGGCGGATAGTAGAGTCTTGCGCTGAGAAGGGCAGTTTTTCAAGACTTCTAATGCAGACATGGCTGCGGGAGATTGGGCTAAGTCATCGACAATATTGTAGTTGGACGCAGCCCGCGCATTGGGGTTATTGTTGATATGGCGAAGTGGGAAACGAGGTGCTTTGGGAGCGCCCTCTAGTGGAGGCGGGGGTATGCATAACGCTTGATCAGTGGGATGAGCGTTAGGGGTTTTCTTAGCAGGAGGGGCTTCAGTAGTGGATCCATATTGGTTCCGATGAGTCTGGAGGTTGACGTCAGCTGATGACATCATCAACAAGTGGTGGGTTCCCGAGTCAAACATGGGTTGATCGGGAGCAGCGTACGTGATCTGTTGTTGGGGTTGCACGTTGGCTTGAGGGGGAGCCAACGGCTGAGTGTTCACTACGCCTTAGGTGGGTAAGGGATTTTGTAGAACCAAAGGAGGCTGCTGAGGCTGAGGGGGGTTAGGTGGATCCTGAGGAGCTGCATGCCCTTGACGATGGGCATCATCAACCCAAAGTTTTCGAGCTCACTCCAACTGTGGGCAAGCATGCGTATAGTGGCCATAGACCCCACAAATAGAACAAGGATGGTTTGTTCACAGATTGGGGTTTTTAGCCTGCTTGGGCGGGCGATCAGGGTTTTGGTTAGCAGGGGCCGCATTATTATTGTCGGGGGGATTAGCCGGTTGACCAGCTGGGTCTATAGGTTGGTTGTTCCCACGATTACGGCCCTTGCCGCGGTTTTGTTGGCCCTGGTTGCGTTGGTTGTTCTAGTTTTGCTGCGGGTTTTGTTGGGCGTAAACTTGCCCTTGGGAAGCAGGTGGATTTTGAGGTTGCACAGGTGCGGGAGTAGCCTGCGGGGGATGATATGCAGGTGGAGGCTGAGCAGGTGCAGCAACTTGAGGGGGTTGCTGATATAGCTGCGGAGCGGGTTGTGGGTTTGCCGCAGGGGTTGTTGGTGGCGGATAATAAGCGGGTTGTGCTTGCGAAGGCGCAGGAGCTGGGGCAGCCTGCTGGTGGTAGTAAGGCTGAGGTGCGACTGGGGGAGCACAAGCAAGAGTCACATGACCGAAGCACTGAGGTGGACATGAGGGTCCATGGGAATGGTGGTGATGTGTCATGGGAGCATACGAGTTGGTTGCTCCAGACTGTGAGGTAGCCCGCGAAAGTTCGGGGCCAGGGGTAGGACGTGCAATGGAAAATGGTTGGGGATGCGAAGAAACATGGCCAATGATACCGTCTGCAGCGTGGGATGCCCCCGATGCATCATGCTGGGAGGACTCGCCACGAGGGGTGTCAGGTATAATGGTATAAAGGTAACCCGACTGGGCGTAAATGAGGTCGAACTGTTGGGCCTTAAGGATGGCCTCTTCTTCAGACTAGGGTCTTTCTGAGGCCACATCCTTAGCAATGACGGGTAGAAGGGATTTGAGGAACCAATCTAGGAAGATACGGTCGTCTAGCTTGATCTTGCATAAGCTACGGCGTCGACGCCACTCATGGATGTGGTCCATGATGTGGGTAGCCGTGTTTTGTCTACAAGATAGGAGGATCTCAACGCCCGCGTCATAGCGGACAGGCAACTGGAAGAACTGCAGGAAGGTCGAGGCAAGGGAAGCAAAGGTGGCATGGGTCCCATGAGGTTGCTCGATATACCACTTGGCTGTAGAGCCAATGAAGATGCGCTGTAAGAGACGGAGGCGAACAGAGTCGTCCACTATGGAATTAGAGGAACACCATAAGTCGAAAGACATGATATGGTTTTGTGGGTCCTCACCGGCCTTGCCCTCGAACTTAGGGATGTCAGAGGGGAGCTTGGTAGGCATATGAGGCCACGCAGGGTCGTGTCGAATAGGATCATTGGTCAATCTGGCTAGGTCAGGTAGGTTGAGGCTAGCCATGAATGGAAAACTGGAAGAAGGATGTGACACAGTAGTGGGTTGGACCAGGTTGGGGCCCATGCCCCCAAGTGGAGGGACAAGATTTGGGATGGTGCCCCCAAGTGGGGGAACGGAGGTAGTATAGGATGGGCCTGCACCACCATGGGTAGTGTGAGCCACTGATGGAGTGGGGATAGGTATTCCCGATGCGGGAATAGGTGCCGTGAGGGGAACGGTAGATGGGGGCCCCATGGAGGGCATACCCAAAGCAGGGGTAGTAACTGGTGTAGTGGTGGATGTGCCACCAATGGTCCCTATAACAAAAGGAGTGGAAGTCGTGCCAGCCATGGGGCTAGTAGGGGCAGTGTAAATAGGGTTCTCAGACTCTTCGTCAGAATCGGAGGTAAATTAAGGAGCGTCAATATCTGGTGACGGAGTCCTATGTCACTGACAAGTGGAGTCAAGTGACAAGGCTCTAGATCTGTGATGAGTGGTATCAATAGATGATGATCGGAATCTATGATGGGTGGTGTCAAGTAAACCGTGCTGTGGGGGCTCACCCCTGAGGCGCCGAGAATATCTCGGGGACTCAATGGTGACAGATGGTGTCAAATCTCTGTGGGTTGAGGTGAGTAGAAAAACAGCTCAAAAAATCCTAATGCAACCGAGTGTGCAGAAGGAGAGCTAAAAAACAAGGCACTCAGGCCAACAACCAACTCAAAACACCCACTGCAACAGCTGTGCTACAATAGGTGGAGTATCAACAAAGATGGTCAGAATACCAACAAGCAGCAGGTTTCCTAAAAATAAAAAATGGTGGACTCACTAGACCAAAGGGAGGTAAAGGAGCATTCAAACACCTAACTAAAAGTATTCTGACTCAACTAGACATATCCTCTGCAAGGTGATGAAATCCAAGTCAGATAATATGAATAGGAAAGCCAAGTGGCTATGATATCCCCCTACCGGGAGGGACACCGGGTAGTCAATCCTAGAAGAATGGCAACTAAGATACCCCATTCATGACACGTCCAGAAAGGTGAATCTGCCGTTTAGTCCGTTTACCGCAATACCCCTATACAGGGATATCCCGCGAACCGCGAAAGGTAGCCCTTCGGTTACTGAATGGAGTGCGGTATTCCACTCAGGCCTCCAGAACCAGTCTCCCAACTTCAACCCTCCTAAGGGAGAGGCCCTCTGATAAGCTAGTCGTGATCGTGCCAAAAAGTAATAGGGGATTTTGGTTCCGTATTTGGACAACAACTATGTCTCAAGTGTAAGTAACCGAGGGGTGTTATTGGAAGCCTATCCCCCCCAATCCTACCTAACTACAAAGATTCTTTTGTGTTCCCCAAGTGGGGTTAGAATATTGGTTGAGTTAGGTACTTTTTAAGGCTCACTTGAATTATGTGACAGAGTGTGTGCTCGTGAGGTGATGAACCCAAAAATAAAAGTTCCACAAGGGGGGGCAACTTCTTAACTATCAATAATGCTGGAATTGAAACTTTAACTTGCAAAATTTTCTGAATTAAAAATACTGAAATTTTAAAAAGACTCTGTAACGGGAGCAGAAATTATGTTGCAGAAAGGCTGTAAGGAAGTGGGGCTGCAGGTAGGATAGAGGGGCTGTTCAGATGCAGAAAATATTGCAGCAAAAGGGGCTGGGCTCAAAACAGGAAAAATGCAGAAATCAGACTGCGGGTCTGTGGCGAATCAGAACAGGCGGACCACGGGTTTGAGGGAAACAAACGCGGTCAGGTCGCGGCTTTCGGGCCAACAGACGCATTCGGGACGCAGTAAACAGAGAAAAAGACACAGTCGGGTCGCGGAAAAAAGGCTAACAGACGTAGTCGGGACGCGGGAAAGAGGCTGAAAGCCGCAGTCAGGACGCGGGAAAATGGCCGACAGGCGCAGTCAAATCGCAGCAAACAAGCTGATTAGCCGCGGTCGGATCGCAGGTAACAGACTTGAATCTGCCGGCAGGGCGTCGGAAACCGTCTGAGAGCCGCGGTCGGGTCGCAGGTAAAGGCCTGAAAGACACGGTCGGGACGCAACTTCAGAGGGAAAAGACACTGTGTACGGCGGCCGAAAGGGACAACCAAAAGGAAATTTTTTTTAAACGGAAACCAGAAATTCAAAATCTAGGGGAGTCGCCAAAACTGTAGCTAGGGTTTTACCCCTAGCTTGTGCAAATGAGCACCTACTAAGGAGAATGGACTCCTGAGTAGTAGTTCAGTAAATGGAAATAATTAAGCTAAAACAGAAATGTAAACTACTCTAAAAACATGTGCATGAAACATAAGCAACAAAATGTAAATAATGGTTTTGTATTAATATTACCTCCAATGTGGAGGTTGATGAAGCCCTTGCAATGTCCAAGAGGGTTGCTCCAAGCTCCAATGTGCTCCTTCTCTTTCTCCAATGGTGGAAATGGGCCAAAAGGGGCTCTCAAGGTGAAAGTGGCTCAATGGTGAGCTAGGGTTTTAAGAGAGATTTTGGCAGAGTAAGGGTGCTTATGATTGTGGATGTGAAATAAGGGATCTCCATCACCTATTTATAGTTTTTTGGTGGTGCAGTGCTGACCCATGGTTTTGGGAACCATATGGTTTAGGGCAGCTGTATAGAGTTTTTTCCTCCTTTTCCTCATTATTTTATATTTTTTATTCCCTTTTTAGGGGATTTTTGCTATTTTAGAGGAATTTTGGATATTTTTGGAGGAAAAAGGGGTTTTTTAGCCTTTTTGAAGCTATTTTGATGGTTTTGTGGCCTTTTGGAGGCTTTTTAGTGGGATTTTTAGGGTTTTCAAGGGAAATATGGTAGGAAAATGGACACATGAGCCATATAATGTGGTAGATGAGGTAGTGAACACTTTTTGGGTGTTAACAGCGCTGGAATAGCCTGCTTTGCTCTTTTTATTTTTTGTGTTACATCAACCCAACTAAAGAAATATTGTTGGTCCTTTATGAATAGGCACCAAAACAGTTTACAAATGCTAGAAATAAAGGGGGAAGGTAAAACTAGCTCCCCGGATGGCAACAAAAGCCTCCAAATCTCGGATTTTGACCTCTAAATTGTTCAAACCTACTAAAATATTAAAAAAACCAGCGAACTAAATTAGTCTTAAAATGGTCAAAAAACACTTAAAAAGTATCTTTGATCGTGCTATAAAAAATTGCAAAACTTTTCTAACTTAACTAGCAAAGAAAATTAGAAAAATGAACTAAGTAAGGCACGTTAGAGAGCTTGCCTTCCTAGGATCTTGTCTTTCCTCTTTAAGAGATGGAAAACAAATGCAAAGGGGCACTAAATGCTAGATAAGTAAATTTAAGCTCATTTCTTTCTTTTAAAAACCTTTTAGATTTGTAAAATTTAGAACTTATAAAAGAGGAGGTATTTTCCTAGATCTAGATTTCTTGAAAATAAATATTGAAGAAAACAAACTAAATCTAGACTTCCTTAGATTTACTTTTATTTTAGTTTTTCAATGTAGACCGGGATAAACAAACCAGTAACTGAGAGAGTTTAGATAGAAGTTGGATCGAGAAAGTAGAAACCCATGGGGGTTGAGCAAGAATCTTTGGGCGATGGAGTAGTTCCTTTGATGGACCGGAGAGATGGAGCTCTTTTTGAATGTACTGAAAGATGGGCCAAGCTAGCATGTTTGTTACTCCATCCAGCTTAGTTTACCTGCAAAACTTCACAACACTTGCAAAGGGGGATCAATGATATCTGTGTAAACAAATAAAAGAAATAACTAAAAGACATGAATTCAAGCAAGAATTTATATCTGAGGGTGGAGCGGTTTCTGCGTTGAGATGTTTTTAGTTCGATGTTTCGATCCCTTCTATGGGATCATCCTCAGGAGACCAAACTTGCTCAAGGAAAAATTATAATAAGACAGCCCACTATTAAATACTAGTTTTTTATACTAATATTTCTGGTCGGTTCATCCACCAATTAAATTCTTTCTGATATTTCATTCTGAATCATATGCAAGACCGGTTTACAGATGAGGGATACACAAACTAAGTGAAACCTAGAAACTAGTATTGCATATGCTTCAGAATGAAAGATCAGAAAGAATTTAATTGGTGGATGGACCGACCAAAAATATTAGTATAAAAAACTAGTATTTAATAGTGGATTGTCTTATTATAATTTTTCCTTGAGCAAGTTTGGTCTCCTGAGGATGATCCCATGGAAGGGATTGAAATGTCGAACTAAAAACATCTCAACGCAGAAACCGCTCCACCCTCAAATATTCTCTACGTAATCATGTTGTTTCATAAGAATTTATATGTCTCTATGCACCCTTCTACTACAAATAACCTATAAAGCATTACTTGTTATTCTTTCTGAAAATAATTTCTCTTGAAAGACAAATACATTCCCAACAATGAACAAATTATGAAATAGACACAGGTTACCTCATATGTAGAGCATAGTACATCAAACCTCCAAAGAACACATCAGGACTAGCTTCCAAAGCCTTCTTTTATTACTCAAGAACTTACAAAAATATTACGCAATAGAGGAGTAGAGGTTCCACCTTCAGATCCTCAAAAGAGTGAACAATGCTCTCTTTAAATAAGAAATTACATGCAAGATAGGGCGCATTCTCCAAGGAGTGCGACTTCTTTGATTGAGAGTTTAACTATAAGCTTAGACTCTTTGATTGGATCTTGATTGAGCTCCAAACAAATGATGATGTGCCACCTATCCATGAGTTTGCAGAATTCCCTTTGGAATTATCACACTCCACTCACCAAATGCCATCTCATGAAGTTTCCCATGCATGGAGAAGGGCGCATTCCTCAAGGAAGAGTTAACTAAAACTTGCTCGGTTGTGATTGGAATCACCCACTCAGAGTTTAGATCATCCTTAGTTGATTGTACAATGGCTTTAGTTGAAGCTCGGTTCAACTACAGACACTTTCCACTAATTTAGGAATTTATATTTTCTTTTATTATGTCATAATTTGACATTTAGTGTCTTTTTTGGGTTTTTCAAGAAAATATTTTTTTTGCGATAAATAATTGCTCAAAACATAAGGAAAATGGGTTTATGGTTCAATCGGTTCTTTGGCTTAGAAAAAGAGCACCATGTTTTCAGATTTCACCCACAAACCAAAAAATTGTCTAATTTACGAAAAACAATAAATTCAAAACATTAAAAAAACACCTAGGGACCTAGTACATGACCATATGACTTTATTTAAACATTTGTCATGTTTATATATGTTGACACTTGAAATTTAATAACCCCCAAAGGCCTAACCACCAACTTGGGCATTCCAGCGTTAGAGTTGTAGGAGAAAAACTTGTTAATTATACTCAGTTAAAGGCAAAGCATAATCGACAAGAAAAAAAACTCCTTGGAATACCCTCATTGGTTTCCAAGTCTTAGGAAGCCAAGTTACTTATAAGACCACCATGTTAGCACACTTTATTACAAACCCCGTGTGGCATGGACATGCTTTACAAAATTAACAAAAGGGTCCTAAAAAGGCCTGATTTGAACTTCTGAACATTGAAATGCACAAGTACTTGTGCAAACTTTGGCGGCTCTCTGGAAGTCCAACTATGTACAACTCAGTTGGTAACAAGACCATAGATAAATAAACCTTCTCTCGATTCATATGTCTCACCACCTTAGATATATTCTAACACATGAATTAGAGGTACATCAAAATTCTATGGCCTGAAGTAGGCACCTAAAGCATGGTACATCAAAATTGACAAGTATTTAGGTGAACAAGGGTTCCAATGGAGTCCTTCAGATCCCAACCTTTACAAGATGTATTACATTATTTTAGGGTTTATTTCATCTCATTATTATAAAGAGAAGGTTGTTTTCTTCATTTGAGGATAAATAAGAACCATTTTCTCCCATTGTGTTGTTGGTTTATTTGTGTTCAATTTTTGCAATATTTAAAAGGTACAAATCAGAATGTTTTGCATAGTCCCTTGCTTTATATAAGATTTTCCAAAGCACAAGAAGAAAAATATATTGAAAGATGCAAAACAGATGATTCCATGGTTTACACATTAGAGGAAATTTGAGGTCTAAAATGGGAATCCTAAGGAAAATAATAAAATAATAGTTAAAATAATAAAATAATAAAATAATATTTATTAATTTTGGAGGAAGAAAGAAGAAAACTTCTTTTTTTGTTCGTATATTCAACATATCTCCCTATGTTTTTGCTCAAATTTTGAGCGAGAGCACTCATTGGATGTGGAATTTAATTATGCATCCAACAAGTACCCACAATGCATACTTTTGACGGACCTTATTGCCCCAAAAACAAGAAATACCTGAAAATAAATTCTGCATCCAACGAGTACCCACACTGCATACTTTTGACGGACCTTATTGCCCCCAAAACAAGAAATACCTAAAAAACGTGATGATGATATTCTCCCTGTGTTTTTACTCAAATGTCGAGAGAGAGCACTCGTTGGATGCGGAATTTAATTCCACATCCAAAGAGTGCTCCCGCCCGAAATTTGAGTAAAAACACAGAGAGATATATGTTGAAAATACGAACAAAAAAGTAGTTTTTTTATAACAAATATCTCAAGTGAACCATTATGATTGACTCATTTTATTGAAATTCTATTGGTTCTTGATTTCCAACTCATCAAGCAGTTATGGTTGGCTCATTTTCTTATATGATGGCTTGTTTTCTTATAAGGCCCATTTTAGACCTCAAATTTCCTCTAATGCATGTTTTGCATACAGTGTCCTGCTGGATATGAGGTTTTATAGTGCCTAACAAGAAAAAATATCTCAAATAAGTACCAAGACAAATTATATTGAAAGATGCACAACAGATGATTCCATGATTTACACATGTTCTACATACAGTGTCCTACTTAATATGAGGTTTTCCTGTGCCAAACAAGAAAAAATATCTCAAATAAGTACCGTAGATGATTCCATGGTTTCAAAAAGCTTTGCAGGTTTCTAAACTATGAAAGCAATTTCAAGTGAACCAATTTATGTCCCAAGGTGAGGCTCAATTAATTGCGAAATACAATTTCAAGCAAGTGTAAAATCAATAAGATTCACAACATAACCAATCATTCTGATAAAAAGGTAACATGTATGCAGAAGAAATCAATGCAAAAACAGAGTCAAAGTACATAGTTTTGGATGATTAAAAAGGGTGCTTCTCATTACTATCTCCTCATTCTTCTCATATAGCCACTGCTAGGGGCAAGTGGATAGATGAGAATACATCATCTCCTTCCAATTTTTGATACTGTGATTTGTATAAGTAGATGACTTTGGCATATTTTTATTTTCCTTTCTGAATATTATCCCTCAAAGTAAGCAATGGCGGAACTTTAAACAAGCTTCAAGCATGCTTGTGAAAAAGAGGAACGCCAATAACTTGTGATGAGAAACATAATCCAATGCATGTTACTTCCCCTTATTCAGTAATTCCTTGAGCCTCTCATTTTTTGCTTCCATCTCTGTTGTAATACCTGGTTCATTAGTTGAGTGACCGTCATCAAGAACTACCTATACAAGTGCAAAAACAGAAGAATGTTTCCACTATTATTATTACATTGTGATTAAGATCAACCCATAATTAGCATAGAAAAATTACAAGTCTTTCATTACTAATATAACATGATGTTAAATATGTTCGGATATCCACATCATCTATTTCGGGATACATCATCTATTTCAGGATCTTGCATGATCTATTTCAGGATATTATCTATTTCAGGATTCCTATTTCAGGATATGATCTATTTCAGGATTCTGCATGCACAGGCATGCATCCCAGTCACCAGTTTGATGCCTCCAACACCTTATCCACCTTCTTCTAGCACCCGGGAGCCACCTACCACAGAGTTTTAGCCCTCCTAAGCTGAAAGGCGCCCTCTTCTCACCTACTGCCAGAGAAGGGCGCACTTGTTCACCTACCACTGCAGATTCACTCCAGTTACATTCAGTTAGCTCCGATTCTCCCTGATTTGAGGCTAGTTTCACTCCCGACTGACTGTATCACTTCCGTTTGACCTCCAGTTCGATTAGGTGACTTGTTCTGACTTCAGTTAGCCTCCCATGCGCCCCCACTGAGCCTCCAGATCCTATATCAGTGCTACACACTTCAGTTACATTTATTATGCTCAGTTAGACTCAGATTGACACCTGGATGACTGGTTGTTGTGATTGATGAGTACCACCGATGATTTATGAGGACTCCTAGACAGAGTCAAGCTACTCCATTCAGTGATTCGAATGGCCTACTTAGTCAATTCGAATTGCTCATTGACAGCATTGGATTGTATTGTATTCTATTGTAATTCATTCACCCTTTCTGGGATAGAGAGCACTGCTGCATGTTTTGCACAGTTTTGCACCATATTTTCTATGTTCATCTGTTGTGATTGATTTACTTGTTCATTAGATCTGCTGTGACTAATTTTACATGGTATCAGAGCCATTGCAGGGACAAGATCTCTTTTCTACAGGTGTTTATACAAGAAGATTTGACTGAATTGCTAAAAATTGCAAAAAGTTTGGCATGAGATATCTCAAGGGCATTCGCTCCTGTGCATGCAAAGCTTGAAAAATATTCCAATACCACTCCAGAAGCTTGAGTTACCACATAATTCCTGGATCTGATACATTGGACCTATTCAACATTGCTTGAAATCCAATCCCAGGTGTGATGCAACTCTCAAAGGGTGGATTGTTCGACCTTATTGTGGTTGTTTTTATGTGATTTGCAGGTTTCTTACTTCCTCCATGTGCATTCGCTAATGCAAAGATGGAGACTTCTTCTTCACAAAATATTCTTACTCCATTCAACTATGATGAATGGAAACCAAAGATGATTGCATTCTTGAAGAGACAATGTCTTTTTGATATGTGCATTGGTAATACAAGAGATTTTGATTCCGATGAAGAGAAGAATGATTGGCTCAATGATTGTGATAGAGCTTTTGGAGCAATATGTCTTGCTATGTCTCCTTGTATGCGCTACCTCATTAAGCTTGCTGAAAATCCAAGTGATCTATGGGTCCAACTTGACAGAGAATTTGGAAAGCAGGAAGAAGAGGATCATGCTAGTCTTTTGGGGAACAAGCTCAGTGAGATCTCCTTATGTGTTCTTTCCGATCATGTGTTGGCCTCAACAATTGTTCAAGATGAAGAAGAAACTGTAGATTCAACACTCATTCTCTCAAAGTCTTCTATTTCGAATTCTGAGCAAGATAAACAAGCTCATACTCTAGATTCCGAAGAGGTTCTTGAATCCTCTCTTTCACATGAGTTTGTCGGCATGCGGAATAATGATCTACTTGATGTTTTGGAGGTAAAATCTGATTTTGGAGGTGAAGCATTCGCCCTCCTTGATTGCATGCCTTCTATAAACTTATGTTCTATCATTTGCAAAGTTTCTCAGAGTTTTAATGAAGATGAAGAGCACTACCATTCGCTTGAGTTCAATTCTCATGCATTTTTTGCTGATTTTGGTTTTGATCTCACCCTTGTTGGTTCAAAGGAGATCTCAAGAAACCATTCATCTATTTTTGGAGCTGATTTAACTTCTATTGATAAGAAGTTCAAGTTTCAAGATCTATTTGATCCGATTGGAGCTATTCCTACCTCACTTGGTTCGAATCACAGGTTCCAGGATCATCCTCATATTTTCAGATTTGTTCTCACCATTTTCGGTATGAAGAGCAAGTTCATAAAGTCTCCACATTCGCTTGCATCCACTGATGGAGAATTCAAGCACATGTTTTTGGAGCATAATCCATTTACTCCCAAGAGTAAGATACCTCCAGACATATCTATTTGAGTTTGGAGTAGTTAAAACTTTTGGTGTGTTACAGTTCATTTTGAGGGGGGGGTACCTAATCAAACTGGAGGTCAAACGGAAGTGATACAGTCAGTCGGGAGTGAAACTAGCCTCAAATCAGGGAGAATCGGAGCTAACTGAATGTAACTGAAGTGGAACTGCAGTGGTAGGTGAACAAGTGCGCCCTTCTCTGGCAGTAGGTGAGAAGTGGGCGCCTTTCAGCTTAGGAGGGCTAAAACTCTGTGGTAGGTGGCTCCCGGGTGCTAGAAGAAGGTGGATAAGGTGCTGGAGGCATCAAACTGGTGACTGGGATGCATGCCTGTGCATGCAGAATCCTGAAATAGATCATATCCTGAAATAGGAATCCTGGATTGAGTCAAGCTACTCCATTCAGTGATTCGAATGACCTCCTTAGGAAATTCGAATTGCTCTGTTCATTGTAATAGTTTGTATTGTAATTCATTCACCCTTTCTGGGATAGAGAGCACTGCTGCATGTTTTGCACAGTTTTGCACCATATTTTCTATGTTCATCTGTTGTGATTGATTTACTTGTTCATTAGATCTGCTGTGACTAATTTTACAAAATAATTGATGCTCAAACACAAAATGTAGTTATTTTCATTAATATAAGTTTATTAATGCCCAAAAAATGACCAAAAATAGGTCAACAAGACTGTTCAGTATACAATTGGGGATACCTAGTGGGATTGCAAAGGCCACTCCTACAAAAGAACAAGAAAAATGCTAATATATATGACATAGAAATTCCACAAAATCGTTTTCTTGGGAATAGCTTTCCATTAGATTTCATCGACGAGGGTATATAAAAAATTGCAAAACACTCAATATTTTATCATCCTCTTTGATGTTGATTAATAGCTTGCTTTGAATAATATTAAAACTTCAACTATATATAAGATGAATGCAATTAATAGGGCATGGAAATGTGAAGAGAGTCCTTTCTTCCTGTAAAAATTCTTTGAAGAGTCTTCACAAAAGTATACAATAAAATCAAACCATATTCATTGTAGAAATATAAAAGATGCTATCACCCAATGCTCTCATTAATCTTCCTATAACTAAAATTTCAACAGAGTATGTAATATATTTATTGAAATTGATAGGGCTTGGAAATGTAAAAGGGTCGTTCTTCCTGTAAAAATTATCTAAATAGTCTTCACATAAATATATAACCAAATCAAACAATTTTCATTATATGGGAGATGCTACCACCCAATGTTGTCATCAATGTCCCTGTAATTGATTGAATCTCAAATATATACTTTTACTCAGAGAATCTCAAAATATATATTAAACAAATATAAATTATTAATGTCAAGCAAAGGCATAGATGTGGCAAGTAATCATGGAGATATCTCCCTTTATAGGATAAGGAACTTGCAACATAGAGACGGTGCCTAGTTCAATGCCCACAGAAGGGACTTATTTCCGCCTAATACACACCTGAGGGGAACACGGCAGGAAACCTGCAAGTCACTCAGTGTGTCCTTGGGGGCAAGTTAGAGTCAAGTGTTGTCACATGATTACTCGACTCCTCCATCTAGGCTACTCCTAGCGAAGCCAAGGGGGTGGTCCCTATTGAAAATAAATGTAAGGTTTCTACACTATAAAATGAAGCAAACCATTCTAGGAGTTAATGATGAAATGGAAAAACTGAAACAAGAAACAATTGCAATTAATTTTAAGTACCACAACACATGATATTGAAAGATATATATGACATTTTATGGATTTAAATTAAGGAAAAAATATATACGATAACCAGTGTTGATATTGTAAGTGCGATTGGTGTTGTATTGTGTCATGAAAGTATTACAAAGTCTCATTGTTCGTTTTAAATTATTAATGAGTATTAAAGGAGTGGGTTGATTGTTGGTTTGGCCCAACTCGGAATTGGGTGTTGCGACAACTATACCAAGTGTCCAACCAAGAGGGGAAGAAACTTCTTACGACAGCCTGTTGATTCTATAGATAGCCTCAATCGACCTCCCGAGTTTTCAAGATTGAAACGTTGAAGGAGTCTCATATTAATACTAGTCAGTCTACGTCCTTTTCTGATTGACCCAACTGTTCAGACGAAGCTACAACGGTCAAGAGCATCCTTCGGATTTCAAGTCTTGGTTAATTTTATTTAAGATTTTGAATGTGATTTATTAAGTAATCTATAGCCCAAAAGTCACTTTTCCACACACCAAAAGGTGTAGTACTTTGGGAAAGCAAGGGCTCAAATTTTATTGCAAAACTTTAAAAATTGTAAAAAATGATCAAAAGCATGAAATGATAAATTTAATCTAACAGTCCTCCATGGATGATTTGTGTGCTTATTGTAGCTAGTGTTTTCACACCAATTCGTGCTGAAGAGCACCTACTAAGGATTATGGAACCCTTAGTAGCAGTTTCATAGATAGATAATGTGTGAATGTAAAATAACAAATAAAAATAAATCTAACTAATTACTATAGTAAAAATAACAGATCAATAGGAACCCATGAAATGTATTTTGTATTATGTTGCAAACAAGGGTTTACAATAAGAGTTACCTCAGAAGGTGAGTATATGGGGGCCCTCGCAGCTATACGAAGAGTAGTGCTTCGGGTTTCCAAGGTTTCTTGCTCTTCTCCAAATGCTCAAGTGGTGGACAAGACTCAACTGAATGGGAATAAAATCCCAAAGGGTTAGGCGAGAGTTCAATAGGAATTTTTGTAGCATAAGGGTAGGAAGAGTTGATCATCGATGTGAAATGGCGGGCCTCCATCACCTTTTTATAGCAATTTTGGGTGGTGGAGTATTAACCCATGGTATTGGGAAACCAATAGTATTGGCTAGTGGTATTTTGATTTTTCCCTCTTTTTGATTTTATTTTGACTATTTCCCCTTTTTATTTTTATTTTTGGGGGATTTGGACCCTTTTTTGTGGGATTTTAACATTTGTTAAAGGATTTTCATTAATTGAAGAGGGAAATAATGATTTTTTTCCCATTTGGTTACCATTATAGGTATTTTTGGGTTTTTGGAGGCCAAAAATGTAGGAAAAAGAGGTAAATGGGTTATGTGATTAGGGGGATGAGCTAGGTGAACAATTTTTGGGTGTTAACATATTTCTCCCTGATGTGTGAGGGCAGGAGCTCATCGTATGGCCGATAGACATCATAGGTTCTGAATTTTTTCAGGGGTATGAGCATTGTGATGGCGGAGAGAAGAAACTGGTTGGAGACTGGAACACATGCCTCATGCCAACTGTAAGGGCTAAAACTGGAAATACATCACCTCAATAATGGATGAGGAACATAATATCAAATATATGGACGAGGCAGGCATACCCATGCTCGTATAAAGATATACAAATAATAATGCGGTCCAAAGGGGACCTGAACAATACATAGAGAACTATTGTGTACATCATAATGGTCCAAAGGGGACACAAATCTGGGACATACTCATGGTCCAACCCATGACTGATCTGAAGAACTGATACATGGAAATAATGACATCCATCCTGAATGCGATACCATAACCACTGATGCTCTGCTAGATCTGAATGTGTCCAACAGCTGTATGGACTCAATGACCAAGTCAAAATCTCAAAGGTACACTGAACTACATCTGAAATGGATACTCTAGGAAGCATATAGCTGAAGGGATTCCAAACACTATCGCCAATGCATCCTGGATATCCATGGGAACATACAACTGAGGAGTTCCAAATAGACTCACCAATGTGCTAGAGTCAAGGGACATCTGAGGTCTTCGACCAATAACTGAGGGGACCAATACCTTGTACAAATCTCAATGGTTGGATAATGGAGTTGAAGTTGAGCATGTGATAAAAAACCATTCTAAGAGGCACTAAGGACTCCTCTCAGATGGTCCGTAGGCACTCATCACTGATAGAGATGAGTCCAAGGTACAGGGACCTCTAGGTATACCCTATCGAATAGATGTGTTGGCGTTGACAGAGGAAGACCTGCAACTACCAAGGAAATGATGTTTCATTTATAGGAGCGCGAGGTGTACAACCAATATGTGATGATAATGGACGTAGGAATGACATATTGGGGAGGGGTACAATGGTCGCAGAGTGGGAGGACTCAACCTTCCTTTGTTGAGAGTATGATGTCAAGGTTGACCTGGAAGCATATGAAACAGACTTCTCGGGAAGGGAATCATAGCTTAAGGGATCAAAGACTTGAGGTTGCAAATGGGGGAGGCTCAAGGGGGGAAGTGATGAGTGAGATCAAGAGTCTCTAAGGGGACGCATCGCAGAATACTTTGAAAAAAGGAGACCATACTTGGGATGCTACCATAATGGTAGGACTTGATGTGATCTGTCGGGAGTGCCGAGAGTCACTGTTTGGGCCATCTTCATGGTTTAAAGAGCTCGAAGAAGGGATAAAAGTATGCTCTAAAGGATACCGTCATGTGGATTTGTACGAGCCCAAGACGGTGCATGCTCGTGGGTGCTTTCAATTTTAAGGAGTCTAAAAGAAATAAGAAGACTCTGGAATGATGAGAATGTACCGTCATGTGGATTTATACGAGCCCAATATGGTGAATGCTCGTGGTCGCTTTCAATTTTAGAGAGTTTGAAAGAAATAAGAAGACTTTGAGGGGGTTCTTTTTCATGTGTTAGTCCCCAAAGCCCAAAAAAACATAAAAGCATGCAATGGAGAACTCTTCCAGCCGATGAGACTAGAGTATTCATTTTTCGTAATTAGTCTATTAGGTCCGGAAAAGGGTTAAACTTATACCAGACAGATGCCCTTTCAGAGACATTACCGAGCATGAAAGGAAGCAAGATTACTCGATGATCTTTTCATTCTTTAAGGAGCCAGAAAACAGTTTAACAGAAACTCCCTGAGTGCCTTTTTCGTAAAGGAGTTGCTCGATCCGAAAAAGGGACAAAAGTATTTCGGACAGATGTAAAATCCAAGCAAGGAGGAAGTATTCAATCAAGGGACAAATATGAGAACCAAGAAAGAGGGTGAGGAGGAGAACACTGATGGGGCCTCCTTGCGGGTTGGTGAATGGTGGAACAATAATGCAATAACTGCAGTATGGAGGGAGCGAAGGGCTCATGAATAGGCCATGATAGACAAAATGGTGAAAGTGAGGTAAAAAATGACTACGTCCCGGGTGGCATGCAAATCAATGCAGGAGGGGGCGTAGAAAAAAACGCCTGAAAAATGAGTAAGTGAGAGCGAGAAATGATCTCAAGCATCATCACGAGCACGACATTTTGAATCCAGCAATCCAAACGACACGGAAAATGGAGGTCGGATGACTTTGGAATGGTCAAAAGAAAAAAGGGGGGAAATGGCTATAAATAGAAAGGGAGCCCACCTCCACATGTCATTTTCAATGTGCAAATTGGGAGGAGTGTGGAGGGGCCCAAAAGAAGAAATTTTGATTCCTCTCAATCTGACCGAGGGAATCGACTTCTATGTTTGTAGGTATACAAGGATGTCGTCATACCATGGATCATCCGACAAAATGGTGAACAAGTGTTCATTGGGTAAGTTAGTGATTATCGGAGACGACGTCGATGAAGGGGGTAAGTCGGTCATGAGATGTGCTAGTGCAAGGGATTTAGTACTCTTAGGTGTAACAAATATCAGGTCATGTTCTTGTAATATAACAATCCATTTAGCCACGCGACCTTGAAGGAGGCGGTGACTGAAGAGATAGACCATGGGGTTGGAGTCAGCCACAACTGTAGTTCGGCTCAGAAAAATGTAGTGGCGTACCTTCTAAATAGAGAAGACGACGGTGAGGTCCATCTTTTCCTCATAGGGGTAGCGTAGTGGTGGAATAGACAATGTCTGACTCACATAATATATGATACATTCTTGACACGTACTATCTTCCTGGACTAAGATGCTAGAAAAGGCATATTCAGATGCTAAAACATAAAGGATGAAATCTTTCAAGAAATCAGGAAGTGAAATAAAGGAAGCGAAAGTCAAGGCTTGTTTTAATGCTTCAAAAGCCACTTGTGCATGTTCATCCCAAACGAGGGGAATGCGGGTCCGAAGTAAGCGAAGGAAACCATGGACTTTCGTAGAATAGTCGGGAACAAAGCGACGGAGGAAATTAGCTTTATCTTGAAGGATTTGTAATTGGCGTAATATACATGGAGATGGGAGGTCAAGGATGGCTTGAACCTTCAAAGGGTCGACAGTGATCCCTTTTTGGGAAACAATAAAACCCAATAATCAGTCGGCAGGAACACAAAAAACACACTTGAGGGGATTCAAGTGAATGTTGTATTTGCGACGACACAAAAAGACTTTCCGGAGATCCTCCAGGTGGTCGGATCGTTTCTTGGATCGAGCGGTGAGGTTGTCCAAGTATACAAGGATAATGTGGACCAAGTCATGCAAACAAAAGGTCATGGCCCACTAAAATGTGGCACCAGCATTTTTAAGGCCAAATGGGATGACACGATAGGAAAAGGTACCCCATGGAGTAGTAAAGGAAGTCTTATACTGATCTTGTTTACGAATTTGAATCTAGTTGTAGCCAGAGAAACGGTCCATGAAGGATAGATTCTCATGACCTGCACATGCATCGATGAGTTGATCAACGAAATGTGTGGGAAAGTTGTCTTTGGGACAAGCTGAATTCAAATCATGAAAAATTGGTACAAACACGAATGGTGCCCTATTTTTGGTTAACTGACACTAGATTAGAAACCCATGTGATGTAGGAAATGGGGTAAATGAACCTATCTTGACGCAATTTTTCAATTTCGACCTTCACTACGGATAGCTTCGAGGGGTGGATGGGCCACTGCTTTTGGAAGACAGGAGGGATGTCGACCCAAGTATCAATACGGTGTTCAACAATGGCAGAGTCAATCCCAGACATCTCAATATATGACCAAGTGAAAACATCATGGAACTCTTTGAAGAGATTCTTATAGGTAGCCACTTTGTCGAGAGTACACGAGGCACCTATCATAATGTTCTCAAATACACCAGGTGTGACATAAATATAGACCTATATGGTGGGAGAGATGTTAGCCATGTTACCTTCTTCAAAGGCATCAGGAGCTGGGATGGGGCTCTTAAACCAGTCCACTTAGTTATGGATGAAGTCTTTTAATTCGACCGAAATTTGGTTGGTCATCACAGGACTAGACTCCTCAAAAATGAAGTAGGCTCTATGATGCATGTCATCCCAAGGGAATTCAGGTGTGGTTAGGGCTTCAAGGATTTCTTCGTCACTACGGAAACATTGTGTGGAAAGGTCAGACGAGGTAGAGTTAGAGGTCAGGGGAACGGTCGGTTCACTACTTGTGGAAATCATATAAATAGTGTTGACCTCTGCCAAGGAGGAGGATTCCGGTGGGTGAATCTCTTCTATGGTAGTAATGGATGATTCTAAGGAAGGCCGACGCATTTCATGAAGCACCAACCGATACTCGGGTAAGTCAGGACAATGATGAGAGTAATGGCCGTAGACTCCATATATGGCACAGGAGTTGTTGGTGCGCAACGATTTGTTGGGTCATCATCCAATGTCTTCATATGTTCTTGAAGGTTGGAAAATTGTGTACAATTATGGGTTGCATTGACCAAATCATTGCACAAGGCACACTTGGGAGGCGCGCGAGAAAGAGGAGGGTGGTGCATAGCTTTAGTCGCATTAGGTGCAATATGAGTTTGCGTGGCTCTGCCTCCAACGTTCTTGGATGGTTGAGGTAAGGTGTTTGAAGTAGATGTGGCCAACACACTGGGAGGTGGATGATTGGCGATGGTGATCAGTTGGATCGATTGAAGAATGACTTGTAGCATGGGAGTGGGATTAGGGGCAGGTAAATACCACACAGGAAGTCCTAACGTCAATCCCTGAAGATTCAGTGTGGCCATGACTGGCATACTTACTACCCCTGAAGGTGGGAACAAGAACGCGATTGTGTGGATCGGTGTGGTGCCCACGTGGCTAGGTACTGATGGCAGTTGAGACTAAAGTTGTGGTTGAGGGTTAGGGACCGATTGAATTGATTAATGGTAGACAAGTCAAATATATCAATGACTAGAGGAGGAGGGGGTAAGGAATAAAAGGTGGAGACCATTGGCATCTCTAAATAAAGTCCAGGCCCAATGGGGGAAGTCAAAGGGGTAAACGCACCAAATACAGGTTGTTCAACCATGGGGAGGATATTCTCGGGTCTAGAGGATGCATTAGGGTCATAGTAGGTGATCTGGTCTATTTTGACAACCCATCCCTCATGTGGGAACATCATAAGCCAGAACACAGATGAAGCAACAACCTTCATGGCATACATATAGCTTAATCCTAGGAGTAGGTTGTAGTCGAGTTGTGCATTGACAACTTCAATGTCAATCAAGACATTTTTTCCAGCTAATTGGATTGGAACATTAGCTAGAAGGCCTTGCAGCTAAGATGAGTGACCATCATAAGTGCGTAGGGAAGTTGTGGATGGTTGTAAGGGAGGGGATCCTAGCTTCTACCACACGAATGTAGACATGACGCATGTAGAGGCACCCTCGTTGATAATGCATCGATGGATAACAAGGTTCCAGATTGAAACAGAGACCTGGAATGCTAGGGTGGAAGGCATGCAAGGTTCAGATTGGTCTAAGTCGAATTCCATCATTCGTGAGTCAGAAGGGTCAATCGCACCTATGGAAGATAACAATGTTTTACGTTGTGCTGGGTAGTTCTTTAAAACTTCTAAGGATGACATGGCAGCATGGGATTGAGCTAAATCATCCATGATATTGTAGTTGGGAGCAGCACAAGCGTTGGGGTTGTTATTGATGCAATGTAGGGGAAATCGAGGGGCTTTGGGGGCCCCTTCGAGTGGTGGGGGGGGGTAGACATAACAACTGATCTATAGGAAGAGTGGTAGCAGTCTTGTCTTCCAGAATGGTCTTTGTGGTTGAACCATACTAGTTACGGCATGTGTGAAGGTTGATATCAGTCGAAGACATCATTAAAAGGTGGTGAGTACCTGAGTCAATGGGTTGACTAACAAGAGCAGCGTAGGTAACTGGATGTTGAGGTGCGACAGCCCCTTGAGGGGGAGCCAAAGGCTGGGTAGCTACTACCCCTTGCGTGGGTAGGGGGTTCTGCAACACCATCAGTTGTACAGGGGGTTGCAATGGGTTTGGTGGTGTAGGAGGTGCAGCATGTCCTTGGCGTTGGGCGTCGTCATTCCAGATTTGGCGAGCTCACTCCAGATGGGGACAGTTGTGCGTGTAATGGCCATAGTGTTAGTTTTTCACAATTTTAATCAATAGTTAAATAGGATATTACTGAGAGAATAACAAAACAACATAAACACAAGAGACACAAATTTTCCTCGGGGAAACCATAAATGATAAAACCCCACAACTTCCTCAGAGATAAAATGATCACCAATACAATGTGACAAAAGTAAAACCCAAAAATAGAAATGGTCTTCAGCAGCTTCTCTCTTCTCCACTTGTGCGAACTTGTCCTTCTTCTCACTAATGCGAAATGAGTGAGTGAGTGAATGATCCAAATGAGAGAGGCACCATCTCTATTTATACTTTAACTTTCACTTGACCTTTACCCCAACTAGGTCGGCCCCTAGTTGTACCTGACTGGGCCAAATTTTCTAGGAGAGTCTAATAACCCATTGAAAACATAACTCTGGGGTCTAATGCCCCGACTTACAATGGAGGGTTAACCTCAATGACTTTATAGGAACCAAATACAATAATGACTTTCCCGACCAGAGGAATAAACATCTCCATCGGAGGTACAATAATAAAATACAAATACAACATAAAATATACAAGTGAATATCTTTCGAAGTTACAATTACATTAACGCTCCCTCTTAACTAGGAAGGTATTCTTTTGACACAGTCATCAACACAAGTCTTCGTCGCTGGATCAACAATGTTGGAACATTATCATCAACACTAGATCGTTTTCGTCACTGTTGCTGCAATCCTCATCATTTCGACCATCAATTGGTGCTATCTCTCAATTCTTCTCGTCATAGGAAGTTCTACAGAGACAACCCTTTTTCATGTTGGATGTAGGCCTAGCCTCCATGTAGGTATTCACCATCTCTGCGAGCAAGCCATCAAGTAGGTACAACCCATGACTTCTTATATTTCCTTTGCAAAAACCTGCGTACAGCCCAGGACTTATTATATTGCCTCTACAATAACCTGCGTACAACCCGGGACTTATTATATTGCTTCTGCAAAAACATGTGTACAGCCTAGGGCTTATTATATTGCCTCTGAAAAAACCTGCGTACATCCCAGGACTTATTATATTGCCTCTACAAAAACCTGCATACCCTATTGTCGCTTCATCACGTCCAGATCATCTCAACATCAATGGAGCACAACCCAGATGCACATCACACAACACTTATATCAACCGACATGGGAGGACAAACCTACCACCATTCGGGAAAGGCTCAACACTTACATCAACGCACATGGGAGGACCAACCTACCACCATGTCAAAAAGTCTCTGCATTTACATCAATGCAAATGGGAGGACCAACCTACCACCATGTTGGAAAGGCACTGCACTTACATCAACGACCATGGGAAGACAAACCTCAACCATGCCGGAAAGGCACAACACTTACATCAACAACCATGGGAAGACAAACCTCAACCATGCTGGAATGGCCCCAGCCCTTACATCTGCACCATGGGAGGACACACCTACCACCATGTGAGAGTGGCTCATGTGCATTTGCATCTTCTGGACTCATCACTTCCCCTTGGAAGGAACCTTGATCTGAAGTACACCAAGCTTCTCTCTGAAGTACACCAAGCTTCTCTCTGAAGTACTCGAACTTCACTCTGGATAGCGGATTGGTCAACACATCGGCTATTTGCTCATCCATAGCAACATACTGGAGCTTCACTACTCCTCTTTGCACCATATCCCTAATATAGTGGTACTTGATCTCAATGTGCTTCAACATGTCATGGAACACCGGGTTCTCAGACAACTTCACACAACTCTGGTTATCACAAAATATACAAGTCGCATCCAACTAGAGATCAAACAAATCAGATAGTAGCTTCCTAAGCTATACTACCTCACAACTAGACGAACAAGCTACGACATACTTTGCTTCGGCTGTACTCAATGCCAGGAAGGACTGCTTCCTGCTAAACCAAGAGATCACACATGATCCCATACTAAAGCAGCACCCCAAAGTGTTCTTCCTATCAGTGGCACTGCCTGCCCAATCCGAATCAACATAACCCTCCAGGTTAATCTTTTGATTCGCATCATACTTGAGCCCATAATCAACTCTACCCTTCAAGTACCTCAGAATATGCTTTGCAACATTCAAGTGAATATGTCTCGAATCTGTCAGGAACTAGCTCAATGTGTTCACAGCAAAGCAAATATCAGGTCTCATATTCGTCAAGTATATCAAAGATCCAATCATCTGACGATACATCGTGGCATCAACCGACACTGATGAAGCATCACTCAATAGCTTCAGGTTCAATGCCATAGGTGTGGCCATGGCCTTGATTTCCATCATCCCGAACCTCTTCGGGATCTCTACTACATACATCCCTTGTCCAAGGAAGATTCCATCCACACTCTGCCACACCTCCATACCTAGAAAACAGTGCACCATACCTAAGTCCTTCATCTTGAACTCAGCAGCAAGCTTCCTCTTCGTGTCCACAATAATCCCATCCTCACCTGTCACAAACAGGTCATCTACATAAAGTAGAAGTATCACTAGGTTCCCTTCCTCAACCTTGTAGACCTTGTAGTAAAGGTTGGAATACGCTTTACTCTTGGTAAATCCCAAACTAGTCAAGAAGCTGTCAATTCTGTCATACCACGTCCTGGGTGCCTGCTTCAATCCATGTGAGGCCTTATTCAATTTGCACACATGAGTCTCCCTGTCACATGTCTCAAATCCGAGTGGTTGCTCCACATGCACTTCTTCTTCCACTACACCATTCAAGAAAGTTGTCTTGACATCCATCTGGTGTACCTTCCATTTCATCACTGTAGTCAGAGCAAGTACTGATATGATGGAAGTGTATCTAGCTACAGGTGAAAATGTCTCCTCATAATCTATCTCTTCCTTCTGGGAGAAGCCACATGCCACAAACCTTTCCTTGTGTTTTTCTATGCTGCCATCTACAACATGCTTGATCTTATAGATCCACTTGGAAGTCACAACATACTTCCCTTCTGGTCTACCTCCCAGACATCATTCCTCATAATCGACTGGTAGTCTTCGATCATGGCATCCTTCCATTCTTTCTTCTCGGTTGCTTCCTCATAATTGGAAGGTTCTTTGTCAATGATGTCACATAGCAGGGCTACATAGCTAGAGTATGGCCTAGGTCTCTTGCTTTCTCTGTGCATTCCCTCTGGAGCACCATACCTCTCTGCATCTTGTATTGACTCTCGTACCCATGCTGGCTTCCTCTTGTGGGAGTTCTTCTCATGAGGTGTATCTACAGGTTCTTGTGGTTCTTCTATTTCACGGTCCTTGTGGTATTTAGGAATTACTCCTTTCATTGTTGTATCTATGATCCTAGGAACTTTAGGTTCTTCAGTGTCTTCATCTTGACTTCATAAATCTTCTTGAATGTTATAGCTGAATCATCATCACTTGTTCTTTGAAACAAGTCTCTCTTGTAGTACATGATCTTTCCTACAAGTCAATTTAGTTGCGTGATTAGGAACATTTCATAATTTTTCAAAACAAATTCTTATGCATAAAGACATAGGTCACATAGTCATGCAAATATCTTAGCCAATGATTCAACACAACATTCATATATATCCTGTATTCATACGGCAACTTCCTAGATGCCTTCCATCTCTACCAAAACATTGTTAAGAGTGTGCACTACTCCCAACATGTCAACAAAGATGTTTCATTCTAGATAAGTAGAAATGGGATGTTGTACAGTACCATATGCCACTTACCCATTACTTGCATTTTGGTAGTATCTTGTTAATTAATGCAACTTTTCTAACATGTATGATATACATCCTAAATCTAGGAGCATAAGTATGTACATGACTGAAAAATATTATTTAAGTAATCAGATATACAAGAAATGACAGGTAACACAAACATGCCCCTTCACCATTCTTGGACGCGCCATTTCCCTGTAAAAATCTCCATTTCCCGCGACTGTAACTGGCTTTGCAAAAATTTCTCGATCTACAATTTTATTTCCACAACTGTGCTTCCGCAATTTCCCTTCCGCAACAGCCATTTTGCAATGGAACTTTCTGCAACGGTCCTTTCTGCAACCCACAATTAGCCACATGGCATGCAAGGATTAGTCTTCTGGCCTCATGCTTTCCTGAAGAACTATCTTCCCGCAATCCGCAATCTGCAATGCGGGATGCAGGATGCAGAAACTTACTTTTTGTGTTTCTAAAAATGACTTTTCCACAATCTGCAATCTGCAATGCGAGATGTGGAAAACTATATTTTTTGCCTCCTGGAATATTTCTTTTTTGCAATCCGCAATGCGGTTGTGGAAACCTATCTTTTGTGCTCTTTGGGAAATGGTTTCCCACAATCCGCAATGTGGATGCGGAACTCCGAAATAGGCTTGCAGAACGCATTTTCGACCGTTGATCTAATCTGCTCCTTGATCTTAGCTGTCCAATCTTCTTTGGTTGCGAAAGAAGCTCCTACTGCTATTTTTTCCTGCGGAAGGGCTTTCATGCCTTGTATTTTTCCATTTTCTCACTACGGCTCGGTCATTTGGCTTGGATTTGTTTGACACTTACCAATTTTGGGTTTCCTGATTCTTTGTTTGATGCAACCAGCCAATGGGTGACCTTGGGGATTTGAGTGGGCATTTTCCTTCCCATTCCATGGTGGAAACCATAATAAGTGTTAACAACGGCTCCAACCGGGGATGTTATCCTCCCTATGAGGTAGAAAGAGCCTGTAGACTAGTGGCCCTTATTTCCTTCTTCGTATCACAAAAATTGAACACGACTAATTGAAAACGAAAACGACAATGTACAATGGGGGTGGGTTGGAGGACTTGTTCTTCACGTAAAATAATGCTTCAAGAACCGCCCATTGACGGCTCCCTTTCCAGCTGGTTCATTATCTTCATCCTGCAGGAAGAAAGCACTATTCCCATGGTAAACAGTGATGGTATAGGGTCCCCTCCAAAGGTTATCAAACTTTTGGGCCTGGTCTTCTCTTCTAGCATCCCAATTTAATATTAGATCTCCCACTTGGAAATCTTCCGCCTTGGTCTTTCTATCAAACGTTTTCTTGATCCGGTCTCGAGCTTTCATGGCTTTAGCTTGCACCCATTCTCTAATTTCTTTCACTTCCACCAGCTAATTATCCCTCCTCAGCTCAGGTTTTGGCTCTTCTTCTTTCTCCTGTAGCAATCTCATTGTGGGCCCTCTGAGGGAATCAGGGAATATCACCTCTGTTCCATATACTAATTTGAAAGGAGAAGTTCCAATGGACCTTTTAGAAGTGATCCTATCAACCCACAGGGAAAGGGTAAGCTTGGTGTGCCAAGCTCTTTTATTTTCTTGCAGCAGCTTCTTGATTATCCTCACTAGGCTTTTGTTGGAGGATTCTGCCAATCCATTTCCCTGGGAGTAGTAAGCAATGGAATGGCCCAATTTGATGTGGAATTTGTCACCGAATTTGACCATCTTCTTGGATTTGAAATCTTGTGCATTATTAGTGATTATCTTAATAGGGCACCCAAACCTAGACATGATATTCTCCTCCATAAATTTGATTATGACTGTATCTATGGCCTGTTTGGCAGGCACTGCTTCGATCCATTTGGTGAAATAATCAGTGGCAGTCAGTATCCACCTCTGCTGCCCAGAAGAGTTGGGGAAAATTTCACCAATGAAGTCAAGCCCCCACTGTTGGAAAGTGGCTTCCACCAATATTTTCTTCAGAGGAAATGACAAGAGCTTCCTCTTTCCTTCAAAGACCTCGCATTCATGGCAGCTGGCTATTTCTTTATAAGCATCTTTGAACATAGTAGGCCAATAGAACCCTGCCCTGAGAATTTTGTTAATAGTAGCTTTCCAGTAATGATGCCCTCCATAGACTCCTTTGTGAAACTCTTTCAATGTTACCCCAGCTTCATCTTCCACTATGCAATTCAAGAGGACACCCCCAGGGTCTTTCCGATAAAGACAAACATTCAGTATGCAGTGCTTCACGGCCTTCATCTTGGTGGATCTAGCTTTGATTTTTCCCATCTCAAGGGGTGCTTGCAAGTTCTACAAAACATATACAACATCAGAATAACAAGGAGAGGACAAGAATTTGTCTGATACCTGAGGTAGTGGATATTGGGAAACTTCACCTTGTATGTGTGACAGCAGGTTCACACTCATTGAATCCCAATTTGACTCAGCCATGAGCCTAGCCATCCCTTGTCCCTTAATAAGCTTAGTAGGTTTGATCTCCAGGTCATATTCCAGCAGTGTAGCTATCCACTTTGCTCTTCTACCTTTTGGATTGGGTTGTGTCAATGTATCTTTCACAATAGCATTGGGAACATAAGCTACAACATGGGAATGTAGGACATAAACCCTGAAATCCTTCAGAGTTTTGATCATGGCATAGGCTTGCTTTTCCATAATGTTGTATTTGAGCTTGGTATCTCTGAGAGCCCTGTTGAAGAAAGCTATGGGATGCTCATCTCCTTCCTGATTTCTCTGTAAAATCACACCTGCTATGGAATGCTCAGAGGAAAAAGAAAACATAAGAAAATCCTTGTCAAAATCTAGGCTGATCAGTATAGGTTATTCGACAATAACTCTCTTTATATCCTCAAATGCTTTCCTAGCATCAGCAGTTCACCTGACTTGAGTATTCTTTTTAAGCATGCAGGTGATTTTCCTCATGATTTCTACAAAATTGGGGATAAATCTCCTTATGAAGTTCATTGTGCCCAGAAAGGATTGGACCTCCTTCTTACTCCTAGGGAGCTCAATTCTCTCTATGGCATCTGTTTTGTCTGGGTCAATTCTGATTCCATCTTTAGATATTATGTGTCCCAATAGCTTACCCTCTTGCATGGAAAAATTAGACTTCTTAGGGTTCAAGGAGATTCCAAATTTCTTGCACTTGGTGCAAATTTTTTAGATGTTCTACATCAGACTTGGAGTATACAGTGATGTCATCCATGTAAACTACCACAAATTTGTCTTTCTCTCCTGCAAAAGCTATGTCCATTTGCATGGTTCCTTTCAACTTTGCAGTCCATGACCTGGATAACAACATCCCAAACTTGGGTGGAATGTCAACCACTACCACATCCATGATCATATTCTTCTGAGGTATCTGAGTCAGTGAGACCAATGTTTTTAATCATCCCTACACATGGAACTCTTTTAGAATCAAAGGAGAACAAATATTTATAGGTCCTGGTTATTTCTAACCCAAGATTCTCCACCACTGGACTGGGCATGAGGTTATGAGAGGCTCCTGAATCAAACATGGCATTATGCAGGATGTGGTCATGTATGTTGAGACTGATATAGAAAGGAGGGACATCATTTTCTGAGGCATTTTCTACATGGGGGCGAAATAGAAGGGTGGGCTTGTCATCTTGCAGATTGAGAGTATCAGGTTGCTTTTCTTCTCCACCATTCACTACCTTCATGATCTGGTCTTTGTATTCTGAGTTTTTGACCAATTCATTCAGGGGGATGGAGATCTTAATCTTAGATATTTCATTTTCCAAGGTGAAAGCAGTATGGACCTTCTCTGCTACCTTTGAGTCACCCTCATATCTCCCTTCTGAACTCTTCTAAGGAGATTGTGCGCCCTTATTCAGAGTCTCGTTAGAGATTGCAGCCTTTGGGTCTTTTCTCCCAGTGATTTCCTTTCTTGATGGTTGAGAAGGGGATTGATCAGTAGCAACCCTTTTTCGGTCTACTATTACGTTTCTATTTCTCAAATTATGTTGCCTCTCGAACTCACAGATGGCATTGTGGATCCCTCTTTGGTACTGATCAGATTCAGATTCACCTGGGGCATCATCTGATTACAGGGAAGACCGGTCATGTTCATCTTTAGTCAAATAGAACTGGGGTTGGATTTGCTCAAAGAGATGGATTTGGTCTTCAGGATGTCTATCTTCTTCTTCTTAATCTATGAAATTCTCAGCAAAAGGTGGTATGATTGGCTGATTGTTAGGGTTTCTTGGCTCTCTAGGTCTTCCTTATGGGGAAGGGGGTCTTCTGAGATTGTTATTTCGAGCTTGAGGTTCTAGGTTTTCTCTGGCAGGAGGCCTGTTATCAAGGGATATCCTATCCACCAGTCTCTCCATAGTTCTATGTTGATGTATTTGTAACTTCGGAAGATTTTCACTTGTATATTGTATGTATTACATTTGTACCTTATTGTATCCCCAACGGAGATGTATTATTCCTCCGATTGGAAGTGTCGTCATATGTACTTGCAAGTGTCATAAGTTATATTGTAAGTGTCGTAACTTATACTTGATGGGTTATTAGACCACCTTGATGGGGTCGGCCCTATATGAGTCATGTGGGTCAAAGGGTTATTAGACCACCCTAGAGGGGTCAGCCCAGTCAGCATTATGTTAAGTGGTTAAGTTGGGGCTGACCTAGTTGAGTAAAGGTCAAGTCAAGTTAGTGTATAAATAGAGAGTGTGTCTCTCTCATTTTACACATTCTATTATTCACTCACTTCGCATTAGTGAGAGAAGAGGAGGGTGCGCACAAGTGGAGGAATAGCATGCTGCTGAAGTTATCTATCCATTGGGTTTGATCATTGTGATCCTTGTATTGATACTTATTCTATCTCTGAGGAAGTTGCAGGGTTTTTCACCTTCTTGGTTTGCCCCGGTGAAATGTTTTGTGTCTCTTGTCTCTTGTCTCTTATGCTTGATATGCTTTACATGTTATTCGTTCAGTGAAGATCCTATATATATTGAATTAAATGTTGAAAAAATAACATGGTATCAAAGCTAGCCTGAAGGAAGGCATGGTATGAAATTTATGAGACTTGTTGCACTTGCGACAAATTGGAAGCTAGGGATTGATATAGAAAAACCCAGTCATCGTAGAACTTTCGATATAAATCCATTTTGGAGAAGGTTCAGGATCTAAAACTTTTATAGGTCAAAAGTAACATCCCCATGTACCTTGTCTCCGAAGCACAACATCTGATTCGTTGTACTTTGTGAGATATGATCCGTACTATCCAGGGTTTCTGCCTCTTCCATATCTCAGTCAGAAACATGTGACCTACGGAAAAAGGTCACAACTTGGGCTAGGAAGCTACAAATGAAAATTCATAAAAGGTGACAGGTAGGGCATGGACTGTACTTTCACAGGTCCTCTTTTTAGAGGCCGAAATTGAACTAGTGACACATGGCACGCTGTACAAGTTCACTCTCTTGTTTTATCCCATAAACAGGTCACGTTGCGACACTTGGCATAACTCTCTCTCAGAGAAACCAATTGACATCAAACCTATGGGGTTGGAAATATGACAAGTCAGGCTACCACAGGCCGAAGTTTCATACCCTGTGGATTTGTAATTTCAGAGATGCACCAAAAACAATCAGGTGCATATTTCTGCCAAAACAGAATTGGATTCTGAGCACCTTCATTCTTGGCTTGTCACTGTTGCGGGAATTTAGGGCTTCAGAGAAAGTTGGAATTTTTGGAATTAGAGACCACAGCTGAATGCTCCTCATCAAAATCAAAATTTAGAGACCAAGATTGAATTTTTTTGTTGGGCAGAAGGTTGGGATTGATCAAACCCTAGTTCGGGATTTTGATTGGAAAGGTGGAAAATTAGGGCTTCTGCAAAAGTTGGAATTTTTTAAATCTATGACCACGTCTAGAAGCTCCTTAGAAAAATCAAAGTTTAGAACACAAGATCGAACCTTTTGGATGGGAAGAAGACCAGGATTTATCAAACCCTAGTTCGGGATCCTGTCCAGAAGATCTGGAAGCTTCAAAGACAATTTTGAGGGGTCAAATTTTGCAGTTTTCAAAATTGAAGTATACCAGCTTGATCATCTCAGCAAGGTGCATCTTTTCATCCAATCAGAAGTTTGAAATCCAAAGTTTGAATTTTTAGGGTTTCTTTGACAAACCCTAATCCAACTCTAGATCCAGTCTCACCAAATCAAAGAGGATTGAAGAGAATGAATTAGACACCTACATAAGTGAAGAAGTTCCAATTTCAGAGGGAGATGAGGCTAAGGCCTTACATAAGAAGACTACAAGAAATCTCGACAAGTATGACTTGAGGAGAAACAGGTATGTGTTGAAATCTATTCATGATTAAGTTTATGATATGTTTGTCTTTGTATTATTGAGGTTAGTACAATCTTGATTAATATTAGAATTGTCTTATCACCCTAGTAAAAGTATGAATGCATGTGAATGATAGAAGACATTCATTGATTAGGGTTATATGATTGTACTAATACACTGTGGTATTGTATGAGGATGATGTTGTCTGCTAACATGAAAGGTACAAATCAAGTTCTAGAACATATGGTCATGGTGGCATGAAGACAAAGACTCATGGATCACATAGAAGCTCTACTTACAAGGTATGTATAATTTGGTTCTACAATGGTTAACTTATGAGTTATGTAGGTTACTAAGCACAAGTCATTGAAGAGAACAAGAAGACATTGTTTGGGTATGATAGACATAACTAGCAAACATGATAACCAGGTATGTTATTCCTATATCAAGTTATAATCCTACATGTGTTAGGATCTTATACTTTTGTATGAATGATTATTCTTGAAGTTAGAAGTTTAAGTAATCAACAGTTTATGCATATTATGTTTCTTACTTTGATTGATGATATGACTAACCAGAAGAGTCCTATGGTCAATAAGAATATGCATGAGTAATAGAAGTCCTCCCTGAAACCTTGAATATTAATGCTTGTGATAAATTACCTGTGTGAAATGATCGTGACCATAGATGTTAAAAGTATTTAGGATCATAATGTTTTGATAGTATTGAGTTTATACTAATATATGTATGGTTATGTATGAGATCTTGAGGATAACACAATGATGACACTAGCGCACAATTCAGCATGCATAGTGGTCCAGGATGGATATCAGTTCAAGGACAGGTAATCTAGGAAGCAAAGATCAAGAGGGAGCACACTCCAGTAGTTCCTGCAAGGAAGAAAAGATTGAGAGGGAGTACACCCTACAACCAAATAAAGATAAGTATTTGAATTGTCATTTCTTGTATATATGATTACTTAAATGATGTTGTCCAGTCATGTACATACTTATGTTCCCAGATTTAGGATATGTATTATGCATATTAGAAAAGTTGCATTAATGAACAAGATACTACTAATATGCAAGTAATGGGTAAGTGGCCTATGGTACTGTACAACATTCCATTGCTACTTATCTAGAATGAAACCTCTTTGCTAACATGTTGGAAGTTGTGCACACTCTTAACAAATGTTCTAGTAGAGATGGAAGGCATCTAGAAAGTTACCGTGTGAATACGGGATATGGATAAATGTTGTATTGAAGCATTAGCTAAGATAATTGCATGAATGTATGACATATATTTATATGTGTAATATTTTGTTCTGAAAACTATGAGAAGTTTCTAATCATGCAATTGAACTTGTCTTGTAGAAAAGACCGTGTACCATCACCTACAAAAGAAGGACTACAACATTTGTTCCAGCAATGAAGTTCGAAGAAAACTATCTATTGAAGATATTGAAGAATCTGAAGTTCCCAGGATCTGGGATGCAGTAATGGAAGGATGCCATGATTGAGGAGTACCAGTCGATCATGAAGAATGATGTTTGGGATGTGGTCCCAAGACCTGAAGGGAAGTCTGTTATGACTTCCAAGTGGATCTATAAGATCAAGCATGTTGCAGATGGTAACATAGAGAAATACAAGGCGAGGTTTGTAGCTCATGGCTTCTCCCAGAAAGAGGGATAGATTATGAAGAGACTTTTGCTCCTGTAGCCAGATACACCACCATCAGAATAATACTTGCTCTGGCTGCAGTGATGAAGTGGAAGATACACCAGATGGATATGGTGTAGTCGAAGAGGAAGTGTATGTGGAGCAGTCACTCGGTTTTGAGACACATGATAGGGAGTCATATGTGTGCAGATTGAAGAAAGCCTTGTATGGCTTGAAGCAAACTCCTAGGACTTGGTATGGTAAGATAGACAACTTCCTATCCAGTTTGGGAGTTACTAAGAGTAAAGCGGATTCCAAAATTTACTACAAGGTTGAGGAATGGAATCCAATGATACTACTACTGTATGTGGATGACTTGTTTGTTACAGGTGAGGATGGGTTGATTGTCGACACGAAGAGGGAGCTTGCTGCCGAGTTCGAGATGAAGGACTTGGGGATGATCCACCACTTTATGGGCATGAAGCTATGGAAGAGTGCAGATGGAATCTTCCTTGGACAAGGGAAGTATGCAGTAGAGATCTTGAAGTGGTTCGGGATGATGGACTGCAAGGCCATGGCCACACCTATGACATCGAACCTGGAGCTTCTGTGTGATGCTTCATCTGATCCGGTTGATGTCATGATGTATCATCAGATGATTGGGTCCTTGTTATCAGACAATCCACTCGAGCGGACGCGAGCCGGATCTCCCTAGCTCAATGTGAGTCTAGAACAAATAGAACAAACTACAAACACATCTCCTACATCTACTTAAGGACCAAGTACTAGACGTCTTACCTTTTTTACTACGCAATCCTTTCTCCCGAATGTTGATCCACGTCCCACGGTCGTCAGATCCAAGATGCAAGACCTATTAAGACAAAGAAACAAGAGAAACCAGTAAAAGACATCTATACAATAAGCGATCTAAGTAAACAGTTAAGCAAGTAAACTACACAATATCATTGTACACAAGAACAATATTGGTGGAAAGCATTTGTATTACTGCAAATAGAGGAGTACATGATAAAGATATAGAACTACAACTGATACTTAACGCAATAGCCCTTCTCCAACCAAGCCAATTACCATATCCTTCCAAGGAAGTATGAGTTCTCCAATGGATGAATGGAGGTGTCTTGAGAGAGATTTCACCAGCATGTAGATACCATAGTATTCCTCCCTTTGGTATGGGAGTGAGCCTCATTTATATAGGACTAAGTGGATAGGGTATGGATAGGATAGATTTGAGAGATGGTAGGAGAGAGGTAGGGGATCCTCCCAAAGAGTTAGGGGTCGAGTACCAGCTCCCATAGAGGTCAGGGATAAGCCCCTAAATGGGTAAGTTTCGAGAAGGATCTCGAATAGACTATTTTTTTCCATTAACAGACCTCGTCGCACCCTGTAGTGGAGCAAGCTGCAACGTCGCATGTTGCTAATGTGCAACCTGCGACAACCTCAAAAGATTGCAGAATTGAGTGAAAATCCTCCTAGATGAAAATACTTAGTCCAGGTGACTTCATGGATGTATACACTGAATCTAATGATGGGTAGATTTTAGGTGTAACAGAATTCCCCCCAAAGCATGAAGCTGTTAAGGATGTACAGGTGAAGTGCTTTGAAAGAAATAATGGAAATAAGCTCAACGGACGAAGGACACTGCTACAGTATAACTGACTCTGAACGGACAATCTCATATGAAGTACAACATGGCCGCCGACCAATACATTGCAGATCCATGGTAGTAATGATTGACTGAACGCACAAGCGTAGATCCATGATGAGATGATAACAGAGCCACGACCAATACAAAAGTGGATCCGTGTAATATGACTCAATACAAAATCCATCACAACCTGGGTAAAACATGACTCCCCAGGGTCTTCAATTTGAACCCTCAATGATACGAATCTATCCATGTGATTACAAATGTCTTGATGTCGAACATGGTAGAAACCACTTGATTACCGGCCATTGACCTAAACCGTTAACAAGTGCGAGGGAGATCACCATTGATCTCAATGATTCCCAAGGTATCACAGTACATATCATCAAGCGTGAATAAATGATTTGAATTCGAACGCAAGATGAAATCTTTCAATCAAGAGTCAATGATGTAAACTCATGATGAAAGCAAGGTAACCTGCCATTGAGGCATGCAGGGCCAAGCTACTTGGTTGGTTTCTAGATTCGATCCTCGGATGATGAGTTGAAGTCAACAACGATGAATCCGTCGAAGGAGGGCCATGATTAATCCCCCATCAATCGACACGAAACACGACAAAAGATGTGTAGAGTGGATTAGATGGTATAGTAACATGTAAGACTGACTCAAAGTAACAACGGCATGATGACGCGTGTACTGATTGTAGATGATAGATAGCGAACGTGTTCTTGAACATGGGCATGGCATGACTTGGAAGTATTGACACAATGAGAATGACGCAAACTTCTAATTCAAGTGATTATGGAAGCTTTCTCTGAATGACTTAGAGGAGTAACAGGACTCAAAAAGTAAGCGGGGAATCATAGACAAACAGATGACCCAATTACTTGTATGCAAATGCAGATGAGTGCCATGTTCAAGAACGACTATATACTGCCAGTAAGGTATGTAACACAAACACTTTCATTTTTCCCCATCATGAATGATGAGTACCTCATGTGTTTTTTACGAGCTTGATGAGAGTAACAAGATGCTCAGTATAGCTCATCTCATAGATGAGTCTAATCCCAAATATTTTTCGAACCTGGGATAGCAGGGGTTCGTCCCATGACGGGCCCTTCAATGTGAAAATTTAACGAGTCCATAGAAGGTAAAATCGGTCGTCATTTCATGTTTAGAGAGTCTGAAAAGAACTAAAGAAGACTCCAACGATCCTTTTTCGTAAAGTTAGCCTCATCACCCGGAAAAGGGTAAAACAACGTGGGAGAGGACTCTTCCAGTCATGACTGGATGGAGTATTCCTTTTTCGTAATTAGTGCCCCCTGGTCCGAAAAAGGCATAAACTATCACCAAGAAGAAAACCATTCAAATACTTTAACAAGCGTGAACGTGACAAGTTCACTTGGAAATCTTTTCGTTTTTCGAGAGCCTGAAAAGAGCTTAACGGTAGACTCTAGGGGGTGTCCTTTTCCGTGGAAGTTTAATGAGCTCGGAAAAGTGATAAATCATAACTCGGTACTTGCTCTCATGGTTTCGTGAGTACAATAACAAACGGAGAGTAAACTTGTCCTCATGCAATAATTACGACTAACAAAAAATAATAATGACAAAACATTCAAAGGGGTGTTCATACCTGTAGTTACCATTGGTGATGCGAGAAACGGTACAAAAGACCACTTTACGACTCCTGTACACTAGAAAAAGTGTCAAATAGTCCCAAATATAATGACAAATGGTCAAAACTATAGTAAATGGCCCAAAAGCATCAAAATATTTGAAAAGGAATATTCCATTCTATTTATAAATAGAAATATGGACCAAAAATAGATTTCATTGTTCAAATTGCCAATTTGGGTGGAGAAGTACCAATTTGGAGCCAAAACTTCCTTTGCCGATTTCGGGAGCTATGATCCACCTTTCACCAACTGTCCGGATCAGGTAGGCCTAAACTTCATCCAACAACTTTCCAGTGGTTTAGTTTTTGTTCTTATGTCCATTTTTTGGGTTTTTGATGGTGTTATGGAGGGCTTTATGCGCCCTCGGCTCGTCGCAGGTTTCCCTTTTCGGACCTGCGATGAGACCGAGTCGTCACAAGTCTCGAAAATGATAGGTGCGACGACATCGCACTGTACTTAAACGTACAGTGCGACGGCGGAAAACCACAAGCCAAACATCAAAAAGAAATCAAAAAATGGACTTCTGAGGGTTGAAGCAGGACCTAATAGTGTTTAAATGTCCTTCTTGGTAGGTTACCAGCTAGCCAATATGGTATTGGAGTGGCGAGAGAGAGAACATGAACTCGAAGATGAGCAGTCCGTGAATGATCCACAATGCGTGGATGCTTTGAGAAACTGCGGATTACTCAATTTCTTTGAGATCTAGGGGATGAGATCCCAGATCCCACTGCTGACACTCATGCTCCAGAGTTGGGATGCGGCCCAACAATACTTTGTGATAGATGAGCATGTCCTCACAATAGACATTGAGGATATCTATTTTCTCACTGGTTTGTCCCGAAGAGGGGATGTTGTACATCTTACTGGGACATGGGCCAGTGACCGTATAGTTGAGGACATGTGTCACATCACTGTGTTGCTACTTCTCATCCTTCCAGTGGGAAGATTCTCATCAGGGATGTGGTGAGCCGTCCACTGCGGACCATATTGCTTACCATTACTAGGGTGGTGGGTAGCCAAGCCCCACACACGACTACTCGGACCCAGATGCTATATGTGGAGGATTGTATGTCCCCCATGGTTTTCAACTGGTGTGAGGGTCTCCTCGCAAACATCTGAGCTCAGCTGACAAAGTGTCAGTGAGGGGAGCTCAAGCAGTTTGGGTATGGATCGATCATAGTGTCATTGCTCTTAGAGCAAATTCCTCTTCTATGTCTGCAGCTAGTACTTGATGACAGGGAGCCCAAGGATCCCCACATGCTCAGATGGGCTAAGGTCATGACCCATCATGGTGGTGGGCCCATCATTAGCTTTGGTCCCAATTTTCTCAGCTGGCTAGAGGGCCAGTTACTTATGGTCGAGGAATTTCCATATAGCGGCACGGACTTTCGAGAGGATCCCGACTTGGTGCTGCCAGAGGGTGTAGCATGGGGTGACCTAGGTGAGAACAAAACCCTTGTATTTTTAGTTTTGTATATTATATCATTTTTTTGATGCAATGCTGACAAGTATGTAATATGTGTGTGCAGATGTGGGCCCTGTACGGCCGGTGGGTCTCTCCCTTCTGGCGAGGAGAGACAGAGGCGGGGAGGCAATCATTCCTACAGGTGCTCATGCTGCCATCGAGGAGATGGAGGAGGTGTACAGGAACTTATCCTAGCTGACTATGGAGGTACCAGAGCCAGCTATTAATGACTTACTGAGGCCCATGCAGAGATTTGGGGTTGGAGCGTCTATGCGCTTCAACGCCTTACTCCGCAAGGTGGCTCAGACCATAGACTGTTTCCTCACCCAGCGACAGCGTGTCGTCCATGCTAGGGGTGGTGTACGGGTCAGGCACCAGGCCTGATGACACTATCATACTTGTACTGAGAGCTTGGAGGCCTCATATTTTGTACTACTGAAAGCTATGATGCTTCAGATTTTTTGTAGAGACTCACTGAAAGCCATCGTGCTTCAGATTTTGTACCAGCACTACTTTTTGAGCGATATATATATATACAGACATTACCAATGATTTATAGATTATGTGTTTTTAAAATGATTAGTGATGTGATCTTGTTTACATGTTTTCTTTTATACATTGTATTTACATGTTGTGAATGCTTTTACATATTATGAATATTATGTGTGTGTGATGTACCAATCCAAAATGAAGTTGGCCATCGAGTCAGCAACTGTGTTTAACTCCTATGGAATGTGTAGGTATTGAATGGATTCAAATGAACTTTCCAGGAGACGTACTCGTCTGAAGAGACGGAGTAAGGTGGGATCAGGGATGGCGTACACCCGGTTCAGATGGGAAACCACTAATTGAGAATCCATGTGGATGACAATGTGGTTCATACCCAAGGAAATGGTGTTAGCCAAGGTTTCGATTACTGCCTGATACTTTGCGGCATTGTTGGTCGCAAACCCTAGGCAACTTCCTCCTGAGATAATGAGCTCACCTGTTGGGGAATATAGTACCAGGTTGTCGAAGCAAGGTTACGGGTACGTCGGCTAGCACCGTCCGTGAATCCATAGCACGTTTCCATCTGCACACACAGACAGAACATGGTATAAGAAGCGAAAACAAGATCAAAAGACACTCAAAAAAGAAATGCGTCACACCACACAAAAACATGCCATGTACAGTATATACAAGTAAGTCTATGCATGAGGGATCAAGCATAGTATCTCTTCAGGTAAATCCCATTGCGGGGTTCACCCAAAGAGATTCCATCATAATATTCAAGCTCGTAGGCTCCTTTCTCCAAAACACATTTGACTATGTAGGTTCCATGCCACATGGATTCGAACTTCCCTGCTCCTAGTTTGTTGTGCTTCTGGTCATAAATAAGGACTAGGTCACCCTCATTAAAGATATGAGGTTCAACTGACTTATCATATTGGGATTTGATGCATTTCTTGTGCGCTTCATTAGCAAGAGCGGCATCTCAGTGAGACTCGTCAAGTTTTGCTAAGTGCAAGAGACGTTCTTCCTCAGCAGTAGTGTTAGGAAGAAGTTCAACAGCGAGTTGTAGAGACGTAATTTCGCACTCTATCGGTAGAACAGCCTCCAATCCATATACCAATTGGAAATGAGTGAAGCCTATGGCAGTTTTGACGGAAGTTCGGTAGGCCCATAACGCTGAAAAGAGCATGTTGTGCCAATTGGACTTATGTGTCCCTACCATCCTTTGGACCATAGTTTTCAAGACCTTGTTAATGGCCTCGACCTATCCATTGGATTGCAGGTACTAGGGTGTTGAATTTTCATGGCGAAAACCCAATCTGTCATGGCGAAAACCCAATCTGTCGCTCAATTCATCAACCATATGGTTCTGAAAATGAGAACCATGATCGGTAACAATTACCTGAGGAACTCCGAACCGCGCTATTACATGATTGAACATGAAGAGTGCGGTGGTTTTTCCATCGTTCTGGTATGTAGGCATAGCTTCGGCCCACTTTGTGAAGTAATCGACAGCTACGATGATGTAACTATGCCCCCCGACCGAGGTAGGCTTACAATGCATAAAATCAATGCCCCATTTTGCGAATGGGCCAACGGCAATAACCGGATGTAACGGGGCAGGATGAGTGCACTTCTTCATATGGAAGTATTGGAAAGGAGGACATTTTTTTACGGCCTCAATACAATATTTGAAGATAGTAGGCCAAAAATATCTTGCACGCAAAATCTTCTGGGTTGTAGCCATCCCATAGAGGTGACCGCCACATGCCCCAGCGTGACAGGCATTTAGAACGCATTCAGCCTCGTCATGAGTGAGACAATGTCGAAGAATTGAATCAATGCCACGGAAATACAAAGTATCATTAATGATTAAATAATACTTTGCATTGTGACATATCTTACGACGGTCATTGCGAGAGAGTTGAGGGTTGATGAGAAACAATGATTCATCCGTAAAGGAGTCATTGTGCTCAACTTCTGCATCAGAATGGGGAAGATCGCAAATGAGCTCAGCAAACACCAAAGACTTCTTAGACTTAGCTTTCTCGAAAAGAAGATCAAATTCTTGCAGTATCACAATCCAGCATGATTACTTGCCCCCAAGCATCTGACGTGTCAGTATGTGGTACATGGGGTTCGATTCGGCAATGATAGTGGTGGTGCGGAGCAAGATGTAGTGCCAGAACTTCTGGACGGCGATGACCGCCGCGAATGCGAGTTTTTCGACATGTGAATATCTAGTTTCAACGTCGGCTAGACCCTTACTTGCATAGTATATTACATGTTCCTGGGCATTTTGATCCTCTTGTACCAAAACCATGGCGATAGTGGTAGCAGAAGCGGCGATATATAAGATGTAATCTCGATAATAATTAGGCATTTGGAGCACGGGGGCATGCGTGATGGCATGTTTGATACTTTCGAAGGATTTTTGAGCTTGGTCATCCCAAATGAACGGGATGTCCTCCTTGAGCAGTCTCATATACCCCTGAGTCTTCTCCACGAAATAGCAGACAAAATGTCTTAAATAAGTCACCTTCCCTTGGAGACTTTGAAGTTCCGTCACATCAGTCGGGGGTGGTAGGTTGATGATGGCCTCCACCTTTAAGGGATCAATGTGGATCCCATCCTTCGAAACGATAAATCCTAAGAGGCGTCCGAACTCAACGCAAAACATACACTTATGAGGATTCAAACGGATATTGTATCATCTGCATCTGAGGAAAATGGTCGTCAGATGATCAATGTGGAACTTGCACTGCTTTGAATGAGCAGGGAGATCGTCCAGTTAAGGTTCCACAAAGTCCTTAATGTCATGGAAAGCATACGACATAGCCCGCTAAAACGTGGTGCCAGCATTTTTAAGGTCGAACGGGATTTTGCGATATGAAAACATTCGCCATGGGCAGATGAAAGCCGTCTTATGTTGGTCGGTTGGGTTGATCTCAATTTGGTTGTAACCAGAAAACCCATCCATGAATGAGAAGATGATCCTTCTGGCACAGTTGTCGATGATCTGGTCGATGAAGGGGGTCGAGTAGTTATCTTTTGGACAAGCCTGATTAAGGTTCCGATAATCAACATAGACGTGAATGGTGCCCTGCTTTTTGTTCACAGGAACGATGTTTGAGACCCAATCCGTCAATGGGACAGGATAAATAAAACCAGCCTTTAAGAGCTTTTCAATTTTTGCTTTTATTGCCGCAGTTTTTCGGGGGTGTACTGGTCACAAGCATTTGGCGTACAGGTTTGATGTCGGTATAGGTTTTTATTTCGTCAGAAACAATTGCGGGGTCTATCCTAGGCATCGCCTCATAGGACCAAGCAAATACGTCTCGAAATTGCTTGAACAAAGCCGTGCTAACAATGATTTCTTCAGGGGAACACTTCTGGCCTATGCGAATGTGTTCCACTATACCAGGTTTCACTGAGATGTCTACTGGGGTGGTTGGCTCAATATTGGCCAAGTTTCCCTCTGTGTCCGTAAGACATGTAAGGATAGGGGAATGAGAGGATGAGTAGATATTTGGTGAAAAGAGGGTATGGATGTTGTTCTCTATGTATTCCAAAGGAGGAAGAAAAGATGACCTATGGTGGAGATCATCCCACGGACTGTCGTCAACATTCACTACTTCCATGATGGACTCGTCTGAATGAAAAGTCCAAAGTAAGAGATCAGATAGAGATGGCATCTGTCGTAGAGAATAGGATGGAGAGGCCATGGTTAAATGGTCCTCCAATGCTGATTGGATAGCCTCATAAATACGTTCAGCGGGTGAAATAGGCATCATATCTCCAAACAGGTGTGTTTTGGCTTCGTCTGGTACAAGCCAAGCATCGTTTGAGTGAGATGAAATCTCTGTGGAGAACATGTTCACCGTAGCAAAATAATTAGGGGGGTCCACAGCTGGAAAAACGCCCATGAGAGATGAATCTTTGAAAAGGCCAACCCCTACACTCTCATACTGTTTTGACATCTGTCCAATGGAAGGAACATGGTCACTAGGATGAGTAGTGGCGGCCGGTGTACAAAAATCTAATTGGTCAATAGTAACAATTCGTCCTTGGTGGGGGAATTGTACTATGCAGAAGATTGAAGAGGCTACCGCCTGCATGGTGTAAAACCAATTGCAACCAAGCAAGAGATTATAATCTAATGGGGCCGAGACCACTTCCACGTTAATGGTTACGGTCTTTCCGCCAAACTTAGCTGCAAGAGCTTGTGAGAGCCCATGAGGTTGAAAGCCACGCCTGTCGAATGATTTCAATGTGGTAGGAGAACGATTCAATTCGGGGGAGCCAATGGCTCTCCAACAGGTGATGGACATGACAGAAGTGGAGGCTCCTTCGTCCAAAAGGGTATGATGGACAATCTTCCCAGCAATGTTCGCAGAAACTTGGAATGCAAGATGGTGTGAGAGCCTCGAATTAAAGTTGTCAAGTCGGAACATGATGGTGTTCGAGGAATCCGGGTCAACTGCACCAATGGCTGCAAGGAGAGTTTTGCGTTGATTAGGAAAATTCTGCAAAACTTCCAGGGTAGACATGGCACAAGGAGCTTGTTCCAAGTCTTCTACGATATTGTAATTTTGCGCGGCTCGAACATTAGGATTGAAAACAGCTTTTCGAATCATACTCTTGGGCGGTCGCAATATCGAGTCTAAGGAGGGCTTCTCAATGGTGAGAGAATTCGATGGCACAGTGACATCAGTTAAGGAATCAAAATCTTTTTCAGCATTACTTCCAGTGGATTCCTTCGAAGGGACCAGTTCGTAAGATTGCGAGCGAGTATTCAAATTGATCGGATCGTTACGCAACATGAGAACATGCATGGTATTGGATGGTTCCCCCTAGGCTAGGGGAGTTTGAGCAATCATCTGCTGGTTCTGAGTAGGAAACGGATCATTGAGGACTGCAAGAGTCGGTTTACCCTTAAGAAACTTTTGTACTTCGTCTCTATGGGCACACTCTTTGGAGAAATGGTCATCTCCACACAGTAAACAAGGATACTTCAGTTTCCTTTTCTGCTTCATATTGTAAGGAGTGCTCTTTGGTTCCTCCTGGGCAGAAGACTTTTTGGGTTTCCCCTTGTTCTTCTTCTTTCCGTTAAACTTCTGAGATGAAGCTGATTGGACAGAATTCACCTCTTCAGTTACAGCAGGAGTGGTGGAATTGGTGGTGCTGTGGCTAGCCGGAGTCGGGTTGGATGATCCAACAGTGCTATAAGTAGGCTTGGTGTTGAGGGAACCAATGATTCCATCAGTTTGGAGTCCCTTATGTGGTTTCACAGGGTCATTAACATCACGGGGTGCATCAGGAAGAATATCAAACAAAGTGCTAGATTGAGTGTAGACTTGGTCTAACACATGGGCACTCGCGATGGCTTGTTCTTTGGTGACAACACCTCGCATAGCAACATCTCTTGCTATGGTAGGGATGAGGGATTTTCTGAACCAATCTGCTAGGAGCTGATCTGGAATGGGAGCTTTAATGAGACATCGTCTCCTCCTCTACTCATGGATATGATCCGAAATGTGAGTGGCGGTATTCTGACGGAGCGAGGTTAAAAGCTCAGTACCAGTCTCATACCATATGGGTAGCTGGAAATGTGTCAAAAAGTTCATGGCAAGAGAACCAAAATTAGGAAAAGAGTGTGGTGGCAACTCAATGTACCACTTGGCAGCTGAACCGGTGAGAGTCCTTTGAAACAATCTAAGACAAATTGAACTGTCCATTAAAGAATTAGATGAACACCATAAGTGGTATGTCATCATGTCATTTTTAGGGTCTTCACCCGGCCTGCCGTCAAACTTGGGGATATCAGACGGAAGTTTCACCGAAATCAGTGGCTAGTTAGATCCGTGGTAAATAGGATCATTGGTTAAACGGGATAGGTCTGGCAGGTCCAAAGTAGCCAGGAAGGGTAGCTGTGGGTTAGGCTGCGTGTATTGATAATACGGATAAGGCATGTAAGGACCGGACTGACCGTAAGGTGTACCAGGATGAAACTAACTGTAGGGGGTTGTGCCGCTTGGACCGTAAGGAGGTCCGCCACCATAAGGTGGTCCATTCCAATAAGGTGGGGGTCCACCTCCACCTCCGGGAGGGGTTGGAGGTTCGCCGCCACCACCGGGAGGAGGTGAGGGTCCATAACCATAATAAGGTGGCCCACCACCGCCTCCGCCTGGAGGGGGTGGTGGACCAATTCCACCGCCAGAAGGATGGGAGCCCCCACCACCTCCGCCACCGGAAGGATGAGGGTCTCCACCACCACCGCCACCACTAGAGTAATTAGGTCCTCCTCTGCCTCTGCCTGGAGGGGGTGGTAGACCACCTCTGCCATCCAAAGGGAAATGTCCTCCTCCACCATGATAGGGTCGTCCCCCGCCGCCCCGACCTGGAGGGGGTGGTGGACCATTCCCACCACTGTCGGAGGGGTGAGGGATGTAGGTAAAATGAGGTGGGCCTCCACCAGGGTTAGGTGGGGGCCTGCCACCTCCAGTAGGAGGTGGAGGAGGACTGATCGGGGGTGGTGGTACTTGAGGGATAGTCGATTGGGGTCTGTGTTGCAAAACAGGTTGTTTCCCCCATAGAGTGTATGGATTCCCGGGATAAGGTATCTCGTATGGTGTGTTTCTGGGATTAGGTTGGCCCGGCACAGGGTTAATGGAACCTGGATACGCTTAACTCCATGAGGGTTGAGTTACATTTGACAGGCCTCCAACATGAGATAATCTTGTGGTGGACGGTCTAGCGATTTGGGAAGGTCCAATGGAAGGCCTATTGGGGATTCCACTGCCTACGTTCTGGTTAGGAAACGGGGGTTTCCCCCCAGCCACAACAGGTTGACCACTAGTCAAAGGTTGAACCAACGTAGGTTGTTGACTAGCTACCGTGGTAATAACATTACCAATAAGATAATCTGTGGGAATGGAATACCCTCCCCTTGAATTCTGAGGTGGGGGAGGAATTGGTAAGGTAACCGTGGTAGTGATAGGTTTGTTGGACTGTTGTCCTTCCACCAATTGGTTCACTTGAGGTGCAGGACTGGACTCTTGCGAGGGTTGACAAGTCTCATTAGTGATCACGTGGTGGGGTACTTCGGGAGATCCGAAAGATATCGGATGAACTGGGATGGGTTGATAAGGGGGTAATGATGGAAACTGAACCTGTCGTTGGAGACTTGACTACTGACACTCTTCAGCCATGGAATGAAAGTGAGCCAATTGGCCACAAAAGTAGGCTAAAGTGTCTTCTGGAGTAGTCTCACTGGGTGAGGATGAGATGGAAAAATGAGCCACTGGGTGGTCTGTAGAAGATGTCCAATAAGCTGCTGAAGGACCAACAACTGCTGTAGGGTCGTCCTGGGGTTGGTTTAGCCATTCCAATGATCCATGTTCTCCCAGGATGATGGGAGAAAGGTTTTGTGAAGTGGGGGAGTGTGCTTCTTCATCCTGTAGGGGATGAGAGGCAGGTGAATCTGGTGGGAACAAAATTCCGCCAACATTCAAAGTGGGGTTCTCCACTTCAGTAACTACGACCACGTTACGATGATCCATTCTTACCCTCGAAATAACCTCCGAATTAAGGGGATATTTGGGTGATAAGTTTAAGATCCTACAGGACCTTCTCCAGGGAAAATCCGCCAGAGTATCAGGAAAATCAGCCAGAAAGGCCGAAACAGCGTTTCTCCTAAGGGTATGCTAAAGAAAAAGTAGTCCAGAAAAACCTACTCAAACTAAGACAACAAGCAAACTTATGTGACAGAGTGGATTCAAAAGTCTAGAACCTCGTGGGATTATCAAGGCATCACAAACTACGATATACTGCAGGGTCCAATAATATGACGCGACGAGGAGGATTGGGACCATACCCTTTCCTGCATACCCGATTACCTAGACAATACGTGCATGCTAATCTCCCCAAGTGTTTTTCTCGGTGTATTGCTTTGCCAAGACGGCCAAATGGTTAACTCGGTTGGTTTCAAGAATCCTAATGGTGTCTCTCAATATACGCAAGGTACGTGAGAGCTCAAATCCGTAGTGGTGTTGTCTAATGCACAACTGTTTGGCAAGAGACCTTCCGATATACGCCAAGTACGGATTATGGTACTTGGTGGGTACGTGAAGGAGCTCGATATACCGATGTACGTCGAAGACTACAATACCCCCGGGATACAATGCTAGAAAATAATGACAGCTGCCATGCTTAATGACGCCGGAACACGTCTCTAACTTACACACAAGTTGCTAAAAATTTTACCTAGTTCTACCGTTAATTTTATCTTGGGCGGTTAGGTGAATGCATGAGGTGACTACATAATAGGAAGCATAATGCAATTCCTAGCTACATGCAAAGAATATTCTTTTCTTTCAATGAATTCTAGCTATGGGAAGGAGAAAGCCTTTTTTTTTATCAATGGCATTGCCAAAACAAAGTCAATGCAACACAATTCCCAATTCAAACAAATTTGACAATGAAAGTATTCTTTTCCTTTTCAACGAAACGCAAACTACACAACACTACTAAACCAATTCAAAACAGCTTTTTCTTTTCTTCTTCTTTTCAAAGCAAAATGACACTAAATGATGAAAAGAGAGGATTCTGGAATGAGAAATGCAATCTTTTCAATTTCAATTTCAATGATCTAAGAGCAACAAGAATTAAAAATGCATCTTTCTTTCCTTAGCATGGAACTAGTTTTACAAAAATCGAAGCATACTTTGAGCCTTTCAATAAGATGAGCGATTCATAATTCGAGAAAAAAACAATAGATCATACATTCATTCAACTTTTCCAAAACATAAACAAGAATTTTCCAATGCATGACAATCTTTCTTCAAAACATTTTTGGGAAACAATGGGAAGAAGCGTTTTTAAACTTTTCGATGGATGCATCAAAGAATAAACTTGATAACAACTCTGCTTTCAGATCTAAATGACTGAAAGGAAAACACTACTTGTAGCACTCATATATTCAGAAAACTCGAGAAAAGACAAGCACTTAACCAAGCTGAAAAACACACTTAACTCAAAATCAAGCAGCAGTAAGCAAACTAAGCAAGCAAAGCTCAAAACAAATGTAAATGAGGTCTGGAGGTTGATCCAATGCAATGATCAGATCAGGGATGGAAGGAAGGGAAAGCAAGACTGAACAAATGAAGGTGGAGGAGACTAAAGTATCCACCACTACCTGTCTCAAACTTGTCCAAGACGGAACCCAAAATCAATCCAAATGAAACCAAACTCTCAACACACAAATCATAAATGGGGTCTCTAGCTGGATCTTGCAGCATAGAGGGAGTTCATCCATCAGACCAAGGTTCAAACTGTCAGATGAGGGAAGGGGTTCCTGTATGCCAACTTTTGATAGATCGGCGCACTCTATCCTTACACACAGTGCCATGTAGCAGTTTTCCTTCACGGGAGGTGCGACGATGTCACAGTTTAACAATGCAAAGGATGCGACGGGTGACTAACAGGTGAAGAACAGAGACTCATAATGACACAGTGTTGCTCTGTTTCCACTGCCCAGGTGTGACAGGCGAGGTCTAGATTCAAAAATGAACCAGATCTCTCAACAATGAACCATAAACAGGCTTGAACATGAGTTGTGTAAACTCATAGGAAGCAAATCAGAGCCTTCAACGTGAAGATCTGATAGTGAAATAAATCCTAAGAAGTAAATGGCAAAAAATGATAAAAGAGGCTTGTGTCAAGTAATCAACTGAAAATGACTCTCAGATTACTGACTACTAAACGAGACAAACACTACTCCCCAGTATGGTTGCCAGATTTGTTATCGGACAATCCGCTCGAGCGGACACAAGCCGGATCTCCCTAGATCAATGTGAGTCTAGAACAAATAGAACAGACTACAAACACATCTCCTACATCTACTTAAGGACCAAGTACTAGACGTCTTACCTTTTTTACTATGCAATCCTTTCTCCCGAATGGTGATCCATGTCCCACAGTCGTCAGAGCCAAGCTGCAAGACCTGTTAAGACAAAGAAATAAGAGAAACTAGTAAAAGACATCTATACAATAAGTGATCTAAGTAAACAGTTAAGCAGGTAAACTACACAATATCATTGCACACAAGAACAATATTGGTGGAAAGCATTTGTATTACTGCAAATAGAGGAGTACATGATATATATATAGAACTACAACCAAGACTTAACGCAGTAGCCCTTCTCCGACCAAGACAATTGCCATATCCTTCCAAGGAAGTATGAGTTCTCCAATGGGTGAATGGAGGTGTCTTGAGAGAGATTTCACCAGCATGTAGATACCATAGTCTTCCTCCCTTTGGGATGGGAGTGAGCCTCATTTATATAGGACTAAGCGGATAGGGTATGGATAGGATAGATTTGAAAGATGGTAGGAGAGAGATAGGGGATCCTCCCAAAGAGTTAGGGTCGAGTACCAACTCCCCTAGAGGTCAGGGATAAGCCCCTAAATGGGTAAGTTTCAAGAAGGATCTCAAATAGACTATTTTTTCCCATTAATAGGCCTTGTCGCACCCTGCAGTGGAGCAAGTTACGACGTCGCATGTTGCTAATGTGCAACCTGTGACGACCTCAAAAGATTGCAGAATTGAGTGCAAATCCTCCCAGATGAAAATACTTAGTCCAGGTGATTTCAGGGATGTATACACTGAATCTAATGATGGGTAGATTTTAGGTGTAACAGTCCTTGATGTAAATGATGAACATGAGACCAGATATTTTCTTTGCGGTGAACACATTGAGCCAGTTCCTGACAGATCCCAGAGGTGTTCACCTGGTTGTTGTAAAGCATATTTTGAGGTACCTGAAGGGTACAATTGATTATGGGCTCAAGTATGATGCGAATCAAAAGTTTAACCTGGAGGGTTATGTTGATTCAGATTGGGCAGGCAGTGTTGCAGATAGGAAGAGCACTTCTGGGTGCTGCTTCAGTATGGGATCAGGTGTGATCTCTTGGTTTAGCAAGAAGAAGTCCTGCGTAGAACTGAGTACAGCTGAAGCAGAGTATGTCGCAGCTTGTTTGGCTAGTTGTGAGGTAGTATGGAGTAGGAAACTACTGTCTGAGTTATTTGATCTCCCGTTGGATACTACTGGTATCTTTTGTGACAACCAGAGTTGTGTGAAGTTGTCTGAGAACCCGGTGTTCCATGATAGGTTGAAGCACATTGAGGTCAAATATCACTGTATCAAGGATATGGTGCAAAGAGGAGCAGTGAAGCTCCTATATGTTGCGACGAATGAGTAGGTTGCAGATGTGTTGACGAAACCACTATCCAGAGTGAAGTTTGAGTACTTCAGAGAGAGGCTTGGTGTTCTTCAGATTGAAGATACTTCAAGGAAGAAGTGATGGGACACATTTGCAGGAGCCATTCCAAGCATGGTGAGAGGAGGATCCTTCCCATGGTTGTGGATGTAAGAGTTGTGTGATGAGCATCAGGACGATGCTCCAATTACTGCTTTGGATATGCATCAATTGGATGCTTTGTATGATCAGTTGGATCATGTATATGTATATGCATCAGTTGGATGCTTTGTATGATCAGTTGGATCATGTATATGTATATGCATCAGGTGGATGCTTTGTATGATCAGTTGGATCATGTATGATGACATGCATCAGGACGATGCAGTGACGATGATCAAGATGATCATGTGTGATGAGTATTAGGATGATACTCTGGATGATATGCATCAGGACGATGCTATGATGATGATCAGGATGATCATGTACATCAAGATGATGTATGGTGAGTATCAAGTTGATACTCTATGGCCATGGAAAGGTTGTGCAGATGAGCATGTAAGTTGACCTGGAAGATATTCCCAGTCGTGCTGCGGCACACAAAGGATCCTGGGATACTCTTTCAAGGCATTTCTCTAGTAGGACATGTAACTAGACCTGGGAGATCTTTCCGGTCGTGCTAGGACACATAATGGATCCTAGGATACTCTTTCGAGGCTTTGTCCTATGGCATATAATAGCACCCTGGGAGATCCGATAGGTTGAGCAGTACGCTTGTAATCAGTCCTGGTATGCTCTTTCGAGTTTTTTCCATGACCACATGTAACTAGACCTAGGAGATCCGATAGGTTGAGCAGTACACTTGTAATCAGTCCTGGGATGCTCTTTTGAGGCTTTGTGGTGACCACATGTAAGTAGACCTGAGATATCTTGTCGGTCGTGCTTTAGCACATAAAAGATCTTGGGGTACTCTTTCGAGGAATTGTGGTGGGAGTCACATGTAAGTAGACCTAGGAGATATTGTCGGTCGTGCTTCGACACATAAAGGATCCTGGGATACTCTTTTGAGGCATTGTGACACACGTAATAAGTCCTGAGGATTCCACAGTATGGCCAATGTTGATGAAGACCTACAGGGGGTGGGCCTACATCCAACATGAAAAATGGCTGGCTCTGTAGAACTTCCTATGATGAGAAGAATTCATAGATATCCCAGTGATCGAGATGTCAGGTATAGTAGAAGTGATGATGATGATGCTCCGTGATCCAGTGACGATGATCCAGCTCCAGAATTGAAGACTTGTACCTATATGTATTGATGACTTGTGTTAAGAGAATACCTTCCTAGTTAAGAGGGAGTGTTGATGTATTTGTAACTTTGGAAGATATTCACTTTTATATTGTAGGTATTACATTTGTACCTTATTGTATCCTCAACGGAGATGTATTATTCCTCCGATTGGAAGTGTTGTCATGTGTACTTGCAAGTGTCGCAAGTTATAATGTAAGTGTCATAACTTATACTTTATGGGTTATTAGACCACCTTGATGGGTTCGGACCTGTATGAGTCATGTGGGTCAAAGGGTTATTAGACCACCCTAGAGGGGTCGGCCTAGTCAGCATTATGTTAAGTGGTTAAGTTGGGGCTGACCTAGTTGAGTAAAGGTAAAGTCAAGTTAGTGTATAAATAGAGAGTGTGCCTCTCTCATTTTACACATTCTATTATTCACTCACTTCGCATTAGTGAGAGAAGAGGAGGGTGCACACAAGTGGAGGAGGATCATGCTGCTGAAGTTATCTATCTCTTGGGTTTTATCATTGTGATCCTTGCATTGATTCTTATTCTATCTATGAGGAAGTTGCAGGGTTTTTCACCTTCTTAGTTTTCCTCGATGAAATTTTTTGTGTCTCTTGTCTCTTGTCTCTTATGCTTGATATGTTGTACATGTTATTTGTTCAGTTAAGATACTAGATCTATTGAATTAAATGTTGAAAAACTAACATTCTCATCATTTGCTCAAATTTTGCATCCATGGATTGGGATGTGGAAGGCTGCACTGCTTCATTGCATCTCTTTTTCGCAGCTTCAGTTAAGTGTTTCATTTTTCCTGATGCCATCAAGTTTGTTTCTACTTCTAGTGCATCTTTCAGCATATCAAAGAGAGTGGGAGATCTCCTTTCTCTCATAATGAGAGCAAAGTCATTGTCAAAACAGTTGGAAAAATGAAGCTTGGCTGCCCCAACAGGGGGTTTTATGTCCACAAGGATAGAATTGTACATTCTCATGAACCTGGCTGAGAATTCTTGGACAGTCTCCACATTGATTTTCTTTGTATGTTCATACTGAGTGAGAATCTGGAGAGGGTTTTGCTTATCCTGCCATCTGGCTAGGAAAACTTCTTCAAATCTTTCATAGGTAGATATTCCCTTATTGGGAAGGGCTTTAAACCATTTCTTCACTTCTCCTTCTAAACTTTGGGAAAACAACCTCATCTTCATCCACCTCTTCTAGGTCTATGAAGTCATTGAACTAGTCTACATGCTGCTATGCAACGACTCTTCCCTCCCCATCAAATCTCATGAGGCGTTGGGCATAGCCCACAGGTAGGTCATCAAGATTTGGTGGGAGGGCCAAAGGAGCATATCTAGAAGCCATAGCTCTTAGTTTTTGTTTAGGAGCAGAAGGGGTTTTAGGAGTAGCAAGAGTGATACTTAGGACTTAGGTACTTTGGCTAGCAATTTTAGCAAAGGGATGCAGGCCCCTAGTTTCTTCCCAGTCTTGTAAATTTTCCCACCAAGCACTCAGGCAATGGGTCTGGAATTTTCTTTGGTCAAATAGGGTTTCCCTTAGATTAGTCTCAGACCTAGATCTGAATGGGGAAGACACGGTCCTTAAACTTGAAGGGATGCTTTTTGCAACATATGCATCTTTTTTAGGTAAAGAAAATGACCTAGTTAATAGAAAAATACCTGTATGGCTTCTCTTTGATTTCTTGATGACCTTTTCTAGATCTGAAGTAACTTTTGGTAGCTCAGGATCTGGATGGATTCTGGTAGGTATTCTTCTGGGAGCCAGACTTTCTCCTAGGGGTTCTCTGATTCGAAAGATGGCCTCACCATGAGAATATTGCAGGATCCTCTTAGCGTCTGACTATTGTTCACCTTCAGTAATCAACTCTGATTTGATACAAATCCTTTAAAGTAAGCTCGATCTCCAGTGGAATCACTATAATGTAAGTTGGAGTCGTCAAGGAAAATGATACAACCTTGGAGCTTCAGACTCTCTGTTCGCCCTCATAGGTCTGATTTTACACCATGAAAACCAGAGATTGTCCCCAGCAGAGTCGCCAGAATGTTATCACCCAGGATTTTCCTGGGTTGTGGCAGAAAAGACAATGGGGTAATTGTTGCAAACCAATCTTTAGTGGATGGAAACTAGCCTTTCCAACCAGAGGGAGGGATCTCCCTTTGGGGCTTCCAGCAACAGGATGCAAGTTAAAGTGCGTTGGGATATCGGTCAAAGTGGTGGCTAGACCTTCAAACAACGAATTAAAAGGGGTTTTTGGTTGGTTGGAGTTAAGAACAGGAGGACAGTTGGGCATGGAGTCAAATTCGGTGGGTTACTGTCATCAATGGCAGGTTTGGTCCGCGATTGTAGGAGCAGGAGGCAAGGTAGACATGGTTCTTTCACGTCAAAGTAATCAGCAGATGAAGGTAGAGGAAGGAGACAAGTTCGGCTACAAGGCTAGAGCATTTAAGAATGAATTCTAACGTGCAACTTCAAGAGGAAAATGGTGGAATACCTAGTCATATGCATCTGGAGCATGTGGGCATGAATTCTAGACCATGTAATCTTGATCTTTAGGTATTGCAAAAGTAAATAATTAATGGAAATACAAAGCAAGAACACATACACAGTAAATAATAGACATCAGAACACACAGCACAAGAATCTCAAGCTCCAAAATCGGGTCTGCTCATTGAATTAATCATTGAATTAAGAGGTCGAGTTTAATACAACACAGAGCAGTAATCTCTCTAAAACAAAAAAATCCAACCTATTGGTCTACTTCGGACCTTGCCTTTATAGGATTACAAACAACAAAATATCCTAACGGATTCAAAACAACTTGCACTAGTAATGATGAAGTCATTCGAGCCAAGCCGCCCGAATCAACAACCGTCGATTCTGTCATGCACAGAGGAAGGAATCGCTTGCGCTGGCAGTGCACCATTGGGCCATGGAAGCCACCTGTTCATCCATTGGATCTGGTCATTCAAGTATGATCTAGACAGGTAACAGGAACAGGCCCCTCCACCATTCTCAGATGCGCCATTTTCCTGTAAAAATCTTCATTCCCCGCGACTTTAACTGGCTCTGCAAAACTTTCTCGATCGCAATTTTCTTTTCGCAACTGTGCTTCTGCAATTGCCCTTCCGCAACGGTCCTTTCCGCAACCCGCAATTAGCCACGTGGTGTGCATGGATTGGTATTCCGGCCTCATGCTTTCCTGAAGAACTAACTTTCTGAAATCCGCAATCCGCAATGCGAGATGCAAAAACTTACTTTTTGTGTTTCTGAAAATGAATTTTCCACAATCCGCAATGCGGGATGTGGAAAACTGTATTTTTCGCCTCCTAGAATATTGCGGAATGCAAAAACCTGTCTTTTGCGCTCTTTGGGAAATGGTTTCCCGCAATCCGTAATCCGCAATGCAGATGCAGAACTCAAAAACAGGCTTGCGGAATGCATTTTCGACCATTGATCGAATTTGCTTCTTGATCTTAGCCGTCCAATCTTCTTTGGTTGCGGAAGAAACTCCTACTACTAGTTTTTCCTGCGGAAGGGCCCTCCTACCTTGTATTTTACCATTTTCTCCCTGCGGCTCGGTCATTTGGATTGGATTTGTTTGACACTTAGCCAATTTTGGGTTTCTTGATTCTTTATTTGATGCAACCGACCAATGGGTGACCTCGGGGCTTTGAGTGGGAGCTTTCCTTCCCCTTCCATGGAAGAAACCATAATAAGTGTTAATAAATACAATGTCGCAAAAGTAAAACCCAAAAATAGAAATGGTCTTCAACAGCTTCTCTCTTCTCCACTTGTGCGAACTTGTCCTTCTTTTCACTAATGTGAAATGAGTGAGTGACTGAATGATCCAAATGAGAGAGGCACCCTCTCTATTTATACTTTAACTTTCACTTGACCTTTACCCCAACTAGGTCGGCCCCTAGGTGTACCTGACTGGGCCGACTTCTCTAGGAGAGTCTAATAACCCACTGACAACTTAACTCTAGGGTCTAATGCCCCGACTTACAATGGAGGGTAAACCTCAATGAATTTACATGACCCAAATACAATAATGACTTTCTCGACCAGAGGAATAAACATCTTCGTCAGAGGTACGATAATAAAATACAAATACAACATAAAATATACAAGTGAATATCTTCCGAAGTTACAAATACATTAACACATAGACCCTGCAAATAGAACATGGGTGGTTCGTACATAAGTTGGGGTGTTACCTTGTCGAGGTGGTTGATCAGAATTTTGGTTAGCCAATGCGGTGCCATTATTATCAGGGGGGTTCGGTGGTGGACCGCCTCTACCGGGAGGCTGGTTATTGCCTCGATTACATATGCATCCCCTATTTTGTTGTCCTTGTTGGTTATGTTGGGAAGGTTGGTTCTGCTGGGCATAAACTTTCGCTTGGGGAACGGGGGGTTGCAGTTGGGTGGTTGTTACATCGTGATTTTCCACCCTGTGAGCATCAGCATTATTTGGCAGATCCATTTCAGTGACTCAGATCCATTTTTATCCTTCAGTGATACCAGTTTGCCCTATTTTTATTCCTACCCGCATGTTTCATCACTATAGCGTGCGTACCCGCGAGTTGCATCATTATAGCCCGCGGGTATCAAGTAAAATGGTAAAAACCACTATTAATTACTTTTTACTCCCAAAAAGCGGTCATTGGGTGACCTTTGGCTCTCCATCTGCCCAAGCAACATCTCGATGTGTCCTTTCACCTACCTTTGAGAGGACTATATATTGAGCACATATGGCTTATGGATGGGAGGAAGAAGAGAATAGTAAGGGAACTCTAGTGGATTTTTGCCCTATCTTGAGTCTGCACTCATTGATCCTTGTAGTTGTGGACCATTTATGTTCACCTTCCAAACTCCTTTCTAGTTTGAGTTTGCCATTCATGGAGGATTGAAGTGGTGGAGGCACAAGTGGATTGATCTAGATCTTGGTTCAGATTGGTTGTCGGCAAGAGGTCATATCACTTTGTACTTCTTCTTGTTCATTTATAGAAATGCTCATATTCTCGTCCATTCATGGTGTGAATGTTGTTTATTATGCATTGGGTTACATTTGCTTATGATACTATGGACCATTGTTATTGATAATGTTAATGTCAATTATATATTATTTGTACTTGTTGGATATTGGCTATCAAGGCTCATTTGCAGATTACAAGTGCACGGATTGAAAGCTCCAACGGGGATCTACATCAAATGTTTGGATCGAGGTTGGTTGCATTTCTCCATTATCTTAACATTGTCGTTTATAATAGCATTGCTTTGAGAATTGAGTAGATTTCTGGTAGTCATCTATTTGTTGTGGTATTCCCAAGCCATAGTGAGTTTTCTCCAATATAGAAATGGTGACCATACTGGGGAAAACATCCATGTTTGGGAAATTTTTTGAGCATTAGTCCATAATTAGAGTTGTTGTTTATCGAAGCTCTGTGTCACTGATTGGCCGTTAAGATACACTATAGAAAACTTGCTTTTTTTTAGCCTCTGGACTCTCTGTTTTCCCATTTTCCTTAATCTTAAAATTGATTAGACTGATTTTATTTATAGGGTACACCAACTAGCATAGGTTTAGAGTCTTGGAATATATCATTGTGAGTTAACAATCCAAGACTACTAGATGAAACATTAGGTGTCTGACTAGGGAATGGAGGAATCCATGGTATAGATTGGTGTTCTCAGGAAGCTCTACTCAATCCAGAGTTAAGCACGAGGTCACGGGAGGTTGTTTGAGGAGATATCCCTCTGATACTAGCTGAACGTGGGAGATATATCCAGGATTTGTTCGTATCTGGGGGTACCGAAGGTTCGTCCTCTTGTGATTCGGGATTAGCTACCCTGCCCATACGACGGGTCCCACCTGCGACTATCCCCCTGAGCATTGGTTATATTGTGGTGAACATAGTTGCCTTACCTAGGTACCACACAGGGTACTTTCAGTGGTTATGCTATTTGTGTCCTGAGTCAGATAGGGATTGGACAACACAGTTGTGTTCGTGCAGTGGACTTGACCCTATCGACACAGTGAAGCCTGGGTGTCTCTATAACTGATTCTGTTACCTCCGGCTATAGTTTGGGATTCTCAAGCCTTTCCTAGGAGAGACATACCGACTCTAGTGTCGGGAGTTCATTTAGCCACTATGTCTGTCTGCTCTTGGCTGTAGTTTCTCTAGATGTGTGCTTTTGATTTACTGTTGTTGATCGATAATTGGACTTTAGGGGACGTTGTGACTCTCTCCGGAGATAACGTGGCATGGAGCCCTACTCTCCGTTGGTCCCATCGTTTGGCTAGTTTAAAGCCACTCGAGGTTACACGCCGTATTGCTAGAGGACGCTAGAGGGCTCCCTCTGAGTCTTCGGATTCATACGAGACTTATGTAGAATATTACATGGTTGCACATCCCGATATTGGGAAAGACCCTTCTACTCCTTCGGGTAGAGTTGACCATACTTCCGATCCCCATACTCCTCGTGAGGATTGGGGGGGTGATCCACCTGAGACTCAACCTGGTTCTATTTGGCCTAATCCACTTGACCGGGATCTGTTTGATCCTTCGAATCCAGATAATTATCTTTACGGAATTCTCGACTTACTCAAGGATGAAGAACAGGACGAGCCTTCGTTCCTTCATTTCCACACAATTATAGGTATGGGATGTCTGAGACACATGATGATACTGGCCCTATGATCAACCCCATCGCACTCTCTTTTGGTATGCCTAGTCATAATACTGTCGAACCTTCCACTATGGTTGGTAGTCACGCTGTCACTACCCAAAATGTTAGCCATATTATACCCACTGGGGGAACTACCCTCGCTGGGGGCACTACGTTGTCCACCCAATCACATAGTATGGGGACTAGTCATGTTCCTCCTAATAATTCTAATTCTAGAAGACGACCACCTCCTAGGATTACTCAACCTAACCGGAATGTTGTTCGGAATACGACTCACCATCCACCACCTAATACACGTGTCGCTACTCGTCAACCCAGGACTACTTTTGCACATGATACCATTCCTCCCAAACACGAGGGTGGACATATACCGCATACTTTTGCATCCACTGCCACCACTAGAGATGTTAATGTAGGGGGTGGGAATATTTCCTATCCACATGGACATCACACCACCAACCCTTCTACTAATCACACCAATGTTGGGGCTGGGAATACTTCTCATGCTTTTGGTCACCACACGACTACTCAAGCTAATCCTAATGCTAGGGGTGGGAACATACCATACCATTACGGTCATTACAACACGATTCTCGCTATGAATAGTACATATATGCCCCATACCCATGGTGGAAACCCTTACTACAACACAGTCGGTGCTGGCCACCAGTATCACCCACCACCACAATATGGTGCCCAAAACACGCATATACCTGTTTAGTCTCAAATGGGTCAGCCAGGATGAGGTTATCAATCCTATCTCCATGGGAAAGCCTATGGACCATCAGGTCCTCATTATCAGCAGTTTAATCCTCATGGTCAAGCTTTTGGTCCATCTTATAACACAATTCCGTTTAACCAACCTTTTATGGGGGCTTATAATCAAGCTTTCCAGCCTCAGCTCCCATTACTTGCACGCTTGAATCTCCCAGATCTTTCGAAGCTCACAAATGATCCGGTGTGTCACGACCCTACTTGGCCCCCAGTCCCTACCAAGCTTCCTTCGGACATTCCAAAGTTTGAAGGGAAAGGTGGTGAGGACCCGGGAGATCATGTCACGACATTTCACCTTTGGTGCTCCTCCAACTCTTTGAATCATGTTTCCATTAGGTTACGACTATTTCAACGCACCCTCACGGGGGCAGCCGCGAAGTGGTATGTGGAGTTTACTGGAAACACCTATAGGGGATTCAACGAGATTGATTTGGTTTTCTTAGACCATTTCCAGTTGCCGGTTCATTATGATACTGGTACTGAGTTGTTGTCCACCTTCCGTCAAAATAAGGCCACACATATTTCAGACCACGTTCAAGAGTGGCATCAACGGAAGAGATTAGTGAAAGCCAACATTCCTCCAGAGTTCCTATTGGAATGGTTCCTTAAGTCTTTACTCCCATACATTGCTAAGGATGTTTCGATGTCCGACATTGTGACTGAGGAACAAGCTATCTTGAAAGTCCAGCAGTTAGATCTACTTTATTCTCAGTCTGGCATTTTGTATGACATTATTCCTGATGCACCAAGAACAAGACATGAGCCCACGTCAGTTCCTGGACCACATGCCGATGGCATCGTGGGGTCCGCATGCACTTGCCCTGTAGACTTGGTAGCTAATAAAATGAAAAATTTGTCGCTAAACCAGTCTGCTCCCGGACAGGTTCACACCTTGTCTGCTTCCACTCCGTCGTCTGATGTACACAATGTGCAATCAACGAAACCGTTGGGTAACCAGCAACCTGGTCGCAAGAAAAAGGGGAGAAATAATCGTAGGGGTGGAAACAACGGAAGTAATAACAATAGCAATTGTAATACTCCTCGTAAAGAGAATACCAACCCTCCTCCGGAAGGCGGTAATGCTAGCGAGGATCGTAAACCTAGGCATAAGGTGAAATTTCCTTGCAAGCTTTGTGGGGAAGATCATCTTACTCACTTATGTCCTCGAATTGAAGAAGCATCGAAGCATTTGGCACAGAGCCCAGCTATGTTGAAGGATCCCCTACCTCATCACCAAAACATGGCTTCGCATGCTCCTACCACTGGTTATGGTACTAATGACATGTCAACGTCTTCTTCCAATACTAGTGGTTCTGGATGTGTGAATATGGTTCAGTCGGAGGTTTGTGTTGCTACTCATCAACGCAATTATGGTGCACCACAACCCAATTTGGGGAATGAGCCTCCCCCTCCTCCTGACAATTCCTTGCATATCGAGAAGCCTTCCATTATGTTGCAGATACCGAAAGGTGTTCTTAAGCGCTCCACGCATAATCCTAATGCTCGAGCCACCCAGAACTACTCCATCGTAGAAGATTTGGGCCAAACTCTGTGTGCCATGTCATCTCTTGAGGTTTTGCAAGCCTATCCTTCTCAGAAGCATGCCCTTTTGAGTGCATTAGGAGTTCAGGATGGGGGAAATCCTAGTGTTTTCAAGTTCGATACTACTGATGTCCAACTTCGCTTTCCTTACCATGTGGCTTTTCAAATCTAGGTGGTTTTCCTTAAAAGCTTCATCAAATGTACTATGGTTGATGAAGGTGCCTCTGCGTCAGTAATGTCATTATCTTGTTGGAAATCTCTTGGCTCTCCTCCTCTACTCGCGTCTAGAACTACACTCACTACATTCAACGGTAGATCTTTTACGCCACATGGAATTATTCCTTCCCTTGTTGTCTCCTTGGGAGGTAAGTCTGTGCCTATTGAAGTCAAAGTGGTTGATGCAAACATCGACTACAACCTTTTACTGGGTCGAAACTGGATGTAAGCTATGAAGGCTGTCACATATACTGTATTTAGAGTTATCTGCTTTCCCCATGAAGGCAAGATTGTGACGATGGATCAGCTAGATTATGTTGGCACTCCTTCCACAGCATCCACGGGATCCGTAGTCCCGCAAGTTTCTAATTCCCAGCTGGCAACTGGGAACATAGGTGTTGGAATGTACCCCTCATTGATGGGAAATTTTAACCATTCTGCGCCTATGAATTTTATTGGAACCATTACCGACAATGTGTCTCCTCCTTCGAATAATATGTTATTCCGGACCTCCTATTTAGATGATCCGTGGACTTTACCATCCATGAGTTCCACGTTTGGAGACATTGCGCATGTCGGGATGTCTATGCCTTTATCTATAGTGGAGCTCGCTTACGATCATATCCAACAAACCACTGCAGATCCGGATCTCTCTTCTTCCCAGACAGTTGAAGAAGATCCTGTTATGCTACTAGTTTGGGCAGCCAACTCATCTTGCTCCCACGATTTCCTTGATAATACTTTACCATCTGATGAAGCTATCCTTGAGGCCATGTGTGGTAGTGAGAGGCCTTGGGAAGATATGCACCATCACTCTTATTTCCTTCCCAACCTCAAACTTGTTGAACAAGAGGAGTTTAGGATGACTCTAGCTAAGATGGTTGGTCACCCTGTGGCTCTTTTGGAGTCGCATGATGTTTTTATGGAGGGGAATATGGCCAATATTTCCCCAACCATTTCGATCAACATCTCTTGCATTCCCGGAAAGATCAATAATGTTTATGTCGGTGCCGATTGCACTTCTGAGGAGATTGCTATTTACACTAGCTTGTTTACAGAACTCTGAGAAGCTTTCGCCTGGTCATATGAGGAGATGCCAGGAATAAACCCCCACATTGTTGAACACGAGATTAGAACGTACCCTGATGCTAAACCGGTTTGACAATGCTTACGTGCTATGAACCCTAGGAAGGCAACTGCTATTAAGGCAGAGGTGGAGAAACTGCTCAAAGCCGGTTTCATCTACCCCGTTCCCCTTACCGAATGGGTGTCAAACCCTGTTCCTGTGGATAAGAAGCAAGGAACGATCCGTGTATGCACTGATTTTAGAGATTTGAACCGTGCATGTCCGAAAGAGAACTCCCCACACCATTCATTGATCAAATATTGGATGCTTGTGTGGGGAGTGAGATTTTTTCATTCATGGACGGATTCTCGGGTTATATTCAGATTCAAATCAAACCCGTGGACCAACATAAGACGGCATTTATTTGTCCATGGGGAACATTTGCGTACCGGAAAATGCCCTTCGGCCTTAAAAACGCCGGAGCTACTTTTCAGCAAGCCATGACCTATTCATTTCACGATCTTAAGATGATTATGGAATTTTTCTTGGATGATCTTGTTGGCCATTCTCGTAAGAGAGTGGACCACCCCAAGCACCTCCGTATGATTCTCAAACGATGTATCCACTACAAAATTCGATTGAATCCAAACAAATGCATCTTCGCTGTTAGGACTGGTCGCCTTCTAGGATTCATAGTTTCGAGGGAGGCTATTAGAGTCGATCCTCTCAAAGTTGAGGCAATACTTCAGTTGCCTCCTCCATGCAATTTGTTACAACTTCAGAGCCTCCAAGGGAGAGCTACTTTTCTGCGTCGGTTTATAGCTAACTATGCTAGTATTACCAAAGGTTTCGTGCGCTTATTGAAGAAAGACACACCTTTTATCTGGGATGAGCGAGCCCAGCAATCTTTCGACGCCCTTAAGAAAGCTTTGGTATCGGCCCCTGTGCTTAGTCCACCGGACTTTACACGAGATTTCATTCTTTATGCGGCCGCGTCTCAAGAGACTATTGGCATGGTCTTGGTTCAGGTAGATGATACGCTTGTCGAGAATTTTATCTATTATCTCAGTCCAAATTTAGTAGATGATGAACTAAGATATACCCACGTAGAAAAGCTGGCACTTGCGACTGTCTACGCAGTTCAGTGATTACGGCATTACATTTTGCTTCGAACAACCACCGATGTAGCTCACATCAATCCGTTTCAGTTCGTGCTATCACGACGCCTTATCGGGGGTAAGTATAATAAATGGATTGTAATCCTTCAGGAATTTGATCTCGATTTTGCTTCGGCAAAATCGGTGAAATCATTGGTGTTCGCTGAGCTTATGTTGGACCTTCCACGGCTTGATGAGGATGTCATTCATGAAGATTCCTTTGTGGATGAACACTTATTCCTTATCTCGTCCAAGGACCCTTGGTATGGGGATGTCATTAGATATCTCCAAACTTTGAAGTTTCCTCCTCATTACTCACGAGATGAGCGACAGCGTGTGAGACATCATGCTAAAGATTAGACTATCATCGGTGGCACTTTGTATCGCCAAGGAAAGGATTCCATTCTCTGTCGTTGCTTGACTCACGAAGAAGTGGAATGGGTACTTAATGATTTCCATGCGGGGTCGTGTGGCGATCACTTATTCGGGATTGCTACAGCCCAGGGTATCATGCGAGCTGGTTATTTTTGGCCTACTATCTTTAAAGATTGTATTAACACTGTGAAGAGATGTCACCCTTTCCAGGTGTTTTCTCAGAACATACACTCGCATCCAGCGCCCCTCCATCCAGTCATCACTGTCGGTCCCTTCACTAAATGGGGGTTGGATTTCATGGATTGCAAACCAGCTTCGGCTGGGGGGCATCACCATATTATCGTGGTTGTGGATTATTTTTCCAAGTGGGCTAAGGCCATGCCTACCATTAAAGCCGATAGTGCTACTGCAGCCCATTTCGTGTTCAACCAGATTATCACTCGGTTCGGTATCCCGAAAGAGATTGTCACTGACCATGGAAGTCACTTTCAAAACAAGATGATGGAGGATTTGTATCTCAATCTTGGGTTTCGTCAGGAACACTCATCTTCCTACTATACTCAAGCGAATGGTCAGGTTGAAGTAGTAAATAAGTCTTTGAAGACCATTCTCCAACGTACCATCCAACAAAGAAAGACCAATTGGCATATCATGTTATATCCTACTTTGTGGGCATATCGAACCGCAGTTAACACTGCCACCGGGTTCTCACCATTCCAGTTAGTTCATGGTGTAGAGTCACTTTTACCGATTGAATGTGAAATCCCTTCGCTCAAGATAGCCATAGTGCTCCTCCCTGATACGACAGAGATTAAGCAATGTTTAGTACACCTTGAGCAACTTGACGAGCACTGTTCAGATGCCGCTGTGACCATTGATGTTAACAAGCATCGTGTCAAGGTTCAATATGATAGGTTTGTCCGTCCCCGACAATATGCTGAAGGTGACTTGGTACTCTTGTATGACCAAGCCAAAGAACCCCTGGGGGCAGGCAAGTTCAATCCCATGTGGCACGGTCCTTACATTGTGAGGCGTGTCCTGGAAAAAGGAGCTTATGAGTTAGAAGACTATGAGGGAGTTGTCTTAAAGGAGCCTAGAAATGGGCTCTACCTCAAGCGGTATTACGCTTGAACCTTTGGTTCGAGATGATACTTTTGTACACTATTGTATAGTTTTCTGTACATAGTTTAGCTTGCCTTTTGGTTGTCGGGTCTGCTGATTAGCCTCTGTTTGATTGACAGATGTCAACAGGATTCCCTAAGTTCTTAGGTTTCGCGGATGGTGCTAGCCGACATACACAGCAGCTTGCTTCTGCTGCCTAGGTTATCTTTTCACCGAACCACCTAGTTGTATCTTCAGGAGGTGCTTGTCTCGGTCCTACGTCTAATAATGTGGCTAAGTATAGTGCCGTTGTTGAGCTACTTCGGGATACCATTTCACATGACATCAAATATTTAGAAGTCCGCCTGGATTCACAACTAGTTGTGTCTCAGCTGAATGGGCAGTACCGTTTACGAGACCCTACATTACTACGGATATTCCTTAAGACACGACTCTTGGAGAGACATTTTGTTTCAATTACATATATTCATATTCCGAGAAGTCATAATTATATATCTAATGCATATGCTAACTATGTATTAGATTGGAATTTGTCACATTCATCATGAGCACATAAATACGAAGACATTCATACATTTGTAACATACACACATGTAGTAGAACCAAGAACCAAAGTTGTATATATATATAAATATGTCCAAAAATGGTGGTGTCATACAAAACTGGAGCCCGTAGCCCTAAAAAATATACATATCGATACAAAAAATGATGAGACCCTGGGATATCTATTCCCTTTGAGGAGGTCTAGCTGTCGCCTCGACGGGATGTGTCTCATAGTAGTACTGTACTACGTTGGCCATCCGTTGCAATAGCCGCACCCACTCACCAGGAACACCCACTACCTGGCGCTGCATAGCCTCAGGTAGTCGAGCTACCTCTATCAGTGGTACTCGGGCAAGCATCTGTGATATGTTGCGCTGCAATGTCTGAAGTGTGCGCCCTGCTGCAGCATCTGCTGCCACCTCATCTCTACCCTGACGACCATGTCTCGGGAAGCCCTCCGGTCTCACTGGACCTTTGTTTGCGAGCAAACAATCACCCATTAGCACATGATACTACCACCAAAAATATTTTTTGCATTTCAACTATAATAAAAAAATCCATAAAAATTTAATAACCATAAAAACCAAAAGAGTACTCACCGATGTCTCCGAAAGCTGCGCCTGGTGGGAGTGGCATGTCACGGTCCTATCTAAAGTCTATCCCAGCATATGGGTAGTCCTCTATATCAATCACCTGTCGGTTCCACCAGCGGAAGAACTCCTCAGTATATGGTGATGCCAAACGGCCACCACCCTATCGTGTCAAGATCTCAGTCCACCGGGTCAAGGCTGGATCACGGAGACTGTGAGGAGGCACATCCGCCCTTGGGATAAGCCCCGGAACCCTCTCAAAGAAGACGTTGCATAAGATGTTGCCATACCCGAAGTTTTTGGCCTTCCCCTCTTTGCATTCCATCAATTGTGTCTTCATAGACACCAGCAGAGTAGTACACCAGTCGAATATAGTAAGTTGCATGCATTGTGATGCATAGAATATCACTGGTCTGGATGCCTGATGCAATGCTTTGGATCCTGTGATCCGCACTAGAGTAGCCACAATGATCTTTGTACTCAGATCTACAATGGCATTCACCGGCACTTGAATTCCCATTGCTCGTGTGTTGGTGGGACAATACCGTGCTATGTAGTCTTGCACAGTGATCCCACCACCCACAGTCCATGACCGAAGACTTTCCACCTCCCCTCTACGGGACAAATCGGTAATGAAATAGATATCCTCTACTTCCAGTGTCAGTGTTTTCCCGTTGAGGATGAAGTGTTGTGCATCCGCATCCCAGTAGTTGATCAGATGACGGAGTAATAGGTTTTGGGCCCTTAAACCCCCTATACTCCAGTATTTATATAAGCCACATGCTTGCAATGCTTGTTGTGCTTGCAAATTGTTCTGCACGGCCTCATCAACTTGGTCATGCTCTCTTTCCCTCCACTCTAGAACCATCCTGGAGTGCAAAGCAAGTAAATTTTGGTCAGTTTAATGATTAAAAATTTCTTCACGGCCGTACCCGCGGGCTAATTTGTATACAGTGGCGGGTACTTGTGGGCAATCTATAATTTGACTGCGCGTTTGGTTCCCTACCCGCAACCCACATAGTTATAGCCCACGAATAGTGCCGAAGCCATCTAGGGCTTGGCCAAACAAAAAATCCCACCGTCAAAAATTGAAATAAAAGCATTGAAATGAAAGGTATGGTAGTAACCACTAACCTGCTCCGGATGGTTCGTTGAACAGTCGCTTGTAGCTCCCACGATCGGCAATTGAAGTTTCAGGTGAAAACTTACCACTAAACTCCAAATTTGTGAATAGTGCAAATGAATTGTAATTTGGAAAATTTTATTACTATTTATAATTTTCTGGACCCACTTTTCTATAGTTTTTGCCATTTTGAGCCATTATGAACTAATATCGTGTCATGTAGTAGTGTTTTTTAATCAGATTTCTTCGGCGAGAGTTGTTCTGAACCATTTCACACCTACGGCAGGTACGTTTCACACCTGGCATATAGGTTAGATGTCATTTTCGCATGCATTTATGCATTTGACCTGTTGACCATTTTTCATAAACCCTAGGTGCGACCCCGCTTCGTAACTGACATGGAACCTTCACACTGCTTTAGAAGTGTCGTTATGTGGCGGTAGGGCTTTCCCAAACATGGGTACCCTAGTTAGAACCCCTTATACATTCTAGTGCCCATGCCGTTGTTTGTCCTTAGGATTGGCATTCCTTTGTAGTCACGCCATGACTTTGTGATAAAGACTCATACTCTACTTTGTCTTATGTTGGCCATCTCCCTTAAGGACTCCCCTCAGTTATATCATGTTGTGATTGCATTGCATCATCCTGCTTGCCGCTTGAGCCTTGTGCCGGCTTCTGCTTACTCAATTGTTAGCCTGGTGCCTGAGCACTTTTCCCTTGTCGAGCCCTGTAGAGCTTATATATTTTCCCTTCACAATTTGATGACCTTTTGACCCTGAGGAAACATACCCCCGAGTATCCACATCCTGCACGCATCTCCTTGCATTGAGCATAGGTATGTTCCACTGCTTGGGACTAGTCTGCTAGCTATTTGACACTCGTTCCCTCACTTGTTGTATTATAAGCAATTTTATTTTTTTTCAAGCTTTTCCCAAATATGAAAAGACCAAAAAAATTAAATATTCCAAAAATCCGGACAGGATTATGGTCTCTATTTCTTGTTGGCAGCTGTCATGTCACCTTTGAATAGAGCATTCATTCCACTCCATACATTATGAGTCGGGACTATAGTTGGGCCTTAGGAGCTGTACTTGTTTCTCAGTTTTCTCCACCAATTGGTTAAGCTTCCAGTCATTATGGAGCCCTCTGTAATGCCTCCTGCATTGCACAGTTTATGTCAAGTCTATGCTGCCTGAGTCTATCCATCTGCTCATGCTCTTGTTCAAAGGAAGTCCTGAACCAGTGTCGGCCACTCCTCAGATCTCTTGACTATTGCATGTCGGCCATCCTTATTGAGTTAGTCTGTTTCACCTGAGATCTTCCAAATCTTTCAGCATTGCTGGTACCTCGTGTTGGTTGATGGGGGATGCCTTAATGCCCTCCTTCCAGCGAGTCTCGTTCCGTCGAATTCAACTCATTTATTCTGGGACTTGAGGCTTAGAGTTCATTTGAGTACCTTGAGGCTTGCAGTCATTAGTGGCAGGTTCTCTTGCCATCGACAGTTTTGGGAATACATCAATGTCCCCTGATCGATGGATTCATCTTAGTGTTCGACTTCAACCCATTTATTCACACTCTGATGATTGTGCTCTGTGCCTTGATGCCCATTTTCATTATTGGTGGGTCATCTCGCGTCTGTTAATGGTATACATCATTGACCGGTAATCAGACGATGTCTCATCAGGTTCGACCCCAACTCCTTTATTCACTTGATGGGACTTGCACCGTCGAAGACTTGTGTAGAAGACCCCAGGCGATTGTGGCATTCAGTATGCTACATATGACTTTGACTTTACATCTAAGATATCACCTCTCATATTTCAGCAGTTTGTACCTCCAGTTTGCACCAGTTGTCTTCTTTTCAGCAGAAGACCATATCTTACTGTAGAGAGATCATGGCTATGATCACTTATGACCTGTATTTACTATGTACTACCTATTTATGGCCATTGTATCAGATTGTTGTACCATACCGACATGTATTCAGAGATACTATTGTATTATGACGAGTGAGCTGCTCTTTCCACTTGTGTCTCCATCACTCGACTTCTGAGTTTTATAATGTATTTCGGCCATCGTAGCACTTTCAATCTCTGACCTCACACATTAGGGGGCATCTGTTACATTGTAATTTTCCACCCTATGAGCATCAGCATTATTTGGCTTGTAGGATCCATTTCAGTGATTCAGATCCATTTTTATCCTTCAGTGATACCAGTTTTCCCTATTTTTATTCCTACCCACATGTTGCATCACTATAGCTTGCGTACCCGTGATTTGCATCATTATAGCCCGTGGGTATCAAGTAAAATGGTAAAAACCACTATTAATTACTTTTTACTCCCAAAAAGCGATCACTGGGTGACCTTTGGCTCTCCATCTGCCCAAGTAATGTCTCGATGTGTCCTTTCACCTACCTTTGAGAGGACTATATATTGAGCACATATGGCTTATGGATGGGAGGAAGAAGAGAATAGTAAAGGAACTCTAGTGGATTTTTGCCCTATCTTGAGTCTGCACTCATTGATCCTTGTAGTTGTGGATCATTTATGTTCACCTTCCAAATTCTTATCTAGTTTGAGTTTGCCATTCATGGAGGATTGAAGTGGTGGAGGCACAAGTGGATTGATCTAGATCTTGGTTCAAATTGGTTGCCGGCAAGAGGTCGTATCACTTTGTACTTCTTCTTGTTCATTAATAGAAATGCTCATATTCTCGTCCATTCATGGTGTGAATGTTGTTTATTATGCATTGGGTTACATTTGCTTATGATACTATGAACCATTGTTATTGATAATGTTAATGTCAATTATATATTATTTGTACTTGTTGGATATTGGCTGTCAAGACTAATTTGCAGATTACAAGTGCACAGATTGAAAGCTCCAACGGGGATCTACATCAAACGTTTGGATCGAGGTTGGTTACATTTATCCATTATCTTAACATTGTCATTTATAATATCATTGCTTTGAGAATTGAGTAGATTCTGGTAGTCATCTGTATGTTGTGGTATTCCCAAGCCATAGTGAGTTTTATCCAATACAGTGATGGTTGGGGCAGCCTGTGGTGGATAATAAGTGGGGTTTCATGTCCCCGCCTGCGGATCCAACTCCGGTAAGGAAACATGATTCCAATCTACGAGGCTTCCACAAAACTCAGCCCATTCATTAGATTCATACAAATTAAAAACATAGTGTGTAGATACAATTTAAGCAATTTCAACACAACGGAATTAAAACTCATCCACACACACACATTTCATATGCATATAGCATATCAAAAACAACCATCAATTTAAACATTTCAGAAGTAAATGCATAAACAGATAAACATTTATCTTGATGGTGAAATGGCCCCAAACAACTAGCTATGTTGCTGCAACGTTCCATCCAACCATAGGCCAGTTGTGTTCATAGATCTCTCAATACAACTGCCAACCCCAAGCTGGGCATGATTCTTACAAGGAAAAGGGAACATTCCAGCTCATTCACAGCTAAAGCAATAGAAACCCATCTCAACCCCAACCTTCTTTTACACACAGCAACTCTAACTGGGCATGGATACCCATTTTCAGCAATGGGATTTTACAATAAGATGGTCGTGGTCTTTCCCAGGTCATGGGCACACCAAAAACAAAATGGCAATTTGGGAATCAACCCTGGGAGAGCAAAATCATTTTCATAAAACGTTTTTGGGCATTTAAGGGACAAAAACGGCCTCCATAAACCCCAAAATCATGGCTCCCTTCCTCCCAACCATTGTGCAATACAAAAACAAGTTCCCAAGCATGGAAAATGCAGGAAATGGTGAAAAACGTGATGGGTAAAGCCCAGCTAGCTCAGACTGCGTGAGAGGGAAAAGGCCATGGGTTTTCCCCAAATTGTGGCTCACCAAACGAACTGTAAAAAGGGAAAATCATCCCCAGGGAAAAACCCAATTTCTTCCACTGGTATGGGCGTTTCCAATGGCCAAAATGGATCCATTGAAACCCCAAATCGAACTCCATCCTTCGCTAGCAATTCTGCAACACAAAAACGCCCTCTTCCCAGCTAGAGAACAAAGAAAAACAAGGAAAACATGGCTGGAAAACGCCCAGGCAGCTCCAAAAACGTGAGAGAGGCAAAACTGCTTGATGGGTTATGGCTTGGGAGGCAAATTCATGGCTCTTTTCTTGCCGAGGAAGCCAAACACATTTTTCCATGTTGGTGGCTTGCCCATACTCAAAATTGACTACCATACCTCTCCACTCCCAAGGCATTAACTACCTCAACCAAATTTTGAGAGAAATGAATGATTGGGTACAAAAGTCAACATGGGTAGTTGAGTGTTTGATGGGTTATCTCATTGATACTTGGCTTGACTTGATTGGCACAAGGGTTTGAATGTTTTCCCTCCCAATTCCTTGTAAAATCATGCCCCCATATCTTGTTGCATTGCATAGCTAGTTGTGGGTATTTTATTAAAAATGCATATTTACCTAATATTCGCAATTCCATTTCGCATGGCTAGCACGTGAACCATATGCATTGATAAATCGATGGCAGGGCCTTGGCCTTGAGCTCATCACCACTATTTTATAACAATATTACATCATTTACAATTTGAATGCCATGGGATCAAGATGGGGACTTTACATGGGGGGGATTGAGGTTGCACAGGCACGGATGCAACTGGTGGATGATAGTAAGCAGGTGGTGCAATAGGGGGGCATATGTTGGTGGGGTATGACCGTAGCAGTGTATCAGACAAGAAGGTCCATGTATATGAGGAGCCTGGGCTGAGGGAGCATACGACGGTATTGCTCCAGAGTGGGTCGTGGCGCGCGAAAGGTTAGGACCACTACTCATGGCGGATGGTATGGAGCTGGGTGTAGGATTATAAGTCGGGGTGGTGGCAGGAGGCATATGGACATATGGTTGACTACGAGATGCAACATATCCAATAATGTCGTCAACAGCATGGGATGCTCCCGACGCATCTTTCTGAGAGGAATCCCCATGAGGAGCATCAGGTAATATGGAGTAAAGGTAACCCAACTGTGCATAGATAATGTCAAAATGTTGGGCTTCCAGTATGGCTTATTCTTCGGTTTGGGGCCATTCAAATGCCACATCCTTTGCGATAACTAGTATGAGGGAATTCAAGAACCAATCTAAAAATATACAGCCATCTAATTTGATCTTACACAAACTACGACAATGACGCCACTCATGGATATGGCCAGTGATGTGGGTAGTCGTGTTCTGTGTACAAGATAAGAGTATCTCAACATCGTCGTCGTAATGGACAGGGAGCTGGAAGAAGTGCAAGAAAGTCAAATTGAGGGATGTAAAAGTGGAGTGAGTCCCATGGGGTTGTTCAATATACCACTTGGTTGCAGTGCCAATGAGCGTATGTTGTAAAAGGCGTAGGCAGATCGAGTCATCTATTATGGAGTTGGAGGAATACCATAAGTGGAAGGATATGACGTGGTTTTGGGGGTCCTCACCACCCTTCCCTTCAAATTTTGGGATGTCCGAAGGGATTTTGGTAGGCATGGGAGGCCATGTAAGGTCATCTCGGATTAGGTCATTAGTCAATCAGGCCAGATCAGGTAGGTTGAGACTGGCCATGAATGGAAAACTAGCAGAAGGATGTGACATGGTCGAAGTGGTCTACATGTTGTCCATGGTGGCAATCGTGGGGCCACCTCCACCAAGTAGTGGGGAAGTAGTGTGTGTCATAACGTGGATCGAGGGACCACCGGTAAAAGGCGGAGGGGCAAAGGAGGAAGGGATAGTGCCCCCAAGGGTACTACTGGTGACCAAAGGGATGGTGGTCGGAATAGATTCACTACCGATTGGTATAGAAGTAGTGACTGAAATTCCAGGTGTAGGTCCTGTAGATGGAATAGCAGGGATGGATGTTGAAATGGTGGTTGGGCCAGTGGTGGACCCACTTCCTACAATCCCATTGTGAAAGGGGTTGGGGTTCATGCCGACCATGGGGCTAGACGAAGCTATGTATATAGGTGAATCTAGTTCAAAATCAGATGTAAAATAAGGGGCGTTGGGATGAAGATTCGGCGACGAAGATGTGTGTCTCAAGGGAGCGTGATGAGTGGGGTCAAGTAGACCGTACTGCGGGGATTTTCCCTGTAGGTGAAAATAATGTCGCGGTGAATCAATGGTGACAGGTGTAAAAGTGTTAAAGAGATTTAATGGATAAAACACTCAAAAATCCTAGTGCAACCGTGCGTGCAAAATGAGAGCTCGTAAAACGATGACACTCAGGCCAACAACAGGCTCAAAAACACGTGTTGCAATAGCGTGCTAAAACAAGTGGAGCGGAAATAAAAATGGTCATAATACCAACAAGTAGCACTCCTAAAAAGAAAAAAGACTCACTAACCAAGGGGGTATAGGAGCATGCAAACACTTATCTAAAAGATATGGAAGCTCACACAAATCATATCCCCTGTAGAGTGATGAAATCCACAGTCAGGAAATATGAAATGTAGAACCAAATGTATAAAGGATATCCCTCTAGAGGGACTCCAGGTAAGAGTCCTAGAAGAATGGAAACTAAGATACCCCATTCATGGCACATATGGAAAGGTGTCTTGTGGCTTCAGTTCTTTGGTAGTCGCGCACTCTGTATGGGCGCCAGAATGCATGACGAGAACAACGAGTTGGTTTCCTTCAGTACAGAATGGAGAGCGGTATTCCACTCAGACTTTTGAAACCAGTCTTGCCACTTGCCCTCCTAAGGGAGAGGTCCTCCGATCAATCGATGTCAACCGTGCCAATAAATAATAGGGGATTTTGGTTCCTTAAAGGACAACAACTATGTCTCAAATGTGTATGACAAAGGGGGTGTTGTTTGGATGCCTAACCCCATTGTCTTACCTAGCTACAAAGTTGGTTTTGGGTCCCAAATTGGGGTTAATGTGTGTTGAATTAAGCCAATTTTAGTCTCACTTGAATTATGGGGAGTGTGTGGGTGCACAAGTGGTGTAAACCCAATATCGTCGGAAATAAATACTGAAATAAACAACTGAGACTGAAATAAAAGTACTAACTGCTAGAACATGTATGTAATAAATGAACTTGCTAAAAATATGATGCAAGAGATCCCAATGCACGGAGGATGCATGAAGAATGAAAAAGTCTCAAATGCTACAGTAAGAAAACAACAGAAAGGTACCAAGCGTAAATGGGTGCAGGTAAATAAGGGAAATCTGGTGCAGCCAAGGTCAAGATAAAAGGAAAAAACAGGTGCAAAGTGCGTCCGTGAAGGGAAAAGACACGCTTTGGGCACTTCATGCTGTAGAATAGTCGTGTTGAAACATGAAAACAAAAAACTAAAAAAAGGGCACGGGTATAGGAAGAAAAGGCATGCCTGGGGCGCAGGTATTAGGCTTAGAAGCATGCGAACCGCGCGAGTTGCAGGCGGAAAGGCGCATGAAGCGCGCGGGTATTAGGCCGAATGGCATGCAAAGCGTGCGAGTATTAGGCCAGAAAGTGCTCTTGGGGCATGAGTTGCAGGACGAAAGTCACACTGGAGCGTGGGTTTCGAGCCAAAAGTCACGCTGGGGGCGCAGGTTTCGGTCGAAAAGTCGCGCTCTACAGCATAGAAATGTGTCTCTGCAGTCACGGGCCTAGCCATAAAAACAGAACTAATGAAACACATTGCAAAAGCAAGGGACATATATGCAAGTACTGGGTCCAAGGCTAGGCCAAAAAAACAAAATGCAAGCAAAATAACAAGTACCAAACTAAAAATGACTACTGATCATACCAAACCATAGATCGATGGGAATCAACCTAGTTGGAGTCGTCAAAAATGTAACTAGTGTTTTCACACTAGCTCATGCTAAAGAGCACCTACTAAGGATTATGGAACCCTTAGTAGCAGTTTCAAAGATAGATAATGTGTGAATGTAAAATAACAAATACAAATAAATATAACTAATTACTGCAGTAAAAATAACATATCAATAGGAACCCATGAAATGTATTTTGTATTATGTTGCAAACAAGGGTTTACAATAAGAGTTACCTCAGAAGGTGAGTAGATGGGGGCCCTCGCAGTTGTACGAAGAGTAGTGCTCCAGGTCTCCAAGGTTCCTTGGTCTTCTCCAAATGCTCAAGTGATGGCCAAGACTCAACTGAATGAGAACAAAAGCCCAAAGGGTTAGCCTAGAGTTCAATAGGAATTTTGGCAACATAAAGGTAGGAAGAGTTGATCATCGATGTGAAATGGGGGGCCTCCATCACCTTTTTATAGAAATTTTGGGTGGTGGACTATTGACCCATGGTATTGGGAAACCAATAGTATTGGCTAGTGGTACTTTGAATTTTCCCTCCTTTTTTATTTTATTTTGACTATTTCCCCTTTTTCTTTTTCTCTTTTGGGCATTTGGACCATTTTTTTGTGGGATTTTAACCTTTTTTTAAGGATTTTCATTAATTGAAGAGGGAAATAATGATTTTTTTCCCCTTTGGTTACCATTTTAGGGATTTTGGGGTTTTTGGAAGCCAAAAGTGTAGGAAAAATAGGTAAATTGGTCATGTGACTAGGGGGATGAGTTAGGTGAACAATTTTTGGGTGTTAACACTTGTGATTCTATTCAATCAATATTTGCATAAAGAAAATAATTTAAAGCACAAAAAAATGAAAAAACTCAAAAAACGCAGATCCCCCTGGGGGGATGGGGGTAGGCGCTGGAATAGCCTGCTTTGCTCCTTTCATTGTATGTGTTACATCAACCCAACTAAAGAAATATTGTTGGTCCTTTATGAATAGGCACCAAAACAGTTTACAAATGTTAGAAAGAAAGAGGGAAGGTAAAACTAGCTCCCCAGATGGCCACAAAAGCCTCCAAATCTCAGATTTTGACCTCTAAATTGTTCAAGCTTGCTAAAATATTAAAAAAACCAGTGAACTAAATTAGTCTTAAAATGGTCAAAAAACACTTTAAAAGTATCTTTGGCCTTGCTGCAAAAAAATTGCAATTTTTTTGTAACTTGGCTAACAAAGAAAAATGGAAAAATGAACTAAGGCAAGCTAGAGAGCTTGCCTTCCTAGGATCTTTCTTGCCTCTTTAAGAGATGACAAACAAATGCAAAGAGGCACTAAATGCTAAATAAATAACTTTAAGCTCATTTCTTTCTTTTAAAAGCCTTTCAGATTTGTAAAATTTAGAACTTATAAAAGAGGAGGTATTTTCCTATATCTAGATTTCATGAAAATAAATCTTGAAGAAAACAAACTAAATCTAGACTTCCTTAGATCTACTTTTATTTTAGCTTTCAAATGTAGATCGGGATAACCAAACCAGTAACCGAGAGAGTTCAGATAGAAGTTGGATTGAGATAGTAGAAACCTATGGGGGTTGAGCAAGAATCTTTGGGCAATGGATAATTCCCTTGATGGACTGGAGAGATGGAGCTCTTTTCGAATGTACTGAAAGATGGGCCAAGCTAGCATGCTTGTTACTCCTTCCAGCTTAGATTACCTGCAAAACTTCACAACACTTGCAAAGGGGGATCAATGATATATGTGTAAACAAATAAAAGAAATAAGTAAAAGACATGAATTCGAGCAAGATTTTATATGTCTCTATGCATCCTTCTACTATTGACAATATAAATAACCTATAAAGCATTACTTGTTATTATTTCTAAAAATAATGTCTCTTGAAAGACGGATACATTCCCAACAATGAACAAATTATGAAATAGACACAGGTTACCTCATATGTAGAGAATGGTACATCAAACCTCCAAAGAACACACCAAGACTAGCCTCCAAAGCCTTCTTTTATTACTCAAGAAATCAGAAAAATATTACACAATAGAGGAGCAGAGGTTCCACCTTTGGACCCTCAAAGGAGTGAACAATGCTTTCTTTAAATAAGAAATTACACGCAAGATAGGGAAACTTCTTTGATTGAGAGTTTAACTATTAGCTTAGACTCTTTGATTGGATCTTGATTGAACTCCAAACAAATGATGATGCACCACCTATCCATGAGGTTGGCGAACTCCCTTTGTAATTATCACACTCCAATCACCAAATGCCATCTCATGAAGTCGACCATGCATGGAGAAGGGCACATTCCTCAAGGAAGAGTTAACTGAAACTTGCTCGATTGTGATTGGAATCACCCACTTAGAGTTTAGATCATCCTTAGTTAATTGTACAATGATGTTAGTTGAAGCTCAGTTCAACTCTGGACACTTTCCATTGATTTAGGAATTTGTCTTTTCCTTTATTATGTCCTAATTTGACATTTATTTTGTCTTTTTTGGGTTTTTTCGAACAAATATTATTTTTTGAGATAAATAATTGCTTGAAACTTAGGAAAAATGGGTTTATGGGTTAAATGGCTGCTATGGCTTAGAAAAAGAGCACCCCATTGTCATATTTCACCTACAAACCACTTAATTATCACAATTTGATTTTTTTCAATTAAACCATAAAAAATGGTCTAATTTATGAAAAAAATATTTTTTTCAAAACATTACAAAAAACATCCAGGGACCTAATACATGACCATATGAATTTATTTAAGTGTCTAGCATGTTTATATATCTTGACACCTAAACTTTAATAACCCCCCAAGGCCTAACCACCAACTTGGGAATTCCAGCCTTGGAGGTGTAGGAGAAAAACTCGTTAATTATACTAGGCTAAAGGCAAAGCATAATTGACAAGGAAAAAAACTCTTTGGAATACCCTCATTGATTGAAAAGTCCTAGGAAGCCAAGTTACTTATAAGACCACCATGCTAGCACACTTTATTACAAACCCCGTGGGGCATGGACGTGCTTTAAAAAATAAAAATAAAAAGGGCCCTGAAAAAGCATGATTAGAACTTCTGAACACTAAAATGCACAAGTACTTGTGCAAACTTTGGCAACTCTCTAGAAGTCCAACAATGTGCAACTCAATTGGTCACGGGACTGTAACATCCCCATTTTGACCCCTTTGCATTAAATCATAAATGATGTAAATATTGTTACTTAATCATGGTGAGGAGCTCAAGGCCAAGGCCCCACCATTGAATTAGCATTTTATGTATCGGAAATTAAAAATAGGTGCCCATAGTTCCTGTGTTGGACATGCACAATGTAAATTAAGACATCATGTAAATACGAATTTTAATGAAATACCCACAACTAGCTATGCAATGCAACAAAGAGATGGGGGCATGATTCTACAAGGAATAGGAGGGAAATTATTCAAACCCTTGAGCCAATGGTGATAAGCCAAATGTCAATGAATGAACCCCAACTACCCATTCTGAATTATGCACCCAATCATTTAATTCTTCCAAGAGTTGGTTGATATAGTTAATGCCTTGGGAATGAAGAGGTATGGCAACGAATTTCGTGTATGGGCAAGCCATCAATTAGGGAAATCGTATTTTGTCTCCTTGGGCAAAAAAACACCCACGAAATTGAACCCAAAGCCATTTTCTTCACCCATTGTCTTTCCTCTCTCACGCAGTCTGAGCTAGTTGAGTCTGTCTCCTTCACGTTTTCTACCATTTTCCTGTATTTTCCATGCCCGGGAACTCGTTTTGTGTTGCACAGTGGCTAGGGGAAAGGGAGTCACGTTTTGGGGGTTTATAGAGGTCGTATATGCCCCTGGAATGCATATAAACGTTTTCTAAAAACGAATTGCTCTCCTAGGGTTTATTTTCATGTCCCAAAATTGGAATTGGGTCACAATGGCCTAATCACATTGGCCATATTCATTAGAGTTTGTAAAATTGAGGTTAAAGGTCAAATAATTGCCAAGCAGGAAGATTACTAGTTTCCTAGGTTTGGGGTGGAAGCTTTGGGATTTGGAATAATGGAGATATGAAATGATGTTTGAACATTAGAGTAGCATAAAATTTAATAAAGGAGCTAAATAAATATATACAAGTGAAAATCAAAGTGGCATTTGATCATGAAGACACATGGAGGAAGTGGGACCCACATATGGCTAGATTTCCCCACTACACTTGGTACCAGTCTCTCACCAATTCGAATTCAGGTGAATGGTAACATACTTGGGGGAGTCCAAAATGTATTATTCATTGCATGACTTATCCAAGGTCGAAATATAGAGGAAGAGTAACTCCCATGGAAGAGGAAGAGGCAATTTGGAGCTAGTGAGACACTTGGGCTAGATTCCCTAGCTTTATGACAACAATGATGAAGATGCTATGACACCTATGACACAAATCAGACCTGAAGGCTGACATATGACATATATAACATGTTAGGGCTAAAAATAGACTCCAAGAGGGCGCTCAAGGGTGTTAGGGCAGCTAATATGCTTCCACATGTGATTTGGTGGAAGTGGGAGACTAGGAATTGTTGTACAAGTGGCGTTCTTTGGAATCTCTTCCCAACTTGAGTTGGCATGAGTCTCTTGGAAGGAATTCGACCCATGGAGGACATTAGAACTTTATAAATTTTAATAACAAATAATGAAACCAGCTTTTGATCATTTGTAGAATTTGCAATTGCATTTGTGAAGAGGGAGAGCTAGTGGATGACTAGTTGCTTGCCTTAGCCAATTTGGAGGGTGAAAGATTCCCATCTAAGTTGGCAATTGGAAAGGACATTCAGACCTTTCATTTGGAGATTTAATGGAGTATTCATTTGTAGGTGTAATCTACAGGGTAGTTCATGGTTTTTTCTATTGCAGCTCACTCCTTCAACCATTTTCAGTTTTGATGGCATATTCTTGATCCTTGAGGGAGGGCATTTTTGGTGAGATATTGTACTCTTTGGGGGAGATTCTAATGCCCCATTTCTTTATTAATATGAATTAAATACTCTGTTCTTCATCTCTAGAAATTTTCAGGTCGAAATTCCAAGTACAAATGTATAAATCTCAATTTTAATGAAAGGACAGTGCCATTTCCCCACTACCTTGTTGTGAATCAATGTAATGCCAATGATTTCTAATGAATGGATGATTATCTGATGCATTTGTGATTAACCGACTTCCATGGATGTATTTTACAATTTTCATGTACTGTACTTGAGCATTTGAAGTATTTTTACTCAGTTTAATTGCATTGGGAGAAGAAATAGTGCCATTTCCCCAAGGGTCGAATTGGTGATTTTTGCAGTTGAATGGGAGAGGGTTGGAACAGATATAATAATCAATTAATGGTTCACATAAGACCTTAATAATATCCTTAATACATTCCCTACCGCTGTTCATAAATTTGAGTGGGTTTGGAGGCATTTGTGAATCCATTTTCAGTACTTACCCCAGGGGGATTTGAACCCCAAATTACTAGTAAAATTGCATACTTGGTCCAGAATCTTAAGAGAGTTTGCAAAGGCATTTTGGTGGCCATATGCCATCCCTGAAAATTATAATCAAGTCCTAATATCATTCATACACCTTCCTTGAATATTTGAAGGCATTTCGAGTCAATTTGAGACCTAGAGACCAATACTAGTCAAAGGGAAATCGCTAGTAAAGTTACCTACATTGACCAGAATTAAAAGAGTATTTGAAGAAGTATTTTAAAGGTCCAAAGGCATCCCTAAAACACATATTTATGTTCTAATATCATTCATATACCTTCTCAGAAGATTTGGGATCATTTGGGGCAAATTTGGGACCTAGAGATCAAAATTAGTCAAAGGTCGAACTAGGGAAAAAAAGTGGAAAATTGTCATTTTAATAATTTCATAACAAGGAACATTACAGTGGTATCAGAGCATGGTCTTGGCACCTGATGTGGTAGAACATTAATGAATACCAGGAGTCAAAGAAATAAGACACCACCCTTAGAAACTGAAACTGGATGTACTTTGGTGAAAGGGAATAAGTAGGAGAAGAAGTGCATTCATTGGTCACCATGAGTAAGGATGAGAAAGGAACCTTAGAGGAGAATGAGGAGTTTAAAAAATTACTTAAACCATCCTTTGAAGACAAGTGTAGGAAATACTTTCAAGAGTTCAAATTGTTGCTTAGTGAACTTGGAAGCAACTCGGAAAAAATAATGAGCAATGGTTCTCTTTTCAAGGAAAATGATGAAATAATTTATGTCACAAAAGAGGAACCTAATGTAATTGTGGAACATGAGGTACATGTTGATATGCAGGTTCTTGAAGATGCTACACTAAAACAAGAAGAAGGACAAGCACTTGTCCTTGTTCAGAGGGATTATGAGTTGCCTCATGGAGGGAATTGCAAACCCTTGAAGGAGGCACATGATCTCACAATAGTTGGACCAGCCAATTATGTAGAGGATGAATTAAAGATTTCAATGGGTAAGAGTTGTAAGGATTTAAGGTTGGTTCATAATTCCTCACCCCCTACTTCTTTTTCAGCCACATCAATTGCGGATGAAAATTGGGTGAAAGGTTTTTTCTAATGGTGCCACATAAGGGGTATGTAACTCCTACCTCTCATTTTGAGGATGACATGAATAAAGCACCTCATTATTTACATTTGCAGCAAAATATTTTTTTCCTTATGATGATACATATCTTTATGGACACACTTATGATGTTCACTTGAGTCACTTGAAGACTCATGATCTTCCTTGCTCCTTGCTTAGTTCAATTGATGTTGGAGGAACTTCATTAACTATGTGGATGAAAGAATACAACGCTGATTGTTTTGATGCATCTTACATATTTTAGGAGCTGCATTATAGGACATGGGATACTCACCTATGTCATTGGATCAGATTTGATTGTTCACTCGATGCTTGTATGCACTTGAAAAATGATGGTCTACTTATTTGGAAGTACAAGCACTTTCATGATTCTTTGATGAATCATCTTTTCGATGTACATTTTCCTTATGTTGTTATGTAATTTGATGATATATATTTTGCACTCATGATGTTTGAAAGAATGCATTCAAGAAAATGATATCCAGGAATCCTCTTATCTAATGGTGTGGGTTGGAGAGCACTCTTAATTGTTGGGGTGCAATACAAGCAATGGGACCCTGGAATAATTTTTATCTCATTGGTTTCAAATTTTTTGGGCAAAGAAGCAGTATGGGAGATGGATTTCCCAATTAATAAAGTGATTTTTATCATAGTAGTGCAGCAGCAAGCATGGTGGTTCCTCTCTAAAATCTTTATGGAAACTCAAAGACTCAAGGTTGGGCAATTCAATGGCAACTTCAAAGAATTATATAGGAAGCAGGTTCTTCAACACCCATGTTTGAAATTACTTGAGGACAAGCAATATTGGGAAGGGAGGATTTGTCATGTCCCAAATTTGGAATTGGGTCACAATGGCCTAATCACATTGGCCATATTCATTAAAGTTTGTAAAATTGAGGTTAAAGGTCAAATAATTGCCAAGGAGGAAGATTACTAGTTTCCTAGGTTTGGGGTGGAAGCTTTGGGATTTGGAATAATGGGGATAATAAATGATGTTTGAACATTAGAGTGGCATAAATATTTAATAAAGGAACTAAATAAATATATACAAGTGAAAATCAAAGTGGCATTTGATCATGAAAACACATGGAGGAAGTGGGACCCACATATGGCTAGATTTTCCCACGACACTTGGCATCATTCTCTCACCAATTTGAATTCAAGGTGAATGGTAACATACTTGGGGGATTCCAAAAAGTATTATTCATGGCATGACTCATCCAAGGTCGAAAAATAGAGGAAGAGTAACTCCCATGGAAGAGGAAGAGGCAATTTGGAGCTAGTGAGACACTTGGGCTAGATTCCCTAGCTCTATGACAACAATGATGAAGATTTTGTGACACCTATGACACAAATCAGACTTGAAGGATGAAATATGACATATATGACATGTCAAGGCTAAAAATAGACTCCAAGAGGGCGCTCAAGGGTGTTAGGGCATCTAATATGCTTCCACATGTGATTTGATGGAAGTGGGAGACTAGGAATTGTTGTATAAGTGGCGTTCTTTGGAATCTCTTCCCAACTTGAGTTGGCATGAGTCTCTTGGAAGGAATTCAACCCATGGAGGACATTAGAACTTTATAAATTTCAATAACAAAGAATGAAACCAACTTTTGATCATTTGTAGAATTTGCAATTGCATTTGTGAAGAGGGAGAACTAGTGGATGACAAGTTGCTTGCCTTAGCCAATTTCGAGAGTGAAAGATTCCCATCCAAGTTGGAAATTGGAAAGGCCATTCAAAACTTTAATTTGGAGCTTTAATGGAGTCTTTATTTGCAGGTGTAAGCTACAGGGCAGCTCATGGTTTCTTCTATTGCAGCTCACTCCTTCAACCATTTCCAGTTTTGATGGCATATTCTTGATCCTTGAGGGAGGACGTTTTTGGTGAGCTATTGTACTCTTTAGGGGAGCTTCTAATGCCCCATTTATTTTTTAATATGAAGTGAATACTTTGTTCTTCATCTCCAGAAAGTTTCAGGTCGAAATTCCAAGTAGAAATGTATAAATCTCAATTTTAATGAAAGGACAGTGCCATTTCCTCACTACTTTGTTGTGAATCAATGTAATGCTAATGATTTTGAATGAATGGATGATTCTCTAATGCATTTGTAATTAATGGACTGACATGGTTGTATTTTACAAGTTTCATGTACTGTACTTGATAATTTGAAGTATTTTTACTCAGTTTAATTGCATTGGGAGAAGAAATAGTGCCATTTCCCCAAGGGTCGAATTGGTGATTTTTGCAGTTGAATGGGAGAGGGTTGGAATAGATATAATAATCAATTGATGGTGCACATGAGACCTTAATAACATCCTTAATAAATTCCATACCTATTTTCAGAAATTTGAGTGGGTTTGGAGGCATTTGGGAAGCCATTTTCAGTACTTACCCCAGGGGGATTTGAACCCCAAATTACTAGTAAAATTACATACTTGGTCCAGAAGCTTAAGAGAGTTTGTAGAGGCCTTTTGGTGGCCATATTTCATCCATGAACATTATATTCAAGTCCTAATATCATTCATACACCTTCCTTGAAGATTTGAAGGCATTTGGAGTCAATTTGAGACTTAGAGACCAATACTAGTCAAAGGGAAATCACTAGTAAAGTTACCTACATTGACCAGAATTGAAAGAGTATTTGAAGAAGTATTTTAAAGGTCCAAAGGCATCCCTAAAACACATATTTATGTTTTAATATCATTCATATACCTTCTCAGAAGATTTGGGATCATTTGGGGCAAATTTGGGATCTAGAGATCAAAATTACTCAAAGGTCGAACTAGGAAAAAAAAGTGGAAAATTGCCATTTTAATAAATTCCTAACAACGAACATTACAGTGGTATCAGAGCATGGTCTTGGCACCTGATGTGGCATAACATTAATGAAGACCAGGAGTCAAAGAAATAAGACACCACCCTTAGAAACTGAAACTGGATGTACTTTGGTGAAAGGGAAGAAGTAGGAGAAGAAGTGCATTCATTGGTCACCATGAGTAAGGATGAGAAAGGAACCTTAGAGGAGAATGAGGAGTTTAAAAAATTACTTAAACCATCCTTTGAAGACAAGTGGAGGAAATACTTCCAAGAGTTCAAATTGTTGCTTAGTGAACTTGGAAGCAACTCGAAAAAAATAATGAGCAATGGTTCTCTTTACAAGGAAAATGATGAAATAATTTATGTCACAAAAGAGGGACCTAATGTAATTGTGGAACCTGAGGTACATGTTGATATGTAGGTTCTTGAAGATGCTACACTAAAACAAGAAGAAGGACAATCACTTGTCCTTGTTTAGAGGGATTATGAGTTGCCTCATGGAGAGAATTGCAAATCCTTGGAGGAGGCACATGATCTCACAATAGTTGGACCAGCCAATTATGGAGAGGCTGAATTAAAGATTTCAATGGGTAAGAGTTGTAAGGATTTAAGGTTGGTTCATAATTCCTCACCCCCTACTTCTTTTCTAGCCACATCAATTGGGGATGAAAATTGGGTGAAAGGTTTTTTTTCTAATGGTGCCACATGAGGGGTATGTAACTCCTACCTCTCATTTTGAGGATGACATGAAAGGAGCACCTCATTATTTACATTTGCAGCAGAATATTTTTTTTCCTTGTGATGATACATATATTCATGGACACACTTATGATGTTCACTTGAGTCACTTGAAGACTCATGACCTTCCTTGCTCCTTACTTAGTTCAATTGATGTTGGAGGAACTTCATTAACTATGTAGAAGAAAGAATACAGGGCTGATTGTTTTGATGCATCTTACATATTTTTGGAGTAGCATTATAGGACATGGGATACTCACCTATGTCATTGGATCAGATTTGATTGTTCACTCGATGCTTGTATTATGCACTTGAAAAATGATGGTCTACTTATTTGGAGGTACAAGCACTTTCATGATTCTTTGATGAATCATCTCCCTGATGTACATTTTCCTTATGTTGTTATGTACTTTGATGATATATATTTTGCACTCATAATGTTTGGAAGAATGCATACAAGAAAATGGGATCCAGGAATCCTCTTATCTAATGGTTTGGGTTGGAGAGTACTCTTAATTGTTGGGGTGCAATACAAGCAATGGGACCCTAGAATAATTTTTATCTCATTGGTTTCAAATTTTTTGGGGAAACAAGCAGTATGGGAGATGGATTTCCCAATTAACAAAGTGATTTTTATCAGAGTCGTGCAGCAGCAAGCATGGTGGTTCCTCTCTAAAATATTCATGGAAACTCAAAGACTCAATGTTGGGCAATTCAATGGCAACTTCAAAGAATTATATAGCAAGCAGGTTCTTCAACACCCATGTTTGAAATTGCTTGAGGACAAGCTATATTGGAAAGGGAGGATTTGTCATGTCCCAAATTTGGAATTGGGTCACAATGGCCTAATCACATTGGCCATATTCATTAAAGTTTGTAAAATTGAGGTTAAAGGTCAAATAATTGCCAAGGAGGAAGATTACTAGTTTCCTAGGTTTGGGGTGGAAGCTTCGGGATTTGGAATAATGGGGATAATAAATGATGTTTGAACATTAGAATGGCATAAATATTTAATAAAGGAGCTAAAGAAATATATACAAGTGAAAATCAAAGTGGTATTTGATCATGAAGACACATGGAGGAAGTGGGACCCACATATGGCTAGATTTCCCCACTACACTTGGCATCATTCTCTCACCAATTTGAATTCAAGGTGAATGGTAACATACTTGGGGGAGTCCAAAAGGTATTATTCATGGCATGACTCATCCAAGGTCGAAATATAGAGGAAGAGTAAATCCCATGGAAGAGGAAGAGGCAATTTGGAGATAGTGAGACACTTGGGTTAAATTCCCTAGCTCTATGACAACAATGATGAAGATGCTATGACACCTATGACACAAATTAGACCTGAAGGCTGACATATGACATATATGACATGTCAGGGCTAAAAACAGACTCCAAGAGGGAGATCAAGGGTGTTAGGTGATCCGGAAACAAGATCTTTGCTACTCTATGACGTTAACATGAATTGCATAAAGAGCATGAATGAAGCTCACAAATCCATAAGAAGAGAACCAAACAGCATAGACAATACACACATAAAGACAATAAGTTGATAACGGAGTTCGTCCAGGATGGACTACGTCTCCGGGCCTGCTTCTCAATAGGAGGGCCGATCTATAATCTCAGCATAAAGGAAAAATACATGGCAATGATACAATGATACCTTGGCGACAATGGCCAGGAAGAGAACCGCTGCCCAAAACACAACAAGACTGCTTCCAGCAACTCCGAAGCCTGAAGACGGTGTAAAACGAGTATAAACACTCGTACCTTCCTCCTGCAGAGCTACGCAATCTCCCTTCTCTCCTTTAGCTACAAAGTCTCTACTCCAAAGCATGAATGGCAAATGGCATATGAGGGGGTTTATATAGGCTTGAGTAGACCCCCTTCACATGTTCCTCATGTTCTCTTTGGTTACAACAAATGTTGCCTAAATAGGCATGTGGTTACAACTCCATGTTTGGTTTATCATGTAGTTGGGCTCTTTATTAACTAATAAACAAACATATTTTAAAAAATACCCTTTTAAGATGGCATATGGTTAAAACCATATACCAACCCACCTTTAAAACTTAACCACAAAGTTTGTTATGCATTGGTGGCGCTCCAACCCATATTGGGGGCACGTAATTCGTTTGAGAGGTTGTTATAACACCCACTTTAAGTCATAACCAAAGTTTTTTTTAAAACGCACGTGTGATAAAGCGTGGTCGGAATGGCGGGCTCCACGCGCAGAGCTCCATTGGGCGGAGCTCCTGGTCATATTGTTGAAGGGGGGAACCAGGGGTCGGGGCTATCCCTAGCCCCTTCTGGCGCCAATACAACTTTAAAACAAAACTTTTCCCATTACTTGCACGTCAAGCACCTTGTGGCCCAATGGTAAAGCGGAGCGCTTATGCAGGAGAGGTCACGGGGTCAAACCCTGTGGAAGCCATAACTTTTGTATTAAACATATTGGCTAATCCCGTGCTGCCACGTGGCGGCCTGGGATTGGTCCACCTCATGCCCAGTCAACGTCCAGTCAACCGCCACGTCACTATCTGTACTGCCACGTCACCATCCGTACACCCAGTGACCTGTAGGCCAGTTCGGATCGTACTGCCATGTGTCACCTTGTGATTGGTCTGTACACCTGCCATGTCACCTTGTCCGTACTGTATGGATGCCACGTGTCACCCTGTCAGTGGTGCCACGTGGCACCTCTTTTTACCAATTTTCAATGTTGACCTTGTAGAACAGAACGCGATAACTTTCTCATACGGAGTCCGTTTGAGGTGAAACGAATGCCGTTGGAATCATCTCGACGAGCCCTTCGATCTAGTGTTGGTTTTGCTGAGATTGGAGGACTTCAAAAATTTTGCCTTCTTGGATCCTCCTGGATCATTCCTCCCCACTGAGAAGCTTTTGGCATCCAAAAGCCTTTACTAATCAACAGATAGGTGAGGGAATTGCTCCCTCACTTTCTCCTTCTCGATCCACTTGGCTTTGCTTGGATGAGTGCCTTTGATGCCCACTCGAAGATAATCAACATCACCTCTGCGAGAAGTCCTTGTCCTTCTGTCCAAGATGACATCTTCCTTTAGCTCATCCATGTACTCAGGAGCAAATTCATCAACTGATGGCAATGAGACATTCTCCCTTTCATCCATAATCATGGGAGGCTCATAGAGTTTCAAGTTCTCCACATTCACCACTGAGTAGATCTGCATGTATGGCGGTAGCTCTAAGCGAAAAGCATTTGTCCCAATCTTCTCCAAGATGGTGAAGGGACCATATCTAATGGGCTTGAGCTTCTTGCCTTCTCCTTTCATCCTCTCCTTACTGATGTGAAGCCACACTTGATCTCCCACCTGAAACTGATGATCAACTCTATGCTTGTCATGGCGAGCCTTGTACTGGGCTTGACTCTTCTCCAACTGCTCTTGCACTGCTTGATGTACCTGTTGAACTCTCTGATTGAACCTGCGGGCTTTGTCTTCATCCTTGGAAGTGCTTGAATCAACCTCTCTCCCATAAGTCAAGTCCAATGGAGTCTTTGGCAAGTACCCAAAGCATGTCTCAAATGGCGAGCTCTGAGTGGAAGAATGCATAGCCCTGTTGTAGGCATGCTGCACATACTGGATCTGTTCATCCCATAACTTAGGATGCTTGTTGCAATAGCCTCGAAGCAAATGTACAACTGTCCTGTTGACTACCTCTGTTTGTCCGTCGGTCTGTGGATGGAAAGCGGTGCTCCTCTTTAGCTTGGTGTCCATCATACACCATAATTTTGTCCAAAACTCTCCAAGGAACCGGGAGTCTCGATCCGAGATAATGGACGTAGGGAGTCCAAAGTGAACCCATACATGCTGAAAGAAAAGAGAAGCAGCCTGCTCTGCAGTGACCTGCTTTTTACATGGCATAAGAATACACATTTTGCTAAACCTATCCACAACCACATACAAGTAGTCATGACCCCTCCTAGACATAGGCAAACCCCCCACAAAATCCATGGAAATGCTTTCCCAAGGATGGGAAGGAACAGGAAGTGGTGAGTACAGCCCCAATTTTCTATTAGTGGGCTTACAAGTAGAGCACATCACACACCCCTTTACATATTTGGTTACAATGTCTTTCATGCGAGGCCAATACACAAGTCTTTGCAAATGAGCCAAAGTCTTACCTACCCCAAAATGCCCTGATACAAGAGAAGTATGAGCTTCTCGTATTACATGGACTCTTTCACTGATAGGAACACATAACTTGCCCAAATGATAGAGCAACTTTCCCTGCAAATAGTAGTCTTCCACCTGTGTGCCATTGGTTAGCTTCTCATAAATCTCCTTGAAATCATCATCAGTAGCATACTGCTCAATATAACTTTCATGGGACAAAGAAGCATTTTTCAAAACAATAGATGCAACAATAGGAGGTCTAGAGAGCATATATGCCACTTTGTTACTAGTACCCTTCTTGTACTTGATCACTAGATGGAATTGTTGAAGGAATCCCATCCACCTGAAATGACGAGCTTGCTGGAGCTTAGTCTGGGACTGGAGATACTGCAAGGGCTGATGATCGGTATGGATGATCGTCTCCTTACCCATCAAGTAGTGCTTCCACTTCTTGACACTCTGAACCAAAGCATACAACTCTTTGTCATAGGTGGGGTAGTTGATCACTGCTTGAGTAAAAGTCTCTGAATGGTAGCAAATAGGCTTGCGGTGCTGCATCAATACTGCCCCCATGGCATATCCACTGGCATCTGTCTCTATCTCAAATGGCTGCTGCAAATCAGGCAAGGCTAGGACTGGGGTGGTGCTGATCTTTCCCTTCAATGTGTCGAAGGCTTTCTGCTGCTTTCCTCCCCACTGGAAGGCTTTCTTCACACTTGTTAAGGCATGCAAAGGAGATGCTATGTATGAGAAGTTTTGAATGAACCTCCTCCAATATTGAACAGCTCCTAAAAAGCTTCTCACTTCAGTAGCGTTAGTAGGCTTAGGCCAATTGACAATTACATCAACTTTTGAAGGATCAATTTTTAAATTTCCACCTCCTACAATATGACCCAAGTAAACTAATGAAGTTTGGACAAATTCACACTTTGACAATTTTACATACAATTTCTCCTTTTTCAAAGTATCTAATACTTGCTTTACATGCCCCACATGTGCTTCCCAAGTTTTGCTAAAGACCAAGATATCATCTAAGTATACAATGACAAAATCATCTAAGAATGGCCGAAAAACATCATTCATTACCCGCATAAAGGTTGCAGGTGCATTGCAAAGCCCAAAGGGCATCACCAACCACTCAAATAGACCTTGCTTGGTCTTGAAGGCCGTCTTCCACACATCACTTTCTGCAATTCTGATCTGGTGGTAGCCACTGCGCAAATCCAACTTGGTAAAGAACACAACATCTTTCAACTGGTCGAGCAAGTCATCTATGCGAGGAAGCGGGTATCGATTCTTGATTGTGATCTTTTTGAGAGCCTGATAGTCAACGCACATCCTCCATGTGCCATCTTTCTTCATCACCAACACAATCGGCGAACCACATGGAGAGGAGCTGGGTCTGATCACTCCTTGGTCCAACAAGTCTTGAACCTGCTTCTTAATCTCTGCCATTTCAACTGCGGACAACCTGTACATGCCCACATTAGGAAGAGGGGCATCCTGCTGGAGATGGATCTCATGCTGAATCTCCCTTTTGGGAGGCAAACCTGTAGGTTCCTGAAATATTTCATCATAGTTAGCCACAATATCAATCATAGCCTTTTTATGAGAAGGATCACAACCTTTGAAAGCATCGGATGCCTCAGCATCTTTTGCTCTCACAACCATGAGCATGTATCTCTTATTAGTGTTGATGAGCCGCTTCATCTATCCTGCACTAACCAGAGTGGTGTTAGCCTTCATACTGTGAGCTCTCACAATGTACTCCACCCCTTTTTTGGTGAGATGGTACTTGTTCTCATGACGGAAGAACACTGCTTTTCGATCATACAAGTATGGGCTTCCCAATACGATACCGCAGATGTCAAGAGGAACAACATCTAAGTCCACCTCATCAATCAACTTTGAAGCAATAGCAAACCTTAACCTGCATTGCTTAGTCACCTGCAACTTAGCATTATCACATACCCATCCAAGAGGATAAGGCTTGGGGTGAGGTTTAGTCTGTATGCCCAACTTCTTAACAACTGATTCTGAGATCAAATTTACTTGAGAACCCGGATCAAATAATGTTTCAATCTTTGTATGCTTAGACACAACTCTGATGTGAAACAACTCACTTCTTCTTTTATCATTTTCTTTAGAAACATGAGTATAACTTGAACCAGTATGAGGAGTTTTGTTACCTTGTATTCCCACGGCTGTAATCATGGTTTCGTCACCTGAGTCGGAACCCAAATCTCGTTGCGCTGTTGCAACGGTCTTTTTCTTCTTTTTGCCTCCATAATGCTTTGGCCTTTGTTCAGGATGCAACTTCCAACAACTTTCTTCATCATGCCCATCAGTATCGCAATGGTTGCAATGGGGCTTTCCTCCTTCCTTCTTGGCAGTAGCTGTCTTCTTGCTCTTGTCTTTTTTCTTGAACTTGTGGTGGTTGTTGGGCTTGAAAGGCTTCTTCTGATGGTCTTCTTGCAAATGCTTCCCCCTATTCTCAAGATGAGTAGCCTGAACACTTGCTTCATCCACACTAGTAGGATTCAACAACAGCAAAGTATGGCGTAGATAATGATGAAGAGCACCAATGTACTTCAAAAGAGTGTCAGGAGAATCTAAAGCAATATTCAATTCTAAAGCTTTCTTTCTAAATTCTTCAGTAAAACTCTGAACACTCTGACCCTTGCCTTGTCTAAAACTTTGCCAATCCATCATTGCCTTCTGAACATAACCCAACGGATAAAATTGCTTACGTAAAGCAGAAATAAAAGCAGACCACGATGAGAGAAGATTACCGATTTGTTTGCTACCTTGCTGAAGCTTGCTTTCCCACCATACAAGTGCGGTGCCTGTCAGCTGAAGTGAAGCCAACTGAATCTTCACATCTTCTTCTTCGATCTGCTGGACTCGGCAATAGACCTCAATTTGCCTTATCCAATTGTTTAACTTCTCTGCATTCGCTTCCCCATTGAACATGGGCAAATCAAACTTCACATCGAGCTTCAATAAGGGCTTCTTTTGAGGCTCTTTGTGAGGAACCTTGGAATGTTGAGAATGAGATGAGGAAGAAGCACTTGAACTTGTGCTTGAAGTTGAAGGTGAAGAGGGAGGCTCAGGAGGCTCTTCGCCACCTTCCCCTTGGTTAACTGAAGCATTGCCTTTGTCCTTCACTTCTTTGTCTTCCTTCTTTACTTCACTGCCTTTTCTTTCTTTTGCCATGCGTTCTTCATAGTCTGCAAACAACTTGTCTACCTTGTCGGCCATCATATAGAAGACCTTGTGAAAGTTTGCCTCCATCTCGATGCGGGCATCATTAACATCCATCTTCCTCCTTCGGTGTGCACGTCCGATCTCGGAATTGTAAGGCTCTAATGTACCCTCACCAGCTTGCAGTTTAGCCCTCGTGAGCATCCACACTCACAATCCAACGTCAAATAGACCTGCTCTGATACCACATGATCCGGAAACAAGATCTTTGCTACTCTATGACGTTAACATGAATTGCATAAAGAGCATGAATGAAGCTCACAAATCCATAAGAAGAGAACCAAATAGCATAGACAATACACACATAAAGACAACAAGTTGATAACGGAGTTCGTCCAGGATGGACTACGTCTCCGGGCCTGCTTCTCAATAGGAGGGTCGATCTATAATCTCAGCATAAAGGCAAAATACATGGCAATGATACAATGATACCTTGGCGACAATGGCCAGGAAGAGAACCGCTGCCCAAAACACAACAAGACTGCTTCCAGCAACTCCGAAGCCTGAAGACGGTGTAAAACGAGTATAAACACTCGTACCTTCCTCCTGCAGAGCTACGCAATCTCCCTTCTCTCCTTTAGCTACAAAGTCTCTACTCCAAAGCATGAATGGCAAATGGCATATGAGGGGGTTTATATAGGCTTGAGTAGACCCCCTTCACATGTTCCTCATGTTCTCTTTGGTTACAACAAATGTTGCCTAAATAGGCATGTGGTTACAACTCCATGTTTGGTTTATCATGTAGTTGGGCTCTTTATTAACTAATAAACAAACATATTTTAAAAAATACCCTTTTAAGATGGCATATGGTTAAAACCATATACCAACCCACCTTTAAAACTTAACCACAAAGTTTGTTATGCATTGGTGGCGCTCCATCCCATATTGGGGGCATGTAATTCGTTTGAGAGGTTGTTATAACACCCACTTTAAGTCATAACCAAAGTTTTTTTTAAAACGCACGTGTGATAAAGCGTGGTCGGAATGGCGGGCTCCACGCGTAGAGCTCCATTGGGCGGAGCTCCTAGTCATATTGTTGAAGGGGAGAACCAGGGGTCGGGGCTAGCCCCAGCCCCTTCTGGCGCCAATACAACTTTAAAACAAAACTTTTCCCATTACTTGCACGTCAAGCACCTTGTGGCCCAATGGTAAAGCGGAGCGCTTATGCAGGAGAGGTCACGGGTTCAAACCCTGTGGAAGCCATAACTTTTGTATTAAACATATTGGCTAATCCCGTGCTGCCACGTGGCGGCCTGGGATTGGTCCACCTCATGCCCAGTCAACGTCCAGTCAACCGCCACGTCACTATCTGTACTGCCACGTCACCATCCGTACACCCAGTCAGCTGTAGGCCAGTTCGGATCGTACTGCCACGTGTCACCTTGTGATTGGTCTGTACACCTGCCATGTCACCTTGTCCGTACTGTATGGATTCCACGTGTCACCCTGTCAGTAGTGCCACGTGGCACCTCTTTTTGCCAATTTTCAATGTTGACCTTGTAGAACAGAACGCGATAACTTTCTCATACGGAGTCCGTTTGAGGTGAAACGAATGTCGTTGGAATCATCTCGACGAGTCCTTCGATCTAGTGTTGGTTTTGCTGAGATTGGAGGACTTCAAAAAATTTTCCTTATTGGATCCTCCTGGATCATTAGGACAGCTAATATGCTTCCACATGTGATTTAGTGGAAGTGGGAGACTAGGAATTGTTCTACAAGTGGCGTTGTTTGGAATCTCTTCCCAACTTGAGTTGGCATGAGTCTCTTGGAAGGAATTCGACCCATGGAGGACATTAGAACTTTATAAATGTCAATAACAAAGAATGAAACCAACTGTTGATCATTTGTAAAATTTGCAATTGCATTTGTAAAGAGGGAGAGCTAGTGGATGACTAGTTGCTTGCCTTAGCCAATTTCGAGGGTGAAAGATTCCCATCCAAGTTGGCAATTGGAAAGGCCATTCAGAACTTTCATTTGGAGCTTTAATGGAGTCTTTATTTGCAGGTGTAAGCTACAGGGCAGCTCATGGTTTCTTCTATTGCAGCTCACTCCTTCAACCATTTCCAGTTTTGATGGCATATTCTTGATCCTTGAGGGACTGCGTTTTTGGTGAGCTATTATACTCTTTGGGGGAGCTTCTAATGCCCAATTTATTTTTTAATATGAAGTAAGTTCTCTGTTCTTCATCTCCAAAAATTTTCAGGTCAAAATTCCAAGTACAAATGTATAAATCTCAATTTTAATGAAAGGACAGTGCCATTTCCCCACTAACTTGTTGTGAATCAATGTAATGCTAATGATTTCGAATGAATGGATGATTCTCTGATGCATTTGTGATTAATGGACTTCCATGGATGTATTTTACAAGTTTCATGTACTGTACTTGAGCATTTGAAGTATTTTTACTCAGTTTAATTGCATTGGGAGAAGAAATAGTGCCATTTCCCCAAGGGTCGAATTGGTGATTTTTGCAGTTGAATGGAAGAGGGTTGGAACAGATATAATAATAAATTAATGGTGCAAATGAGACCTTAATAACATCCTTAATACATTCCCTACCTCTGTTCATAAATTTGAGTGGGTTTGGAGGCATTTGGGAAGCCATTTTCAGTACTTACCCCAGGGGGACTTGAACCCCAAATTACTAGTAAAATTGCACACTTGGTCCAGAATCTTAAGAGAGTTTGCAGAGGCCTTTTGGTGGCCATATTTCATCCATGAACATTATATTCAATTCCTAATATCATTCATACACCTTCCTTGAAGATTTGAAGGCATTTGGAGTCAATTTGAGACCTAGAGACCAATACTAGTCAAAGGGAAATCACTAGCAAAGTTACCTACATTGACCAGAATTGAAAAAGTATTTGCAGAAGTATTTTAAAGGTCCAAAGGAATCCCTAAAACACATATTTATGTTCTAATATCATTCATATACCTTCTCACAATATTTGGGATCATTTGGGGCAAATTTGGGACCTAGAGATCAAAACTAGTCAATGGTGGGACTAGGGAAAAAAAGTGGAAAATTACCATTTTAATAAATTCCTAACAAGGAACATTACAGTGGTATCAGAGCATGGTCTTGGCACCTAATGTGGTAGAACATTAATGAAGACCATGAGTCAAAGAAATAAGCCACCACCCTTAGAAATTGAAACTGGATGTACTTTGGTGAAATGAAAGAAGTAGGAGAAGAAGTGCATTCATTGGTCGCCATGAGTAAGGATGAGAAAGGAACCTTAGAAAAGAATGAGGAGTTTAGAAAATTACTTAAATCATCATTTGAAGACAAGTGGAGGAAATACTTTCAAGAGTTCAAATTGTTGCTTAATGAACTTGGAAGCAACTCGGAAAAAATAATGAGCAATGGTTCTCTTTTTGAGGAAAATGATGAAATAATTTATGTCACAAAAGAGGAACCTAATGTAATTGTGGAACATGAGGTACATGTTGATATGTAGCTTCTTGAAGATGTTACACTAAAACAAGAAGAAAGACAAGCACTTGTCCTTGTTCAGAGGGATTATGAGTTGCCTCATGGATAGAATTGCAAATCCTTGGAGGAGACACATGATCTCACAATAGTTGGACCAGGCAATTATGGAGAGGATGAATTAATGATTTCAATGGGTAAGAGTTGTAAGGATTTAAGGTTGGTTCATAATTCCTCACCCCCTACTTCTTTTTCAGCCACATCAATTGGGGATGAAAATTGGGTGAAAGGTTTTTTTCTAATGGTGCCACATAAGGGGTATGTAACTCCTACCTCTCATTTTGAGGCTGACATGAATAGAGCACCTCATTATTTACATTTGCAGCAAAATATTTTTTTTCCTTGTGATGATACATATCTTCATGGACACACTTATGATGTTCACTTGAGTCACTTGAAGACTCATGATCTTCCTTGCTCCTTGCTTAGTTCAATTGATGTTGGAGGAACTTCATTAACTATGTGGCTGAAAGAATACAGGGCTGATTGTTTTGATGCATCTTACATATTTTTGGAGCAGCATTATAGGACATGGAATACTCACCTATGCCATTGGATCAGATTTGATTGTTCACTCGATGCTTGTATGCACTTGAAAAATGATGGTCTACTTATTTGGAGGTACAAGCACTTTCATGATTCTTTGATGAATCATCTTTTCAATGTACATTTTCCTTATGTTGTTATGTACTTTGATGATATATATTTTGCACTCATGATGTTTGGAAGAATGCATACAAGAAAATGGGATCCAGGAATCCTCTTATCTAATGGTGTGGGTTGGAAAGCACTCTTAATTGTTAGGGTGCAATACAAGCAATGGGACCCTAGAATAATTTTTATCTCATTGGTTTCAAATTTTTGGGGCAAACAAGCGGTATGGGAGATGGATTTCTCAATTAATAAAGTGATTTTTATCAGAGTAGTGCAGCAGCAAGCATGGTGATTCCTCTCTAAAATCTTCATGGAAACTCAAAGACTCAAGGTTGGGCAATTCAATGGCAACTTCAAAGAATTATACAGCAAGCAGGTTCTCAACACCCATGTTTGAAATTGCTTGAGGACAAGCAATATTGGGAAGGGAGGATTTGTCATGTCCCAAATTTGGAATTGGGTCACAATGGCCTAATCACATTGGCCATATTCATTAAAGTTTGTAAAATTGAGGTTAAAGGTCAAATAATTGCCAAGGAGGAAGATTACTAGTTTCCTAGGTTTGGGGTGGAAGCTTTGGGATTTGGAATAATGGAGATAATAAATGATGTTTGAACATTAGAATGGCATAAATATTTAATAAATGAACTAAATAAATATATACAAGTGAAAATCAAAGTGGCATTTGATCATGAATACACATGGAGGAAGTGGGACCCACATATGGCTAGATTTCTCCACTACACTTGGCATCATTCTCTCACCAATTTGAATGCAAGGTGAATGGTAACATACTTGGGGGAGTCCAAAAGGTATTATTCATGGCATGACTCATCCAAGGTTGAAATATAGAGGAAGAGTAGCTCCCATGGAAGAGGAAGAGGCAATTTAGAGCTAGTGAGACACTTAGGCTAGATTCCCTAGCTTTATGACAACAATGATGAAGGTGCTATGACACCTATGACACAAATCAAACCTAAAGGCTGACATATGACATATATGACATGTCAGGGCTAAAAATAGACTCCAAGAGGGCGCTCAAGGGTGTTAGGGCAGCTAATATGCTTCCACATGTGATTTGGTGGAAGTGGGAGACTAGGAATTGTTGTACAAGTGGCGTTCTTTGGAATCTCTTCCCAACTTGAGTTGGCATGAGTCTCTTGGAAGGAATTCAACCCATATAGGACATTAGAACTTTATAAATGTCAATAACAAAGAATGAAACCAGATTTTGATCATTTGTAGAATTTGCAATTGCATTTGTGAAGAGGGAGAGCTAGTGGATGACTAGTTACTTGCCTTAGCCAATTTCGAGGGTGAAAGATTCCCATCCAAGTTGGCAATTGGAAAGGCCATTCAGACCTTTCATTTGGAGCTTTAATGGAGTCTTTATTTGCAGGTGTAAGCTACAAGGCAGCTCATGGCTTCTTCTATTGCAGCTCACTCCTTCAACCATTTCCAATTTTGATGGCATATTCTTGATCCTTGATGGAGGGCGTTTTTGGTGAGCTATTTTACTCTTTGGGGGAGCTTCTAATGCCCCATTTCTTTTTTAATATGAAGTAAATACTCTGTTTTTCATCTCCAGAAAGTTTCAGGTCGAAATTCCAAGTAGAAATGTATAAATCTCAATTTTAATGAAAGGACAGTGCCATTTCCCCATTACCTTGTTGTGAATCAATGTAATGCTAATGATTTCGAATGAATGGATGATTCTCTGATGCATTTGTGATTAATGGATTGCCATGGATGTATTTTACAAGTTTCATGTACTGTACTTGAGCATTTGAAGTATTTTTACTCAGTTTAATTGCATTGGGAGAAGAAATAGTGGCATTTCCCCAAGGATCGAATTGGTGATTTTTGTAATTGAATGGGAGAGGGTTGGAACAGATATAATAATCAATTAATGGTGCACATGAGACCTTAATAACATCCTTAATACATTCCTTACCTCTGTTCAGAAATTTGAGTGGGTTTGGAAGCATTTGGGAATCCATTTTTAGTACTTACCCCAGGGTGATTTGAACCCCAAATTACTAGTAAAATTGCATACTTGGTCCAGAATCTTAAAAGAGTTTGAAGAGACCTTTTGGTGGCCATATGTCATACCTAAACATTATATTCAAGTCCCAATATCATTCATACGCCTTCCTTGAAGATTTGAAGGCATTTGGAGTCAATTTGAGACCTAGAGACCAATACTAGTCAAAGGGAAATCACTAGTAAAGTTACCTACATTGACCAGAATTGAAAGAATATTTGCAGAAGTATTTTAAAGGTCCAAAGGCATCCCTAAAATACATATTTATGTTCTAATATCATTCATATACTTTCTCAGAAGATTTGGGATCATTTGGGGCAACTTTGGGACCTAGAGATCAAAACTAGTCAAAGGTCGAACTAGGGAAAAAAAGTGGAAAATTGTCATTTTAATAAATTCCTAACAAGGAACATTACATTTATTCCCCATCTACCAGTTCGTTTTGGTTGCCCACGTTTTTCAGCAGTTGTGTTTTTGTTGTTGGGTGCATCCCTGTGTTGGTTTGAAATTGTGAGCAAGAATTAGGAGTGGAAGTGGACCAGAATTGGCTTGATAAAACCTAGTGAGGAAGTAGCCTCTCGAGAGTATCAAAATGGTTGGTTGCTCTTCTATGCACACCTTGAAGAACACTAGAATGGAAGGTATGGCCTGAGGGACTGTGTAATATTGAAGGGAATACTACCTTGTGCCAGGTGTGTAAGTATTGTGGGGACCAAGCTAGATAGATCTTGCAGAGGGTGTCCATAGCTTTGTGGATGAGCCACTAGCTTAGCAATTCATTCATTTCCATTTCCTTAGCATCCTGATAAACCCAATTGCAGATTGGCTTGGCTCATTTTGGTGTATGTTTGGCTATGTGTGAGTCTGTTGTTCCCTGGTTCCTTGTAGAAATCATGCCCAGTTCGGGGGTGGCAGTTGTGTTGTGAGATTGACAAGCACAATTGGCATATGGTTGGGTGGAACGTTGCAGTTGCATAGCCAGATGCTCGAGACTACTTTGCTTTAAGATAAGTACTCTCTTGTGTTAATTCTGTATTGTCTTTAATTGATGAATCTCATGAATATCTTGAATGTATGATGGATGTGTAATTGAATCTATTTCCGCTATGTTTCTTATATTTATACATTTGCATATATCTTTTTATATTATGTGAATGTTTTATTTAATAAGTATGGGGCTAGATGCCCTGGCTTTAGTCTAACGTTCTCTCCATCGCACTGACATAATGGAGGGGACGTTACAAAATGGTATCAGAGCCATAGGCTACAGCATTGGTCCTCTATGGGCCAAATCGGATTACAATTACAAGGGAAGATCCCTTTCTGATCACCACAGGTTACAACATCAAGACTAAACGGGCTAAGTTGGATAATTGCAGAGGTAAGATCACCTCCTATTGAGTAGTGAGCATCCCTGAAAGAAAGAAAAATCCAAAATTGTTCTAAGTGTTTTTGAAAATTTTGTCTAAGTCTGCATCGGAATGAACTTGTGAGTTTTTCGCCGAAACGGCGGAAGAAACTTGTGAGTTTTTCACTGAAACGGCGAAAAAATTGGCGAGTTTTCGCTGAAACGGCGGAAGAACTCGGCGAGTTGGCCCGAAAATTTTTTCTAAGTGTCTTTCAACGGGAGAACTCGGGGAATTGTTCCACAACAGACCGGAAGAGATGGATGAGTTCGTCTGCAACACCGGAAGAAACTCTGCAAGTTCGTCCACAACGGCGGCGAAACTCAGCGAGTTCGTCCGCAACGGCAGCGAAACTAGGCGAGTTCGTCCGCAACAGGTCGGAGGACCGACGAAACTCAATGAGTTGGCCCGCAATGGGTCAGAAGAGAATGGCGAAGTCCGCCGAAACAGAGGATTTATGCAATTTTATTTTATTTTTTATTTTTTTTATTTTTTATTTTTTTTATTTTTTATTTTTATTTTTTATTTTTTTTTTTCCAGTGAGATTTTTTGTAAGTGCAGAAAATGGGAAATCACCATGGAACTTATGCACCAAATTGCGCGAAATTGAAGGTTATACGAAAAAAAAAAATCTATGATTGAACAGGGTTTTCAATATACAGGATTTTCCCATATACATGCAAGTAATTTATGAATTTTTGATAATATAATGCAGCTAACATTTGTGTTTATAAACACATTTTGCATAATCATAGTCACAGGAAGCATTCCAGACAGGGCAGTAGGAAAGCTTTGGTCTTGGTTGGGCCAAGAGGGTCAACATCATGGATGATGCACAGGATCCCTATGAGCTTGAGACAGATGCCACGGGGGAGAACATACATGTTGAAAATGATGAAACAGAATCTAATGGGAGGAGAAATCAAGAGACTCCTCCAGGTATTGCAGCCACCATGAGGAGCCTAAGGGTGGAGTTGCAAAGTTGCAGAGAAGATAATGAAAGGATGATTAAAGCTCAGGAAGAACAAAATCAGTAGAATGCAGCCATGCTGCAAAGTTTGACAGACATCCAAAGGCAAATAAACTCTGGGCATCAGACATCAAATCCAGAAAGGGGTGGGAGTAGTTCTAGGAGGAACTCCCGCAAGAGGGCCAGTAGCTCAAGAAGAGTTTCTACAGACAGAACATATACTCCAGAAATCTCTTCCAGCGGATCATCTGACTCAAAAGAATCCATTGAGGGTTCAAGCTCTTCATCTCGCAGAAGTAAGAGGAAGAGGCACTACAAGAACAATTCGCATGGGGAATTTAAGAAGGCGAAGCCTCCTACATTTGATGGAGAGGTCAAGTCTGGTCAAGAAGCTGAAGTTTGGCTTCTTGGGATGAGAAAGTATTTCCAAATCCAAGACTACTCTGGAAATATGAAGGCAAGGGTAGCCATCTTCAACTTGAATGGAAGAGCATCTATATGGTGGGATCATATCAGGCAAGTGAGGAAGATCAATGAAAGAAAGATTGTGTGGAAGCAGTTCAAGAAATACTTCAAGCAGAAGTACCTCTTTGATAGGTACTATGATGATAAGATCAAAGAGTTCCATAAGCTGAGATTGGGACAATTGACCATGGAAGAATATGCAAACAAATTCTTGGAGCTGCTGAGGTATGTCAGGTATATTCAAGATGATAAGGTGAAAATTCTGCGCTTCCTAAGTGGACTGCCCCAATCATATAAAGATAGAATTGAGTTCGATGAACCTCGAACTCTAGAGGAGGCCATAAGAAAGGCCAAGTATTGCTTTGATCAAAACAAAAGAAAACTAGAATTCCATAGGGCATGGAAGAATAAGAAAAATGAAAAGTTTGATCAAAGGAAGAAGGGGTTCAAGCCTCCTCAATTCAGGAATCAGCAAAGGCAGCCATCACAGGTTGTGACTAAGCCAACTAGGATGATGGGAGACAAGCCAAGAGATCCAAAGGAACCAAGGGAACCACTTCAATGTTGGGGTTGTGGAGGGGCCCACATGCTTAGGAGCTGTCTACATCGGAATGGGAATCCAAATCAAGTTCACAACATCCAAGGAGTTGAAACTGTGGGCCAAGTGGCGAGGACAATCCCTAGAATCTATGCAGCACTAGACGACCTCCAAGAAGATCATCAATCAACTGTTGTTGAAGTTGAAGGTAAGATTGCTAAGCAATCTGTTTCTATTTTGATTGATCCTAGATCTACTCACGGTTATGTCACTCCTAGAATTGTTGAGATTTGTGCTTTTAAGAAATTAAAGCATAGTAAATCTTGGTTAGTTCAACTAGCCACTGGAACCAAGAGAAAAGTTAGTGAAATCATAAAGAAATGTCCATTTGGTCTCACAAATGCACCAGCTACATTCACATATCTCATGAATAATATTTTTAGCAAGTATTTGGACAAGTTTGTTCTTGTATTTCTAGATGACATTCTTATCTATTCTAAGAATGAAGAAGAACATGAAAAACATTTGAGAATGACATTGCAATTGCTAAGAGAGCATAAGCTGTATGCAAAGTTGAGCAAATGCGACTTTTATAAAGATAGAATTCATTATTTGGGTCACATCATCTCCGATGAAGGAATATCTGTAGACCCTGACAAGATTGAAGCCATCATGAATTGACCAACTCCAAGAAATGTGATAGATGTGAGATCTTTTATGGGCCTTGTTGGTTACTACAGGAGGTTTATCGAAGGATTCTCCAAGGTCACAAACCCAATCACTTCTTTGCAAAAGAAAGGGATAAAGTTTGAATGGTCATCAAGATGTGAGGAAAGTTTCCAATGGTTGAAGAATCTTCTTACGAGTGCACCTATTTTGAAGATTGCAGACCCGGAAAAAGACATTGTGGTGTGTACTGATGCATGCAATCAAGGACTTGGAGGAGTTCTTATGCAAAACAACCACGTGGTATGCTATGAGTCAAGAAAGTTGAAGGAGCATGAGAAAAACTACGCTACTCATGATATAGAACTTGCAGCCATAATACATGCTTTAAAGATGTGGAGGCATTACTTAATGCGAAGGAAATTTGAGTTAAGGACAGACCATTGTGGTCTGAAATACTTGTTTGATCAGCCAACTTTAAATGCTAGGCAAGCTAGATGGTTGGAATTTTTGTATGAATTTGATTTTGAAATCAAACACATAAAAGGGAAAGAAAACAAGGTAGCAGATGCACTCAGCAGGAAGGTACATGAAATGCATGTGGCAGCACTTAGTACTTGCCAACCAGATTTGAGGCAGCAGATTGTTAACCATATGGTTGAGGATGAAATGTATGAGCAGATAAAGGGCAAACTGCGGCAGCAAGACCTTGAAAAGAAGTATGAAGGATATCATTTGGAAGAAAACGGACTTCTTACTTATAAGAATAGAGTCTATATTCCAAATGCAGTAGATTTAAGGAGGATTGTTATGGATGAAATCCATAAAGCCCCATACTCTGGTCACCCAGGATATCAGAAAACAATTTCTACAGCATGAAAATATTATTTCTGGCCAGGGATGAAAAATGACATCGTTGAATACATCTCTAAGTGTATGAAATGTCAGCAGGTGAAGGTTGAACATCGACACCCAGCAGGTTTATTGCATCCATTGCCAATCTCAGAATGGAAATGGGAAGTAATTTCCATGGATTTTATTATAGGGTTGCCAATGACTGTGAAACAACATAATTCCATCATGGTTGTGGTGGACAAGTTAACAAAGGCAACACATTTTATACCGGTTAAGTCCACACATAAAGTCGATGCCATTGCAAATATTTTCATGAAGGAAATTTTCAGATTACATAGATTCCCTAAGGAAATAATTTCTGACAGGGATACCAAGTTCACTTCCAATTTTTTGAAAGGTCTCTTTGCAGATTTGGGTACACAATTGAGTTTTAGTACCGCGTACCATCCCCAAACAGATGGACAAACAGAAAGAGTAAATTGGGTGCTTGAAGACATGCTTCGCATGTATGTAATGGACAAACCATCCAAGTGGGAGGATTATCTACACTTGGTGGAGTTTGGATATAACAATGGGTAGAAAGAATCATTGGGAATGAGTCCATATGAAGCTTTGTATGGAAGAAGGTTTAGGACACCAGTGACTTGGGACAATTCAGTGAATAGAATTGTACTTGGACAAGAATTGCCCAAGGAAATGGAACAAAAAGTTACAAAGATCAGGCATAATTTAAAAGCAGCCCAGGATAGACAGAAAAGCTATGCAGATAAGCATAGGGTGCTTAGGGAATTTAGTGTTGGGGATCATGTGTATCTTAGAGTGAAGTCAAGAAAGAGTTCCTTGAATCTTGGGAGTTGTGCCAAGCTATTACCTAGATATTGTGGATCATTGAAGTGCCTGAAAGAATAGGGCCAGTTGCATATAGACTTGCGTTACCTGCTAGCACTAGAACTCATAATGTTTTTCATGTCTCTTTGCTTAAGAAATATGTACATGATCCTAACCATGTGATTAATTGGGATGTGATCCAAGTGGAACCCGAGAGAGAGTTCCAAACAGATCCATTGCGCATCCTAGACAAGAAGGTAACATTGCTCCGGAACCGAGCCATCGGACAGGTAAAGGTGCAATGGAAGCACTATAGTCCCGATGAGGCTATGTGGAAGCTGGAGGATGCCATGAGGGTGGCATATCCATTTTTGTTCAATTTTGATGAGCACTGAGGACAGTGCTAATGTAAGGGGAGGGGAATGTAACGTCCCCATTTTGACCCCCTTTGCATTAAATCATAAATGATGTAAATATTGTTACTTAATCATGGTGAGGAGCTCAAGGCCAAGGCCCCACCATTGACTTAGCATTTTATGTATCGGAAATTAAAAATAGATGCCCATGGTTCCTGTGCTGGACATGCACAATGTAAATTAAGACATCATGTAAATACGAATTTTAATGAAATACCCACAAATAGCTATGCAATGCAACAAAGAGATGGGGGCATGATTCTACAAGAAATAGGAAAGAAAATTATTCAAACCCTTGAGCCAATGGTGATAAGCCAAATGTCAATGAATGAACCCCAACTACCCATTCTAACTTATGCACCCAATCATTTAATTCTTCCAAGAGTTGGTTGAGATAGTTAATGCCTTGGGAATGAAGAGATATGGTAGCCAATTTCGTGTATGGGCAAGCCATCAACCTAGGAAATCATATTTTGTCTCCTTAGACAAGAAAACACCCACGAAATTGTGCCCAAAGCCATTTTCTTCACCCATTGTCTTTCCTCTCTCACGCAGTCCGAGCTAGCTGAGTTTGTCTCTTTCACATTTTCTACCATTTTCCTGTATTTTCCATGCTTGGGAACTCGTTTTGTGTTGCACAGTGGCTGGGGGAAAGGGAGTCACGTTTTGGGGGTTTATAGAGATCATTTCTGCCCCTGGAATGCATATAAACGTTTTGTGAAAACGAATTGCTCTCCTAGGATTTATTCCCCATCTACCAGTTCGTTTTGGTTGCCCACGTTTTTCAACAGTTGTGTTTTTGTTGTTGGGTGCATCCCTGTGTTGGTTTGAAATTGTGAGTAAGAATTAGGAGTGGAAGTGGACCAGAATTGGCTTGATAAAACCTAGTGAGGAAGTAGCATCTCAAGAGTATCAAAAGGGCTGGTTGCTCTTCTATGCACACCTTGAAGAACACTAGAATGGAAGGTATGGCCTGAGGGACTGTGTAATAGTGAAGGGAATACTTCCTTGTGCTAGGTGTGTAGGTATTGTGGGGACCAAGCTAGATAGATCTTGCAGAGGGTGTCCATAGCTTTGTGGATGAGCCACTAGCTTAGCAATTCATTCATTTCCATTTCCTTAGCAACCTGATGAACCCAATTGCAGATTGGCTTGGCTCATTTTGGTGTATGTTTGGCTATGTGTGAGTCTGCTGTTCCCTGGTTCCTTGTAGAAATCATGCCCAGCTCGGGGGTGGCAATTGTATTGTGAGATTGACAAGCACAATTGGCCTATGGTTGGGCGGAACGTTGCAGTTGCATAGCCAGATGCTCGGGACTACTTTGCTTTAAGATAAGTACTCTCTTGTGTTAATTCTGTATTGTCTTTAATTGATGAATCTCATGAATATCTTGAATGTATGATGGATGTGTAATTGAATCTATTTCCACTATGTTTCTTATATTTATACATTTGCATATGTCTTTTTATATTATGTGAATGTTTTATTTAATAAGTATGGGGCTAGATGCCCTGGCTTTAGTCTAACGTTCTCTCCATCGCACTGACATGATGGAGGGGACGTTACAGGGACCATAGATAAATAAACCTTCTCTCGATTCATATGGTTCACCACCTTAGATGTACTCCAACATGTGAATTAGAGGTACAACAAAATTCTATGGCCTGAAGTAGGCACCTAAAGCATGGTACATCAAAATTGACAAGTATTTAGGTGAACAAGGGTTCCAATGGAGTCCTTCAGATCCCAACCTTTACAAGATGTATTACATTATTTTAGGGTTTATGTCATCTCATTATTATAAAGAGAAGGTTGTTTTCTTCATTTGAGGATAAAGAAGAACCATTTTCTCTCATTGTATTGTTGGTTTATTTATGTTCATAGTCCCTTGCTTTATATAAGATTTTCCAAAACACAAGAAGGAAAATATATTGAAAGATGCACAATAGATGATTCCAAGATTTACACATGTTCTGCATACAGTGTCCTGCTTGATATGAGGTTTTCTAGTGCCAATCAAGAAAATATATCTCAAATAAGTACCAAGAAAAGTATATTGAAAGATACACAACAGATGATTCCATGATTTACACATGTTCTGCATACAGTGTCCTGCTTGATACAAGGTTTTCCAGTGCCAAACAAGAAAAAAATCTCGAATAAGTACCACAGATGATTCCATGGTTTCACAAAGCTTGCAGGTTTCTTCACTATGAAAGCAATTTCAAGTGAACCAATTTCTGTCCCAAGGTGAGGCTCAATTAATTACGATATAGAATTTCAAGCAAGTGTAAATTCAGTAAGAGCCACAGCATAACCAATCATTCTGATAAAAAGGTAACATGTATGCAGAAGAAATCAATGCAAAAATGGAGTCAAAGTACATAGTTTTGGATGATTAAAAAGGGTACTGCTCATTACTATCTCCTCATGCTTCTCATATAGCTACTGCTAGGGGCAAGTGGATAGATGAGAATACATCATCTCCTTCCAGTTGTTCATACTGTGATTTGTATAAGCAGATGACTTTGGCATACTGTTATTTGCCTTTCGGAATATTATCCCTCAAAGTAAGCAATGGCAGAACTTTAAACAAGCTTCAAACATGCTTGTGAAAAAGAGGAACACCAATAACTTGTGATGAGATACATAATCCAATGCAGGTTACTTCCCCTTATTCAATAATTCCTTGAGCCTCTCATTTGCTGCTACCAGTTCTGCTGTAATACCTGGTTCATTAGCTGAGTGACCGGCATCAGGAACTACCTGTACAAGTGCAAAAACAAAAGGATGTTTCCACTATTAGTATTAGATTGTGATTAAGATCAACCCATAATTAGCATATAAAAAATACAAGTCTTTCATTACTAATATAACATGATGTTAAATAATTGATGCTCAGACACAAAATGTAGTTATTTTCATTAAGATAAGTTTATTAATGCCCAGAAAATGACCAAAAATAGGTCAACGGGACTGTTCAGTATACAACTGGGGATACCTGGTGGGATTGCAAAGGCCACTCCTACAAAAGAACAAGAAAAATGCTAATCTATATGACATGGAAATTCCACAAAATCTTTTTCTTGGGAATGGCTTTCCAAGTTTCCACTAGATTTCATCGACGAGGGAATAAACAAAATTGTAAAACACTGATATTTTATCATCCTCTTTGTTGTTGATTAATAGCTTGCTTTGAATAATATTAAAATTTCAACTATATAGAAGATGAATGCAATTAATAGGGCATGGAAATGTGAAGAAAGTCCTTTCTTCATGTAAAAATTCTCTGAAGAGTCTTCACAAAAGTATGCAACAAAATCAAACCATATTCGTTGTAGAAATATAGAAGATGCTATCACCCAATGCTCTCATTCATGTTTCTGTAGCTAAAATTTCAACAGAATATGTAATATATTTCTTGAAATTAATAGGGCTTGGAAATGTAAAGGAGTCGTTCTTCCTGTAAAAATTATCTGAACAGTCTTCACAGAAATATATAACCAAATCAAACAATTTTCATTATATGGGAGATGCTACCACCCAATGCTCTCATCGATGTCCCTGTAACTGATTGGATCTCAAAATATATATAAAGCAAATATCAATGCCTATGTATCTACTATTAAATTATTAATGTCAAGCGAATTAGTTGCTGAACCAAAACAACCATGTGGAATCAAGCATTTCACACAAAGGTGGAAACAGAAGCTGTTACTACCATGGTTATCAGGATTGCAAGTCAAACTCATGATTTCCTGAGTTTGTCTTGGATTGAAACCTAAATGATTTTTCCCAATCTTCCCAAGTTTGACTTTGTCAATGTGAGTTGATTTATGATTCGCAATAAATCATGAGCAAAACTTGATTAGGCCGAATTAGGCTCACTCAATTTAACCTCTGTTGGACATGTGTCAAAATATGTGTATATCTTTATCTTTTTGTGGTCGTAGAGTTTTTCCTGATTTTTTCCAGATCCGAGTCAAACTCTTGGCTCTTCTGCCTCATCAAGTTTTTGCCAATTCCGAGTCTGGTGACATTGGTTATTATCCAATGTTTTCATTGTTGTTTCAGTATACTGTATTGGAGTTTCAAATATCTCATCAAAGAAAACCAAACTTCATGAAAGTAACATGCATATAAATGTGAACCAAATCTATTGCTAAACTTATTCAGTTATGTGGGATCAGGCATGTATTAAAATTATACATACACACAGTGCAAAGTTGCAGAAAAAGAGTTAGCAAGAGAGTTGATTAGATCAATCAATATGAAAATGAGATTCAAAATTCTCATATCTCATCAGAGAGACAATCATCCATACAACCAACTTTTCATGTCTTAACCTTATTTATTAATGTGATATGTGAATTCTTTACATTATGTCTTATGTCACTTTATTTTCTAGTACTAATGCATAATATAGACAATCACATGACCATTAGACTGTGCTAACTCTATCAACCTCACTTAATAGTTATTGGAAACAAATGTTTTTGCCAAGAAATCACAGCTTCTTTGCACCAAGCGTATCAAAGACAGCTATAGCCTGCCCATCAGTCGTGTAATGGTGCAGCTTAAGATCCTCACTGTCAATCGACCACAGAATATGATATTAGTCAAAATCAACAACCTGGAAATTCTCTATTCAGTTGTCCACAACCTTACATCTTCATGTCTTTTGCATGTACCACTTTCCTCACATTCGTATTGAAAGAGCATCTTTTGACCCAGCCACAAAGTGAGATAGAATGCTGACTATATGGCATGTGACCAACTCAGTTGTATAGGATATGCCAAGTCACCAACTACGTCTTTGACCTTAATTTCATATTGCTCATTGTCAAAATTTGTTCCTTTTCAATTATACTTGGCTCTAGAACTATTAATTGATTCACCAAGTCAACGTTAATGTGATTTTTCTCGATGGTGAGGAAAACAATGATGTTAATATCCTATCCTTGACTCTGTTAAGGACCATTTGATCCCTCATATCATCAGGAAGACCATGGGAAAGGATATGTTTGATGATTTAATCAGTATATTAATGTGAGAACATCAATTGGAAGATGATGTTGCAGAATAAGATTAAAGCCACGTAGATGAGCAAGACAGATACCATAGCTTCCTACTTGATGAAGATTATTGAACTTTGTGACTGTTGCCGCCTAGAATCACACCTGGGAAAACATGGCTGAAATCTTCAAGCCGCTTAGGTGTGGCCGTGGGGGCAAGCCAGAGTCAAGTGTTGTCACCTAAAACTCGACTCCTCCGTCTAGACTTACTCCTAGGGAAGCCAAGGGGGGTGGACCCTAAAAATGTGAAAAATCTAAGGTGTTTAATCTACAAAGCTAAAAAATCTAGGAGTTAGAAATTTAAGCACAAGAACAATGCAATATAAAACATGATATCATTCATTATCCAACATCATCATCATCTCGAATGGGTTTCCGGATAATCCACGGTCGGCATCTTGGTTGTCGTCGACGTTTCGAATCCTAAGCTGGATTCATCTTCAGGACTGAATATGTGAAGGAGAGTTGCTAACCAGGCGTATAAATAGTTAGATGTCTAGTCTTTTCTCATTCTAACCCTTCATCTTCTCGGAGAATTTTTAATAGAAACTTCCAAAACCCTAAAGGATGATTATTACAAAAATATTATTAATAATTTTTAGATTATTTTTCCATGAATGTTATTATTAATCTTTAATTGATATTCATTATTCTGCATCATATTTGGCCAGATGTTTATCAAAATCAAAGGTAATAATCAATAAATACATAACATTAAGGATAATCGTAGATTATTTAATCTTTTGTAAGGATATTAAAGAATTAATCATTATAAATAATCATACTTGGCCAAATAATCATATGGTGATAATAACATTTTATTAATAATTCCAGTCAAAAAACCATTCATTTTAATAAAATGATATTATCAATCTTCTTCACCATAATAGTGATAATATCATTAAATTGCTAACAATCAAGGAATAAATTTGTTGAAATAATTATTAATAATTTCATAATATTATTAATAATTTTAATTTATCCATGAATGTTATTATTAATCTTTTAATTGATAATCATTATAATGATGAAGTACCAATCATATGGTGATCATAAGGTGATAATAACATTCACGGATAAAAAATTTAATAATAATTCGAAAGTCAAAATTCAATCATGAATGTTTAATAAAATGATATTATTAATTTTCTTAACCCTAATAGTGATAATATCATTAAATTACTAACATTCAAGGAATGAATTTTGTTGACATAATTATTAATAATTTCATAATCAAATTTACTAAGGTAATTGGAAATCGAGGCACATTCATTATCAATGAAGACAAGATGGAGGCTAGGTTGGTGAAATTGACGGGAAAAAAGGTGCTTGCAGAACATACCTGGTTCTAACCATTACCTTCCTTATTGATTAGGGGCAGCCATCTCTCGCTTATTTCAAGCCCCCCATTCTCTATTCAGGTTTTTTGGGTGCTTTATGATTTCCAAGGCCTCTCTCACCCTTCTTTTGTAGTAGTGGTCCTCAACCGCGAGCATCTCCGCGTTCTCCACGAAAACATGGTGCTTTGTTTTGTGAGAATGCTCCGCGAGCGCGAAGGTATTCGTCCTTTCTTTCCTTATGTCAGCCCCATGTTCCGTCAACCTTATTTGAAAGGATTGACTCCTCCTCTCTCTCACTAATGCGAAGTGAGTGAGTGTGTGAAATGAATAAATAGAGATGTGCTCCTCTCTATTTATACTTTACCTTTACTTGCCTTTTACTCTAACTAGACCGACCTCCCTTAGGAGAGTCTAATAACCCATTACCACTTGTCACTGCCCCACTAGGGTGGTCTAATAACCGTTTAACTCATACAAGGCCAACCCCACCAAGAGGGTCTAATAACCCATCAAGTATAAGTTACGACACTTACAATATGAGTTGCGACCTAAGAAATCGGACACGTCCTCCCAGGCCTCCGTGTTGCGTGGGCCATGTTTGGGCGCGGGCACGTTAGCCCCACGTGGGGGACACGAAAATTTTTGTGTCCCGAAATCGGGACATGCGTGGGGGAATTTTGCACAACGTGTCCCGATTCCAGGACACGAAAATCGCATGAAAGATGACCGCGGGCCCATAAAAACGCTTTTTTTGTCATTTGCTAAGTGAAGGGAGAGTGAGGGAGAGTTAGAGAGAGCCCATAGTCGTTTTTTTGCAGGAAAAGGAAATTCAAAGGAGATTCAAGTGTGTTTTCTTACAAGTGAAGGAGATTCAAGTGTGATTTCACCATCAAGGTTGAAGGAAAATGTCTCAACCAGCTAGGGCAGCAGGTAGAGGGCAAAGGAAAGGGAAGAATGCCCCATCTATTCCCTCTCATCCTATTCCTCCTCCAAGCAAAACCCCTTCTGCTCCTAGTAGTGCTCCAACTGCTTCTAGTGAAGCTCATGCTCATTATAGCCATGCTTTGGAAAGACAACAAGCACAAGAGAGTAAATACCCTTTGTGGAAGTATGTGACAAGGAAAGAAAGTGCTAGAGCAAAGCTTGGTGGGGGAGGCAATGTGTGTTGGACTTGCAATTTCTGCAAGCATGATTTCAAGAGCACATATTACCGGGTTAAAGGCCATTTGTTGGCCCTCCCTTGTGGGATTTTTTCATGCAAAGCTGTGAGTGTTAACCAAAGGAGGGAGATGGAAAGAGAAGACCATGTTGGGGTAGGGAAGGTGGCTGCAGCAAGCAAGACACAACATCATGAGGATCCTCTTCCATTCTTGAGGAAACCCTCTAGCACTAGGAGTGGGGTTGATGCTATTGCTTATCCAACAAGAAAGAGGCCAACTTCAAGAGGTCCAATGGATAGGATTTTCCAACAAGAGGCACGAGAAGACGTGGACCTCTCCATTGCATTTTTCTTCTACCTCAACTTCATCTCATTCAATGTTGCATGGTCACCATTGTACTTTGAGATGTGTCGATCTATAATGGAACGAGCTCCAACTGGTTATGTGCCTCCTGGTTCAGAGAAGCTTAGAACCACATTGTTGGTTAAGGCAAAGAAGGAGGTGGATAAAATTATTGATCCAATTAAATCAAAATGGTCCACATGTGGTGTTAGTATTGTTTTGGATGGATGGACGGATCCAACACGCCATCCACTCATCAATTTCATGGTGTCTTCCACAAATGGACCGGTGTTCTTGAAAGCAGTGGATGCTCTTGGGAAATACAAGGATGCACAATATATGGGTGATTTGTTCATCAAAACCATTGAAGAAGTAGGTGTTGATTCTTGTGTACAAATCATCACGAACAATGCACCTGTTTGCAAGGCTGCTGGCATGATTGTGGAAGCTAAATATCCGCAAGTATGTGATTGTTAATTTACTCATTTATTTGAAATTTTGAGTTGTTAGTAACTTAGTTGTAGTCTTGTAGAGTCTAGGAGTCTAGACTCCATGACTCATTTATACCTTCTTTTATTGATCTTACAGGTATTTTGGACACCTTGCATTGTCCATTCTTTGAATTTAGCACTGAAATCTATTGCTTTAGATGTGCCATGGATTGGCAAACTTATTGAGGATGCACGCCATATCCGTAACTTTGTACAAAACCACACCAATGCCCTCACAATCTACAAAGAGTACACACATCTTTCATTGTTGAAGGTTGCAGATACTCGGTTTGCTTCCTCATTCATCATGCTCAAGAGGTTGAGAGAGGTCAAAACCGCTCTTGGGTCCATGGTGATTTCAGAGTTTTGGGCTTTTTGGAGAAAGTCGGATCAGAGTGATTCACAAAAGGTGAAGGACACAGTATTAGATGATGGTTGGTGGGATAGGGTAGTCCTTAGCATCAAGATCATGGAGCCAATCATTTTCTTTGTTGCGGTTTGCAGACACAGACCAGCCCATCCTAGGAGATGTTTATGAGGGGTGGGAGTCCATGATTGAGTCCATGAGGACCATTGTTATGGAGAATGAGTGTGCTGAGTATGAGACATCGGCAGAGAACTTATGGTCCATCATACAGGGCATTCTTCTCCAGGTGGGATAAGAATTGCACACCTTTGCATTGCTTGTCCCACTCATTGAACCCCAGGTTCTACGCTCAGGATTGGCTCAGTGGTACTAGTGGGTCGAGGCCCTCATCCAGAGTCCCTCCTCACATGGATGGAGAAATCTCAAAGGGGAGGAAGATAGCATTTAGATGGCTACTTTAGGATAGAGACCACCTTGAGGCGGTGGAGGAGGGATTTTATGAGTTTTCCAATGGCACTGGGAGATTTGGAGGATATGAGTTGGTTAGAGACATGGACGTTAAGAAACCCCTTGTTTGGTGGACAACTCATGGGACAACATGCCCTCTTCTACAAAAGATAGCCTTGAGGGTCCTCTCTCAAGTTACTTCATCCTCTTGTTGTGAGAGGAATTGGAGCACATATGGGAACTTGTACAGTGTGAAGAAGAGCAAGCTTGAGCAGTCCAGGGCAGAGACGATGGTGTATGTGCACTCCACCCTTCGTCTTATTTACAAGAAGAGGGAGGAGTGGGCGAAGGGAAAGACACAGATGTGGGATGTCTTTCCTGATGAGATGGGTTTGGACAGCAGTACTGAGTTGGCATTAGCCAACATGGATCTTAATGATCCAGTGCTAGAGCTGGCCACTTTTGATGAGGGTGATCGTATGGAGGGGTCATCTTTCACACAAGCAGATGGAGTTAGTCAGATTGGCACTGGCAGAGAGGAGGAGGAGGAGGAGGAGGAGGAGGAGGAGGATCAAGGCAGTGATGAGTTTGTTGATTCAGGCATGGAGGAGGACTATTGAGTCATTGACAGATGGGATTCTTTCATCTTGATCCACCCCTTTTTTGTATTTACTATTAGACTATTAGTCTATTTGGCATTTTCCAGTGCCCAGTGGCATTCCGACATCTATGTAATACATTTTGATTTTAATGACTTAATGAGAAATATGGTTCCGAGTCTCCGACATGCATCTATGTGTCTCATTGTGATTTGTGATTGTGAATGACAAATATGTTGTGATTTGTGAATGATCTAATTTCTATTGAAAATTTCAATTTGTAATTGTAAATGTAATTTCTATTGAATATTTGTAATTGTAAATGTTATAGTTTCTAAATTTTATTGGATCTATATGTCTATATTTTTAAATTTTAATATATTTTAAAAATATATATATATATGTATATAAAACGTGTCCTACGTGTCCTGATTCTAGGGGTCACCGTGTCCCATGGGGACACTCATATTTTGGGAACACTCGCGTCTCGTGTCCTCGTGTCAGGTGACTTAGGTTGCGACACTTACAAATACAAATGACGACATTCCAATCAGAGGAATAATACATCTCTGTTGGGGATACAATAAATACAAATGTAATACATACAATATACAAGTGAATATCTTCCAAAGTTACAAATACATCAACAAAGCTTGTGTTGTCTCTTGTCCCTTTTTCGCATTTAGTTTAGTTGTCTTTTTGCAGGTAACCTAGACTTCATTGCTAGATTAGTTTTCAATTGCTAGAGTAGCTTCAGTTTTGAAATAATTGCTAGACCTTAGAAGTTCATAGTTTAGCTTACTTCATTGTTTCAGTTTTCAATTTCATATAATCTCATAAAAAGAACACTAAAATCTCTTGAATCTTGCCATAAGGCGGATCAAGAATGCTCTCTATCAGAGAGTTTATTTTGCTAACCCCCTTGTTTTCCCGAGTACGGTCTCAGACCTAAAAGAGACTCTTGGGTAGTGTAGATTTCATTTTCAGTATTTTTGCATCTCATAAATCTCTTGAATTTCGCCATAAGGCGAATCAAGAGTGCTCTCAGTCAGAGAGTTTTAAAATGGTTCTTGTTCATCACACATAATAAAATTGGAATTTACAATTTGCTACCCTGTGTATGCTCTGCCCACTTATGGGATACCCAGAAGCAGTTGTAGACTATTTAATTCTCCACATCTTAATCCACTCAAACCATAATAAAACACTCTCCTGAGAACCAATGAAAACCCGACGTTGATCGTCAAATATTCAAAAGTGGGCAAATTCTTCCTGGGGACGTTGGAACCACTGTACCAAGATCTTAAGGCCACCGTTAAACTACATCCCTGGTTAGTGTAGTGTTGAACACGCTCTAGAGACTCGGACAGCCAACATGTCCTTGTACGGAACCACTTAGAGTATTTTCCGGACACATCTCTTGTACTGAAAGGTATATCTTAGAGATTCCCTTCCTTTTTAATCAACATCACCCAAAAAATTTACAATAAAATTCACCAAGAACACTTGCAAAATAGTTCTCAAGCACATCCAAGACTTGTATCTAGCATCCCAAGCACTTCATTGACTCCATAAGGCACTAGTCCTTCAAACTCAATATTTATTTGCTTATTATCTATCTGGAGCACTTGTCTTATCTTTTAAATTCATATCATGTTGTGGATGTCTTATTTTTAATCTGTTATTATCAAGTGGTTGTGCACCTTAATTCTTTTTGCAAGTATATGCTTCGAATTTATAAATTGTTATTGTAAATCTTCAAAAAACTCCTAAAAAACATCCATCCACATCACATACCATAAAAACACTTAAAACACAAGAGCCTTAGAAACTCTTTGTAGGGTCTACCCCCCTTGGCATCGTTAGGAGTTTGCCTAAACGGAGGAGTCGGGATCAGGTGACAGCACTTGACTCTTTGCTTGCCCCCAAGGCCACACCTTTCCCACTTGGGAAACAGCTTTCAAAAGATTTATGCTGTTGGTGTGCACATTCGGCGGGCAACAGGTTCCACACAAACTGTTCAGGTTCTAAATATGAAGATGCAATAGGTACCTTTTGGAGATTTGGCATTTGGTGTAAATCAGATAATTGCTCCATCTAGAATATCCATGTTATGGGGTCCTTGCCATCAAACTTCCTCATGTCAATCTTGGGGAGTTGAATATGTTAAGTTTAGCCTAATTTCATAAGAAAGATCACTGAAAGAAACATAATCACAAGATAGACAAAGATTTTCCTTAGGAAACCCTCATGGGATAGAAAACCCAGCAAAGCTTTCCTCAATATAGATAATCAACCAATACAAGATGTAGTCCTCAACAAGAGCTCCTTCTCCTCCTATGCAGACCTCTCTCTCTCCTATGCGCCAATCACAAGTGAGTGAATGAATGAGATAAATGAGGAACACACCTCCTTTATTTATACTCATGTTCTAATTGACTTTTCACCCTAATGGGGCCGACCTCTCCTAAGAGAGTCTAATAACCCCTAAACAACTAACTCAGGATCGACCTCACATGGGAGATATAATAACCCTAGTTACCACACTCTCTCGGAGGAATAAACATCTCCGGATATACAATAGGGTCTCTACAGAGGAATGGAACATCTCAGGAATAATAAAGTACAAATATAATATTCTTAGAAGTTACAATATCTCAACACTCCCCCTTAACGAGAAGGATATTATAACAACATCTGCAGGAGCAAGGAGTCATCAACTACATGATACATGATACATCTATAAATCATTGGAAGCTTTCTTCATACGTCATCAGTAACTCAACCTGTTACTGGAACTTCTTTAAATCTTCAATACTGGAACATCTTCAGTATTGAGTCTTCATCTTCTGCAACATCCGAACAGCTACAGCAATCTGGATCATCTTGATCGACAGCATCATCTGGATCATCTCAATTGACAGCATCATCTGGATCATCTCGATCAACATCACCATCTCGATCATCTCGATCAACAGCATCATCTCGATCGATAGCATCATCTGGATCATCTCGATCAATAGCAACATCTAGATCATCTCGATCAACATCACCATCTCGATCAACAGCAGCAGCATACTCTGCAATACACACGATCCAATTATAGGATGATCAATCTAGCTCACTTTTAACACATAAGTCCAAGGATGATACAATCCTATCACGTACATTTTGAACCAAATGTTCAGGGACAATGCAGTCCTATCACGTACATTTTGAACCAAATGTTCAGGGATGATGCAATCCTATCACGTACATTTTGAACCAAAGGTTCAGGGACGATGCAGTCCTATCACGTACATTTTGAACCAAAGGTTCAGGGACGATGCAGTCTTATCACGTACATTTTGAACCAAATGTTCAGGGACGATGCAGTCCTAACCACAGTACCAGTCCTTTTTCATACTGGATGTGACCTAGATCAGATCTAGGATTTACGACCACAGAGCCAGTCCTTTTTCATACTGGATGTGACCTAGATTAGATCTAGGATTTACCACCACAGAGCCAGTCCTTTTTCATACTGGATGTGACCTAGATCAGATAGAGGATTTACCACCACAGAGCCAGTCCTTTTTTATACTGGATGTGACCTAGATCAGATCTAGGATTCATCACCATCTTTCTCGGAGATCAGAGTCTACGGGTCTCTTTTAGTACATGTGTCCAAGGATGATACAATCCACTTGTCAACTCAGACCAACTCTAAGGACCACTCACTGACCTCATCGTCGGTATCATTGACTTCATCGTCAATATCATCAATACAGGTATCCACATCATCGACCTTACCATCCATGCGAGAAATCTCATCATCAGTGACCATATCACTCCCCCTTTCGAGGAGGGTCCTTCTGAACTACACCAAGCTTGTCTTGGAAATACTCAAACTTTACATGAGACAGAGGTTTGGTCAATATATCAGCAACTTGTTCGTCAGTGCTCACATACTCGAGCTTGATAGCTCCTTTCTACACCATATCCCGTATATAGAAATATCGGATCTCTATGTGCTTTGACTTATCATGAAACACTGGATTCTCTGTCATCTTGATACAACCTTGGTTTTCACACATGATCATAGTGGGATCCATCTCTAAGTCAAATAATCCTAATAACAACTTTCGAAGCCATATTGCTTCACAACTAGCAGTACAACCAGCAATATATTCCGCTTCAGCTGTGCTGAGAGCCACACTAGACTGCTTCTTGCTAAACCACGAGATCATGGCAGATCCCAGACAATAACATCCTCCCGATGTGCTCTTCCTATCTGATACACTTTCTGCCCAATCAACATCTGTGTAGCCATACAATCTGAAATCATGATCTCTAAGATAACATAGACCAAAGTCTATCGTACCCTTTAGGTACCTCATCACATGCTTTGCATCTATCAGGTGAACTCGTCTAGGTTCCACTAGATACTGACTCAAGGTGTTCACAGCAAAGCATATATCTGGCGTGGTATTTGTTAGATACATTAGTGACCCAATAATTTGTCTGTACAGAGTCACATCCACTAACTCTGATGAGTCATCAGCTAACAGCTTCAAGTTGGAATCCATGGGAGTGGCCATGGCTTTGCATTCCAACATGTCAAATCTCTTCAAGATTTCCACATCATACTTTCCTTGGTTGAGAAAGATTCCTCTTGGGCCTTGCCATACTTCCAGACCTAGGAGGTAGTGCATCAATCCGAGATCTTTCATCTCAAATTTTGAGGAGAGCTTCTTCTTGCATTCAATAATCTGTTTCTCATTTCCTGTCAGAAATAGATCATCCACATATAGCAACAGTATGACAGGTTCATCATCCATAACCTTGAGATAAAGATTAGGATCAGCTTTACTTTTGGTAAAGCCTAAGCTCGTCAAGAAACTGTCAATTCTTCCATACCAAGCTCTGGGAGCTTGTTTCAACCCTTACAAATCCTTCTTTAGTTTGCATGCGTGGGATCTTCTATCTTTAACCTCAAATCCTTGTGGTTGTTCTATGTACACTTCCTCCTCAATCAAACCATTCAGGAAAGTTGTCTTCACATCCATCTGGTGTAATTCCCACTTCATCATGGATGCAAGTGCCATGATGGTTCTAATGGAAGTGTACCATGCAACTGGTGCAAATGTTTCTTCATAATCAATTCCCTCTTTCTGAGAGAATCCTCTGGCCACAAACCTTTCCTTATACTTTTCAATGCTGCCATCAGCAGCATGCTTTATCTTGTATATCCATTTGGAGGATACCACTCTTGTCCTTTGGCTTGGGAACTATATCCCAAACATCATTTTTCATTATTGATTGGTATTCCTCCGTCATTGCCTCCACCCACTCTTTCTTATGAGATGCTTCTTCATAACTAGTGGGTTCTTGATCTACAAGATCACACATCAAGGCCATATAGTTGGAGAATGTCTTTGGTTTCGTGCTCACTCTAGTGGAGCCTTTAGGAGCTCCATACTTTTCTGCTCCTAGTATAATCTCTCTTGCCCATGCTGGCTTTCTCTTCCTTGATGTGTTCATGACAGGTGGTTCTTGTGGTTCCATCATGTCATGGTCTTCAGGTGTTGTCTCTTCAAAGGTAGGTGCAGCTTCAGTAATTCTGGAAGGTGCATCTTCCTCATATACTTCTTCATACTGGCACTTCCTAGATCTCTTGAGAGCTGCCTCTTCGTCAAATGTCACATCCCTACTTATTTCCATATGATGGAATCCTGGGATGTATATTCTGAATGCTCTGGATGCTTCACAATATCCAACAAATATTCCTTTCTTCCCAGAAGGATCTAGCTTGGTCCTCTTTTATTTTGGAATGTGAATGTATACTGGGCATCCAAATATCTTGAGGTGACTTACCTCAGGCTTCTTCCCTGTGAACACTTCTTCTGGGGTCTTGAAATGAAGAGCACTATGAGATAGTTTATTCTGCACATAGACTGTTGTCCTGGATGCATCATCCCATAGATACATAGGTATGTCTTGATCATGTATCATTGTTTTTACTGCTTCCATAATGGTTCTATTCTTTCTCTCCACAACACCATTTTGTTGGGGATTGTAGGGAGTGGTTAGCTCCCTCTTGATTCCAGCTTCTTTACAAAAGATTTCAAAATCCTTTGAAGTATATTCTCCACCATTATCTATCCTGAGTATCTTGATCTTCTTTTCTGAATGATTTTCTATCAAGGCTTTGAATTCCTTGAACTTTCCCAAGACTTCATCTTTTCCCTTCAAGAAATATATCCAAGTCTTCCTTGAGTAGTCATCAATGAATGTAAGATAATATTCATACCCACTCAAGGATGTGGATGTCATTGGTCCACATATATCTGAATGAATCAATTCCAAATTACTCTTAGCCTTTGTTTCACTCTTTGGAAATGGATTTTTGATATTCTTCCCTTTTGCACATCGTTTGCATGTGCCATTATGGTCAATCTTTAGATCTGGCAGTCCTATGACTACCTTGCTCACATGAGGTAGTGCTTTGTAGTTAATGTGAGCAAGGCTCCTATGCCATAGCTCACTTGGGCTAGTGGCTTCACGAACAAGGACAGCTTCAGGATGACCCTTTAGTTTGTATAGACCTCCTTCCTCTTCACCAATAACAATTGCATCCTCAATTGATTTTCCTTTGGACCACATGAGTACTTGTCCATCTATGAATGCAACCCTATAACCTTTCTTATCTAAAGCTGAGATAGAAAGTAAGTTCTTCTTCAAACCTGGTACATATAGGATTTCCTTCATCTTCAATGGAGTTCCAAAATCAAGCTTGTAGCTTGCTTCACCAACTCCCTTGATGGGATATTGATAGTCATCTCCTAGAGATACCTTCTGAGGAGAGGTCTTTTCTTCTAGACTTGAGAGAGTCGTCTTTTGTCCTGTCACGTGCTTTGAAGCACCACTATCAATGAGCCATGTATCTTCTCTAGGTGTTACTGACCCAGAGAGTGCAGAGAATAGAACATATTCTTCTGCATCTTCTTTTTCTGTTTTAGTTCTTTTCTTTTGAGGTCTTTCCTCTTCCTCTTCTTCATTATCATCTTCTGCCAATGTGCTTGATGTCTTTTGTGAAGATTCTTTTTCTTCTTCTTTGAAGGACAATTTCTAGCAATGTGTCCTAGTTTGTGACAACTATAACATTGAACTGAGGAGAGGTCTCTTTCTGAACTTACTCCTTTCCTTTTAAATCTGTGAGGAGGATGGGATTCCTTGTCACCATTCTTCTTGGAGTTGAAATGATTCCTTCTTATTTTGGTGTGGGTGGCCAAAGCTTGGTCATCTTTTTTGAGCAAGGCTTCTCTATTGGCAACCCTAGCTTCTTCTTGAATGCAATCCTCCCATACCACATCAAACTTCATACTTTCTTTTCTTGCACACATGGTTTGGATGAATGAATCCCAAGGTCTAGAGAGACCATTGAGAGCAGTCATGACTAGTTCATCTTCATCAAGAGTGTCTCCAATGGCTTCTAGTTGTTCCTTGAACTGGGAGACCCTTGTGAAGTAATCTTGAATAGATTCTCCTTTACTCATTTTGGTACTCTTCAATTGAGTTCTCAAATTCATCTTTCTGTTGATGTTCCTTCCTTCATACATTCTTTCTAGGGCATCATACATTTCCTTTGGAGTCTTCTTGGATGCCACTTGGGGAATCAAGTGGTCTTTGATAGAATCAACAATGATTCTCTTTGCCCTGATCAAATCCTTCTTATACTTCTCTTTGGCTTCATCTTCTTCAGGTTCTGCAACCTCATCCTTGATATATTGGGTAAGATCATTCTCTTCAAGAATGAGACCAATCCTATATTTCCATGCCCGGAAATTCTCTATACCCTCTAGTTTGTCTTCAAGCTTAGTGCTTGGAGCCATCTTATCCATGAGGTCATAGACATTGAAGTTTCTCAAAAGATAGAATAATACTTACTAAGAGATGAGCTTGATTGATTTGAAATTACTGGTGTACTTTGCTTCTGGAAACTTCAACTTTTCACCTTCCAGATCTGCAACAAAATTTCTGGTTTTGTGGTCTTCACTTTTCTAGTTTACTGGTGCACAGCTTCGCAGCATTTCTGGTTTACTAATGCATAGGTGCGCAGCTTTTCTGGTTTACTGGTTTTCTGGTCCAAACCCCAAACTAGGGTTTGATTTTCCTAGAGTTCTACCCACTCAAAAAGTTTGATCTAGGGCTAAAAACTTCGATTTTGAGGAGGGCTATCCAGCCATGCAATTAGATTCCAAAAATTCCAACTTTTGCAGAAACCCTAATTTTCACCGGAGGAAGAGAGAGACGTATTTTCACCTTGTGAAAGATGTCCTATTCAGGCTAGCTCTGATACCATGTTAAGTTTAGCCTAATTTCACAAGCAAGATCACTGAAAGAAACACAATCACAAGATAGACAGATTTACCCTAGGAAACCCTCATGGGGTAGAAAACCCAGCAAAGCTTTCCTCAATATAGATAATCAACCAATACAAGATGTAGTCCTCAACAAGAGCTCCTTCTCCTCCTATGCAGACCTCTCTCTCTCCTATGCGCCAATCACAAGTGAGTGAATGAATGAGATAAATGAGGAACACACCTCCTCTATTTATACTCATGTTCTAACTGACTTTTCACCCTAATGGGGCCAACCTCTCCTAAGAGAGTCTAATAACCCCTAAACAGCTAACTCAAGGCCGACCTCACATGGGAGATCTAATAATCCTAGTTACCACACTCTCTCGGAGGAATAAACATCTCCGGATATACGATAGGGTCTCTACGGAGGAATGGAACATCTCCGGAATAATAAAGTACAAATATAATATTCTTAGAAGTTACAATACCTCAACAGAATACCCCTTGGGGACCGACCATCCCAGGTTACCTCCATTATTAGAATCAATTCCTCTTGGAATATTCTTATTAATGGAAGATAGCTCAACATGGATACTATCTTTATCATCACCTGTAGAGATATTTTCCTTTGAATTTTGTAGGAGATTAGCAATCATTTTCATATTCTCATCCATTTTATTATCAATATGTCCCATAATCTTCTCCTCTAAATTAAGTAAATCAATATTTTTCATAGACCCTTTGATCATATCTTCCAACTTGGACACTCGGAAAGATAGGTCTTAACTTTCATCATAGATCAAGGATGAATCCTCAGGTGGATTGAGTGGAGTATGATTTTTTAAACTACCTTTTGGTGGAATTTTGAACAAAATAAATATATATCACACCATATGTTCATCTCAAATAAATCCTTCTACTAGAAGTTATTTCAAAATTTAAAATGAAGTACCATTTTCCAATCCTGATTTGAAGATGATTTCCAACTAAGGCAATCCTAAAATTTGGGCCCCTCCAAGTCTGAAACCTTGGCCTGTAATAGCATGGTAATGTCCTCTTTCCAATGTCACAGGTCTCGTTGAATTTGGATGTGCCAAAAAAAAGTTGTCACAATTTTCCCAACACTTGTTATTTTTGGACTTTTAAGATGAGCGAGAGTGTACGGCCTGCCATGTGTCCAATTATTTGAATCTGATTCTAAAATTGCTACCACAGATACTATGGTTTGTCTTCTTTCTGATGCAACTGGTCTCACTCAATTGGATCTCACATGATCCAAATATAACAATTTTCCCTAGAACACCTGTTTGAGACTAGCTTTTGGGCTAGTCAGAAACCCTAACTTTCAGAGGGTATAATTCCGAACCTGTAATGAGTCACGATCTGAACATTTTACCACAGATAGTTCATCTTGTTTTCTAGATGGATTCCGAGTTTCGTTATCTAAAACCTTGTAGAAAAAATATATAGCGAAAATTCCAAGATGACTTGTTTTGGAAGCGACCAAGCTCTGATACCAGATGTTAAGCAACAAATTCCCCAAAAGAACAAGAAAAGAGCATAAATAGACCAGAAAGAGTAGTCCACACCCTAATAATGAAGAAATGAGATGAATTGCAAGCCTCATTGAGGGGACAACCTCCTTATACAATGTGCTAGAGATAGTGGTATCTCGAGATTTCCTCCATGATCAAATGTCTAGCATGGAGCTACACTTACTGTATAGGCATCAAGAAGAGGTAGAGGATGAGATGCACTCTACTAGATGGCATGAATCCAACGGTGAATGCATGCGTACCTTTCAGGGTGACATACCTGTTATCACATATATAGTAGCCGGGCTACCATACATTATTTTTCTCATTCCAGTACACTATTCAGCCAGTTCCCTTGCATTTGAGATGCCGAGATGAGCATTTATATTGGATCACTATCAGATTGTGGACAGCAGTTATATTCCCCATGCCATGACTGAGTTTCAGGACACTCAGAGAGATGCCCGATATAGCCATTATGCCATTGGTACAGAGCAGACAGTAGTGCCCAGAGTTACAGCAGCAGTCCCAGAGGACAGGTGATGGTACAGGTTGATGAGCTTTCAGGTATATGACTCAGCAGGTATACTATTGTGTTACGGTTAGATTGCTTTTATACTTATTCTTATAGCATGTCTTAGCACCTAGTGTCATGATCTGGCGATCATATAGATATTTGGACCTGGTTGACCTATTACACATATATTACTGTCCCTACTCAGACTTAGAAGTTCACTATTCATACTCATTGGTACATACCCTCCTTAGGGAGAATAGAGGTGATCATTACACCATACTATGGCTTGCTAGTGTTGGTTTCATCTTTTCATTGTCTTCATCCATCCGTGGCCTACCTTTTAGATTATTACCTTGATTTGCTACTTGACTAGTGACATGGAGGATCTTTCCCCACTGTAGCCTCTGTACTGGATGAGCTTCCCTGTTTATTGTGTCTCGGCTCTGAGTTGGTGACAAAACTTACCTATGGTGAGTTGGAGTTCCTTGAGAATTCCCCCTAGTCACTAAAGTTGTGTTGGCTAAACCTGAAACCTTTAGTGCTGCCATCAATACAAAATCTGGAAAAAATCAAATGCTATATCTTGTATATGAAAGAAATGCCAAATGAAAATGGCCATGAAAAATAAAATGCTATATCTTTTGGAAAAATTAATACCTAGGTAAACAAGCTGTCCATGACACACCTAGAAGTGCTCAGGTAAACAAGTGCCTTAAAAACACACCTGCAGCAGAAAGCCTAAAATAAATATAAATCTATGCAATGTGTTTGTAAACACACATAGATCAAGGCTATGGAAAACTCAGGCCCAAAAAGCAATGGAACTTAAATGTTATATCTAAACAATTGCTGGCCTTGCTTGTATTATGGATTGTGCGCATCTGTGAAGGTGAATAAACCCTCTTTAAACAACTCATCCATTTGTGAGACACCGCCATTCCCTGTGTTATTGCTCATTCAGTATATACTATGGTGTGTATTCCCTTTCCCTTGCCGAAGTGTCACAAAGTCAAGTCAGTCAAGTCATCCCTTAGCCTAGCCATTTATTTCAGCCTTCACCCTTCACTAGCAAATTGATCACAACTATGAAGTGAGTATGGTCCTGAAAGTCTAGTCTGAGTAATAATAATAATTAACGACACTATATATTTGGATTTAGATCGCCAGTCATGATTACTCTGTGTTATAGAAGCTATTTGAATAAATTGTAAAGCATGTATTAACCTTGACACCTTGCAGCAGCTATGGATGATAGTCTGAGTTGTATTTGGTCTTGGTTAGACCTAGTTTGACCATGGAGGACCATGGGACGTGAGATGTTGGACCTTATGATGATATGGATAGATGATATATGGTCTATGTACACATACAGGATGATTCTATGCAGCAGCTACAGGGTTATGATGATGATTCTGGGGTTACAGCAGTGTTTGTATATATACAGCGCATTATTATTGGCCCTGTTCCGGTATATTGGATATTTATTTTGATCATGCAGAGACTCATATGGTGTATGAGTACACATCTTGGATAGATTTGGACCTTCTGAGTCCAATGGGACAGTTTGTTTTCAGTTCCGGGCACTTTCAGTGATGATTTAGCCTCAGTAGGCTGTCCTAGTGCAGTTTTGGTCTGTTGGAGGCCCTGTCGGAGCAGAGATGACTTTTATCTGGTTGACCTAGGGCGCTGATGATGGAGGGGGTGGTCCAGCCACTTGTTTTTACCATATTACCCCCCTCCCGGACACATTGGTACCCTTACCTTGACAGCGCCATCACTCCAGGAGGCAGTTTGGGCAGTTTCACGCTTCCCGAGGCATTTCAGGATTGGTAGAAATGGCTATTGAGGAAATCGATTTGGGCTACTGAGGCAAAGTTATGGCATGGGATGATCAGTGATGATGGATCGGGACCTTTCACACCTCCTCCTGCAGTTTCAGCTTCATCGGGGCCCGCATCCATCACTTATGGCACTTTCTGTGGATATTTTGGGTCTTTTGAGGACCACGACTTCACCTTGGAGATACACTACTTCACCTTGGAGGCACGATTTGGTACTTTCATGATTATTTATGGGTTATTGTGCCATGGGGATTGACCAAGGAGGGATAAAATTACCCCTTGGACCCACCATGAGCCTCTTATGATATTTTGTCATCATGATTTGGTGGGATTCCCCTCTCCTAGGGCGACTTTGTCCACTTATGTTATATTTTATGTGTGATCCATGTATTATGTTGTTGAGCTCATCTCAACCATTGATTAGACATTTGTATCTTTTAATCTTAGCCACTCATTCAAAAAGTGGTTAGGGTTTTGGTGCCTCTCCTTCCTATTTAAAGGAGAGAGCCTCTCATTGTAAAGGGACTTTTGGCTCTGGATTATTGGAATAGAAAATTATTATTGCATCTATCTCCAATGTTGTGGTGAATGTTTTTGGTGTTCGTTCGTTGGTTCTTCCTTTGCACTGAGTTATTGGAGATCTTGTTTGCCATATCTATTGTACCACGATTTTGCATCTACAGGTGGAGGCCGATTTGCTTGGAGGAGGAGGTATTGGTAGGGGAAGACTCTCCCTACTTCTTCTTTGGAGCTCTTCGTTGGTAACAGGGAGTATTACTGTCCCAGGACCTTCTATTTCATGTTACTATTTGCATTTCTCTTGTATTTCTTCCATGCTTGATCTTACTGATTGAATTTCATTCCTTGGTTTGACAGGTAGAGGAAGGCGCACTTGTGGACTAGGGCATCAACTTGGCAAGCAAATCAACAATCTCTCATTTGATCTCTGCGGGAATCTTCCTCAACATCAAGGCATCTCAACCACATCATTCAGGTATGATCTCAAGGTAAGTTCTATCTCCATAGTCTATCCAATTGTCAAAAACTCTTAAAACCCTAATTAATTAAAACCCCAATTTTGCATTTTCTTAGATCTACTGAGATCTAGTGGGTTGTTGGGCATGATATTGAAAACCCACCTCTATAGCATCCACGGCATCCCGGATCTATAGTTTGGTGAGGATTGGCTCCCGTTTGATCCCTCTCCCAAGCCAACCTAGCTTCTCCCAAGGAAGGCGCACTTCACCATTTGAGCAGGTTGACCTAGATCTAAGCGATGGGTGTTTGAGATTTCACTTGTTTTGACATTTACACATCAAATAACATACACCCAGGTTGTCCCTTTCTTGAAAATCACCTTGTGGGCCCCATTCCACATTTTAAGGGATTTAATCCCCATTTTGGACCACTTGGAACACTAAAACTCAGATCTACAAAGATCTAACCGGTGGATTGCCACAAAATTATAGATCCATATCCCTACTTGACTGATCTACCCGGATCTAAAGTTTGGATGCCATCCGACATGATTTGACCCACCTAAACCCCGATTCAAGCCTCCTTAGGGAAAGTCGCACCACCTTGGAGAAGTGAGTTCACTCACTTCGAGGAACTGGGTACTTGAGATTTTTGCAGATCCGGATTCAGAATAATTCAAAACCTAGGTCTAGACTGTCACTTTGTCAATTCCTGCCTTGGGGATTGCATTCCTTGTTTTTAGGGATTGTGGTCCACTTGGGTCAAACCTAGATCTAGACACATTTATCCATCAAGGCCTATACTACCCACTTATCTCATGTTGTAGGAGTCCTAAACCATAAAGTCAACCCTACTTTGACTCCACTTCCCAATTCCCAAGGCACTGGTTTATCTCCAAGTCAACCCACTCTCCTAGATTGTTGGATTGACTTGTGGTTTGACTTTTGCATGGTGAACTATACCTTTGAAGACATCATGGACTATGGTCAAAATTGTCTCATGTACTAGTTAGCCCCAGTCTGACCCCTAAACAACCCTGCATTGGACACGTTTCCCAATGCAGTGGATCTTTTGACATTGACCTAGTACACTAGCCCTAGATCTCACTTTAAACATTGTAAGTCACTCTCACATCAACTACAAACCAAAGATACATCTATTGAACCCCTCACTTGACTTGTGACTTCATCCTTAGGTCTAGGATAAACCATACACCTAACTTCACTTGGAAATACCCTGATTTGGTGTCTTGGTTTTGATCTCTCCTGTCGGGAGTAGATCGGGTCTCCCCCTTTGTTGTCTGGGCTAGATAACATAAAGTGAAGGTTGCCTCGACTGGCGTGACAACCATATACTTTGGAGGTCGAGGTGATCGTGGTTGCACCTTTCCAGTTGCCCTTCCCTATTGCCATCCATGACTGGATCCTTCCATAGGGGTAACTACAGTTTAGGTGATAACATTTTGGCGCCGTTGCCGGGGATGGCATAGGCTTACCCTGGTTCGATATATATTTTTTGTTAAAGCTCTCCTCCCCTTTCTCTTTGCCTAACATTTTGGCGCCGTTGCCGGGGAGGCAATAGCTTGCCCTAGTCCTTCCCGCATATACAAACGACACATATCTTGGTAGAAGAGTTAAATCTACCTGGCGACTCCCAATCGTGACTCCGCTGAGGAGCGAGCTCATTTACATCCTTACAACACAAGAAGTAAAGTAAACTTAGATCAAGTTGAAGGAACCCCGATCACCTATCGTAAAAGAGATCCTAAAGCACAACCATCAAACTTCCTTTGGAAATTGGTTAACGATTCTCCAAACAGAACTTTAGGATCCCCTTTGATCAAGTCGGTTCCTCCCTCATCACCTAGTTCAAACTTAAACACAAACTTACCAAATCCAATGGCCGGAACAAACCCGGGAAACCAGAATGTTCCTCCACCACAAGCTCCTAGGATTTTTGGAAGAAAAGCAAAACCATCTCCTTTAGACTTTTCCCAAATCCAGGGTGCACCCCATGACATGCCTGAAAATTATTTTGAAAAGGTTCCCAGATTTGATGGAGTATCCGCTATATCAATTGAAGACCATATTGATAAAGTTTGGGAACACATGGAAGCATATGGAGCATCTGAGGAAGATGTTTTCATGAGGGGTCTCCTGGCATCCTTGGAAGGAGATGTTAGGAAGTGGTTTGACAGGTTGCCTGCTTCATCCATTGATGGGTATGATAACTTTGTCAACAAGCTAAACAGTGAGTGGTCCCGAAAGTTAGATGGGAAGTTTCTCTTACACCAACTTTTTGACATCAAGAAAAGAGAAAATGAAACAGTCCATGAGTTTAACATAAGATTTGACAAGACTGTAGCTGTTATCCCTGAAGAAATTAGACCAAAAGATCAAGCAGTTGTCATTCACTACTTGAATGCTTTTGAGGGATGGGTTGGTTATCAGCTAAAGGACAAAAACCCAAATGACTTAAAAACCGCTCAATCAAATGCTAAAATGGCTGAACAAAATGTAGCATCCATGGGGAAACAAAACTTTTTCGATCAATTTACCCCATCCACTTCCAGATCTGACCCTAGACTCCGAAAACCAAAGGAACCTGTGAGTATGCCAAAGGAATCCAAGGACACTTTAGAAGTCATGCAAGAAATGATGAAACAATTAACTGTCCTGACTAAGAATGTGGCAAGTTTGAATGACCCTGAGAGACATAGAAATCCTTATGGCCCTAAACCTTACTGGAATAATAATAGAAGGCCTGATGGGGATAGGGATAGGCGACGACCTGAGTATCCAGAAAACTCTGAAAAGAAGGAAGTCAATTGGTGTGATGAAGAAGAAGAGATACCATCTGACACCATTGACCATGATGACCAACCAGAAAACATCAACTTTATAAATGACTTATCTTATGATGAAGACTTTGGAAGAATCCTTTTAGAAGAAGAGCCATGGGAGCAAGAAGATGATGTTATTGAAGAACCTAGCTCCACATGTTGTGCCTTAGAACTCCCAAAACCTAAAGAGCAACCAAAGTATCAAATATATAAACGAGGAACCACCTCCCAGCCTTCTTTCCTTGATAAACATAAAAAGATTGATGAGGATAAAAAGGAAGAAGAAGATCTTGCCATAGATGATTATGATCTTAAGATTGATATGAAGAAAGAACTAAGCAAGATAATGTGTAATATCCCTGTCACCGAGTTAATGAAAGTGCCCTCTGTTAGATGCCAAGTAGAGGATTTTTTCAATGGTATTGGCCAAGAGAAAACTCCTGAACCGGTCCTAGAGTCATGTCACATCCAAAAGCTTAGTGGAACACAACCTAGTGAAACAGAGAAGGATCCACCAATAAACATCCATTCAGCCATTTATGAAAGAAAAAGCGGTGGTCACTCCCCCTTTTACCTTACCTTGCACATTCAAAACATGCTCCTTCATAATTGTATGTTGGATTCTGGAGCAGCGATGAACGTTATGCCTTTACAAGTTATGAAGGAAATGGGACTTGAAGTGACTAGACCTTATGGAAATGTCTGTGGTATAGATTCCCGGCGAGTGCCATCTTATGGTTTGATCAAAAACCTTAGAGCTGATCTTTTCGCATGTTCAGACATTTCTACTATGATGGATGTAGTTGTCATTGACTTACCCCCAGCATATGGAATGCTTTTATCTAGAAAATGGGCAGCTGGCCTAGGTGGATACCTTATGATGGATTTATCATTTATTTGTGTTCCCAACCCTGATGGAGCTTTGATTCGGGTTAACAGAGAGCCTTGTTATAATGAGCATGTTGAATCTTTTGATGAAGGGTTAAAAAACACATACGGGGATGAATTATTAAATAATGCCAAAACTAACCTTGTTGAAGATGAGGATGAATTGTATGAAGTTGATCAAAGTATGTGTATGGTCATGGAAGATTCTGATTCTTTTTGGGAAGACAAGCAAATGATTGAAATAATTAGAAATGATGTTGTTGAGGAAATAGATGAAAATCAACCCCAAGATCACGAACAAAACAATGAAACCATTCAAGAACCTGCTATAGAAAATCACACACTTGAAGGGATTGAGGATGACATAAGAAGTCTAGGAAGAGATGAGAGTCTGCTAGATGATCAAAGCATTGAACAAATTCTCCCAATAGAAAACCTCCATGAACAAACACACAATGAGGAGAACATTGAAAACCCAATACATGAAGATGAGTTTGATGATATTAGGAGGGGAGAAAGAATTCCTTTCACTGTTAGGGAGTGGTTTGCCTTGACCGATCACAATAGAGAGAGAGAAAGACAAGGGCTTGCACCTATTTACCCATGGGAAAACAATCTTGCAACATCTACTAGGGTTGAAACAAACGAAGAGCCTGAAGCTACTTATTATTCCGATACAGAAGATTCTTTATCTCATCTATCTCTAGAAGACGGTAATCTTATTCAAGTCCATGATAACTCTCTAAGTTGGGAAGAGGATGCCCTGATTAATGATGCTCCTGAAGGAGACTATAATCTAAATAACTTTGCTATTTTTCAAACTCCTTCAGAGCCTCAAAGCCATGCTTTATCTACATATCCGCATATCCCTAGTTTCCTCCTACCGTCTGAGTCATCTAGTCATCATACTCATGATCTTTCTCACATTCCTACTTCCTCTACATTTCATTCCGAGTCAGTTTCTCCCAGACTGGAAAACATGGTTGTACCTGTTCCTTCAGGGGAAGGTTCTAGTCATAACACTGTCATATCTAAAGAGCCACTTCCTTTGGAAGAACATAGAGACTTCTTGACTGTAGGTGAGGTTGTTAAAAGAATTATGTCTCCCCATGGGGAAGAGCCAAATGAGGAAATCCAAGAAACGAGAAGGGAAGTTAGGGAAATCCTTGTTGGCACAGTTGCTATTTCTTTAGATGGTGGTCCACCCAGAATGGACGCAGTTCCTTCTAGAAGAAACTCGAAGATTGTCACACCTCAACCGCAAAACCCTGCTGAAATCCATCCCATACCTATTCGTAACATTGGAGTTATTCCTGAGTCAGTCAATAGAAATAATTTTCATACAGGAAGTCAAGTCATCATTCCCAACCATTTATTGCATATAAGATCGGGACAAGCTGACGACATATGGGTTGGACCTTTCACAGTAGAGCGATGCATTGATGGCATGTGCTTTCTGACCACTGGTAGTGGACGACGTATCTTATATCCTGTCCATCAGAGGGACTTAAGGGATCACATCCCTGATCCCACATAGTTGGGATTTCTCTGCTTACATTGCCTGGTAGAGTAGGGTAGGTAGGAAACCAAATAAGCCTACTTAGGCAGTAGTTAGTCTTTTCAGCCATTGAGTCTGGCACCTTTTAGTCTCTAAGCTCCTTTGTAAGCTCCTAGTTTAACTGAGTACCTGTCACTTTTTCTTTTCCTGCACAATAAAACTCAAATTTTGCAAATTATGTTAATTTACTTTTTGCATTTATATTTTATGCATTTATATTTCTGACATAGAGTAGACTTTATTTCAGTTGATTTTATTATTTTTTCCCACACATGCGGCATGAGGTATTTTTCTTTAGATGTTTGTGAATGCAGAAAATAGGTTGCAAGAATAAAAGCTGGAAATAAAATGGTAGAGTGCTGGATCGTGGATTCGAGTAGCAGAGTTCGAGGACCAGAGATTCTGAGGTTCTCAAGCGCTCATTTCAGCAGAGCACTTGTCCCAGCCGGAGCCAGATGTTATCACATATATAGTAGCCGGGCTACCATACATTATTTTTCTCATTCCAGTACACTATTCAGCCAGTTCCCTTGCATTTGAGATGCCGAGATGAGCATTTATATTGGATCACTATCAGATTGTGGACAGCAGTTATATTCCCCATGCCATGACTGAGTTTCAGGACACTCAGAGAGATGCCCGATATAGCCATTATGCCATTGGTACAGAGCAGACAGTAGTGCCCAGAGTTACAGCAGCAGTCCCAGAGGACAGGTGATGGTACAGGTTGATGAGCTTTCAGGTATATGACTCAGCAGGTATACTATTGTGTTACGGTTAGATTGCTTTTATACTTATTCTTATAGCATGTCTTAGCACCTAGTGTCATGATCTGGCGATCATATAGATATTTGGACCTGGTTGACCTATTACACATATATTACTGTCCCTACTCAGACTTAGAAGTTCACTATTCATACTCATTGGTACATACCCTCCTTAGGGAGAATAGAGGTGATCATTACACCATACTATGGCTTGCTAGTGTTGGTTTCATCTTTTCATTGTCTTCATCCATCCGTGGCCTACCTTTTAGATTATTACCTTGATTTGCTACTTGACTAGTGACATGGAGGATCTTTCCCCACTGTAGCCTCTGTACTGGATGAGCTTCCCTGTTTATTGTGTCTCGGCTCTGAGTTGGTGACAAAACTTACCTATGGTGAGTTGGAGTTCCTTGAGAATTTCCCCTAGTCACTAAAGTTGTGTTGGCTAAACCTGAAACCTTTAGTGCTGCCATCAATACAAAATCTGGAAAAAATCAAATGCTATATCTTGTATATGAAAGAAATGCCAAATGAAAATGGCCATGAAAAATAAAATGCTATATCTTTTGGAAAAATTAATACCTAGGTAAACAAGCTGTCCATGACACACCTAGAAGTGCTCAGGTAAACAAGTGCCTTAAAAACACACCTGCAGCAGAAAGCCTAAAATAAATATAAATCTATGCAATGTGTTTGTAAACACACATAGATCAAGGCTATGGAAAACTCAGGCCCAAAAAGCAATGGAACTTAAATGTTATATCTAAACAATTGCTGGCCTTGCTTGTATTATGGATTGTGCGCATCTGTGAAGGTGAATAAACCCTCTTTAAACAACTCATCCATTTGTGAGACACCGCCATTCCCTGTGTTATTGCTCATTCAGTATATACTATGGTGTGTATTCCCTTTCCCTTGCCGAAGTGTCACAAAGTCAAGTCAGTCAAGTCATCCCTTAGCCTAGCCATTTATTTCAGCCTTCACCCTTCACTAGCAAATTGATCACAACTATGAAGTGAGTATGGTCCTGAAAGTCTAGTCTGAGTAATAATAATAATTAACGACACTATATATTTGGATTTAGATCGCCAGTCATGATTACTCTGTGTTATAGAAGCTATTTGAATAAATTGTAAAGCATGTATTAACCTTGACACCTTGCAGCAGCTATGGATGATAGTCTGAGTTGTATTTGGTCTTGGTTAGACCTAGTTTGACCATGGAGGACCATGGGACGTGAGATGTTGGACCTTATGATGATATGGATAGATGATATATGGTCTATGTACACATACAGGATGATTCTATGCAGCAGCTACAGGGTTATGATGATGATTCTGGGGTTACAGCAGTGTTTGTATATATACAGCGCATTATTATTGGCCCTGTTCCGGTATATTGGATATTTATTTTGATCATGCAGAGACTCATATGGTGTATGAGTACACATCTTGGATAGATTTGGACCTTCTGAGTCCAATGGGACAGTTTGTTTTCAGTTCCGGGCACTTTCAGTGATGATTTAGCCTCAGTAGGCTGTCCTAGTGCAGTTTTGGTCTGTTGGAGGCCCTGTCGGAGCAGAGATGACTTTTATCTGGTTGACCTAGGGCGCTGATGATGGAGGGGGTGGTCCAGCCACTTGTTTTTACCATATTACCCCCCTCCCGGACACATTGGTACCCTTACCTTGACAGCGCCATCACTCCAGGAGGCAGTTTGGGCAGTTTCACGCTTCCCGAGGCATTTCAGGATTGGTAGAAATGGCTATTGAGGAAATCGATTTGGGCTACTGAGGCAAAGTTATGGCATGGGATGATCAGTGATGATGGATCGGGACCTTTCACACCTCCTCCTGCAGTTTCAGCTTCATCGGGGCCCGCATCCATCACTTATGGCACTTTCTGTGGATATTTTGGGTCTTTTGAGGACCACGACTTCACCTTGGAGATACACTACTTCACCTTGGAGGCACGATTTGGTACTTTCATGATTATTTATGGGTTATTGTGCCATGGGGATTGACCAAGGAGGGATAAAATTACCCCTTGGACCCACCATGAGCCTCTTATGATATTTTGTCATCATGATTTGGTGGGATTCCCCTCTCCTAGGGCGACTTTGTCCACTTATGTTATATTTTATGTGTGATCCATGTATTATGTTGTTGAGCTCATCTCAACCATTGATTAGACATTTGTATCTTTTAATCTTAGCCACTCATTCAAAAAGTGGTTAGGGTTTTGGTGCCTCTCCTTCCTATTTAAAGGAGAGAGCCTCTCATTGTAAAGGGACTTTTGGCTCTGGATTATTGGAATAGAAAATTATTATTGCATCTATCTCCAATGTTGTGGTGAATGTTTTTGGTGTTCGTTCGTTGGTTCTTCCTTTGCACTGAGTTATTGGAGATCTTGTTTGCCATATCTATTGTACCACGATTTTGCATCTACAGGTGGAGGCCGATTTGCTTGGAGGAGGAGGTATTGGTAGGGGAAGACTCTCCCTACTTCTTCTTTGGAGCTCTTCGTTGGTAACAGGGAGTATTACTGTCCCAGGACCTTCTATTTCATGTTACTATTTGCATTTCTCTTGTATTTCTTCCATGCTTGATCTTACTGATTGAATTTCATTCCTTGGTTTGACAGGTAGAGGAAGGCGCACTTGTGGACTAGGGCATCAACTTGGCAAGCAAATCAACAATCTCTCATTTGATCTCTGCGGGAATCTTCCTCAACATCAAGGCATCTCAACCACATCATTCAGGTATGATCTCAAGGTAAGTTCTATCTCCATAGTCTATCCAATTGTCAAAAACTCTTAAAACCCTAATTAATTAAAACCCCAATTTTGCATTTTCTTAGATCTACTGAGATCTAGTGGGTTGTTGGGCATGATATTGAAAACCCACCTCTATAGCATCCACGGCATCCCGGATCTATAGTTTGGTGAGGATTGGCTCCCGTTTGATCCCTCTCCCAAGCCAACCTAGCTTCTCCCAAGGAAGGCGCACTTCACCATTTGAGCAGGTTGACCTAGATCTAAGCGATGGGTGTTTGAGATTTCACTTGTTTTGACATTTACACATCAAATAACATACACCCAGGTTGTCCCTTTCTTGAAAATCACCTTGTGGGCCCCATTCCACATTTTAAGGGATTTAATCCCCATTTTGGACCACTTGGAACACTAAAACTCAGATCTACAAAGATCTAACCGGTGGATTGCCACAAAATTATAGATCCATATCCCTACTTGACTGATCTACCCGGATCTAAAGTTTGGATGCCATCCGACATGATTTGACCCACCTAAACCCCGATTCAAGCCTCCTTAGGGAAAGTCGCACCACCTTGGAGAAGTGAGTTCACTCACTTCGAGGAACTGGGTACTTGAGATTTTTGCAGATCCGGATTCAGAATAATTCAAAACCTAGGTCTAGACTGTCACTTTGTCAATTCCTGCCTTGGGGATTGCATTCCTTGTTTTTAGGGATTGTGGTCCACTTGGGTCAAACCTAGATCTAGACACATTTATCCATCAAGGCCTATACTACCCACTTATCTCATGTTGTAGGAGTCCTAAACCATAAAGTCAACCCTACTTTGACTCCACTTCCCAATTCCCAAGGCACTGGTTTATCTCCAAGTCAACCCACTCTCCTAGATTGTTGGATTGACTTGTGGTTTGACTTTTGCATGGTGAACTATACCTTTGAAGACATCATGGACTATGGTCAAAATTGTCTCATGTACTAGTTAGCCCCAGTCTGACCCCTAAACAACCCTGCATTGGACACGTTTCCCAATGCAGTGGATCTTTTGACATTGACCTAGTACACTAGCCCTAGATCTCACTTTAAACATTGTAAGTCACTCTCACATCAACTACAAACCAAAGATACATCTATTGAACCCCTCACTTGACTTGTGACTTCATCCTTAGGTCTAGGATAAACCATACACCTAACTTCACTTGGAAATACCCTGATTTGGTGTCTTGGTTTTGATCTCTCCTGTCGGGAGTAGATCGGGTCTCCCCCTTTGTTGTCTGGGCTAGATAACATAAAGTGAAGGTTGCCTCGACTGGCGTGACAACCATATACTTTGGAGGTCGAGGTGATCGTGGTTGCACCTTTCCAGTTGCCCTTCCCTATTGCCATCCATGACTGGATCCTTCCATAGGGGTAACTACAGTTTAGGTGATAACAATACCCTTGCATGCAATTTTTTCATGACAAGCTTTTTAATTAAAATGCATGCAAAAAGTGAGTTTTTGCATGCACTCATTTTAGGTTTTTGGTAAACCTAATTGATCAGTGAAATGTTAAAAGGAGGCAGGAGGTCACCGACAGAGGTTATTCTTCATACTTATCAGAGAGAGATTAGTTTGGAGTGAGGGAGACTTGTGCATGCAAAGTGGGCACCTTTCTAAAAGAGAGAGGAGTTCTGTAGGAGGGAGAGTGAGGGGATCTAAGCTAAATCAGTCCTCACTTGATCAGAGGCACTTGTTTGCTATTGACTGTGGGCTGAGAGAGCAGCACAGAGGAGATTCTTCACTGTTTTCAGGTTGGGCGACCTTCCTGAGAGAGGAGGGCACACTTTCTAAGGAGAGAAGGTTGTTGTGGAACTGGATTGAGGATTGAACAGCTAAGACTTCCGGAGTAGGTCTTCCTTAGTGATTGAGGAAGAACTGTGACGATCAGGGATCAGATCGGCTGAGATCTGGCTAAGGGTGACTTTTCAATGTTGGAGGAGGGGTGCACTTTTCCATGCAAAGAGAGGGGCGCATTATTCAGATCTAGACCACAGGCCTTCATCTTTGACATAAAAGATTAGGGCTGTGGAGTGAGAGAGGTAGTACAGGAAGAGACTGACTTGCAGATAGATTCAAATCCGAACAGACAGTTGGGGCCCATTTCCCATGTGCATGCAAATCTAGGGTTTTGATACCCGTCCGGTTCGGTTGTATTCTTTTGAAGTTTTGTATGTATTTATCTTCTTCTTACTTTGCTCTCGGTTCGAGATAGAAGAAAACCCCCATTAGAGTTTGTTTTCCCATTAGGGTTTGCAGGGTATATGTTAAGTTTAGCATAAAATTCACAACAAGAGCATAATAAGGATCACTGAAAGAAACACAATCACAAGATAGACACAGATTTATCCTAGGAAACCCTCATGGGGTAGAAAACCCATCAAAACTTCCTCAATATAGATGACCAACAAATACAAGGATGTAATCCCCAAACAAGAGCTCCTTCTCCTCCTTCGCAGATCTCTCTCTCTCTCCTATGCAAGTTCACAAGTGAGTGAGTGTGTGTTAAATGAGGAACACACCTCCTCTATTTATACTTTACTTCACTTGACTTTTAACCCTAACTGGGCCGACTTCTCCTAGGAGAGTCTAATAACCCCTAACAACTTAACTTAGGGCCAACCTCACTAGGAGAGTCTAATAACCCTAGTTATAACATCCCGACGGAGGAATAAAACATCTCCGGATGAATAATCATATCCCGACGGAGGAATGAAATTATGAAACATCTCCGGATAATAAAGAACGAATAGAATATTCTTAGAAGTTACAATATTTCAACACTCCCCCTTAACGAGAAGGATATTCTAACAACATCTGCAGGAGCAAGGAGTCATCAACAACATCATAGTGATACATCTATAAATCATTAGAAGTTTTCTTCAATCATCATCAGTAACTCGAACAGCTACTGGAACATCTTCAATATCTTCAATACTGAAACATCAACATCTTCAATACTGAGTCTTCATCTTCTGCAGCACTCGATCACTCGATTGTCTACAGCAACATCTGGATCTCCCAATCAACAACATCATCATCTGGATCTCTCGATCAACAGCATCGTCTGGATCTCTCGATCAACAGCATCATCATCTGGATCTCTCGATCAACAGCATCGTCTAGATCTCTCGATCAACAGCATCATCATCTGGATCTCTCGATCAACAGCATCATCTGGATCTCTCGATCAACGGTATCATCAGCATCATAATCTGCAACAAATGATCCAATTACGGGATGATCAATCCCTCTCACTTTAGGACATAAGTCCAAGGATGATACAATCCTGATCCACTTACAGGATGATCAATCCCTATCAATTTAAGACACCATATCATGTCTAGGGACGATGCAATCCACTCATCAACTTAGACAAAGTCTAAGGACCACTTCTCGAAGACACAGGCCTTCGGATCCATATAGGACTAAAGTCCAGGGATGATGTAGTCCACTCGTCCACTTAGACAAAGTCTAAGGATCACTTCTCGAAGACACAGGTCTCCGGATCCATTTAGGACTAAAGTCCAGGGATGATGCAATCCACTCGTCCACTTGGACAAAGTCTAAGGACCACTTCTCAAAGACACAGGTCTCCAGATCCATTTAGGACTAAAGTCCAGGGATTATGCAATCCACTCCTCAACTTAGACAAAGTCTAAGGACCACTTCTCAAAGACACAAGTCTCCGGATCCATTTAGGACTAAATTCCAAGGATGATGTAATCCACTCGTCCACTTAGACAAAGTCTAAGGACGACTTTTCGAAGACGCAGGTCTCCGGATCCATTTAGGACTAAAGTCTAGGGATGATGCAATCCACTCGTCAACTTAGACCAAGTCTAAGGACCACTCATCGACCTCATCATCGGTACAGGTATCCTCATCGTCGGTACAGGTATCCTCATCGTCGGAACAGGTATCCTCATCATCGACCTCATCGTCGATCCAAATATCATCATCGACCATATCACTCCCCCTTTTGAGTAGGGTCCTTCTGAACTACACCAAGCTTGTCTCGAAAATACTCAAACTTTACTCGAGACAGAGGTTTGGTCAATATATCTGCAACTTGTTCATCAGTGCTCACATACTGTAGCTTTATAGCTCCTTTTTGCACCATATCCCGTATGTAGAAATATCAGATTTCTATGTGCTTTGACTTATCATGGAACATTGGATTCTCCGTCATCTTGATACAACTCTGGTTGTCACATAGGATCACAGTGGAGTCCATCTCTAAGTCAAATAGTCCTGATAACAACTTCTGAAGCCATATGGCTTCAAAACTAGCAAAGCAAGCTGCTATATATTCCGCTTCAGCTGTGCTAAGAGCCACACTGGACTGCTTCCTGCTAAACCACAAGATCATAGCAGATCCCAAACAATAACATCCACCCAATGTGCTCTTTCTATCTGAGACACTTCCAGCCCAATCTGCATCTGTATAACCATACAGTCTAAAGTCATGATCTCCAAGATAATATAGACCAAACTCTATCGTACCTTTTAGGTACCTCATCACATGCTTTGCAGCTATTAGGTGAACACGTCTAGGCTCAACTAGATACTGACTTGAGGTGTTCACAGCAAAGCATATATCTGGCCTGGTATTCATCAGATACATCAATGATACAATAATCTGTCTGTATTGAGTTATATCCACTAATTCTAATGATTCATCAGCTAGCAACTTCAGGTTGGTATCCATGGGAGTGGCCATGGCTTTACATTCCAACATATAAAATATTTTCAAGATTTCCACTGCATACTTTCCCTGGTTGAGAAAGACCTTGCCATACTTCCAAACCTAGGAATTAATGCATCAATCCGAGATCTTTCATCTCAAATTCTGTATCTAGCTTCTTCTTGCTTTCCATGATCTGTTTCTCATTTCCTGTCAAAAATAGATCATCCACATACAGTAATAGTATGACAGGTTCATCATTCATAACCTTAAGGTAAAGGTCATGATCGGCTTTACTTTTGGTAAATCCCAAGCTTGTCAAGAAGCTATCAATTCTCCCATACCAAGCTCTAGGAGCTTGTTTCAGTCCGTATAGAGCTTTCTTCAACTTGCATACGTGAGTTCTTCTATTTTCAACTTCAAATCCTTGTGGTTGTTCTATGTATACTTCCTCCTCAATCCATTCAGGAATGTTGTCTTCACATCCATCTGGTGTAATCTCCACTTCATCATGGATGCAAGTGCCATGATGGTTCTAATGGAAGTGTACCTTGTAACTGGTGCAAATGTTTCTTCATAGTCAATTCCCTCTTTCTGAGAGAATCCCCTGGCCATAAACCTTGCCTTATACTTTTCAATGCTACCATCAGCAGCATGCTTTATCTTGTATATCCATTTGGAGGATACCACACTCTTGTCTTTTGGTTTGGGAACTACATCCCAAACACCATTCTTCATTATTGATTGGTACTCCTTCATTATTGCTTCTACCCATTCTTTCTTTTGAACTACTTCTTCATAATTGGTAGGTTCTTGATCTACAAGATCACACATCAAAGCCACATCGTTGGAAAAGGGCTTTGGTTTCTTGCTTACTCTTGTGGAGCCTTCTGGAGCTCCATACTTTTCTGCTTCCTGTATAATTTCTCTTGCCCATGTTGGCTTTCTCTTCCGTGATATGTTCATAGGTGGGGGTTCTTGAGGTTCTATCATATCATGGTCTTCTGGTGTTTCTTCTTCAAGGGAGGGAGCAGCTTCTGTATTTCTAGGAGGTATATCTTCTTCATATACTTCTTCATACTAGCACTTTCTAGATCTTTTGAGAGCAGCTTCTTCATCAAAGGTTACATCTCTACTAATTTCCATGTGATGGAATCCTAGGATGTATATTATGAATGCCTTGGATACTTCACAATACCCAACAAATATCCCCTTCTTTCCGGAAGGGTCGAACTTAGATCTTTTCTCTTTTGGTATGTGAACATATACGGGGCACCCAAATATCTTGAGGTGGCTTACCTCAAGCTTCTTCCCTGTGAACACTTCTTCTGGAGTCTTGAATCCAAGGGCACTATGAGACAATCTATTTTGTACACAGACTGTCGTCCTTGCTGCTTCAGCCCATAGATGCATAGGAATATCTTGATCATGTATCATTGTCTTCACTGCTTCCATAATGGTTCTATTCTTTCTTTCTGCAACACCATTTTGTTGAGGATTGTAGGGAGTGGTTAGTTCCCTCTTAAATCCAGCTTCTTTACAAAAGACTTCGCAATCCTTTGAAGTATATTCTCCACCATTATCTGTTCTGAGTGTCTTGATTCTTCTTTCTGAATGATTTTCTATCAAGGCTTTGAATTCCTTGAATTTTCCAAATACTTCATCTTTTCCTTTTAGGAAATATATCCAAGTTTTTCTTGAATAGTTATCAATAAATGTAAGGTAATATTCATAGCCACTCAAAGATGGGGAGGACATTGGATCACATACATCTGAATGGATCAATTCCAAAGTACCTTTAGTCTTTGTTTCACTCTTTGGAAATGGATTCTTGATATTCTTCCCTTTTGCACATCCTTTGCAAGTGCCTTCATGATCAATCTTCAAATCTGGTAGTCCTGTTACTACTTTGCTCACATAGGGTAGTGCTTTGTAGTTGATATGAGCAAGCCGTTTATGCCATAGCTCACTTGGGCTAGTGGCTTCATGAACAAGGGCTGCTTTTGAATGTTCCTTGAGTTTATATAGCCCTCCTTCTTCTTCATCAATGACAACTGCATCCTCAATTGATTTTCACATGAGTACTTGTCCATCTATGAATGCAACCCTATAACCTTTCTTATCTAATAATGAGATAGAAAGTAAGTTCTTCTTTAATTTTGGTACATATAAAACTTCCTTCATCTTCATGGGGGTTCCAGAATCAAGCTTGTAGCTTGCTTCAACAATTCCTTTGATGAGATATTGGTAATCATCTCCTAATGATACCTTTTGTGGAGAGGTTCTTTCTTCAAGTCTTGACAAAGTTTTCTTTTGTCCCGTCATGTGCTTGGAAGCACCACTATCAATAAGCCATGTGTCTTCTCTGGGTGTTATGGACCCAGAAAGTGCAGAGAATAGAACATATTCTTTTGCATCTTCTTCTTCTACCTTAGCTCTTTTTCTTTGAGGTCTTTCCTCTTCTTCTTCTTCACTATCATCTTCTGCTAGATGTGTTTTGTGTCTTATGTGGTGGAAACCCTTCTTTTCTTTGAAGGACAATTTCTAGCAATGTGTCCTATTTTGTGACAATTGAAACATTGGAATGAAGAGATCTCTTTCTGGATTGGTTCTTCTTTTATTTTGAAACCTTTGTGGAGGTTGAGACTCCTTGTGGATTTCCTTCTTGAAGTTGGATTGACTTCTTCTTCTCTTGGTATGGGTGGCTAATGCTTGATTATCTTCTTTGAGTAAAGCTTCGCTATTGGCTACTCTAGCCTCTTCTTGAATGCAATCCTCCCATACAATATCAAACTTCATGCTTTCCTTTCTGGCACACATTGCCTGGATGAATCAATGCCAAGGTTGGATGAATCAATGCCAAGGTCTAGTGAGACCATTGAGAGCAGTCATGATTAGTTCATCTTCATCAAGGGAGTCTCCAATGGCTTCTAGATGTTCCTTGAACTGGGAGACCCTTGTGAAATAATTTTGAATGGATTCTCCTTGACTCATCTTGGTGCTCTTTAATTGAGCTCTTAGATTCATCTTCTTGTTGATGTTCCTTCCTTCATACATTGTGGCTAGGGCATCATACATTTCTTTTGGGGTCTTCTTGGATGACACTTGAGGGATCAAGTGGTCTTTGATGGAATCAACAATGATTCTCTTTTCTCTAATCACGTCCTTCTTGTACTTCTCTTTAGCTTCATCTTCCGCAAGTTCTACAACTTCATCTTTGATGTATTGGACAAGGTCATTCTCTTCAAGAATGAGGCCAATCTTATATTTCTATGCCCGAAAATTCTCTATGCCCTCTAGCTTATCCTCAAGCTTAGTGCTTGGGGCCATCTTATCTAGGAGGTCACCAAAAATTGAAAATTCTCAAAATGCAAAACAAACCTTACCAGGAGATGTGCTTAACTGAATTGAGTTGACTGGTGTACTTGGTTTCTGAAAACTTCAACTTTTCACCCTTCAAACTTGACCAGCGAATTTCGGATCTGCAACAGGTTTTCTGGTTCACTGGTTTACTGGTTCACAGCTTTTCTGGTTCACTGGTTCACTGGCTCGCAGCTTTTTTGGTTCACTGGCTTGCAGTTTTTCTGGTTCACTGGTTTACTGGCTCGCAGCTTTTCTAGTTCACTGGTTCGCAGTTTTTCTGGTTCTTCTGGTCCAGGAGTCAAACTAGGGTTTGACTTATCCTGGGGTTCTACCCACTCAAAAACTTCGATCTAGGGCTCAAAATTTCGCTTGAGGAGGAACATCTAGTCATGCAATCAGATTCCAAAAATTCCAACTTTGCAGAAACCCTAATTTTTCACCGAAGGAAGAAGAGAGAGATTTTGACCTTGTGAAAGATGTCCTATTCAGGCTAGCTCTGATACCATGTTAAGTTTAGCATAAAATTCACAACAAGAGCATAATAAGGATCACTGAAAGAAACACAATCATAAGAAAGACACAGATTTATCCTGGGAAACCCTCATGGGGTAGAAAACCTAGCAAAACTTCCTCACTATAGATGACCAACAAATATAAGGATGTAATCCCCAAGCAAGAGCTCCTTGTCCTCCTTGGCAGATCTCTCTCTCTCCTATGTGAGTTCACAAGTGAGTGAGTGTGTGTTAAATGAGGAACACACCTCCTCTATTTATACTTTACTTCACTTGACTTTTAACCCTAACTGGGCCGACTTCTCCTAGGAAAGTCTAATAACCCCTAACAACTTAACTCAGGGCCAACCTCACAAGGAGAGTCTAATAACCCTAGTTATAACATCCCGACGGAGGAATAAAACATCTCCGAATGAATAATAATATCATCCCAACGGAGGAATGAAGCATCTCCGGATAATAAAGGACATGTTATCACATATATAGTAGCCGGGCTACCATACATTATTTTTCTCATTCCAGTACACTATTCAGCCAGTTCCCTTGCATTTTGAGAGGCCGAGATGAGCATCTTTATTGGATTACTATCAGATTGTGGACAACAGTTGTATTCCCCATGCCATGACTGAGTTTCAGGACACTCAGAGAGATGACCGATGTAGCCATTATATCAGTGGTACAGAGCAGACAGTAGTGCCCAGAGTTACAGCAGCAGTCTCAGAGGACAGATGATGGTACAGGTTGATGAGCTTTCAGGTATATGACTCAGCAGGTATATCATGGTATTATGGTTAGATTGCTTTTATACTTATTCTTATAGCATGTCTTAGCACTTAGTGTCATGATCTGGCGATCATATAGATATTTGGACCTGGTTGACCTATTATATATATATTACTGTCCCTACTCAGACTTAGAAGTTCACTATTCATACTCATTGGTACATACCCTCCTTAGGGAGAATAGAGGTGATCATTCAACCATACCTTGGCTTGCTAGTGTTGGCTTCATCTTTTCATTGTCTTCATCCATCCATGGCCTACCTTTTAGATTATCACCCTGACTTACTACTTGACTAGTGGCATGGAGGACCTTTCCCCACTGTAGCCTCTGTATTGGATGAGCTTCCCTGTTTATTGTGTCTCGGCTCTGAGTTGGTGACAAAACTTACCTATGGTGAGTTGGAGTTCCTTGTGAATTCCCCCTAGTCATTAAAGTTGTGTTGGCTAAACCTGAAACTTTTAGTGCTGCCATGAATACAAAATCTGGAAAAATGAAATGCTATATCTTGTATGTGAAAGAAATGCCAATTGAAAATGGCCATGAAAAATAAAATGTTATATCTTTTGGAAAAATAAATACCTAGGTAAACAAGTTGTCCATGACACACCTAGAAGTGCTCAGGTAAACAAGTGCCTTAAAAACACACCTGCAGCAGAAAGCCTAAAAATAAATGTAAATCTATGCAATGTGTTTGTAAACACACATAGATCAAGGCTATGGAAACTTCAGGCCCAAAAAGCAATGGAACTTAAATGTTATATCTAAATAATTGCTGGCCTTGCTTGTATTATGGATTGTGCGCATCTGTGAAGGTGAATAAACCCTCTTTAAACAACTCATCCATTTGTGAGACACCGCCATTCCCTGTGTTATTGCTCATTCAGTATATACTATGGTGTGTATTCCCTTTCCCTTGCCAAAGTGTCACAAAGTCAAGTCAGTCAAGTCATCCCTTGGCCTAGCCAGTTAATTTAAGCCTTCACCCTTCACTAGCAAATTGATCACAACTATGAAGTGAGTATGGTCCTGAAAGTCTAGTTTGAGTAATAATAATAATTAACGACACTATATATTTGGATTTAGATCGCCAGTCATGATTACTCTGTGTTATAATTGTTATTCGAATAAGTTGTAGAGCATGTATTAACCTTGACACCTTGCAGCAGCTATGGATGATGGTCTGAGTTGTATTTGGTCTTGGTTAGACCTAGTTTGACCATGGAGGACCATGGGACATGAGATGTTAGACCTTATGATGATATGGATAGATGATGTATGGTCTATGTACACATACATGATGATTCTATGCAGCAGCTACAGGGTTATGATGATGATTCTTGGGATACAGCAGTGTTTGGTCATTTACAGATCATTATTATTGGCCTTGTTCCGGTACATTGGATATTTATTTTGATCATGCAGAGATTCATATGGTGTATGAGTACACATCTTGGATGGATTTGGACCTTCTGAGTCCAATGGGACAGTTTGTTTTCAGTTCCGGGCACTTACAGTGATGATTTAGCCTCAGTAGGCTGTCCTAGTGCAGTTTTGGTCTGTTGGAGGCCCTGTCGGAGCAGAGATGACTTTTATCCGGTTGACCTAGGGCGCTGATGATGGAGGGGGTGGTCCAGCCACTTGTTTTTACCATATTACCCCCCTCCCGGACACATTGGTGCCCTCACCTTGACAGCGCCATCACTCCAGGAGGCTGTTTGGGCAGTTTCACGCTTCCCGAGGCATTTCAGGATTGGTAGAAATGGCTATTGAGGAAATCGATTTGGGCTACTGAGGCAAAGTTATGGCATGGGATGATCAGTGATGATAGATCGGGGTCTTCCACACCTTCTCCAGCAGTTTCAGCTTCATCGGGGCCCGCATCCATCACTTATGGCACTTTCTGTGGATTTTTGAGGTCTTTTGAGGACCACGACTTCACTAGGGAGGCACGATTTGGTACTTTCATGATTATTTATTGGTTATTGTGCCATGGGGATTGACCAAGGAGGGATAAAATTACCCCTTGGACCCACCATGAGCCTCTTATGATATTTTGTCATCATGATTTGGTGGGATTCCCCTCTCCTAGGGCGACTTTGTCCACTTATGTTATATTTTATGTGTGATCCATGTATTATGTTGTTGAGCTCATCTCAACCATTGATTAGACATTTGTATCTTTTAATCTTAGCCACTCATTCAAAAAGTGGTTAGGGTTTTGGTGCCTCTCCTTCCTATTTAAAGGAGAGAGCCTCTCATTGTAAAGGGTCTTTGGCTCTTGGATTATTGGTATAGAAAAATATTCTTGTGGAAATTCTTGTGGTCTCCTTTGCATCTGGTGTTCTTAGATGGTGATTGGAAAGTCTATTGCAACCTAGCATTTGGAAATTGTGGCAAGATCTATATTTTTTTGGAAATCATTGTTTGTCTACAGGAGGGCGACTTCAACAAGGGCGATTTTGCAAGGCTTCTTCAAATCGACTTTCTTGGCATTCGCTTGTATCAGGGGGTTATCATTAGTATCATTGTGATCTATGCTATCTTTCTGTTACTTCTTTTGTGGCATTAGTCTTATCTCTTGATGCATCAAATCTGATATTGTTGACGTTTGTTGTGCAGGAGAGAGGGCGCATTGGCTTCTTGGACAAAATCGATTTGCATAGAAACTACCTCAAAGCTTCCAAATTGATCGGGATTGCATAGATCATCATCATCAAGGCATCTACAAGGTTATCCAGGTAAGATCCACAGGTTTGTTTCTCTTTCCTTTATCCAATCCATTGACATAACTCATAAATTGTTAAAACCCTAAATACTTCAAAACCCCCATTTTACATTTTCTCAGATCTACTTAGATCTAGTGGGTTGTTGGGCATGATATTGAAAACCCACCTCTATAGCATCCACGGCATCCCGGATCTATAGTTTGGTGAGGATTGGCTTCCGTTTGACCCCTCTCCCAAGCCAACTTAGCTTCTCCCAAGGAAGGCGCACTTCACCATTTGAGCAAGTTGACCTAGATCTAGTTGATGGGTGTTTGAGATTCCACTTGATTTGACATCTACACATCAAATAACATACACCCAGGTTGTCCCTTTCTTGAAATTCACCTTGTGGGCCCCATTCCACATTTTAAGGGATTTAATCCCCATTTTGGACCACTTGGAACACTTAAACTCAGATCTACTAAGATCTAACCGGTGGATTGCCACGAAATTATAGATCCATATTCCTACCTGACCGATCTACTAGGATCTAAAGTTTGGATGCCATCCGACATGATTTGACCCACCTAAACCCCAATTGAAGCCTCCTTGGGTAAAGTCGCACCACCTTGGAGAAGTGAGTTCACTCACTTCTAGGAACTGGGTACTTGAGATTATTGCAGATCTTAAACCGGAATAATTCAAAACCTAGGTCTAGACTGTCACTTTGTCAAATCTTGCCTTGGGGACTGCATTCCTTGTTTTAAGGGATTGTGGTCCACTTGGGTTAAACCTAGATCTAGACACATTTAACCATCAAGACCTATACTGTCCACTTATCTCATGTTGTAGGAGTCCTAAACCATAAGTCAACCCCACTTTGACTCCACTTCCCAATTCCCAAGGCACTGGTTTCTCTACAAGGTAATTCAACTTTCCTAGACTGTTGGATTGACTTGTGGTTTGACTTAAGCATGGTAAACTATACCTTTGAAGACATCATAAACCATGGTCAAACTTGTCTCATGTACTAGTTAGCCCCAATACAACCCTTAACTATCCTGCTTTGGACACGGCTCCCAAGGCAGTGGATCTTTTGACATTGAACTAGTACACTAGCCCTAGATCTCACTACAAACATTATAAGTCACTCATACATTCAACTATGAACCAAAGCTATATCTATTAAACCCCTCACTTGGCTTGTGACTTCATCCTTAGGTCTAGGATAAACCATACACCTAACTTCACCTAGAAATACCCTGATTTGGTGTCTTGGTTTTGATCTCTCCTGTCGGGAGTAGATCGGGTCTCCCCCTTTGTTGTCTGGGCTAGATAACATAAAGCGAAGGTTGCCTCGACTGGCGTGACAACCATACATATTGGAGGTCGAGGTGATCGTGGTTGCACCTTTGAGTTGCCCTTCCCTATTGCTATCCATGACTGGATCCATCCATAGGGGTAACTACATCTTAGGTGATAACATTTTGGCGCCGTTGCCGGGGACGCAATAGGCTTACCTTGGAAAAGCTAGTAGTCCTTCCCGCATATACAACGACACATATCTTGATAGAAGAGTTAAATCTACCTGGCGACTCCCAATCGTGACTCCGCTGAGGAGCGAGCTCATTTACATCCTTAAAACACTTAGAACTATGCCTTGTGTCACTAATTCAGAGAACGATATGATTTTGAAAATGATGACCGAAATGAGTGGTTTAATCCGAAACCTGAATGGGGTAGTTCTCAGAAAACAAAGAGAAAATATTGAAAAATATAAACCTTTTTCTAGGACCTTGGAGGGTGTGTATGCCAATGAATGTCTTCAAACTAAGCCCACTTCTGATGGCAGAGTAGTAACTAGGTCTCAGGCAAAGAATAACGCGAAAGACATAGATAAGAACAAAACCAGTCTAAAAGAAACTTCACTGGACCAAAGAAATACCACCCGTAGGGTCCCCACTCAAACTCCAAACATTTCTCCTAAAGGAATTTTAAAGAAAAATGATCAACCCAGAAGGTTATCCCCTCAAGTCACCAAGAAGGTAATAAGTTCAAATCCTGCTAAACCCCATGCTAGGGATCCAGTACAAAGAAAACAAGAGAGTATTCCTAGCAAAGAGATATCTCCTATAACACAAGAAAAGCTAAATTCGAACATATTGGGAAAACTCTCAGGATCTTCTGTCATGGTATCTTTAAAAGATTTGGTAGTTATTCCTTCCGTTAGAACACAGGTAATGCATTTATTGGGTTTAAAGATGAATACCAAGGACAAAGAAAAGGCTTGCAATTTAAAGATTGATTTGAGTAATTTCGTATCCAAACCCAATATCCCTGTGCCCTTGGAGGAACTTCTGAAAATCCCTTCATACTTCAATCAAGCAACTAAATTCCTAGGAATCGAGCCCAAAATCAAGAATCCTGTGAAAATGACGGTTGAGGATGATCCCCTCATCATGATTCAAAGTGTAATTGATAAAGGTAGGGGTCACCCCCCCTTTTATATTGCTTTGGAGATAAATCAATTGATATTGCATAACTGTATGTTAGACTCAGGAGCAGAAGTAAACATTATGCCTCTTAAGGTCATGGAACAATTGGAGTTAAAACCATCCAGAGAATATAGAAATGTGTGCGGGATGGATTCCAGGCCTGTTGAGTCAAAAGGTATGATTGAAAACCTCAAAATGAAACTAGCTGCTTACCCTGCAATTGAAATAAGTATGAATGTCCTAGTTTTAGACATTCCTGACGCATGGGGGATGTTGCTATCAAGGGAATGGGCTGCCAAATTAGGAGGAAGTATCCAAATGGATTTATCTTACGCGACCATCCCTATAGGAGAAAAGGCTACCTATAGATTGATGAATGAAAAACCTATGACAAAACACGTAGAAACACCCGACTACTTGTTTGAAGACGCTATGCGTCCCACTGAGGAAGTTGGAAACTATATGGTGATGGCCAACTATTGGGAAGAACCCCGACAGCACCCTTTCCCTCCTAGTCAAGTTTGGAAAATGCATTTTGATGGGGCAAAGTCTAGGCATGGTGTTGGAGTTGGGATTGTCCTTACATCTCCTTCTGGTGAAGAAAAATTGTTTGCATACCGTCTTGAATTTGATTGCACAAACAATGTAGCTGAGTATGAGGCATTGCTTTTAGGTTTAGAAATTTGTCGTGAACAAAAGATCAAATGTCTAAATGTAACTGGAGATTCTGATTTGATTGTATCCCAAGTGAAGAACCAGTTTGCAGCCAAAAATAATAGGCTTAGGGATTATCGAAATGCTGTTTGGGACACTATAGAAATGTTTGATGCCTTTGCAATACGAGCAGTCCCAAGAGAAGAAAATACCCTGGCTGATGCATTATCAGTAATAGCATGCACCTTTGAAACTCCTGATCATCTTAAAAATAAAGAATGTAAGGTTGAAGTAATATTTAGACCTTCCGTCCCTGATAATCAAGATCATTGGCAAGTCTTTGATTCTAATGCACAAATCATTGCATTCTTACAAAACCATGAAAGCTTTCAGAATTGCAATGTGAATCTAGAAGACAAATCAAGCGGTTGTTCCATTCAAGATCTTGATGTTATGAAACTAGCAATACCTCTGGAGAAAAATTTCAACAGACATGATGAATACAAGGGTAAGAGAGCTGAACCGGTAGATGAGGTTATAGAGATAAATATTGGAACTTCAGTTTCTCCCAAAATGATTAGGATAGGAAAGAATGCCTCCCCAGAAGAAAGAAAGGCGATTGTAAATCTAATTAGGAAGTATCGAGATATTTTTGCTTGGGCATATGACGAACTCAGAACTTTTGACCCTGAAGTTATTGAGCATACTATCCCTTTGCATGAAGGAGCTAAACCTTATAGGCAAAAGTTAAGAAATGTCAATCCAAAACTTGCTCCCTTAATTAAGAAAGAGCTTGAGAAGATGCTAGCAGCCGGAATTATCCAACCTGTTCGACACACTACTTGGGTTTCTAACCCAGTGATTGTGAGAAAGAAAAGTGGTGAAATCAGGATATGTATTGATTTCAGAAACCTAAACCAAGCATCCCTCAAGGACAATTACCCTTTGCCAAATATGGAAAATCTGTTGCAAAGTGTTACTGGGGCAGGTATGTTGTCAATGTTGGATGGTTTTTCGGGGTATAATCAGGTACGTATTAGAAAGGAAGACAGAAATAAAACAACCTTTACTACTCCATGGGGAACTTTCCAATATATAAGAATGCCATTCGGATTATTAAACGCCGGTTCCACTTTTCAAAGGGCTATGGATCAAGCATTTAGTGATTTGATTGGGAAAATCATTGCCATTTATCAGGATGACCTAACAGTGTGTTCAAAGGAACGAGGAGACCATATCGAACATTTGAGAAGAGTTTTTGAACGTTGCAGAAAATTTGGTATATCATTAAATCCCAAAAAATCAACTTTCGGAGTAGATGAAGGTAAGCTATTAGGACACATTGTGTCAAAAGAAGGTATCAGAATCGACCCAGAACGTGTCCAGGCTATCAATGCTATTGCAGCACCTCATAATGTGGCCACCTTGCAATCTTTCTTTGGCAAAATAAACTTCGTTCGAAGATTCATTCCAAACCTAGCAGAATTAGCCAAACCATTGAATGCCCTTCTCAAAAAGGATGTGAAGTTTGTTTGGGATAAAGAATGTGAATCATCTTTCACCAAGCTTAAGAAGGCCATTTCAACCTTCCCGGTACTAGCTTGTCCTGATTACAATAAAGAGTTCATGATTTACTCATATGCTTCTGAAGATACTATTGCTGGTGTGTTATTACAAAAGAACAATGAAAACCATGAACAACCTATAGCCTTTATGAGTAAGAACTTGAGAGATGCCGAACTGAAATATACCACAACTGAAAAGCAAGCTTATGCCTTAGTTAAAGCCTTGAAACATTTCAGAACCTACGTGGGGTATTCCAAAATTAAAGCATATGTGCCTTATCAAGCAGTAAAGGATGTTCTATCACAAGCAGATGGCATAGGTGTAAGAGGAAATTGGATTTCACGTATACAAGAATATGATCTAGAGATTAAGCCAATTAAGATTGTGAAAGGTCAAGGGTTAGCTCAACTTCTAACTGAAAAGGGAGGAAGGATGGTAAACATGATAAGTGAAAGGAATCCTTCTATTTTAAACATTGATGAAGAGCATGAATGGTACAAAGATATCGTATATTTTTTGAGGAACTTGTCATGCCCTGATCACCTGGTGGATCATCAAAGAAGGGCATTAAGGCTAAAAGCTGAAAAGTATGTTTTAACCCAGGATGGATTAGGATGGAGGAACCCTGATGGGATAATCTTGAAATGTGTCAACCTAGAGGAATCACAAACCATTATGAAAGAAATGCATTCTGGATTATGTGGTGGGCATTATGCCCCGAGAACAACCGCTGCAAAAATCATGAGGGCTGGTTATTATTGGCCAACACTTTTCAAGGATGTGCATTCTTATGTTAGAGTTTGTCAAGAGTGCCAACTTTTTTCAGGAAAACCGAGATTGCCTGCACTACCTCTAAATCCTGTAGTAGTAGAAGCTCCTTTTCAGCAATGGGGTATGGATTTTGTTGGACCTTTTAGTGAAAACTCGAGCAATGGATATAAGTACATGTTGACCTGTACTGATTATTTTACTCGATGGGTAGAGGCAATCCCAACTAAAAAGGCTACAGCCGAGGTAGTTGTGAAATTTTTGGAAGAAAACATCGTATCCAGATATGGTTGTCCTTTAAAAATAACAACTGATAACGCTCCAGCTTTCAGTAAAATAGAAATGTCAACCTTTTGCATGAATCATGGAATCACTCTTTCGCATTCATCAAACTATTATCCTCAAGGAAACGGTCTCGCTGAGTCTAGCAATAAAAATTTGATAAGGTTACTAAAAAGAATGGTTGGCACCAATAAAAGAAGTTGGGATACAAAGTTGAAATATGCCTTATGGGCTGACAGGACAACGGTTAAAAGGATTACCGGAAAATCACCTTTTGAGTTGGTATATGGGCAAGATTGTAGACTCCCAATAAATTTGCAAATTCCTGTATATGAGCTGTTACAACAATGCACTTCTGATGAAGAAGCTTTCCAAGCAAGAATTGATAAACTAGTAGAACTTGATGAAATGAGAAGAATGGCATTCAACAAAACCGTCATTGAACAAGAAAGAGTTAAAGGAACTTTCGACCAAAGAACAAGGAATGTGAAATTCAGGGTAGGAGACATAGTCTTGCTATGGGATAAAAACAAGGCAAAACCTGGGAACCATGGAAAATTTGAAAAAATTTGGATGGGTCCGTATCGAGTATCGAGGATAGCTGGAAAGGGGTCAGTGTTTCTAGAAACTCTAGATGGAGATGAACTTGAACTCCCTGTTAACGGGCTTTTGTTAAAGCATTACTTCCCACCTATTGAATAAACTGTGCATTGCATTGCCTGGTAGAGTAGGGTAGGTAGGAAACCAAATAAGCCTACTTAGGCAGTAGTTAGTCTTTTCAGCCATTGAGTCTGGCACCTTCTTAGTCTCTAAGCTCCTTTGTAAGCTCCTAGTTTAACTGAGTACCTGTCACTTTTCTTTTCCTGCACAATAAACTCCAAAATTTTGCAAATTATGATTAGTAGTTTAATTTACTTTCTGCATTTATATTTCATGCATTTATATTTCTGATTTAGAATAGATATTATTTCAGTTGTTTTTATATTTTTTCCCACACATGCGGCATGAGGTATTTTGTTTGATGTTTGTGAATGCAGAAAATAGGTTGCAAGAATAAAAGATGGAAATAAAATGGTAGAGTGCTGGATCGTGGATTCGAGTAGCAGAGTTCGAGGACCAGAGATTCTGAGGTTCTCAAGCGCTCATTTCAGCAGAGCACTTGTCCCAGCCGGAGCCAGATGTTATCACATATATAGTAGCCGGGCTACCATACATTATTTTTCTCATTCCAGTACACTATTCAGCCAGTTCCCTTGCATTTTGAGAGGCCGAGATGAGCATCTTTATTGGATTACTATCAGATTGTGGACAACAGTTGTATTCCCCATGCCATGACTGAGTTTCAGGACACTCAGAGAGATGACCGATGTAGCCATTATATCAGTGGTACAGAGCAGACAGTAGTGCCCAGAGTTACAGCAGCAGTCTCAGAGGACAGATGATGGTACAGGTTGATGAGCTTTCAGGTATATGACTCAGCAGGTATATCATGGTATTATGGTTAGATTGCTTTTATACTTATTCTTATAGCATGTCTTAGCACTTAGTGTCATGATCTGGCGATCATATAGATATTTGGACCTGGTTGACCTATTATATATATATTACTGTCCCTACTCAGACTTAGAAGTTCACTATTCATACTCATTGGTACATACCCTCCTTAGGGAGAATAGAGGTGATCATTCAACCATACCTTGGCTTGCTAGTGTTGGCTTCATCTTTTCATTGTCTTCATCCATCCATGGCCTACCTTTTAGATTATCACCCTGACTTACTACTTGACTAGTGGCATGGAGGACCTTTCCCCACTGTAGCCTCTGTATTGGATGAGCTTCCCTGTTTATTGTGTCTCGGCTCTGAGTTGGTGACAAAACTTACCTATGGTGAGTTGGAGTTCCTTGTGAATTCCCCCTAGTCATTAAAGTTGTGTTGGCTAAACCTGAAACTTTTAGTGCTGCCACGAATACAAAATCTGGAAAAATAAAATGCTATATCTTGTATGTGAAAGAAATGCCAATTGAAAATGGCCATGAAAAATAAAATGTTATATCTTTTGGAAAAATAAATACCTAGGTAAACAAGTTGTCCATGACACACCTAGAAGTGCTCAGGTAAACAAGTGCCTTAAAAACACACCTGCAGCAGAAAGCCTAAAAATAAATGTAAATCTATTCAATGTGTTTGTAAACACACATAGATCAAGGCTATGGAAACTTCAGGCCCAAAAAGCAATGGAACTTAAATGTTATATCTAAATAATTGCTGGCCTTGCTTGTATTATGGATTGTGCGCATCTGTGAAGGTGAATAAACCCTCTTTAAACAACTCATCCATTTGTGAGACACCGCCATTCCCTGTGTTATTGCTCATTCAGTATATACTATGGTGTGTATTCCCTTTCCCTTGCCAAAGTGTCACAAAGTCAAGTCAGTCAAGTCATCCCTTGGCCTAGCCAGTTAATTTAAGCCTTCACCCTTCACTAGCAAATTGATCACAACTATGAAGTGAGTATGGTCCTGAAAGTCTAGTTTGAGTAATAATAATAATTAACGACACTATATATTTGGATTTAGATCGCCAGTCATGATTACTCTGTGTTATAATTGTTATTCGAATAAGTTGTAGAGCATGTATTAACCTTGACACCTTGCAGCAGCTATGGATGATGGTCTGAGTTGTATTTGGTCTTGGTTAGACCTAGTTTGACCATGGAGGACCATGGGACATGAGATGTTAGACCTTATGATGATATGGATAGATGATGTATGGTCTATGTACACATACATGATGATTCTATGCAGCAGCTACAGGGTTATGATGATGATTCTTGGGATACAGCAGTGTTTGGTCATTTACAGATCATTATTATTGGCCTTGTTCCGGTACATTGGATATTTATTTTGATCATGCAGAGATTCATATGGTGTATGAGTACACATCTTGGATGGATTTGGACCTTCTGAGTCCAATGGGACAGTTTGTTTTCAGTTCCGGGCACTTACAGTGATGATTTAGCCTCAGTAGGCTGTCCTAGTGCAGTTTTGGTCTGTTGGAGGCCCTGTCGGAGCAGAGATGACTTTTATCCGGTTGACCTAGGGCGTTGATGATGGAGGGGGTGGTCCAGCCACTTGTTTTTACCATATTACCCCCCTCCCGGACACATTGGTGCCCTCACCTTGACAGCGCCATCACTCCAGGAGGCTGTTTGGGCAGTTTCACGCTTCCCGAGGCATTTCAGGATTGGTAGAAATGGCTATTGAGGAAATCGATTTGGGCTACTGAGGCAAACTTATGGCATGGGATGATCAGTGATGATAGATCGGGGTCTTCCACACCTTCTCCAGCAGTTTCAGCTTCATCGGGGCCCGCATCCATCACTTATGGCACTTTCTGTGGATTTTTGAGGTCTTTTGAGGACCACGACTTCACTAGGGAGGCACAATTTGGTACTTTCATGATTATTTATTGGTTATTGTGCCATGGGGATTGACCAAGGAGGGATAAAATTACCCCTTGGACCCACCATGAGCCTCTTATGATATTTTATCATCATGATTTGGTGGGATTCCCCTCTCCTAGGGCGACTTTGTCCACTTATGTTATATTTTATGTGTGATCCATGTATTATGTTGTTGAGCTCATCTCAACCATTGATTAGACATTTGTATCTTTTAATCTTAGCCACTCATTCAAAAAGTGGTTAGGGTTTTGGTGCCTCTCCTTCCTATTTAAAGGAGAGAGCCTCTCATTGTAAAGGGTCTTTGGCTCTTGGATTATTGGTATAGAAAAATATTCTTGTGGAAATTCTTGTGGTCTCCTTTGCATCTGGTGTTCTTAGATGGTGATTGGAAAGTCTATTGCAACCTAGCATTTGGAAATTGTGGCAAGATCTATATTTTTTTGGAAATCATTGTTTGTCTACAGGAGGGCGACTTCAACAAGGGCGATTTTGCAAGGCTTCTTCAAATCGACTTTCTTGGCATTCGCTTGTATCAGGGGGTTATCATTAGTATCATTGTGATCTATGCTATCTTTCTGTTACTTCTTTTGTGGCATTAGTCTTATCTCTTGATGCATCAAATCTGATATTGTTGACGTTTGTTGTGCAGGAGAGAGGGCGCATTGGCTTCTTGGACAAAATCGATTTGCATAGAAACTACCTCAAAGCTTCCAAATTGATCGGGATTGCATAGATCATCATCATCAAGGCATCTACAAGGTTATCCAGGTAAGATCCACAGGTTTGTTTCTCTTTCCTTTATCCAATCCATTGACATAACTCATAAATTGTTAAAACCCTAAATACTTCAAAACCCCCATTTTACATTTTCTCAGATCTACTTAGATCTAGTGGGTTGTTGGGCATGATATTGAAAACCCACCTCTATAGCATCCACGGCATCCCGGATCTATAGTTTGGTGAGGATTGGCTTCCGTTTGACCCCTCTCCCAAGCCAACTTAGCTTCTCCCAAGGAAGGCGCACTTCACCATTTGAGCAAGTTGACCTAGATCTAGTTGATGGGTGTTTGAGATTCCACTTGATTTGACATCTACACATCAAATAACATACACCCAGGTTGTCCCTTTCTTGAAATTCACCTTGTGGGCCCCATTCCACATTTTAAGGGATTTAATCCCCATTTTGGACCACTTGGAACACTTAAACTCAGATCTACTAAGATCTAACCGGTGGATTGCCACGAAATTATAGATCCATATTCCTACCTGACCGATCTACTAGGATCTAAAGTTTGGATGCCATCCGACATGATTTGACCCACCTAAACCCCAATTGAAGCCTCCTTGGGTAAAGTCGCACCACCTTGGAGAAGTGAGTTCACTCACTTCTAGGAACTGGGTACTTGAGATTATTGCAGATCTTAAACCGGAATAATTCAAAACCTAGGTCTAGACTGTCACTTTGTCAAATCTTGCCTTGGGGACTGCATTCCTTGTTTTAAGGGATTGTGGTCCACTTGGGTTAAACCTAGATCTAGACACATTTAACCATCAAGACCTATACTGTCCACTTATCTCATGTTGTAGGAGTCCTAAACCATAAGTCAACCCCACTTTGACTCCACTTCCCAATTCCCAAGGCACTGGTTTCTCTACAAGGTAATTCAACTTTCCTAGACTGTTGGATTGACTTGTGGTTTGACTTAAGCATGGTAAACTATACCTTTGAAGACATCATAAACCATGGTCAAACTTGTCTCATGTACTAGTTAGCCCCAATACAACCCTTAACTATCCTGCTTTGGACACGGCTCCCAAGGCAGTGGATCTTTTGACATTGAACTAGTACACTAGCCCTAGATCTCACTACAAACATTATAAGTCACTCATACATTCAACTATGAACCAAAGCTATATCTATTAAACCCCTCACTTGGCTTGTGACTTCATCCTTAGGTCTAGGATAAACCATACACCTAACTTCACCTAGAAATACCCTGATTTGGTGTCTTGGTTTTGATCTCTCCTGTCGGGAGTAGATCGGGTCTCCCCCTTTGTTGTCTGGGCTAGATAACATAAAGCGAAGGTTGCCTCGACTGGCGTGACAACCATACATATTGGAGGTCGAGGTGATCGTGGTTGCACCTTTGAGTTGCCCTTCCCTATTGCTATCCATGACTGGATCCATCCATAGGGGTAACTACATCTTAGGTGATAACAGGACAAATAGAATATTCTTAGAAGTTACAATATTTCAACAGTATATTGTGAGTTCATCTGTGTGATTGTTATTTTAATGGTTTTGTTAAGAGATCTGGCAGTACCTTTTGTTATAAGTCTTTATTGTTTATTTGGCTTATAGAGACTCAAGGTCATTGAGATCTTAGGGCTTCCAGAGCGAGTAGTGACCTCTGGATAATATTAACATGGTATCAAAGCCCTAGTAAGGGTCATGGGGAGCTTTCACACTCAGATCTACGTGGTGCATACCAAATCTGTGTGGTGACTTAGTTTTGACAATCAGATCAGAGGAATAGAGACCAGATCTACCAGAGAATTCATATCTATTAGATCTGTGACTTGGGTGGATAGATATATCAGATCTATGCAAGGGGAGGCCATATTTGTGACCAAGAGAGGTTCTTGGGTCATTTATTGTTTCAGTTCTCAGACAGTTCAGAGGTAATGGCTACCCGTTTGAGAGTAGTAGACAGGTTGGATGGGGCTTCTAACTTCAGTGCATGGAAGGCACGGATTGTGCTGCTTCTGAAGGAAAGCAAATTGTGGGATGTTGTGGAGAGTACAAACACAAATCTAGTCACAGTTCCAACAAATGCAGCTACCAAAGCAGCTTATGAAAAGAACATAAAATCCCAAAGTATTCTCGTTGATGCAATCAAGGACCATGTGATCCCACATATCTCGGCTAAAGACAATGTATATGAGATGTGGGATTCCTTAACTAAGTTGTACTAGATTTTAAATGCAAACAGGAAGATGGTACTTAGAGAGAAGTTGAGGAGTATAAAGATGGCCAAGGATAAGAGCATGGTCGTATATCTTACCAAGATTACTCAAGTAAAAGATGCACTGGGAGCAGTGGATGAGAAGGTTGAGGACGGTGAGTTGGTTCGACAATCCTTGAATGGCGTGACCAAGCCATGGGCAGTATTTGCCGAATCCATTATTGCTAGAGAGAACCTTTCCAAGTGGGATCGTCTGTGGGATGATTTCACCCAAGAAGAGATCAGGGGGGTTATATTCAGTGTTCATCTTCTACAATCCCCGAGGAGGAGGATGTGGCACTTGCAGCCAAAGGGAAGCAAAGGTTTAAACAAAAGAAGGATCTAAGCAAGATCAAGTGCTTTTCCTGCAATGAGTATAGACACTATGCAGGACAGTGCCTGCATAAGAAGAAGAACAAGCAGCTAAATGATGAGCATCTAGCAGTGGCAGAGGAGGTAGATGAGTTTGCCTCCAGGTTTAAGAGGGAGTTCTCACTTGCCCCATTTGTGTCAGGACATGATAGTAGTCAGCCAGAGGCTCAGGCTGATGAGAGATGGATGATTGACTGCAAGCAGTGCAGTCACATGACTAGGCTGCGTGAGGCATTCCTATTTCTTGAGTACACTCCTATGCAGATGATTTGTGACGTGCAGGGGACTGAGCACTTTGTCAAAGGAGTGGGTAGAGTACGGTTTCTCCTAGACTTTGGAGAACTCCTAGAGGTATCAGGAGTATCGTTCATTCCAGGATTGAGAGGGAGGATACTCTCAATGGTAGCATTGGATGTTGTTGGGTACTCAGTTGTGTTCCAGAGAGATCTCATATTCACTTATCCAGAGGGAGTTGATCCAGTCTTGATGGGTCAAAGGATCGACAGTGAGTATATGGTTCGGGGTCAGCCCACATCAGGTACATCAGGATGGTTGAGTGCATCCTCGTCTGAGTCAGAGGAGGATAGGGAGCGAGATGCTCACGACAGGGATGGTGCTCGGAGGAGTGAGTCCTCACAGCAGATGGGTGAGCGAGGTGCTCACCATGGTGATGAGGTACAGAGGAGTGATCCTTTTTATCTGATGGATGAGCGAGATCCTCATGGTGCTGATGATGTTCAGAGGAGAGAGTCTTTGGACTCATATCAAATGGATGAGCATGATGCCCATACAGGTACCAGCCGGAGACTGAGTTGGTATGAGATGACTGAGATCAACTTAGCCTAGGAGAGAGATGAGTCAGCTCAAAGACAGAGGGAGTTCACTTACAGATCAGTGGATCCACTTAATGGCAGTCTTAAAGACTGGCTATAACAGAGATTCAGAGGGAGTCTGGATCAGAGATCAGTGACAGAGTCAGTCAGTGAGCAGGAGGCTTCTTCCAAAGCCACATTGATGGAGTTGGATCAGGTTACCTTAGGTCAGAGTACAGCAGTGACAGGAACTGGAAGGATAGATGGGTCAGTGTCAACAGTAGGGGCCAGAAGTATGCATGTGCCAACTTCAGTCTATTTTCTGTTTAGATGCTTTCTAATTTGAAATTTCAGCAGTCAGTTGGATTTTGAGTTTTGTGCTTTATTTAGTTTGCATGCACTAAGATAGAGGTGCAATTCCCTTGGTAGAATGGGGCACTCTTGCATGAGGATTTTCTAGCGGAAGTAAAGGGCATAGATCTCTTGGCGGGCTCTCCTTAACTTAGCACAGTTATCCATGCAGGCTGGGCACGCAAGGGCTTAGGATTTAGAGTGCCAGTGGTGGTGCTACTTTGTATGCGTCTACATTCATCGTATCCCTCTTCTTTCCTATTCTATAAAAGAAAGGCAAGGCGCACCTCTTTGGATGTAGAAAGTTTAAGTTTTCAGCTGTAGTTTTTCCATCTCCTGCCTTCATATTTAAGTAAAAATACAGATGCTGTTTTGAGTTCCATAAGAATCAGTTTTGTTTTATTTTGCAGTTGCATATGTTTGTAGTTTAGAATACTCGCTAGCAGAAATTTTGATGGTGTTTTTCAGCACTGACAGTCTATAGACTGTAAATAGCCTCTGTACTTAAATCTGAATAAAGTTCAAAGGCCTTATATATTGCAGTGTAATATTTCTTTAGTACAAGACATACGATCAATTTTTTACCCTAAGCATGGATACTAGCTTCTGATCTTCAAAATATACTCTCTTGTACCCATTTATATGTTCAAGTCCAGAAAAATATCATAGATAGTTCAACTGCAACAATCCTAAAACACAATTAAAAAATTATTTGCTTCAAGGTCACTGAAGGATACTTAAAATGCATTCCCTTCAAGCTTGTAAATTAACACAATATAGAGAAATTTGGAACACAATTCATTCCATTTGAGTGACAAGCATCTAGTGTTATTAAATTTATGAACATGGCCTATACAATATGGAATCAGGCAAATCTCTGCAAGTCATAAGAGCTTATGAATCATGACACCATATTTGAAACTATTAACTATATTTTTAGGCCACTGATAACATCAATAACCTACGTTACAGTCCAAGTAATAATTCAATAAACAACTTCAAATCAAGAAAACATTCTATGGTTCAGTCTTGCATGGTTGGGATGCAAGACCTTCACAACTGAGACAACAGGGATGAAGTGATGGCCTCTTTTCAAACTCTAGAAAAGAGGTCTAATAAAAGCTAAATTTAAAAGCATGCATTAGCTTCAGTCATATATCAGGGGCATCAATCTAGAGATAGTGAAGATCAATATGTTCCTAAATATTTTTTTTGTAAACTAGTACCCACGGGGTTTCGAACCGGTGACCTAACACAAGGAGTGTCTTAACAGTACACCCACTCACTGTCTATTCTATGCCACATGGGCCAATATGTTCCTAAATTATAAGAGCATTAAAAGCTTGTTAAGCATACCTTGCAAATTGACAATGCAATATGTTTTTTATAGTTTCACATTACCTTGAATTCTGCCTCAGGCCATGCTTTGTGAAGATCCCATGCAGACATCATTGGACAAACAACATCATACCTTCCCTGCAATGCTCTCATTAAAAAGACATTTATGTTAACTGGTCTATATGTCACAAGAATGCTGCTTTCAGTTTCTTGATTAACAAAGAAATAATGCATAAAGGTTGATACTAAATATACCTTCACAACCACCTAAAAATCAGAGCAGAGAATTATTTTTCTCTTTTACAACAGTGTAATGAAAATGAGGTAAACAAAAGCATATGCAGTAATATACTCTTCTTGATTTTTTTATGGTGCTGGCATCTTAATACTTTGATCTAAGTTAGATAAATAATTAGCATTAGTTAATAAATAATAATATAAAATCAGGTAGTATATAACTCCTGATAAACAAAACATAATAGACATATCTAATCATGTAATCATGTAATGGTTTGTATTTAGGCTCTAAATCTAATCATTGATATATGCAATTATCTATGATACCTAACATTTTGATGGTCATGAGGATAATGAAGATATATTAATCAAAGAAGGTAAAGGAAAACATAAATAGAACTAAATATTTGTATCTTACACCAGAATTTTTGCTTGGGCGTGATGATGATATCTTTAATACTTGTAAGTTGTACCAATATTTTTGGCAGTTGTTCAGTGGAAATTGAAACATGGTGTATCCATATCGTTAAGCATAGAATTTCCCTGTGGTTGTGTTTAAACTTAGTAATAACAATGAAACAAAAAAGAGACTATGAGCACACATGACTTATATAAATAGTGGAAAACAAAGCAATATTTATGAGTACGAAGAATGTCATGTCATACTTCTTTGATAAGGTGACCACCAGAATGGAGGTATGGTGCCCAACATCCTTGATGACAACTTCATTTGAAAAAAAGGCAGGCTATTTATATTCATGGAGGTAGTACATACTACACACACAACAGTTGGATACAACTAGCCACACTCCCACTAAATAGACCTCCTAATACAATATCATGACTCCTTTATTTTATTTTGAAATTATAATTCTCAAGAATTTCATTACTTTTCAAGTACGTATTTTAATAACAATGCCAATTAGAGAAAATAGACGAAGTGTTAATATAGAAATAAGACAAAGTAGTGCATTGGATCAAAATATGGGCTAACATTTTCCCCCTCAATTATTGGGCATCCTTCTTGTTACCACCCAAGTTGCACTTGGATGGATTTGTAGTTGAGCTGCCAAGGATTGAACAAGTTAATTGTTCAAGTTCAGAAGTTTAGAAGTCCAGCCAGGCCTTTTTTGGGCCCCATTTTTTTTACACATGTTCCATACCCCCTATGGGGGAGTTGTAATAAAATGACGTAATACGATGACTTTTTGTAAAAGGCTTGGCCTTCCTAAGACTTAGTCATCATTACATTACTATAGAGTGTTTTTTCCTTGTTAATTATATTGTTTTTCAGTGACTTACAATTTCGAAGATTTTCACTCAATCCTCCTAAGATGGAGTAATTGTCTTGGAGGTTAGGCCTTTGGGGGATATTAAACCCTAGTGTCTAATGTATATTACCATGCTACTCATTATTTTTTGAGACTCATGGACATGTGTTAAGTCCGTCCTGGAATATTTTTAATTTTCTGTTAATAAAAAATGTCCCGCAAAAACGAGATATTTTAATTGTAAAAATTCACAAAGTCATAAAAGAGGTATTAGGAGGCATAATTCGCCATGGGGGTGCTCGTTTTCTAACTCAGAGCACCCACTTTACCCCTGTACCCACTTTGAGAGTAAAATTAGTGATTTTTAATACCTTAATATGATTTTCTCAAAGTGAATAAAAAGTCAAATAAATGGGAAAAATCAACATCCCATTAATAAAGGAAACTTGTATGGGACATGTTTCACTCCTCTGCAGTGGTGGCAATCCAGTCTTGAGTTAGAATGGAGCCAAAATATTTGATTGAACATTAGATTGGGATCTCCTCTTGAAGGTGGCGCATTTCCCAAGGAAGGGGGGCACATCTCTCATGAGGAGGCGCATTTTTGGTGAGGATGTGGTACCATGAGAGGGAGGACGACCAACCTTTTGAGAGGTGGCACCTCCCACTCCCTCTCTTCCCCTAAATCAACTCTAATTCACCCACCACTTGGCATTTGGGTTTCCACACATGGCAATTTGCTCCCTTGGGCTCAATTCGCCCTCTTCTCCTATTTAAGCAAGAACTCTCTCCCTCATTTGAATGGTTAGAGGACCAAACCGTTGCTTAAGCTATGTTGTAATTTTGTTACTATCTTTTGGAATAAAAGGCTTTGGAGGCAATCTATGATGTCGTGCAAATCAGTGTGTGGATGATCATTGTTTTTTTATGAGATAATCTATATCAGTTTCATGTTGTTTTCCTTTATTGTTACAACCGGCTTGTTGTCACCAATCTTATAGTTGCCCCTAGACAATAAATCCTATACAGGATGGCAGAGGGGATAGGCAACCAAAGTGGTGAACCTCGAGAGCCTCGGTTCCCAAATGGAATGGTTGTAACGCCAACCGAGGCACCCTTCACTTTATGCTATCAATACCCAAGATAACAAAGGGGGAGACCCACATCTACTCCCGACAGGAGAGATCAAACCCAATCACCAGATCAAATCAAACAAGATGAAGTACGTAAGGTGACAGGTATGGAACCCTGGATTTAAGGAAATGAGACCACTGTGGAGGCTTAGGGAAGATGTGACTTGGGAAAGATTGATTACACACAGTGATTCAATAGTTAAGTATGATTCCAGGATTCGGGTGCTAGTTAAAATAGTCAAATTCAGATGCCTTGGAAAACATGACCCTTAAAATAGGGAAAGTGTCCCAAAGAGTGGATCTGAGGATTAGGGCTTTCTAGCACATCTTGGTAGAAGGATGTGACAGTGTCAAAGCACACAAGCTCAGCAAACAGGATCAAAAGACAGGCAAACTAACTCTCTCGGGGAATGCGTGAGGGTTCAAGTAGACTAGTGCCTTGGGATTTGGGCCAATGGAGTCCTCCAGGTATGACGCCTTGGAGAACCCACCTAGGGATTTGCAAAAGACCAAAAACCCAGAAATGGTTTGCTAGTAAACCAAGTCTTTTGAGCCAGAGAATTTTTAGAAGAAATTTACTTACGGTTTTAAATGAAATTGACAGATGGGTAGGTTAGAGAAATAAATTACATACCTTGCAAGCGTACCTGAGTCATGGAAATGATTGCTATGATGTCGAGGATTGTTCCCACGGAGATCAAATGAAAGTTTGAAGAGTTTCCTTGCCCATGCAAATTGCCCAGCTCCACAAATGCACCCTCCTCTTCTTGATGAACCAAGGACAGTACGATCAATCAATTCAAAGGAAGAATGGAAGAAATACAAGTAATGAACATGAAAACAAAGAGTAAGAGGTACTAAGACAATGATACTCCCTGTAACCGACGAAGAGAAAAGAAGCAGGGTGAGTCTCCCCAGCCAATGCGCCTTCCTCACCAAATCGACTTCTTCACCTGTAGATCAAGACGTGGAGAAAAATATGCAAAGGATCTTCACCAATACTCTCAGTGCAAAGGAAGAACAGTTTCAATCAATACCAATAGCATCCACAACCACACGACAAGAGTTTGCAAAGAAATATTTTATTCCAGAAGAAGACAAAGAGTTTGCTTGTTGTGACATGGTTGGGGGTCTGATCTACCTGTTGTGATACCAAATCTACCTGCTAAAGCTATTTGTTGAGGTTTGATCTATTTCTATAGGTCTGATCTGTTGTTGTGATATTCGATCTGCTTTCCATTTTGCTTGTTGGGGAGACCGTGACCCTTAGAATCAGCTGTGAGCCCTAAATTTTCCTATTGGTTATTCTTAGTGGAGGTCGTGAGGCCTTAGGGTATGATTTACCCTATTGTGTGCTCATCTGTGGAGACCATGAGTCCCTTGGGTATTGATCTGCTTATTGACATCCTCTTTGAGAGGGCTACAGTTTGAATGTGTTGCCCACCAGATGTGCACACCAGCAGCAAAAATCTTTCGAAAGTTGTTTCCCAAGTGGGAAAGGTGTGGCCTTGGGGACAAGCAAAGAGTCAGGTGTTGTCACCTGATCCTGACTCCTCCGTTTAGGCAAACTCCAAACGAAGCCAAGGGGGGTAGACCCTACAAAGAGTTTCTAAGACTCTTGTGTTTTAAATGTTTTTGAAATGTGATGCAGATGGGTGTTGTTTAGGAGTTTTTTCAAGATTTACAATAACAGTTTATAATCTTCAAAGATATACTTGCAAAATGATAAGATGCACAACCACTTGATAATGATAAATTAACAATAAGGCATCCACGGCATAATATGAATTAAAGCAGATAAGATAAGTGCTCCAAATAGATAATAAGCAAATAAATATAGAATTCACAGGACTAGTGCCTTTATGGAGTCAATGTCTTTGAGTGCTTGGGATGTTGAATACAAGTGTTCTTGGTGTGCTTGAGAATGTTTTGTAAATGCTCTTTGTATATTTTATTGTAAATTTTGGGGATGAGTTGATTATTAGGGGTGAGGGATATCTCCAAGATATACCTTTTGGTACTGGAAATGTGTCCGGAAAATACTCTAAGTGGCTCCATACGAGGACATGTTGGCTGCCAAAGTCTCAAGAGCATGTTTGTTAAGTTTAAACTAATTTGACTAGCAAGATCACTAAAAGAAACATAATCACAAGATAGACAAAGATTTTACCTTGGGAAACCCTCATGGGGTAGAAAACCCAGCAAAGCTTTCCTCAATAAGATGATCAACCAAAATACAAGATGTGCTCCAAGACTAGAGCTCCTTCTCTACCTCCTATGCAGACCTCTCTCTCACAAGTGCGCTACTTTCCGAGCTATGCAAGTATGAGATAAGTGAGGAGCATCCTCCTCTACTTATACTAGATTTTTGACTGACTTTTTCCCTAATGGGGCCGACCTCTCCCAATGGAGTCTAATAACCCCTAATTAAATAACTCAGGGCCGACCCCCACATGGTAGATCTAATAACCCTGGTTACCACAATCCATCGGAGAAATAAACATCTTTGGATACATAATAGAATTACCTCGGAGGGATGAAACATCTCCGGAATAATAAAGTACAAATATAATATTCTTAGAAGTTACAATATTCAACACTCCCCCTTAACGAGAAGGATATTATAACAACATCTGCAGGAGCAAGGAGTCATCGACTACATCATACATGATACATCTATAAATCATTGGAAGCTTTCTTCAATACATCATCATCAGTAACTCAAATAGTTACTGGAGTATCTAAATCCTCATGATCAGCAACATCGTCATCATACGATCATCAGCATCGTCATCACACGATCATCAGCATCATCATCATCATCGTCATCACACGATCATCAGCATCATCATCATCATCGTCATCACACGATCATCAGCATCGTCATCACACGATCATCAGAATCATCATCATCATCGTCATCACACGATCATCAGCATCGTCATCATCATCGTCATCACACGATCATCAGCATCGTCATCACATGATCATCAGCATCGTCATCATCATCGTCATCACACGATCATCAGCATCGTCATCACACGATCATCAGCATCGTCATCATCATCGTCATCACACGATCATCAGCATCATCATCACACGATCATATTATGGGATGATCAATCCCGTTCTCTTTAGGACAGAGGTCCATGGATGATACAATCCTATCATGTACCTTTTGAACCGAGGTCCAGGGACGATCCAGTCCTATCATGTACCTTTGGAACCGAGGTCCAGGGACGATCCAATCCTATCATTCAATTTTCGGAGACCTCTGTCTATGGCTCAATTCAAGGGACCGAAGTCTGGGGACGATTCAATCCCCATTCTCGAAGACATCTTGTCTACGGCTCAATTCAAGGGACTGAAGTCTGAGGACGATCCAATCCCCATTCTCTAAGACATCTTGTCTACGGCTCAATTCAAGGGACCGAAGTCCGGGGACGATCCAATCCCCACTTGTCCACTAAGGACTTCATTCTCGGAGACATCTGTCTACGGCTCAATTCAAGGGACCGAAGTCCGGGGACGATCCAATCCCCACTTGTCCACTAAGGACTTCATTCTCGGAGACATCTGTCTACGGCTCAATTCAAGGGACCGAAGTCCGGGGACGATCCAATCCCCACATGTCCACCAAGGACTTCATTCTCGAAGACATTTGCCTACGGATCAATTTAGAACATGTGTTCAAGGATGATGCAATCCCTCTTCTTTCTCGGAGACATCTGTCTACGGATCCTTTTAGAACATATGTTCAAGGATGATGCAATCCCCATAGTATCCTCATCAATACAGGTATCATTAGTGCATCAATACAAGTATCCTCATCCATACAAGTACATCAATCAATACATGTATAAATATCATCAATACAAGTATCCTCATCAGTACAAGTACATATACAAGTGTCCTCATCAATACATGTATATATATCATCAATACAAGTATCCTCATCAGTACGAGTACATATACAAGTGTCCTCATCAATACATGTATATATATCATCAACACAAGTATCCTCATCAGTACAAGTACATATACAAGTAATATAAATATCCTAAGTATACATATAAGAAATATAAAGATAATAAATATAAATATCCTAAGTAAAATAATACAAGTATCCTCATCATCGACCTTACTGTTGATGCGGGCAATCTCATCATCAGTGTCTACATCACTCCCCCTTTCGAGGAGGGTCGTTTTGGACTACACCAAGCTTGTCTCGGAAATACTCAAATTTTACTCGAGACAGAGGTTTGGTCAATATATCAGCAATTTGTTCATCGGTGCTCACATACTCGAGCTTGATAGCTCCTCTCTGCACCATATCCCGTATATAGAAATATCGGATCTCTATGTGTTTTAACTTATCATGGAACACTGGATTTTCTGTCATATTAATACAGCTTTGGTTGTCACACATGATCACAGTGGGATCCATCTCTAAGTCAAACAATCTCGATAGTAGTTTCTGAAGCCATACTGCTTCACAACTAGCAGAGCAAGCAGCTATATATTCTGCTTCGGCAGTACTGAGAGCTACACTAGATTGTTTCTTGCTGAACCATGAGATCATGGCAGATCCAAGACCATAACATCCACCTGATGTACTTTTCCTGTCTGAAACACTTCCTGCCCAATCAGAATCTGAGTAACCATGTAATCTCAGTTCATGATTTCCAAGATAGTATAGACCAAAATCTAATGTACCCTTTAGATACCTCATTACATGCTTTGCAGCTATTAAGTGAACTTTTCTAGGCTCCATTAGGTACTGACTCAAGGTATTTATAGCAAAGCATATGTCTGGTCTGGTATTTGTCAAATACATTAATGACCCAATACTCTGTCTATATAGAGTTACATCTACTAATTCTGATGAGTCATTAACTAATAACTTTAAGTTAGAGTCCATGGGAGTGGCCATAGCTTTACACTCCAATATATCGAATCTTTTCAAAATTTCCACAGCATACTTACCTTGATTTAGAAATATTCCTTTTGGTTCTTGCCATACTTCTAGACCTAAGAAGTAATGCATTAATCCGAGATCTTTCATCTCAAATTCTGAAGAGAGCTTCTTCTTGCACTCGATAATTTGTTTCTCATTTCCAGTTAGAAATAGATCATCTACATACAACAGTAATATAACAGGTTCATCATCCATAACCTTGAGATAAAGATTAGGATCAGCTTTACTCTTGGTAAAGCCCATACTTGTTAAGAAATTGTCAATCCTTCCGTACCAAGCTCTGGGAGCTTGCTTCAATCCATACAAAGCCATTTTCAGCTTGCATACATGTGTTCTTCTATCTTTAACCTCAAATCCTTGTGGTTGTTCTATGTACACTTCTTCTTCAATCACACCATTCAGGAAGGTTGTCTTAACATCCATTTGGTGTAGTTTCCATTTCATCATAGATGCAAGTGCCATGATAGTTCTAATAGAAGTGTACCTAGCAACTGGTGCAAATGTTTCTTCATAGTCAATTCCCTCTTTCTGAGAGAATCCTCTGGCTACAAATCTCGCCTTATATTTTTCAATACTACCATCTGCAGCATGTTTTATCTTGAATATCCATTTGGAAGATACCACACTTTTATCTTTTGGTTTGGGAACTATATCCCAAACATCATTTTTCATTATTGATTGGTATTCTTTTGTCATTGCTTCTACCCACTCTTTCTTCTGAACTGCCTCTTCATAGCTAGTAGGTTGTTGATCCACAAAGTCACACGTCAAAGCCACATAGTTGGATACTAGCTTTGGTTTCTTTCTTTCTCTAGTGGAGCCTTCAGGAGCTCCATATTTTTCAGCTCCTTGAATAATGTCTCTAGCCCATGCGGGCCTTCTTTTCTTAGATAAGTTTGTAATGGGGGGTTCTTGTGGTTCTAACATGTCATGATCTTCAGGGATGGGCACAGCCTCTGTAACTCTAGGAGGTGTATCTTCTTCATAGACTTCTTCAAGTTGGCACTTCCTAGATTTCTTGAGAGCTGCTTCTTCATCAAATGTCACATCTCTACTTATTTCCATATGATGAAAACTTGGTATGTAAATTCTGAAAGCTTTGAATGATTCACAATACCCAACAAATATTCTTTTCTTACCAGAAGGATCCAACTTGGTTCTCTTTTCTTTTGGAATGTCAATGTTCATTGGACATCCAAATATTTTGAGATGACTTACCTCAGGCTTCTTTCCAGTGAACACTTCTTCTGGAGTCTTGAATTCAAGAGCACTCTGGGATAGCCTATTTTGTACATAGACTGTTGTCCTAACTGCTTCAGCCCATAGATACATGGGTAGATCTTGGTCATGTATTATAGTCTTTACAGCTTCCATGATGGTTCTATTCTTTCTTTCAGCAACCCCATTTTGTTGGGGATTGTAGGGAGTGGTTAGTTCCCTCTTGATTCCAGCTTCCTTACAAAAGTCTTCAAAATCCTTTGAAGTATATTCTCCGCCATTATCTATTCTAAGAATCTTGATTTTCTTTTCTGAGTGATTTTCTATCAAAGCCTTGAACTCTTTGAACTTTCCAAAAACTTCATTCTTTCCCTTTAGAAAGTATATCCAAGTCTTCCTTGAATAATCATCAATGAATGTGAGATAGTATTCAAACCCACTTAGGGATGTGGTGGGCATTGGTCCACATACATCTGAATGTATTAGCTCCAGGATGTTCTTAGTCTTTGTTTCACTCTTTGGAAATGGGTTCTTGATATTCTTCCCCTTTTCACATCCTTTGCATGTGCCATTATCATCAATCTTCAAGTCTGGTAGTCCTATAACTACCTTGCTTGCATAGGGTAAGGCTTTGTAGTTAATGTGAGCTAGCCTTATATGCCATAGCTCACTGGGGCTAGAGGTTTCATGGACAAGGGCAACTTTTGGATGTCCCTTGAGTTTGTAAAGACCTCCTTCCTCTTCACCAATAACAATTGCATCTTCAATTGATTTTTCTTTGGGCCACATAAGTACTTGTCCATCTATGAATGCAACTCTAAAGCCTTTCTTATCTAGTGCTGAGATAGAAAGTAGGTTCTTCTTTAAACTTGGTACATATAAAATTTCTTTCATCTTTAAAGGTGTTCTAGAATCAAACTTGTAGCTTGCTTCACCAATTCCCTTGATGGGATATTGATAATCATCTCCTAGGGAAACCTTTTGTGGAGAAGTCTTTTCCTCAAGTCTTGAGAGAATTTTCTTTTGACCTGTCATGTGCTTTGAAGCACCACTATCAATGAGCCATGTATCTTCTCCAAGTGATGCAAACAGCTATATATTCTGCTTCGGCAGTACTGAGAGCTACACTAGATTGTTTCTTGCTGAACCATGAGATCATGGCAGATCCAAGACCATAACATCCACCTGATGTACTTTTCCTGTCTGAAACACTTCCTGCCCAATCAGAATCTGAGTAACCATGTAATCTCAGTTCATGCTTTCCAAGATAGTATAGACCAAAATCTAATGTACCCTTTAGATACCTCATTACATGCTTTGCAGCTATTAAGTGAACTTTTCTAGGCTCCATTAGGTACTGACTCAAGGTATTTACAGCAAAGCATATGTCTGGTCTGGTATTTGTCAAATACATTAATGACCCAATACTCTGTCTATATAGAGTTACATCTACTAATTCTGATGAGTCATTAACTAATAACTTTAAGTTAGAGTCCATGGGAGTGGCCATAGCTTTACACTCCAATATATCGAATCTTTTCAAAATTTCCACAGCATACTTACCTTGATTTAGAAATATTCCTTTTGGTTCTTGCCATACTTCTAGACCTAAGAAGTAATGCATTAATCCGAGATCTTTCATCTCAAATTCTGAAGAGAGCTTCTTCTTGCACTCGATAATTTGTTTCTCATTTCCAGTTAGAAATAGATCATCTACATACAACGGTAATATAACAGGTTCATCATCCATAACCTTGAGATAAAGATTAGGATCAGCTTTACTCTTGGTAAAGCCCATACTTGTTAAGAAATTGTCAATCCTTCCGTACCAAGCTCTGGGAGCTTGCTTCAATCCATACAAAGCCTTTTTCAGCTTGCATACATGTGTTCTTCTATCTTTAACCTCAAATCCTTGTGGTTGTTCTATGTACACTTCTTCTTCAATCACACCATTCAGGAAGGTTGTCTTAACATCCATTTGGTGTAGTTTCCATTTCATCATAGATGCAAGTGCCATGATAGTTCTAATAGAAGTGTACCTAGCAACTGGTGCAAATGTTTCTTCATAGTCAATTCCCTCTTTCTGAGAGAATCCTCTGGCTACAAATCTCGCCTTATATTTTTCAATACTACCATCTGCAGCATGTTTTATCTTGAATATCCATTTGGAAGATACCACACTTTTATCTTTTGGTTCTGGAACTATATCCCAAACATCATTTTTCATTATTGATTGGTATTCTTTTGTCATTGCTTCTACCCACTCTTTCTTCTGAACTGCCTCTTCATAGCTAGTAGGTTGTTGATCCACAAAGTCACACGTCAAAGCCACATAGTTGGATACTAGCTTTGGTTTCTTTCTTTCTCTAGTGGAGCCTTCAGGAGCTCCATATTTTTCAGCTCCTTGAATAATGTCTCTAGCCCATGCGCGCCTTCTTTTCTTAGATAAGTTTGTAATGGGGGGTTCTTGTGGTTCTAACATGTCATGATCTTCAGGGATGGGCACAGCCTCTGTAACTCTAGGAGGTGTATCTTCTTCATAGACTTCTTCAAGTTGGCACTTCCTAGATTTCTTGAGAGCTGCTTCTTCATCAAATGTCACATCTCTACTTATTTCCATATGATGAAAACTTGGTATGTAAATTCTGAAAGCTTTGAATGATTCACAATACCCAACAAATATTCTTTTCTTACCAGAAGGATCCAACTTGGTTCTCTTTTCTTTTGGAATGTCAATGTTCATTGGACATCCAAATATTTTGAGATGACTTACCTCAGGCTTCTTTCCAGTGAACACTTCTTCTGGAGTCTTGAATTCAAGAGCACTCTGGGATAGCCTATTTTGTACATAGACTGTTGTCCTAACTGCTTCAGCCCATAGATACATGGGTAGATCTTGGTCATGTATTATAGTCTTTACAGCTTCCATGATGGTTCTATTCTTTCTTTCAGCAACCCCATTTTGTTGGGGATTGTAGGGAGTGGTTAGTTCCCTCTTGATTCCAGCTTCCTTACAAAAGTCTTCAAAATCCTTTGAAGTATATTCTCCGCCATTATCTATTCTAAGAATCTTGATTTTCTTTTCTGAGTGATTTTCTATCAAAGCCTTGAACTCTTTGAACTTTCCAAAAACTTCATTCTTTCCCTTTAGAAAGTATATCCAAGTCTTCCTTGAATAATCATCAATGAATGTGAGATAGTATTCAAACCCACTTAGGGATGTGGTGGGCATTGGTCCACATACATCTGAATGTATTAGCTCCAGGATGTTCTTAGTCTTTGTTTCACTCTTTGGAAATGGGTTCTTGATATTCTTCCCCTTTTCACATCCTTTGCATGTGCCATTATGATCAATCTTCAAGTCTGGTAGTCCTATAACTACCTTGCTTGCATAGGGTAAGGCTTTGTAGTTAATGTGAGCTAGCCTTATATGCCATAGCTCACTGGGGCTAGAGGTTTCATGGACAAGGGCAACTTTTGGATGTCCCTTGAGTTTGTAAAGACCTCCTTCCTCTTCACCAATAACAATTGCATCTTCAATTGATTTTTCTTTGGGCCACATAAGTACTTGTCCATCTATGAATGCAACTCTAAAGCCTTTCTTATCTAGTGCTGAGATAGAAAGTAGGTTCTTCTTTAAACTTGGTACATATAAAATTTCTTTCATCTTTAAAGGTGTTCTAGAATCAAACTTGTAGCTTGCTTCACCAATTCCCTTGATGGGATATTGATAATCATCTCCTAGGGAAACCTTTTGTGGAGAAGTCTTTTCCTCAAGTCTTGAGAGAATTTTCTTTTGACCTGTCATGTGCTTTGAAGCACCACTATCAATGAGCCATGTATCTTCTCCAAGTGATGCAAACAGCTATATATTCTGCTTCGGCAGTACTGAGAGCTACACTAGATTGTTTCTTGCTGAACCATGAGATCATGGCAGATCCAAGACCATAACATCCACCTGATGTACTTTTCCTGTCTGAAACACTTCCTGCCCAATCAGAATCTGAGTAACCATGTAATCTCAGTTCATGCTTTCCAAGATAGTATAGACCAAAATCTAATGTACCCTTTAGATACCTCATTACATGCTTTGCAGCTATTAAGTGAACTTTTCTAGGCTCCATTAGGTACTGACTCAAGGTATTTACAGCAAAGCATATGTCTGGTCTGGTATTTGTCAAATACATTAATGACCCAATACTCTGTCTATATAGAGTTACATCTACTAATTCTGATGAGTCATTAACTAATAACTTTAAGTTAGAGTCCATGGGAGTGGCCATAGCTTTACACTCCAATATATCGAATCTTTTCAAAATTTCCACAGCATACTTACCTTGATTTAGAAATATTCCTTTTGGTTCTTGCCATACTTCTAGACCTAAGAAGTAATGCATTAATCCGAGATCTTTCATCTCAAATTCTGAAGAGAGCTTCTTCTTGCACTCGATAATTTGTTTCTCATTTCCAGTTAGAAATAGATCATCTACATACAACGGTAATATAACAGGTTCATCATCCATAACCTTGAGATAAAGATTAGGATCAGCTTTACTCTTGGTAAAGCCCATACTTGTTAAGAAATTGTCAATCCTTCCGTACCAAGCTCTGGGAGCTTGCTTCAATCCATACAAAGCCTTTTTCAGCTTGCATACATGTGTTCTTCTATCTTTAACCTCAAATCCTTGTGGTTGTTCTATGTACACTTCTTCTTCAATCACACCATTCAGGAAGGTTGTCTTAACATCCATTTGGTGTAGTTTCCATTTCATCATAGATGCAAGTGCCATGATAGTTCTAATAGAAGTGTACCTAGCAACTGGTGCAAATGTTTCTTCATAGTCAATTCCCTCTTTCTGAGAGAATCCTCTGGCTACAAATCTCGCCTTATATTTTTCAATACTACCATCTGCAGCATGTTTTATCTTGAATATCCATTTGGAAGATACCACACTTTTATCTTTTGGTTCTGGAACTATATCCCAAACATCATTTTTCATTATTGATTGGTATTCTTTTGTCATTGCTTCTACCCACTCTTTCTTCTGAACTGCCTCTTCATAGCTAGTAGGTTGTTGATCCACAAAGTCACACGTCAAAGCCACATAGTTGGATACTAGCTTTGGTTTCTTTCTTTCTCTAGTGGAGCCTTCAGGAGCTCCATATTTTTCAGCTCCTTGAATAATGTCTCTAGCCCATGCGGGCCTTCTTTTCTTAGATAAGTTTGTAATGGGGGGTTCTTGTGGTTCTAACATGTCATGATCTTCAGGGATGGGCACAGCCTCTGTAACTCTAGGAGGTGTATCTTCTTCATAGACTTCTTCAAGTTGGCACTTCCTAGATTTCTTGAGAGCTGCTTCTTCATCAAATGTCACATCTCTACTTATTTCCATATGATGAAAACTTGGTATGTAAATTCTGAAAGCTTTGAATGATTCACAATACCCAACAAATATTCTTTTCTTACCAGAAGGATCCAACTTGGTTCTCTTTTCTTTTGGAATGTCAATGTTCATTGGACATCCAAATATTTTGAGATGACTTACCTCAGGCTTCTTTCCAGTGAACACTTCTTCTGGAGTCTTGAATTCAAGAGCACTCTGGGATAGCCTATTTTGTACATAGACTGCTGTCCTAACTGCTTCAGCCCATAGATACATGGGTAGATCTTGGTCATGTATTATAGTCTTTACAGCTTCCATGATGGTTCTATTCTTTCTTTCAGCAACCCCATTTTGTTGGGGATTGTAGGGAGTGGTTAGTTCCCTCTTGATTCCAGCTTCCTTACAAAAGTCTTCAAAATCCTTTGAAGTATATTCTCCGCCATTATCTATTCTAAGAATCTTGATTTTCTTTTCTGAGTGATTTTCTATCAAAGCCTTGAACTCTTTGAACTTTCCAAAAACTTCATTCTTTCCCTTTAGAAAGTATATCCAAGTCTTCCTTGAATAATCATCAATGAATGTGAGATAGTATTCAAACCCACTTAGGGATGTGGTGGGCATTGGTCCACATACATCTGAATGTATTAGCTCCAGGATGTTCTTAGTCTTTGTTTCACTCTTTGGAAATGGGTTCTTGATATTCTTCCCCTTTTCACATCCTTTGCATGTGCCATTATCATCAATCTTCAAGTCTGGTAGTCCTATAACTACCTTGCTTGCATAGGCTAAGGCTTTGTAGTTAATGTGAGCTAGCCTTATATGCCATAGCTCACTGGGGCTAGAGGTTTCATGGACAAGGGCAACTTTTGGATGTCCCTTGAGTTTGTAAAGACCTCCTTCCTCTTCACCAATAACAATTGCATCTTCAATTGATTTTTCTTTGGGCCACATAAGTACTTGTCCATCTATGAATGCAACTCTAAAGCCTTTCTTATCTAGTGCTGAGATAGAAAGTAGGTTCTTCTTTAAACTTGGTACATATAAAATTTCTTTCATCTTTAAAGGTGTTCTAGAATCAAACTTGTAGCTTGCTTCACCAATTCCCTTGATGGGATATTGATAATCATCTCCTAGGGAAACCTTTTGTGGAGAAGTCTTTTCCTCAAGTCTTGAGAGAATTTTCTTTTGACCTGTCATGTGCTTTGAAGCACCACTATCAATGAGCCATGTATCTTCTCCAAGTGATGCAAACAGCTATATATTCTGCTTCGGCAGTACTGAGAGCTACACTAGATTGTTTCTTGCTGAACCATGAGATCATGGCAGATCCAAGACCATAACATCCACCTGATGTACTTTTCCTGTCTGAAACACTTCCTGCCCAATCAGAATCTGAGTAACCATGTAATCTCAGTTCATGCTTTCCAAGATAGTATAGACCAAAATCTAATGTACCCTTTAGATACCTCATTACATGCTTTGCAGCTATTAAGTGAACTTTTCTAGGCTCCATTAGGTACTGACTCAAGGTATTTACAGCAAAGCATATGTCTGGTCTGGTATTTGTCAAATACATTAATGACCCAATACTCTGTCTATATAGAGTTACATCTACTAATTCTGATGAGTCATTAACTAATAACTTTAAGTTAGAGTCCATGGGAGTGGCCATAGCTTTACACTCCAATATATCGAATCTTTTCAAAATTTCCACAGCATACTTACCTTGATTTAGAAATATTCCTTTTGGTTCTTGCCATACTTCTAGACCTAAGAAGTAATGCATTAATCCGAGATCTTTCATCTCAAATTCTGAAGAGAGCTTCTTCTTGCACTCGATAATTTGTTTCTCATTTCCAGTTAGAAATAGATCATCTACATACAACGGTAATATAACAGGTTCATCATCCATAACCTTGAGATAAAGATTAGGATCAGCTTTACTCTTGGTAAAGCCCATACTTGTTAAGAAATTGTCAATCCTTCCGTACCAAGCTCTGGGAGCTTGCTTCAATCCATACAAAGCCTTTTTCAGCTTGCATACATGTGTTCTTCTATCTTTAACCTCAAATCCTTGTGGTTGTTCTATGTACACTTCTTCTTCAATCACACCATTCAGGAAGGTTGTCTTAACATCCATTTGGTGTAGTTTCCATTTCATCATAGATGCAAGTGCCATGATAGTTCTAATAGAAGTGTACCTAGCAACTGGTGCAAATGTTTCTTCATAGTCAATTCCCTCTTTCTGAGAGAATCCTCTGGCTACAAATCTCGCCTTATATTTTTCAATACTACCATCTGCAGCATGTTTTATCTTGAATATCCATTTGGAAGATACCACACTTTTATCTTTTGGTTCTGGAACTATATCCCAAACATCATTTTTCATTATTGATTGGTATTCTTTTGTCATTGCTTCTACCCACTCTTTCTTCTGAACTGCCTCTTCATAGCTAGTAGGTTGTTGATCCACAAAGTCACACGTCAAAGCCACATAGTTGGATACTAGCTTTGGTTTCTTTCTTTCTCTAGTGGAGCCTTCAGGAGCTCCATATTTTTCAGCTCCTTGAATAATGTCTCTAGCCCATGCGCGCCTTCTTTTCTTAGATAAGTTTGTAATGGGGGGTTCTTGTGGTTCTAACATGTCATGATCTTCAGGGATGGGCACAGCCTCTGTAACTCTAGGAGGTGTATCTTCTTCATAGACTTCTTCAAGTTGGCACTTCCTAGATTTCTTGAGAGCTGCTTCTTCATCAAATGTCACATCTCTACTTATTTCCATATGATGAAAACTTGGTATGTAAATTCTGAAAGCTTTGAATGATTCACAATACCCAACAAATATTCTTTTCTTACCAGAAGGATCCAACTTGGTTCTCTTTTCTTTTGGAATGTCAATGTTCATTGGACATCCAAATATTTTGAGATGACTTACCTCAGGCTTCTTTCCAGTGAACACTTCTTCTGGAGTCTTGAATTCAAGAGCACTCTGGGATAGCCTATTTTGTACATAGACTGCTGTCCTAACTGCTTCAGCCCATAGATACATGGGTAGATCTTGGTCATGTATTATAGTCTTTACAGCTTCCATGATGGTTCTATTCTTTCTTTCAGCAACCCCATTTTGTTGGGGATTGTAGGGAGTGGTTAGTTCCCTCTTGATTCCAGCTTCCTTACAAAAGTCTTCAAAATCCTTTGAAGTATATTCTCCGCCATTATCTATTCTAAGAATCTTGATTTTCTTTTCTGAGTGATTTTCTATCAAAGCCTTGAACTCTTTGAACTTTCCAAAAACTTCATTCTTTCCCTTTAGAAAGTATATCCAAGTCTTCCTTGAATAATCATCAATGAATGTGAGATAGTATTCAAACCCACTTAGGGATGTGGTGGGCATTGGTCCACATACATCTGAATGTATTAGCTCCAGGATGTTCTTAGTCTTTGTTTCACTCTTTGGAAATGGGTTCTTGATATTCTTCCCCTTTTCACATCCTTTGCATGTGCCATTATCATCAATCTTCAAGTCTGGTAGTCCTATAACTACCTTGCTTGCATAGGCTAAGGCTTTGTAGTTAATGTGAGCTAGCCTTATATGCCATAGCTCACTGGGGCTAGAGGTTTCATGGACAAGGGCAACTTTTGGATGTCCCTTGAGTTTGTAAAGACCTCCTTCCTCTTCACCAATAACAATTGCATCTTCAATTGATTTTTCTTTGGGCCACATAAGTACTTGTCCATCTATGAATGCAACTCTATAGCCTTTCTTATCTAGTGCTGAGATAGAAAGTAGGTTCTTCTTTAAACTTGGTACATATAAAATTTCTTTCATCTTTAAAGGTGTTCTAGAATCAAACTTGTAGCTTGCTTCACCAATTCCCTTGATGGGATATTGATAATCATCTCCTAGGGAAACCTTTTGTGGAGAAGTCTTTTCCTCAAGTCTTGAGAGAATTTTCTTTTGACCTGTCATGTGCTTTGAAGCACCACTATCAATGAGCCATGTATCTTCTCCAAGTGATGCAAACAGCTATATATTCTGCTTCGGCAGTACTGAGAGCTACACTAGATTGTTTCTTGCTGAACCATGAGATCATGGCAGATCCAAGACCATAACATCCACCTGATGTACTTTTCCTGTCTGAAACACTTCCTGCCCAATCAGAATCTGAGTAACCATGTAATCTCAGTTCATGCTTTCCAAGATAGTATAGACCAAAATCTAATGTACCCTTTAGATACCTCATTACATGCTTTGCAGCTATTAAGTGAACTTTTCTAGGCTCCATTAGGTACTGACTCAAGGTATTTACAGCAAAGCATATGTCTGGTCTGGTATTTGTCAAATACATTAATGACCCAATACTCTGTCTATATAGAGTTACATCTACTAATTCTGATGAGTCATTAACTAATAACTTTAAGTTAGAGTCCATGGGAGTGGCCATAGCTTTACACTCCAATATATCGAATCTTTTCAAAATTTCCACAGCATACTTACCTTGATTTAGAAATATTCCTTTTGGTTCTTGCCATACTTCTAGACCTAAGAAGTAATGCATTAATCCGAGATCTTTCATCTCAAATTCTGAAGAGAGCTTCTTCTTGCACTCGATAATTTGTTTCTCATTTCCAGTTAGAAATAGATCATCTACATACAACGGTAATATAACAGGTTCATCATCCATAACCTTGAGATAAAGATTAGGATCAGCTTTACTCTTGGTAAAGCCCATACTTGTTAAGAAATTGTCAATCCTTCCGTACCAAGCTCTGGGAGCTTGCTTCAATCCATACAAAGCCTTTTTCAGCTTGCATACATGTGTTCTTCTATCTTTAACCTCAAATCCTTGTGGTTGTTCTATGTACACTTCTTCTTCAATCACACCATTCAGGAAGGTTGTCTTAACATCCATTTGGTGTAGTTTCCATTTCATCATAGATGCAAGTGCCATGATAGTTCTAATAGAAGTGTACCTAGCAACTGGTGCAAATGTTTCTTCATAGTCAATTCCCTCTTTCTGAGAGAATCCTCTGGCTACAAATCTCGCCTTATATTTTTCAATACTACCATCTGCAGCATGTTTTATCTTGAATATCCATTTGGAAGATACCACACTTTTATCTTTTGGTTCTGGAACTATATCCCAAACATCATTTTTCATTATTGATTGGTATTCTTTTGTCATTGCTTCTACCCACTCTTTCTTCTGAACTGCCTCTTCATAGCTAGTAGGTTGTTGATCCACAAAGTCACACGTCAAAGCCACATAGTTGGATACTAGCTTTGGTTTCTTTCTTTCTCTAGTGGAGCCTTCAGGAGCTCCATATTTTTCAGCTCCTTGAATAATGTCTCTAGCCCATGCGCGCCTTCTTTTCTTAGATAAGTTTGTAATGGGGGGTTCTTGTGGTTCTAACATGTCATGATCTTCAGGTGTATCATCTTCAGGGATGGGCACAGCCTCTGTAACTCTAGGAGGTGTATCTTCTTCATAGACTTCTTCAAGTTGGCACTTCCTAGATTTCTTGAGAGCTGCTTCTTCATCAAATGTCACATCTCTACTTATTTCCATATGATGAAAACTTGGTATGTAAATTCTGAAAGCTTTGAATGATTCACAATACCCAACAAATATTCTTTTCTTACCAGAAGGATCCAACTTGGTTCTCTTTTCTTTTGGAATGTCAATGTTCATTGGACATCCAAATATTTTGAGATGACTTACCTCAGGCTTCTTTCCAGTGAACACTTCTTCTGGAGTCTTGAATTCAAGAGCACTCTGGGATAGCCTATTTTGTACATAGACTGCTGTCCTAACTGCTTCAGCCCATAGATACATGGGTAGATCTTGGTCATGTATTATAGTCTTTACAGCTTCCATGATGGTTCTATTCTTTCTTTCAGCAACCCCATTTTGTTGGGGATTGTAGGGAGTGGTTAGTTCCCTCTTGATTCCAGCTTCCTTACAAAAGTCTTCAAAATCCTTTGAAGTATATTCTCCGCCATTATCTATTCTAAGAATCTTGATTTTCTTTTCTGAGTGATTTTCTATCAAAGCCTTGAACTCTTTGAACTTTCCAAAAACTTCATTCTTTCCCTTTAGAAAGTATATCCAAGTCTTCCTTGAATAATCATCAATGAATGTGAGATAGTATTCAAACCCACTTAGGGATGTGGTGGGCATTGGTCCACATACATCTGAATGTATTAGCTCCAGGATGTTCTTAGTCTTTGTTTCACTCTTTGGAAATGGGTTCTTGATATTCTTCCCCTTTTCACATCCTTTGCATGTGCCATTATGATCAATCTTCAAGTCTGGTAGTCCTATAACTACCTTGCTTGCATAGGGTAAGGCTTTGTAGTTAATGTGAGCTAGCCTTATATGCCATAGCTCACTGGGGCTAGAGGTTTCATGGACAAGGGCAACTTTTGGATGTCCCTTGAGTTTGTAAAGACCTCCTTCCTCTTCACCAATAACAATTGCATCTTCAATTGATTTTTCTTTGGGCCACATAAGTACTTGTCCATCTATGAATGCAACTCTAAAGCCTTTCTTATCTAGTGCTGAGATAGAAAGTAGGTTCTTCTTTAAACTTGGTACATATAAAATTTCTTTCATCTTTAAAGGTGTTCTAGAATCAAACTTGTAGCTTGCTTCACCAATTCCCTTGATGGGATATTGATAATCATCTCCTAGGGAAACCTTTTGTGGAGAAGTCTTTTCCTCAAGTCTTGAGAGAATTTTCTTTTGACCTGTCATGTGCTTTGAAGCACCACTATCAATGAGCCATGTATCTTCTCCAAGTGATGCAAACAGCTATATATTCTGCTTCGGCAGTACTGAGAGCTACACTAGATTGTTTCTTGCTGAACCATGAGATCATGGCAGATCCAAGACCATAACATCCACCTGATGTACTTTTCCTGTCTGAAACACTTCCTGCCCAATCAGAATCTGAGTAACCATGTAATCTCAGTTCATGCTTTCCAAGATAGTATAGACCAAAATCTAATGTACCCTTTAGATACCTCATTACATGCTTTGCAGCTATTAAGTGAACTTTTCTAGGCTCCATTAGGTACTGACTCAAGGTATTTACAGCAAAGCATATGTCTGGTCTGGTATTTGTCAAATACATTAATGACCCAATACTCTGTCTATATAGAGTTACATCTACTAATTCTGATGAGTCATTAACTAATAACTTTAAGTTAGAGTCCATGGGAGTGGCCATAGCTTTACACTCCAATATATCGAATCTTTTCAAAATTTCCACAGCATACTTACCTTGATTTAGAAATATTCCTTTTGGTTCTTGCCATACTTCTAGACCTAAGAAGTAATGCATTAATCCGAGATCTTTCATCTCAAATTCTGAAGAGAGCTTCTTCTTGCACTCGATAATTTGTTTCTCATTTCCAGTTAGAAATAGATCATCTACATACAACAGTAATATAACAGGTTCATCATCCATAACCTTGAGATAAAGATTAGGATCAGCTTTACTCTTGGTAAAGCCCATACTTGTTAAGAAATTGTCAATCCTTCCGTACCAAGCTCTGGGAGCTTGCTTCAATCCATACAAAGCCTTTTTCAGCTTGCATACATGTGTTCTTCTATCTTTAACCTCAAATCCTTGTGGTTGTTCTATGTACACTTCTTCTTCAATCACACCATTCAGGAAGGTTGTCTTAACATCCATTTGGTGTAGTTTCCATTTCATCATAGATGCAAGTGCCATGATAGTTCTAATAGAAGTGTACCTAGCAACTGGTGCAAATGTTTCTTCATAGTCAATTCCCTCTTTCTGAGAGAATCCTCTGGCTACAAATCTCGCCTTATATTTTTCAATACTACCATCTGCAGCATGTTTTATCTTGAATATCCATTTGGAAGATACCACACTTTTATCTTTTGGTTTGGGAACTATATCCCAAACATCATTTTTCATTATTGATTGGTATTCTTTTGTCATTGCTTCTACCCACTCTTTCTTCTGAACTGCCTCTTCATAGCTAGTAGGTTGTTGATCCACAAAGTCACACGTCAAAGCCACATAGTTGGATACTAGCTTTGGTTTCTTTCTTTCTCTAGTGGAGCCTTCAGGAGCTCCATATTTTTCAGCTCCTTGAATAATGTCTCTAGCCCATGCGGGCCTTCTTTTCTTAGATAAGTTTGTAATGGGGGGTTCTTGTGGTTCTAACATGTCATGATCTTCAGGTGTATCATCTTCAGGGATGGGCACAGCCTCTGTAACTCTAGGAGGTGTATCTTCTTCATAGACTTCTTCAAGTTGACACTTCCTAGATTTCTTGAGAGCTGCTTCTTCATCAAATGTCACATCTCTACTTATTTCCATATGATGAAAACTTGGTATGTAAATTCTGAAAGCTTTGAATGATTCACAATACCCAACAAATATTCTTTTCTTACCAGAAGGATCCAACTTGGTTCTCTTTTCTTTTGGAATGTGAATGTTCATTGGACATCCAAATATTTTGAGATGACTTACCTCAGGCTTCTTTCCAGTGAACACTTCTTCTGGAGTCTTGAATTCAAGAGCACTCTGGGATAGCCTATTTTGTACATAGACTGCTGTCCTAACTGCTTCAGCCCATAGATACATGGGTAGATCTTGGTCATGTATTATAGTCTTTACAGCTTCCATGATGGTTCTATTCTTTCTTTCAGCAACCCCATTTTGTTAGGGATTGTAGGGAGTGGTTAGTTCCCTCTTGATTCCAGCTTCCTTACAAAAGTCTTCAAAATCCTTTGAAGTACATTCTCCGCCATTATCTATTCTAAGAATCTTGATTTTCTTTTCTGAGTGATTTTCTATCAAAGCCTTGAACTCTTTGAACTTTCCAAAAACTTCATTCTTTCCCTTTAGAAAGTATATCCAAGTCTTCCTTGAATAATCATCAATGAATGTGAGATAGTATTCAAACCCACTTAGGGATGTGGTGGGCATTGGTCCACATACATCTGAATGTATTAGCTCCAGGATGTTCTTAGTCTTTGTTTCACTCTTTGGAAATGGGTTCTTGATATTCTTCCCCTTTTCACATCCTTTGCATGTGCCATTATGATCAATCTTCAAGTCTGGTAGTCCTATAACTACCTTGCTTGCATAGGGTAAGGCTTTGTAGTTAATGTGAGCTAGCCTTATATGCCATAGCTCACTGGGGCTAGAGGTTTCATGGACAAGGGCAACTTTTGGATGTCCCTTGAGTTTGTAAAGACCTCCTTCCTCTTCACCAATAACAATTGCATCTTCAATTGATTTTTCTTTGGGCCACATAAGTACTTGTCCATCTATGAATGCAACTCTAAAGCCTTTCTTATCTAGTGCTGAGATAGAAAGTAGGTTCTTCTTTAAACTTGGTACATATAAAATTTCTTTCATCTTTAAAGGCGTTCTAGAATCAAACTTGTAGCTTGCTTCACCAATTCCCTTGATGGGATATTGATAATCATCTCCTAGGGAAACCTTTTGTGGAGAAGTCTTTTCCTCAAGTCTTGAGAGAATTTTCTTTTGACCTGTCATGTGCTTTGAAGCACCACTATCAATGAGCCATGTATCTTCTCCAAGTGATGCAAACAGCTATATATTCTGCTTCGGCAGTACTGAGAGCTACACTAGATTGTTTCTTGCTGAACCATGAGATCATGGCAGATCCAAGACCATAACATCCACCTGATGTACTTTTCCTGTCTGAAACACTTCCTGCCCAATCAGAATCTGAGTAACCACGTAATCTCAGTTCATGATTTCCAAGATAGTATAGACCAAAATCTAATGTACCCTTTAGATACCTCATTACATGCTTTGCAGCTATTAAGTGAACTTTTCTAGGCTCCATTAGGTACTGACTCAAGGTATTTACAGCAAAGCATATGTCTGGTCTGGTATTTGTCAAATACATTAATGACCCAATACTCTGTCTATATAGAGTTACATCTACTAATTCTGATGAGTCATTAACTAATAACTTTAAGTTAGAGTCCATGGGAGTGGCCATAGCTTTACACTCCAATATATCGAATCTTTTCAAAATTTCCACAGCATACTTACCTTGATTTAGAAATATTCCTTTTGGTTCTTGCCATACTTCTAGACCTAAGAAGTAATGCATTAATCCGAGATCTTTCATCTCAAATTCTGAAGAGAGCTTCTTCTTGCACTCGATAATTTGTTTCTCATTTCCAGTTAGAAATAGATCATCTACATACAACAGTAATATAACAGGTTCATCATCCATAACCTTGAGATAAAGATTAGGATCAGCTTTACTCTTGGTAAAGCCCATACTTGTTAAGAAATTGTCAATCCTTCCGTACCAAGCTCTGGGAGCTTGCTTCAATCCATACAAAGCCTTTTTCAGCTTGCATACATGTGTTCTTCTATCTTTAACCTCAAATCCTTGTGGTTGTTCTATGTACACTTCTTCTTCAATCACACCATTCAGGAAGGTTGTCTTAACATCCATTTGGTGTAGTTTCCATTTCATCATAGATGCAAGTGCCATGATAGTTCTAATAGAAGTGTACCTAGCAATTGGTGCAAATGTTTCTTCATAGTCAATTCCCTCTTTCTGAGAGAATCCTCTGGCTACAAATCTCGCCTTATATTTTTCAATACTACCATCTGCAACATGTTTTATCTTGAATATCCATTTGGAAGATACCACACTTTTATCTTTTGGTTTGGGAACTATATCCCAAACATCATTTTTCATTATTGATTGGTATTCTTTTGTCATTGCTTCTACCCACTTTTTCTTTTGAACTGCCTCTTCATAGCTAGTAGGTTGTTGATCCACAAAGTCACACGTCAAAGCCACATAGTTGGATACTAGCTTTGGTTTCTTTCTTTCTCTAGTGGAGCCTTCAGGAGCTCCATATTTTTCAGCTCCTTGAATAATGTCTCTAGCCCATGCGGGCCTTCTTTTCTTAGATAAGTTTGTAATGGGGGGTTCTTGTGGTTCTAACATGTCATGATCTTCAGGGATGGGCACAGCCTCTGTAACTCTAGGAGGTGTATCTTCTTCATAGACTTCTTCAAGTTGGCACTTCCTAGATTTCTTGAGAGCTGCTTCTTCATCAAATGTCACATCTCTACTTATTTCCATATGATGAAAACTTGGTATGTAAATTCTGAAAGCTTTGAATGATTCACAATACCCAACAAATATTCTTTTCTTACCAGAAGGATCCAACTTGGTTCTCTTTTCTTTTGGAATGTCAATGTTCATTGGACATCCAAATATTTTGAGATGACTTACCTCAGGCTTCTTTCCAGTGAACACTTCTTCTGGAGTCTTGAATTCAAGAGCACTCTGGGATAGCCTATTTTGTACATAGACTGCTGTCCTAACTGCTTCAGCCCATAGATACATGGGTAGATCTTGGTCATGTATTATAGTCTTTACAGCTTCCATGATGGTTCTATTCTTTCTTTCAGCAACCCCATTTTGTTGGGGATTGTAGGGAGTGGTTAGTTCCCTCTTGATTCCAGCTTCCTTACAAAAGTCTTCAAAATCCTTTGAAGTATATTCTCCGCCATTATCTATTCTAAGAATCTTGATTTTCTTTTCTGAGTGATTTTCTATCAAAGCCTTGAACTCTTTGAACTTTCCAAAAACTTCATTCTTTCCCTTTAGAAAGTATATCCAAGTCTTCCTTGAATAATCATCAATGAATGTGAGATAGTATTCAAACCCACTTAGGGATGTGGTGGGCATTGGTCCACATACATCTGAATGTATTAGCTCCAGGATGTTCTTAGTCTTTGTTTCACTCTTTGGAAATGGGTTCTTGATATTCTTCCCCTTTTCACATCCTTTGCATGTGCCATTATGATCAATCTTCAAGTCTGGTAGTCCTATAACTACCTTGCTTGCATAGGGTAAGGCTTTGTAGTTAATGTGAGCTAGCCTTATATGCCATAGCTCACTGGGGCTAGAGGTTTCATGGACAAGGGCAACTTTTTGATGTCCATTGAGTTTGTAAAGACCTCCTTCCTCTTCACCAATAACAATTGCATCTTCAATTGATTTTTCTTTGGGCCACATAAGTACTTGTCCATCTATGAATGCAACTCTAAAGCCTTTCTTATCTAGTGCTGAGATAGAAAGTAGGTTCTTCTTTAAACTTGGTACATATAAAATTTCTTTCATCTTTAAAGGTGTTCTAGAATCAAACTTGTAGCTTGCTTCACCAATTCCCTTGATGGGATATTGATAATCATCTCCTAGGGAAACCTTTTGTGGAGAAGTCTTTTCCTCAAGTCTTGAGAGAATTTTCTTTTGACCTGTCATGTGCTTTGAAGCACCACTATCAATGAGCCATGTATCTTCTCCAAGTGATGCAAACCCAGATAGTGCAGAAAATAGAACATATTCTTCTGCATCTACTTTCTTTACTTTAGATCTTTTCTTTTGAGGCCTTTCCTCTTCTTCTTCTTCTTCTTCTTCTTCTCCACTATCATCTTCTGCCATATGTGCATGATGTCTTTTGTAAACAAACTTCTTCTTTTGTGAAGTACAAAATCTGGCAACGTGTCCTAGTTTAAGACAATTGAAACATTGGACTGTGGAGAGATCTCTTTCTGAGTTGGGTCCTCTTCCCCTTTTAAATCTATGGAAGGGTTGAGACCCTTTGTGGTCAACTTTCTTGAAGTGACCCTTTCTTCTTCTTTTGGTGTGAGTAGCCAAGGCTTGGTCATCCTCCTTGAGAAGGGCTTCCCTATTGGCTACCCTAGCTTCTTCTTGAACACAATCCTCCCATAAACTTCATACTTTCTTTTCTGGCACACAGAGTTTGTATGAATGACTCCCAAGGTCTAGTGAGACCATTTAGAGCAGTCATTACAAGTTCATCTTCATCAAGGGTATCTCCAATAGCATCTAGTTGTTCCTTGATTTGGGAAACCCTTGAGAAGTAGTCTTGAATGGATTCTCCTTTATTTATCTTGGTACTCTTCAACTGAGTTCTTAGGTTCATCTTCCTATTGATGTTCCTCCCTTCATACATTCTTCCTAGGGCATCATACATTTCCTTTGGGGTCTTCTTGGATGCCACTTGGGGAATCAAGTGGTCCTTAATAGAATCAGCAATGATTCTCTTTGCCCTAATTAGATCCTTCCTATACTTTTCTTTGGCTTCATCTTCAGCGGGTTCTGCAACTTCATCCTTGAAATATTGAGCAAGATCATTCTCTTCAAGAATGAGACCAATTATGTATTTCCATTTCCGGAAATTCTCTATACCTTCTAGCTTGTCTTCAAGCTTAGTGCTTGGAGCCATCTTCTCTTGGGGGAGTCCAAGAGATTAGAGTTTCAAGAGATAGAGTAACACTTACTAGGAGATGTGCTCGATTGACTTGGGAACACTGATGTGTTCTGTTTCTGGAAACTTCAACTTTTCACTTTCTGAATCTGCAACAGAATTTCTGGTTTATCGCACTTTTGGTCAAACTAGGGTTTGACTTTCCTGGAGTTCTACCCAACCAAAAAATTCGATCTAGGGCTCAAAAGATTGATTTTGAGAAGGGCTATTCAGCCATGCAAACATAATCCAAAAATACTAACTTTTGCAGAAACCCTAATTTTGGGAGAGAGAAGAGAGAAAGATAATTTCACCTTGTGAAAGATGTTCTATTCAGGCTAGCTCTGATACCATGTTAAGTTTAAACTAATTTGACTAGCAAGATCACTAAAAGAAACATAATCATAAGATAGACAAAGATTTTACCCTGGGAAACCCTCATGGGGTAGAAAACCCAGCAAAGCTTTCCTCAATAAGATGATCAACCAAAATACAAGATGTGCTCCAAGACTAGAGCTCCTTCTCTACCTCCTATGCAGACCTTTCTCTCACAAGTGCGCTACTTTCCGAGCTATGCAAGTATGAGATAAGTGAGGAGCATCCTCCTCTACTTATACTAGATTTATGACTGACTTTTTCCCTAATGGGGCCGACCTCTCCCAATGGAGTCTAATAACCCCTAATTAAATAACTCAGGGCCGACCCCCACATGGTAGATCTAATAACCCTGGTTACCACAATCCATCGAAGGAATAAACATCTCCGGATACATAATAGAATTACCTTGGAGGGACGAAACATCTCCGAAATAATAAAGTACAAATATAATATTCTTAGAAGTTAAATATTCAACAATGTTCAACACTACACCAACCAGGGATGTAGTCTAACGGTGCTCCTGAGATCTACGTACAGTGGTTCCAGCTTCCCCAAGCAAAATTTGCCCACTTTCGAGTATTGACGATCAACGCCGGATTTTCGTTGGTTTTGCGGGAGAGTGTTTTATTATGGTTAAAGTTGGAATTAGATGTGAGAATTAATAAGTCTATACTATTTCTGAGTATCCCACGAGTGGGTAGAGCATACCCAGTATAACAAATGGTAAATTCTAATTTTATTATGTGTTTGAAACCAGAACCATTGTAAGAAACTCTCCGACAGAGAGCACTCTCGATCCGATAAGAACGAGATTCAAGAGATTTATTGTAAAAATGAAATGACTGAAATAAACCCAAGAATCTCTTTCAGGACTTAAGACCATACTCGGGAGAGCAAGGGGGTTAGCAAATAAAATTAAAACAGAAAATGAACTCTTCGACAAAGAGCACTCTTGATCCACTTTTCAGTGAGATTCAAGAGATTTTAGTGTTCTTTTTAGCATTTATATCAAGATGAGAAAACAATGAAATAATGAACTAAGTTAAACAATGAACTTCTAAGATCTAGCAATTATGTCAAAAATGAAACTACTCTAGTAACTTGAAAACTAATCTACTTGCGGAAAATAAAACTAAGCTAAAAAAGGAACCAAAGACAACACAAGCTTCCCCCAAATGGGGGAAGTAGGGATGTGGGAGCCTTTATCCCACTCGCTCTTTTATTAACTTGTTACAATATTTTTAGTTTTTTGTCTTCTTCACTTGAAAGCACAATGAATGGGGAATGAGAGAAGAGGGAAGTGCTTTCAAGGGGTGAGGTCTTGTTTGTTTGCTTGTTCTTCTTGGTCTTGCTTGCTACTAGCCTTTGGGCTTCTCGCTTGCTTGGATCTTCCTTACTTATCTTCAAACAAAGACTTCAAACAAGACACCCATTAAGATGTTGAAAATAAAATCAAAAAATGAAACTAAGTCCTAACTCTAACTAGCTTGCAAAAACAAGAGAACTAGATAGGAAAGAAACTAAGTCTATGAACAAAAAGTATATGAAACTAGTTTAAATCTAAACTAAGATAAAACTAATCTAAAACTGAACTAAGATCTAACTAAAAGCAAGGTGAAGAAGTCACAAAAAAGACGAAGAACAAGAAGCAAGGAAAAGAAGAAGAAAAGAATGGGACAAGAGGAGGAAGAGAGGAGCAAAAAGAGAGAAGTGAGAAGGCTGGAAATGAGGGAATAAAGAGACAAAAAACAAAGATCAAAGAGACAAAAATCAGCGAGCAAAAGAGACAAAAATCAACGAGGAAAAGAGAGCAGAAAACGAATGAAAGAGGGCAGCAAGAAGACAAAACATCAGAGATAAGAAAAGAGAAAAAATAGTGAGCAAAAGAGACCAAACAGTGAGGAAAGAGAGGGCAGAAAACAAATGAAAGAGGGCAGCAAGAAGACCAAAAATCAGAGGCAAGAAAAGAGAAAAAATAGTGAACAAAAGAGACGAAACAGTGAGGAAAGAGAGGGAAGAAAGAGAAAAGGAAGAAGGCTGGAAATGAGTGAAGAAATCAGAGATTAAAGAGCTCGAAAATGGTCCAAAAAAAAAAATCAAACTTCAAGAGGATAAAAAAAATGAAATATCAGACCTAGAGGAAGATATAAAAAGGTCAAAAATCAGAACTATAAGAGGATAAAAGAGAGTCAAAGAAGATGACAAAATCAAAGAGTGAAAATGAATGGACAAAAGAGAGAAGCAAGTAGGATAAAGATGAAAAACTTTGAGCTAAACAACCTATTGCATGCACAATGGCAAATAGATTAAGAAGGTAGGAACTTTGAAAATAACAAACTATTGCCAAGTGAAAAGTGAATCTAGCTAAGAATTTGGAAAATTTTGAGTTGTAGAATCACTTTAGTAACCAACTGAAAATGAAGTGTTTGATTTTAAATTTAGAGAGGTGAGAGAAGTGAAACCAATCCCAAGCTTGGGGATTTCGAAGGCGTATGGAGATCTACAAGAAACAAATCATTAGGATGTGACCACTTGATTCATAATGTTGGAGAGGAAGAAAATCTAGCTTAAGTTCGCCTCAAAATCAACTTAGATCCTGCATCAAAACTTTCATACGCTTACAAGAACAAATGGATTAAATCTAGAAGATACAAATAGTAATAAAACTCGAAGAGTAATTGTATTTCTGACTACGCATACTACTCCCTATTCTCTCACTAACATATCAAAAGACAAACAACTTAAAGACTATAAATGAATGCTTCTATGGGTTCAAAGGCCTTCTTAGCTAGATAATCAACACATTCATAATGATAAGCATATAAAAAGCATGAAAAGATTATACCTTAATCATAGACACGCAACACAATATGGATCTTGCACACTTCCTTGACCTTCAAAGTCTCAAATTCTTATTGCCAAAAATATGAAATACATGAGTAGAGGTTCCTTGCTTTTCCACTCTTAACAGTGAAGCAAGACCTCTTATTTATAGATTTACAATAGGGAGAAGCTCATGCTCAAGAGAAGAGAGCAAGAGCCAATGATGGAGGCCGAGAGAGCAAATCGTGGGGAGACTTACGTTGATTGAGAAACTTGGAGTGTGAGGAGGTAGGTTGGGTTGGTGGGAGATGAGGTGGCTGCCACCTCACAAGAGGGGCGCCCCTCTCCCCTTGGAAACAACGCCTACCCCATTGGTTACATTGCCCAGCAAATGAATAGTCAAATGCTTGAAGAAGGTTCACGTGAGGGAGACCATGCTCACATCATCCCCTTTTAATCCATTCGTATATCATATCTCATAATTGGCATGTGCTTTATTTCCTTTATATAGTTGTACACCTGAATGAAACAATAACCACCACTTTCCATAATTCGAAAATCAATTTTTTGTCTTTTTTGATTTTTTGTCTCCAGTGCATTTTGTCATTTATTAGCAATTAAGTGCCAGAATGATGCATCTTTAGCGAAAAATGCTCCCAGAGGCGATGTAACCGTCTGGAACCCGGAGAAAAAGGGCACTAGGGTAAAGAGGACGCTTTGAGCATCAAAACGAGCCTCCCAACGCCAAAATCCACCTCCAGATGAGGCTTTTATTACATTTTGAAAAATTCCATTTAAACTGTTAAAAAAATGGTCTAAATTACGAAATAAATTATTTTTGCCGGAATGAAATGAAACTCCTAGGGGACCTAGTGCATGTTCATATGACTCAATCGAGATGGCTAACATGGAAAAAATCCTAGACACAAGACTCTAATAACCACCTTAGGTTTTGACCACCATGGTAAATACTCCAGCCTTGGAGGTATGAGTGAAAAACTCAGGAATTATACACGACTGAAGCACAATGCATAATTCCTAAAAAAAACACTCTAGAGTATCCCCCTGACAGTTAAACCTAAGGATAGCCGAGTCTTTTATAAAAGGACCACGTTTAGACCAACTTTTTACAATTTCCCCATGGGGGTATGAACATGCAGTTATTACAAATGGGGCAAAATTGCCCTGAAAAAGACTTCTGAACACTTACGATGAACATTGAACATGTTCAATAACTGGCGGCTCAATAAAAGTTCAACTATTGTACAAAATAGTTGGTAATAGAATGGACAAAATGAATTGAGCCTTAAGTCATTTGTTGTTGTTGAACTTTGTTTTTGCCTAGATCTACATGCTAAGACTTATTTTTTTGCTCAGTTCATTTATGTTGAGTTTTATTTGTATACAAATCTATTTGTGACTGTCTTAGACCACCTGTGGACAGATCTTGTGTGTTACTTGTGTTCACTTCTCTTGTGTTGAGACTTTGATTGAGATTTTTATCTACTGTGACTTTGTTGACCTCTCTTGTGTTGAAAACTGTAACTATGTTTTTGACTGTCATTGACTACCACTATTGTTGCCTTAAACCTCTTATCTCTCTCTCTCTAGTTTGTACTTACCCTCTAGCAAGGTCAGCTTGTTCCAAGTGTTTGACTGGCCTCTGAAAGTAAATTCTTCCGGGTATAAAACAGGAAGGGTCCCACACTCCAGGTAAGTACCCTAACTTGTTCTTCTTATTTAGACTTGTTATTGTTAGTCATATACTATTGATTACATGTTACTGAAGATTACTTTAACACAGAGACCTACTTGGTAGTGTTAAAGGCGAAGGAGATGAAAATTATGTTTTAAATTATAAAGTTTGATTACTGTGTTTAGCTACTGTTGTATTATTTTGTTAGGATATTTTAATACTCCATCCTTGTCCTACCTAGCATTATTTATTTTTCCTAGTTGATGATGTTATTTTCCCCCTAGTGGTGTGCAGATGTCATCCAGGATCCATCTACCACCTTTTGAGCCCTACATCCATCATTTTAGGACCACTTCAGTCAGTTCCCTATTTTATAGGAACCAACTGAGTGTTCCAGTGCAGTCAACCTGAGTTAGTTGACTCTTGTGGGGGTTTAGAGCTCTGGATGCCACTGATTGTGGCCTCATGCGCTCATTTCTGATTGACATGCATGACAAACTCACTATTACACCCTCCTTACTCACTTAACTGATTGTGACATCAGTTAGCTGAGTTTAGGTTCAGTTCAGTTGAGTTTGAGTCTTCTAGATCACTCCAGTGGTGATAATCCCTATGCTAGACCAACTGAGGTTCAAATTCTCCAGAGCGATTCGAATTCTCTCCATTGTAACATTATTGTTGATTATACATATTATTGGATAGTGTGACATTATTCTGCTCCTATCTGAATTCTACTGCATAATTCTTTCTCTGCTCTTTTTTACTGCAGTTTTCACTCTTATTCAACTTTTCTACTCATTCTTTCTCTGTGAGGTATACTCAGCTCTTAGATCTGTTATGACATGAATTTCACATGGTATTAGAGCCATTGAAAATCCCTATGCTAGACCAACTGAGGTTCGAATTCTCCTGAGTGATTTGAATTATCTCCATTGTAACATCATTGTTGATTATACTAATTATTGGATAGTGTGACATTATTTTGCTCCTATCTGAGTTCTGCTGCATAATTATTTCTCTGTTATTTTTTACTGCAGTTTTCACTCTTATTCAACTTTTATGCTCATTCTTTCTCTATGAGGTATGCTCAACTCTTAGATCTGTTGTGACATAGAATTTCACATGGTATCAGAGCCATTGAGCAAATAGATTAAGCAGTTGCGTTCGGTAGTGCACCAGAAGCCTTTGGATTTCCACAGCAAATCCTGATGCCATTGCATGGAATTCATTGGATAAATCCAATGAGGTCTAGCTAGGTGTGAAGGATCCGGATAAAATTGCCTACTGTCCTAAAGCATTGCTCACTAGTAGTCTACCTCCATTATTGAGATTTTTTTGCAAGTTATTCAAAGTTTTTGAGTACAGCAGCAGTTACAGCAGTTTCCTGCACTTGCACCAGTGTTTTTCTGCACCAGTGTTTCTGCACCTGTTTTTGTCTGCACTCAATTTGCTTAGTAGCAATTTCACCTTGTATTCGCTCCAACAGTTGTAATGGACAATTGGAACTCTCCTCTCTCTCCCGGAATCCTGACACCCTTCAATTACCTTGATTAGAGGGCTAATATGCAGATGGTATTGCACACCAAATCACTGTACAAGGTAACAATGGGGAAGGATCCCGAACCACAATCAGCTGTGGAGAAAACCAAGTATCTGAATAGATTGGATGAAGCATTTGGTTTCATGTGTATTCATATTTCCAGAGATCTACTCTTCCACATCGAAGGATTGAAGACTCCACGAGAGTTATGGTTCAAGTTAGAGACCCTCTTAAGCAAACAAGATGAGCTAAGAGGCAATATTCTGGAAAATGAGTTGATTTCTCTTCAACCCAGCAATTTCGAGACCATCCAGCAATTCTTTTCAAAATTCAAATCCCTGCTTGTGCAATGCAAACAATGTGGCATTGAGAAGAAGGATGAGCAGTTGGTGTTATCCATTATGAGCAAGCTAAGTCCCGAGTTCTCCATCTTTGTCTCTACCTTCCATTCTGGGCGAATATCAATCCCTGGTTGGAAGATGCCCTCCTTCGATATTTTCACTAAATCTCTCATCCAAGAACAAGATAAGTTGATCCAGATGGGCGCCTTGATGTGTTGATGAAATTGTCATTGATGCCAACACGGACTTGATGTCATTGATGCCACCACACTGCTGAAGATGTTGAAGACTCAGCTAATGATGCAGAAGAACCTAGAGATGGTCTTGAAGTCCTGGTAGACGTTGAAGTCCTGGTAGATAGGCAAGATAAGGCTGAGATGCAGCACAAAGTGGATGTGCTTGACTGAGCTAAAAGCATGATAAGGCTGCTTTCATATCAGCAGCATAGTACTCAGTCCATATTATATTCCAGCTCCTCTTCTAGACATCATTCTATTAATGCACAAATAGGCATTAAAAAGATGAGCAGTTCAGCGTGTTAATTATAAGTGATCTATTCCTGTCTCTGCTAGATACCTCTACATTCAGGCAGGTGCTTTTCAGCCACAGGGAGTGTCCATAGGATGTGGGTGATGTTTTTGTGAATAAAATCTTTCCATAGATCAGCACACTTAAGCTGCCATCACTGCTTAAAATTACTCAAGAACAGTGATCAATCTATGAATTAAATTAGCCTCCGTTTGCCTCTAGTGAACTGTGGGTAGTTTGTGAGTGTGACTGGAAGCCTGGGCCCGTCAGCTATGAGTGTGACGTTGGCTGTGTGGAGTTTAAGAGAGAGGACTGAGACTGTGGGTTGAAAAGACAGTATTACCAAAGCAAAGATGAACCTATGTAAAATGACGTAGTAGGTCGGCTCCATTCAACATTAAAAAATCAAATCTTTGTTATGTCGGCCTCAAAATTTTAATAAAAAATTATTATTAAAAATTTAGTAAGTCGGCCCATAAAAATTCATATTTTAATACATGTCGGCCCCTAAATATAGTTAAAGATTTTGTATAAATAGAGCATCGTGCTCTCATTTGAATGAGAAGAATTTTGGGGGGAGCGTTTTGGAGTTTAGCGTTTTTTTTAAGCCGCAGATTAGAAATAGAAAGGAGCAGCTCGTCTCTCTAGTATCTGCGATTTGGTCTGAGGCATTTTGAGGTAGCCGAGTTCTTTCTAAGGCACAGCTGTTTGACAGCTCGGAATTTTTGAAGGAGAGCTCGAATTTAGAAGGCACAGCTCGGATTATTGTGAAGGCAGAGCTCGGATTGTTTGGTGAAGGCACAGCTCGGAATTTTGTGAAGACACAGCTCGATTTTGTTGGTGAAGGCACAGCTGTTTTATAACTTGAATTTTTGGTGAAGAAAAGTTACACGATGAACCTACTCCGTTGTCCGTTGGATTCCCAGCTAGCGCCTAATTGTTGACGGCCAGATCTGAATTCAGTTCGCTGGAGCGGATGTATGGAATAAAAGTATACTATGATCCCGCGTTTTCATCGATTGATTCATTTCCACGATAGATAAATCATAGCAGGGTGTGAATGTGCACCAACCAGAACGACGGCATCCCTTACTGCTATGAAGATGATGTCTGCGGATGATACAATGGATCGAACCCCCCGACCTTGAAAGGAAATTCTCCTATGAGTCGCCGTGAATAGAATTAAGTGTTCACGAAGTTTTGCAAATGTTTTGAAGTAAAAGCTGCGGGTCAAACGACCAATCTTACAGATTTTGGGTTCTGGAGACAAAATAAAAGCATTTACAGATTGCTTCAACAAAGTCCAGCGTATTACTTTGGGAGCACATTGGTAATCTCAGCTGGACTTGGAGTCTGAAGGATTGACTGTTCAGACTATTGCTGTAGCCGACTTCATCATCCAAGGGAGAGTTTTATGCATGAAGATGAAATAGATACATTGAGTCAGACCATTATTCCCCTTTACATTTCTTCTACTGTCAACAGGGAAGTCGATTTGGCTTACTACTGCAGTATATGTTCTTCCTTGAATTTTTATGGTGTGGCTGAGTTATCACTGAAATTATTGGGAGTCGATTTGGGAGAAGGAGATAAAGTATTGCGACTGTTTAGAAAGCTTCTGAGTATGACATTAATTGTTCAGTCACCTACAGCATTATCATAAACACTTCCTGCTTTGGGACAGAGTGTTTTAAGAAGGTATTAAGGTTCATTGTGAAGCATTACTTGACTACTTTGGAGAGCAAGGTTTGGGAATATTCAAGGCAGAATTTTGACAGTCAAAGGGCTGTGATTATGAGGCTTAAGTGGGTAGTTTGCTGCACTTACTGGATTTGAAGATGACTTTTGAAGAATCAAAATAGGGCTGAAATAGGACTACCTGTTTGTGTAAGAATTGATGATACAGTGCTGATTGAGAATAGTCTTTTATGGACATAGTGTGATATGTTCATGGACAGTATGTTGATCTGCCAGTGAACACATACTAATAAACTGAATAATGATATATGTTTGAACATGGACAGAATGATGTATCATGCATGAACAATGTAGAGTTCATGGACAGAATGGAAATAGGGCAGTGGCAATGACATGTTGTATTGTGGACAGAATTAATATGAATGTGCCGGACAGAATAATGATGTGGGCAGCAGAGAAGATGAGCAGAGATTCATGAGCAGCGGTGAACAGTGGTACAGAAGAGTTGATGGGATGAGCAGAGCAGATGAGCAGCTTTGATATGTCAGAGACTTCTTGTAGGTTACATGAATTTACTGTATTGTAAAAGCAAGCTTGTCTTGCTTTTGAGGTTAGGATACCTCAACCCCTTCTTAGCAGGGTCTAAGAAAACCAGGCAGGGTCCTGGATTCAGAGTAGGTGCTCTATGTATCAGTAGGTGCTGATTTTGCCTAACGGTTGTAGCCGTACCATAATAATATAAAAGATTACAAATTTATATGGTGTGGTGTTCTTCTGTGTTATGGCTCTTTATGAATGAAATGCTTATGCTATGTGAATGATGTTTATGAAATGAATATGGTAAAGTATTAGATTGATGAATTGATAGCTAACGGTGGTAAGCTAAGAAAGTTTTAAAATTGGCCTCACACTGATTCACCCCCCCTCTCAGTGTCAATTCCACATCGAAGGATTGAAGACTCCACGAGAGTTATGGTTCAAGTTAGAGACCCTCTTAAGCAAACAAGATGAGCTAAGAGGCAATATTCTGGAAAATGAGTTGATTTCTCTTCAACCCAGCAATTTCGAGACCATCCAGCAATTCTTTTCAAAATTCAAATCCCTGCTTGTGCAATGCAAACAATGTGGCATTGAGAAGAAGGATGAGCAGTTGGTGTTATCCATTATGAGCAAGCTAAGTCCCGAGTTCTCCATCTTTGTCTCTACCTTCCATTCTGGGCGAATATCAATCCCTGGTTGGAAGATGCCCTCCTTCGATATTTTCACTAAATCTCTCATCCAAGAACAAGATAAGTTGATCCAGATGGGCGCCTTGATGGCCTCCAAAAATCAAGCTCTTTTGCCTGGAGAACCAAAAAGTGTGAATGGGAAGCACAAAGGCAAGGATAACAGGCCATCTGAACCCAAGCAAAATGCCAAGTCAAGTCCATCAAAAGGAGCCTCCAGCTCCAAGAAGGACAAACAAAAGGGATTTGAGAAATCCAAGTGTTCCTATTGCAAGAAAAGAAACCACCCAGAGAGATCTTACATGCAGAAGAAGATAGATCAGATGACCAAGCTTCTTGAACAACACAACATTGCCCTCCCAAAAGGTGCAAGAGAGACTGATTCTGGAAGTGAGTCTGATGGTCATGAGAGATGCCATGCACTGAAGGCTGGACTTTCAAAATCACAAGCCCTTCTCATAGATTCAAGAGCCTCCAACCACATGGTTGCCTCCAGAGAATCATTTTCTTCTCTAGATCTCAAAGATGGTCCGATTATTCACATGGGAGACAACTCTCAGATCTCTGCTAAAGGGAAGGGCACAGTACATATGGAGCATGGTATGTTCAAAAATGTTCTATTTGTTCCTTCTTTGTCGACAAATTTGTTGTTGTATATCAGATGACTCACATAGGTTCACCAAAGAAAGTGGTCTTTGGTCCTGACACAGTTGAGATTGCAGACATCTCTACTGGGAAGATTATAGCGAAAGGGTTTGCAAACCATGCCTCCAAGGCATATGAATTCTGACATTTTTTGCCATACTCTCTGCCTACTCCATCGGAATTTGATGAAGATCAGAGTGATATCTCTTCTAATGAAGATGAAGATCTTGATGTTGAGAATAAAGTTCAAGGAGATTCGGATCCAGATCCAACACATGCTCCCAATCCATGGCCAAGGCCAATATGGGCTCACAAAGTCCTTGTAGCTACTGGGAACACAGTTGGGGATCCATCTTACCATAGAACCACTAGATCTCAGTATCATGCAAAACTTGCACTATGTCATGCAGATCCACTTCTCTCAGAGAAGTGCTACATGATGGTGGGGTTTGATCCACAATCTCTTGAAGAGACTTGCCATGGGGGGTCTACAACCAAGCAACAATCTCGGTTGTCTGACAAAAGGTACTCAAAGGTTCATGGTTTGGACCACAATGAGCCATTCGCTCCAGTAGCAAGAAGGGTTCCTGGAAGACTTGTTTTGGAAAACACAACTTCTACACAGTGGGAGGTACATCAGAGGAGCAGATCCAGATCTAACACCTGCATTGCTATCCTACATAAGAGCAACCTGCCAATATTTTTGCAAAGGATTTCACTGAGGAAAGTTTTTACCTTCTCTGCCTAGTATGAAGGTTCTTTGAGTTCCCTAGTGTTGTTCTTTTGAGGGGGGGTATTTTTCCCATGAGGTTTTTCCCCATTTCCTTGGTTCATGGATAGTTCTTTCTTTTATCACTTATTTGATTGTATGGGTGACCTTTGGTCTCAGTAACCAGGGCCAAGGATGCAAAAGTATGGATTAAGGGGGGGTGTTTCGGATATTTTAATACTCCATCCTTGTCCTACCTAGCATTATTTATTTTTCCTAGTTGTTGATGATGTCATTTGCCCCCTAGTGGTGTGTAGATGTCATCCAGGATCCATCTACCACCTTCTGAGCCCTGCATGAATCATTTTAGGACCACTTCAGTCAATTCCCTATTTTATAGGAACCAACTGAGTGTTCCAGTGCAGTCCACTTGAGTTAGCTGACTCTTATGGGGAGTTAGAGCTCTGAATGCCACTGATTGTGGCCTCATCTACCCATTTATGATTAACATGCATGACAAACTCACTATTACACCCTCCTTAGTCACTTGACTGATTGTGACTTCAGTTAGCTGAGTTTAGGTTCAGTTCAGTTGAGTTTGAGTCTTCCAAGAGCACTCCAATGGTGATAATCCCTATGCTAGACCAACTAAGGTTCAAATTCTCCGGAGTGAATCAAATTCTCTCCATTGTAACATCATTGTTAATTATACTGATTATTGGATAGTGTGACATTATTCTGCTCCTATCTGAGTTCTACTACATAATTATTTATCTACTCTTTTTTACTGCAGTTTTCACTCTTATTAAACTTTTCTGCTCATTCTTTCTCTGTGAGGTATACTCAGCTCTTAGACCCATTGTGACAGAGAATTTCACATATTTCGTTTCATTTCTAATTTGTTAAATGTATTTTTGCATTGAAGTACATTGATTTTTATTTTTCCTGCATCAAGACCTAACCCTAACAAAAATTTAACACACTTTACTACATATTTTTATGCATATTTCTCCATTTAGGGTATTGTTATCACATAACTTGTAGTTGTCTCTAAAGGTAACCTATCCAGGACGGTAGAGGTGTAGACAACTAAAGAGGTGACCCAAGAGATGCCACGGTTCCCAATGCAAGTTGAGTGTCATGTTAACCGAGGCACTCTTCACTTTAGATCAACCCTAAGCAAGACCAAGGGGGAGACCCTAGCTTAGCCAATGAAGGCTAGCGAATTCAATCTAGACCTCCTAGGGAAATGTGATGATGAAAGAGTAGGAGACCAAGATAAAACAAGATCTAGATCTAGGATGATAAGTGGACCCAAGATGGTTAGGCCTTGGTTGAAGAGGCTTAGGGGAAGGATAAATGTTCAACCAAGCGTAAGATAAGGTCACTTATGGATTAGGTATAGTAGATCTAGATGGATCTAATGCCAATAAAAAGTACCCAAGTGGGGCCCACCCTTAAAAAAGTGGAAAATGGTTCAAATGGGGCCCACAAGGTCAAAATCAAAATGAAATGGCATTAGGGGGTATGCTATAACATGGATCTATGGATTTGAGAAAGAATGAGCAATGCCCACATGTGGGATCTACAAATGGCCACCTACCCAAGGAGTGCGACTTCCTCAAGAGAGGACTAGTGCCTTAGATTGAGGGGAAAATGGAGTCGGATGTCCACCAAACTTTAGATCAAGATAATTGAGATGATTATTAGGGTGGGTTTTAATTATTAAGCCCAAGTGATTGCTAGATCTCCATATATTTGAAAAATAAAAATTCAAGGGTTTTGATTTTGGGGGTTTTGTGACCAATAGGATAGAAGACAAACGAAATGGATACATACCTTGTAGATCTTACCTCAAAAGCTTGCGACTACCTTGCACATAGATGATCCTTGCATTTAGTTACAATTCCAAGCTAGATCCAAGTGATTCCAAGCAAAAACGTCCAAGCCCTAGGAGGAAAAACGTCTCACTCAACCTGTAAAACAAACTACAATAAGTTAGATTTGATCCACAGATGAATGAGATATAAGCATGCCATATCAAAAGAAGCAAATCAATGGACAAAGCACAATTGAAAAACTCCCTTTAAGATGAAAACATCTTTCCCAAGGGGGATGTGAGAAGCCCACAATCTTCCCTTCAAGCAATTCGCCCTCCTTGCTCTAGTCAATTCAACCTCCCTCTATAGTTGTCAAACTCACCTGTTACAAGCAAAGATGTCTAAAGCAAAACATGTATAATCATGTACAAGAGCATCCCAATCAAAGCCAAGAAATAGATCTGCAAAATAGTATTTTATTCCAAGTTTTCCAAAGCCCAAAAGGTGCCTTTACAATAGGGGGGTCTCTTCCTTAAATAGGATGAGAGAGACCAAAACCCTAAACCACTTTTGAAAACTAGTGGTTGAGATCAAAAGATACAACAATATAATCAACGACTAAGATGAGTTGGTACATAACATGACATGGATCACTCACTAAACGGAGGACGTCATGACAAAAACACCCTAGGCGGGATGGCGCACAACATAAGGGTGGCTAAAATATAAGTGTGCCACATAAGATGACCAGGACAAGTGACTAGGAGCACATGGTGGGGCTAGCAAGTATTATTCCCCTTCACTAGCATCACGCCATGGCACAATAACATAACATGAGACTCAATGACATGTCCAAGTACACAAATGATCAAATCTTGTCCCCCTCAACTGAGAGAAAAATACATCAAATGACATCCTGATGATTGTGTGGACCCCACTGACTGCTGCAAACTAATCTAGAAGGAGTGGGATACACCACAAATGACCTCAGAGCAGACCTCATGCCAAAAAGTTGCCTCAATTTCCCAAATCGGATTCCTTTATGACCTTTTTATTCCATTTTTTATCCTCCAAAAAAACCATGAAACTACCCATAACTAAATGTCTGGTGCCTGCACTGGGAATCTGATAGTGCCATCATGTCCGGAAGGGGGGTAATATGGTAAAAACAAGTGGCTGGACCACCCCCTTCCTCTGTAGCGCTCTAGGTAACGACTAGCCTCCAATGCTTTGGTTGTACAGGCCACATTAGCATGGCCAAACTAGTCAACAGGTGAACAACTGCTCAAATCATGCCCGGGAGTGCCTAAAACTGAAAGATAAGTATCTCAAAGGATCCAAAAGACCTAAATCCACTAGAGATAAGTACTCATACACCTCATGATAGCCTGTAAGATCATCTGTATGGTCCACCATACCCAGACAAGTAAAAATATGATGATCTGGAAATAATAATAATCATGAAAAACTGCATCCATCATAATCTTAAGCCTGTGCCCAACATATGGAATCATCAAAAGGTATATAGAGGACCATAGATCAACATCATACAAAAAGTGGTCCATCTCATCATGGATCCCAAGGTTGACCTTGGTCAAACTAGGTTTGACCGGTCAAACTGATCAAAATATGACCCTGGCTAAAGAAGCCATGTTACTGCAAGTGCAAATAGTTAATACATGCTCTCTAAATCATTTTCATAACGAGACTCTAAAGTATTAAGCATCATTTCACTGGCAATTAATAAATAATAATAGGTTAGTTAAATAACTTACTTTCAAGAAGAATCTCAAGAATATACTCGTTTGTAAACATGATCAAATTGCTAGCAAAGGGTGAAGGCTAAAGACACAAGGCTAGGCTGAAAGGGATGACTTGGCTGACTTGACACTGTGATACTTTGGATGAGGGACATGGTGTTACACACTTGAGCATGTGCTGGACAAGGCGTACACAAGGAATGGTGGTGTCTCAAGAATGGATAAGTTATTCAAAGAAGTGCTTATTCAACCTTGGCAAAAATTGTCTACTACGAGAACCGCCACGAACCAAGTCTCAGGCTAACCATAACTTGAGGTTCTAGGGGACACTTAGAATTAGTTGTCCCTTGCTCCATCTTATATCATAACCCGCAGGCTCAATGAGGAAAGTTTCACATAAGGTCAACAATCTTTAGATTTGGCATACATTTAACCACTGCTTTTTAGGACCTTTCATTTCACAAAATTTCATGGCCAACAATCTTTAGATTTAGCATACATTTATCCATTGCTTTTTAGGCCTAATATGACCCCTCTGGGATTTTGCATGTGCTTATAAGCACAACTAATCGCAGCTTTTATTTAGGGTGCATTTACATTACATAGCATTGAATTTCATTTCCATTTCATAGCCCTTTTCACTGGGCTTTACAAGAAATAACAATAATTTCCATATGTAGTACAATTTTGATTCAGGTTTTCGCCAACACAACTCAAGCAACTAGGGGGACTTCTGCAAATCTAAACCACACATCGAGGAAACCGACTCGAGTGATAAAGGCATAAAATCCAACTCACCAAGGGCAAGTTTTGTTGTCAACTCAGAGCCGAGACACAAAATAAACATGGATGCAAGTCCAACACAGAGGCAGAAGTGAGGAGATCCTCCATATCACAAGTCAAGGCGTAAGTCAGGGTGAAGATCAATAAATGGGGAAGGATAAATGGATGGATGGAGACAAGTGAAAATGGTGCCTAAGCTAGCAAGTCAGAATAACACTAAATGATAATGTTCACATTCATATGAAGGTAAAGACCAACAAGTATAAAACAAGAGTTTCCAAATGTCAGTGATATAATCAATGCATATAATCCATAACAACAAATTTCAATTTAACATTAATATACCGCCATATCATAATTTCCATATACCAAGTCAGTGCTATCAAAATGACCTAAACAGTAAGGTAATAACATCAATGCACATCATATATATATACTGGGTCATATATCAATAACTGCAAACTGAACCAACTACAACCACTGAGAATACCGCATCTGAAACACTGAACACTGCCCTGTATCTGTATGGAATAAAAGGTCATATCATTCATCAAGTCTGAGGTCTCAAGGCTCAGCCTTGGCATAAGGTCTGCTAATTGTCTGATATAAAGATGCTCTGATGTGTGAGTGATCATAAATAATGTTGGTCATCATAGCTGATCTCACTAGATAAGTGCAAAAGCAAAGCTCATAAAATTGCAGATATCTGCTCTGCTAACATGGTAGCCCAGCTACTATGTATGTGATAACATCTGGCTCCAACTGGAACAAGTGCTCTAAGGGAGAGAGTGCTTGAGTGTTAATGTATTTGTAACTTCGGATAATATTCACTTGTATATCTTATATTGTATTCATATGTCATTGTACTTCCGACAGAGAGGTTGTATTCCTCTGATCGGGAAAGTTATTATTGTATTTGACAGGGTTATTAGACTCCCCTAGAGGGATCGGCCCTAAGTTAAGTGGTAATGGGTTATTAGACTCTCCAAGGAGAAGTCGACCCAGTTAGGGTAAAAAGTCAAGTGAAGGTAAAGAATAAATAAGGAGGAGCATCCTCTCTATTTCATTCATTCACTCACTCACTCATTGTGCATTAGTGAGAGAGAGGAGGAGTTAGCACAAGTAAAGAAGAGAGAAGCTATTGGAGACCATTTCTATCTTTTGGGGTTTTGTATTATTGCTCATTCTATATTTGAGGAAGTTGCGGGGTTTTCTCCTTTATGGTTTCCCCAATGAAACTCTTTGTGTCTCTTGACTATTGTGTTTGATTTGTTGTGCATGTTATTCTCTCAGATAAGATCCTAGATCATATTTAATTAAATGATGAAAATCTAACATGGTATCAGAGCTAACCTGAGAAGAAGACACTATGCAGCTGCGGAAGCTAGGGCTACTTAATTTTTGGGTTTCTCTCCATAGATCATCAGCAAAAGGAGGCTAGGCTAACTCGCCTAAGAAAGGCGCATCTTTCTGTCGAAACAGAATTGGATTCTGAGCATTTTCATTTTTTGGCCTGTCACTACTGTGGGAAATTAGGGCTTTTGACAGAATTGGAATTTTGGAGTGCTCTCAGCACAAGATTGTTCTCCTCATCAAAATCGAAATTTAGAGACCAAGAACAAACTTTTTGGTTGGGTAGAACAAACCCTAGTTTGACTTTTGGACCAGAAAACCAGAAATTCACAGACATTGTAGACCCGAAATTCACAGGTCACTTTTGAGGGGTTAAATTTTGGAATTTTCAAAATCCAAGCATACCAACTTGCTCGCCTCGGTCAATTGCATCTTCTATCCAGAAAGAAGTTTGAATTCTTAGGGTTTCTCTGTCAAACCCTAGCCAGCTCCAGATCCAGTTTCAGCAATCAAGTGGTAAGACCTAAATATTTTCTATTTCCATTTGAGTTTCTACTTAAAGATGTCTCACCACACCAAGCTTCAGGATAAGCTTGAAGGGGTTGATAACTGTCGAGCATGGAAGTATAGGATTGGGTTAATCCTAGAAGAGAATGAATTGGACACCTACATAAGTGAAGAGGTTCCAATGCCAGAGGGAGATGGGCTAAGGCCCTACATAAGAAGAACTTGGTCAAGGCCAAGAGGATTATTGCAGATTCTATCAAGGACCATATCATACCACATGTGTCATCTCTAAAAACACCCAAGGAGATGTTTGATTCCTTGACCAAGCTATTTGAAGGAAATAATATAAATCGGAAGATGACATTGCGGAACCAATTGAAGAATGTGAAGATACAAAATGCAGAAACCATTCAGTCTTACTTCACAAGGGTTTCTCAAATCAAGGAACAACCAGAAGTTGTGGAAGAAAATATAGAGAATGGAGAAATAGTGATGACCACCTTGAATGGTCTCCCTAGGTCATGGGATTCCTTCATTCAAGGAATTTGTGCTAGGAAGAAGCTCATCACATTCAGTAGGCTATGGGAGGAATGCTCACAATAAGAAGCTCGACTCTTAGCTCGAGAAGAGAAGATGGGTAATGAAGACCAAGCTCTCACAGCACACTCCAAGAGGAATGATAACAAGAGGGTGCACCACCACAGTAAGAAAGAAAAACACCACCACCAGAATCAGAGGGGTAACTTTAAATCCCGAAGAGATGTATCCACCATTCAATGCTATACATGTGATGAGAAGGGACACTTCTCCAGGGATTGTCCTAGAAATAAAGGTGGCTCTCACAAGAGAAGACATCATGCTCACACTACAGAGGATGATGAACCTCCCAGGAAGAAAGCCAGAGAAGAAAGTGAAGATTCTTCAAGCGATGAAGAGTATGTTTTGATTTCTACCCTCACAGGACCTATTACACATGGAAGCAATGATTGGCTTATATATAGTGGGGCTTCCAAGCATATGACAGGATTCAAGGAATCCTTTATGAACCTATCTGAACATGAGTCACCCCACAAAGTGAAACTTGGGGATGACGACCAGTATCCTATAAAAGGAAGTGGTGAAGCCTCTTATAAACTAGACTCTAGGAAGTCTATCAAGATGAAAGATGTCCTGTTTGTACCAGGACTAAAGAAGAAACTTCTCTCCATATCCGCATTGGATGCAAAAGGTATGAGGGTTGCATTTATAGATGGCCAAGTTCTTATGTGGCCAAAGGGAAAGACCATAGATGATGCAATAGTGATTGGAGAGCTAGAGGGAGGGTTATATAAACGGAAGGGCCAACCAGAACAAACCTTGGTCCACGTCTCAGTAGAGCCAAGTGAACTTTGGCATAGAAGGCTTGCACATGTGCACTATAGAGCACTACCTCTTGCAAGCAAAGTTGTTGAAGCTCTTCCAGAAATCCAAGCAAAGCATGAAGGCGTTTGCAAAGGTTGTGCGAAGGGAAAGAATACAAAGAAGACATTTCCAAGTAGCGAGAGCAAGGTAAAAGGAATCTTGGAAATCATCCACTCTGATGTACGTGGTCCGATGTCATCTAGTTCATTGAGTGGGTATGTATATTATGTTTCTTTTATTGATGATTTTTCTAGGAAGACATGGATATATTTATTGAAGAACAAGGATGAAGTATTCAGTAAGTTCAAGGAATTCAAAGCCTTGATTGAGAACCACACAGAGAAGAAAATCAAGACTTTTCGGTCAGACAATGGCGGAGAGTTCACATCAGAAGACTTCAAGAAATTATGCAGAGATTCAGGGATTAAGAGGGAGTTGACCACTCCATATAATCCACAACGGAATGGAGTTGCAGAAAGGAAGAATAGAACAATTATGGAAGTAGCAAAAGTGATGCTTCATGACCAGGATCTTCCTATGCACCTATGGGCAGAAGATGCTAGGATAGCCGTGTATGTACAGAATCGTACTCCACATAGAGTACTTGACAACAAGACACCAGAAGAAGCTTTCTCCGGTGAGAAACTAGTGGTCAACCATCTCAGAATATTTGGTTGCTCGATGTACATACATATTCCGAAAGAGAAGAGGATGAACTTAGATCCTTCAGGAAAGAAGGGTATATTCGTGGGATATAGTGAAAGCTCGAAGGCCTACAAAATATATTTCCCAGCATTCAAGAAGATCGACATTAGCAAGGATGTGACATTCGACGAAGACTCAACATATCACAAATCCAGAAAGATACCTGTTGAAGACATTGAAGAACCAGAAGCACCCAGGAACCGAGATACAACAATGAATGAAGTAAATCCAGAAGGTTATGGAGAACGCGAGGTGGAAGACCCACAGGAACCTGTAGATCCACCACGTGAGAAGAATTCTCACAAGAGGAAACCAGCATGGGTACGAGAAGCAATTCAAGATGCAGAGATATATGGTGCTCCAGAAGGAATGCATAGAGAAAGCAAGAGACCGAGACCATTCTCCAGTTATGTAGCCCTGTTGTGTGACATTATTGACAAAGAACCTTCCAACTATGAGGAAGCAGCTGAGAAGAAAGAATGGAAGGATGCCATGATCAAGGAGTACCAGCTGATTATGAAGAATGATGTTTGGGATGTGGTCCCGAGACCAGTACGAAAGTCTGTTGTGACTTCCAAGTGGATCTACAATATCAAGCATGCTGTAGATGGAAGCATAGAGAAACACAAGGCGAGGTTTGTGGCACGTGGCTTCTCCCTGAAAGAAGGGATAGATTATGAAGAGACATTTGCACCTGTAGCCAGATACACTTCCATTAGATCAGTACTTGCTCTGGCTGCAGTGATGAAGTGGAAGGTACACCAGATGGATGTCAAGATAGCGTTCTTGAATGATGTGGTAGAGGAGGAAGTGTATGTGGAGCAGCCACTCGGATTTGAGACACATGACAGGGAGACTCATGTATGCAAATTGAAGAAAACCTTGTATGGATTGAAACAGACACCCAGGACGTGGTACGGTAGGATAGACGGCTTCCTGACTAGCTTGGGCTTTACCAAGAGTAAAGCGGATTCCAACCTTTACTACAAGGTTGAGGAAGTGAACCCAGTGATACTTCTACTTTATGTAGATGACCTGTTTGTGACAAGTAAGGATGGGTTGATCGCTGACACAAAGAGGAAGCTTGCTGTCGAGTTCAAGATGAAGGACTTGGGTATGATGCACTATTTTCTAGGCATGGAGGTGTGGCAGAATGCGAATGGAATCTTCCTTGGACAAGGGAAGTATGCAGTAGAGATCCTGAAGAGGTTCGGGATGATGGACTGCAAGGCCATGGCCATACCTATGGCATCGAACCTGAAGCTATTGAGTGATGCTTCATCAGAGTCGGTTGATGCCACGATGTATCGTCAGATGATTAGATCTTTGATGTACTTGACGAATATGAGACTAGATATCTGCTTTGTTGTGAACACATTGAGCCAATTCCTAACGGATCCGAGACATGTTCACTTGATTGCTGCAAAGCATATTCTGAGGTACCTGAAGGATACGGTTGATTATGAGCTCAAGTATGATGAGAATCAAAAGATTAGCCGGAAGGGTTATGTTGATTTTGATTGGGCAGGCAATGCCACTGATAGAAATAGCACTTCGGGGTGCTGCTTCAGTATGGGATCAGGTGTGATCTCTTGGTTTAGCAAGAAGCAGTCCTGCATGGCACTAAGTACAGTCGAAGCAGAGTATGTCGCAGCTTGTTCGGCTAGTTGTGAGGCAGTATGGTTGAAGAAGCTACTATCTGATTTGTTTGATCTCCAGTTCGATGTGACTTGTATATATTGCGCCAACCAGAGTTGTGTGAAGTTGTCTGAGAACCCAGTGTTCCATGACAAGTCGAAGCACATTGAGATCAAGTACCACTATATCATGGATATGGTGCAGAGAGGAGTGGTGAAGCTCCAGTATGTTGCGACAGACGAGCAACTAGCCGATGTATTGACCAAGCCGTTGGCCAGAGTGAAGTTTGAATACTTCAGAAAGAAGCTTGGTGTACTTCAGATCGAGGTTCCTTCCAAGGGGAAGTGATGAGTCTGGAAGACGCAGATGCACATGGGCATTTCCGACATGGTGGTAGGTTGGTCCTCCCATGGTCGTTGATATAATTGTCGGGCTTTTCCGACATGGTGGTAGGTTTGTCCTCCCATGGTCATTGATATAATTGCCGAGCTTTTCCGACATGGTGGTAGGTTGGCCCTCCCATGGTCGTTGATGTAATTGCTGAAGCTTTTCTGACATGGTGGTAGGTTGGTCCTCCCATGGTTGTTGATATAATTGCTAAGCCTTTCTCGGATGGTGGTAGGTTGGTCCTCCCATGCCGATGGATGTAAGTGTTGTGCGATGTGCATTTGGGCCGTGCTCTGTTGACGATGAGATGATATGAAGATGATGACGTAACAGTAGGGTACACAGATTTTGCAGAGGCATATAATCATCCCTAAGAGGCTCCTTCAGGTTTTGCAGAGGCATACAATCAGTCCTGGGAGATCTTGTAGGTTTTGTAGAGGCATATAATAAATCTTGAGATGTACCTACTTGATGGCTTGCTTGCAGAGATGATGAAGACCTAAATGGAGGCTAGGCCTACATCCAGCATGAAAAAGGGCTGGCTTTGTAGAACTTCCTATGACGAGTAGATTGGAGATTGATGATCAAGATAGCAGCAGCAGTGAAGATGATCAAGCTTTGATGATGATCCAGTGATGAAGACTTGTGCTGATGCACTGTGTCAAGAAAAAAACCATCCTAGTTAAGAGGGAGTGTTAATGTATTTGTAACTTCGGATGATATTCACTTGTATATCTTATATTGTATTCATATGTCATTGTACTTCCGACGGAGAGGTTTTATTCCTCCGATTGGGAAAGTTATTATTGTATTTGATAGGGATATTAGACTCCCCTAGAGGGGTCGGCCCTGAGTTAAGTGGTAATGGGTTATTAGACTCTCCTAGGAGAAGTCGGCCCAATTAGGGTAAAATGTCAAGTGAAGGTAAAGTATAAATAGAGAGGAGCATCCTCTCTATTTCATTCATTCACTCACTCACACATTGCGCATTAGTGAGAGAGAGGAGGAGTCCGCACAAGTGAAGAAGAGAGAAGCTGTTGGAGACCATTTCTATCTTTTGGGGTTTTGTATTATTGCTCATTCTATCTCTGAGGAAGTTGCGGGGTTTTCTCCTTTATGGTTTCCCCGATGAAACTCTTTGTGTCTCTTGTCTATTGTGTTTGATTTGTTGTGCATGTTATTCTCTCAGATAAGATCCTAGATCATATTGAATTAAATGATGAAAATCTAACATTGAGAACCTCAGAATCTCTGGTCCCCAACACTAACTGCATCAATCTTCAATCCAACACTCGACTTCTTTTGCTTTCAACTTTATTTTCACCTATTTTTGCACACTAGGAAAGCAAAATACCACGTGACACATGTATGGAATAAAAATAAACCAAAATGAACTGCATAACTGAAATTCTATTCTAGAGCAAAAATAAAGTGCATATAAGATAAAAGTACTAACTCATAAAAAATTTAACATTTTCAAATTTTATTAATGTGAATGCAGGAGATGAGAAAGGCTTAGGAAGGAGCACGACTCAACTCACTCTAGCAACTCAGCAACAGGAAAAGGCACTCGGAAGAAAACTCAAAAGGCTCATCAAAAGTGAAAAGCAAAAAGACTCGCAATACTCAACACTCAGAAAAAGCAAAAGGCACTCAAATCCTATTGCTCAGGTGAGCTTATTCGAAGACCTACCTACTCTAAACAGGCAAGAGGATTCCTAGCTCAAGTTAAGTCAGGGATATAATCCCTTAACTCTCTCTGATTGATAGGTAGCATGATCTGCTGCCCAGTCCTAGTAGTGAGGAAACACATATCATCAATGCAACGCTCGACAGTGAGCGGTCCAACCCAAATATCGCTAGATCCCCTGGATTGTATGTAAAATAAATCACTAAGGAATAACGACCCTATCACCGCATGAAAACCTACGGCGATTCACAGACTCAGGGATGGCTTCAACATTACGAATAGGAATGGAATGGATATCAGAGTTGCACTGAGGTTGGGGTGTGATTATCCTCGAGTTCCTGTTAGGAGGAACTGCATCAAACCTAGGAGGTCCACCTTCTAAAGGAATGGCTACCCTACCAATAAGGACTTCCTGAATCACTCTTCTCCTTGGATGTTCATCTCTTGGTTCTTCATTTTGTGGGTGAATGATATACTTGGGATTTTCTTCCCCAGTCCAAAAGTCTCTAATGACAACCTCATCTTCCAATGGAAATCGTATGTTTTGGTTTTCAATACTTCTATTAGTACCCTCTCCAGTTGGGATGGGAACGACCATGCCTTCTAAAATTGCTAGGTGGTTGGTGGGAAGTGACGAATGATTTGAACCTATGCTAGAAGCATTCTGAGCTCCCATGTTCAAAGATGTTGGTGGAGTAGGAATGTGAGATGCATCAATAGAGTCCATACTCTCTTCACCAATAGGTAACTCACGGGGAAAAAGAAAACTAGGGATGTCCCTAAGTAACGGATAACGCGAAGACAACTCATCCTCATTGGTTGAAATGTTGGCTTGAGGCTCTTCCTGAAAAATAGATAGATTGTTTAATGAAAAATCTTCTTTAGGAGCATCATGTATTAAGGCATGTTCTTGCCAACTCATAGAGTTGTCATTCACTTGCCTCAAAACACCATCTTCCAAGAACATATGAGATAAATGATCAGGAACATCAGAAAAATGGAATTCATTAGGTTCTTCATCACTTCCCAGACTAGGGGAAGGATGTGTTCCTTCAATATTGTTTGCCCAAGGAATAATGTGATCAAGCCCTTGTCTTTCTCTTTCCATATTATGATTAACCAAGGCAATCCATTCATTAACCGTTCTAGGTATACGCTCACCCCTCCTTATTTGATCCAAATCAGTCACAGAGTTGTTTGTATTAGTGATGGGTTCGAGTTGATCAATTTGTGGCCCTGCATCACTAAGTTGGTTCAAAGTTCTAATTTCTTCCAACACTACACCATGATGCAATTCCATATTAATTTCTCTAGCAAAAATAGCTCTATCCCTCTCTTCCTTAGAAGAACTATCATCTCCAAAAGATCTCCAAATCTCTTCTCTTCCTGTACTATGATCCTCATTATGGCTACCCATGACCATAAAAATGTCCTCAGGTAATAATTCATGTTGATGTATATGTAACTTCGGAATGTATTTCACATATATGTATATTGTATTCCTATAGAGATGGTATTATTCCTCTATAAGGAAGTGTCGTCATTTATATTGTAAGTGTCGTAACTTATACTTGATGGGTTATTAGACCACCTTATTTGAGGTCGGCCCTGTATAAGTCATGTGGGTCAAAGGGTTATTAGACCACCCTATTGGGGGTCGGCCATGTGGGTCAAAGGGTTATTAGACCACCCTATTGGGGGTCGGCCCACTCAGCATTATGTTATGTGGTTAAGTTCGAGCCTACATGAGTTAGGTAAAAAGGCAAGTCAAGTCAAGTATAAATAGAGTGCGGGAGGCACTCTATTTGCTCACTCACTTCTCACACATGCACTCAAGGAGGAGTGGTGCACTTATGGAGGAGGAGGATCTGCTGCTAGGTTATTGCTATCTCTCTTGGTTGGTTGTATCATTGCTCTATCTATCTCTGAGGAAGTTATTGGGGTTTTTCACCTTTATGGTTTTCCCCAAGTAAATCTTTGTGTCTCTTGTGTGCTTGCATTATTGTCTCCATGATTGATATGCTGTAGATATGCTGTACATGTTGTTCTCTCAGTTAAGATCCTAGATCAGATTGAAGTAAATTCAGAAAATTTAACAATTCACCCTCACCATAAGTGTTCCTTACACCATTCTCATAACTTTCAAGGTGACCATCATAAAATGGCTCCCGATATATCCTAACCAAAGACCCATCAGAGTTAGGAATAGTAGCATACGATAAGTCTATTTGAAGATGACCCCCTAATCCAGCAGACCACTTTCTACACAAAAGAATTCTGTAGACTAGGGGTAGATCTATGACTACTATGTCCATCAGCATGGATATATCAGGGCACAAAAACAGGTCAGCTCTCAAGTTCTTAATTAATCCAAAGACTTGAACTGGTCTTGAGTCAATTCCACATAAGTTCCCATAAGGCCTAGTTATTTTTAACCCCATGGCTTCCATGACTTGCAAAGGCATGGCATTCATGGAAACTCCAGAATCTGGCATACATTTATGAAGAAGGGTGTCACCTATATGCAACATAAGATAAAAAGGTTGATGACCACCATTCTTCCTTTCTTACAATGTTGTTTGGATATTGATGGGAGGATCTTCTTCTTCTTCAACATTAACACTAGGTGCCAAGTCTGGAAGAGGTCGATCGCCAACATGACTAGTGGTAGGTTCAGGGATACTCTCAAAAAATTCTACCACATGTTCTTTAATGGATGGGATTTTCATAAGTTCAGTGAGTGTAATATTGTGCCTAACTTTATCCAATTCCTTCTAAATGTTAATGTCTAAATCATACTCCGGGAGAGGAATTGGCTCACTCAATGGGCTAGGCAACTCACTATTCTTTCTTTCAGTGAAAGGGGTAGGATTTTGGCCATCCTTTCTTCTTTGATAAAATCTAACAGGAGTTTGGCCACTACTTTCAGGTTGTTCAGTGGCATAAATAGGAAAACTAGAACTGGGATTGTCTTCAGACTCTTCTTTGTTAATGTAATTGTAACTTCATATCACTTGCATATTTTATGTTGTATTTGTATTTTATTATTGTACCTCCGACAGAGATGTTTATTCCTCCGGTCGGAGAAGTCATTATTGTATTTGGGTCATGTAATGTCATTGAGGTTAACCCTCCTTTGTATGTCGGGGCATTAGACTCTCCTAGAGAAGTCGGCCCAGTTAGGTACAACTAGGGGCCGACCTAGTTGGGTAAAAGTCAAGTGAAAGATAAAATATAAATAGAGAGGGTGCCTCTCTCATTTGATTCATTCACTCACTCACTCATTTCGCATTAGTGAGAGAGAGGAGAAGTTCGCACAAGTGGAGAAGAGAGAAACTGCTGAAGACCATCTCTATTTTTGGGTTTTACTTTTGTGGAATTGTATTGGTGATCATTCTATCTCTGAGGAAGTTGCGGGGTTTTCTCCTTTATGGTTTCCCCAAGGAAAATCTTTGTTTCTCTTGTGTTTATGTTGTGCTTATTCTCTCAGTAAGATCCTAGATAATTATTGATTATATTGTAAAAAACAAACATTCTTCTTGGTTGAGCAAAATTCTTCCAAAGTCTTTATCAAAATCCAAGTTATCGACCCAATTAATGTTCTTCGGAGAATCTTGAGTATCCTCACTATGAGTGGGATAGTCAGGATCTTCCTCTTTCTGTTCTTCTGACTAGTTAATTCCAAGAGGTTCAAGAGACATTTGGCTCACAGGGTTTCTTCTATCATTCTCATTATTAGGCCTCTTTTGTGGTTTCCAATAAGGTTTTGGGCCATAAGGTTGCTATACCTTTCTACCTCTTTGTTTTTAGCTAGATCCCTAGTCAAGAGAGTCAAGTTTTCCATCATTTCTTGCATACTCTCCATCATATCGTTGGGATCTTTCACTGGTTCTTTTCCCTTTTTGGCTTTGGGCTCATATCTAGAGGACGAAGTGCTAATTGAATCAAAGAAGTTTTGCTTCCCCATAGAGGCAGCATTTGCTTCAGCGCTTCTAGCATTTTCTTGAGCAGCTTTTAAGTCTTTAGGGTCTTTGTCTTTGAGATGGTAGCCTAGGTAACCTTCAAATGAATTGAGGTAGTGAATCAACACAGCTTGTTCTTTAGGCCTAATATCATCAGGGATGTTGGCCATTATCTTGTCAAAACGGATGTTGAATTCATGGATAGATTCATTTTCTTTCTTCTTAACTTCGAAAAGTTGATTCAAAAGAAAACACCCATCCAACTTGACTGACCACTCATACTTAAGTTTTTATGTGAAGTCATCATATCCTTTGACCGATGATGCAGGTAAACGGTCAAACCATTTACGTGCATCGACTTCCAAGGATGCAAATAGACCCCTTATGTAAACATTTTATTTTGCACCATAAGCCTCCATGTGTGCCCAAACATTTTCAATGTGGTCCTCAATGGAGGTCGCACAGTTCCCATTGAACTTAGGGATCTTTTCAAAATACTTGTCTGGCATATCTTGGGGTGAACCATGGATTTGGGAAAAATTCAAAGGTGAAGACTTGGCTTTGTTCCCAAATCTACGAACGACAGGCGAATTGGTTTGTGGAGGGTTTCCTGGAGGAGTTTGAGTTGTTCCAGCCATTTGATTTGCTGGACTTAAGTTTTGATTTGGAGATGAAGGAGGAACCGAATTAGTTGAAGGGGACCCCAAGAAATTATTTGGAGAATCAGAATTAACAATTTTCCAAAAGAAAATAGATGATTGGGCTTTGGGATCACTTCTATGATAAACAAGCAGGATTCCTTCTGATTGATTTCAGTTAGCCCTACTTCTGAGATCATAAGGATGTCTATGAGGTCATTCCTTAGCGGAGTCACGATTAGGAGTCGCCAGGTAGATTTAGGTTCTTTTCTACCCAAAGATATATCGTGAATAAGCAAGGAGATATGAGTGAAAATGGATGGTTATGAAAGATTTAGGAAAACAAATGATAACCATCTAGTTTACAAGACCGGATGCGATAAGATATAAGTTACGCATGGATACTCGCAAACACCTAAGGTAAGCCTCTACCTCCCCGGTAGCGGCGCCAAAAATGTTATCACACAATTTGTAGTTGTCTCTAAAGGTATCCTATCCAAGACGGTAGAGGTGTAGACAACTAAAGAGATGACCCAAGAGATGCCACGGTTCCCGATTCAAGTTGGGTGTCACGTTAATCGTCAAGTTAGGTGTCATGTTAACCGAGGCAATCTTCACTTTAGATCAAGCCTAACGAAGACCAAGGGGGAGACCCTAGCTTAGCCAATGAAGGCTAGCAAATTCAATCTAGACCTAGGGAAATGTGATGATGAAAGAGTAGGAGACCAAGATGAAACAAGATCTAGATCTAGGTTGATAAGTGGACCCAAGATGGTTAGGGTTTGGTTGAAGAGGCTTAGGGGAAGGATAAATGTTCAACCAAGTGTAAGATAAGGTCACTTATGGATTAGGAATAGTAGATTTAGATAGCTCTAATGCCAATAAAAAGTACTCGAGTGGGGCCCACCTTTAAAAAAGTGGAAATTGGTCCAAATGGGGCCCACAAGGTCAAAATCAAAATGAAATGGCATTAGGGGGTATGCTATAGCATGGATCTATGGATTTGAGAAAGAATGAGCAATACCCACATGTGGGATCTAGCAAATGGCTATCTACCCAAGGAGTGTGACTTCCTCAAGAGAGGACTAGTGCCTTAGATCGAGGGGCAAATGGAGTCGGATGTCCACCAAACTTTAGATCAAGATAGTTGAGATGATTATTAAGGTGCGTTTTAATTACTAAGCACAAGTGATTGCTAGATCTCCATAGATCTGATTAATAAAAATTCAAGGGTTTTGATTTTGGGGGTTTTATGACCAATAGGATAAAAGAAAAGCAAAATGGATACGTACCTTGTAGATCTTACCTCAAAAGCTTGCGGCTACCTTGTACATAGAAGATCCTTGCATTTAGTTACAATTCCAAGCTAGATCCAAGTGATTCCAAGCAAAAACGTCCAAGCCCTAGGAGGAAAAACGTCCCACTCAACCTATAAAACAAACTACAATAAGTTACATGTGATCCACAGATGAATGAGATCTAAGCATGCCATATCAAAAGAAGCAAATCAATGGACAAAGCACAATTGAAAAACTCCCTTCAAAATGAAAACGTCTTGCCTAAGGGGGATGTGAGAAGCCCACAATCTTCCCTTCAAGCAATCCGCCCTCCTTACTCTAGTCAAATCGGCCTCCCTTTGTAGCTGTCAAAATCACCTATTACAAGCAAAGATGTCTAAAGCAAAACATGTATAATCATGTACAAGAGCATCCCAAAGCCAAGAAGTAGATCTGCAAAATAATATTTTATTCCATGTTTTCCAGAGGCCAAAAGGTGCCTTTACAATAGGGGGGTCTCTTCCTTAAATAGGATGAGGGAGACCAAAACCCTAAACCACTTTTGAAAACTAGTGGTTGAGATCAAAAGAAACAACAATATAATCAACGGATAGTATGAGACGGTACATAACATGACATGGATCACTCACTAAAGGGAGGACGTCATGACTAAAACGCCCTAGTGGGATGGCGTATAACATAACAGTGGCTAAAATATAAGTGTGCCACATAAGATGACCAGGACAAGTAACTAGGAGCACATGGTGGGGCTAGGAGGTATTATTCCCCTTCACTAGCATCACCCCATGGCACAATAATATAACATGAGACTCAATGACATGTCCAAGTACACAAATGATCAAATCCTATCCCCCTCAATTGAGAGAAAAATACATCAAATGACATCCTGATGACTGTGTGGAACCCACTAACTGCTGCAAACTAATCTGGAAGGAATGGGATACACCACAGATGACCTCAGAGCAGACCTCATGCCAAAACCTTGCTTCAATTGCCCAAATCGAATTCCTTTATGACCTTTTTATTCCATTTTTTATCATCCTAAAAAACCATGAAATTGCCCATAACTGGCTGCCTGGTGCCTGCGCTGGGAATCTGACTGTGCCATCATGTTCGGAAGGGGGATAATATGGTAAAAACAAGTGGCTGGACCACCCCCTTCCTCTGTAGCTCCCTAGGAAACGACTAGCCTCCAATGCTCTGGTTAGACAGGCCACATCAACATGGCCAAAATGGTCAACAGGTGAACAACTACTCAAATCATGCCCGGGAGTGCCTGAAACTGAAAGATAAGTATCTCAAAGGATCCAGAAGACCCAAATCCACTAGAGATGAGTACTCATACCCCTCATGATAGCCTGTAAGATCATCTATAGGGTCCACCATACCCGGACAAGTAAAAATATGATGATCTGGAAATAATAATAATTATGAAAAACTACATCCATCATAATCTTAAGCCTGCGCCCATCATATGGAATCATCAAAAGGTATATAGAGGACCATAGATCAACATCATACAAAAAGTGGTCCATCTCATCACGGATCCCAAGGTTGACCTTGGTCAAACTAGGTTTGACCGATCAAACTGATCAAAATATGACCCTGGCTAAAGAAGCCATGCTACTGCAAGTGCAAATAGTTAATAAATGCTCTCTAAATCATTTTAATTGAGAGACTCTGAAGTACTAAGCATCATTTCATTGGCAGTTTGTTACCAAATATTTTGTACAATAGTTGAACTTATATTGAGCCACCAGTTATTGAACATGATCCATGTTCATTTCCAGAGTTCAGAGGTTCAGATGTTCTGGATATGGCTTGTTTTGGCCATCTTTTTAATTTTTGTCTTGAAATGACCATACCCCATGGGGTCTGTAATAAAGTTTGCTATATGGGGGTTTGAGTCTCTATTACAAACATCGTCGATATATCGGCAACATCGCAATATATCGCGATGCTAACCCTCCGACGATATATCGGCAATATATTGACCGATATTTTCGCCAATTTTTTGCCGATTGTTTCCCGATTTTATCGCGATTTTTTGGGCGTTTTTTTAATATATTGCGATTTTTTGCCTTTTCTTTGCTCATTTGCCGTGTTTTGGAAAAAAAAAATTGTCTTGCCCATAAAAAATGTTGACTTCTTCATTAGTAATTGGTCATATTAAGTAAAAGTGACATTCTCCTTATCTTTCATTTTCTATCATTTTACTTAAATTTTTAACATTAACATTAATTGTTTCAGGATGTTTGAGAGTGGTTCCAACCTCATCGGACTTCATATGCAAAAAGTAGAGTTTTAGATCCCATTCAGAATTCAACAGACTTAATAGTTTTTCAGGAGTTTAGGATTACAAATTTTCCATTGGATTTTATCATGTATGAGGGTATGGGATTGGCATTTAATCAAGCACATCAACCCCTCAATGTACCTTGATGTTGGTCGTGTTGATTGTTGAACTCCTTTGTCACAACCTTAATAAAAATTTACTCTTCACTCAAGCAAAATCAGTTATTAAGCATGGGAAGGTTTTTCTACCTTATTTTAACAATTGGATTAGGAAGTTTCATCAAAATTGTAAGGTGTTCCCGAGTTGTTGACTAATGTCCTTGGACGATCAACTTTGAGATTTAAGGTAGGGGCAAGGACTAGAGCCTAGAGAAGGGGGGCATAGGGTGTTATTGATGAATAGGATCCCAATATAGACAATGATTCGCCGACATGTATTATTTATGGTTTATGTTTCACATTCTTTTTTTAAATGTCCTTGCTCATTTATTAATTAAAATATGCATATACATACATAGCGATTTAAAATATACATGGAGTCCACTACAACCCCCATGACCGCTAGGGCCTTCTAGCTCTAGAGGCAAAGCCATTACTAGAGCAATTACCTTTGCTTGTAAAAGGGGTAGAGGGAATCAATTGTTTATTTACTTGATTTCATTGTATATAAGATACATTGATTGTATTTTTTTGGTGATTCAATAGTCGAGGACTCAGGATCGAGGACACGATTCATTTTTTATCTGTGATCTATGTAAAACTTTGATTCAGAGATCACTACTCCTTCTGAATCACCCAGAGATCTCAAGCGGTTTGAGTCTCAATATCAATACATGTGCATACAAATATAAACTCAACAACTAGATCTCATTTACCAAACTGAAATATAAACAATCACTCATAGAACACCAAATATACCCTGGAAACCCCAACCAGGGAAAACCAACAATCTGTGGGGCTATCTTCTCTCTCGAGCCCAAAGCATATATGAAAAATGGACAAGTACAATACAGTGTTACCTCAGAAGTAACTGAATCCCTAAACAGAGCAGACTCTAGATTTGCATGCATCAACTGATGCATGCACTGGAAGAATGTGCCCTAACTGTCAAACTGGATCTGAGTGTTTCCGCAGGTGCCTCTGACTGATCTGCCTCTCTGTATCACACTACTTTGATCTGCTCTGCAATAGAAGAAGTCTAACTGCTGAAACGTCCTCCTCTGCATGGACAAGTGCGCCCTCCCTCAAAGTATGAATCACTCATACGAAATCAGATCTTAGCAGATCTGAGCTTTGATCGTCACAAATCTTCCTCAATCACTGAGGCGAAGATACTTTGCAAGTTACAAACACTCAAACACTCAACCGGATGCGGTACGAGCTTCTTCCTCCTTAAGGAATGCGCCCTCCTTCCCAAGGAAAGTCGCCCACCTCTCAACTGATCTATCTCAGGTCAATTATCTCAGTGAGTGAGACAGACACCTTCTGTCTCCTTATATCAACTCATAGAAAAAATAGGTTTACCAAAAACCTAGAAGTAGGTGCATGCAAAACTCGCTTTTGCATGCATTTCTCCCAAAAATTTTCCTGGTTAACATTTTAACAATCTATCACTAGATTTCTTATACATCTTATATATCGGTTTTCTTTCCATATTCATGTGGTAATGTGTTTATTTGATGTTATTGTTGCTTTAGATGTTTAGAAATTTAGAAAAAAATGAATATTTTTGTATTTTTTTAAGTATGTCGATATATTGCCGATGGTTGCCGACACTTTCGCCGATAAATCCAATAATTTCTTTTTCGAACCTCGGCAATATATTCGCTAACACGATATTTGTAACACTGGTCTGAGTGGCTCGGTTCCCTAAGACTTGATAATCAAATAAGGTATTCCAAGGAGTTTTTTCCCTTGTCGATTATGCTTTGCCTTTATCCGAGTAATAATCGATGAGTTTTTCTCCTACAACCTCCAAAGCTGAAATGCCCGAATTTGGCGGTTAGGCCTTGGGGGGTTATTAGAGCCCAACTGTAAAATATGAACCTACTAGACACTATTGGTATGTTCTATGGTCATTTTCTAGGTCCCTAGGTGTGTTAAAACATTGTCCGAAAAAAAACTTACCGGACATGTTCAACTTTTTTATTTTTTATTTTTTAATTATTAATTTTTCAAATAATTAAGCCATTTTTTACATGGTTTAATTGAAAATTTTCAATTTGTAATAATTAAGTGATTTGGGGGTGGATTTTGGCAAATGAATGGTCATTTTCTAAGCCAGAGTATCCATTTAACCCCTATACCCACTTATCCTAAGTTTCAGATGATTATTTTGCACTTAATTGAATATTTCCTCAAATTTAATAAAAGAGGAATATTTAATTAAAAATAATCAGAAAATAATAAAATGGAGAAAATCCAAATCTCTCCAGAAAAAAGCCAAATTGAATAAAATAAAAGGCTAAATGACATGGCAGAGAGCATCTGGGAATATTCCAATCATCACCTACCACTTTCAGTTAGCATTCAGAGCTCTGGAGATGACTGTGCCTTGGGAAATGCACTTTCCTTAGCTAGCTTGGGCGAATTGCTCTGTTGGCATCATCTTATTAATTGGGTGATGTTTACTATGATGGAGTGAAGGCGCCTTGCCCATGTGGAGGCCACATCACCCAGATCTCACCTTCTAAAGCTCAATTAACTTCCAATCAGGGCTTAGCTCTCACTATTTGGTGGTTGGAACTCGCCCTACTTGGATCTCTCTCATGCCAATTCGACCTAGGTCTTTGGATCCTCTGTGTTTGTATAAATAAGAGCTCTTTGCTCCCATTCATGGTGGATAGTTTTTGTAAAGAACCTCTTCTCAAATATTGTAATGCTTTTTTGCATGCATCAGTTGATGCATGCACTGGAAGAATGTGCCCTAACTATCAAACTGGATCTGAGTGTTTCAGTGGGTGCCTCTGACTAATTTGCCTCTCTGTATCACACTGCTCCGATCTGCTCTGCAATAGAAGAAGTCTAACTGCTGACAAGTACGGCCTCCCTCAAAGCATGAATCACTCGTACAAAATCAGATCTCAGCAGATATGAGCTCTGATCGTCACAAATCTTCCTCAATCACTGAGGTGAAGATACTCTGCCAATTACAGACACTCAAACACTCAACCGGATGCGGTACGAGCTTCTTCCTCCTCAAGGTATGCGCCCTCCTTCCCAAGGAAAGTCGCCCACCTCTCAACTGATCTATCTCAAGTCAGTTATCTCAGTGAGTGAGACAGACACCTTCTGTCTCCTTATATCAACTCATAGAAAAATTAGGTTTACCAAAAACCTAAAAGTAGGTGCATGCAAAATTCACTTTTGCATGCATGCATGCAAACCCTTGCATGCATTTCTCCCAAAGATTTTCCTAGTTAACATTTTAACAATCCCTCTTAACCAGAAAAGGGTTCTGCACAACTCCCATCTTCTCCCTAAAGTACTCAAATTTATTCTTCATCAAGGACTTTGTCAAAATGTCTGCAAGCTGCTCATCTGTGGAAATGTACTGAAGCTCAACTGCTCCCTTCTGAACATGATCACGAATGAAGTGATATCTGATCTCGATGTGTTTGGATCGATCATGAAACACTGGATTCTCAGAGAGTTTGATGCAACTCTGATTGTCACAGTGAATCACAGTAGGCTCCAACTGCTAATCAAATATACTTACCAACATCTTGCGAAGCCAAATAGCTTCGTAACTGGCTAAACTAGCTGCCATATATTATGCTTCAGTAGAACTCAATGCAATAGACTTCTGCTTCTTGCTAAACCACGACACAATTGTCGAACCTAAGCTTAAGAAACACCCGCAGGTGCTTTTCCTGCCACCTGCGCAACCTGCCCAGTCTGAATCTATGAACCCAACAAACTGAACTTCTCCCTGCCTCACATAGTTCATCCCATACTCTATTGTTCCGTTGATGTACCTCAGTACATGCTTTGTAGCCACCCAGTGCACATCTCTGGGTTCTACCTTGTACTGACTCAAGGTGTTGACCACAAAACTCAAATCAGGTCTAGTGTTGACCAAATACATCAAGGAACCAACAAGCTGTGATTACCTGGTGGGATCAACCAACTTACTCTCAGAAGGCACTTGCTTCTTCGAGTTGGTTGTCATAGGGGTAGTCATGGGGTTGCAATCTTGCATCTGAAATCTCTTCAGTATGTCCATTGCATACTTGCCTTGACTAAGGAAGATATGCTCATCCTCCTGCCAGACTTCCATACCTAGAAAGTAATTCATCAATTCTATGTCCATCTCAAACTCAGATGCAAGATCCTTCTTGCAATCACTAATGAGACTTTCTGCCCCTATAATAAACATGTCATCTACATAAAGCACATGGATGAGAGAATCCCCCTTTTCTACAATGAAGTAGAGATTTGGATTAGCCTCACTTTTCTGAAACCCTAGCTGCTGTAAATAGGTATCTATCCTAGAATACCAAGCTCTGGGTGCTTGCTTTAAGCCGTATAGAGCTTTCTTCAATCTTCATACATGAGACTCTCTCTCAAGTACCTCGAAGCCTTCTGGATGCTCAATGTATACCTCCTCCTCTATGAGTCCATTGAGGAAAGCTGTCTTGACATCCATTTGGTGAATCTTCCATCCCATTTCTGCTGCAACAAAAATCACTGTCCTTATGGAAGAATACCTGGCCACTAGAGCATATGTCTCCTCATAGTCAACTCCCTCTATCTGTGAGAGCCCTCTAGCCACAAACTTGGCTTTGTATTTCTCAATGCTGCCATCTGCAGCATACTTAATCTTATAGAGCCATCTGGAGGTGACTACTGATTTTCCCTCTGGTCTGGGTACAACTTCCCAGACATCATTCTTCATGATGGAAGCATACTCTTCCAACATGGCATCTCTCCAGGCCTGCTCACCTGTTGCTTGCTCATATGAGGATGGTTCAGACTCACTGATACTGCTTACTAGAGCTAAGTAACTGCAGAATCTCTGTGGAGCCTTCCTTTCTCTTACATCTTTCTTAGGAGTTCCCACTGCCTGAGCTTCCTTCAAGGTATCTTGAAGCCACTTGGGCTTCCTCCTCCCTAAAGTGACATCCTGTGATGAAAACTCCTCATCCTCATCCCAATGACCTATATGAGAATGAGTACCTCCAGTAGAGGTGCCCGTAGTCGTCGATCTTGTAGCTCGAGAGCTTGTAATCTGGGACCCTGATCTAGGTTGATCACCAACCTAAGATCCTGCGCCAGTTCCTGCTCCTGTGCCGGTGGAACCCGTAACCTGGGCATCTGTCACTCCAAACACTTGGGACTTTGTTAGTTGCTGAGCAACCCTCTGACCTGTGTCATGTAGCGATGTAGCAACCTACTGTTTTCCCTTCTCTGACTCACATGACTTTCGAAAGGCCCAATCCTCCTCGAACTTCACATCCCGCCTCACAACAGTCTTCTTGAGAGCAGGAATGTAAATGCGATAGGCTTTCGAAGTCTCATCATACCCAACAAGAATTCCCCTTTCTGCTGTAGGCTCCAGCTTTGTCCTTTTCTCTGAAGGAGCATGAGAGTAGGTAAGGCATCCAAAAATCCTGAAGTGCCCAACTTCAGGTTTCTTTCCAGAGAAAGCCTCTTCAGGTGTCTTGTCCCCCAATGCCTTATGAGGACCTCTGTTATGAATGTAAGCTGCAGTGTTGCATGCTTCTTCCCAAAGGAAAAATGGTAATCCCTGATCATGCAACATGGACCTAGCTCCTCCAACAATGGCCCTGTTCTTCCTCTCAGCCACCCCATTCTGTTGAGGTGATGGCACAGTCAACTGTCTCTTGATGCCTTCTTGAGTGCAAAACTTATTGAACTCATTGGAGGTGTACTCTCCTCCATTATCCGATCTGAAGATTTTAATCTTCCTTTCTGCCTATTTTTCCACAAGAGCCTTGAACTCTTGAAATTTTTGCAAAACTTCCTTTGACTCTTTGCTCTTCAAAAAATAGATCCAGGTTTTCCTAGAATAGTCATCAATGAAAGATACATAGTACTTGTATCCTTTCAGTGATGTAGTGGACATCGGACCACAGAGGTCAGAGTGAATCAAATCAAGAGCTCCTGTAGCTCTGTTATCACTCTTGACGTACTTCCCGAGAGCACACCCTTTGCACACCTCATTGTGCTCAGCGCTGAACTCAGGTACTCCTGTCACAATCTCCCTCAGAATCTTTAGGGCAGGATGGTGAAGATGAGCCATCCTCCTGTGCCAAAGCTCACAAGTGTCACAATCATCATCTCGACTACTATGACTTAGGGCATAATGAAGCTGAAAGCTGAGTCTGTACATCTTTCCGCTGTGGACTCCAATCTTCACAGCTAAGGTAACACTGGATCCTTTGGGATGGACTAGCACATTTCCATCTTTGAACATCACCCATAATCCCCGATCTTCAATAGTAGATATAGAGATCAAGTTCTTCTTAAGACCTGGTACATATAGAAAATCACGAACTTTCATATACTTTCCTGGATCTCTATGAAAGGATATTGTTCCCCGTCCTACTGCTTTGACAGTAGAATTGTCTCCCAGAACTATCTCAATATCTAGCCCATCCTCAGTTAGATCTGTAAAGTACTCACGAACACCTGTCATATGGCTAGAAGCCCTGCTGTCTATGTACCATATACTAGATGTGGAAGCGCTCAAGGACTGACAACTGTTAAGAGCCATCTCTCTGTTAATCTTGTCAGTAGAATACTCATCTATGTCCATGGAGGAGCAAGAGGTGCAAACAACTTGATCATCCCTCATGGTGATCTGAAAGCACGGATCCGACTCCTGCAACTGCAGATCTGAGACCCACCTGAGATTATTGCACAGATCTGATATGCAACACGCAGAACTGAGTGTGAATGCTCTCCCTGACCCTTACCAGGGCTCTGATACCATGTAAAACTTTGATTCAAAGATCACTACTCCTTCTGAATCACCCAAAGATCTCAAGCGGTTTGAATCTCAATATCAATACATGCACATACAAATATAAACTCAACAACTAGATCTCATATCCCAAACTGAAATATAAGCAATCACGCATAGAACACCAAATATACCCTGGAAACCCCAACCAGGGAAAACCAGCAATCTGTGGGGCTATCTTCTCTCTCGAGCCCAGAGCATATATGAAAAATGGACAAGTACAATACAATGTTACCTCAGAAGTAGCTCAATCCCTGAACAGAGCATGTTACCAACTTTTTGAACCATAGTTGGATTTTCTGGAGACCCGCCATTTGACAAACATGATAATGTTTGATTCCAGTGTATCAGATGATCCAACATTTTGTAGCTAGCCAGTTGTGGTTAGCTTGTTTTGTTTTTTGAGTCGACATGACCATGGCCCCTTGGGGGTTTGTAATAAAAGTGTGCTAGTAGGATCTGAGTGCCTCAGTTTCTCATGACTGGATTAAGCAACTAAGGTATTCCAAGGAGTTTTTTCCCTTGTCAATTATGCTTTGCTTAAGGCGAGGTATAATCGATGAGGTTTTCTCCCGCTCCTCCAAAGCTGGAATGCCCGATTTTGAAAATTTGGCCATGGGGGGTTATTAGAGGCCAACTAATGTATATAAGCCTACTAGACACTGTTAGAATAGGTGTCGGTCATGTCCTAAGTCCATAAAACCCTCAGAAAAAATTTCAAAAAAATTTTACCGGGTCCGTCGAAATTTGGGTTTTAATTATTTTTTAAATTTAATAAATTTCTCTATAGTTTAAATAGAGAAATAATAATTTGTAATATGTCAGTCATCCGGGGTCCGAACTTAGTGTTTGATGGCTCATTTCATAAGCCAAAAATCACACATGACCCATGGAGCAGCTAAACCCAACTTTCGGATGTCAATTCAGCCCCATAATTAATATTTTCTCTGAAAAGTCATTTACAGAGAAATTATTAATTAAAATAATAAAATTGATTATTTTGGAGATAATCCAAATCTCTCCAAAATTAATCAATTTGATTAAAATAAAGGGCTAAATGACATGGCAATGAGCATTTAGGAAGATTCCAATCAACTCCAAGCCCATCCAGTCACTATAAGTGTTATCCTCTTAAGCAAATTCGCCCTCCTTCATAGGAAAATCGATTTAGTGACATGGCATTTGGTTATTGGTTGATTAGCATGCATTTATGATAGGGTGGGCGCCCTCATGAGTCACCACACCTACCAAGGCTTGGCTCCTTGTGAAATTTCGAGTTTGTACCTACCAATCTACGTGTGTCTCCACAAAGCTAAGTCGTATCTCCCTCAAACCCTCACGCTATCTCTATTGACTCGTGTTTCCTTGTTGGAGTTCGTGGATTGGTTGATTTGCAATCACATTAAGCTTGGCTCCTTTCATGGATTCGAGTTACACCTACCTATTACCACGTGTTATCCTCACAACCCACTCGCATTTGCCTATTCCTCACGTCAATCCCCAAATTCCTCACGTCAATCTCCTTCGAGCTCATGTTAGATCCTTGTTGGAGTTTAGGGATTGGTTAAATGCAATAACAAGTGGGCTTGGCTCTCATCTAAGCTCAAGTTAGTGCCTACCTCTCCCTAGCTCGCCCTCCACATAAGCTCACGCCTTAGCTATCCTAGCTCGCCTTTCCTTGTTGTATGTTGCCCATTGGATAGTGCTTTCACTACCAACCTACCCCAAAGTCGAGTTTGCCACCTCATGCAAATCCCACCTACCATGAACTCGACTTTGGCCATGTCTGTTGCTCCAAGCTCTCTCATAATTGGAATTCGACCTCCATGCCATTGCCAAATTCAACCAAGGGTTTAGCTTATTGGTTTTAGTATAAAGAGAGGCCCATTAGGGGCTATTATCTCATGGATTTTTGTGCATCGAAGCTCTGATAAAATTGTAAACGCTTTTAATTGAGAATAAAGTTGAGACTTTGGAGGTCAAAAACGTGGAGGCTATTGATGTGCTTGCTTCACTTGATATTGAGGTGATATTGTTTTACATTTCATTTGAGGCTCTTAAGTTGTAGAACATGTTCATGATGGCTAACAATCTAGCACAAGTAACATGTATCTAGATCTTTTCACTTGAATGTTTTGTTTCAATTATATTATTCATGCTTAAGGTTATTGCAGGTATATCTTCACTCCATAAACGAGACCAAAGGAGCTTTAACTTTTTGATTTGAGAAACAAAGAGAGTTAGATCTTCTCCATCAAACTTCTAAAATACAATTTTGGTTACTTGTTACTATAGGCTTACATCTCTTCTAGCCTTCTACTTTGCTCCTTGAGTTTTTGTTTTGACTTGCTAAGCCATTTCTAGCCCCTCTAGCCTTGATCCAGGATTGTTCTTGTTTTCAAGCCATAGATTAGTTTGCCATAAGGTTGAAGTTCCTTCAACCTTGGGGAATAACTTGGGATTTGTTCCCTTGTGCTCTCTTCAACACTCGTTGTCGGCGTATCACCGGTTAACCGGAGGATTTCCAAGGCGGTGTTTTTACCATCTCAAGTGTTCCACTTGAAGCCCTTGCCCTAGATCTACTTTTCCTCGGTTTTGTCTTCATCTTCTCCCTTTCGTCCCACTTCAAGTTTGTCATTATTTTCATCCTAGATTTCGTCCCACTTCATTTTTGGTCTCCCTCTCCTAGCATTCGCCCTTCCTAGCTTCCATCTCCTCTTCCTTTCGTCCTACCCATCTTTCCAAGCCTCTCGTCTCCCTCATTCCTCCCTTAGGTGCCCTCTCGTGCACCTACAAAAACACAACAAAATACAAAACATTAAACAAGTTAGAAGTTTGGTTTATTAGATTTATTTTATGAGCATAGATCTTGTCCTTTGTTTGAAATAGATTAGATCTCAATCATTTTGCTTAAGTAGCTCCTAGTATATGCTTTAGAAATAGTATTATAACTTGCATCTAGTATCTCTCATTAAAAGTTCTTAGTTTTATTTCAAAGACAAACACATTGGTATATCAAGTAGGGTAAAATTTTATGGTTGCATTCTCATTCCCACCATATTTTGGGGCATTTTAGCTTGCTGGTCTGTTTTACCATATTAAATATTTCAAGACAAAATCTCATGCTTTTTCATGTTTTAGTCCTATTTTGCAAACTTAGACTTGATTGTTCAAAGTTTGATTAGATTTCTAACGCTAATGGGTGCATGAGTTATTGGCTTATCCTTGTGGTAGGATTGTGGGAAGAGAAAGATCTCTTAAATCAAAAGATCAAATCGAAGAGAGAAGAAGAACTCAAGCATCATAAGACATATTCCAAGATATTTCTTCTTATCCTTTGTAAAGGCCATTAAGGGCTTCGATCCTTTAAATTTTTATAAGTTGTTTCTAGGTAGTCATTAAAAGACCTTTCAAGGATTTTCCCTTGAGGCACTTGTAATTGTTTAATAAAAAAATTTTAAGTGGAGGTGACCTCCACTTTTGGGTCTTCTTCCCCATTTGGGGAAGGGTGTTGGGTCTTGTGGTTGGATTTAGCTTAGATTTACATTTTCATGTTCGTAGTTTAAAATTTGCTTCAAATAAGTCATTTTGTTCATTTTCCATATCTACTTACCCCCATGCTCTCCCGAGTAGGGTCTTTGACCTGAAAGAGATTCTTGGGTAGCTTAGCTTCATTTCTTGCAATTAATTTTATCTTGTTTCTCTTCCAATCCTTGACCAGAGAATAGCTAACTTTGGGATCGTATCCCAAAGGCCACATAGTCTTGTGGTAGCTTCTCGCTCCTCCATCAACTTCTTGTGGACATCCAACTAACTGGAAGGTTTCCAAGATTGGTGGCTTCTAGTGGTTGGTCTTGTTCGAAGATCAATCCCACCTAGTACTTTAGAACTTGTGTGGTAGAACACTAGATTTCTTTATCTTGCAAGCATTATTGTTAGTAGTAATTTTTATCTTGTCGATCAACACTATTGTTCAAATCTGTTTCAAGTTAAATATACTGCTACTACATTTTCTGCTTCTTTAAAATAAACGAAAGTCTCTTGAACTTGGCCATAATCCAAGTCAAGAGCACCCTCTGTCGGAGGGCATTTTAGTTTTTTGCATCATCCCTGCATTAGGCATTTTAAGTTTAGCAAGTCTCTTGAACTGTGGTCATAAGACCGAGTCAAGAGCGCTCTCTATCGGAGAGTTGAACAAGGTTTCTTAATAATAAAAATTTCCACTCACACACCCCTTAATTAATTTATCTTGGTTTCATCCTACACCCGTATGCTCTGCCAACCTGAAAAGGTTGGGCTAGTACTCAGAAAGGTGGAAGACTTGATAATTTATGATCAATAACTTAATTAAAAATTTTACCCAAAACCTCAACCAAGGCAAATTACTGTTCTTCCCCTCGAGAGGTGGTGCCGGGAATCCACTGTCAGACTCAAGGGCGGTTCAAACATTGGACACCTATCCTTTAAGAATCTGGGTGCTTCCGACAGATCACTTAGGGTTGCCAGTACTTTCCTTGGGTAAGGTTCCACCATCTTTTGATACCTTTGGTCTTAGCCTAATAATCAAGAACATCTAAAACACATAAAATTTACCAAGAACAATTGCAAAACGTCCTCACAAACATTTACTTTCGACTTATTTTATTTTAGCATCACAAGTTTTATTTGACTCCATTTTGGCACTGGTCTTTAATATTTATACATCTTTGAAATCTGGACCATATGTCCTTGTCATTTGCTTAATATCTATCTTGTGGATGCTTTACTTTAATTTCTAAGTCAAAGTACATTGTCATTTTTCGATTTGTATCTTGTGAATTTTGCAACGTGGATTGCGTGTTTAATTCTGTTCTAGTCATCATTCAAAAAACTCCTAAACAACACCCATCCGCATCACTACACCAAAAACACATTTAAAACATACAAAGAGCCTTAGACAACTCTTTAATAGGGACTACCCCCCTTGGCTTCGTTAGGAGTTTTGCCTAAACGGAGGAGCTGGGATTCAGGTGACAGCACCTGGCTCATTGCTTGCCCCCAAGGCCACACCTCTCCCCACTTTCCAGTGAGGGAGACAGCTTTCAAAAGGTTTTTGCTGCTGGTGTGCAGTTTGGCGGACAACAGAGCAGACTCTAGATTTGCATGCATCAACTGATGCATGCACTGGAAGAATGTGCCCTAACTGTCAAACTGGATCTGAGTGTTTCCGTAGGTGCCTCTGACTGATCTGCCTCTCTGTATCACACTGCTCTGATCTGCTCTGCAATAGAAGAAGTCTAACTGCTGAAACGTCCCCCTCTGCATGGACAAGTGCGCCCTCCCTCAAAGCATGAATCACTCGTACGAAATTAGATCTCGGCAGATCTGAGCTTTGATCGTCACAGAGCTTCCTCAATCACTGAGGCGAAGATACTCTGCAAGTTACAGACATTCAAACGCTCAATCGGATGCAGTACGAGCTTCTTCCTCCTTAAGGAATGCGCCCTCCTTCCCAAGGAAAGTCGCCCACCTCTCAACTGATCTATCTCAGGTCAGTTATCTCAGTGAATGAGACAGAAACCTTCTGTCTCCTTATATCAACTCATAGAAAAATTAGGTTTACCAAAAACCTAAAAGTAGGTGCATGCAAAACTCACTTTTGCATGCATGCATGCATTTCTCCCAAAGATTTTCCTGGTTAACATTTTAACAATCTATCACTAGATTTCTTATACATCTTATATATCAGTTTTCTTTCCATATTCATGTGGTAATGTGTTTATTTGATGTTCTTGTTGCTTTAGATGTTTAGAAATTTGAAAAAAAAATGAAGATTTTTGTATTTTTTTAAGTCTGTCGATATATTGCTGATGTTTGCCGACACTTTCGCCGATAAATCCGATAATTTCTTTTTGGACCCTCGGCGATATATTTGTCAACACGATATTTGTAACATTGGTTTGAGTGGCTCAGTTCCCTAAGACTTGACAATCAAATAAGGTATTCCAAGGAGTTTTTCCCTTGTCGATTATGCTTTGCCTTTAGCCAAGTAATAATCAATGAGTTTTTCTCCTACAACCTCCAAAGCTAGAATGCCCGAATTTGGCAGTTAGGCCTTGGGGGGTTATTAGAGCCCAACTGTAAAATATGAACCTACTAGACACTATTGGTATGTTCTATGGTCATTTTCTAGGTTCCTAGGTGTGTTAAAACATTGTCCGAAAAAAAATTTACCGGATTATTTTTTATTTTTTAATTATTAAATTTTTCAATTAATTAAACCATTTTTTACATGGTTTAATTGAAAATTTTCAATTTGTAATAATTAAGTGGTTTGGGGGTGGATTTTGGCAAATGGATAGTCATTTTCTAAGCCAAAGTATCCATTTAACCCCTATACCCACTTATCCTAAGTTTCAGATGATTATTTTGCACTTAATTGAATATTTCTTCAAATTTAATAAAAGAGGAATATTTAATTAAAAATAATCAGAAAATAATAAAATGGAGAAAATCCAAATCTCTCCAAAAAAAAGCCAAATTAAATAAAATAAAAGGCTAAATGACATGGCAAAGAGCATTTGGGAATATTCCAATCATCACCTACCACTTTCAGTTAGCATTCAGAGCTCTGGAGATGACTGTGCCTTGGGAAATGCACCTTCAAGCTAGCTTGGGCAAATTGCTCTGTTGGCATCATCTTATTGATTGGGTGATGTTTACTATGATGGAGTGAAGGCGCCTTGCCCATGTGTCGGCCACATCACCCAGATCTCACCTTCCAAAGCTCAGTTAACTTCCAATCAGGGCTTCGCTCTCACTGTTTGGTGGTTGGAACTCGCCCTACTTGGCTCTCTCTCATGCCAATTCGACCTAGGTCTTTGGCTCCTCTGTGTTTGTATAAATAAGAGCTCTTTGCTCTCATTCATGGTGGATAGTTTTTGTAAAGAACCTCTTCTCAAATATTGTAATGCTTTTTTGCTCTCATGCAAATTTTTGAATAAAAGAAAAGCTTTGGAGGCTCATTTGGTGTTGTGCTTGGATCAAATTGTTTTGGTGAATGAGGTAATATTATTCCAAATTCTTCTCTTGTTTGTCAATCATTGGTTAGTATTTCATGCTTTAGAGGGCTTACAATAAGCACATAAGGGTAGACATTTGTAGTCTCAAGTTGTCTATCTACATATTTGTTCTTAGAGATTTAAAAGAGCATTGTTTTACTAGTTTGTAGCTCAGGCTTTTTTGGTTTCAATCAATAGATAGTACATGATCTAATCCCATTGTTTGCAAGTGTATGAGTTCTTTGTTTGCAGATCACTCCATTCGATCAAGTAGGAGGTTGAGCTAGTTTGCATCTCCTTCTCTTGGAGCCAAGCAAAAGTCCAACAAGCAATCATCAAGTGAGATCCAAATCATTTCAAGATTCAAGAGCTAAGTATTCTACTTCTTATTCCCCCTATTTAAAATCAAATTTTCAATCTTGTTCCATTCGGTTACTAAGCTAAGGTTGTGGATTTCTAGATCTAATTTTTTCTCCAAACCTAGCTCTTCTTGTGGGCCTCTTTTCTTTGTTTTTTGGCTCTCAACTTGTCTCACTTCTCTCCTTGCTTTGCTTCTTGTTTTCTTGCCCTTTCTCCTCACTTTTCACTCCTTTCCAAGGTCTGATTTTTGCTTGCTTTTTTTACTCTTTTCACTCCTTTCCAAGGTCTGTTGCTTTTTTTTTACTCTTTTCACTCCTTTTCAAGGTCTGATTTTTTTACTCTTTTCAGCCTCTTTCAAGGTCTGACTTTTTGTCTCTTTTCAGCCTCTTCTAAGTCTGGTTTTTATCTCCATTCTTCTTATTTTTTCATCCTCTTCTCCTCTACTTGTTGGCTGTCTTCTATCCCTGTTTGTAGCCCTCTTTTATCCCACTTTTCAGCCCTCTTTCACCCCTGTTTTGGCTACCTTCTATCCCTCTTTTTCCAACCCTCTTTCACTCTTGTCTTACCCCTTGTCTTCTTCTCTTTTTGCCTTACCTCCTCTTCTTTGTTGACTTCTTCTCTTCACTCTAGCCTTTCTTCTCTTTGCTTGTATTTGCTTTGTCATCTTGTTCTTTTTTCTAGTTTGTAATTGAAGTCATAGTTTTAAATTGCATTTAGTTAAATTCATTTCTAAAGTTTAGTTTCAAGTTTGCATTTAATTAGATCTTAACTTGCATCTAGTTTTAAATTTTTGCATCTTAGTTTAAGTTTCATTTTTCATTTTGCATTAAGCCTAGTTTCCATTTATACTTAGTTTTATTACTCAACTTGCACTTAGTTTCATTTTGTTTCAAAACTTGCATCTAGATTAGCTCATCTACTTTAGTTGCTAACTCATTCCTAGTTTGCATTTTACTTAGATCTTCATCTAGTTAGCATGCTAACTCAAAGTTTGGTGGTCTTAGTTTAAGTTTTGATTTTTACTAATCTCTTAACAAGCCTATGTTTAGAGCTCTTACTTTCAGGTGAGCAAACAAGATCAAGTCAAGATCCAAATAAGAAGAGCAAAGAACCAAAAGAGAAATAAAATTCCTTGAAAAGCACTTCCCTATTCTTCATTCCCCCATCATACATTGTGCTTTTAAGTGAAAAACCAAGCATTGTAAAAAATTAATAAAAAGCAAGTGGGATAAAGGCTCCCACACCCCTACTTCCCCCAGTTGAGGGAAGCTTGTGTTGTCTCTTCTCCCTTTTTTGCATTTAGTTTAGTTGTCTTTTTGCTAGTAGCTTAGATTTCATTGCTAGTAGCTTAGATTTCATTGCTAGAGTAGCTTCAATTTTGAAATAATTGCTAGATTTTAGAAGCTCATAGTTTAGCTTACTTCATTATTTCAATTTTCAATTTCATATAATCTCATAAAAGGAACACTAAAATCTCTTGAATCTCACTGAAAAGTGGATCAAGAGTGCTCTCTGTCGGAGAGTTTATTTGCATCTTTTGTTTAATTTGCTAACCCCCTTGCTTTCCCGAGTACGGTCTTAGACCTGAAAGAGACTCTTCGGTAATATAGACTTTATTTCAAGCACTTTTTTCATTTCATAAATCTCTTGAATCTTGCCATAAGGGGGATCAAGAGTTCTCCCTGTCGAAGAGTTTTACAATGGTTCTTGTTCCAAACATTCAATAAAATTGGAATTTACAATTTACTACACTGTGTATGCTTTGCCCACTTGTGGGATACCCAGAAACAGTTGTAGACTATTTAATTTTCCACATCTTAATCCATTCAAGCCATAATAAAACACTCTCCCGTAAACCAACGAAAATCCGGCGTTGATCGTCAAATATTCGAAAGTGGGCAAATTCTTCCTGGGGACGCTGGAACCACTGTACCTAGACCTCAAGGGCGCTGTTAGACTACATCCCTGGTTGGTGTAGTGTTGAACACGCTGTAGAGACTCCGACCAACCAACATGTCCTTGTACGGAACCACTTAGATTATTTCCGAACACATCTCCAGTACCGTAAGGTATATCTTGGAGATTCCCCCTCCCATTTTATAATCAACTCATCTTAAAATTTACAATAAAATTCACCAAGAACACTTGCAAAACAATTCTCAAGCACACCAAGACTTGTATTCAACATCCCAAGCACAATAATTGACTCCATAAGGCACTGGTCCTTCAAACTCAACATTTATTTGCTTATTATCTATCTGGAGCATTTGTCTTATCTTTTAAATTCATATCATGTTGTGGATGCATTACTTCTAAATTTGTCATTATCGGTGGTTGTGCATCTTCATTTAATTTTGCAAGTACATGCTTGGATTGTTTAAACTGTTATTGTGAATCATAAAAACTCCTAAAAAACACCCATCCGCATCACACATTCCAAAAAACACTTAAAAAACAAGAGCCTTAGAAACTCTTTGTAGGGTCTACCCCCCTTGGCTTCATTACGAGTTTGCCTAAACGGAGGAATTAGGATCAGGTGACAGCACCTAACTCTTTGCTTGCCCCCAAGGCCACACCTTTCCCACTTGGGAAACAGCTTTCGAAAGATTTATGTTGTTGGTGCGCACATTCGGTGGGCAACACAGTTAATAAATAATAATAGGTTAGTTAAATAACTTACTTTCAAGAAGAATCTCAAGAATATACTCGTTTGTAAACATGATCAAATTGCTAGCGAAGGGTGAAAACTAAAGATGCAAGGCTAGGCTGAATAGGGATGACTTGACTGACTTGACACTGTGATACTCCGAATGAGGGACATGGTGTTATACACTTAAGCATGTGCTGGACACGGAGTACACAAGGAATGGCGGTGTCTCACAAATGGATAAGTTGTTCAGAAAAGTGCTTATTCAACCTTGGCAAAAATTGTCTACTACTAGAACCACCACGAATTAGGTGTCAGGCTAACCATAACTTGAGGTTCTAGGGGACAATTAAAATTAGCTATCCCTTGCTCCATTTCATATCATAACCCATGGGCTCAATGAGGAAAGTTTTACATAAGGTCAATAGTCTTTAGATTTCGCATACCTTTAACCACTGCTTCTTAGCAACTTTCATTTCACAAAATTTCATGGCCAGTAATCTTTAGATTTAGCATACATTTATCCATTGTTTTTTAGGCCTAATTATGACCCCTCTGGGATTTTGCATGTGCTTATAAGCACAACTAATCGCAGCTTCCATTCGGGGTGCATATACATTACATAGCATTGACTTTCATTTCCATTTCACAGCCCTTTTCACTAGGCTTTACAAAATACAACAATAATTTTCATATGTAGTACAATTTTGCTTCAAGTTTTAGCCAACACAAATCAAGTTATTAGGGGGACTTCTGCAAATCTAAACCACACATCAAGGCAACCGACTAGAGTGATAAAGGCATAAAATCCAACTCACCAAGGGCAAGTTTTGTTGCCAACTCAGAGCCGAGACACAAAATAAACATGGATGCAAGTCCAACACAGAGGCAGAAGCGGGGAGGTCCTCCATATCACAAGTCAATGTGTAAGTCAGGGTGAAGATTATCAAATGAGGAAGGATAAATGGATGGATGGAGACAAGTGAAAATGGTGCCTAAGCTAGCAAGTCAGAAAGACACTAAATGATCATGTTCACATTCATATGAAGGCAAAGACCAATGAGTATAAAGCAAGAGTTTCCAAATGTCAGTAATACAACCAATGCATATATTCCATAACAACCAATTTCATTTTAACATGAATATACTGCCAGATCATAATTGCTATATACCAAGTCAAAGCTATCAAAATAACCTAAACAACAAGCTAATAACATCAATGCACATCATATATATTGTAACCTACCTAGTACTTGAAACATTTTATGTTTGTGGAAAAACATTACTTTAACTTTTATTGTAAAGTTTTATATTATTGACCAAGGATGGTCAAGGATGATTGTAAATGAATAATATTATTATTTAATAAATTAAAATAGGAGACACTCACACAAAGAAATTGTTGAAGAGTGTTCACTGACCCACTAGGAGGAATGAAACTGGTGTAGAAGGCAATTGACAAGTGGCAGCTTTTGCACTCACTTACTAGCTGTTCCAGGGGGCAACTTCCCTAAAAATGTGGTCATGTTCCCCAATGATGGTGGAACTGAGCAAGTGGCTCATTGAATGCAAAACTGACACAAGGCTAGGGTGAAAGAGATGACTTGACTGACTTGACATTGTGATACTTTGGATGAGGGACATGGTGTTACACACTTGAGCATGTGCTGGACAAGAAGTACACAAGGAATGGCGGTGTCCCACAAATGGATAAGTTGTTCAGAGAAGTGCTTATTCAACCTTGGCAAAAAATTGTCTACTACTAGAACCATCGTGAACTAGGTGTCAGGCTAACTGTAACTTGAGGTTCTAGGGGACACTTAGAATTAGCTGTCCCTTGCTCCATCTCATATCATAACCCGCAGGCTCAATGAGGAAAGTTTCACATAAGGTCAACAGTCTTTAGATTTGGCATACATTTAACCACTGCTTTTTAGGACCTTTCATTTCACAAAATTTCATGGCCAACAATCTTTAGATTTAGCATACATTTATTCATTGCTTTTTAGGCCTAATATGACCCCTCTGGGATTTTGCATGTGCTTATAAGCACAACTAATCACAGCTTTCATCCGGGGTGCATTTACATTACATCGCATTGAATTTCATTTCCATTTCACATCCCTTTTCACTGGGCTTTACAAGATATAAAAATAATTTCCATATGTAGTACAATTTTGCTTCAGGTTTTAGCCAACACAACTCAAGCAACTAGGGGGACTTCCGCAAATATAAACCACACATCGGGGCAACCGACTAGAGTGATAAAGGCATAAAATCCAACTCACCAAGGGCAAGTTTTGTTGCCAACTCAGAGCCGAGACACAAAATAAACATGGATGCAAGTCCAACACAGAGGCAAAAGCGGGGAAATCCTCCATATGACAAGTCAAGGTGTATGTCAGGGTGAAGATTAATAAATGGGGAAGAATAAATGAATGGATGGAGACAAATGAAAATGGTGCCTAAGCTAGCAAGTTAGAAAGACACTAAATGATCATGTTCACATTCATATGAAGGTAAAGACCAACAAGTATAAAACAAGAGTTTCCAAATGTCAGCAATACAATCAATGCATATAATCCATAACACCCAATTTCATTGTAACATTAATATACTGCCAGATCATAATTGCCATATACCAAGTCAATGCTATCAAAATAACCTAAGCAGCAAGGTAATCACATCAATGCACATCATATATATACAGGGTCATATATCAATAACTGCAAACTGAACCAACTACAACCACTGAGAATACTGCATCTGAAACACTGAACACTGCCCTGTATCTGTATGGAATAAAAGGTCATATTGGTCATCAAATCTGAGGTCTCAAGGCTCAGCCTTGGCATAAGGTTTGCTAATTGTCTAATTAAAGATGCTCCGATGTGTGAGTGATCATAAATAATGCTGCTCATCATAGCTGATCTCACTGGATAAGTGCAAAGGCAAAGCTCGGAAAAGTGAAGATATCTGCTCTGCTAACATGGTAGGCCAGCTATTATGTATGTGATAACAGGTACCTTTCACATTCCCCAAGTCAATCTCTACATATCTCAATGTATGAATCATCTTTATATGGACCATTAGCACACTTACAAAAAAAGGGAGAAACTTCTAAAAGAATGGCTTGCATTAGAACATTGACGCATGGCACATGAGCACCAGTTTCAAGGTCAAAGAAGTTTCTATGAGGAGCACCCTAGCCTGGGTGCTAACAAATGGCATTTATGCATGACTCAAGGAAGGAATCATGGCAGATTTTGAAAGCGCTCCACCAAGAGAAGGCTTCTATGAATTTTAAATTATATTTTATGGAGAGTTTTAGATAGTTCTAAGAATATTTTAATGAAGACTCCTACAAGGTTCCTTAAAATAAATTATTAAAAGAAAATATAAAGGAAAAACCTCTAGGGGTTTTAAAATAATATTTTATTGGAAGTTTCTAGAGGATCACTCTTCCCTAGAAGTTTTTAGGGTTTTCTTTACACTATTTTATTTGGGCTTTCAGAATTTTTTAAATATATTTTATTGAGAGATGATTAGAAATTATAAAAGGAGAAGAACTCTCATTAGCAAGGCAGGAGTTCAAGAGGTGGGAAAACCCTCTATGAAGCCAAGACATTTTCATTTTGCAGGTTAAAAGAAGGCATATTGGTGAAGTTATGTCATCACATCTTCTTCTTTTGCTGTAGATTACATTCATGTTTTGGGCTGCCACATTAAATCTGCCAGTGTATCTCTCTTTTCACGGCTGTTTTCACATTTTTTGTCGGTTGTTTTGTATTTGGAGAGGAAGTTTTACAAGAGGTGTTCAGCCTTCTTTGATCTCTTGATGTAAGCAGATTTATTAATGAATAAAAGGTTGTATGCTATTCTATTTGTGAAGACTGTTTGCTGCTCTCTTTTCCATTGATGGTTGCACCGTTGCACAATATACTAGTTGGTGTTTAATTGGGAGGTGAGATGGCACCTTTATAAGCTTTTCATTGAGCTTTATGTATCATTGTGGTTGATTTGATCAGTAGGGTTTATGAGATATGTACTACATAACTTTGTTAATTTTTCCATTACACTTCAAGCTTCTTTATCAAATAATGTTCTTGACTCCATTTGCCCAAAGGTCAAGGCACTAGGTCCTTCTTGTCTTCTCACTTTATTATCTAAAATAACCAATTTTAAATTCATTATACAAATCTGATTTTTTATATCAGCCTTACAAGGACAGATTTGTAGTGTCCTTAGCGTATTCTCCCTTGTGCTGGAAGACAGCAGGGCTAAAATGAGGACGATCACCGAGGTGATAGTGGGTCATGTTCCCAAGCTGCCCAAGGGTTTGTACTTGATGATTCATGATTGGAGTTTGAATATTATGAAGTGCAGATTTTAGAGGTAAGATGTATCTAGGTTTGAATCTTGACTAGATAACTATCAATATCGACAGTAAAGATCTTATGTAGCATTTACCATCTTATACATCTTATAAATCATTGTTTTTTTCATATTTAAATGGCAATGTGATTATTTGATGTTGTTGCTAGTTTATATTTAAAAACATTGAAAAAATGAATTAATTTTGTATTATTTAATGCTTGTTGCAGTTTGCCAATTTCCCCCCAGATGTGTCCAATGTTCCAAGGTCAAGACCCTCGATGATTTTTTATTGAAGTTGATATTTGCAAAACTGGTTTGCATATCCTCCTCTATAAATCCTTGGAATTCCTGATTCCTCTAACCTTTCTCAAAGGTTGAATCTTAAGACTTAATGGTGTTTTGAAACCGACAAACCAACAACACCGCACTTTACCTTTTATTTCCCATACCTTTTCTGTTGTGTTTCTTTAAGAGACACACAGTGATCCATTGATAGAAATATTTGCTCTAAAGCATGTCTGTGATTCAGCTTCTTGGACTTTCCTCTGCCAATTTATTTTTTTACTATTCATCAATATACTTTTCCCATGGAAGAGTTTTATCATTATTGTTGCGTAGTTTGAGTGATCATTTGCATCTCCAGTTTTTTATGTGCATTGATAAACTAAAATCACATGCAGTAAAAGAGAGTGATGCTAGTATTACATGTATTATTATGTTTTATAGTAGCTTCTCCTCTCCCTACTTTAAAATCTCGATCTGTAGGTCATCTGCATGCTTTGCTTTCCCAAACACCCTTTTGTATATCATTCAGCCAGAGAACATCTTCATCCAGTTGGATTTCTCGATATTTTTTTCTCTTTGGTATTTCTCATAAAGCCATATTACATAATCTGAACTGCTGATCATTTAGAGTTTTAGACTATTTCAACCTTTGCTTCTCAGCCTTGTATGTTTTCATAAAGCTGCTTTGCATGTTCTAACCTTTGTTTATGTAAAACGTTGCAAACAAAACAATTTGTGGTAGTAGGATATTCACTTTCCCTGGTTACTTACAAATTTTGAAATGAGATTTTACTTGGAAAATCATTACACGTGGTATTTTATTGAATTTTTAGTTTACTCACTAAAGCTTTACTCTGGTGTATTAAATGACCATATAGATTATCAAACCACAAATTTGAGCTGATCTGCAAAAATAACTTGAACTTTATATTGCCATCTAAATGCTTGTGGAAAACAAATTGATTATCTGTGCATGAAAATATTTATTGAATCATTTGTCATAGTGAAAGTACAATACATAATAAAACACACAATGATCTCAAAGACATGGGAATGGATACTGAAATTCCATAGAAATCAATAAAACTCCGCTCTAGATGACTACAAACTGTTCAAAGTAAAGCCTTACCTGCACAATTGTGGCAGGAATATGTCTTATCTTGTCTATATTGTCAAGCAAAAATGAATCTGTAGGAAAGAACCCCTTCTGCTTGAAGTAATGATTCTCTATTCGAGCAAATGCCTGAAGAATCAAATAACATAACAAAATGAGTTCTCTAAACTTCAAGTTCGATGCTTAAATTCACTCCTATCTTTGACCATGCAATGCACATGCATGCTCTGTGACTCTATTGAGATGCTTGAGTTTTGCATCGTGTGCAGATGTATACAATTACAATTCAGAATAGAGATACAAATGACATTTGAAATTACTAAAATAGGATCAAAGAGAAACATCTTCTTCATTAGGTAAGTGTTAATCAGGACACTCCTTTGAAGGATTGACAAATCAAGGGGTAAATACTTCATGATAGTAAGGCATTGCAAGGCCCTCAAGGGGTGAATATGTTGTTCCAGGGTTTAAAAGGTATGTTTTTCCAGGGTTTAAAAGGCCGTAAGGAAAAAATACCTTAAAGAGTAGCAATTATTATTACTAATTAGTAATAATCTTCATTAGTAAATGACATGAATATGCCAAATATGCTTGTAAGAGACTTAATATCATTGCTACCTAATGTTAATGTTAGATAAATAATTCCATAATAAACTAATACACCTTATCATATTTGTATTGATAAAAGTATTGTCTTCTGTCCTCGTACTAAAATTTGAAAAAATAAAAAGAAAACTACCTTTTTTGGGTTAACTACATCTATCTCCTCATGATCCAATCTCTACGTCATAAGACATGGAGACTGGATCATGAGGAGATCGATGTACGCTATAACACATTATGAAACCTCCAATTCATAATTCCTATTATTTAATCATACGACCTAACTTAAGTCATTATTATGACTTGACATTACATCATAACATTATTACATTATAAAGTGACCTTGTAACAAAGTACTCTAAACAAAATCTCCTAAGCAAAATGTTACCATTATAAAATATTTACTCGAACAGCTTCCCTTAAATAGTCATATTGGAATACACAACAAGCTTATCTTTGAATTTGGACAGACAGGCTTGATGAGAAAATCTAGTCTGCTCTTGTGTTCTAAAATACTGTAGGTCGGTCTCTCCACTCCACCAATGGTTGAATATAGTGGCAATGTGCTTCCACATGCTTCTTGCACTCATGGAAAACAAGATTATTTTCCACCATCAGAACACTTTAATTATCATATTGAACTATAAATGGATCATGTTTCTCTACTTGCAAATCAACAAGTATTCTCCTCATCCAAACTGCCTGAAGGATGCTTTTACTCCTTCCTTGTACTTTGCTTTAGTAAAGGAAAGTACTATTGCATGTTGTTTCCCACCTAATAAAGACACTGCCCCTGTACTGAGGCTAAGACCATACCCTATTGTAGATGGCATCTCATCCATTGATCTTACCCATTCTGATTATGTATGCCCAGTCAACCAGAAATCCTCTTCTCTGTGATACATGATGCCAAAATCAAATGTACCCCTTTACATAGTGTTGACCACCAGGCCAACTAGGTGGGAAACCATGTACCATGTACCATGTACCTTGTAGATGAGAAAAATGTACCTAGCAAAGTTTTTTCAAGCGAAGCAGTTTTGCCTCTTTCTCTTCTTAACTCTTCTCCATGAAATTTCCGCACCCCCGCGGGGGTTTTTGTAATTATATGTCAGCATGAAGTCATTTTTTGTAAAACTTAGTTGCCTAGGACTTTATCATTAGGGAAGTCCTTTCATCGAGTGTTTTTCCCTTGGATAATTAAAATTCATTTTTAGTGATTTTAATTATCTGAGTTTTTCACTCAAAATTTCCTCCAAAGTGGTGAAAGGCGTTCTAAATTTCTAATGATCGAGTCCATGGGGTGATTAAGACCTAGGAATGTTCTATATTACCATGCTAGACATTATCCAAAGTCTTGCGGAATTTCATTAAGTTTTACTTAGGATTTTTTAATTTTAGGTAATTAAAAAATGTCTCTCAACATAAAATGTTGTAATGTAAAAGAGGGTTAAGTGGAATTTAATGCCCATAAATAGGGGTATGGATACTCCAAATCAATGGCAAGAGACCCCCTAAACCCTTGGAGAAAGTTTGAAATCATTCCGTTGAGTTTTGATCAATTTTTTGATGGATTTCCCAAAGTCAGTCAAGGAAATCAGGGAAATTGGCCATTAATTAGAATAGCAAATTTTTGAAAAGTAACTATAGTCACTTGGGGAGGGGAAATAATGTTTCCTAGTGTCATAATATGTACCTAAGGTAAAGTTGAAGGCAAAGAGGGCACCCCCTAAGTTACACCGAAGAGGATACGAATACAGGGAGGGAAATGGATACGGCAAATATTCAAAAAAGCCAGATACGATACGGCAAATATTCAAAAAAGCCGGATATTATCATTGTCATCATAATCATCATAATATTATCATTGCACACCATCATCACCACCTGACACTACTATCGAATATCATTAATCATACATGTAACATGATTCTATGAAAACTTTTAACTAATATCATCTAAATCCTCATGCTCATAGTTAGAGTCATCATCTATGTCCTCAATAAAAGTAGATGCAAAATAAGGATCATGGACCTGGCTTGATTCCCCTAGGCTTAAAGGCACCTGTCCAACACTAATGTTCAAATCCTCTGGCTATGGAAGTGGGTCCAAGTCCATCCAAGACAGAAGAGTTCAACAATCAGCACCACCCACATCAAGGTACATAGTGTTGATTAGGTTGTCATTGATGCCAACAATGTCTAGTCATTGATGCCAACAGTTAAGTCTTGGTGCCCCTTGTGGAGCCCCTGAGGGTTAGTATTTGATTTGTGGTTGTCTGTGTCAGATGAGACCTTTTGACTTTGTCCAAGCCCAAGCTTGAAGCCCTTGGAGGCCTTTGGCCAATGGCAAAAGCCCTGGCTACCATTAACTTGGTTAAGTGCCCCTAAGCTGTATCTTTGTCCTATTGAGTCCATTGTTGTATCCTTGCTCTTGGTTGTTTTCTGGTTGATGGTTTATGTGCTACTTGTACTTGTTCTGGTCTCTTGATTGGTTGTTTGATTGGATGATGTGGCAGTGTAGTCCTTGGAAGCCCATACTCGTACCCTCACACTCTTGCACTTGGTTTATAATGTCCTTGATGATATCCATATCTTATTGAAGAAGTTTAAACATTGCACTTTTAACCTTAATGCCCGCAAATGACCTTAAAAAATGCCCGTAGCCATAAAGGAAGAATGCTCGCCAACAGCTATGGAGAAGATGCCCACCACCTTTGGTTGAAAGGACCCATACACATGGGTTGAATTTTGATTTGTGGCATAATGACTTAATGTATTTATTAGTAATATGGAGCCTTTGGACATTGTTGAAGACCTTGCTATAATAATGGTGGAATCATTACTTATGGGGTCTTTGGTACCTTATGGACATGAGTGACTATCCCATATTAAAGAAGTTGTGGGGATCTTGCTCTTTGACCCACAAGTCTGCTTTGAAAAGCCCACACAAATGAGCCTTAATGCATTGATACTACAGCCATGAAGCCAAGAAGAGTAAGGGCATCAAACCCTTAAGAACATAAAAGGAAGACCATTAGAAGTTGACTTTATGCAAAAATAATAAATAAATAAATCATTATGATAAAGCCCTCGATCCCTATTGAAGGGATGGTCTTACAAAGAATAAGACCTAATTAATTTTAATTTAATTATTTAATTAATTAAAATTAAAGTTTATTATAAAATTAAATTTTTAATCTAGTGCCAAGTCGGCTCCCAATCTAATAAAAAATTTGAAAGGTTAATTTAAATTTACATTTGCAAAGTCGGCTGGCTAAAAACCATAAACGTTGACCTATATAAATACTCCATAAATTTCATTCATTTCAAAAATTCATAAGGCACAAGAGCTCTGATTTTTGGGTATACTGTAGCAGCTACAGTGGACAGTAATCTTTTTTATCTTCATCTCTATTTTCTGAGGCAACCACAGCAGTGTTCTTGTTTTATCATCTCCGAAATTCGGGCTGCTTCCTTGTTGAACTCAGGCTGCTTTATGAGGTTTCTGAACTGTCTCTCCTCTGCACAATTTCGGACTCTGATACCTCTGCATTTTCGGACTGTCATACCTCTGCAGATTTTGGGTTGTCTGCAAATTCGGGCTCTCTCCTCAGGCACATTTCGGGTTGTTTCAGAAATCAGATTGTCTCCTCACTAAAGCCACGGGGCAGCTACAGCATATGCTTGACAAGATCATTGATCAACAGCAGCAGACTGGTTTGACTTAAATTTGGTCTGTAAGCATTGCTTTGATCCTGAGTTTGTTTCTTGACTGAACTTTGAGCAGTGGGCTTATTGATTGATCAGTTGACCTTGTTAAGATCAGATTGCAAGTAATTTGATTAAGTTGTTACTTTCCTGATTGATTTATTGTTGAGCCAGAGTGACTTGACAAGTTAGTGTTGATTGAGGGTGTAAGTATCACTTGACAGTGATTTGACAAGTTGATTGCAAGAGCTTGTATTGACTGATTTTGACATTCTAACCTTGTATGATTTGACAAGCTGTAAGTGTCTAGGATTGTATGACGAGGTGATAGCATTGACTAAAGTAGGACATTGATTGAGTTGACAAGTTGTCATGACAATGTTGTAAGGATTAGTTATTCAAGTCAATTGACCCTACCCTCTATAATTGGCCTAAGTGGAGTGATGAGTAGTGTTTATGACACTGAATAATGATAGACTGAAATAATCTATCCTGATAAGTTGACTTAGACAGTGATCTGAAAAGTTGACTGTATAATACTCTTGACCTAGTTAACAAGTATCACATTGATGGCTTGGGATAATCAGTTTGGTAGGTTTTTATTATGACTGACTTGACAGTACTGACTGTGTTGACAGTATTTAGCTGAAAGTATTCTTTGATTACATGATAAGTTGACCTCGACATTGCTGTAAGGGTTTGTTATTGATTATTATCTGTAAGTGTGTTGGATTGACTTGTTAGTGGTTGACTATGAGCCTTAACTGTTATCTGAGTAACATTGGCAAGTTGATGATTTGACAAAGTAAAGGCTGTTTGATTGATTTGACAATACTTCTCTTGATTGATTTGTGATGTGATTGGTTTTGGGCAATTGTTTTATTGACCATTGACTTAGTAAGTCAATATTGATCTTAAGTAATTAGCGCATTCCAGTATTGAGAAACCATTGACTGTATTTGATTTAGTTAACATTGTATGAGACTGTATATTGATTAAAGTATCCATAGGTGGTATAGCATTGACCAAGTTAGTTGAAGACATGATTGTCTTAGAGTTTGTTGATTGCTTGTTTGAAGTTGTCCGTCAAGCTCTGCTTGATTATGTTGCCTGTCAAATTGTGAGAATAGTTGTGATGTCATTGAACTAAGTATGATTGGGTGAGTAAAGTCATGGTTGTAATTCTATCTTGACCAAGTAAGAAAGTAGGTTTCCCATAGAGCAATTATGGACAGGTACATGATCAGATTGACACAGGCATATGATTAATTTGGCACAGGTACATAAGCAGCTTGGTACAGGTTTGGCACAGGTTGCCTTATGTGCAGTTGGTCTAACTCAGATTGGCTGAGTTGTATGAGCAGTTGGTTTGACCCAGGTGGTCTGGTACACAGTTGGTTGAACTCAGATTTATTGATTCAAATGATGTGAACAACATATTGATTTATGCAGACAGATTGATTGGTATAGCTAAGATTGATTGGTACAGCTAGATTGGACAGATTGATTGAGTCGGTTGATGTGAGCAACAAGTTGTTTGCACAGGTTGACGAGCAGCGTTGCACATTTATGGTGCAGTGGTTAGTGGACAGTTGATGAGTAGTGAAAGTGGTTTTGCAGTGTGATACAGGTTGTGCAGTGTGGTACAGGTTCAATTGAGCAGAATTGGCACAGTGGTCAGTGGGCAGTTGATGAGCAAATGGTCAATTGATGAACAGTGACAGTGGTTGTGCAGTGTGATACAGATTGTGCAGTGTGGTACAGGTGTTGGATAGCAGGTCCGCAGGATCAATGCAGTTTGTGGTTCAGTAGTTCAGTTTCGATCTTCATATCAGGGTGGAAGGACGGGGCACGGAAATTGAGGGAGCTAAGGCTTCCTTCAGGTTGTAGCCTGTAAACCAGGGGGTTGTAGCCTCCTTCCAGTTGTAGCTGGAGAATTGAAGTCTTTGTAACAAAGGGGGTTGTTGCCTCCTTCCAGTAGTTGCTGGTAAATTATTATTATAAAGGCTTCCGTGGTTTTTCCCCCAGGACTTGGGTTTCCACGTAAAAATCTTGTGTACTGTGTTTTTCTATGCTTCCTATGTGATGATGATATGATGAGCTGTAACTGTTAATAATGCTGATGATATAATGATAATGTGATAATGCATTAATGAATGATGTATTGAATAAGCTGCTGATGATTGTTAAAGTTGAAAAAGTAATAAAAGCTACACACACTGTTCACCCCCCCCCTCTCAATGTGCTCGATGTGTCCAACAATTGGTATCAGAGCGGGCCTTCACAGAAAGCCTTACCAGCTTGAAGGAGATCCTTGACACACCATGGGGTTCTCAGTGAATGGAGCACCATTGTTTTGTGGGACAAATTACTTGATCTGGAAAAGAAGAATGCAAGTTTATCTTGAATTAGAAGGTATTGGAATATGGCAATCAGTGCTTACAGGGTACAATCATCCGAAGAAAGTGAAAACAATAGCTCAGAAGGAAGCAAAGAAAAATAATTCAATGGCTATGGAATCCATTCTTGAAGGCTTATCAGATTCCATAAAAGAGAAGATTGGAAAGTACAACACAGCTAAGGAATTGTGGATCAAATTAGAACAGTTATACTCCACTAAAGAACAGGAAGAAGAGGTTATGAAATTCATGGTTAAAGATCTGACAGATCTCCAAAAGGAGAAAATAGGAAAGTGCAACTCAATTGAAGAATTGTCACTAAAGATAGATCAACTCTACTCCATTGAAGAACAGAAAGCAGAAGACAACTCCATAGAAAGGTCAGTACAAGATCCAAGTAAGTTTGAAGGTAAGTCTCTTGAACACCCTGCTTGTAATGTTTTTGAAGAAATATGTTTATCAGGTATAGAAGATAAGCACTATTCTAAATTCATAGACTGTAATACTTCAAAATGTGATGAATCCCATTGTTCCCTGAAAAATGATAAAAATGAATGTTTAGATAATGATATTGCTAATGCTATGCAAAAGGTTGAGAAACTTTGTGAACAGAACAAGGTATTGCAAGAGCAATTAGACAAATATGAGAAGAGGAATCAAGAAGAATGTGAGAAAGCCACACAGACTATAATTGATCTAAATCTCCAAGTTGAAGAAGCTACCAGAATCAAAGAAGCCATATCCAACTCTCTGAAAGATCAACTTGAGAAGTCTGCTGCTGAAAATAAAAGACAATCAAAAGAAATTGACAAGCTTAGAAGACAGCTAGAAGATAAGGAGAAAGAATTGACTCGCAAACTTCAAGACAAAGATAGTGAGATCAGTACCTTACTTGAAAAATTGCAGAAGGAAAGTACCACCAGTCAGAAAGGAGATTCAAGTGATAAAAAGGGAATTCAGTTCAGTCATGAGATTGAAGAGAAACTAAGAAGAAACAAGAAATTGAAATCAAATCCTTAAAGATAGAATTACGAAAGGTATGTCTGACAAATTTTGAATTTGAAAAAGAACTCACAGAGATCAAAAAAGAAAATCAAGTACTAAAAGGGCGACTGCAAAAATCTCATGAGGAAGATCAGAACTCAAAAGGACAGATAGAAGATAGTATTATTGATCTGAAAAGACAGGTAGAAGAAGTCAAGAAAATAGAAGAAGACCTAACAAGACAACTCCAAGAAAAGATAGAAATTTGTCAAAGGCAAGAATTGAAGATCCTCACTTTGAAGGAAGGTCTGGACAAGACAGCGGCTCAGTTAAAAATAAATTTGAAAATTGAAAAGAACATTGAAGAAAGCAAGAGTTCCAAAGAAAGAGAAGAAAAGACTAACAATTATACAAAAGAAAGATCCTTTGCTTAGGGATATCCCATGATGTTCAGTGGTCACTGCTATAAGTGTAACAACTATGGTCACGAAGCCATTCATTGCAGAGCTCATGACAAAATCACTCCAGAAAGAAATCAAGGTATGTTTTCCATTCAATGTTATAATTGTTATCATTATGGTCATTTTGCAAAACACTGCAGGATGCAGGGAGAAGTTAAAGTTTGGAGAAGAAAGCAAGTTCAATCGAATGTCATGAACAACAATCAGTCTACCACAGTATGGAGAAGAGAGTCAGTAGATTGCCCCGTTGATCAAAACAGAAATGATGAAATTTTTGGGAAAAACCCAATACCATTTTGAAGACTATCGATCAGTGTTATGAAGTGTAAAAGGAGCTATGCACTTGATTAGCATGGATTGAAATCAACGATCATAGTTGGTTCCAACATACAAGCAACAGCAGTTCCCAGTGATAGGGGGAGCAGTATTGCTAAAGAAAGTGCGTTGCCATTGATGTAAACAGGAAGAGAAGTTGTTGACAAGGGGAGCATGCCCTGAGGAGGAGCTGTATTGTCAAAGGATGTTCCCTTTGCCATTGATGACAAAGGGGGAGAGAAGTTGTGAACAGGGGGAGCCTGTTCTCAGGGGGAGCCTGAGTGTTGTCATCAATGACAAAGGGGGAGATTGTTGATTAGGTTGTCATTGATGCCAACAATGTCTAGTCATTGATGCCAACAGTTAAGTCTTGGTGCCCCTTGTGGAGCCCCTGAGGGTTAGTATTTGATTTGTGGTTGTCTGTGTCAGAGGAGACCTTTTGACTTTGTCCAAGCCCAAGCTTGAAGCCCTTGGAGGCCTTTGGACAATGGCAAAAGCCCTGGCTACCATTAACTTGGTTAAGTGCCCCTAAGCTGTACCTTTGTCCTATTGAGTCCATTGTTGTATCCTTGCTCTTGGTTGTTTTCTGGTTGATGGTTTATGTGCTACTTGTACTTGTTCTGGTCTCTTGATTGGTTGTTTGATTGGATGATGTGGCAGTGTAATCCTTGGAAGCCCATACTCGTACCCTCACACTCTTGCACTTGGTTTATAATGTCCTTGATGATATCCATATCTTATTGAAGAAGTTTAAACATTGCACTTTTAACCTTCATGCCCGCAAATGACCTTAAAAAATGCCTGTAGCCATAAAGGAAGAATGCTCGCCAACAGCTATGGAGAAGATGCCCACCACCTTTGGTTGAAAGGACCCATACACATGGGTTGAATTTTGATTTGTGGCATAATGACTTAATGTATTTATTAGTAATATGGAGCCTTTGGACATTGTTGAAGACCTTGCTATAATAATGGTGGAATCATTACTTATGGGGTCTTTGGTACGTTATGGACATGAGTGACTATCCCATATTAAAGAAGTTGTGGGGATCTTGCTCTTTGACCCACAAGTCTGCTTTGAAAAGCCCACACAAATGAGCCTTAATGCATTGATACTACAGCCATGAAGCCAAGAAGAGTAAGGGCATCAAACCCTTAAGAACATAAAAGGAAGACCATTAGAAGCTGACTTTATGCAAAAATAATAAATAAATAAATCATTATGATAAAGCCCTCGATCCCTATTGAAGGGATGGTCTTACAAAGAATAAGACCTAATTAATTTTAATTTAATTATTTAATTAATTAAAATTAAAGTTTATTATAAAATTAAATTTTTAATCTAGTGTCAAGTCGGCTCCCAATCTAATAAAAAATTTGAAAGGTTAATTTAAATTTACATTTGCAAAGTCGGCTGGCTAAAAACCATAAACGTTGACCTATATAAATACTCCATAAATTTCATTCATTTCAAAAATTCGTAAGGCACAAGAGCTCTGATTTTCGGGTATACTGTAGCAACTACAGTGGACAGTAATCTTTTTTATCTTCATCTCTATTTTCTGAGGCAACCACAGCAGTGTTCTTGTTTTATCATCTCTGAAATTCGGGCTGCTTCCTTGTTGAACTCAGGCTGCTTTATGAGGTTTCTGAACTGTCTCTCCTCTGCACAATTTCGGACTCTGATACCACTGCATTTTCGGACTGTCATACCTCTGCAGATTTTGGGTTGTCTGCAAATTCGGGCTCTCTCTTCAGGCACATTTCGGGTTGTTTCAGAAATCAGATTGTCTCCTCACTAAAGCCACAGGGCAGCTACAGCATATGCTTGACAAGATCATTGATCAACAGCAGCAGACTGGCTTGACTTAAATTTGGTCTATAAGCATTGCTTTGATCCTGAGTTTGTTTCTTGACTAAACTTTGAGCAGTGGGCTTATTGATTGATCAGTTGACCTTGTTAAGATCAGATTGCAAGTAATTTGATTAAGTTGTTACTTTCCTGATTGATTTATTGTTGAGCTAGAGTGACTTGACAAGTTAGTGTTGATTGAGGGTGTAAGTATCACTTGACAATGATTTGACAAGTTGATTGCAAGAGCTTGTATTGACTGATTTTGACATTCTAACCTTGTATGATTTGACAAGCTGTAAGTGTCTAGGATTGTATGACGAGGTGATAGCATTGACTAAAGTAGGACATTGATTGAGTTGACAAGTTGTCATGACAATGTTGTAAGGATTAGTTATTCAAGTCAATTGACCCTACCCTCTATAATTGGCCTAAGTGGAGTGATGAGTAGTGTTTATGACACTGAATAATGATAGACTGAAATAATCTATCCTGATAAGTTGACTTAGACAGTGATCTGAAAAGTTGACTGTATAATACTCTTGACCTAGTTAACAAGTATCACATTGATGGCTTGGGATAATCAGTTTGGTAGGTTTTTATTATGACTGACTTGACAGTATTGACTGTGTTGACAGTATTTAGCTGAAAGTATTCTTTGATTACATGATAAGTTGACCTCGACATTGCTGTAAGGGTTTGTTATTGATTATTATCTGTAAGTGTGTTGGATTGACTTGTTAGTGGTTGACTATGAGCCTTAACTGTTATCTGAGTAACATTGGCAAGTTGATGATTTGACAAAGTAAAGGCTGTTTGATTGATTTGACAATACTTCTCTTGATTGATTTGTGATGTGATTGGTTTTGGGCAATTGTTTTATTGACCATTGACTTAGTAAGTCAATATTGATCTTAAGTAATTAGCATTCCAGTATTGAGAAACCATTGACTGTATTTGATTTAGTTAACATTGTATGAGACTGTATATTGATTAAAGTATCCATAGGTGGTATAGCATTGACCAAGTTAGTTGAAGACATGATTGTCTTAGAGTTTGTTGATTGCTTGTTTGAAGTTGTCCGTCAAGCTCTGCTTGACTATGTTGCCTGTCAAATTGTGAGAATAGTTGTGATGTCATTGAACTAAGTATGATTGGGTGAGTAAAGTTATGGTTGTAATTCTATCTTGACCAAGTAAGAAAGTAGGTTTCCCATAGAGCAATTATGGACAGGTACATGATCAGATTGACACAGGCATATGATTAATTTGGCACAGGTACATAAGCAGCTTGGTACAGGTTTGGCACAGGTTGCCTTATATGCAGTTGGTCTAACTCAGATTGGCTGAGTTGTATGAGCAGTTCGTTTGACCCAGGTGGTCTGGTACACAGTTGGTTGAACTCAGATTTATTGATTCAAATGATGTGAACAACATATTGATTTATGCAGACAGATTGATTGGTATAGCTAAGATTGATTGGTACAGCTAGATTGGACAGATTGATTGAGTCGGTTGATGTGAGCAACAAGTTGTTTGCACAGGTTGACGAGCAGCGTTGCACATTTATGGTGCAGTGGTTAGTGGACAGTTGGTGAGTAGTGAAAGTGGTTTTGCAGTGTGATACAGGTTGTGCAGTGTGGTACAGGTTCAATTGAGCAGAACTGGCACAGTGGTCAGTGGGCAGTTGATGAGCAAATGGTCAATTGATGAACAGTGACAGTGGTTGTGCAGTGTGATACAGATTGTGCAGTGTGATACAGGTGTTGGATAGCAGGTCCGCAGGATCAATGCAGTTTGTGGTTCAGTAGTTCAGTTTCTATCTTCATATCAGGGTGGAAGGACGGGGCAAGGAAATTGAGAGAGCTAAGGCTTCCTTCAGGTTGTAGCCTGTAAACCAGGGGGTTGTAGCCTCCTTCCAGTTGTAGCTGGAGAATTGAAGTCTTTGTAACAAAGGGGGTTGTTGCCTCCTTCCAGTAGTTGCTGGTAAATTATTATTATAAAGGCTTCCGTGGTTTCCCCCCAGGACTTGGGTTTCCACGTAAAAATCTTGTGTACTGTGTTTTTCTATGCTTCCTATGTGATGATGATATGATGAGCTGTAACTGTTAATAATGCTGATGATATAATGATAATGTGATAATGCATTAATGAATGATGTATTGAATAAGCTGCTGTTAAAGTTGAAAAAGTAATAAAAGCTACACACACTGTTCACCCCCCCCCTCTCAGTGTGCTCGGTGTGTCCAACACATAGAGGGGTTGATGTGCTTGATTAAATGCCAATCCCATACCCTCATATATGATAGAATCCAATGGCAACGTTGCAATCCTGAAATACTGAAAATTGTTAAGTTTGTTGAATTTTGAATGGGATTAAAAATTCTAGTTTTTGCATATGAAGTCTGATGAGATTGGAACCACTCTCAAACATCCTGAAAAAATTAATGGTAATGTTAAAAATTTAAGTAAAAGGATAGAAAATGAAATATAAGGAGAATGTCACTTTTACTTTAAGAATTTAATATTACCATTTCCCTAAAACGTATCCAAAACAATTGAAATGTATCCATACCAATCTGAACATATCAGTGACGTTTCAAGGCTGTATCTCTGCCGTTTCAAGATCTGAAACGGGGAACGGCGTTTCACCAAGGTTGCTTCGGCGTTTCCGGTAACTTAGGGCCCCCTATGCAAGTGTTTCACATGTTTGAAGTGGTCTCCCAAGGAAGTGCGCCCTCCCTCTTCATGACATTGGAGAAGTTTGGATTTAAGCCAAAGTATGGGGTCCCACCTTACTGGACCCCCCCTTTTGGCATAGCATTGAGGTTTAAAACAATAAAGGGGGGTTTCCCCCCCCCCTCAACATTCGTTTTCTTGACCAAGAGAGGAGCCAAGAGAGAAATGCGGCCCCTTCATGGGCCCCTCCCTCTCTCAAGTGACAAATGGCAATCATGCACAAGGGGTCTCTCACTCACTTTTCCTTTATAAGGAGGCTCCCCCTCCTCATTTTGGTTACAATCTCATTTCTTTTACAATCTCTCATGCTCTTGCATTCTTGCATTCTTTCTTGCTGTCATTGCTCTCATGTTTCCATTCTTGTCCAAAGAAGAGAACCATTGTAATTTCCAGCTTTTGATGTGAATGAAGAGAAATCTTTGCAGGAAAGTTGGTTCTTGGCTTTATGTGAGGTAATATTGTAGCATTGTAGTTTCTTGCTTGCATTTGTGGATCTCAAGCAAATTGTTTTGCTTGAGAATAATATTGTAATATTGTTGTTACATGTTATGTGGATTATCTTCTTAGCATTTAAGAATTTCATGGACTTCCAATTTGAATAAATGATTTCTCATTTATTTGCTTGATCTCTCACCCCTTGTGCATCTGAAGCTAGTTTTGTTACAAGTTACTTAAGCTTGGAAAGTGGGATACCCCATTGTTCAAACAACTATTGAGGAACTTGGATTCTTCTCACTAATTATTTCTTATTGCATTTTTTTTACTTATTTCGCTCTCAAAACTCATCATTTCCAGCTTTTTATACACTACATTTTATTTACAAATAGCGGAAATTTATATGTTAAAATTTTCGAAGTGATTCCATACTCATTTTTATCATATTTGGAAAAGATTATCTTGTTGTTTTGTGCAGGTTTTTCATGTTACAGGGGGAGGTAATGCCAAAATTTGGCCACAAATAAGCTCAAAGATTACCCAAGAGTGGCCACTTCATTTAAGTGATTAATTCAAATGAGTGATAAATTAAAAGGTCCTCACATAATTAAATGATATATGTGCACTAAATGTCATTTAATTATTATTTAATGAGCATTTATTGAGAGCCTTTGATCTAATCTAATTTTGGCCATTGGATGAAGAGAGGGAGTTACCATGAACAAAAAGGCTAGGGGAAGGCAAACCTAATTCATTATTCATATTCCAAGAGAGAAGTTTTGGAGAGGAAGAACAAGAGAAGAAGAGGAGGTCGAATTTCAAGAGGAGTAAACCTTTGCACAGAAATTGAGAAGATTGATTGGGCACATTTTCCAAAGAGAAAGGGTACACTTCCCAAGACAAATCCGTACAGCACCGTATAGGCACAGAAATCGAGGTTCGTATAGCATTTAAAGAGGTCGTACAGCACAGATTTCGATGCAGAAATCTAACAGGTCCGTACAGCATAGATTTCGAGGCAGAAATCTAACAGGTCCGTACAGCATTTAATGAGTATGTACAGCACGTATTTCAAGGCAGGTCTGTACAGCAATTAATGCGACCATACAACATAGATTTTAAGGCAGAAATCTAACAGTTCGTAAAACAGTAACTAGCACGATTTTCAAGGAAGAGTGTTGGCACGATTTTTGAGGAGGTCGTACTGTAATTAATGCAGACCGTACAGCTGTGATTTTTGGGCCCATTTACCGAGGAGGTTGATTGTGGTTGAGATAAGTACTGCTGTTGTATTTTTGTAAATTTGTCTGAAGAAATAAAATCTCTCTCAAACAGGATTTTCTCTTAGGGGTTTTATCCTAGACCAATTTGATCAAAAATACTGAGTCATTTTTAATGTGTGAATGGTTGTTATAATTTTCTGAGTTTGAAAAGATAGACTGAAAATTAATTTTATGAGTTATTTAATTGAAAAGAATTTCATGTGTTTCAAGAAAAACAATTTTATTTGAGAAAAAATACATGCATGTTGGGGTTTGGGCATTAAACCACATGCAAAGAAGTTGCAAAACTTGAAACCGGGTTGGGGTTCTAAAACTTTCATGGTATCAAAGCGGTGGTAAAGAGCCGATTTAAAACACTCAGAAATATTTCAGATTTGAGAAAGAGGAAGGGTTTGTGAAAAACAGGTTCTTGAACAATTTCTTTTAAGAAGAACAGGTACAGGTTGTAGTCATGGTGACTGGACTTAGATTAGAGGACAGATTGGATGGGGCTACAAATTTTAGCCCATGGAAGGTGTAATGTACCAACTAGTATTAGTGATACAAAAACTTTCTTCTACACAGAATTAATTAAAAACAATGTTTTTGGAAGCTAGTTTAACTGGAAGGGGGGTAGGATCAAAGGCTCCGGATGGATGGAAGGATCTGATATATTTTAATACCTCTGCACAAAGTACCGGGACCATTTATGTTTCAAGATCATCCCGGCTGAACTCTACTCCAATGCTTCTGTGCACCCAGTATATGCAGACTAGTATTGGTCTACACTCTGACTGGAAGCTAGGGATGAGTATTTCCGACTCAAAGAGGCTAATAAACATAAAATATCAGTCAAGATACAGTCATATATAACTCCAGAAGTTTAAGAAAGATCTGAGAAATATTTACAAAAAGATGAGTAAATTAGCATTTTAGGATTGCATAGCTAGTAAAATTCAGGAGCTTCCAAACAAGCAAGGAAGGTTCACGAATTCCTCTTCTCAAACATGGATTGGATCATAAAACATGTTATCTAACATCTGGAATAGAAATGAGCTCATTTGGATCTATTCTCATTCATCTACCATAAGCATTCTGAAAACTAGTCAAAATCTAGGCAATTCTAGAGGGGGTGGAGAAATTGAAGAAAATATCAGACTTCTGCAATAAGAAATGTAATGATTGATATCAGAGATTAATATTGATTGTTATTACATCATATCAAACCCATGAGAATCAGTGGCTTCATCACATCTTGATGCCATAGCATTCTTGAGAAGATAGAAGAGAGAAGAAGAGAAGAATTGGAATTTTGACTGAAAGGATTCAATGTGGTTCCTTCAACAATTCATATGAGCACGACTTTTGTTGTAGATGTCTTCATAAAACCTGCATAAAACATTCTTCAACAGCAGCAAACTTTAATGGTCTTCAATGGTCTTCAACTGGATCTTCAATTGGATCTTCAATTGGAACATAACTGGGTAGAATGGTAACAATTGGGGCACATCATCCAACTGAGATTAGAGGCACATCTCTCCAATCATGAGAAGCTTCATTGCTCTCAAATTCATAAACAAAATAAGCCAAAATTTGTGAATAGAGCTCCCTCTCTTTCTTCTATAGAATGAATGACTTGTTGGCTAAGTCATCTCCACCTGTGAGAGGAGTTCACCTCCACTAGTGGACCCTTATGAGTTGGCTTGGACTTTCCTGCTTTTGGATTAGTTTTTTCTTTATTTCCTGCTTTATTCTGTTTCCTGCTTTCCTGCTTTATCCTGATTTTCCTGCTTTATCCTGATTTTCCTGCTTTATCCTGATTTTCCTGATTTTATCTTGATTTGTTGCTTTTAGCAAGTTTTTGACCATTTTTAGCAATTTCCATCCTCCTTGGTCAACTTGGCCTCTCTAATTTGTCCTCCTTAGCTTAGCTCATTATTTCTAATCCAAATATTACTAATTAGAAATAAAATTACTCAAACCAACTAATTAATTACTCCAAAGTGCATATTCTGGAATTTAATTAATTAAATGTCTCCAAACCAAAATTAATCCCGTGGAATAATTCAATTCTTTTCCTAGTACTATTGGCATCATTAATTAAATATTTTAATCCTTGTGACCTAGTGACATAGACCTTGTCAAAATTTGGGGACATGATAGAAGGCTAGGATTATGTTAGTACTTGAGGAGAATGAACTATGGGAAATAGTTAATAATACAACAACAAATCCTGTCACTATTCCTACCGATGCTACAGATAAGGAAGCCTTTATGAAAAAAGCATGTGAAGGAAAGAAGGATCATTCTTGATGCCGTGAAGGATCATGTGATCCCACATATTTCAACAAAGGCACATGCCTTTCAGATGTGGGCAGCTTTGACTAGTCTTCACCAAAGTTCGAATGAAAACAGGAAGATGGTGTTGAGGGAAAAGTTGAAGGATGTGCACATGGGTAAAGGTGAAGGCATGGCTTCCTACCTTACCAAGATTACACAAGTGAGGGATGAACTTGCAGTTATTGGGGAGGTTATACAGGGCAGTGAGTTGGTGCGGACACCCTTAAATGGCGTAACACAGCCATGGGGTGTGTTCGTGCAAACTATGGTTGCTCGTCAGAACATGCCTTCTTGGGATCGTTTTTGGGATGACTTCATACAGGAGGAGACTAGGAGAGGATATATACAGGGCAGTTCGTCACATAGCAGAGAAGATGAGGACAATGTGGCATTGACAACTAAAGGTAAGAAGAAGAAGTTCAAGAAGGGTCATAAGGGTGGGGCCAAACATCATACTGGTGAGCAAAAGAAAGACTTGAGAAAAATTAAATGCTTTGCTTTCCAGAAGTTTGGACACTACGCTGGACAGTGTTCAAACAAGAAGAATAAAGGATAGCAGACGACAGCTACAGCAGATATGGATGATTTTGCTTCACGTTTTGAGGGAGAGTTTTCTCTCTATGCTGAGTGTACAAAGAGGACATCTATCACCAACAATGATATGGAGGATCAGGTTTAGTGTTCTTTATTGGTTGGTCATTCTTTGAGTGCTTCCACCACTACTTGCACTTGGTACATTGATAGTGGGGCTTCGAGCCATATGATAGGTGTTCAAGATGTGTTCACCGAGATGACTGAGACAGGCTTGAGTCTTGAGGTGGTATTGGGTGAAGACACGATTGTGAGAGCAGTTGGACGAGGGAGTCTATGCAGTCCATGACATTGAGGGATGTCTTGTATGTCCCCGAGCTGAAGAAGAACGTTGTTTCAGTTTCCACTATTGAGGACATGGGTGTTGGAGTATGTGTCTTAGATGGGAAAGTGTATGCAATCCACGACTGTTACCTTTCAAAGGGAGTCTATGCAGTCCATGACATTCAGGGATGTCTTGTATGTCCCCGAGCTGAAGAAGAACGTTGTTTCAGTTTCCACTATTGAGGACATGGGTTTTGGAGTATGTGTCCTAGATGGGAAAGTGTATATTTTTCCCAGAGCAGCAGGACCATCTACTTCGTATGCCATTCGAGTTAGATGTGGGAAACTGTACAAGCTTCTCTTCCATCCTCATCATGCATTGGCCCATACTAGCAGTAGCAGTGAGATGTGTGAGTTGTGGCACAGGAGGATGGGCCACCTTCATCATTCAGCTTTGAGATTGTTGAGGGAGATGTATATAGGTTTACCGCAGTCCAGCAGAGAGCATGGTGGTGTGTGCAGAGGGTGTGCTTTGGGAAAGTACACCAAGACTGCTTTTCTGAGCAGTGACACTGGATTAGGTGGAGTACTAGACTTGATTCATTCTGATTTATGTGGACCTATGTCTTCTGCTTCGTTGACAGGATTTGAGTATTATATCAGTTACATTGATGACCACTCTAGGAAGACCTAGATCTACTTTCTGAGAAGCAAACAGTCTCAGGAGGTCTTGAAGAGGTTCCAAGAGTTCAAATCTCTTGTGGAGAACCAAACAGGGAGGAAGATCTGGGCACTCAAGTCAAACAATGGGGATGAGTATACCTCCAAGGAGTTTGATGAGTTTTGTAGACCGGAGGGCATTAGGAGGCAGTTGACAGTTCAATATACTCCACAGCAGAATGGAGTTGCCGAAAGGAAGAACAGAGCTATAGTGGGAGCCGCTAGAGCCATGCTCCATGATCAAAGTCTTCCTTTCTTTCTATGGGCAGAGGCCTGTAGTACTGTTGTTTATGTGTAGAATAGGAGTCCACACCGTGCATTGGGGTGTAATACTTCTGAGGAGATGTTCACCAGGAAGAGACCTGAGATAGGTCACTTCCGCATATTTGGATGCCTTGCATATTCTCATGTCCCTTCTGAAAAGAGGAAAAAGTTAGAGCCCATGGCAGAGAAAGGCATCTTTGTTTGTTATGATGAGACTTCGAAGGCTTTTCATTTATACCTTCCTGCACAGAGGAAACTTGTGGTGAGAAGGGAGGTGAGATTTGAGGAGGGCAAAGCCTTCAGGAAGTCTTATGATTTAGAGATGGTGGAGCAGCAGGTTGTGACTCCACAGGTGACAGCATCACAGAGTTCAGCGAATCAGGGCACAGGGTCATAGGTTTCCGGAGTGACAGGGTCAGAGGTTACAGGTTCATCAGTTTCAGGTCTCAGTCTAAAGGGACTTCTGGTACAAGGACGGGTTCACGAGTCACAAGTTCATGGGTTTCACCTTCATGTGATTCGGGTGGTACAAGTACAGGATCTCAAGCCACAGGTACTTCTTCAAGGAGATAGCTGTCAGATGAGGAGGTTTAGGAGGAGGGCCTACCACAGGAAGCTACTTCCAAGAAACGTAAGCCAAGTTGGCTTAAAGAGCTTGTGAAGGAAGCTGAGGATTCTGTGGGGCCACCCAGAAGGGAGGTCAGAGAGAGCAAGGCACCAGAGAGATTCTCTAGCTATATGACGATGGTGTCTAGCTTGAGTGAGTCTGAGCCTACTACTTTTGAGGAGGCTACCCCACATCAGGTTTGGAGAGATGCCATGATGGAAGAGTGCAATTCCATCATGAAGAATGGTGTGTGGGAGATTGTTCCGAGACCAGAAGGGAAGTCAATGGTGACTTCCAAGTGGCTCTATAAAATCAAGCATGTTGCTGATGGAAGCATCGAGAAGTACAAAGTTCGATTTGTCGCACGAGGGTTCTCACAGGTAGAGGGAGCTGATTACTATGAGACCTTTCCACCAGTTGCTAGATTTTCTTCGATCAGAGCAGTGATCTCCATTGTTGCAGAGATGGGTTGGAGGATTCATCAAATGAATGTGAAAACCGTCTTTCTAAACAGTTTTCTACAGGAGGAGGTATATCTGGAGTAGCCTCAGGGATTTGAGATTCATGGGAGAGATTCTCATGTGTGTAGGATGAAAAAAGCCATGTATGGTCTGAAGCAAGCCCCTTGGGCTTGGTACTTGAGAATCGATTCATATTTGCTTTCGATTGGGTCTTAGAAGAGTGAGATTGATCCCAACGTATACATCATTGTGGTTGGGGGTGATCCGCTCATTCTTCTTTTGTATGTTGATGATTTGTTCATTACAGGAGCAGAGCACCTAATTGAAGCATGTAAGAAAGATCTTGCTTCAGAGTTTGAGATGATAGACCTTGGACTGATGCATTACTATTTGGGGATGGAGATTTGGCAAGAGGATGGACATGTTTTCCTGGGGCAAGGAAAATATGCTGCAGATGTTCTGAAGAGATTTCGAATGGAGTGCAAACCCATGTGCACACCCATGACCACCAACTGGACGAAGATTCATGCTTCTGAGGGAGAGTTGGTGGATCCTACTTTGTATCGTCAACTTATAGGTTAGTTTATGTATTTGCTCAACACCAAACCAGATTTTAGTTTTGTGGTGAACACTCTCAGTCAGTTCATGGTGGAGCCCAGGAGAGTGCATTGGACTGCCCCAAAACACATATTGAGATATCTTGCATGGACAGTAGATTATGGTTGGGACTACAGGAGGTCTGATGGAGTGGGCTTGGTTGGTTTCACGGATTCAGATTGGGCAGGCAGTGTTTCGGACCAGAAGAGCACTTCCGGTTGTTGCTTCAGTTTGGGCTCGCCAATTGATTTGAGGGGACGCTATTGTGGGGAAACCTTGTATCTTACCTTTCGATCTTCTTTTGTCTCAGGGAGTATCATTATTGTATCTTCGTGACATAGTTGATGCTTTTTGTTTCATCTTTTCATCCTTATAGTCATTTTCATGCTAAATCAATTCTGATATAGATCTTTTCTTGCAGGAGAAGGGCACACTTGTCACCTTGGAGGGATGGCGATTTCACTTGGATAGGTTGGATCTCATTCTTTATTGCGTCACTTAGGAAGGATTATCAATTTGCAAGGTAGCCGCAAGCTTTAGAGGTAAGATCTACAAGGTACATATCTTGTTTCACGTATTTTTACCCATAGGTCACTTAAAACCCTAGATTTTAGATCTGATAAGATATGGCGATTGCTTGGGCTTAACAATTAAAACCCACCTCAATAATAATTAATAAACATTGGAGACCAAATTTGGTGGGCATCCGACTCCATTTACCCCTTGATCTAAGGCACTGGGCCTCTTCAAGGGAGGTCGCACTTGTGGGTAGGTGGGCTTTTTCCAGATCTGTCACTTAGGTATTGCTTGTTCCTCATCAAATCATCAAATCCATTGATTAGCAACCCTTCTAGTGCCATCCCTCTCATGATTTTGCCTTGTGGTCCCCATTTTGACCATTTTCCATATTTTAAGGGTAAGTCCCACATGGATCTTTCTATTTAGCATTAGATCTATCTAGATCTACTCATCTAAACTCATAAGTGGCTTAATCTTTCCTTGGTTGAACATTTATCCATCCTATAAGCCTCTTCAACCAAGTCATAACGCTTTGGGTCCACTTATCCTACCTAGATCTAGATATTTTAACTCTTGATCTTCTCCTATTTTCACTTTCACATTTCCCTAGGAGGTCTTCAGTAGGTTCGCTAGCCTTCATTGGTTAGCTAGGGACTCCCCCTTGGTCTTGCTTCGGCTAGATCTAAAGTGAAGAGTGCCTCGGTTAGCATGACAACCAATTGCATTGGGAACCGTGGCATCTCTTGGGTCACCTCTTTAGTTGTCCAACGCCTCTACCATCCTGGATAGGATCACTTTTTTGGGACAACTACAAGTTGTGTGATAACATTTTTGGTGTCGTTGCCAGGGAGGTAGAGGCTTACCTCAGGTGTCTGCAAGCGTCCGTGTGTATCTCATATCTTATCGCATTCGGTCTTGTAACATAGATCGTTATCATTTTTATCCTTAGATCACACATAACCATCCCATTTTCACTCATCTCTCCCCGCTTTTACACGACATATCTTTCGGTAGACAAGAGTTAAAGTCTACCTGGTGACTCCTAATCATGACTCCGCTAAGGAATGACCTCATAGACATCCTTACGATCTCAGAAGTAGGGCTAACACGAATCAAACAGAAGGAACCCCGCTTACATATCATCGAAGAGATCCCAAAGCCCAATCATCTAATTTCTTTTGGAAAAATGTGAATTCTTCTGATTCTCCAAAGCATTTCTTGGGATCCCCTTCAACTAATTCGGTTCCTCTTGCATCCCTGTCTCATAATTTAAATCCAGAAAATCAAATGGCTGGTACAAATCAAACTCCTCCAGGAAACAATACTCAAACTAATCCTCCTATCGCTCCTAGATTTGGGAACAAGGCCAAAGCTTCACCTTTAGATTTTTCCTAAATCCCTGGTTCACCCCATGATATGCCCCACAAATATTTTGAAAAGATCCCTAAGTTTAACGGAAATTGTGCGACCTCCATTGAGGACCACATTGAGATTGTCTAGGCTCACATGGAAGCTTATGGGGCAGAAGAAGATGTTTACATGAGGGGTCTATAAGAATCCCTGGAGGGTGATGCTCGTAAATGGTTTGACCGTTTGCTTGCATCATCAATCACGGGATATGATGCCTTCGCAGAAAAACTTAAGCATGAGTAGTCAGTCAAGTTGGATGGACGTTTTCTTGCGAACCAACTGTTTGAAATTAAAAAGAAAGAACACGAGTTTGTCCATGAATTCAACCTCCATTTTGATAAAATAGTGGCCAATATCCCTAATCATATTAGGCCTAAAGAACAAGATGTGTTGATTCATTACCTCAATTCATTTGAAGGTTATCTAGGCTACCACCTCAAAGATAAAGACCCTAAAGACTTAAAAGAAGCTCAGGAAAACGCCAGAAGGGCTGAAGCAAATGCTGCTTCTATGGGGAAGAAAAATTTCTTTGATTCAATTAGGGCTTCATCCTCTAGATATGAGCCCAAAGCTAAGAAAGGAAAGGAACCAATTAAAGATCTCAACGATATGAAGAGTATGCAAGAAATGATGAAGAATTTGACTCTCCTGACTAGGGATCTAGCTAAGAGCAAGGAATCGGAAAGGTATAGGCAACCCTATGGCTCAAAGCCTTATTGGAACCCTCAAAAGAGGCCTAATAATGATGAGAATAGAAGAAACCCTGTCAGCCAAACGTCACCTGAACCTCCTGGAATTAACTGGTCGGAAGAACAAAAGGAAGAGGATCTTGAGTATCCCACTCATAATGAGGATGCCCAGGATTCTCCAAGAAACATTAATTGGGTCAATGATTTAGACTTTGACAAAGACTTGGGGCGTATTTTGATAAATCAAGAAGAAGAAAGTGAAGAAATTCATAGTCCAAGTCTTCTCGTTTTTGCTACGGATCAGCCTGAAAGTAATGGCCAAGCTCCTATTAGAATTTATCAAAGGAGAAAGGATCGCCAAAAGCCTACCCCTTGCATTGAAATAAAAAATAGTGAACAACCTAGTACAGTGAGTGAGCCAACTTCTATTCTCCCTAAGTATGACTTAGACATCAACATTGAGAAAGAATTGGACAAACTTATGCATAATATTCCACTCACTGAACTTATGAAAATCCCATCCATCAAAGAGCAAGTGGTAGAATTTTTCGAGAGTATCCTTGAGACAACCATCGGGCATGGTGAGGATCAACCTCTTCCAGACTTGGCACCTAGTACCATGGTTGAAGACGAGGAAGATCCTACCATCAACATCCAGACAGCCTTGTATGACAGGAAAAACGGTGGTCACCAACCATTTTATCTTACACTTTACGTAGGTGACCTCCTACTTCACAATTGTATGTTGGACTCTGGAGCTTCCATGAATGTCATGCCATTACAGGTTATGGAAGCCATGGGATTAAAAATAACTAGGCCTTACGGGAATGTGTGCGGAATAGACTCAAGACAAGTGCAAGGTTTTGGCTTGATTAAGAACTTGAGAGCTGACCTATTTTCATGCCCCGATCTATCCATGCTTATGGACATAGTAGTCATAGATTTGTCCCCAGTCTACGGAATGCTTCTGTGTAGAAAGTGGTCTGTTGGACTAGGGGAACATCTCCAAATGGGTTTATCATACGCTACTATTTCTAACTCTGATGGGTCTCTAGTTAGGATTTATCGGGAGCCATTTTATGATGGTCATTTTGAAAGTTATGAGGATGGTGTAAGGAACACTTATGGTGAGCGTGAATTATTGCCTGAGGGTATTTTTATGGTCATTGGTAGCCATAGTGAGGATCATAGTACTGGAAGAGAAGAGATTTGGAGATCTTTTGGATACGATGACTCTTCTGAGGAAAAAAATGAAAGAGCTAGTTTTGCAAGAGAAATTAATCTTGAAATGCACCGTGGAGAAGTGTTTGAAGAAATTCAAGCTTTAAACCGACTTGGTGATGTGGAGCCACAGAATGACCAACCTAAGCCCATCACTGAAACAAATAACTCTGAGACAAATTTAGATCAGATAAGAAGGGGTGAGACTATACCTAGTACGGTTATTGAATGGCTTGCATTGGTTGATCATAATATAGAAAGAGAAAGACAAGGAATTGACCATGTTCTTCCCTACAAATCACATTGAAGGAACACAACCTTCTCTTGTGTTGGGAAGTGATGAAGAACCAAATGAGTATCACTTTTATGATGTTCCTGATCATTTATCTCATATGTCCTAGGAAGATAGTGTATTAAGGCAAGTGAATGACAATTCTATGAGTTTGCAAGAACATGCTTTGATACATGATGCTCCTAAAGGTGAGTTCTCTCTGAACAACCTTGCTATGTTTCAGGAGGAGCCCCATGTCACCAGTGCAACCAATGAGGATGAGTTGTCATCCAGATATCCATTACTTAGGGATATCCCTAGTTTCCTTATTCCTCGTGAGTTACCTAGTGGTGAAGAAAGTATGCACTTTATTGATTCATCTCACAATCCTACTCCTTCACCAGTACCTTTAGACACGGGAGCTCAGAATGCTCACAACGCGGTTTCAATTCATTCGTCATTTCCCACTAATCATATGGCAATCCTAGAAGATATGGTTGTTCCCATTCCATCTGGAGAAGGTAGTAGTAGAAGTAAGGAGAATCATAACATGCCATCTCCAATGGATGATGAGGAAGAGGAGGTAGTTGTCAGAGACTTTTGGACAGTGGGAGAAACACCCAAGTATATCATTCACCCACAAAGTGAAGCACCAAGAGAAGAACATGAAAGGTTAAGAGTGATTCAGGAAGTCCTTATTGGTAGGGTAGCCATTCCTTTAGAAGGTCGACCTCCTAGGTTTGATGCAGTTCCTCCTTATAGGAACTCGAGGATAGTTACACCTCAACCACGATCCCGAACTGATATCCATCCCATTCCGATCCGCAACGTTGAAGTAATCCCTAATTCTATGAATCGTCATAAATTTTCTAACGGTGATAAGGTCATAATGCCTAATCATATATTTTACATACAATCCAGGGGATCTGATGATATATGGGTTGGACCACTCATGGTTGAGCGTTGTATTGATGATATGTGTTTCGTCACTATTGGGAGTGGGCAACAGATCATGCTACCTATCAATTAGAGGGAGTTGAGGGATTATATCCCTGGTTGACTTGATTTGGACTCCTCTTCCCTGTTTAGAGTAGGTAGGTTTTTGAATAAGCTCACTTCAGCAATAGGTTTTGAGTGTTTTTCTTTTTCTTGAGTGTTGAGTGTCCACTGAGTTTCTTCCGAGTGCTGAGTTTTGCCTGAGTTTCCCTGAGTTAGTTGAGTCTGCTCCTTTCTAAGCTTTCTTTATTTCCTGCATAAAATAAAAATAAAACAATGAAGCATGTTAGTTAATTCGATTAGTATCTTTTTGTTAAGCATTTAATGTTATGTTCTAGATTAGAATTTCATTTCAATATTTTATTTTATTCCATACATGTTGCTCGTGGTAGTTTGCTTCCATGTGTGTAGGAATAGGTACAATTGAAGATGAAGCAAAACAGTTACGTGTTGGATTGAAGATTGATGTAGTTAGTGTTGGGGACCAGAGATTCTGAGGTTCTCAAGCACTCTCTCCCTTAGAGCACTTGTCCCAGCTGGAGCCAGATGTTATCACAGCCATAGTAGCCGGACTACCATGATTGCAAAGCAGTTCATTATATTTTTCTGAGCCAAGCCTTTACATGAGATCAGCCTATGATGATTAATATTTTTTATCACTCACACATCAAAGTAGCCTCAGATCAGACATGCAGTAGACCTTATGCCAAGCCTGAGCCTCTTGACCTCAGATTTGATGACCGAGATGACCTTTTATCCCATACAGAGCAGTGCAGTGCCCAGAGTTTTAACAGTAGTGTTTCAGTGGTTATTGATGATCCAGATAGCAGGTACAAGTATATGGCCCAGCAGGTATATGATGTGCATTGGTTTTATTATCTTGCTCTTTTGGTCATTTTGATAGCTTAACTTAGTATCCAGTGATCATGATCTGGTAGTGTATATGTATGAAATGAATATGGTTATTATTGATTATCTAAATGGTTTTATTACTTACATCTAGAGGCTCTTGTTTTATACTCGTTGGTTTTACCCTCCTAGGAGTGTGGACATGATCATTCCCACCTTTATGGCTTGCTAGCTTGGGCATCACCGTTATCTTTCCCCATCCACCGTTATCTTTCCCCACTTTTGGTTTTTACCCTGACTTACACCTCAGCCTTTGATATGGAGGACCTCCCCACTTTTGCCTCTATGTTGGATAGCATCCCTGTTAGTTTGTGTCTTGGCTCTGAGTTGGCAACAGAACTTACCCTTTGGTGAGTTGGATTTGATACCTTGATCACTCTAGTCGGTTGCCCTGATGTTTGGTCTTGATTGTAGAGAGTCCCCCTTACTTGCTTGAGTTGTGTTGGCTAAAACCTGAAAACAATTGTAATACCATCATTACATATGGAAACTATTGTTATATCTTTTACGAAAGCTCATGAAAATACTTTAAAATTTGTGCTTCTCAGCATAATGAAAGAGGACTGTAAAATTAAATGGAAACTTAAATGAAAAACACCCTGGATGAAAGCTTGAGTAGTTGTGCTTCTAAGCACAAGCAAAATCCCCAAAAGGGTTATGAAATGAAATGAAATGGAAACTAAAAGCACCCTGGATAAAAGCTTTAGTAGTTGTGCTTCTAAGCGCATGCAAAATCCCCAAAAGACTCATATAGGCCTGAAGAAAGCAGTGGTTAAATGTATGCTAAATCCAAAGACTGATGGCCAAGGAAATGAAATGTAATGATTAATTCCTCACGGAGCCCACGGGTTGTGATGTGAGATGGAGTAAGGGACAGCTAATTCTAAGTGTCCCCTAGAACCTCAAGTTACGGTTAGCCGAGCACCCAGTCCATGGCAGTTCTAGAAAAGATCCTCACGGAGCTGATACAGCTTGGATGTGAGTTGTAGACATTTGCCAAGGTTGAATAAGCTGTCCCTTACTCCATCGCACATTCGTGCCCCTTTTGGACTTCGTGAGGCATTACCATTACATACATGCCCAGCAATCATTTTAATTTTGATTTGTTCCTCGTCTACTTTTATTTGGCCTGTGCATTTCATTTCATGACCCTTCGGATTTTACATGTGCCTAAAGGCACAACTAGTTGCAGCTTTCATCCAAGGTAGTTTCATTTAATTTCAAAAGCCTTTCTTTTGGGCATGTATTTGCTCATTCAATATGTAGTGTATGTAGTGGGGATGGGCTTACTGACTTACATGATAGGTGGAAAAAAAACTCGGTGAACTACAAAACTCTACACCACACCAAGACATCGGGGGCAACCGACCAAAAATGGATTAACAGTTCAAATCAAGCAGCCACACACTGAAGAGCCGAGACACAATACAACATGGAGTTTGTTATGCATGGAGGTCAACATGGGAAAATTCCTCAATCTCACAAGTGTTTTCAATCAAGGATAAAACCATAAAGGTGGAAATAAATGGGTGAAGGAGGAAACCAACATAGCAATGAGATCAGGAATAGCTAGGTTTGTGTAAAGTAGGCAGTACAAGTGAGCATATATAATGGCCTTAACATTCAAAACCACTCAACTTAATCATGACAATCCCAATAGTAAAATGCAGCACCACCATCAGTCACTAAATGTCCAATCAACAGTTACTAAGATAGATAACAGAGGCAAAAACCCAAACACGAGATGTATACCTGCTCAACCATATACCTGTCTCTAATATGATATGGAAAAGGGTCTGACTGCAAGCGGGCAAAAGGAGGACAACATCTGCTACTCTGATAAGTGAACCACAACCCAACCAATGCATCTCAATGGGGTCGTGAAGGACTCAATCATGGAAAAATGTCGAACTGTTGTTGCTCTGTAGGATCTACAAATATCCACCACCGAATAGCAATACTGCTCATCTCAACCGAAGGACTAGCTCATGCCTCTAACAAGACTGATCTACATCATGGTAGCCCTGCTACTATGGATGTGACAACAAAACCCCCTTCCTCTTTAGGCATTGCTCCTTGGGCCACGAGAGGCTCCCCGAAATGATAGTAAGGATAAGCTCATAAGAAACACAATAAAATCTAAGTTACCAGGATATGGATTCAAATACGGATCCGGATCCGAATACGGATTCGCCAGATTTTTTAAAACCCGGGATTCAGATACGGCGGGGAAACGACAAGTACAAAAAAATATAAAAATATTTATATAATAAATAAAAATATAGAGTGAAGAATCAAAACTATTCATGAAACACAAGAGTAGAACTATAAATTATTGCCAAAAAAGAGAGTTCATGTACCATAATTGATAATTTGATGAGTTGTAACCATCATTGATATTGATAATTTTAAAAACCATTTCAGCATGAACTTGAAGCAAGTCGTAATAGTGTTTTTGTGAGCCACATCCACATGTACCTATCAGCAGGGAATAAAGTAGTTTTCTTGAAGGCTATGGCAAGACTACAGAAAAGTGTAGGTGAAGTGAGCAACAACATAGAACATAAAGATAGATCATCCCTTGACAGCATACCTTGACCATAAAGATAAATCAAATAAAAACATTGAGAGCAAAACGTGATATTGATATATCAAAGTTCAAGTGCAAATCTTGACATAAGGATAGATCAGATGTAATGTCCTCTTCCACTTATAGGTACTAAGGACCATCTCGCTAACCTATATGATTCCCCATAGGTTCGAGCGGGCACTGACAGTCAAGGGATCAATTGTAGACTTATGCCATATCAGAATATCTAGGGCATAGATATTATATCATCAATAGGTAGACAGGGGCCACCTGAGCCTAAGGCCACCTGCATGCATGACATCAGAGCATTATTTCATGATGCATGCACCTGATTGAGTCTCCAAGCACCTGCATGCAAGTCAACTGCAAATTAGAAGATAAAGTGACCTAGTTAGTTTAGAAGTTAGGTTTTTGGCAGTTGAATGTTATAAAAGTAAGGTAAAGCGAGTGGAGAAGGGCATTATTGATTATTGATTATTGATTTGTGATTCTGATTTGGAGAGCTTAGTGAGCAAAGTTGGGGTTGAGTGCATGCACTTAACTAACTAGTGTATTTCGGCAGCGAAATCTATCTGCCCTAGTTCATCATCAGGTTGGATCATCGAGATTCAGCATTGCTTCCGCATTGATTCAGTATCAGGTTATAGTCAGCATTGTGATTGAGTTATTCAGCAGTTGAGCATTCGCCATCCCTATTTGGGCGAATTGATCCAAGTCATTCCTATTCATATTTCAGTATCCAGGGATCAAAATTGATGCATGCAATCTCCATAGTCTTCAAAAGGGCACTATAACCCTAGACTACCTCAGCAGGGCTCCATTCAGCCTCTTACTTATTATTCTGGAGCATCTCTAGCTTTGGTGGAGGACGTCTTCTACCCAGAAACACAACTTGCCCTAGCTGCTTATTGGTTCATCCTTATTCATGCATGCAGGGACCATCAGCTTGGCTAAATACTGGTATGTACATGCATAAACTTCCTCCTACTTTATAGCATTTCAATATTACCTGGGTTATAGTTCTGCATGCAAATGCATGCACGCAGAGATCAGTATACATCTTCAAATTTGTTTGAGATATCAGCTTACTAGACAACATAGAAAAAGAAAATATCAGTTTGGGATATTACATCAGACCTTGAGCAGGAATGGATTTTACACTTTTAGCCATTAGTTGTTTGGGGTTTTTTAAGTTTTTGACTAAAAAAAAAATTTTTGGGGGGGGGGGGTTCAATGGGTCATAGAAGCACTGGAAGTTTCAGGATCCGTTTGAAAATTTCAGGAATTGCTTGATTTTTCACAGGATCCATTTCACAGGACCAGTATACGTTTCCTTTTGCAGGGGATCCGTTTCCATGATGGATCCTAGGTGGATCCGATCTGGATACGTATCGGATCTGTGGATCCACGGATCCTACAAACTGAGGTGGTGGATCCGGTAACACAAACTAAAATGTATTTCAATCCCTACACGACATTCCCACTGCTGGTAGACCAGTTCCTAATGGAGTTAATGATATATGTCTACATAAACCCTTTGACTTGGAAGGTTAGGAGCTGTTGAAAATTTAACCAAGGAAGTTGTTCTCTGAAGGGCATGAAATGTTTTGCATGCACAGCTACATGCAAAAGTGAGTTTTTGCATGCACTCACTTTAGGTTTTTGGTAAACCTAATTGGCCAGTGAGGTATTATAAGAAGGCAGGAGGTCACCGGCAGAGGGTACTGAGCAAACTGATCAGAGTTACATCTGTTTGAGAGGTGGGCGACTTTCCTGAGAAAGGAGGGCGCATTCTCTGAGAAGAGAGAAGCTCGTTCTGCATCCGATTGACCGATTGAGCAGTTGATACTTCCAGAGTATCCTTGCCTCAGTGTTTGAGGAAGGATTGTGACGATCAGAGCTCAGATCTATTGAGATATGATTCCATACAAGCATCTGACACTTGGTGGGAGGGCGCACTTTTCCATGCAGAGAGAGGGGTGCATTCTTCAAATCTAGCAGTTGGCCTTCTTCATTGGTTGAGCAGATGAGAGCAGTGGTGAGAGAGAGACTGTACCGACAGAAATTGGTCTGGGAAGTTGTGCCCAGACCAGAGGGAAAGTCAGTTGTTACCTCCAGATGACTCTATAAGATTAAACATGTTGCAGATGGTAGCATTGACAAATACAAAGCCAGATTTGTGGCTAGAGGGTTCTCACAGATAGAGAGAATTGACTATGATGAGACATTTGCTCCTGTGGCCCGATATACTTCCATTAGGACTGTGATCTCTGTAGTAGCAGAGCTAGGATGGAAGATTCACCAGATGGATGTGAAGACAGCATTTCTCAATGGACTCATAGAGGAGGAGGTGTACATTGAGAAACCAGAGGGCTTTGAGATCCTTGAGAGAGAGTCTCATGTATGTAGACTAAAGAAATCTCTATACAGCTTGAAACAAGCTCCTGGAGCTTGGTATTCTAGGATAGACACTTACTTGCAGCAATTGGGTTTTCAGAAGAGCGAAGCTGATCCCAATCTCTACTTCATTGTAGTGAATGGGGATCCTCTTATGTTGATGTATTAGTAACTTCGGAATGTATTTCATATATGTATATTGTATTCCTATAGAGATGTTATTATTCCTCTATACATAAGTGTTTGTATTCCTATAGAGATGTTATTATTCCTCTATATGGAAGTGTCGTCATTTATATTGTAAGTGTCGTAACTTATACTTGAAGGGTTATTAGACCACCTTGTTGGGGTCGGCCCTGTATAAGTCATGTGGGTTAAAGGGTTATTAGACCACCCTATTGGGGGTCGCCCTGTCAACATTATGTTATGTGGTTAAGTTAAGGCCAACCTAGTAAAGGTTATTAGGCAAGTCAAGTCAAGTATAAATAGAGTGCGGGAGGCACTCTATTTGATCATTCACTTCTCCTCATACACTCATTGGAGAGTGGCGCACTTGTGGAGGAGAAGAAGCTGCTGCTAGGAGGACTATCTGTTGTACTTGGGTTGTATCATTGCACTATCTATCTCTGAGGAAGTTGCGGGGTTTTTCACCTTCTTGGTTTTCCCTGGTGAAACTCAGTGTCTCTTGTGTGCTTGCATTATTGTGTCCATGATTGATACGTTGTAGATATGTTGTACATGTTATTCTCTCAGTTAAGATCCTAGATCAGATTGAAATTTCTGAAAAACTAACATGGTATCAGAGCTAGCCTGAAAGAAGGCATGGTATGGCATTTATGACACTTGTTGCACTTGCGAAGCTAGGGCTTGATATAGCAAAAACTAGTCATCGTAGCACTTTTGCTATAAATTCATTTCGGCGAGGTTTCAGGATCTGAAAATCTTACAGGTCGAAGATAAGATCCCCATGTACCTTGTGTCCAAAGGAGAGCCTCTAATTCATTGTACTTTCAGATTTATGATCTGTACAATATAGGGTTTCCGCCTCTTCCAGATCTCAGTCATAAACAAGTGACCTAGGCAAAAAGGTCACAACTTGGGCTAGGAAGCTCCAAATGAAATTTCGTAAAAAGTGATAGGTAGGGCACGGACTGTACTTTCACAGGTACGATTTTCAGAGGCCGAAATTGAACCAGTGACACGTGGCACCCCGTACAAGTTCGCTCTCCTGTTTTATGCCATAAACATGGTACGTTGCGACACTTGGCATAACTCTCTCTCAGAGAATCCATTTGAGGTCAGACCTATGGGGTTGGAAAGATAACAGGTCAGGCTACCACAGAAAGAATTTTCAGACCCTGTAGATCTGAAATTTCAGAGTTACACCAGAAACAATCAGGTGCATATTTCTGTCAAAACATAATTGGATTTTGAGCACCTTCATTCATGGCTCCGGGAATTTAGGGTTTCAGATAATGTTGGAATTTTTGTATCCGAGACCATGGTTGGATGCTCCTCATCAAAATCGAAATTTAGAGACTAAGATCGAATTTTTTGGTTGGGAAAAAGGCCGGCTTGATCAAACCCTAGTTCGGGACTTTGATCAGAAAAGTGGAAAACTAGGGCTTCTACAAAAGTTGGAATTTTTGAATTTTGGGACCATGGATGGAAGCTCCTTAAGAAAATCGAAGTTTAGAGCTTTGGATCAAACCTTTTGGTTGGGTGAAGCTCCGAGAAAATCAAACCCTAATTCAGGGTCCTCCTTAGTGAATCCGGAAATCTAAAAGGCAATTTTGAGGGGTGAAACTTTGCACTTTTCAAATTCTGAGTATACCAGCTTGACCAGCTCAGAAAGGCGCATCTTCATATCCTTTCAGAAGTTTGAATTTTTAGGGTTTCTCTGACAAACCCTAATCCAGCTCTAGATCCAGTTTCAGCAAATCAAAGTGGATTGGGTTAATCCTAGAAGAGAATGGATTGGTCACCTGCATAAGTGAAGAAGTTCCTGTTTCAGAGGGAGATGAGGCTAAGACCTTACATAAGAAGATTACAAGCAATCTCGACAAGTATGACTTATCCAGGTATGTTTCGAGATCTATTCATGATTAAGTTTATGGTATGTTTGTCTTCATTAAGGTTAGTACAATCTTGATTAACTTTAGACTTGTCGTATCACCTTAATAAATTATGAATGCAGACATTCATTGATTAGGGTTTTGACACTTATGATTGTACTAATGCATTGTGGTGTTGTATGAGGATGATGTTGTCCGCT